>CM035838.1:199800145-201152943 GCA_020510985.1 Pholidichthys leucotaenia
TCTGGCCCAGACTCCTTGTAAAGCTGCTGCAGCGGTCACCGTTGAGACTCCAGATCCTCCAGCCCACTGCGGCCGAGCTCCACAGGAAACTGAGGCTCGCTCGTCGGTGTCACTCATCGACGCAGGCACCTCGTCGTCATGCTTAGTACCTTCATCCAAGGTATCCGGAGCACCGGTGCTGAGACCCTCCTGTGTCGAACCTGAGTGATGTTGGTCTTGCTTGACCACCGTGGTGCAAGGTAAATCCTTCTTCCACACCGTGTCATCCTCTGCCACCGGAACTGGACAGTTCCGCTAGCCACAACCAGTCCACTCTTTCCCAGAGTCGCCTCTAATGGCGAACCTCAGTCCATAAAACAGGTCACAGCCCACGATGTTGTCACCCTGAATTGTCACGTGGAATGTGCAGTCAGTCATCACCGCTGACTTGTACCGAGCTGTCAGCTCCAGCGTTCCAACCGTGTATAGGCTGCCACCTCCATAACCATAGAGCGGCGCTGGGTTATCTCTTATTCTGTAGTAGAGGAATAATTTCCTCACTGTGGCCCAATTCAATAATGATCTCTCCGCCCCCGTGTCAGTCAGCAGTGGCACTTCCTCATCTTCCAGCATCACCATACAGTACTTGAACCCGCTGGTACTCGGGGACACCGCATGGACAGTTATTGGGGCCAGTGCAGTTATTATTCTCAATGGGCTCTCCAGCTTGGACACACGACACACCCCGGCATAATGATGCTATCCTCGCTGTCAGGGTCCACTACTAATGCTGCAACAGCAGGTCCCAACTGCCATTGTAATTGGCCTCACTTTAGCTCTGAAGCTAGCTTGTCCACAGCCTTCTCCTCGAGAGCTAGCTTGACAGCCTCAGCTAACATCAGGTCACTCGGCGCCAAAAGCAACATAGCTCATAAAGCATTGCTGGTTGTGTGTTCTGCCAGTTGATCACGTACCATTTCTTCCTCCAATGTCCCGAATCAACACTCGCTAGCCAGCTGCCGTATGTCGGCAACAAACTAGCGGACAGGCTCACCCACACGTTGGTGTCATCTTCAGAACCGAATCCTCCAGACGGTGACGTTGTCTGGAGTGTGGAAATGGCACGCTAGCAACTCGACCACATCCTCATACGAGTTGGTAGCTCCGAGTGTACGCAGGATACGGTGGCCCTCGAACCCCAAATATGCACCAGAAGCACACGTGCCCTCCGTCTATCTAGCTCACCCAGGTCAAGCGCCACAATGTGGTCTTGAAAGGCGGCAAACCATCTTGACCAAGGCACAGGTGGCTTGCCCAGGAGCTCCAGGAAGGGCAGGAGCGGTGAAACACACACCTCCATTTTTTATTCTCGTCGCCAAAATGTTATGTCGGGAATTACCTTGGAAATGACGAGGCCAGGTGGATGATAGAACTCAGCTTTATTGGGGTCTGAACACACAATGTACAGCCACCAGGCAGGTGCATCAGCAAAGAGGCCAAACCCAAATGCCTTCTGATATTTATAGGAGCAGTGTAGTGGCGGAAACGGAAGTGGGTGCCACTACACTGCACTTCACAAATAAAAGCATAAGTCGCTATACAACAGTCTGGGTTGTCGAGGCAGCAGCTCAAACAGAGAAGCCCAGACTTTCCTCTCCCTGGCCACCTGCTCCAGTTCTTCAGAGAGGATACGAAGACGTTCCCAGGACAGCTGGGAGACGTAGTCTCTTCAGCATGTCCTGGGTCTTCCCCAGCGTCTCCTCCCAGTGGAACATGCCTGAAACACCTCAAGTGGGAGGCTTCCAGGGGGGGCATCCTGATCAGATGTCCAAACCACCTCAAATGGCTTAATTTAAATAGTCCCAAAACTATTTATATGAAAAAAGTTACAAATTCTTATCAAAAACTCCCAAATGTACCTGAAAAAAAGTTACAAATTCATGTGAAAAAGTCCCAAATTTGCCAGAAAAAATTGGGAAATGTAAGGTTTCCAAGGCTGCACACCTTGCAGGTATCTATCTCTCCTTACTAACTGGCTTCCTCTCTGCAGCTGCGGTCACCATCTGAAGGCAGTCAGGGAGGGCCTTTAAAAGAGACTCACTCCTGCTGCTCAGCCTGGTCACGTCAAGTCATCTCCTGCCAAGCCAGCCTTGCCAAACCTCGTGTGCAGCCTGGAGAATGCCTGCCTTCATGTCTTGTACAAACAGTCATGTGAAAAAATTAGGACAGCCTGTGTTTGTTTGTTTTTTTTACATATTTGGACATATAGATATTTAATATCAATGTTAAACCTTTGAGTGTGAGAATTTGTGTTCCCCTAGTAGCAGAGCGCGGCACTGCACCTGCCTTCTCACGCTGACATGATCGCCTGCATTGGGAATTTGTACTGATTGTACTGATTTGCCAGTTTCAAAAGGTGGCAGACATCCGTTGGAGGACTCAATGGATGACACATAATACACCAAAGAAGAAGAACTCCTCATTTCCTTTTCCTGTTTTAGCAGTTAGCCCAGAAAGCTAATATGGCCACGATCGTCACCGTCAATTTTTCGGCTTTGTATGTAGAAAATAGCCGTGGGATACAAGCAAAGTTTATGTGGGATAATCATAAGACTTTGTAGATGTGGCAGAGATTTTAACTTACCAGCCGAACGCAAAATATGGACCATGATGGGTGAGAACACAGCGGCCTTGCCATTTTCCCCGCAGTCACACCGGCGGACAAGGCATGGGCAAATCTACTCGCCTTAGTTAACCGCCGGGTCGAGGAGGAACGCCGTGAGAGGGAGGTCCAAGGACGCACTTCCCCGGTTGTGAGGGTTCCACCTCCTATGCCTGCTCAGCCCCCAGATTCGCCTTCGGACGAGGAGTGGGTGAACCTGCTGGTCGTAGTCAACGGCCGGGTCGAAGAGGAGTGCCTGAGGACCAGGACTGAAACAACCATCACGCCTGTTGCGGGGACCACCGCAGCAGAGTCACCCCCTTGACCAGACCCCCGGACGACGAGATCCGGACCATCATCGTTGACAGCGTTGGAGTCCTGGACGGTGGTAGAGCTCAAGCTCAGGCAAGTTAGCTCTCCTGCAGTCTAATTGCCTATGTTTGAGAGTTCTTGTCTGGCTCTTGGGGAGAAGAGTCGGGTGCGGCTCTCGGCCGCTGCTGGGCTTCCCTCTCTGGGCTCTGCCGCTGCTGGCGACCCTAATCTTTCCTTCTCTCCTTGACTGTCGAGCCCCTCACTAGGGTCGCCGGAGAGGAGCTACCATCACCGGGGTTGCCCACTGATGATGACGGGACGTTGGTGGCCCCAGAGGAGGTTGACGGGGGCATGGCACCAGGCGCGATGACAGAGGCTACGCACCCCAAATTGCCGGAGTCCTGGACGGCAGTGGAGCCCAAGTTCAGGCAAGTGTGCTCCATTATGTCAATTCCTCATTTGTCAATGTCACACTGCTTGACTCATGGCGAGGAGGGCCTGGGGCAGCTTGTAGTAGCCCTCAGGGCCACCTCACTGGGCTCTGCCGCTGCCAGCGACCCTGACCCGGTCTCTTTTTCTCTCCCTCCGGGGTTGGAGCCCCCTGCCAGGGTCGCCAGAGAGCAGCTGACTTTGCCGGAGGCCACCGAGGATCGGGATCCAGCACCAGGTGGCATTAGGAGCACCACCTCCCTCACTGGGTAGGCCACCGTGGGAGCAATGAGGGGTCACCGCTGGTGCAACGGTGCTCCAGCAGGAGCCCATCGTGGGTGCAGCCACGTCCCAGGCCGGGACCGTCATGGGTGCAGCCATGTCACAGGCCGGGACCATCATGGGTGCAGCCACGTCCCAGACCGGGACCATCGTGGGTGCAGCTCTGGCCCAATCGGGGCCCACCGCGGGTGCAGCTGAGCCTCAGCCGGAGGTCACCGCAAGTACAGCTGAGCCTCAGCCGGAGGTCACCGCGGGTGCAGCGGAGCCAGCCCAGTTGGGGGCCATCATGGGTGTAGCTGAGCCTCAGCCAGAGGTCACTGCAGGTGCAGCGAGGCTCCCGCTGGAGTCCATCGTGGGTGCAGCAGAGCCGGCCCGGTCAGAGACCATCGGGGGGGGGGCAGCAGAGCTGGCCCGGTCTGAGGCCATCATGGGGGCATTGGAGCCGGCCCGGTCGGGGTCCACCACAGGTGCAGTTGCGGACCACCCTGAGGACACCATGGTCCCCTTATCCCTGCCCCACGCCGTGGAGGTCCCCTTTCTCCGGTCCTGTTATCCACCAGTGAGCCTTCCGGTGGGCAGGCCACCTCCTGCTTCACCCCTTCGGTCCTGGTGGCTAATTAATGTGGGCCAGCCGCCAGAAGAATGGACTCCCTGGGTCAGGTGGCTCATGTTTTCCAGCAGGCTGCCGGATTCGGTCCACCGGACCTTCTGCTGGGCCTGAGACTCTGGGCGGCCTCCTGAGCCCCAATGCCTGTGGACTTGGGAGGGTTAATTATGGGCCCTGGGTGGGGCATTGTGTTCCCTCCTTCCTGTTCCCCCTACTGCCCACCCAGGTTCATGTTGTTTGTTGTTGTTGAAACTGTTGGGGGGGGGGGTCTCTTGATGTTACCTTGGGTGTCTAGGAATCCACCCCTTAAAGGGGGGGGGCCCTGTCACGAGCCGGGCCGGCTTGGCCTTCCTCGGCTTGGCCTCGACCTCTCTGTGGGTTTTGGTTTCATTGTTTATGTGCATTTTGTATATTCTTGTACTTATCCCATTACCATAGCCACTGCCTGACCGGCAGCTGTTAGTCAGCCTCTGTGATTTTTTTCCCATCCTGCTGACAGTCTGTCGGTCCAACCACACCCCCTCGCTCTCCTTAATTCCACCAGCTGTCCCAGCCCCGGTAATTATCTTTCCCGCGCCTCGCCTAGGTGTTCCCAATTTGTGTGGCCAGTGGCGTTTGGATTTAAGCAGCTCTTGGGTCACACTCTCATTCTCTATGGTGTGACCATCACGTCTGGAAGGACTGCTGGATTAAGCTCGCCGAGAGAAATGGACTTTCTGGACTGTTCCTGCTCGTGAGTAAACTGTTGTGTTTCTCTGTGCGGTCGCTGCTACGCCTTACCTGAAGCATTTCCTCTTGCATTGAGTCTGCTACGCTTCAGGTGGTGTTTCTTCTCGCAGCGTAACCGCTACGCTTAGGCTGTGCCCAGTTTGCATTCCCCCAAGTCAGTTGAGCTTCCCGTAGTCTTCCCTACTCTCCCGAGTGCATACATATTGTATTGTAATTTACTTGTTTGTCTTTATTAGTGAACAGTATATGTCAATAAATGTGTGTATGGTGAAACCCTGCGCTTAAATCCTTTCATCCTTCTCCTTCTCCGTGCTCCATGGAAGAGCGCACCGAGAGTTTATGACACAACTGGTGCACAGATGTTTTGGATGTTGAAAGGCGTTGCTGTTCGGACTTAGAGTCTCTGATGCTTAAGTGCAGACCTTTTTATGTGCCAAGGGAGTTTTCTGTAGTGTTCATCGTAGCAGTGTACATTCATCCTTAGGCTAATGCTAAGATAGCCATGAGGAAATTGCACGACACTATCTGCAAACAACTTAACAGACTATCAGAGAGTGTCTTTGTTGTGGCAGGAGATTTTAATAACTGTAACCTGAAGACTGTTTTACCCAGATTTCACAATAAAACAAGGAAAAATAAAATTCTGGACCAGGTGTACATGAACATCCCTGGAGCATAAAAAAACTCATTCATCTCCTCACTTAGGATACTCTGACCACCTAGGTAAGTAAGTAAGTAAGTAAGTAAAGTTCAATTCAATTCAATTCAATTCAATTTTATTTATATAGCGCCAAATCACAAACAGATCATCTCAAGGCACTTTACAGAGAAGAGTGGGTTTAGGCCATACTCTTAGTTTATAGAACCCAGCAGAGACCCCTAAGAGCAAGCACTGCGGTGACACAGGCGAGGAAAAACTTCCCATTAATGGGCAGAAACCTCGGCGGAACCATAGCTCATAGAGGATGGCCATCCACCTCGACTGGCTGGGTTGAGTAGCTACATTCAAAACAAACATACAAATACAACATTCAAAGCCAAACAGTCCAGTACCAAGCCTGGCCAGGCTGCACATGAAAGCGAAGGCCTGGCAGGGGCATCATTTCTAACTAAAGGCCTTATCAAAGAGAAAAGATTTCAACTTGCTCTTGAATAAAGAGAGTCTGCCTCCTGAACTGAACTGGGAAGACGATTCCGCAGGAAGGGAGCTTGATAGCTGAAAGCTCTACCTCCCAATCTACTTCTAGATACCTTGGGGACCACTATTAGTTTGGATTTTTGGGAGCGCAGAGCTCTGGTTGGATGATAGGGAACTAAGAGTTCTTGCAGGTAAGAAGGAGCCATACCATTAAGAGCTTTATAGGTTAAGAGCAAAATATTGAATTCAATTCTATATTTTATTAGGAGTCAATGTAAAGAAGCTAAAACTGGAGTAATGTGATCTCTTCTCCCTGTTCTCATAAGGATACGTGCAGCTGCATTCTGAATGAGTTGGAGAAACTTTATGGACTTATTTGGGCAACCTGATAAAAGTGAGTTACAATAATCAAGTCTAGAGGTGATTAAAGCGTGGACAAGTTTCTCTGCATCTTTACAAGACAGGATGAACCTAATTTTAGAAATATTACGCAGATGGAAGAAGGCGGTCTTAATGGTTTGCTGTATATGAGAGTTGAAAGACACATCTTGGTCAAAGACAACTCCAAGATTCCTAACAGAAGACGTAGAAGCCAGTGCAATCCATCTAGTGTTGTTGTCTTGCTAAAAAAAAGAGTACTTCTAGCATATTTGGGGCCAAGAACAATGACTTCAGTTTTATCTGTATTCAGCAATAGAAAGTTGTAGTTCATCCAGGTTTTGATATCCTTAAGACACTCCTGGAGTAAACCCAACTGGCTAGGATCATCTGGATTGATGGATAAATACAACTGAGTGTTGTCAACGTAACAATGAAAATGAATAAAATGGTTCCTCATAGTGGCTCCCAAAGGCAGCATGTATAATGTAAACAGTACTGGTCCAAGTACTGATCCCTGCGGAACGCCATAGCTAACCATGGTCTGAGTAGAGGATTTGTTATGGACATGAACAAACTGGGAACGATCTGATATAAGACTGGAACCATCTTAGCGTTGTTCCATTCAAGCCAATTTGCTGTTCAAGTCTCTCTAGCTGAATATGGTGGTCAATGGTATCAAAGGCAGCACTGAGGTCCAATAAAACAAGGACGGAGACAAGTCCTTTGTCAAATGCCATAAGGATGTCATCAGTAACATTCACTAAGGCTGTCTCTGTGCTGTGATGTTTCCTAAAACCTGACTGAAATTTCTCAAATATAGAATTTTTTTCTAAAAAGGTGCATAGTTGATAGGTGACTACTTTTTTGAGGATCTTGGAGAAGCAGGGGAGGTTAGATATTGGTCTATAACTGGCCAAAATCCCAGAATCAAGCGAAGGTTTTTTAAGTAAAGGTTTAATTACTGCCACTTTAAATGACTGTGGTACATGTCCTGTCAATAGGGATGTATTAATTATGTTCAGAAGAGATGGACTAATCAGAGATAGCGATTCCTTCACTAGTCTAGCAGGGACTGGATCTAAAAGACAGGTAGTTGGTTTAGAGGCTGACACTATTAGGGCTAGATCAGAATGATTAATACGAGAAAATTTAGAAAAGTGGAATTCTGAGCCTGTGGGCACAGCAGTGTTAGGTAGCGGCTTGGTATTTTTAGGGGGGCTATTTTGTGGAATATTATTCCTAATACTGACAATTTTATCATTAAAAAAAATTCAAAAAGTCGTCAGCACTAAGAGTCGGAGGGACGTAGGGATCTATGGCATTTTGGCTTTTGGTTAGCTGAGCCACAGTGATAAAGAGAAATCTGTGATTGTTTTTATTTTCTTCTATCAAGGATGAATAGTACTGTGTTCTAGCACTATAGAGAGATTACTTGTAAGGCTGGCATTCCAGGCTGAATAAGATTCTTATATGGAGTCAAGTGTTGACTGCAGTGAGGCTGCAGTACTACCAACTAAAAGGTCAAATTCTAATGGATTCAAGTAGTCAGTGCTGTCTGCTATATTGAGACATGGTAATACAGTAAGTGCTGAAGGGATTAATTCTTTGAAGCGAGCCACGGCATTATCAGATAAGTATCTGGTAACTATATTTCTGCTTGATGCTGTGAAATCGGATAGCACAGATTTGAATGTTATCAAATAGTCATCAGTCAGTGTAGGATTTTGAGGGATGACAAGCAGCTCATCAATTTCTACACCATAGGTCAAGACCAGGTCAAGGGTGTGATTATGATGATGGGTTGGTTTACTAACACACTGAGGAAAACCAGTTGAATTTAAGAGGGAGAGAAATGCTACGCTATGACTATCATTATCAACGTCTATATGTATATTAAAGGTGAACTGAAACCACCTTTTTGCACAAAAAGTAGAATAGCAGATTAATTCCTTATTACCTATTGTATTTTTCAACACATAAAAGAAATTTTTAGGCCGTGCGATGGCCAAGCTATAAGCCGATAAACTTTTGCCTCTGGCTGGCAGTGCCAAACAACCCGGAAGTAGTGCAGACGACGCTGCGTGACGTCACGAGTGTGACCCTTATAAAAACAACAATGGCAGATGATAGCAGTTCCAGCAGTCAAGAACACCAGCGTTTTCAGAGTGAAGAGGTATTCAGGATCGGTGACGAGACAGAGGAGGATGCAGGAGTGTCAAGTGAACAGGAAGAGAGCGAGGGAGGCATCGAACCGTACAGATTCGAGCCAGAATTTTCGGGGGATTCCGGCACCGACTCAGAGACAGACCACAGCAGTGATGGGGAGGAGAGTCGCTTATTGAATACAGAATGGTGAGTCTTTACTTCTCTACTTTGGCATGTTTGGGGTGTCAGGATAAGGAAAATTAACAATAAAAAAGAGAGAAAAAAAAACCCATCAGCATTTTTCCAACTTATTATTTATACATAGGGCTAGGACTGTACAATAGCCTGGCCGTGTACACACTTATTTGTACCCGTAGGTAGATTTGGTTTGCAGTCTGGTGACAAGCCACAGGCTGCTGGTCGCTGCGTGCGCGAGCTAAACCTACATGTTTTTGGTATGCGGGAGGAAACCGGAGAAATCCCGGAGTAAACCCACGCAACACGGGGAGAACATGCAAACTCCACACAGCTCACTGTTGGTCGGGGGCTGGGATCGAGCCCACGGTCTCATGATCCCCGCGATCCCCCGGCCGAGGGTAAACTGTGGTGCCACAGTGCTAAACCACTGCGCCACCGTGCAGCCCAAAAAACTTGGCATTGAATAGACACATCCATGGCGTAGGGTTTACACGTGTATTCAGGACAGGTTCCATGACCATGGGCTATGTATTACAATACTTCTACAGACTATAGTGACAATACACATGAACAGAACTGGCCTCTGCATTTGACTGTGCTATTTATAAATAATATCTATATCTAGAAACGCATCGCTTCCCGGTCGCTTTTCCTCCCCCTTTCTTTTCTTTCGTCGCCATGACAGCTTTCCTTGGCCACTGAACAGATCTTCCCAGGTGTTGGAAGTGTTTTGTAGTCGACTATCACGACAAAATGCACCAAAAACAACCAGTGTCGACGTGCTCGCAATGGTAAACATGAGGACTGCGTCCCATTCGTGACGTTACGCGGAACTCTGGCTGCACTTCCGGATAATCGGCGGATTCGTAGGATTTTTCATGGCGGGAAATTTAAAATCGCGATTTTCTCCAAGATTACGGGATTTGTGGAGGGGGTGCCAATGATAAATTATCTTTATAATTGTATGTACTATCACCCATTGCCGTTCAATGCCGTTCACTTCAGTTCACCTTTAAAGTCACCAGCTATGATAATCTTGTCTGAACTAAGAACTAAGGATGTTAAGAACTCAGAGAATTCAGATATAAATTCAGCAAAAGAAGCACTGGGAGGGCGATATACTGTGGTAAATAAAATAGGCTGTTCTGACCTCCAGGATGGATGTGCTAAGCTAAAAATTAAGCATTCAAAAGAGTTACAATTTGAGTTTAGCTTAGGCTGAGGGTTCATTGGTAATGTGGATTCATATATTACCCCGACACCACCACCTCAGCCAGTGTTTCTAGGAATATGAATATTACCATGGCTGGGGGGGGGGGGGGGACTCATTGATACTAACAAAATCATCAGGGCGTAGCCGTGTTTCTGTGAGACAGAGTATATTTATATTGTAGTCTGTGATCATATCACTAATTAAGGTTGCTTTATCTGACAGAGATCTTATATTCAGCAGTCTGCATTTAATTATTTTATTTAACTGTGGTAAATTAGTGGTTTTAATCTTTATCAAGTTATATTGTATTTGTCTTGGGTTATAATGTTTTGGGTACGGGAGACAGACAATCTCTATGGGGTTATGAATTGAAGACTGATCTAAACAGCGATAATTATTTTGATTAATAAGATTAATATGAGAAGTAGAAGCAAAGAAGGGCTGGTTGGCAGACCCAGGTACTTTGGGGTGAGTTAATACACCAGCTTTCAGTCACTGTACTGAAAAATGCTGAATGGAATAAAACAGACTGTCCCTTAGAACACGTACATTGAGTCTATTTGGATAGATGCCATCTGGCCTCATAAATGATGGGTGGTTCCAGAACAGGTTAAAATTGTCTATAAAACCAATGTTAAAAGTAGGACATGTTGAACACAACCAGGTATTAAGGCTAAGAGTTCTGCTAAAATAATTGAAGCCTCTTCTAAAAGGAGTGTTAAAATCCCGATTCTTTGATTGAAAGATCCAAGAATAAGATGGAAAATTCTTCAGTTCAAAGATGCAACATTTATTCAGAGGTCACATGTAAAGCAAGCAGCGCTGGGTTCAGCGTGATGCAGCTCCCTCAGGAGCATCGCCAGACTGACCCCGACTTCCAGGTGCAAATTACATTCATCTTCTCGGGTTGGTTGGACCAGCCCCGTACAATAGGATGGGCTTGTACGCAACCGTCTGATTGGCCAGTTTAACTCTGATGTGAACAGGCCATCCGCTATTCACATTAACTATCTCCTAAGATGTACAATAAAAGTGTATGTGTGAGTGTTGGTTTGGGTGTGTAAGTAATGTAATAGACCTGACTAAAAGAAAGGAGAGAGAGAAGAAAGAGGGCTCTATAGCTCTATGCTCTATAACTTCACATATTTGTTCATAAGAATGTAAACAGAATATGTATAGAGCATAATGGGAGATTACCTACAGAATTATTATTTTGGCACTCTGACTTTTCATAACCCTTTCAGGAACAAGTGGCCCAGAAATAAACACATTGACATAACGTTCGGCTCAGGAGACGCACACACACAGGCTCAGAGTAGTTCAAACTGTTTATTAACAACAGGGATGTTTGGGTGCGTGTCTGCGGAATGTTAATGTGTTGGTGGTGGCGTCTGCTTCGGACCCAGAGGCAGGAGACCGTTCAGCCGGCAACCCTATGGGAGAAATCAGACACAGGGTGATGAGCACACACCAACACAGGAGGAGAATAGGCGAGGGAGAGAAGCTTACTTGTTGGGACAGATGACTGGCGCTTCAAGGATGGAAGCCCGGGAGACAGCCACCTGCAGGGCTCGGTGCAGCAGCGAGGAGAGACGAGGGACGGGATTGTCCGCCGCCGAGGAATCCACCTGTGCACAGGGGAGCAGACTGGAGAGATGAGGTAAGTGATTTTCTTACCGGTGACGAGGATGCTGAAGAGAATGTGGTAGAAGCCCATGGAAGGGAAATGAAGTCTACGGCTTCAGGCCGAAGCTCAGGGCGAGGCGGCTTTTATCCCTTGCCGCTGACGAGTAGCAGGTGCGTGAGCAGGTGGCACCGCTGATGAATGGCGCGGCGTGACAATACTCCCCCCTCTAGCAGCGCCTCCTGGCGATGGCTTATCCGGGTGCGCTCGGTGGAAGTCCGCGATGAGCGATGGGTCCAACACAAACGACGGGGGCACCCACTGTCGATGCTCGGGCCCATAGCCCTCCCAGTCCACCAAGTATTGCAACCCACGACCCCGGCGCCGGGAGTCCAGGATGGAGGAGGCGGACCAGGCCGGATGGCCACCAATCATCCGGGGCGCGGGTTGCGCTGCAGGAGGAGGGCAAAGGGGGTCAGAGACTGCCAGTTTCACCTTCGACACGTGGAAAGTAGGATGAATGCGGAGGGAGGGGGGAATAGCCACGCGCACAGCCACCGGGTTGATGATCCGGGTGATGGGATAGGGACCCATGAAGCGCTGTGCCAGCTTTCTCCTCTCGCCTTTTAGAGTGACGTCCTGGGTGGAAATGTAAACAAGCTGCCCAACTCTGTACGCCGGGGCAGGTCTTCTACGCCGGTCCGCCACAGTCCTGTTGCGCTCCGCTGTGCGTAATAGCGCATGGCGCGCGGCAGCCCAGGTGGAGCGGAACTGCCTGAGATGGGCCCTAACTGACGGGACAGTTACTTCACTCTCCTGCTCCGGAAACAGCGGGGGGTCGTAACCCAGGGACGCTTTGAAGGGGGACATCCCTGTAGCAGAAGAGCGAGCGGTGTTGTGGGCATATTCAACCCAGGCAAGATGGTTGCTCCAGGACGTGGGTTTGGATCTGGACACACAGCGGAGCGCAGCCTCCAGCTCCTGGTTGGTCCTCTCACACTGCCCGTTGGATTGGGGGTGATGGCCGGAGGAGAGGCTCACCTTGGCTCCGATGGCGTTGCAGAAAGACCTCCAAACCTCAGATGAAAACTGGGGGCCCCGGTCCGAGACCACGTCCACCGGAATCCCATGCAGCCTGACCACGTGTTGGACGAGGAGGTCCGCCGTCTCCAGGGCAGTAGGGAGGCCTCGCAGGGGGACGAAGTGCACGGCCTTGGAGAAGCGGTCCACGATGGTCAGGATGGTGTCATAGGAGTTGGAGACAGGGAGTCCGGTGACGAAATCCAGTGCGATGTGCGACCAGGGCCTGCCAGGGACGGGCAGGGGCTGGAGCAGACCCGCTGGAGGGGCATTTCCCGACTTGCAGGTGGCACAGATTGGGCAAGCCCGGGCGTAGCGGGCTGCATCCCTCCGCAGGCCTGGCCACCAAAAGGACCGTTGGAGGAGATCTATCATCCGGGAGGTGCCAGGGTGACAGGTGAGCTTGGAGGTGTGGAGCCAGTGGATGACCTCTCCTCGGACCGCGGATGGCACGAACAGCCTCCCCTCCGGTCCGCCGCCAGGGTCAGGTTCCACCTCCTGTGCCTTCCGGATCTTGCTCTCGATGTCCCACGAGATGGCTCCCACGACGCACGACCTGGGCAGGATGGAGTGGGGCGCCTCCTCTGACTCCACGGGGGCGAACTGCCTGGAGAGGGCGTCAGGCAGGACGTTCCTAGAGCCAGGCCTGAAGGTGATGGAAAATTGGAACCTGGCGAAGAACAGGGACCAGCGCGCCTGGCGGGCGTTCAGGCGCTTGGCAGATCGTAAGTATTCCAAGTTCTTGTGGTCCATGAGGACCACAAACGTCAGGTTCGCCCCCTCTAACCAGTGGCGCCACTCCTGCAGGGCGAGCTTGATGGCCAAGAGCTCTCTGTCCCCCACATCGTAGTTTCTCTCCGCCGGGGACAAGCGCCGGGAGAAGAAGGCGCACGGTCGTTTGGCGCCATCGTCCGGTGACCGCTGGGACAGCACTGCTCCCACTCCCGTGTCCGAAGCGTCTACCTCTACGATGCACTGCAGCGCGGGGTCGACCTGGCGAAGGACCCGGGAGGAGGAGAATTCCGCCTTCAGCGCCTCAAAGGCGGCAGCGACCTCTTCGGTCCACCGGAACGGGACCTTCGGGGACGTGAGGCGGGTCAGTGGTCCAACGATGGCACTGAAGTTGGGGACAAAGCGGCGGTAGAAATTGGCGAAGCCAACAAATTGCTGCACCTGTTTCCGGGATGCAGGTGTGGGCCATTCCACCACCGCCTTTACCTTCTCTGGGTCGGGGAGCACCTTATCGTGGGCGATGATGAACCCCAGGAAGGACGTACTCCTGGCGTAAAATTCACACTTTTCTGCCTTAACGTACAGACGATTCTCCAGCAGCCTTTGGAGGACCCGCCTCACGTGGACCTGGTGCTCATCCCTGGACTTGGAGAAGATGAGAATATCGTCCAGGTAGACGAACACGAAAAGGCCAATGAAGTCCCGGAGGACGTCATTAATGAGGCGCTGGAAGACTGCAGGAGCGTTGGTCAACCCGAACGGCATCACCAGGTATTCAAAGTGGCCGTTCGGGGTACGGAAGGCCGTTTTCCACTCATCTCCCTCCCGGATCCGGACGAGGTGGTAAGCGCTGCGTAGGTCCAGCTTGGTGAACCAGGTCGCCCCCTGGAGGGAGTGGAAAGCAGTGTCCATGAGAGGCAGGGTGTAACGGTCCTTCTCCGTGATATTATTGAGGGCCCGGTAGTCGATACAAGGGCGGAGGGACCCATCCTTCTTTCCCACGAAGAAGAACCCTGCCCCCACGGGTGACGATGATGGGCGGATAATCCCAGCACTTAATGACTCCTTCAGGTAGGCGTTCATCGTCTCCTTCTCCGGCGCAGACAGGCTGTAAAGGCGACCAGAAGGTAAGGGAGCCCCCTGGCGGAGGTTGATGGTGCAGTCATAGGGCCGATGAGGGGGGAGAGACATAGCTTTCGCTTTGCTGAACACCATACCCAGGTCGTGAAATTCTGGGGGCACCAGAGAGAGGTCCGGGGGTGCAGCGTCCGTCGCAGGGGGAGGAGCGGACGGAGAGCAGGCAGCGGACTGAAGGCAGGTGCCCATACAGAACGTACTCCATGCCGATATCCCAGCTGATTTCCAATCCAGGACCGGGTTGTGAAGGCGAAGCCAGGGATACCCCAGGATGACGGGCGACACAGAGTTGGGAAGGACGTAAAAGGTCATCTCCTCCCGGTGGTTTCCCGAGATGATGACCGGTAGGGGGACAGTTTGATGTGTCACTCTCCCAAGGGTGGCACGGGAGAGGTGGACTAGGGAGATGGGAGTGTTGAGTGCCTGGCAGCGGATGCCCAATCGGGTTGCCAGGCTTTGTGAAATGAAGCTGCCTTCTGCGCCCGAATCCACCAGTGCGTGGGTGAGGTGCCCAGTGGGGTTATGGCAGAAACGGATGGGCAGCTTCAATTGGGTGAGTGATCCTAACCGATTGACGTCCGCGAGGCTTCCAACAGTGACTCGCGGACCCCACCGACTGGCTTTCCGTGGACAACGCTCCACGGTGTGTTGGTCGCCTCCGCAATACATGCAGAGGCCCAACTCACGGCGGCGTTGTTTCTCCACAGGGGAAAGTTTAGTCCAGCCCGTCACCATCGGCTCCGACTCCTCGGGGCGCGATGCTGGCGGCGCCGCCAGGGGGCGAGCTTGGAACAGGTGCGGCGAGGCTCCACGAGGGCGAGAAGAAGAAGACCTCCGCCCCGAGGAGCGCTCGCGCAGCCTGTTATCCAAACTTACCGCTAAGGACGTCAGCTCCGCTAGCGTCCCAGGGATATCCCGACCAGCCAGTTCATCCCTCAGATCACTATTGAGGCTGCGGAGGAACAGGCCACAGAGGGAGCGTTCCTCCCAGCCCAATTCCTCCGCCGCTACCCGGAAGTCGACCGAGTGGTCCGCTGCCAACCGGCTTCCCTGCTGGAGAGCGAGAAGCCGATCGACCTGGACCGTTTCGGTTTGAGAATGGTCAAAGACCTCCAGAAAGCGCCTCACGAATTGATCATAGGTGAGGGTGGCATAACTGGGCCTCGCCATTACGGCGTAGGTCCAAGTTAACGCACGCCCCTCCAGAAGATTCCCTATGTAACCAATTCGGCTGTGATCCGAGGGAAAATCTCCGGGCACACGGTGGAACACGGACTCACACTGCATAATGAACCCCCGCGCTCCGCCGAGCTTACCGCTAAAGCGGGCGGGGGTCGGAATCGGAGTGAGCCGAACCGGTGCCACTGGAGCCGGCTGGATGGCCGCTGGAACAGCAGGAGCCGCGCCACCCTGGCGAGTCGGGAGGAACGGCTGTTGGGGGTCCAAGCGGTTCAATCGGTTAGTTAATTCTAATAATTGATTAAGAACCACCTGTTGCTGATAAACAATCTGATCCACCCGAGCCTCGAGGATGGTAAACCGGTGTGCGAGCCCGCCGTCTGCCGAGCCGCTCTGCTGAAGCCGTACTGACATAACGTTCGGCTCAGGAGACGCACACACACAGGCTCAGAGTAGTTCAAACTGTTTATTAACAACAGGGATGTTTGGGTGCGTGTCTGCGGAATGTTAATGTGTTGGTGGTGGCGTCTGCTTCGGACCCAGAGGCAGGAGACCGTTCAGCCGGCAACCCTATGGGAGAAATCAGACACAGGGTGATGAGCACACACCAACACAGGAGGAGAATAGGCGAGGGAGAGAAGCTTACTTGTTGGGACAGATGACTGGCGCTTCAAGGATGGAAGCCCGGGAGACAGCCACCTGCAGGGCTCGGTGCAGCAGCGAGGAGAGACGAGGGACGGGATTGTCCGCCGCCGAGGAATCCACCTGTGCACAGGGGAGCAGACTGGAGAGATGAGGTAAGTGATTTTCTTACCGGTGACGAGGATGCTGAAGAGAATGTGGTAGAAGCCCATGGAAGGGAAATGAAGTCTACGGCTTCAGGCCGAAGCTCAGGGCGAGGCGGCTTTTATCCCTCGCCGCTGACGAGTAGCAGGTGCGTGAGCAGGTGGCGCCGCTGATGAATGGCGCGGCGTGACACACATGTCTGCCACAGTTCTTAAGAGTGGACAGAAGGCTCCTGAAGTCTCTCTTTAAGATCTCAGACACTTCATCTGGGATGTTGTTGCATCCAACATGCACAATAACAGTTTTAGCGTGGGGGTATTCATTTAATAGGTCAGGGGTGACAGCCTCAATGTGTGACACTTTAGCTCCAGGAAAAAATTTTGTAACACAGTACCTGCTTCTGACGTTCCTCATTATGGAATTACCAATTACCAGCGTCGTCTGGGGGGACTTCTGAAATGGTGGATAATTTTTGTCGTTGTTGTTGCTGCAGTGGCGGCGGGGTGCCGGTGCGGGGGTGATGCGGGGGGTTGTGCTCTCTTCTTTTTGGAGCTGGTGTAAAGTTTGGCACGCCTAAGGTAGTTTTGATCCTGGGCTTGTGAGTTTGGGCCACTGATGAAGGAGGGGCGGCCATGGGAGGAAGATCAACGTCCAGGTGGGGGAAATCTTTCAAGGAAAGGATGTTGAATCTGTTTTCCAGCAAAAGGGGAAGGGAGGAGGTGTGGCCATGTCTGGTCAATTCCCAACGTTTGCTATTGGGCCCAACCATGGTCCAGGATGTGCATTGAGGCTGTGAAGAACCAACCGGGCTTTGGGTTTAGCTCCAAGCTGAAGCCAGTGTTTGGTGCTGGAGTCCTGGACAGCTGAGGTGACCGGAGCAAGGGTGGAGGTGGATGGCGATATGCTAATTTCACCCAGGTAAGTAGCCTTCTCTGCTAGCTGCGAGTCCGTCACTGGCGCCGATGTCCATCCAAAAATGATAGTATCCAGATGATTTTCAGCCTCCCGAATCTTATAGAGGTTAGAGAGTCTCAACTCCAACTCAGAAACCTTCTTAGAGAGGGAAACACAGCTGACACAGGTTGGGGATGGAGCCATGGCTTTCCAGGCCAGAAGTGGCTAGCTAGCTAGCTAAAACAGATAGATTAGCCTAACTCGGTGAACAGCCCTGATCGGGGTCTGATTCACCTGTGAGCCAATACGGGCTGTTGGATTTACTGAGCTAATACTAAGTAAAAAGTTAATATCAGTAAAAGAGACAAAAATTTAAAACGGAGCTAATACAACAAACAAAAACAGACAAGATCAAAGTAAAAAAGTAAGTAAAATTTATTTATATAGCACTTTTCACAGAAAGGATCACAAAGTGCTGCACAATAAAATAAAACACAACATCACAAATACAATAATAAAAACCAAATCAAACTAAAAAGCCTGTTTAAACAGCAGTGTCTTCAGCTGCTTTTTAAAAGCCTCAACAGAGTCTACTGAGCACAAAGACAGTGGTAGAGCATTCCACAATTTTGGTGCCACTGCCTGAAAGGCTCTATCACCTTGAGTTTTAAAATGGGTTTGAGGGACAACCAGTAAAAGTGGATCCAAGGACCTCAAAGACCACAAGGGGTTATACACATTAAGCAGCTCAGTGATGTATTTAGGGGCCTGATCACGAATAGCTCTAAAAACAAGAACAAAAATTTTAAACTGAATCCTAAAACCGAGCAGCAGGGTGGTGGTATGGTTAGCACTGTGGCAGCACAGCAACTCACCCTTGGCTGGGGGATCCTGGGTGCGATCCCAGGCCCCAACCAACAGTGATCTGTGTGGAGTTTGCATGTTATCCCTGTGTCTGCGTGGGTTTACTCCGGGATTTCTCCAGTTTCCTCCCACATGCCACAAACATGCAAGTTAGGTTAATTGGCATCAAACTGGGGATTCTAAATTGTCTTTAGGTATGACTGTGAGAGTGAATGGTTGTCTGTCTCTCTGTGTTGGCCCTGTGATGGACTGGCGATCTGTCCAGGGTGTACCCTGCCTCTCGCCCAAAGATGCTGGGATAGGCTTCAGCACCCCCGCGACCCAAAAAGGATTAAGTGGAAGAAGATGGATGGATGGATGGAATCCGAAAACCAACTGGGAGCCAGTGAAGTGCTGCAAAAATGGGTGTAATGTGAGCCCTTTTCTTAGTGTGAGTTAAAAGTCTGGCAGCCGAATTTTGAACAACCTGGAGGCATTGAAGGTGCTTTTGGCTCAGACAAGTAAAAAGACTATTACAGTAGTCTAAGTGAGAAGAAATAAAAGGATGAATAATCATCTCAAGTTCTGCCTTTGACACCAGGGTTCTCACCTTAGAAATATTCTTCAGATGGAAGAAACAATTTCTAATTAATTGATTAATGTGGTGCTCAAAAGACATAGCCGAGTCAAAACTGACACCAAGATTCCGAAGACTCTCCTGGACAGAGGAACCTAGTGTACCCATGTGGTGCTTAATAAGCGGGAGCTTGTTTTCAGGAGTGATAATTAATGTCTCTGTCTTGTCTGAGTTAAGACATAAAAAGTTTGCACTTAACCATTGTTTGATGTTAGACAAGCAGTTAGTTAAAGATGATAGCATGTAAAACTCAGACTCTTTAAAAGAGCAATGCAACTGAATATCGTCAGCATAGAGATGATAAGAAATATCATTGAACTGGCTAATTATCCATCCCAGTGGCAAAATGTAAATTAGAAATAAAATGGGTCCTAGAACTGATCCTTGTGGTACCCCACATGAATACTGTGCTATTTCAGAAAGGATCTGATTTACGGACACATCAAATGTTCTTCCGGAGAGGTATGATGAAAACCATTTTAAAACAGAACCAGACAACCCTAGCTCTTTGAGTCTGTTGATCATTATACAGTGATCAACAGTATCAAAGGCAGAAGAAAGATCCATTAAAACCAAAACTGTGTATTTACCAGTGTCAGCCGCCATCATAATGTCACTGGAGACTCTGACTAAAGCTGTTTCGGTAGAATGGTTTTTCCGAAAGCCCAACTGAAATTTATCCATGATATTACAATTTGCCATAAATGACGTAAGCTGCTCAGTCAATATCCTTTTCCAGAATTTTTGAAAGGGAGTTTAGAGATTGGCCTATAATTATTTGGCTGTGATGGATCCAAACTCGGCTTCTTAAGTGTTGGTTCAACCACAGCATATTTGAAGTGGCTGGGAACCACACCAGCTGAAAGGAAAATGTTTATCAGTTCAACAACTGAAGGATCAATTGACTCAAAAACTGCTAAAAACATCTTTGTAGGGAGAACATCAGCAGGGGAAGAGGAAGATTTCATCTTCTGCAGCAGAACCGTGATGTCCTGAAGGGTCACTGGGTTAAAAGTGGACCAAGTGCAAGGTGTGGGCATAACACTGGCACAGTTAAAAGAAGATGATGGCAAAATGTTTTCCCTGATGTCTCTGATCTTATCAACAAAGAAGTTAAACAGAGATAGGTTTCTAACACCAGCCTATAATCCCCTCATTTGCAGAGCAAAACCACAATATAGGGCTGTGCTTTGTTGGACTGAGAAGGCTTCATCATCCTTACAGGACTACTTTGAGGACACAGAGTGGGAGATTTTTTAACATCCAGATATTGAATATCACACCACAACAATACCATCTTATATCAAATTTTGTACAGGTAACGTAACCGCAGAAAAACAGCTTAAAACATATCCCAATCAAAAACCATGATTCAGCAACAACGTGAGAAAGTTGCTTAAGGCCAGAGATGCAGCATTTAGATTGGGGGCCAAGGAGGCCTATCAGGAAACAAGAGCAGACCTGGAGAGGGGCATCAAAGCAGCAAAAATGAAATATAAATGGCTCACTGAGGACAATTTCAGAGAACATAATCCATGAGCTATGTGTCAAGGTATCAAGACTTACTGATTATAAGCAAAACTACAGTTGTCCCATCAACATCTCCCTCTTAAATGATCTTAATGCATTTTTTGCTCGATTTGAGGAGAATCATAGGTAAGAATCAGATATGACTATGACAGCATCTGAGAGTGAGCAGCCACTCATTTTCCAGTCAAACCAAATCCAGTGGGTCCTGCATAACATCGACACCAGGAAGGCATCAGGACCAGATGGAGTTACAGTTCGGGTACTGAAAACATGTGCTAATCAGCTAGCCACAGTATTTACAGCTATTTTTAACTGATCACTTCAACAAGCCACAGTTCCCACTTGCCTCAAAACTGATACCATTATCCCTGTGCCCAAAACTTCAGCTGTCACAGGTTTAAATGACTATCGGCCCATTGCTCTCACACCAGTAATCATGAAATGCCTGGAAAGACTGGTGCTGCAACACATCAAATCTTGCATTCCCTTGGACCTGGATCAACATCAATTTGCCTACAAGCCAAACAGATCAGCAGATGATGCTATTTCAATAGCACTACACACAGCTCTTGCCCATCTCGAAAATCCAAACACTTATGTTTGGATGCTGTTTATTGACTTCAGTTCTGCCTTCAATTCCATCTGCCCCAATAGACTGGTCAGCAAACTGCAGTCACTACAGCTTGAAACATCCCTTTGTCAGTGGATTAAAGATTTTCTCACAAACTGACCCCTGGGTAGTCTCACCTCCTTCACCATCACTCTCAAGACCTGTGTACCTCAGGGCAGTGTTCTCAGTCCAATCTTGTACTCCCTGTATACTCATGACTGCGCCCCCACCCACAGCTCTAATGCAGTAATTAAGTTTGTGGACGATACGACCATAGTGGGTTTGGTGGCAAACAATGATGAAACAGCCTATAAGGAGGAGATTCAGACATTGTTGGCATGGTGCAGAGACAATAACCTGTGCTTAAACACGAAGAAGACTAAAGAAATAATTATAGACTTCAGGAAATAAAAAGCACAGCATGCAGGATTGAGTATCGAAGAGGAGGAGGTAGAACAGGTTGCAGACTTCAAATTCTTGGGTGTGTATGCATCCAGAGACCTAAGTTGGAGTGTAAACACAACTCACAACATCAAGAAAGCCCAGCAACAACTCTTTTTCCTTAGAACCCTGAAGCACAACAAACTTACTCCAGCTCTGCTTAAGAACTTCTACCGTAGCACAGTTGAGAGTGTCCTAACGTATGGCTGCACTGTCTGGTACTCCAGCTGTACAGAGGCAGAAAAGAAGGAGCTGCAATGGGTCATAAAGACAGCCCAGTGGATTGTGGGCTCTTTGCCCCCGAGCATGGAGGACATTTACTCCACACGCCTCCTCAGAAGAGCTAACAACATCAAGAATGACCCAACACACCCAGGACATTACTTGTTTTCCACCCTCCCCTCAGGTAGGCTCAGCGTCATCAAAATCCGGACCAGCAGAATGAAAGAGAGCTTTTTTCCTTGAGCAGGAGACAGACTGTTGCACTCATAATCATTTTAGCAGGTATGCACACAGTCATATATATGTAGAGTGCATTAGTATTTTATCTATTTATTATTATGATGATTGTATTTTTGTCATGGCCCGCTCTGCTCATTGTCCACAGCTGCATGCACACCTGATCCTCATTAAGCTGGGCCTATATCTTCCACGCTGCCCGGAGTGGCAGTGCGGAGATGTCTCATTGAGTTCCAGGAGAGCTTCAGCGCCGAATCGTCTCAGCAACCAGAGCCACAGCTGAGCCAGCCCTCACCTGCACCGGAAAGATCCAACCAGCGCTCCACGTAAGCTCCATTGCCAACTTACCTCTTTCTACTAGTCCCCTGTGCACAGGTGGAGTCCGTGGCGGCAGAGTCTTTTCCTCTTCCTCCCGGGCGGCGGACTTACCAGCCTCCCTTCCTCACCATTCTCATCTCCACCCTCCTGTCGGGACAATACCACCGTCTGAAGAGCACTGTCTCCCTGGCCACAGCCATAACGCTGAACCGGAGAACTTCACCATCTGTTCCCACAGGTTGCCAGGCCGTACGGTGTCTCGCTCAGTTCCCGGCAGTTCCAGCATGCACTCACACTACATTCCCTCACATTGTTGTTAATAAACTTAATTGCATCAATCTGGAGTCTGTGCCTTGTCACTGGGTCAGCAACCATGTCAGTACATCTCCGCCAGAACGACCCAGCTGACAGCGCTTTGGTGCGCCGTGTCAACCGCATGGAGATTCAAATTGATCAATTAGTTTATCAGCAGCAGACCATACTAAATCAACTAACTCGTGTCACAGATCGGTTAGATAGACTAACTAATTCTCAGCCCTTTCCTCAGGCCTTACCTGTCGCCAGCAGCTCCTCGACTCCTGCTAGCATACCAGCTAACCAGCTCAGTCAGAGTCCTCCAGTTCGGCTTACTCCCGTACCAACTCCCAGCTGTTTCAGCAGCAAGTTGGGTGAAGCCAGAGGGTTCGTTATGCAGTGCGAGGTGGTGTTTCAGCGGGTGCCAGAGGACCTCCCTTCTGACCATAGTAAGATTGGTTACGTTATTAATCTGTTGGAGGGAAGAGCACTGGCTTGGGCCTATACAGTAATGGCTAGAGCAAATTATGCTAGTCTCATGTTTGGCCAATACATTAGTTAATTTAATGAAGTGTTTGATCATTCTGATCAAGATAGCGTCCTCACCACCCGCCTATTAAATCTAAGGCAGGGGTCTAAGGCGGTGGCAGGTTATGCTGTGGACTTCCGGGTGGCAGCTACTGAAGTAGGTTGGGAGGACGCTTCTCTTTGCTGTATCTTCATCAGACACCTCAGTTCTAGCCTTCAGGATGAGTTAGCCCCTTTAGAGAAACCAACTAGGTTATCCAAGCTCGTTTCCCTTGCCATTAGTCTGGATAATAGACTGAGGGAGCGGGTGGCTGAACGTAGGTCCTATGGACGTGTGGGGAACCGTCTCGCCATGCCCCTCAGTCCTCATTATTGGCTTTACCACCCTCTTAATCCTCAACACCCACGGAGCCTATGAGAGTAGGGCATTCTAAGTTATCTGCGGCAGAAAAACAACGTCGCCGCAAGCTTGGGTTGTGCCTCTATTGTGGGAACGGGGAGCATGAGGTCAGGTCGTGTCAGCTTCGGCCAAAAGGGGGAGTCCGTGTATCAGAGTAGGGGGACTCACGGACACACCCCAGTCTAATCCCCTATCTAGTTTGCTTCTTCCCATTAGATTCATACACAAACACACAGAGATACCTACACAGGCTTTAATCAACTCCGGGGCTGAGCAAAGCTTTATGTCCAGAGACCTGGCAACCCGATTGGGTCTTCACTGCACTCCCCTTAAGTCTCCTCTCCGGCTGATTGCGCTGTCTAACGCCCCCATGGCTACAGTATCCCACCAGACAGCGCCAGTCTCCATTATCGTATCTGGTAATCATCAAGAGGAACTATCTCTGTGTTGCCCATCTCGGCGTCTCCGGTCATTCTGGGCTACCCCTGGCTACGCCTCCATAACCTGATGATTGACTGGAGTGCTGGAAGTATTAAATCGTGGAGTTCATTTTGCTTCAGCGCCTGTCTGTAGTCAGCGGCGTGCTCACCTTCAGTGACCCTAGGGGCTCCCTCCTTTCCCCCTCCCGACTTGTTTAAAGTGCCTCCTGAATACCATGATGTCGGTGCCGTGTTTAGCAAGTCCCGGGCCCTGTCCCTTCCCCCCTCCCCCCGGCCGTATGATTGTGCTATAAATCTCCGTCCGGGGGCTCTTCTCCCGTCCAGCCGGCTGTATAGCCTTTCCCCGCCGGAGCGGGTTGCTATGGACACGTACATCAAGGAGTCCCTCAGCTCAGGCATCATTCATCCGTCCTCTTCGGCTGTGGGGGCGGGGTTCTTCTTTGTGGGAAAAAAGGACGGCTCACTGAGACCATGCATCGACTTCAGGGAGCTGAATAATATTACCATCAAGGATAAGTACACCTTCCCGTTGCTTAATTCTGCCTTTGACTCCCTCCAGGGGGCTTCCTGCTTTACCAAATTGGATCTGCGCAACGCTTACCATCTGGTGCAGATCCGCGAGGGAGACGAGTGGAAGACAGGTTTCCGCACCCCTAGTGGTCACTTTGAATATCTGGTGATGCCATTTGGTCTAACCAATGTGCCTGCTGTGTTCCAGCGGCTCATCAATGATGTTCTGAGGGATTTTCTGAATGTGTTTGTGTTCGTTTATCTGGATGACATTCTGATCTTCTCCCATTCCTTAGAGGAGCACCGAGTACACGTGAGGCATGTTCTTCAGCGGCTATTGGAGAACCAGTTATTCATCAAGGCTGAGAAATGTGAGTTTCATACGTCCAAGACGTCCTTTCTGGGCTTCATTATTTCTCACAAGGAAATCCTTCCGGACGCGGGCAAAATTAAGGTGGTGGTGGAGTGGCCGGTCCAGTCCTCCAGGAAACAGCTCCAGCAGTTCATGGAATTTGCCAGTTTCTACCGCCGATTCATCAAGAACTACAGCAGCCTGGCCCTTCCCCTGGCATGCCTTACATCAACAAAGGTTCCCTTCCGGTGGTCAGAGGAGGTGGCTACGGCCTTTACTGACCTGAAGGAGCAATTCTCTGAATCGCCGATCCTGATGCAGGTGGATCCCAGCCTGCAGTGCCTTGTGGAGGTGGACGCCTCGGATTTGGGTGTGGGGGCGGTCCTTTCTCAGCATTCTCCGACGGATAGGAAGGTCTGGCCTTGTGCCTTTTTCTCCAAGTGCCTATCTCTGGCGGAGCGTAATTACATAATCGGTGACAGGGAGTTGCTGGCCATCAAACTGGCTTTGGAGGAGTGGCGCCATTGGCTGGAGGGGTCCTCACAGCCGTTTGTGGTTTGGACGGACCATCGCAACTTGGAGTACCTTAGGACGGCCAAGCGCCTGAATGCCCGTCAGGCCCGCTGGTCTCTCTTCTTTGGTTGATTCGACTTTACCATCACATACCACCCTGGGTCCAAAAATACTAAACCGGACGCTCTCTCCAGGCAATTCGCCACGGACACCCTGGGGGTTGAAGACCATCCCATCCTTCCTACCTCCTGTGTCGTGGGCACCCTCTCGTGGAGAATTAAGGAGAGGGTCCTGAGGGCCCAGGAGTCGGAGAGGGACCATGGTGGGGGGCCAGCGGGGAAGTTGTTTGTGCCATCGGCCGCCCGGGGTGAGGTCATCCAATGGGCCCACGCATCCAAGTTCGCCTGCCATCCTGGAAGACGACGCACGGAGGAGTTGCTGCAACGCTCGTTCTGGTGGCCCTCTCTTCAAAAGGATGTCGGGGAGTACATCCGGGCCTGTCCCCAGTGTGCCACCGGGAAGTCCACATCGTCCCCACTGGCAGGGTTGCTCCATCCCCTTCCGGTTCCTGGCAGGCCCTGGTCCCATGTGGCGTTGGATTTTGTACACCGGCCTCCCCCCGTCCAACAATCACACCATGGTTCTCACCCTAGTGGACAAATTCTCCAAGGCAGCCCATTTTGTTCCCCTTCCGGGTCCGCCTACAGCAAAGGAGACAGCTGACCTGTTGGTCCAATATGTGGTGAGACTTCATGGGATCCCCGTGGACATTGTCTCTGACCGGGGGCCCCAATTTATTTCCCAGGTGTGGAGGTCTTTTTGCAACGCCCTTGGGGCCAAGTGAGCCTGTCATCTGGATATCATCCACAGTCCAATGGCCAGTGCGAACGTGCCAACCAGGAGCTGGAGGTGGCGCTGTGGTGTGTGGCTTCCTCCAATTCAACTGCATGGAGTTCCTTCCTACCATGGATCGAGTATGCCCATAATTCAACGGTCTCTTCGGCCATAGATATGTTCCCATTTCAAGCCTCTCTTGGGTATTCTCCCCCTTTGTTTCCCGAAGAAGAAGGCAATCTTGATCCAAGATGGCGCCCACAGTGGTTGCCATGGTGCTTCGCTGCGCTTTTTTTTTGTTTGTTTTTGTTCGTCAATTGTGTGTCTGGCTGCTCTTACACCTGTGAAGAGCTACTAAATATCAGGACTTTCACTCCCACAGACCTACTCCCAGTTTTTTGGCTCCTGCCGCCGACCTGGTTCACTTTTTAGCCCAAAAAGTGAGACGGCGAAAGAGAGGAAGACGAGCGGGCGCCCTCGTGCGGCTTCGCAGGAGAGGCACGCGCACGGCCTTGCCTGGAATCTTTCTGTCCAACGTCAACTCTCTTTATAACAAGGTAGATGAACTGAGACTGCTGATGCGATTTAAGGACCTCTCCACCTCGTGTGCCCTCTGCTTCACTGAGACCTGGCTCAAGGAAAAGACACCGGACAGCGCGCTCCTCCTCGAGGGATTTCAGCTGTTTCGTGCAGACCGAGACACGGGGCTCTCTGGCAAGACCACAGGCGGAGGAGTCTGCTTCTACATCAACAGCAGCTGGTGCTCCGATGTAACTGTGATCTCCCAACACTGTTCTCCCGCTCTGGAATATTTATTCATCAACTGCAAACCATTTTGTTCCCCGCGTGAGTTTGCTTCATTCATCCTGGCCGCTGTTTACGTCCCGCTCGACGCGGACGTGCGCGAGGCTCAGCGCGCGAGGCTCAGCGCGCGCTCGCGGATCACATTCAGCAAGTGGAGCGGACTTTCCTGGACTCTCTGGTTATTGTGGTTGGCGACTTTAACCAGAGCAACCTGAGCCACGAACTCCCCCGATACAAACAGTTTATTAAATGCCCCACCAGAGGAGAGATCACGCTGGATCACTGTTACACTACAGTTAAGGACGCGTATCGCGCTGTTCCCCGCGCTGCGCTCGGACTATCTGATCACGTGATGGTCCACCTGATTCCCACATACAGACAGAAACTGAAGCTCACAAAACCTGTTGTGAGCACTACGAGGAAATGGACCAGTGAAGCTGGGGAGGAGCTGCGCACGTGCTTGGAAATAACTGACTGGGACATGTTTAAAGGAGCCACGCATGATCTGGATGAGTACACGGACACTGTGACCTCATATATCCACTTTTGTGAGGACAGCATTCTTCCATCGCGCACCAGGGTGAGTTACTCCAACGACAAGCCCTGGTTCACAGCTAAGCTCAGACAGATCAGGAAGGAGAAGGAAGCAGCGTTGAAAAGTGGAGACCGAGACTGCTACAGGGAGGTCAAATACTGGTTTAGCAGAGAGCTGAGGAGAGCTAAATCTGTGTATTCTGAGAGACTCCAGCAACAGTTCACTGCTAACGACTCTGCTTCTGTGTGGAGAGGACTGAGGCAAATCACCAACTATCGGCCTCAGGCTTCTAAGGGACAGGATGACAAAGCCCTTTGTCAAAGACTGTCCCAACACTATGCCCGTTTTGACACCTCGTCAGCTGTGTCCAACTCCCCCCCTCCCCCCAGCGCCACTGCCTCCATGGTCCCCACTTCATCAAAGGCGGCCCCCCCTCCTCCCCCCCTGCCCTTGCCATCAGTGAGCAGGACGTGCACAGACAGTTCTCCAGACTGAACCCACGCAAGGCCCCCGGTCCGGACGGCGTGTCTCCCTCCACCCTGAGACACTGTGCGGAGGAGCTGACTCCTGTCTTCACTGACATTTTTAACACCTCCCTGAAGTCATGCCACGTGCCGGCCTGCTTCAAAACCTCTACCATCGTCCCTGTCCCCAAGAAGCCACGGATCACTGGACTTAACGACTACAGACCTGTAGCGCTCACCTCTGTAGTCATGAAGTCCTTTGAGCGCCTGGTCCTGCCCCACCTCAAGACCATCACCTCTCCCCTCCTGGACCCGCTGCAGTTTGCCTACAGAGCCAACAGGTCTGTGGACGACGCAGTCAACCTGGCCCTCCACTCCATCCTGGAGCACCTGGACTTCCCGGGAACCTACGTCAGGATCCTGTTTGTGGACTTCAGCTCTGCATTCAATACCATCCACCCCGCTCTGCTCCAGGACAAGCTGTCCCTGCTCAACGTGCCTGACTCCCTCTGCAGGTGGATCACCGACTTCCTGACGGACCGGAGGCAGCATGTGCGGCTGGGAAAGACTGTCTCAGACTCTGTTAGCATCAGCACCGGATCACCCCAGGGCTGTGTACTTTCCCCCCTGCTCTTCTCCCTGTACACCAACTCCTGCACCTCCAGCCACCAGTCTGTCAAGCTGATCAAGTTTGCGGACGACACCACCCTCATCAGGCTCATCTCCAACGGCGACAAGTCCGTCTACAGGAGAGAGGTGGCCCAGCTGGCGTCCTGGTGCAGCCACAACAACCTGCAGCTGAACGCTTTGAAGACAGTGGAGATGATCGTGGACTTCAGAAAAGTCACAGCCCCTCTGCCCCCCCTCACCCTCACAGACTCTCCCATCACCACTGCGGATTCCTTCCGCTTCCTGGGCACCACCATCACCCGGGACCTCAAGTGGGAGCCGACCATCAGCTCCCTCATCAAAAAGGCCCAGCAGAGGATGTTCTTCCTGCGGCAGCTGAGGAAGCTCAAGCTACCCACCAAGATGTTGGTGCAGTTCTACACGGCCATCATCGAGTCCATCCTCACCACCTCCATCACCGTGCGGTACGCAGGAGCCACCGTTAGGGACAGACTAAAACTGCAGCGCGTTGTGCGCTCTGCTGAGAAGGTGATCGGCTGCAAGCTCCCATCCCTCCAGAACCTGTACATCTCCAGGACCCGGAGGCGTGCAGGTCGGATCATAGCCGACCCTTCACACCCTGGACACGCACTGTTTGCCCCCCTCCCCTCAGGCAGAAGACTTCGGTCCATTCAGACTAAAACCTCCCGCTACATGAACAGCTTCTTCCCCTCTGCCATCAGACTGCTGAACACTAAGTGACTTATTAGACTCTCGTGCACTATGTACAGCAGCTCAACCGGACTCATGACAATTATCACTGTTTTCTTTTTGCACTACCGACTGCACTATGTGGAACTCCACAATATCTGCTGCTTGTTAATATATTTAAAAATTGCATAGATTAGTATTACTTATTCATATTCTACCTTTTATTGCATGCGCAGTTTTTTTATTTTTATCTTTAGTGCTACTCCATGTTTAATGTTGCAGCATTGCACCGAGACAAATTCATAATTTGTGTACTACATGAACAATGGCAATAAATCTCATTCTGATTCTGATTCTGATATCGCTGTGCCTTCAGTGCGGGCGCACATGAGATGCTGTTGTCGTCTATGGAGGGGGACTCAGGCCGCGCTACATCGTACAGCCAAGCGCAACACTGCGGTGGCGAATCGTCATAGGACCCCAGCTCCAGCGTACCAGGTGGGTCAACAGGTTTGGCTTTCTACAAAGAACATTAATCTGAAGGCTGAATGCAGGAAGATGCAGCAACGGTTTATTGGGCCTTTTGCTATTTCTCGCATCATTAGCCCTGTATCTGTACGGCTGGATCTCTCCCCCCCCCCTCCGCATATGTCCCACATTTCATGTGCTGCAAGTTAAACCTGTGTCTTCCAGCCCCCTGTTTTCACCTCCCAGGTCTCCACCGCCTCCAAGGATGATCGACGGCAGCCCAGCGTGGGGTGTGACTGCTATCCTGGACGTCCACCACCAAGGCCGTGGGCTGCAATACCTGGTGGAGTGGGAGGGCTATGGTCCAGAGGCCAGGTCCTGGGTGCGTCCTGCCTGTGTGCTCGATAAAGATCTCATCAGGGAGTTCCATCAGACACATCCAGGTAGGCTGGAACGACCGCCAGGAGGCGCTCATTAGGGGGGGAGTACTGTCATGGTCCGCTCTGCTCATTGTCTGCAGCTGCACGCACACCTGATCCTCATTAGGCTGGGCCTATATCTTCCACGCTGCCCTGAGTGGCAGTGCGGAGATGTCTCACTGCGTTCCAGGAGAGCTTCATCGCTGAATCGTCTCAGCAACCAGAGCCACAGCCAAGCCAGCCCTCACCTGCACCGGAAAGATCCAACCAGCGCTCCACGTAAGCTCCATTGCCAACTTACCTCAAACTACTAGTCACCTGTGCACAGGTGGAGTCTGTGGCGGCGGAGTCTTTTCCTCTTCCTCCTGGGTGGTGGACTTACCAGCCTCTCTTCCTCACCATCCTCATCTCCACCCTCCTGTCGGGACATTACCACCGTCTGAAGAGCACTGTCTCCCTGGGCACAGCCATAACGCTGAACCGGAGAACTTCACCATCTGTTCCCACAGGTTGCCAGGCCATACGGTGTCTTGCTCAGATCCCCACAGTTCCATCCTGCACTCACACTTCATTCCCTCACATTGTTGTAAATAAACTTAATTGTATCAATCTGGAGTCTGTGCCTCATCATTGGGTCAGCAACCATGTCAATTTTAAGCTGCCAACAAGATACTGCTGAACAGAGTTTTGTTGTATTTTGTGTACAATGACAATAAAGATTCTATTCTATTCTACTCTATATCAGAGGTTGCCTACACTTCTTTGTTATGTCATTTTCTCAGACAGACTTGTAAAAATTCTGTCAATCTATTATCCATCATTTTAATTGACTTTAATTAGATCACCCTCCATGTAATCTGTGAGATGATAGACAGCTTTCAGAATTTTTAGTCATTGCTGGAAAAATTCTGTCAAAAGACAATTTTCAGTGAACCAAACCTCTGAGAGAGAGAGAGTGAGAGAGAGAGAGAGAGAGAGAGAGAGAGAGAGAGAGAGAGAGAGAGAGAGAGAGAGAGAGAGAGAGAGAGAGATTTAAAAAGGTCTTTAATAAACACATTTTTTCATCATTCAGTACGATTACTATGCCATGCTATATTCCAAAGAATTATTCCCCCAGAAAACGCCCAAACAAAAGCTGCCCATCACGGATTAAACAAAGGACATCCTCCAGGGACCAGAGGGTCCTAAAACCTTCCACATCCCCATTCCCCATAAAAAACTCAAAATCCAGCCTGATTCTGGCTTTAAGTAGCCTCACAAATAAAATTCTGACATCAACATCATTCTCAACATTCTCAAGTTTTCTTCTCTGGCTTACGTAGATAGCCAACTTTGCCTGCCCTAAAACAAAGTTCAGAAGTTGACATTTCTGCTTAAAACAATGATTGTACATAAAACCACAAATGAAAACCTGCTTGGAGAAAACTTCCTTAAAATTGTGAAAAAGTTCTGTGAGAAGTTCAAAGAGACCATTTAGACGCTGACATTCAGTAAAACAATGAAAAACTGTCTCCCTAGAGGAACAGAAAACACACTGATCACTGACACTGCTGTTAACCACAGAAACAAAAGCATTGACAGCTATGATGCCATGCAAGGCCCTCCACTGTAAGTCTCCATGCCTCTTAGGAAGAGGGGCTATATAAAGAGCCCTCCTGGCAGGCCAATGCCCTTTTTCCAGTCTAAAGTAGGCTCTCCAGGGAGTGTTCACACAGGTGTTCAATCTGTCCTTATTGAGCACCATCACCACCAGTCTGTAGAGTGCCATACCACTGGCTCCTCCAAGGTCCACACCAGTGGGAGCACAGAATGCCAGTAAGGAGCTAGGAGAAACGTCAAAGTCCATATAAAGCGTGAGGGAGAGAAAAGGGGCCGTGCTTTCTGGCTGCAGCGTGCCATTGCTAAAGTCCATGAGTAGGGAGCGCTCAAGTCCGTGAAGCTCCTGTTTCCAGTGTGAAAGAAGACCACCGATGAAACGATTTGATCTAAAACCGAGATGTGCTGCTAAAGCTGAGGCGTTGTTGAGGCCAGGACCAGCCAGTTCTACCACTTGCTTCAGAGTGAGAACATTCCTGGAACACAGCCTATCAAGGAAGGTCCTTCCAACTCCCGGCAGGACACCAAGGCGACCACCAAAAACCAGCGGCTCCCTCAACAACCAGTGGAGGGAAACACATTGGCCCTCTTTGTTTTTTAAAATGAGTCCATACTGAAAAAAGACTGCAGTAAAAACTGGGTAAAGACAGTGCACTAGAGTTCTTAAACTCCATTAAAAACACAGGGAGGTCTAGCCCAAGCCCAAGGACTCTCTGTAAAATAACACAGGCCAAAGGCCTCCATACCAGGTCCTGGGGGCCCATCAGCAGTCTCTGTATGAAAGTCAGTCTAAAAGCAGCACCTCTACTAGCTAAATGAACCACTCCTGCCCCCCTTCCTCTTTGGGAAGAAATAACAGGGCTTGAGGAACCCAGTGGAGTCCACCCCCCCAAAAAAAGTCCTCCATAACAGACTGAATTTTGGACAACAAACCAGCAGGGGGGTCCATGCACATGAGGCGGTGCCACAGGGATGAGGAACCAAGATTATTTAAAATGAGCACTCTTCCTCTAAAAAATATTTTTGGCATTAGCCACTTCCACTTATTTAGTCTCTCATTGATTTTCTCTATGACCCCGTCCCAATTTTTTTGCTCAAATTGTTGATTTCTGATAAAAACACCAAGATACTTGAATCCGCCTTTTTTCCAATTCAGCCCACCAGGCAGCGTAAGCTGATTTTCTAGTTTCTCCCCCACCATCAGAGCCTCACTTTTTCCCCGGTTTGTTTTTGCAGAATAAAGTTGGCCAAAAAGATTAACACTCCAAAATGTCAATGTCACTCTGCTTGTTTAGCAGAATGACTACATCGTCAGCATAGGCCGACAGCCTAAACGTGGTGTCACAGCCAGGAAACGTGACTCCTGATAGGTCCCTTCTTAAACGGTGAAACAAAGGCTCTATGGCGAGGGAGTACAGCATCCCTGAGAGAGGGCAGCCCTGCCGAACCCCCCTCTGGACTTTTAAAGGGGCAGACAGAGCGGACCAGAGCACCTTGTGCGGTGACCCCTAGCAAGCTAGCCAAGGCTGACCTTTTTGATTTAAGAGCCTCTATGTGCTCTTGTTTTCCTGTAGAACTGAGCAACTCCTCTAGCTCTACCACCTCAGTCTCCAGAGCTTTCAAGTATTGGGTCAAGCGTACGAGTAACATTCCGAGTGTACTGTTGGCAGAGTTGTTTTATTTGTGCCTTACCAAAATCCCACCACATTTGGAGAGATTTAAATGAGTTTTTTGTTCCCCGTGTGACGTCCATACACCATGAAAAACTCCTTTAAAAGACATATCATTTAAAAGGGTATTATTAAAATGCCAAAAAGCACTCTTACACTTTACATTTTCAATAAAAACAGAACAAAACAGCAGGCAGTGATCAGTGAAACCAACAGGACAGATACAACTATTTTTAAAAACACTCATTTGATGTTTAAAACCATAAAAACGGTCTAACCTAGCCATAGATAAAAGGTTATCTTTAACATGGCTGCAGGTGTACTGCCTCTGGTCCCCATGGTGTGATCACCACACATCGGCCATTTCCTGTGTCTTCACCAGCTCCCTTAGCCTATTGGCAGAAGCAGGGTGAGGCTCATGATGGTTCCTCTCTAGTCTGTGGTTTAATGTACAGTTAAAATCACCTCCCAGAAATAAAAAACTATTCGAATTACAGGACCTCACCATATCCGATAGCACATCAAAGACCCTGATCCTCTCTGCTCTCTGTGTTAGCACATACATGTTTATAAAAACCAAGTTCACGGTTTCAAACTGTACCTTTAATAAGAGTACATGTCCTTTCACCACCTCTTCTATCTCATGAGAGACAGGCACACAACCCATAGAAAAAAGTACCGCCACCCCCCCACTGCTATTAGATTTGTGGCTAAAAAAAATGCAGCCCTCCCACTCTTTTCTCCACTGGCTCTCAATGTCTACAGTGCTGTGAGTCTCCTGGAGCATCAGCACATCAAGTTTCTTTAAACTAAAAAGCTTGTATAAAGAGGCTCTTTTTACATCATCATTGGCCCCATTTATATTAAGAGTGCCAATTCTAAGGTGGGGCATTAAAAAGGATAAAAATAAGGTACAGTAAAAAAAAAACACACACATAGCATAAAAGGGAAGAAACAAACTAAGAGTCAATATGACTGTTAGTAATTTGTGATTTCAGTTTAAGAACCAGTTTCTTTAAACGATATATTTCCTGATCAGTGAAAGTCTCATTCCCATCATTCAGATTCATAAACTTGCGAGCTGATGCCACGAATAATTCCAGATCTGGAAAGTAATTTTCCACTTTCACAGCTCTGCTCCCCTTAGTCACCTGAAGAAATTCCCTAATCTTGGTAAAGCAATAGGAGCTTTGCTCCTCCTGCGTCTGCATCAGTTCAGACTCAGCTCCACTTTCCTCGGAAGCGCTCTCGTCCAGTACTTCTTAACTCCCCACCCTACTAGATTTAGCAGAGCTCTGCAAGTTTTCAGCACTTTTTCTTTTTTGTGCAGCTTTAAAAGGATCCTCCTCAACAAAATTACATTCCTGCATTTCTTCATCAACTGCAGCGTTTGTCATGCAGTGTTTACTCTGTGTGTCCGCCACAGCCTCGGTCCGCTCCTCCCCCGCCTGCAAAGTCTGTTCATTCACGTTCTTTCCTTTAGCTGCACTCAACTTGCCCTTCACCTTTTTACTTCGGGTGACAGGCTCGTCACAAGAGCCTGTCACCAGAGCTGCCGCCAGACAGAAACTCCCCACCATCACTGTTTAAATTAAATTAAATCACCCTTTACTGTCATTCAACCAATCATGTACAGTAGAACGAAATTGTGCTTTTCCTATCTACAGTGTTAATCACACACACCCCATGTGTAGAATCAGAGGGCCACTGCCATGCAAGGCGCCGCCACAGATTTCCCTCCTCCATTCCATTATTGCTGAGCACCAAGCTGGACGGCAGGAAGTTCCGCTTTTTATATGGTCTTCGTCATGACCCGGCCGGGATTTGAACCCCTGCCTCCTGGGTGTGGGGCGGATGCTCTACCAACTGAGCCACCACTCCGGTAACCTCCGGTTTGGAGGGGCAACCACCGTGCCCACCGCGGCATCCCCCACCATGGCCATGGCCGCGGACACCCCAGCAGAAGCAGATGCCGCAGTGGCGGACGCCGCAGTGGCATCCACCGCACCACATGTAGCGCTACCCTCCGGACCACCAGAAACACCAGCGTCACCTTTCTTACTGCCAGTGTTCTTCGTGTTCACCTTTTCAGGACATGATCTAATAAGATGGCCTTCTGCACCACACGCAAAACACTTCATAGTTTCAGATGTTGCAAAGACTAAGTAGCTAAAGTCGTCAATCCTGAAGTTAAAAGACACGTTTAGTTCAGCAGAGCTGTCTTTTAACACCATGAAACACTGCCTCCTGTGACACACGACATGCTTCAGCAGGGATGATTTACTACCCAGAGAGACAATTCTGATGGGGGAAACAACTTGGCCAAAACAGGATAACTCCCTTATCAGCTGATCATTTTTAATGAAAGTAGGAGCATCAGAGATGGTGATCCTCCTAGAATGTTCACCAGTAGTAAAACAGGAGTAAAAGTGTCATTTATGACAACTCCCTGTTCCACCACCTGATCAGCTTTTTCAGTAGAATCCAGAAAAATGACAAGTGCGCTGTTCATCCTCGATGCTGATTTTATACTGTCATGCCCAACCACCTGTCCTACAGGCAAGGCAAGGACAGCTTCAGGAAGAAGATGGAGGAGAAGCTGCAACAGAGCGACATCGGTGGGGTCTGGAGAAACCTTAAAACCATCTCTGGGCTCCAGAATACCTCCCCCCAGGCCACGGGGGCAGGGAGTGGGCGAACAATCTGAACCTGTTTTTTAATAGGTTTGACCAACCGCCCTCCCCCCGACTGCACAACAACCACTGCTGCCTCTAAAGACATCGAGTCCTGCTGCCCACACCCCACTCCACCAACACCCCCCCAACTCCCAACACACAGCCCCCCAACATGACCCTCACTAAGACCCAGGTGAGGACGGAGCTGAGGAAGATCAAGGCAAGGAAGGCATCGAGACCGGACGACATCAGCGCAAAGCTCCTCAAGTTCTGTGCAGACCAGCTGTGTGGGATTGTGGAGCTCATCTTCAACCTGAGCCTGAAGCTGGGGAGGGTACCACAGTTGTGGAAAACATCTTGTGTGGTACCTGTACCAAAGACTTCCCACCCCAAAGACCTGAACAGCTACAGACCAGTGGCCCTGACGTCCCACATGATGAAGACCCTGGAGAGACTGCTCCTTGCTCACCTCCGCCCCCTGGTGGGACCAGCGATGGATCCACTCCAGTTCGCCTACCAGCATGGCATTGGGGTGGTGGATGCAGCGATCTTCCTCCTTCACCATTCTCTGTCCTACCTGGAGAAGCCTGGGAATGCGGTGAGGATCATGTTCTTTGACTTCTCCAGTGTTTTCAACACCATCCAACCGATGATCCTGAAGGACAAGCTGCTGTGCGCAGGGGTGGACCAGCACCTGTCATCATGGATCCTGGACTACCTCACTAACCGGCCACAGTTTGTGAGAACCCGGGACTGTGTGTCCAACACGATCATCAGTAGCACGGGGGGCCCCCAGGGAATGGTTTTGGCTCCCTTCCTGTTCACTCTTTATACTGCGGACTTCTCACACAACACAACACACTGCCATCTACAGAAGTTCTCTGACGACTCTGCGATTGTCGGCCTCATCTCCAACGGAGATGAAGCTGAGTACAGAGGACTTATCCAAGGCTTCGTGGACTGGTGCCATCGGAACTGCCTCCAGATCAACGCGAGGAAAACTAAGGAGCTGGTGGTGGACTGCCTCAGGCAAGGACAACCCCTCACAGCACCAGTAAACATACAGGGAACAGAGATTGAGATGGTGACATCCTACAAGTACCTGGGTGTTCATCTGAACAATAAACTAGATTGGTCACACAATACCGACGCATTCTACAAGAAGGGACAGCGCAGGCTGTTCCTACTGAGGAGACTCAGGTCTTTTGGTGTACAAGGGGTGCTGCTGAAGACATTCTACGACACGGTGGTGACATCAGCCATCACTTTTGGAGTGGTCTGCTGGGGCAGTGGCATTACAGCAGCTGATAGGAAGAGACTGAACAAACTGATCAAGAAAGCTAGCTCTGTCCTGGGCAGCGCCCTGACCCAGTGGAGGAGATAGGAGAGAGAAGGATGGTGGCTAAACTGTCATCTATTCAATTCAATTCAACTTTATTTATATAGCGCCATTTCACAACAACAGTCATCTCATAGCACTATCAACTGTAGGGGGGGACCCCCACAGTTGCAGAAAGACCCCAGCAATCAGGCGATCCCCTGTGAGCAAGCACTTGGCGATGGTGGAGAGGAAAAACTCCCTTTTAACAGGAAGAAACCTCCAGCAGAACCAGGCTCAGGGAGGGGCAGTCATCTGCTGCGACTGGCTGGGGGGTGAGGGGATAGAGAAGAAGAAAAGAACAGACATGTAGAGAGCAAACAGCACGATGGGGACTAAATCTATGGGAGAGAACAAACAAATGTTAATGACCAGCAAAAAAAATATTTCATAGAGAGTGAGGAAAGGAGTGAGGCCCAGTGCATTACTGGAGGTCCCCCGGCTGACTAAACCTATTAGCAGCATAACTAAGGGAGGGTTCAGAAACACATGATCCCTCCCTAATTGTAGGCTATATCAAAAAGGTAGGTTTTAGCCCTATTCTTAAAAACAGAGATCGAGTCTGACTCCCGAATCCAGATTGGCAGCTGATTCCACAGGAGAGGAGCTTGATAACTGAAGGTTCTGCCTCCCATTGTACTTTTGGAGATTCTAGGTATTACAAGTAATCCTGCATTTTGGGAGCGTAGTGCTCGTTAGGATAATACGGTAGTATCAGATCTTTTAAATAAAAAGGAGCCTGATTGTTTAGAGCTTTGTAAGTAAGAAGAAGGATTTTAAACTTAATTCTAAACTCTATGGGAAGCCAATGAAGGGAGGCCAGAACCGGAGAGATATGATCTCTCTTTCTAGTACCTGTTAAAACTCTTGCTGCAGCATTTTGGATCAGCTGAAGACTTTTTAAAGATGTTTTAGGACAGCCTGATAATAAAGAATTACAATAATCTAATCTCGAGCTAACAAAAGCGTGGATCAGTTTCTCAGCATCGCTCTGAGACAAGATGCTCCTAATCTTGGCAATATTACGCAAATGATAGAAGGCAGTCTTAGAAACAAATTTAATATGTGAATTGAAGGACAAATCCTGATCAAAAATAACTCCAAGGTTCCTCACAGAGCTATTAAGAGAAAGAGTAACTGCATCCAAACTGAAAGTTTGATTTGGAATGGAATTTCTAAGGTTTTTTGGACCAACAAGAATGACTTCAGTCTTATCTGAATTTAATAGCAGGAAATTACAAGTCATCCAAGCTTTGATTTCCTTAAGACAGGCTTCTAACTTGGCTAATTGATTACTATCATCTGGCTTCATTGACAGGTATAATTGTGTGTCATCTGCATAACAATGAAAATGTATACAGTGCTTTCTAATAATGTTGCCCAACGGAAGCATATATAAACTAAAAAGAGTAGGGCCTAGCACAGATCCCTGTGGAACTCCATGACTAAGCTTTGAGTTGAAAGAAAACTCATTATTTACATGAACAAACTGGAACCTATCAGATAAATAAGATCTAAACCACTGCAACGAAGTTCCATTAAGTCCAACATAGTGTTCTAATCTATCAAGTAGAATATTATGATCGATAATATCAAAAGCTGCACTAAGGTCTAAAAGGACAAGTACAGAAACTAGTCCATTATCAGATGTGATGAGGAGGTCGTTAGTGACCTTCGCTAAGGCTGTTTCAGTACTATGATGGATTCTAAACCCAGATTGAAAGTCTTCAAGTAAACCATTTCCCTGCAGGTGGTCAAATAATTGCATAGCAACAACTCTTTCTAAGATTTTTGAAATGAAAGGGAGATTAGAGATTGGTCTATAGTTAGCTAAAGCTCCTGGATCTAGCGTTGGCTTTTTAAGTAAGGGTTTAATTACAGCCGTTTTAAAAGCCTGCGGTACATGGCCTAAAGTTAATGAAGAATTGATTATATGAAGAATAAAGCTACCAATAAGTGGGAAGACTTCTTTAAATAACCTGGTAGGAATAGGGTCTAAAAGACAAGTTGAAGGTTTGGATGAGGAAACTATTTTGTCTAACTCACAAAGGTCGATTGGAGTAAACTCATCAAGACAGACATCAATAGAAGGAGTTGTAGTAGTTACAGTATTTAAGTTAACTGTGGGAAGAATCTGATGGATTTTATCACTGATGGATGAAATTTTATTATTGAAAAAGTTCATAAAGTCCTGACTAGTAAGCTCTAAGGGAATGCTAGGATTGACAGAGTCATGACTCTTTGTCAACCTGGCTACAGTACTGAAAAGAAACCTGGGATTATTCTTGTTCTCTTCTATTAATGTAGAGTAATAACTCGTTCTAGCTTTTCTAAGAGATTTTTTATAAATTAAAAGATGATTTCTCCAAGCTAAATAGATTTCATCTAAATTAGTGGAGTGCCATTTTCTTTCTAATTGACGAGTCTTCTGTTTTAAGCTACAAGTTTCTGTGTTGAACCAAGGAGTTAGAAATCTCTGATTAGACTTTTTCTTTTTTAAGGGGGCCACCAAGTCTAGAGTCTGATGCAGAGAAGCTGAAACACTATCCACCATGTTATCAATTACAGAAGGAGCAAGCTGTCTATAGCTTATTTCCGTTGTGTTGACACATGGCATAGAGGAAACAATCTGCATAAATTTGGTAACAGCATCATCTGAGAGGCATCTACTGTAATAATATTTTTCTTTAGGAGCCAAATAGTCAGAAATAGTAAAATCAAAAGTTAACAGACAATGGTCTGACAGTACAGGGTTATGAGGAGGCACTACAAGATTTTCTATTTCTATGCCATATGTCAGAACAAGGTCCAATGTACGGTGGAGCCTGATTGCTGGGGTCTTTCTGCAACTGTGGGGGTCCCCCCTACAGTTGATAGTGCAATGAGATGACTGTTGTTGTGAAATGGCGCTATATAAATAAAGTTGAATTGAATTGAATTGAATTGGAGGTAATGAGTAGAATTTCCTACTTTCTGAGAAAACCCAATTGAGTCTAATATTGAATTGAATGCCACATTAAGGCAGTCACTATCTACATCCACATGTATATTAAAGTCCCCTACTATAATTATTCTATCAGATTTCAGCACTAAATCAGCTAAGAAATCAGCAAATTCGGATAAAAATTCTGAGTAGGTTGATGGGGGACGATAAACTATGGCAAATAAAATTGGGTTTAACCTAAAATTGCTAAAGTGCCCGACACTGAGGACCAGGCCCTCAAAGGAATTATAACATGTTTTTTGCGTTACATTAACTAGTAATTTGGAATGGTAAATTGTTGCTACTCCTCCTCCACGACCAGAACTTCTGGGATTTTGACAGTTTAAATAACCAGAGGGAGTTGATTCATTTAAACCAACATAATCCTCTTGCCCTAACCAAGTCTCTGTAAGGGAAATTAAATCAATCTGATGATCAATTAACAGATCATGGACTAACAGAGACTTGGGAGTTTGAGACCTAATATTTAATAAACCACATTTAATTTTTAAATTATGAGGAGGAACAGAGGCCAAATCATTCAATTTAGAGGCTTTATGTTTAATTTGAGTTTTACCAATATTTTTGCTTTATCACTTTGGGATGCTTATACAGTATATTTTTATTCACTTTGGAGGGAGCAGACAACGATTCTCTGATGGGGAAGACAGGGGCTAAGCTGAGGGGTGGCGGATGAAGAGGAGCTGCAGAGAGGCGTGTAAGACTGCGACTCTGCTTCCTGGTCCCAACTCTGAGTAGTCAGGGTTTTGGAAATTTGGATAAAAAAGATGCCAGATTGTTAGATAAATGAGAAGCACCATCCAAAGTGGGATGAATGCTGTCTCGTCTCATAAGACCAGGTTTTCCCCAAAAAGAGCTCCAATTGTCAATGTAGCCCACGTCATTTTTAGGACACCACACAGACAGCCAGCGGTTCAAGGATGACGAGCAGCTAAACATGTCATCACTGGTCAGATTGGGGAGGGGCCCAGAGAATACTACAGTGGCAGACATCGTTTTTGCAAAGTCACACACCGATTCTATATTAAGTTTCGTGACTTCCGATTGCCGGAGACGGATGTCATTAATGCCGGCGTGAATAACAATTGTGGAATATTTACAGTTACTTTTAGCCAGCATTTTCAAATTTGACTCGATGTCGCCTGCTCTGGCCCCAGGAATGCATTTGACTATGGCCGCTGGAGACTCTAGGTTCACGTTTCTGACTACAGAGTCGCCAATGATCAGAGTTTTTTCCTCAACGGGTGTGTCGCTGAGCGGGGAAAAACGATTAGAAACGTGAACAGGTTGGTGGTGTACCGGGGCTTTGCGACTAGGCTTCCTTCTCACCGTCACCCACCCAGTCTCCTCGCTGCTGAGGAGAGCCGGGGGACTGCTGACAGTGGGGCCTAAGCTAGCTAGCTCCGCTGCAGCTAATGGGCGTCCGTCAAGATTAACTGGCGCAGACGGTGTTTCAGTGCAGCGGAGCCGGGATTCCAAATCAGACAACCTCGCCTCGAGCGCCTCAAAAAGACAACATTTATTACATTTACCATTATCACTAAAAGAGGCAGAGGTGTAGCTAAACATCTGACAGAGAGAGCACACCAGAGGAGGAGAGGAAAGAGAGCTAGTAGCCATAGCTAGTGGCTGGAGAGCAAACCACACAGGCAGACAGCAAAACAGGAAGTGACGATACGTTACCACAAGGAAGTGACGATCCCCCATCTCTCGGACTCGGCCTCCACATCTCTGCTGGAGTCCGAGTCCCACCCTATGCAGGACATACTGAACGCACTGAGGAGTTCATTTAGCAGCAGACTGCATCATCCTAGGTGCGCAACCGAGAGGTTTCGCAGGTCCTTCCTACCTACGGCTGTCAGACTGTATAACCTAAGCAGGGCTGCTCGCAGAGATAGCAAAAAAACGTGACGACCTAATAGTATTGAATGCAAAAGACGCAACAGACTTACACAAATGGTCCCCTCCAGTATACAACTAGGACAATATCAGTTGCTATGGAGGGTGACAATATGTATGGGTACATATTCATACTATGTAGGATAACTAAGCAGACGGTTATGCTGTTTATTCCATCTAGATACAATGCTCCGCACTGTGTGTATATATATTTATATATTTATTCCATCTAGCTACAATGCTCCGCACTGTGTGTTTATATATTTATATGTACATATGTATATTCGCTGCTCTTGTTTTTCTTGTCTCCTTGATTGTTGCTTTGAGTGTTGCTATCCCTGTGCTGTTGCAATCCTGGAATTTCCCCATTGTGGGACTAATAAAGGCTTATCTTATCTTATCTAATCTTATCTTATCTTATCTTATCTACAGCGAGGCCAGCCTCCTCCACAGAACAGTAAACTGTCGGGAAGATTGTCACACCATGCCGCTGGGTCAAGCGCTTGAACTCCACACCACCGTCAAACACCGGCATGATGCCAGCTGGGAAAAAACGGGCAGCAGAAGCTACCGTTCCCCGACACACTCACTCCAAAACTCACACACAAACACACACACACTCAAACCGCTATATAATAAACACACACACCTCAACACACAAGATAGAGAAAAGTTAGAAAAACAAAGTTTAGAGTACTCACTCAACACCACTCCACACACCTGCTCCCACAAACGTTCACGCATGAGAGAGAGAGAGAGAGAGAGAGAGAAAGAGAGAGAGATTTTGATTTTTCAACACACCTTTATTGTCACAAGTTCAACAGAAAAACACAACAACTAAAACAACTAAAAGAAGCAATGGAAAAGTAAAATGACTCACTGACAAGAAATCAAAGACACTGTCACCATGGGATGAGACGCCGTCTCGGCGCTCAGCCCATGTCTCCTTATCCCTGCCTCTCATTAGGCAGCGTCTCAGCTGCTCCCAGCTGTCAGTATCACGGGACGGCTGGGGCCAATTAATCCTCATCAGCTGGGGCGCTGCTAATGAGTATAAAGAGGAGCAGCCTCGATCACTCGGGGCTGAGACATAAGCACTGCTAGGCTGGAGTCCCTTCGTCCGGTTCCAGCCCTTGTCTCTTCACCCAGCATTACTCGTAAGTGTTTTCCTGTAAGGAGTATTTGTGTCTCTGTACCCCCATGTCCGGTGCTAGCCCTCTACTCGTCTGACCGAATCACTTGGGAGCTTCACCTTGTAGAATGCCTGTGCATTGGAGTCCTATGCCCATGCCAGCTCTCTGGCTGCTTAACCCGTGAGCATTACCTGCTGTGAGTTTTCATACTGTTACCCCTTTGCCGGTGCAAACTGTTAACTCTGTTGCTGTGCTGCCCATGAGTGTTACCGTGTATGAGCATCTGTGCTTTCCTCATCCCTTACCCCTGTCACTAATAAACATCACAACTCACTGGCTCGCCCTTGGCTCTCTTATTGCGTGGCTCCCTAGAACCACGTGTGACAGTATGTCGCAGCCAGAAAGAGTTGCCGGCGGCCGTAAATGGTTTGGACTTGTACCTTCCTGTCCGGGTGTTAGCGCCGTTAGCACGCCGTATCCCAGGAGTCACTTCCGACGCCAGGGCGACGAGCTGAGGTCCATCCTGGGGGCTGTCGACAGGATGCTCTTCTCCCTGCACGACGCCTCCAACTCGAGACGCTGGCATCCGGGCCGTGCTGAGGATCTCCTGGACAGTTACTCTCGCTCTTTATTCCAGCTCGAGGTCAGTGCCAGGATTGACACCATGGTTACACAGCGAGAGGTGCTCCGCGGGTCGGATGGAAATCCCGGCAGGACGCCAAAGTGGATGACGTTGCCCCCCGCTTCGGAACCCCGTTCCTGCTTCTATTCCAGCCCGGGAGTTCGCGCCATCCAAGGGGCTTCCCCCGTTCTGCACTACGTCACCCGGGTTTCCCCCCATGGAGCCGCAGTTGACAGTAGTTACGTCCGGGACCATGCGGCTGTCACGAGCCCCGCTGTGCTTCCATTCACCATCTTTAGGCACGTGGCGGCGGCAGTGAGATTGGTGGAGAGGACTCCAGGGCAACGAAGCTTTCCCGAGCTCAACGCCTTCCTCGCCTCGGTCTCTGCTCTGGAGCGGCGATTCTTGGGTTCCCCCCTCGCTTTGTCCCCTGGGAAAAGCCGTCGTCACATCGCCGAGTCACCTCAGCATGAACCTTGTCCGGATCCAGTTCTGGGCTTCCGCCAGGACCTCTCCTCCCACGCAGCTGTCACCTTTTCGCCTCGTCAGTGTGGAGATTTCACAGCCTCGTTCCCTGAGCCTCATTCCCCCGTTGTCACTCCAGTGCATTCGGGCTGGCTCACCCCGGCTGACACCCCCTCCTCCTCGACGCGCTCCCCGACTGCTGTGTGTGCCTGGAATCCCGGCCTGGTGAGCCCTCTCCTGGAGACAACGCGAGCGGTCCCCAGACGATTTCCCAGGGGGTCCTCCGTTATCGCCTGGCGGGGAGAGGAGGAAGCAATGTTCACCGCAGCAGGCTCCACCCAACCTCCAGGAGGCAGGCAAGTCTCAGTTTATTTACATCAGTTTAATGATTTGCTCTGTCACACTCCTGGAGGTGGAGTTCGGGGTCCGCAGCTCCCTGAACTCCCACCACCTGCTGTAACCTGTTCCTTTAATCCTGCATCCTCTGTGTCTCTCTCCGCCGAGCGGTCCCCGGCTCCGGGTTAACGTGGTGGGACGAGGAGAGGGCCTGCGGTTCCGCAGCTACGTTGTGGGCGGAGGAGGAAGACCGACTGCTGTGTGGAGTCTGCGCCGACGACCAAGCGTCCCCGGGTCTCCACGGAGGTGCGGTTCGGTCCAGCAGGACGAGGTTCTCCTACCATCACGCCGCGTGGACCATCGGTGTGGCTACCAGTGCTGGAGGAACCTCAAGCTGCGCTGACCATCGTCCTGGCTGCGGGGCCCGATGCAGCCGAAGGGGAGCCTGACAACGACCTGACGATGGATCCTGGATCTTCGCAGTCCTGGACGGCGTCAGAACCCGAGATCAGGCGAGTGCTCTCCTTTCTTTCCTCTCTTATCTGTGAGCACTTTAGCCTGTCTCTAGGGGAGATGAGCCGGGTGCAGCCGTCTGCTGCGTCCGAGCTCGTCTCGCCGGGTTCTGGCGCTGCCGGCGATCCTGATCCCGGTTCTGTTTTCTCTTCTGAGCCTTCTTCCAGGGTCGCCAGCGAGGAGTTGCCATTCCTCGTGGTGCTGTGGGGTCCAGGTTCAGTGTTGGAGGTCGGTTCTGGAGCGGTGTTCGACGTGGATTCGCCCGAGACCCAATCGGGGTCCGACGTGGGTGCTGCTTCAGCGGCGTTCGACATGGGTTCGCCTAAGACCCATTCGGGGTCCGACGTGGGTGCCACACCAGGGTTGTCCAGGTCCGGTGAGGAGGTGGCTGTTTCCCTGCAGCCTGACGCTCGTGTATCTCGTCATCGGCTCTCCCCTAAGCCTCTTCCTCCGGGGTCCGCTCTGACCCTTCGCCCGTCTCAACGGACCTGGTGGTTGAGTGATACGGGTCGACGGCTCGACCTGCAAGACTTCTGGTTCGGCGATCTGGTCCAACCCCCTGACGAACCTTGTTGCTTCTGGGTAGCCTGGCGCGGCTGCCGGTGGACTGGGTTGTTGGGATCCCGGGTTGGGAGTTGGCCGTCCAAACTTTTCTTCTTCCCCGGCCCAACTGGACATGGGCGGCGCGGCCACCAGATCTGTTTGATCGTTTTGGACTCTCCCTGCCGTCTCCTCGGGTGTCTCTTACTTTTTGTTGTATTAAGGTCACTCGGGCGTTGCCTCTTTGTCCAGTAGGGGAATATGTGCTTTGTATGCTGTGTATTGTGTTTTTTCCCCTTATAACTGTACTCAGCATTTTACCTCATCGTTATCCTGTTCCCCTGTCACCTTTTTCCCTCTAGGTGACCCGCCTTATATTTAGTGCTGTGTATTGTGTTTTTTCCCCTTATAACCGTACTCAGCATTCTACCTCATTGTTATCCTGTTTCCCAGTCACCTTTATTCCTCTAGGTGATCCCCCGTTTATTTGGTGCTGCGTATTGCGTCTTTCTTATTAACCGTACTCAGCATTTTTTTCCCTCATGTTTATCCTGTTTCTACCCTGTCACTGTTATTTCCCTGGGTGTCCCTTTTTGCATATGACGCTGTGTATTATGTTTTCCCTGCCACCCGTACTCAGCGTTTTTTATCACCCCTATTTTATCTTTAGCTTTGTATGAGTGCGTTATGGAGTAGTGTGTTTCGTCCCCTTAACCATACTCTGTAATGGCTTTATTCGTCCCTGTCACCTTTTTGGTGGGTTGTGTTTCCTTTTTTTGCCCCGCCTTAAACGTCATTTGTGTGTTTTGAGTAGTGGGCTTCATCTGTACCCATCCTTAGTATTTTTTCACCATCTGTGCCCCGGTTATGATTTTTTGTGGATACAGAGTGTTGTATTTGGATTCTTCGTCTTGTCTGCCTTATACTCTGTATTTGTTCATAGTCTGTTTTTCTTTTTTTTTTTTTTTCTCCTGCTCTACTTCTCTCCCTCCAGTCCTGCCTCCCTGCCACCCACCCTAGGTGGTGGTGGTGGTGGTGGTGGGGGGGCTGGGATGTTCCTGGTTGTTCGGGAGCCCGACCGTAAGGGGGAGGCTCTGTCACCATGGGATGAGACGCCGTCTCGGCGCTCAGCCCATGTCTCCTTATCCCTGCCTCTCATTAGGCAGCGTCTCAGCTGCTCCCAGCTGTCAGTATCACGGGACGGCTGGGGCCAATTAATCCTCATCAGCTGGGGCGCTGCTAATGAGTATAAAGAGGAGCAGCCTCGATCACTCGGGGCTGCGACATAAGCACTGCTAGGCTGGAGTCCCTTCGTCCGGTTCCAGCCCTTGTCTCTTCACCCAGCATTACTCGTAAGTGTTTTCCTGTAAGGAGTATTTGTGTCTCTGTACCCCCATGTCCGGTGCTAGCCCTCTACTCGTCTGACCGAATCACTTGGGAGCTTCACCTTGTAGAGTGCCTGTGCATTGGAGTCCTATGCCCATGCCAGCTCTCTGGCTGCTTAACCCGTGAGCATTACCTGCTGTGAGTTTTCATACTGTTACCCCTTCGCCGGTGCAAACTGTTAACTCTGTTGCTGTGCTGCCCATGAGTGTTACCGTGTATGAGCATCTGTGCTTTCCTCATCCCTTACCCCTGTCACTAATAACCATCACAACTCACTGGCTCGCCCTTGGCTCTCTTATTGCGTGGCTCCCTAGAGCCACGTGTGACAGACACAAGTAACCAAACCAGGAAAACTACAACAAAAACTTGCTTCTTACATCAGGACCATACCATAGGTAATTTTCCCCTCCTTAACACAACACAGGATGTACTTAAAGCACCACATAGCCTCAAAAGTTTCAACATTTTGCATCAGATGATAGTAATTGTAATCAATCATTATTCGAGCCTTGATCATGTCAACCAGCATGTCTTTTATATTACAATCCAGCATTTGTTCAATTTTTCTTTTCCTACTAACATAAATAGCCATTTTAGCCTGACCCAGGATGAAATTTAAAAGTTCACTCTTTTTCTTACTTCTCTGTCTATATGGGAAACCCAAGATAAAAATCTGCAGGGAAAAGACTTCTCCAAACAGATAAAACAGCTTCTCCAAAAAAACAAACAACAATTGCAGTCTGTTACAGTCCAGAAAGCAATGGAACACAGTCTCTTTCTGAGGACAAAATGGACAAACCTCAATAACATTTGGGTTTAAAATAGAGATAAAAGAATTTACAGCCACAGCACCATGTAAAACTCGCCATTGTAGGTCTCCAACCTTCTTAGTTAATGGTGGTTTATAGAGTGCTCTCCAGGCAGGCCTCACCTCTGAACCCAAACCCAAGTGTTTCCTCCATGGTGTATCAGCTCGACCTTTTAACTTATTCACATTTAGAATTTTCACCAAAAGTCCATACATTTTTTTACCAGGAGAGTCACAAATAAGAAATAAGAAATAATAAGATAAGCCTTTATTAGTCCCACAACGGGGAAATTCCAGGATTGCAACAGCACAGGGATAGCAACACTCAGGTCAACAATCAGAAGGCAAGAAAAAACAAGCAAGCAAGAGCAGCTAATATACATATGTACATATTACTATAAAATATATATACACACACACACACACACAGACACACAGTGCAGAGCATTGTAGCTGGATGGAATAAATATATGAATATATGAACACACAGTGCAGAGCATTGTAGCTAGATGGAATAAATATGTAAATATATAAACACCCACAGTATGGAGCATTGCAGCTAGGTGGAATAAATATGCAAGTATATAAACACACACAGTGCGGAGCAATGTAGCTAGATGGAATAATATGTAGATATATAAAAACACAGTGCGGAGCATTGTAGCTAGATGGAATAAATATATAGATATATAAATATAAACACACCCAGTGCAGAGCATTGTAGCTAGATGGAATAAATATGTAAATATATAAACACACACAGTGCAGAGCATTGTTGCTAGGTGGGATGAAACAGCATAACCGTCTATTTAGTTATCCTACATGGTATGATTATGTGCCCATACATATTCTCACCCTCCATAGCGACCGGTATGTTCCTAGTTGTATGCCGGAGAGGACCATTGTGTAAGTCTATTGCATCTTTTGCATTCAAAAAAAAAAAAAAAAAAAAAAAAAAAACTATTAGTTTGTTACGTCTTTTTGCTATCTCTGCGAGCAGCCCTGCTTAGGTTGTACAGTCTGACAGCCGTTGGTAGGAAGGACCTACGAAACCTCTCGGTTGTGCACCTGGGATGATGTAGTCTGCTGCTAAATGAGCTCCTCAGTGCATCCAGTATGTCCTGCATAGGGTGGAACTCGGACTCCAGCAGAGATGACAGTTTAGCCACCGTCCTTCTCTCTCCTATCTCCTCCATCGGATCAAGGCGTTGCCCCAGGACAGAGCTAGCTTTCTTAATCAGTTTGTTCAGTCTCTTCCTATCGGCTGCAGTAATGCCACTGCCCCAGCAGACCACTCCAAAAGTGATGGCTGATGCCACCACCGTGTTGTAGAATGTCTTCAGCAGCGCCCCTTGTACACCAAAAGACCTGAGTCTCCTCAGCAGGAACAGCCTGCGCTGTCCCTTCTTGTAGAGTGCGTCAGTATTGTGTGACCAGTCTAGTTTATTGTTCAGATGAATACCCAGGTACTTGTAGGATGTCACCATCTCGATGTCTGTTCCCTGTATATTTACTGGTGCTGTGAGGGGCTGCCCATGCCTGCGGCAGTCCACCACCAGCTCCTTAGTTTTCCTCGCGTTGATCTGGAGGCAGTTCCGATGGCACCAGTCCACAAAGTCCTGGATAAGCCCTCTGTACTCAGCTTCATCTCCGCTGGAGATGAGACCAACGATCGCAGAGTCATCAGAGAACTTCTGTAGATGGCAATGTGTTGTGTTGTGTGAGAAGTCCGCAGTATAAAGAGTGAACAAGAAGGGAGCCAGCACCGTTCCCTGGGGGGCCCCCGTGCTACTGATGATCGTGTCGGAAACACAGTCCCGGGTTCTCACAAACTGAGGCCGGTTCGTGAGGTAGTCCAGGATCCATGATGACAGGTGCTGGTCCACCCCTGCGCGCAGCAGCTTGTCCTTCAGGATCATCGGTTGGATGGTGTTGAAAGCACTGGAGAAGTCAAAGAACATGATCCTCACCATATTCCCGGGCTTCTCCAGGTGGGACAGAGAACGGTGAAGGAGGAAGATCACCGCATCCTCCACCCCAATGCCATGCTGGTAGGCGAACTGGAGTGGATCCATCGCTGGTTCCACCAGGGGGCGGAGATGAGCAAGGAGCAGTCTCTCCAGGGTCTTCATCAAGTGGGACGTCAAGGCCACCGGTCTGAAGCTGTTCAGGTCTTTGGGGTGGGAAGTTTTTGGTACAGGTACCACACAAGATGTTTTCCACAGCTGTGGTACCCTCCCCAGTTTCAGGCTCATGTTGAAGATATACGTCACAATCCCACACAGCTGGTCTGCACAGGACTTGAGGAGCTTTGCGCTGATGCCGTCCGGTCCCGACGCCTTCCTCGCCTTGATCTTCCTCAGCTCCGTCCTCACCTGGGTCTTGGTCAGGGTCAGGATGGGGGGCTGTGTGTTGGGAGTGGGGGGGGTGTCGGTGGAGTGGGGAGTGGGTAGCAGGACTTGATTTCTTAGAGGCAGCAGTGGTTGTTGTGCAGACAGGGGGGAGGGCGGTTGGTCAAATCTATTGAAAAACAGATTCAGGTTGTTCGCCCACTCCCTGCCCCCCGTGGCCTGGGGGGAGGTATTCTGGAGCCCCAAGATGGTTTTGAGGTTTCTCCAGACCCCGCTGATGTCACTCTGTTGCAGCTTGTCCTCCATCTTCTTCCTGAAGCTGTCCTTGCCTTCTCTGATCTTTCTCCTCAGCTCCCTCTGTACGGACTTCAGCATCTCCCTGTTCCCCGACCTGAAGATCCTCTTCTTCTCTCTCAGAAGTGTTTTTATCTCAGGGTTGATCCAGGGTTTGTTGTTTGAGTGACGCCGTATGGTCTTGGTGGGAACGGATTTGTCCACACAGAAGCTGAGGTAGCCCGTGAAGGTGTGAATGAGGCCATCGATGTCCTCACCATGTGGATCGCAGAGCTGCTTCCAGGCAGTGGCTTCAAAACAGTCCTTTAGAGTGTCCATTGTCTCCTCAGACCATAACTCCACAGTGTGCATGGCCGGAGGTTGTCTGTGCACTAGGGGTTTGTACACCGGTCGGAGATGAACCAAGTTGTGATCCGATCTCCCAAGTGGGGGGAGTTGTGATGAGGTGTACGCCTCCTTAGTGTTTGCGTAGAACAAATCCAGTGTTTTATTGTCTCTAGTGTGGCATGTGACATACTGGGTGAAAGTGGGCAGAATGGGAGACAGTGAAACGTGGTTGAAATCGCCTGAGATGAGGAGAAGAGCATCTGGGTGTTCTGTCTGCAGCCTGCTGGTTACTGAATGGATGACGTCACGCGCTGTCCCAGCGTTCGCCGTCGGATTTGCATAAACAACAATGCAGATCACGTGTGAGTGTTCTCTCGGGAGATATGTAGGCCTCATGCTAACAGCTAGCAACTCAATGTCTTTGCTGCAGTGTCGTTGTTTAACAGTGATATGTCCCGGTCTGCACCAGTTGTTGTTAACATACATGATCACTCCACCGCCCCTAGTTTTGCTACTCTCTGGTGTTCGGTCAGCTCGTATCGTGTGAAAACCCTCCAGCTCAATGTTAGCATCTGCTGCTAGTTCAGTTAGCCACGTCTCAGTAAACAAAAGGAGAGAGCACTCCCGGTAAGTGCTATCATAACGGGAGATAGCCGCTAGCTCATCTAACTTTCCCAGTATCGACCGTACATTTCCCATGACAACAGATGGAAGGGAGGGTCTGTACCTTATATTTTTTGTCCTCCGCCTTACTCCAGCCCGGCAGCCGCGGCGTTTTCGCCTCAGTTCTCTCGGTATGTCGAGTTTTTCCAGTGGGACCGGGTGGCGGTTAAATGCTAGCAGCTCTTCCCTGTTATATCGTATCCTGCTATAAACAGTGGCTGCGTCCACCGGCTCAGGAGACATTTGGGATGATCTGTGTGTCCGTGATATAAGTGGGGTGAAAAAAAAAAGTGATCAAAAGAGAGAGGAAGGGAAAAAAAAAAAAACTCGGAATCGAGCCGCTGTTGCAAAAGGCAGCCGACTGGTGTGGCGCCGAGAGGAGAAAAAAAAAAAAAAAAAAAAAATGTTAATGTGTTCAGAGTTTAAAAACACACCAGTGCCATCTTTAAAATCAGGAGATAAAACACTAAAAGGAAAAGGTTCATCAGCAGTTCGCACAGAGTTTTCACAGTGTAAAACAATAGCAGAGTGTTCTTCTGCGGACAGGCAGTCTCTCCAATCTTTCAGCAAGTTCATTATAACTCTGACTGAAGAAACGCCAAGAGCCGAGCACAGGGCAACAGCATTGTCCAAGTTAGGACCACATAAATTCACCAAATGTCCCAGCGTTGTAACCTTTGCAGAAATGAACTTTTTTAAAACAGAAGGTCCTAAAACATTGCCCACATCAAAACGGGTCCCGAACACAAGTGGTTCCTTTAAAAGCCAGAAAGGCGACAAGGAAGCCTGGGGAGAGTTCTTTTTAAAAAGTCCCCAGATTTTAAAAGCACTTTGGTAAAACTGGAGAAGTTCTGGGAGTTTTTGGCCCCTTAAATCCATTAAAAGCAGTGACTCCTCTAGTCCAAGCCCTCCACAGCGAGCCAGGACAGCCCTGGCAATAGGTCTCCACACAAGGTCGAGGGGGCCACTCAGCAGTCGCTGAATGAACTGCAGGCGAAAGACAGCCCCCCTGCTGGCCAGATGGATGAGCCCTTGACCACCTTCTTCCCTCGGTAAAAACAGGATGCTCTGTGGAACCCAGTGAAGACAGTCCCAGAAAAAGTCCACGACTATAGATTGCGCTCTGGCCAGCAAATTGGGTGGAGAGTCCAGACAAGACAGTCGATGCCACAGCATTGAAGCAATCATGTTGTTGATGATTAAAACCTGACCTCTGAAGGACAAGTTTGGCAGAATCCATTTCCATTTTTTTAGTCTTCCTTCAACTTTTTCTAAAAAACACTCCCAATTTTTCTCAGTAAAAGTCTGATTTCCTAAAAACACACCAAGATATTTAAAACCACCTTGTGTCCACGAAAGGCCACCAGGTAGGGCAATTTTTTGTGGTCTCCCCCCCACCACAACAGCTTCACTCTTACCCCAATTCACTCTCGCTGAGGAGCACTCACCAAAAAGATTAACAGTTCTTAAAAGGTAGTCTACATCATTTTGATTTCTTGTAAAAACAACAACATCATCAGCATAGGCAGACACTTTAAAAACAGAGTCAGAGTTGGGGACTTTAAAACCAGTGAGGCCTTGACTTAGTTTACAAAGGAGGGGCTCGATGGCAAGAGAGTACAGCATACCTGAGAGGGGGCAGCCCTGTCGGACACCCCTCTCAACTTTGAAAGGAGCACTCAAACCACCATTAATCTTAAGAATACTCTCAATGTCTCTATACAAAGCCTGGATCTTGGCGATGAACCCTGAGCTGAAACCAAAGGCCTCTAGTGTCTGCCACAGGTATGGATGTTCAACTCGGTCAAACGCCTTTTCTTGGTCTGTTGAAATAAGACCAAGTTCTTTGACCAATGAGCTGGAGAGGTCCAAAACATCACAAATTAAAAAAATGTTGTCTGTAACCAACCTACCAGGTACACAGTAGGTCTGGTCTACATGTATGACCTGCTCCATCACCTTCCTCAGTCTGGTAGCCAACACTTTGGAGAGAATTTTGTAGTCAGTACAGAGGAGGGCCACCGGATGCCAGTTTTTAATGTCTTTCAAGTCGCCTTTCTTGGGAAGGAGGGTGAGGACTGCTCTCCTACAACTTAGGGGCAGGTGACCCTTCCGCAGACTGTCAGACAGTACTTCCAGCAAGTCCTCACAGATCTCAGACCAGAACGCCTTGTAGAACTCCGATGGTAGACCATCTATCCCTGGGGCTTTTCCACACTGAAGAGACTGGACAGCCACTGCTAGTTCTTGCAGAGTGATCCCGCTCTCCAGCTCCGCATTCATGCTAGCCATCACCTTTGGCAAGTCCGTCAAAAAATGACTCAGCACATGTGGATTCTCAACAAATTCTTTCTTAAAGAGATCTTTGTAGAAAGCAGCTGCAAAGCGACGGATCTCCGCAGACTCATGGATTGGCCGCCCGTCCTCGGAGCTGAGAGAGTGGATCATCCTCCTCTGACCATTCTTCCTCTCCAAACCAAAGAAAAAATGAGATGGAGCGTCCATTAGTGCGATGTTCTGGAACCTACTGCGTACTACAGCGCCCCTGGCGGCCACACCTAATAGGTCAGTTAAAACAGGCTTTTTGCCATTGAGGGCCTCAAAATGTCCTCTTTCCCCTGTGGAGCCTGCCAAAGACTGCAGCTCCACTACTTCTCTCTCCAGGTCCCTGACAGACCTGGCCAAGTCTCCAGAGACATTGCGAGTATACTGTAGGCACAGATTCTTTATTTGGCTCTTCCCTACATCCCACCACTGCTGCAAAGTGCACTGCACGGTGGCGCAGTAGTTTAGCACTGTGGCAGCACAGTTTACTCTCAGCCGGGGGATCGCGGGGATCATGAGATCGTGGGTTCGATCCCAGCCCCCGACCAACAGTAAGCTGTGTGGAGTTTGCATGTTCTCCCCGTGTTGCGTGGGTTTACTCCGGGATTTCTCCGGTTTCCTCCCGCATACCAAAAACATGTAGGTTTAGGGCGCTCGCGCACGCAGCGACCGGCAGCCGGTGGCTTCACCAGACTGCAAACCAAATCTACCCACGGGTACAAATAAGTAGCAAAAAAAAAAAAAAAAAAAAAAAAAAAAAAGAACTAAAACTTGATTTTGTTAATTTAAAATTACTCCAAAAAAACATAAAAGCAGTTTTAAAACTGTTATCCGATAAAAGTGATGTGTTAAAATGCCAGTATGCACTACTGCACTTTATATTCTTGATAAAAACACAACACTGAACCAGAGAGTGATCTGTAAAGCCAACAGGGACTATAAAAGCATTTTTAAAAATGCTAAAATGGTACTTAAAACTGTAAACCCTATCCAGCCCAGCTAAGGACAGAATATCGTCCTTTCTATGGCTCCACGTGTACTGTCTAGCCTTGCCATGAAAATTCTTCCACACATCACACAGATCATGAGCTTCTATGAGACCTTTTAAACTTCTCTTGGATGCAGCATGTGGCTCTGGGTGATTCCTATCCATAAGAGGATTTTCTGTGCGATTAAAATCACCTCCCACAAATAAAAAGTCATCATTACTGCAATTTTTGATTGTGTCATCTAAAATATTTAAAAAGGCCAATCTTTCTGTGCCTACGGTTGGAGCATACACATTTATAAAAACAACTTTCACATTCTCAAAAACAGCTCAAACTTTTAAAATGTGGCCTGCAATTACCTCATCAATGTCATAAGAAAGTGGAATAAAATCTCGAGAAAATAAAATACCCACCCCACCACTGCTGCTGTTTTTATGACTAAGAATAATTTCCCCTCGAAATTCCCTCCTCCAGTCAGCATCATTGTCCTCAGAACTGAGTCTCCTGAACAAACAGAACATTAATTTTCTTGCATTCTGCAAGAGTAAAAACACACGCTCGCTTGGACATTTCTCTTGCTCTATTGATGTTGAGTGTGCCAAAATTAAAACTGCACATGCATATAAGAGGGTAAAGCCAATACAAAAACAGAAAAGAAAGAATGAGCGATAAAAGACTAATCATCCTGGGCAATTTGGTTCTTAACTTTTAGCACAAGCTTTTTTAGTCTGTAGATCTCCTGATCAGTAAAACTTTCCTGCTCAAGCTCTCCCCTATTTTTCATGTAGGCCCGAGCAGAGTCAACAAAACGTTTTAGATCAGGGAAGAAGTTTTCAACTCTAACCATTCTGGATCCCTTAGTGTCCTGCAAAAACTTCTGTATTTTTGTGAAGGGGTAACCGCCTCCACTGGCCCCATCATGACTGCTTTCACCATCACTCTCTATCTCAGACCCAGCATAAAAATCTTGTTGAGACAGAGAAACCTCAGAACTTTCTTTGACAACCCTTTTTACTTTGCTCCTCTGCTGTTTGGTTTCCAAGTTCTTCCGCTTGATTGAGATTTTAGATAACTCTTCATCTATTTCAATGTCATCCTCATCCTCCAACACTGACTCAGCCACCCTGGTAGCTGTCTCTTCTTTCTTCTCGCTCACCCTGTGCTGTGGTTTTATATTCATCTTTCTAGTCCCACCATCTACCTGTGCCTCATCTGGCTCATCTGTCTGATCCTCAGCGTGATCCCTCTCGGTAATCTCACCCTTGTCCACAATGTTGGTCTGTGCAGCAGCCCTGCGATGTGCTTTAACTTTTGTTGCTGTTTCATTTATGATCAACAGACTGGCTGCGGAGGGCGGCAAAGCCGCCCCGCTGCCAGACGACCTCGCGGCTTCGGCCGAAGCACCGCCGCCAGACAGCCCCGCGGCCTCGGTTGAAGTGCCCGATGGCGCGGCAGCGCCAGCAGCCTCGGAGGGAGGCGAAGCCGCTCCGTTGCCGGACGGCCCCGCGGCCGCGGCGCCCGACTACGAGGCCGCACTAGCGGCCTCCCCAGAGTGATCACCCCCCACTCCCTGAGGGCATGATCGAATCAAGTGTCCCTCCATTCCGCAGCTGAAACACTTCATATTATCAGAGGTGACGTGGATGGTGTAATCAAAGCCGTCAATCCAGTATTTAAATACGAGGTTGAGGCTTTCCTCGCTATTCTTTAAAATCATGAGCACCTGTTGCCTAAAAGACATGACATGTTTTAAATGCGGGGACTTACAACCGAGAGGGATGTGCTTAATGGGGGACAAAAGCTGCCCGTGTCTCGACAGCTCCTTCTCCAGCAGCTCATTCTTTAAAAATGGTGGGACATTTGATATTGTGATTCTTTTTGCGGGATTTACCAGAGACAGAACAGGAACCAGTGTGTCTTTAATCACAACCCCGCTCTCCACTATCTGGTTAACTTTTTCAACACTATCTAGAAAGATCACCACGGCACTATTCATTCTAGAAGCAGAACTGACGCTTTCATAACCGACCAACTCCCCCACAGCCAGACTACATTCCTCCACTGAGCAGCTGACAGCCGGAGCCAGTTTGACAGCATGCCGGCATGTCAGCTTCTTGAACCCGGAGCCTCGCTCCAAAACCATGCTGACCAGCAGAGCTGGCAGCAGAACCCCCCCTCCCAGAACACCTACCCCACCCCAGCTACAGAAAACAACAAAACTTAAGATTATTTAGCAGAAAAAACACCTTAAACACAAAAAGATAGAGAAAAGTTTGAGATAATTCACTCACGCTGTCACACGCTCTCAGCTCGCACTCACGACCACACCCACTCAGAGAGAGAGAGAGAGAGAGAGAGATTTTTTTGATTTTTAAAAGATCTTTAATAAACACACTTGTCCATCATTCAATACAATTTCTATGCCATGCTATATTACACAGAAAATTATTCCCCCAAAAAACGCCCAAACAAAAGCTGCCCATCACGAACTAAACAGAAGACATCCTCCAGGGACCAGAGGGTCCTAAAACCTTCCACATCCCCATTCCCCATAAAAAACTGAAAGTCCAGCCTGATTCTGGCTTTAAGTAGCCTCACAAATAAAATTTTGACATCAACGTCATTCTCAACATTCTCAAGTTTTCTTCTCCGGCTTACATAGATAGCCAACTTTGCCTGCCCTAAAACAAAGTTCAGTAGTTGACACTTCTGCTTAAAACGACGATTGTACATAAAACCACAAATGAAAACCTGCTTAGAGAAAACTTCCTTAAAAATGTGAAAAAGTTCTGTGAGAAGTTCAAAGAGACCACTCAGGCGCTGACATTCAGTAAAACAATGAAAAACAGTCTCCCTAGAGGAACAAAAAACACACTGATCACTGACACTGCTGTTAATCACAGAAACAAAAGCATTGACAGCTATAATGCCATGCAGGACCCTCCACTGTAAGTCTCCATGCCTCTTAGGGAGAGGGGCTTTGTAAAGAGCCCTCCAGGCAGGCCGATGCCCTTTTCCTAGTTTAAAATAGGCTCTCCATGGAGTGTCCACACAGGTGTTCAATCTGTCTTGAGAGAGAGAGAGAGAGAGAGAGAGAGAGAGAGAATGCAGGGCTTGACATTAACACCGGCCAGTGGCTGGTGGATTTCAGCAGTGGCCGGTAAAACAGCTACACTTGACCACACTTTGGCCATGTGCGGCCATGAGGGAGTGTTCCACCTCACAGGGGTAGGTGAAGGGGTACAAATGAGAACTGGGAGGGACCCAAATCTACTTGCACTTCACTCTCAAATTACAAATATTTTTCCTCTACCGTTTTACAGTATTTACTGCTCTTCGTAAATAATGAATCCTAGTGTTTCTCTTAGAGTGTTTAAAGATTTTTATTCAAAAACAGAAGCATTTCCACAGTGCGTGGTTTCAGTCTGTTCCTCTTGTGGCTCACTACCGGGCATTTGCTGTGCAGGCGTTGCAGCATTGAAGCTACACAGCACAGAAAACACACTTGACCTTCTTGGGGTTGATGATGTCAAAGTGCTGCCATGCATAAGAGCGTGTTTGGGCCCCGGGTGCTCCTCCGTTTCCCTCCCTTACTACACTTACACACAGGCACTCAGTCACTCACAAAAACACAGCTTGCACTCTCAAAAAAAGACACACTTTCTCAACCACACAAACAACTGTCTAATCCATCTATAAGCCTGTCCTATATGTCTACTGTGTTTGTGTGAATAAGTTTGTGTTGTGTTATGTATCGATCTGTGTAATATTTAGTAAATGTAATGTGTTTTTTAATGTTACTGAACCTAAACCTAATTCTAATCTGTGTAATACTCTCTGATTTCTACTCAAATAGTGAACATAATAATGATAACACTAGAAAAGCACTCGGAGAGCGCAGACCTCCGCTAAGCGCCACAGTTCCCCCCATACAGTGTTTGTGTGTACGTTTTCAGATTCCTTGACCATGAAAACATATGACTAGCAATTGGATTGACAATGATAGGATTAGTGGTTCAGTAGTTATTCAGGAAAATCGCATTTTCCGTAATGGCGGTTTTAGCGCCACAGTTCCTCCCATACAGTATTTGTGTGTACGTTTTCAGATTCCTTGACCATGAAAACATATGACAAGCAATTGGATTGACAATGATAGGATTAGTGGTTCAGTAGTTATTCACGAAAATGGCGTTTTGCGTAATGGCGGTTTTCTTGTGGACGGTGATCCGGATCACCACCAAAATGTAATCATCTGTAGGATACCCCATTTCTGACAATCTGTGAAAATTTCATGAAAATCCGTCCATAACTTTTTGAGTTATCTTGCTAACAAACAAACAGACAGACAGACAGACAAACAAACAGACAGACAAACCAACGCCGATGAAAACATAACCTCCTTGGTGGAGGTAAAAACTCCTCTCAAAAAACCCACAGTTTGAGAGGTCAATCAGACCCCCTTTTAAATCCTGGACTGTGCAACACCCAACCCTCTCAAATTTCCCACCAGGCCTCAAATCACGTGATGTGACTGTTGTGTCCATAATGTTGAGATTGACGAGTCAAGCTGAACTCGGTTAACAGGGTTTATTCAGGATAAACAATAACTATTTACAAAGGCTTACGGCACTCGCCTGCATGCCAGGTAGCTCCACGATGAAATAGACAGAGCCTCGTCCACCCACTTCCTTTATACCCTGGGTGGCGTCACTATCGGAAACCGGCAGTCAGCCACCCACATCCAACCCGGCCGCCATCTTACTAGTACCAGCCTGTTTCTATACATAACACCCGCCCCCCCTTAAAAAAATGTCAGGCACACAAATAACCCACCCAAATTTGTGGCCCAACTCACGCACTAATCAGGAGAACATATGTACAGAAACAAATAAAATACCGATCCACTCACACAACTAAGGCTGGGGGGCCTGGTAGACTACCAGTGCCCCCTACACGGCTGAGTGGGTTATTCTGCCGCTGAAAGAGAACAGTGAAACAAAATAATAAAAGCCGTGTATCGCCCCCCCCCCCCCAACTTCCACCCCACACTGGGCACACGAAAGAAGACAAAGTTGGGACATTCAGTTTAATAAACCAAATAAACCAGGCAGGCCCAAATTTACCATTGTAATAAACAGTCACAGAGCTGCCACCCATTTGACTGCAAAATTTAACACTTAAATACCAATCAACTAAAATGCTTCTACACACAGTGTAAAATAGGCACAACACCATACAGGCTGCTACAATTACCATGCAAACACACCACTCAGGTTTGCAACCAAACATCACATCATGCCTACCGCGCTCACTCTCCTTTCACCTTTTTTTTAAAAATCAATTTACCGGGGCACTAAATAGTAAACAACACACACACACAACTGAAGAAAATACAACAAACATGCAAAATCAAAACCCTCAGTCCTTGGATGGATCCCTTTCAAGGCGTCTCCGTCTCTTCACATCAGGGCTCTTGCTGCGCCGTCTCCTCTCCACCACTGGCAGCCGCAAACCCTTCAGGTGTCTCCAGACCTGAAAAGACTTACGCCCACCTGCCTCCATCCGGCCGGGCTCCACCTGGAACCGCCTCTGGTTGTCCCGCTGCTCGCGTGGACTGTGATCCTGACGTACTCGAGCCTCAGCCTTAGTCTTCGAGGGAGCCCTCTTCCTTTTATCCAGATCACCAATCCTGCAACAGGCCTCCGTTACCGATCGCTCCAGCTCGCGGGCTCGTCTCGGTCTTCTCTTGGCAGGCCATCGCTGGGAGCGCTTTACGATCACCACACTCTGTGGTCTAGCCCTGTTTTCTCCTGGTGTTGGCGCCTCGTCCTCACGAGCCTCATCGGGGATCCCGCCGTGCCATTCAGCACCCTCATCCAGGGCAGCCTGCGTGACGGCACTGGGTCCAGCCCGAGATGGCTCCGCGTGGCGCAGTGTGTGCTCTCCCTTTGTCACTTTGCCCAACCAGTCTGAATCTCACACCTCAGCACCCTCCACGACCGGAACAGGTCGGCCCCACAGTCCACATCCGGACCATTCTTCACCCGAAACGTCAGCAATGGGGAACCCAAGACTGTAAAATAGGTTACAACCCATATTGTTAACACCAGATGCTGAAACGTTGATGCGAACACTGGGCGGCACACTGTCCTTATACTGGGCCTCCATTTCCACATAGCCCAAAATAGCCAACCTGTTCCGTCCATAGTCATAATACACTTCCTGTTGCCTTCTAATCTGTCGGTGGGGAAACAGTCTCTCCATGGTTTCCAGATTCAGGAAGGAAATCACCGCTCCAGTGTCCACCAGAAGCTGGGTCTCAACGCCATCTAGCGTGACGGTGCAGCCAATCCTCCCTGTCGTCTCTGGGGAGACGGTATGTAAGCCGTTAGAGTCTTCTGCGCAGCACCTAGATCTCTCCCACAGCTCCTGTGTACGAAGTTTTCGCACACCCTGGCAAAATGGTTCAAAACACCGCACTTGCCGCAATGCTTTCCTTTCGCCAGGCACAACCTGGACTTATAGCAGTGCTGAGTGGACCCACATCCATAACATTTTGGCGTACCAGGGGCAGACCTTATCCTGACCACGGAGGCAAAATCATCCTCTCTGAACTCGCCATCACAAGGGTCCAGGCTCAGTGCCCTAGCACAAGACTCATTCATCTCCAGAGAGGCCCCTCCAGTAAGGTCCCTCACAATGGTCTCTGCTGCCTCGTACTGTTGGGCAAGCTCGACAGCCTCAGCTAACGTCATCTCCCCTGGGTGTGTCAACAACCTGGACCGGGCCACCGGGCAGCAGATGTGCTCTGCCAGCTGGTCCTGGATCATCTCGTCCTCCAGGGCCCCAAACCTGCATTCCCTCACCAGCTCACGGAGGTCCGCCACGAATCTTCTCACCGGCTCTCCCGACCGCTGGTGGCACTATCGAAACTGCACGTGCTTCACTGTGACGTTTCCGGCACCCTACAGTACCACACCATTAGCTGCACCACCTCATCGAAACTGTCAGCACCTCCAAGGTCCTCCAGAATCCTCTGCCCTTCCATTTCCAAATTATGGACCAACACAGCTTGTGTTCGGAGATTCTCCATCTCGCCCAGGTTTAAGACATAAGACAACGAGATAGTTGGTGAAAGCAGCAAACCAGTGAGGCCATGGCACAGGTGACTCACCCAGGGCCTCAAGAAACGGCCAAAAGCTGGCAACGGAACGCTCCATTACTGCTTTTACCTCACCGCCAAATGTTGTGTCCATAATGTTGAGAATGACGAGTCAAGCTGAACTCGGTTAACAAGGTTTATTCAGGATAAACAATAACTATATACAAAGGCTTACGGCACTCGCCTGCATTCCAGGTGGCTCCACAACGAAAGAGGCAGAGCCTCCTCCGCCCACTTCCTTTATACCCCGGGTGGCATCACTACCGGAAACCGGCAGTCAGCCACCCCGGTCCACCCACGTCCATCCCAGCCGCCATCTTACTAGTACCAACCTGTTTCTATACATAACAGTGACATAACGAGGCCTCGTTCGCTACATTCACGTGACTGTGGGCGTGCTAACACAGCGCTCGATGCACAGCTCACAATGCTTCCTTTTCAGATTGCTCGAATCAGGGTCGAGTAGGCTGTGTTGAGCATAACATCACTAGGAAACCTGTAGCAGGAGCAATTAGGAGGATCTGCAGCTGGTGTGTCTGCTTCCCCACCTGCAGTCTCCAACCTACCTGTAAGATTGAGAACAAACACTCATTTCCACCAATCCCCAGTTCATCAGCTCACCTTTCCCTCTGCTCTCTCTTTCAGGGTTGTCAGACTCTCCGAGCTCCTCCTGCACATTACTTTCAACTAAATCATTGTTTGCACTTTAACATTGTCTCCACCCTTGGCTGCTTTTGGGTCAGAAAATCCAAACCTTGTCAACAAACTCATATAAAAAAAAGTCCCAAATTTACCTGGAAAAAAGTTAAATTCAAGTGAAAATGTTCCAAACTTACTTGGAAAAAAGTCAAATTCAAGTGGGAAAAAAAAATCCCAAAATTCCATTAAAAAGTTTAACATTAATTTAAGTCCCAAATTTCTTTTCCTGAAAAAGTTGCAAATTCAAATGAAAAATGTCCCAAATTTGCCTGAAAAAAAGTTTAAAATCCATGTGAAAAAGTCCAAAATGTACCTGAAAGTTACAAATTCACACGAAAAAATGCCAAATTTGCCAGAAAAAAAATCATAAATTCCCATGAAAAAGTCCCAAATTTAACTGAAAAGTTATAAATTCAAGTGAAAAAGTTACAAATTTATCTGAAAAAAAGTTTAATTCAAGTAAAAAAGTAAAAAATTTCCAATGAAAAATGTCCTAAATTTACCGGAAAAAAGGTTTAAAATTCACGTGGAAAAGTCCCAAATTTAGCAGAAAAAGTTTAAAATTCATCTGAAAAAGTCCAAAATTTACAATGGAAAAAAACTCCCAGATTTACTTGGAAAAAACTCGAATTCAAGTAAAAAAAAATCCCAAAATACTGTAAAAAAAAAAAAAAAAGAGCTGAATATTACTTAAAAAGTCACAAATTTATTCACATAGAAAAGTTACAAATTCACATGACAAAGTCCCAAATTTGCAACAGAAAAGTCCAAGATTAGCTGAAAAAACTTACATGTTCATGTGAATAAAAGCCCACACTAAAGTGAAAAAAGTCCCAAATTTATCTGCAAAAAAAACAAAAAACAAAAACAAATTCACATGACATAAGTCTTAAATTTATGTGAAAAACATTACAAATTTATGTTAAAACAAGAGCACTCTGAGGCGAGGGCAATCTCCCCCGCCTCCGTTTTCTTTGACGATCCCAATACTGACTGATCGAGAGCAGTTTTCAACTTTTCAGTATAATTACTGTGGCAGAACCAAATTATGATAAACCATCATCCATAAATAAACAACAAACAAGTATACACCCCTGGTTAGCACTGTGGCAGCACAGCAAGAAGGTCACAGGATCGATTTCACCCCGACCATCGTGGGTTTAATCCCACCCACAGACCATCAGTGACCCCTCTGTGTGGAGTTTGCATGTTCTCCCCGTGTCTGAGTGGGTTTACTCCCAGTACTCCGGTTTCCTCCCACAGGCCAAAGACATGCAGGGTAGGTTAAATGGCATCAACTGGGGATTCTAAATTGTCCTTAGGTATGACTGTGAGAATATTGAAGAAGAATATTGAGAATGGTTGTCTGTCTCTCTGTGTTGGCCCTGTGATGGACTGGCGATCTATCCAGGGTGTACCCTGCCTCTCACCCAAAGATGCTGGGATAGGCTCCAGCCCACCTGTGGCTTGAAAAGGATTAAATGGTAGAAGATGGATGGATGGATGGATATACAACCCATAGTTGTAGGTCAGGATTCCAAGGTAAACCTGTTTAGTAAGTATGGTAACCCTAGAGAGCTTTACATGTTCTATAGCAAGAGATCAGAGGAAGTACCACCTTTGACCTTTTGACCCCAAACCTGTAGTCAGAGGTCATGGTCTCAGAGTGAACCTGTGTACCAGGTTTGGTGGCCCTAGCTTTCTTTGTTGTTGAGATATATTTTGAAAATTGAAGTTGAGCTTTGGCCTTACGATCCCAAAATCACAGTCACACTTCAGGGTCACAGGGTGAATCTGTGTACCAAGTTTGGCGACGTGGCTTTACTTGCTGTATAGTAATAAGGCATAAGGAATGTTGCCCTTGACCTTTGATCTTTTGACGCCAAATCCATAGTCAGAGATCAGGATCCTGAGGTGAACCTGTGTAGCAAGTTTGGTGACCTTAGCTTTCTTGTTGTTGAAATATAGTTTATAAGCCATTTTGATGATGACCTTTGATCCCAAGACCACAGTCACACTTCAGGGTCACAGGGTGAACCTGTGTACCAAGTTTGGTGGACGTGGCTTTACTTGTTGTACAGTAAAAAGGCATAAGGAATGTTACCCTTGACTTTTGACCTTTTGACCTCAAAAACCCATAGTCAGAGGTCAGGATTCCAAGATGAACCTGTGTACCAAGTCTAGTGACCCTAACTTTACTCATTTTATAGTAATAGTAAATGTTTACCATAGCGCAACTGCAATGTTGACTTTGAACTTTGACTCCTTGACCCCAAGTCCATAGCTAGGTGAGGGTGTAGGTCGTCCAAGATGTGCATTAGATACAACTACTGTATGGATTTGAAAAGCCTACATCATTTCTTCCAGTAGTTATTGTGTTTAGAAGATTTTGGGGAAAATCTGACCTCTGACCTCAAGGTCATCCATTTAGAGTGAAACTGCAATATGTTCATCATCAGAGTATATCAAAGCATGGTACCCAGTTTCAAAACAATCGGAACAAAACTGTAGGAGGAGCTGATTTCACAAAGTGGGCCAGCCGGCTGGCTGGATAGACTGACCCATAACATTATCCCCCGCCGGTCTTCGCCCAAAGAGCTTTTTGACCCCTTTGGGCTTCGACCGGCGGGGGATAAAAATCACCAAATATATGTGTAAAAAGTCCCAAATTTACTCTTTTTTTCTTGTACATTTGTGACTCAGTGGCTCAGAAGGTAGAGCGGGTCGTTCAATAACCGGAGGGTTGGCGGTTAGAATCCCGCTCCCCAACTGTCCTGCCATTGTGTCTCTGGGCAAGACACTTTACCCACCCTGCCTCCAGTCTCCATGACACTGGAGGTGTGTTCTGATCGCCCAGTAGCGTACTCTGAAGTGGACTGCACAGGGTATACGCCATATTTAGTGAGATTCCAAACCGAAGGGAGCAAACAGTCTTCAGTTCAAAGGGAACTGAGAACTGAGCAGGGAAGAAGTGAACAACGGTACATCACTTCACCGGAAGTTGGTGAGAAGACTACCCATAAACTACTGTGCCTCAAATACAAGTAAAATAGGCCACTGTTGCTAATGTTATTAGCAAGCTAAATTGATAGTAATTGTTTATATCAACTGATAGTAATAAAAATATACTTGTATTAATATTTTATTTAAGAAATATAAATTATCCATTGTAATATCGGTACGTGTCCATGGTAACCATGGAGGAGGAGGCTGACGGTGACAGCTAGAAGGTTCCTGGTTCGAATCCCCAGGTTGGCAGGGGTTGGAACCTTTCTGTGTGGAGTTTGCATGTTCTCCCTGTGCTGCGTGGGTTTACTCCGGGGGCTCCGGTTTCCTCCCACAATCCAAAGACATGCATGTTAGGTTAATTGGTTGTTCTAAATTGTCCCTAGATATCTGTTTCCTATAGGCCCTTAGAATAGAGGGTTAGTACTAGTGAAAGCGCTTTGAGTGGTCTTTGCGACTAGAAAAGCGCTATATAAGTGCAGGTTAGTTAGTTAGTTAGTTAGGGTGTTTAAAATGGAGAAATTTTGTGAAGGGCAGTTAACTTTTATGTGCTGCTGGAAATTTTAAATTTCCCAGAGGGAGTCATCCCAAAGGGATTAATAAAGTTAAGTCTAAGTCTAAGTCTAACTTCACTGATATTCCCTGAGAACGGAGCAGGGAGTCGGGAGTACAGTTGAAGTACACTGTGGATCAGAACGTAGCTTGGGTATGAATGTTCGGTATAGTGCAGAGGGGGGAGCTATGGGCTAGAGCACCTGCCCCTTTCACTTTACTGTCCAAAGTGCCGTTTTGATTGGCCATTTAAATTTTCATCATTCAGTGTAATTAGATGCAGAGATCTAATTATACAGAATTCAGTACCCTCCACCCCACCTCCCCACCCCCAAAAGCCCCAGATTCAGCCTTTGGCATGAAACTTTGTTTTATCACTTCATAATGTATGTTTGTGAAATGTCAGATTTCTGAAGGTACCTGAAAGCATCACAGCAGCAGGTGGTAACTGCTCCCTTCCCCCACAGCAGGCACTGGGCGGGGCCAGTGACTCCATCTACAGCAGCCAGGTAATCCATGTTCGGTTCATAGTTGCCAAGTCTGCTTATTATAAGCGACTTTGGGCTTGTTTTTTTTTCTAAAGTCGCTTGCAAATCTCATCAGTTGCTGGTTGTGGGGTTTTATGCATGTTTTTAAATGCGTAGTTGCTTATTTGGGCTTGCTTTCATGACAGCTGTCCCAGCTCCTCACAAAACACTAGCGCAATAATTTGTTTTTTTACAGGACCCACCTGCTCCACTGATCTCTATAGAGAAACTAAACGGATCATTGACCACCAGAACTGAAGCCACCTGGCTGCCATATTAGTATTTCCAAAACACTTTTCTTCTTAGGCTTCCTTCGGTCAGGGTTGACCATGGGTGAAGCATCCTGGTTCTGGTTGGCTGCTCACCTGGAGCAGCGTTGTCTGTGGCTAAATAAACCAATGCGGGAGTGGCAGCCTCAATCGCAAAGGTCACACCTGTGTGTAGTCTCTGGTTTCCTGGTGCGATGATTGCAGTCTGCTCTTTGGACATTTCCTTATCCCCATGCACCCAATGAGGATGGCAGACTGTGGTGGGACAACACCTTACTGGCTGGGGGCTGCTCAGCTTGAGGCGGGCGGTAGTTGTCCAGTGAGATCCAAGGATCCCTCCCACCATTGGGAACAACCCCTGGTGTCAAGCTCTATGCCAATCGAGCACTGACTTATAACCAATAGTTGTTGTTCCCTGTGTTGTGTCGATGCTGCAAGTGAAGCTGGAGTAACCTCTCCAGGGTGTAGGGTGTGAGTTTGTGTTGGTGAGTGTTGCTGGATGCTACCTGGGCAATGTGATATGGAGGGCAGGCTGTTCCCCATGTAGCATGTCCCCCCCCCCTCCACGTTGCTGATGGATCCAAAGGAACAGCAAGGCTGTTACAGTGTGGCACCAGCGCCGTCGCAGGAGCTGCCAGAACGAAGTTTAAATCAATGGCGGACTGCCTTAGGAGCTCCGACTCCAGATTTTACCTCAAGGTTGACTCCTGAAGCCTTTCCCATGACCGGGTATGCCGCAAGGCAACAGAAGTTTGAAATCAGGGTTTTCCTTCCCCTAGATGCAGTGGTTAGCACTGTTACCTTACAGCTAGAAGGTTCCTGGTTCAAATCCCCAGGTTGGCAGGGGTTGGAACCTTTCTGTGTGGAGTTTGCATGTTCTCCCTGTGCTGCGTGGGTTTACTCCGGGGGCTCCGGTTCCTCCCACAATCCAAAGACATGCATGTTAGGTTAATTGGCTGTTCTAAATTGTCCCTAGATATCTGTTTCCTATAGGCCCTTAGAATAAAGGGTTAGTACTAGTGAAAGTGCTTTGAGTGGTCTTTGTGACTAGAAAAGTGCTATATAAGTGCAGGTTAGTTAGTTAGTTAGTAGTTGGATGGACTACCCTCCCAGGTCGTTGAGCCCCATCTACCCGAAGCATCTGGTTTGAAGGCGCCAGAGACTCGTCTTCACCCCTTGTCCAGTCAGTAGAAGCAGATCCATCGGGCTTAGAAGCTAAGCCACACGAGCAAGCCAGGAGTTGGACTTGGTTGTCAGAGGCTATTTGAGACACACGCCATAAGGAGCATTTTTTGAGCGCTGGGAGCTTATCCCCAGCACCACTCCTGGCTATGGCAACCTTGGAACAAGGTTCCAAAACACTAGTACATCCAACTCAATGGCCACTAAACATAATGTCAACTCAATTTCTATAGTTCATCAGTTGTGCAAGATTATAAGCTGTGTCTTCATACCAAGAAGTTCAAAATCTGTTAATTTTGTTGGAAGTTATTGAGGTAAAAGTGGCTGGCCATGGGCTTCACTTCTAGCGGCCAATGATCCATCCAGTTTTTCTTTAGAGATCAGTGGCCTGCCTGACTCCACTGGCCCTGCACTCACTAATGGGTCGTGAGATATCCAGGCTTTTTTATACAGGTCAGTGCATATGGGACCTTACATCAAAAATAATTCTCCTTTAAAATGAATGCCAAGAGCAAAATTATTGATCCCAATCAAATTTTGCCACGAGTTACACATATGATGTTTATCAATTTAAAAGATAATTTTCCATGTAATTAGAGATGTCGGCTGTCATATAATAACAGAGTAATATTTATTTTTTGTTTAAACGACTGGGCTGCACGGTGGCGCAGTGGTTTAGCACTGTGGCAGCACAGTTTTACCCTCGGCTGGGGGACCGCGGGGATCATGAGATCGTGGGTTCGATCCCAGCCCCCGACCAACAGTGAGCTGTGTGGAGTTTGCATGTTCTCCCCGTGTTGCGTGGGTTTACTCCGGGATTTCTCCGGTTTCCTCCCGCACACCAAAAAAAACATGTAGGTTTAGGGCGCTCGCGCACGCAGCGACCAGCAGCCAGTGGCTTGTCACCAAACTGCAAACCAAGTCTACCTACTGTCACCATGGGTTGAGATGCCGTCTCGGCACTGAGCCCATGTTTTCCCTCATCCCTGCCTCCCATTGAGCGGCGTCTCAGCTGACCCCAGCTGGCAGCATTATGGACGGCTGGGGCCAATTAGTCTTCATCAGCTGGGGCGCTGCCAATGAGGATAAATAGGAGCAGCCTCGATGACTCGGGGCTGCGACATAAGCACTGCTAGGCTGAAGCCCCTTCGTCTGGTGTCAGCCTCAACTCCCCTTGCAGCATTCCGGTGTTTGTATCCCGCTAATAAGACATCTCGACTCACTGGCTTGTCCCTGGCTCTGATTGCCCGGCTCCCTAGAGCCGGATATGACAGTATGTCGCAGCCAGAAGAGTTGCCGGCGGCCGTGAGTCGCTGTGGAAATGTACCTTTCTGTCCGGGTGTCAGCGCTGCTAGCATGCCGTTTCCCAGGAGTCACTTCCGGCGCCAGGGCGACGAGCTGAGGTCCATCTCGGAGGCTGTCGACGGGACGTTCTTCACCCTGCACGACGCCTCCAACGCGAGACGCTGGCATCCGGGCCGTGCTGAGGAACTCCTGGACTGTCACCCTCACTCTCTGTACCATCTGGAGGACAGTGCCAGGATAGACGCTGCAGGTACACAGCAAGAGAAGCTCCACGGGGTGGATGGAAATCCCGGCAGGGAGTCGAAGTGGGCGACGTCTTTCCCCGCTTCGGAGTCCCGTTCCTGCCGTTATTCCAGTCCGGGAGTTCGCGCCAACCAGAGGACTTCCCCCGACCTGCGTCACGTCACTCGGGATTCCCTTCAAGGAGCCGCAGCTGACAGCAGTTATGTCCGGGGTCGAGTGGCTGTCGCGAGCTCTACTGTGTTTCCTGTCACCACCTTCAGGCATGTGGCGGCGGCAGTGAGATTGATGGTGAGGACTTCAGGGCTACGAAGCTTTCCCGTGCTCGACGCCTCCCTCGTCTCGATCTCCGATCTGGAGCGGCGAATCCTGGGTCTCCCCCTCGCTTCGTTCCCTGGGAGTAGTCGTCATCACATCGCCGAGTCACCTCTGCACGAACCTCGTCCGGATCCAGTTCTGGGTCATCGTCAGGACCGTTCCTCCCACGCAGCTGTCATCCCTTCGCCTCATCAGTGTGGAGATTCTACAGCCTCGTCCCCTGAGCCTCGTTCCCCCGCTGTCATTCCTGGACATTCGGGCTGGCTCACCCCGGCTGTTTCCCCCTCCTCCTCGACGCGCTTCCTGACCGCTGTGTGTGCCTGGAATCCCGGCCTGGTGAGCTCTCTGCTGGAGACAACGCGAGCGATCCTCAGACGAATTCCCGGGGGGTCCTCCGTTATCGCCGGGCGGGGAGAGGAAGAAGCAGATTCCACTACAGCAGGCGATACTCAACCTCCAGGGGGCAGGCAAGTCATTGTTTTTTCACACCTGCTTAATGATTTGCTCTGTCACATCCCTGGAGGAGAAGTTCAGGGTTCGCAGCTCCCTGAACTCTCCCCACCTGCTGTAACCTGTATGCCTAATCCCGCATCCTCTGTGTCTCTCTCCGCCGAGCGGTCCCCGGCTCCGGGTCAACGTGGTGGGATATGGAGAGGGCCTGTGGTTCCGCAGCTACATTGCGGACGGAGGAGGGGGACTGACTGCTGCGTGGAGTCTACGCTGACGACTGAGCGTCCCTGGGTCTCCACGGAGGAGCGGTTCGGTCCAGCGGGACGAGATTCTTCTGGCTTCACGCCGAGTGGGTCGTCGGCGGGGTTACCTGAGCTGGAGGGATCTCAAGCTGCGCTGACCATCGTGCTGGCTGCGGGGCCCGACGCGGCTAGATGGGAGCCTGACAACGACCTCCTGACGACGGATCCTGGATCTTCGCAGTCCTGGACGGCGTCAGAACCCGAGATCAGGCGAGTGCTCTCCTTTCTTTTCTCTCTTTTTATCTTTGAGCACTTCAGCCTATCTCCAGGGGAGACGAGCAGGGTGCAGCCGCCCGCTGCGTCTGAGCTCGTCTCGCCGGGTTCTGGCGCTGCCGGTGATCCTGATCCCGGTTCTGTTTTCTCTTCTGAGCCTTCTTCCAGGGTCACCGGCGAGGAGTTGCTGTTCCTCGTGGTGCTGGAGGGTCCGGGTTCAACGTTGGAGGTCGGTTCTGGTGCAGTGTCCAACGTGGGTTCGCCCGAGACCCAATCGGGGTCCAACGTGGGTTCGCCTGAGGCCCGATCGGGGTCCGACGTGGGTGCTGCCCCAGTGTTGTCCAGGTCCGGTGAGGAGGTGGCCGTTTCCCTGAGGCCCGCCGCCCTCGTCATCGGCTCTCCCCTGAGCCTCTTCCACCGGGATCCGCTCTGACCCTTCGTCCGTCTCAACGGTCCTGGTGGTTGAGTGATGCGGGTCGACGACCCGACCCGCAAAACTTTCGGTTCGGCGATCTGGTTTCCCCCCACTGGTCTGTGTTTGCCTTTGGGCGGCCTGGTTCGGCAGCCGTTGGACTGGATTCCTGGGATCTGGGTCCAGAGTTCGCCGTCCGAACATTTCTCTTCCCCTGATTCGCCAGCTGGACAATGGGCGGGGAGATCTCCGGAGCCATCTCGGCTATTTTTTGGACTCTGCCTGCCATACACCTCGGGTGTCACTTTTTCTTTTATCGTTATTAAGGTCACTTGGGTGTAATGTCTGTCCTGTTGGTGGATGTGTATTTATAGTGCTGTGCGTTTTCCTTCCCTCGTACCCAGCATTTTATTTTTTGTACCATGTTTTTAGTCTCGTTTTTGCATTGTAGAGTTATGTTTTGTTCCCTTTCAGACCATACTCTGCAGTTGCCCATTCATTCCAGTCACTTTCATTTCTTTAGGTGACTGTGGGTATTTATATATTCATGTGTGTGGGTTTTTCTTTGCCTGCACTCAGTATTTCTTTTTTATGCCCTGTTGGTTCATTATAGAGTCATGTGCCTTGTTTTCCGTAACACCATGCTCTGTAATTGTCCATTTGTTCCAGTCACTTTTCTTGGTGACTGTGTGTATGTACTTATATTGGTGCTGTGTATTGTGTTTTCCCTTTATTTGACCATACTCAGCATTTTTTGCCCTGTACCTTTTTGGTGGTTCTTTTTTTTTTCTTGCTCTGGGTCACGCATGGTTGGTACTCTCTGGGTAGTATGTAACCGGCGTGTTGACCCAGTTCTTCTCCCCATCTGTACCTGGGTTAATTATTCAGTTTTGTCAGTATTGTATTTGGGTTTTTCTTTCCCGCTACCCTACATTGCCCCATTGGTGTTGTCCTTCCCTTGGCTTCTTCCCCTCCGGTCCGCCTCCCTTCCTCCCGCCCTAGGTGGGGGGGGGGGGGGGCTGGGATGTTCCTGGTCGTTCAGGAGCCCGACCTTGAGGGAGGGGCTCTGTCACCATGGGTTGAGATGCCGTCTCGGCACTGAGCCCATGTTTTCCCTCATCCCTGCCTCCCATTGAGCGGCGTCTCAGCTGACCCCAGCTGGCAGCATTATGGACGGCTGGGGCCAATTAGTCTTCATCAGCTGGGGCGCTGCCAATGAGGATAAATAGGAGCAGCCTCGATGACTCGGGGCTGCGACATAAGCACTGCTAGGCTGAAGCCCCTTCGTCTGGTGTCAGCCTCAACTCCCCTTGCAGCATTCCGGTGTTTGTATCCCGCTAATAAGACATCTCGACTCACTGGCTTGTCCCTGGCTCTGATTGCCCGGCTCCCTAGAGCCGGATATGACACCTACGGGTACAAATAAGTAACAAAAAAAAAAAAAAAAAAAACGACTAGCGGACAACAACATCATCCCACATCACTTAACTTTAATCATGTTTAGTGCTGTTACTTATGCAGAAGATTTGAAACAGAAACTCAAAGACAATCAGCACTTTAATATTGAGGTGCAGGATGTTAAAAGGGCGTTCTGTGCTGTAAAAGTGAACAAAAGTCAGGGCCCTGATAATATATGTGGGCGCTTGGTAAGGTCCTGTGCACATGAATTGAGTCCTGTGTTTCACTACATTTTCAATAAGTCCTTACAGACACAACATGTGCCTAAGGTCTGGAAAGATGCCATGGTTGTTCCCGTTCCAAAATCCAGCTGTCCTAAAACGGTAAATGATTTTAGACCAATTGCTTTGACTTCAATTTTAGTGAAAATTTTTGAAAAACTGGTCAGATTTGAGGTCCTAAAGCAGACTGAGCATGCATTGGATCCTTTGCAGTTTGCCTATAGGCCTCACAGAGGAGTGGAGGATGTCACTGTCACTCTGTTTAACATGCTTTTTAAACATCTGGATTTTAATGGGACACACGCCAGGCTTTTATTTGTGGACTTTTCTTCCGCCTTTAATACAATCCAACCTCATATTTTAGTTGAAAGGCTCCTGCAACAATTTGATTTGAGTAATAATCTGGTGGGTTGGATTCTGGATTTTTTAACCAACAGGACACAGAAAGTAAGAGTCAATGGTACATTGTCTGACCTAAAGTGTTCTTCTACTGGCTCTCCTCAGGGGTGTGTGTTGTCACCACTACTCTTCATCCTGTACACAAACATGTGTCGGAGCAGACATGACAACAGACACATTATAAAGTATACTGATGATTCAGTTGTTGTCAGTCTCCTCCAGGATGGTGAGAGTGGCTACGGCCCAGTAGCTGATGATTTTGTTCACTGGTGTGAGGATTTCTACCTGCAGCTGAATACGACAAAAACTAAAGATATGATTACTGACTTTAGGAGGAAAACTCCCAGGCACAAAGTCACCGTACTAAAAGGCCAGACCACTGAATGTGTACAATCCTACAGATATCTTGGGACGATTATTGAATTTAAACTTTGAAGAGAACTGTGAAAGGGTGTGCAAAAAGGGTCAGCAACATTTGCATTGTTTAAGGAAACTTGTACACTTCCAAATTGACCAAACCATAATGACAATGTTTTATCGGGCTTTTATTGAACCTGTTTTATCCTTTTCTTTACTGTCATGGTTTGGTCAGATAAAACTGAAACAGAGGAAATCCTTTGACCAGGTAGTTAGATGGTCCAGTTGTTTGCTTGGTGAGTCACAGCTGAGCCTGACATCCCTGTACACCAGACAGGTACAGAGGATGGCTACCTCCATTTTAAATGATGACTCCCACCCTTTGCACTGCCACTTTCAGCTTCTTCCCTCAAGACGAAGGTTTGCTGTCCCAAAAAGTAAAACCCAGCGCTACAAAAACAGCTTTGTTCCTGCTGCTGTCAAAGAGTTGAACAAGTTGTAACAATATATTACACATAATTTAGTTACCTATTTATTAATTTCATTTTATATTTACTTATTTTTGTAGGTTTTTTATTTGGGTTTGATGGGATAAAGTGATCAATATAACCATATAACAGTTATTTGTGTGACTCAAAATATTTGTACTCTGCTTACAGTAGGGTAAAAAAGTATTTAGTCAGCCACCAATTGTGCAAGTTCTCCCACTTAAAAGATGAGAGAGGTCTCCAATTTTCATCATAGGTATACCTCAACTATGAGAGACAAAATAAGAAAAAATAAAATCAAGAAAATCACATTGAAGGATTTTTAATGAATTAATTGGTAAATTCCTCGGTAAAATAAGTATTTGGTCAATAACAAAAGTTCATCTCGATACTTTGTTATATACCCTTTGTTGGCAATGACAGAGGCCAAACGTTTTCTGTAAGTTTTCACAAGGTTTTCATACACCGTTGCTGGTATTTTGGCCCATTCCTCCATGCAGATCTCCTCTAGAGCAGTGATGTTTTGGGGCTGTCGCTGGGCAACACAGACTTTCAACTCCCTCCAAAGATTTTCTATGGGGTTGAGATCTGGAGACTGGCTAGGTCACTCCAGGACCTTGAAATGCTTCTTACGAAGCCACTCCTTTGATGCCCGGGCGGTGTGTTTGGGATCATTGTCATGCTGAAAGACCCAGCCACATTTCATCTTCAATGCCCTTGCTGGTGGAAGGAGGTTTTCACTCAAAATCTCACGATACATGGCCCCATTCATTCTTTCCTTTACACGGATCAGTCATCCTGGTCCCTTTGCAGAAAAACAGCCCCAAAGTATGATGTTTCCACCCCCATGCTTCACAGTAGGTATGGTGTTCTTTCTCCTCCAAACACGACAAGTTGAGTTTTTACCAAAAAGTTCTATTTTGGTTTCATCTGACCATATGACATTCTCCCAATCCTCTTCTGGATCATCCAAATGCTCTCTAGCAAACTTCAGACAGGCCTGGATATGTACTGGCTTAAGCAGGAGGACACGTCTGGCACTGCAGGATTTGAGTCCCTGGCGGCATAGTGTGTTTCTGATGTAGCCTTTGTTACTTTGGTCCCAGCTCTCTGCAGGTCATTCACCAGGTCCCCCCATGTGGTTCTGGGATTTTTGCTCATCGTTTTCGTGATAATTTTGACCCCACGGGTGATATCTTGCGTGGAGCCCCAGATTGAGGGAGATTATCATGTGAGATATATATGTGAGAATATTGGTGCAGCAAAGCGAGGCATGTGGCGAGCAAGAGGCGAGGCAAAATCTTCAATTCCAAATTTCCATTTTTATTATAACTCACAAGTCAATAGTCCAGATATCCAACACAATTTTTCAAACTCTGCTTCACAGCAATGATCGACGATCTCTTTGATATGTCTCAGTGAACTCAACTACAACTACGTATCACAATGATCACACCTGTTTTATACTAACATCAATAATTAGGGCTGATTAGCCCCTACCATAATCCCAGGTAAAACAACAAATCGTCCATCATTTACACATACCCACTAATTCTAAAATACATAAATATTTTCCCCACTATACAATATAAATAACATATAATAAATAACAATCAATGACAACAATAATAATATAAATAATCCAATAAATAGTTCAAAATCCTTATTTACAAAACTAAACCACCCCTCTAACTTACCATAGATGTTTCCTTCCTGCTGGTGTCCTATAAAAGGCCTTCAACTCCCTAAAGGAGTCTTTTGCCTGGACACCCACAGGAAGCATATTGGCAAAAGGTATGTGCAATAACTTATCATCCATTATTTTACCTAAATACTTAATCATACAATTATCTCCCAAGGCATTCAAATTAAACAAAGACAGATCCCAAATAAATGTGTGTACTTTAACAAATAATAACATTTACCATTACAAATATAACATAATCACACAAACAATAAATCATAATAGTGGTGACATCCCATCGTCACATTTCCTCCCCCCTTTCCCGAGAGTACAGTACTCTAGGAGTCATGTACTCGTGAGAGGCTATCGGCCACAAGGTTGGTTTTCCCTGCCACATACCGAACAGTAAAATTATATGGTTGGAGGGACACATACCACCCTGTGAGACGACTATTTACATCCTTCATTCTGTCCAACCACTGTAGAGCCCGATGATCTGTCTCCAATATAAAATGACGCCCTAGTAAATAATACTTAAGGGACCCTATTGCCCATTTCATAGCAAGACATTCTTTTTCTACCGTAGAATATCTTGTCTCCCGGTCCAACAACTTACGACTCAAGAACAGCACTGGGTGTCTCTCCCCCTTCTCCTCCTGGAGAAGTACTGCTCCAATGCCAACCCCTGAAGCATCAGTCTGTAAAATGAACGGACGAGCAAAGTCTGGACTGTAGAGAACCTTCTCCCCAGAAATGGCCCTCTTCAGATCCTCAAACGCTCTGTCACACTCCTCTGTCCATTTTACCTTATTTGGCGCTGAAGCCTTAGTGAGGTCAGTTAACACTGCTGCTCTTTCAGCAAAGTGGGGGATGAACTTGCTATACCATCCCACCATTCCCAAGACTGATCGCACTGTCTTCTTAGTGGTGGGTACAGGGTAGGTCCGAATGGCATCCACTTTACCTACTCGTGGTCTAATGACCCCCTGACCAACCACATGTCCCAGGTACTCCACCTGCTGCTGTCCGAACGCGCATTTGCGTGGGTTGATTGTCAGTCCAGCCCTCTTAATCAGCTGAAGGACCTGCCTAAGGTGTACCACATGTTCTTCCCAGGTCTGACTATAGATGACCACGTCATCCAGACAGGCAGCCGCAAAGTTTGATACCCTCCTTAATATTTGGTCCATCAGCCGCTGAAACGTTGCAGGTGCCCCCTGAAGGCCAAATGGCATGACCCTGAAATGGAAACTGCCATAAGGTGTTTTAAAGGCTGTAAGTTCCTTTATTTCTGGTGCCAATGCCACCTGCCAATACCCCTTACTTAGGTCCAAAGTAGAAATAAATCTAGCCTTGCCCACTTTCTCTAATAATTCATCGATCCGGGGCATGGGGTATGACTCAAATTTAGATACTGAATTAAGGTATCTAAAATCAATACAAAATCTTAATGAGCCATCCTTTTTTGGAACCAGCACAATCGGGCTCACTGGCTGACTCCTCAATCACTCCCAGCTGCAACATCAAATCAATTTCATTTTTCATTTTTGGTACCAGTCGTTCCGGGATCCTATATGATCTTCTACGTGGAACAGCTTCCTCTTTCAAATGAACCTTATGATATACCAATGTGGTGAAACCCGGTCTCTCTTGAAACAAATCTGGATCCAACAATGTCTCTAACTCTCTCCGCTGATCCACCTGCAAATGAGACAGTTGAAATGAACAAGGCTCTGACACATTTGTGGGAAAGGATTGCTCCTTCTCCTCATCCACATCCGTCGCACAGATCAAGAGATGCTGTGTCTCCTGAAGAGCAGGTTGCTGCTGCTGATGGCCAGGCTGCTGAAACTCTTTCAATAAGTTAATATGGAAGGTCTGATATTTCACCTTCCTGTCAGGCATATATAGTTCATATGTCACTGAACTTAGTTTTTTAGAAATTTCATATGGCCCCTGCCATTGAGCCAACAGCTTACTGTCACACGAGGGCAGCAATAACAAAACTTGTTGTCCTGGGTGAAAAACCCTTTTTCTGGCCTTCTTGTCATACCAAGTTTTTTGTTTGGCCTGCGCCGTCCTCATGTGTTCCTGAGCCAAAGCAGTCATTCGATCCAGTTTTTCTCTCATTTTAATCACATAAGAGACCACATTGTCCTGATCACTCGGTGGACTCTCCCAGTGCTCCTTTAATAAGTCCAGTGGGCCCCTCACCTGACGGCCATAAAGCAGTTCAAAAGGTGAGAACCCTGTTGAAGCCTGGGGCACCTCCCGATAAGCAAACAGTAAATAAGGTACCCATTGATCCCAATCTGAGCCTGTTTCAGAAACAAATTTCCACAGCATATTTTTAAGAGTCTGATTGAATCGCTCCACTAGTTCACCAGTCTGAGGGTGATAAGGGGTAGTCTTAATGCCCTTAATCCCCAACAGCTTATACACTTGCTGCAACAGTTTTGACAAAAAATTTGTTCCGCAGTCTGTTAGAACTTCTCTGGGTATGCCTACCCTCGAAAACAACTGGATAAGGCAGTTGGCAACCTGCCTAGCCTTGATAGATTTCAGGGGAAAGGCTTCTGGGTACCGAGTAGCGTAGTCACAAATTACTAGAATGTATTTATTACCAGAGGAGCTTCTCTCTAGGGGGCCAACTACATCCATCCCTATTCTATCAAAAGGTGTTCCAATGATTGGTAATGGCTGCAGTTGGGCACGGGCTATGCCCCTAGATGATGTAATCTGGCATACTGAGCATGTCGTGCAGAAGTCCTTTACCTGGGTATACATTCCCGGCCACACAAACCTTCTAGCAATTCTCTGCAGAGTTTTTTGAAATGCTAGATGACCTGCCCAAGGAATAACATGTCCCAGTTCCATAATTTTTGGTGTGAGGTCCTGTGGCAAAGCTATGGCCATAACTTCACCTTGTTGCTGGTACAAAATGCCCTTTTTTATGACATACATGGCCTCAGCCAAACAATCCATTCTACCCTGTTTCACACCTTCAATCTCCGAGACTTTATCAAACCAAGGTTTAAGTGTTGGGTCAGCCTTCTGCCATGTAGCTATGTCAGGAGGGATGTCAAACTCTACTGACTGGCTTAATTGTGGTGTTTCTTCTCCCAGGTTCTTTACCGAAGCTAACACCTTATCTCTTCTCTTCTGAGCCTTGGATTTGGGTTGCTTAATAGGGCCTGCCTCTATCTCAGAATCATAGAATGGTAACTCCTGAAGAGTATTGGCAGCCCTCTGTGCTTTCTGTGCCCTGGTTGTCACTATACTACAATTTTTTTACCACAGGTGTTTACTCTCTGCTCAACAGCGCCACCTGCCTGTCTCTCCTCTGTTTGTTCCTCTCTAACCTGTTGTATGATGTCCAACAAAGTTGGAACATCATTGCCAAGAATAACGGGATATGGCAAATCAGGCACAAGAGCTACAGGAAGGAGATAAGTTTGACCCCCTACTGTTAAATAAACCTCAGCGGTCGGGTACAATTTCTTATCCCCATGGACACAACTGATATTTATTCCTGAGTCATTCCACAAATCCCTAGGGACCAAACTAGGTAGCACAACTGTTTGAAAACAACCAGAATCTAACAGGGCCTCTTCACAATGACCATTAAGCAACACTTTTGTTTTATAAACTCCATTATGCACTGAGGCTGAAAAAGTGGGTCTAGGAACTGAGCACAACAATGACGGTTTCTCATTCTTTATGGCAGGGCATGAATATTCGGTGTGACCGATTTTATTGCACTGATAGCAGCGTATATCTTTACTTGCAACACGTGACTTTTTGCTATCATCAAATCTGCTATTCGTGATCTGACTGGGCCTGGAATACAACTTATTTCGAGCTGGACCACCCCTTTCACCCTCATTAAACTCACTCTGTGTGGTGAAAGATCTGTCACGGCCAAGAGTAGTTCTCCTGCTCCCAGACCTGGCTGACAGAAAAACCTCCGCCAGACGAGCAGCGTCCTCTGCAGTCTTCGGGTCCCGCTCTTGTATCCAGACTCCCAGTTCCGGATTCACCATCCTTAGAAATTGTTCCAAAATCAATAATTCAGCAATGTCTTTTACTGATAAAGTCTCTGGTTTCACCCATTTATAAAACAAGTCTTTCAAACGTACATATAGTTCCCGAGGGGTTTCGTCCTTATGAATGTCCAGGGACCGAAACCGCCTCCTATATGTGTCAGATGTGATTTCATATTTATTTAAGATAGCTTCTTTCACTTTCTCATAATTATCCGTGTCTGTGATGTCCATCAGAACATATGCGCTTCGCGCTTTACCTGTGAGTAGAGGAGCCAGATGAATAGCCTACTCCTCTTTGCGCCAGCGGCAGACTGTAGCAATCCTCTTGAATGACGCTAGGTAGTGCTCGATGTCATCCTCGGGAGAGAGAGGGTTCAGCCTGGGCTCGTGATGCATTCGTGGTGTCCTTGGCTGCACCTGCAGCAGCAAATCATCCTCTCGCGGGCCGACCCGACTGGCCGTTACCCTAGGATCCTCCCTCGAAGTGCCCTCGTCACCACTACGCTCAGCCCGGCTCCCACAGTCCTCCCTCAATTCCGCCACCTGCGACTCCATCCGATGAATATGATTCTCTACTGCCTGCCATTTTTGCTCCTGACGAGCGGCTTCTTCCTCCATCTGGCGATCCCTGAGAGTCAGCAAACGCACCAGAGATTTCACCAGGCACATGAGCTCCTCGAGCTCGCCCAGTCCGCTGACTCCCGGGTCCTCAGCCGCCATACCTGTGTCCAGGTCAGACTGCTCCTCTTGCCTCATCTTTCTTCTCGCCATGGGTCCTTCCGTCCACCAAACGCCACGGCATCCACAGGCCGGACCACCGCTGCCACCAAATGTGAGAATATTGGTGCAACAAAGCGAGGCATGTGGCGAGCAAGAGGCGAGGCAAAATCTTCAATTCCAAATTTCCATTTTTATTATAACTCACAAGTCAATAGTCCAGATATCCAACACAATTTTTCAAACTCTGCTTCACAGCAATGATCGACGATCTCTTTGATATGTCTCAGTGAACTCAACTACAACTACGTATCACAATGATCACACCTGTTTTATACTAACATCAATAATTAGGGCTGATTAGCCCCTACCATAATCCCAGGTAAAACAACAAATCTTCCATCATTTACATATACCCACTAATTCTAAAATACATAAATATTTTCCCCACTATACAATATAAATAACATATAATAAATAACAATCAATGACAACAATAATAATATAAATAATCCAATAAATAGTTCAAAATCCTTATTTACAAAACTAAACCACCCCTCTAACTTACCATAGATGTTTCCTTCCTGCTGGTGTCCTATAAAAGGCCTTCAACTCCCTAAAGGAGTCTTTTGCCTGGACACCCACAGGAAGCATATTGGCAAAAGGTATGTGCAATAACTTATCATCCATTATTTTACCTAAATACTTAATCATACAATTATCTCCCAAGGCATTCAAATTAAACAAAGACAGATTCCAAATAAATGTGTGTACTTTAACAAATAATAACATTTACCATTACAAATATAACATAATCACACAAACAATAAATCATAATAGTAGTGACATCCCATCGTCACAGAGTCCCTGGCGGCGTAGTGTGTTTCTGATGTAGTCTTTGTTACTTTTGTCCCAGCTCTCTGCAGGTCATTCACCAGGTCCCCCCATGTGGTTCTGGGATTTTTGCTCACCGTTCTCATGATAATTTTGACCCCACGGGTTGAGATCTTGCGTGGAGCCCCAGATTGAGGGAGATTATCAGTGGTCTTGTATGTCTTCCATTTTCTAATAATTGCTCCCACAGTTGATTTCTTCACACCAAGCTGCTTACCTATTGCAGATTCAGTCTTCCCAGCCTGGTGCAGGTCTACAATTTTGTTTCTGGTGTCCTTTGACAGCTCTTTGGTCTTGGCCATAGTGGAGTTTGGAGTCTGACTGTTTGAGGTTGTGGACAGGTGTCTTTTATACTGATAACGAGTTCAAACAGGTGCCATTAATACAGGTAACGAGTGGAGGACAGAGGAGCCTCTTAAAGAAGAAGTTACAGGTCTGTGAGAGCCAGAAATCTTGCTTGTTTGTAGTTGACCAAATACTTATTTTACTGAGGAATTTACCAATTAATTCATTAAAAATCCTTCAATGTGATTTTCTGGATTTTGTTTTCTCATTTTGTCTCTCATAGTTGAGGTATACCTATGATGAAAGTTGGAGACCTCTCTCATCTTTTAAGTGGGAGAACTTGCACGATTGGTGGCTGACTAAATACTTTTTTGCCCCATTGTAGACAATCTTTGAAGAGTAGACTTAGATGGTTTTTACTGAGTTTTAGCTTAACAATTTGGGGGCTTCGTCTGGTGAAAGGGGGAGATTATCATCTGATTTGGATCTTTGATTGCCTGCACAATGGACCTGCATCACCGACTGACAACACTAGCGGTCGCACTGAAAAAGAGGTAAGCAGACACCTGTTATATCAAAGTTCTGCTATTGACTATAACCAAAGTTTGTGTTGTCAAGCGGTTTGGTGTGTGTCCTAGTTTAAAGCAGTTGAATATAGTAAATGTTTTTTGATGAATGCTTGCTTGCTTAAAAAGACCGTAAGACCGAGAGAGTGGTGAAAGGCCCCCGGCTCAGGTGCAGGACCCGATTTTGACCAACCAATCACGATTTGACATTGATTTTATATTGATTGATTAGATTGTGATCGCTTGGGACATTAACGGCCAAGACCGGGGAGGTGAAAGGCCCCCCGGCCCGGATGATATCGCTACGTATTTATTCATGGTCATCCGGCCTGACTACAGGTTCACGGACTGAGCGAATTGGTCCGTGACTTGTGAGGACAGGAACTGGGTTGGACTCCTTTAGCCTTGACGAAGGCTATAAAACCTGAGTCTTATATATTGACGCCCTCGGCTTAGTACCCGAAAAAGTCAGCGCCAAGGAGAGCATCCTTCGCCGTCCGACGGGAAGGCGAGAATTGGGGTAACGCCCCGGGGAAGTGGCGCCCTCGAACAGTTTGCTTGCACAGGTTGAAGGCCTTTGATTAAGACGTTAATCATAAACGGGGTGAAATTCCCTGGACTTAGTGCACCCAGAAAACTATTTAATCACTGCTGCAATTGCTATTTGTTTTATATTGGTAAATCTGTGAGTGTGAAGGTAACACTCTGTTAAAAAGTTAAAAAAAAAGAGAGAGGCAACAGAGGGGCGAGCGGCGGTTCTCTCTCCCATCAGCAAGGGGAGGGTGAACGGCAGCTCTCTCTCTCTACTTAGCAAGGGAAGAAGCGAGCGACAGGCTTGCTCTGTAAAAAAAAAAAAAAATAGAAGCGTGAACAGTACAGAGTTGTGGAATGTGAAAGGAGGGGCTGCTGAAGGAGCAGCTCTCTCTCTCTCTCTCTCTCTATTTCTCGCTCTCCCAAAGGGGGCGGGCGAGGCTCTCTCTCTCTCTCTCTCTCTGTTTCTCTCCTTTGCCTCAGGGGCGGGGGAGAGGCAGATTTGGCCTGTAGAAAAAATAGAAGTGTGAATTTGCAGAGAGTGACTCCCGTAAAGAAAATATGAAAAAACAGTGGGATTCAACAGTGACTCAAATGCTCAGTGGTATATTACCCAAAGACAGAAGTGAGGTTAAAGCAGAATGTGGTAAATTGTATCAGAAATTGGTGGAAGAAGGCATTCTAAATTTAAATAAGGAGGACAGTTTGACTCAGTTGTTGATGGACTTGGAACAAAAAAGGTTGGATGGCATACAAGTCATGAAAAATATGGCTGTCACAGGATTTTTGGTGAAAAAGAGACATAAGCATCATATTGAGGACTGTGAACGTGAGCGTAGGCTGATTCATAATTTGGTTACATGCTCTGCAGCAGTGGATGGTGTGAAATTGATCAAGGCACAGGTGTCTGATAAGGATCAGAATCAGCACATGATGAAAATGGAGGCAAACAGCGGTTTGATGCATGATTCAGCAGCGGTTGGCCCAGTGGGGTGTGTGAGTAAGGTGGAAAAGAATAAAGGTTTAATGGTTGATAAGCAGCTGGATAAACAAAAGGGAGAGGTGCTGTCCCTCTACCCTAATTTGGGAGATTTAAAGGGGGAATTGCCCCCACCGCCATATTGTGTTAATCAGATGGCTTTGGTGAAGTTAAAAGAAGGATTAGTGGAAGTTGAGAAGGTGACATCGCAGGAACAGTTTGAACAGTTGAAAGGTTTGTTGGAAAGTCAGAAACAGGAAATGCAGGCAGACAGACGTGAGATGGAAAAGTTGCAGGAAGAGCTTGAAAGATTGAGGTTGGAAAAGAATGTGGGAGAACGGTTGCAGAATGTTGAAGCTGGTATAACTAATTTGCAGAGACAAACACAGGATTTTCAACATAGTTTATGGTCTAATAGAGGTAGTGTGGAATCAGGTGTAGCAGATGATGAAGGTATAGTCTATCAAGAGATAAGCCACAGGGGTCCAGAAGATGACTGTGGTCAGTGGAGTGAACACGCAGACAGTGAGGAAATACATCTCCTTTCCCCTACAGTATTTGCTTCATCTACCCCTTAAGGTCAAGATGATTTTAAGAGCAGGCAGAGGAGAGAAAGTTCAGATGCTATGACTGCAGCTCTTACAAAAATAAATAATGCACAAAAAATGAAGGCAGACCACTGCAGGAAAACAGATCATACCAACTGATAGGAGAGGTCAGAATGACAGATGAGGACAGGACATATGAGAACAGGAGAGAATTAGGAGATCAGGAGAAGCACGTGCGAGGCAGGCCTTACAGTTTCAGAAATAGAGATTTGTGTCGCAGGGTTTGGGATGGTGATGAATGTGACCCTTATACAGGCCGCCGTCTTAATTCAGCTGCACATAGAAGCACACAACAGGCCACAGAGCACCGCATTCACACACAAGCACCACTGGTAATGAAAAGCAGAGGCAGAACATATCAGTCATTCTCATGGACAGACATAAATGGCATTTCAGAAAAAATGCCCCCGCCCTGTGAGGGTGGAGGTCAGTGGATGACAAAATTTGATCAGTTAACTCAAGGAGTTACCGTGGCAATGGGAGATTTTAGAGATTTGCTTGGCCGACAATTAAGTGTTGTGGAGGTCTCTCAAATTGAACAGTTAGCAGGAACCCAAACAGTTTCAGATTCAGCACCTTTCACCCCTGTAGCATCAGCCTTAGGCACAGCAATGAGACAAAAATTTCCAATTCCACCAGGAGCATTAAGAGCTTTAACTTTTTCAATTAAGGAAAATGAGTCTCCTATGGCATTTATCAGTAGATGTAAAATGGAGTGGACAGCAGCTGCTGGCTCTCATCCTAATACATCTGATTTTCAAAGGGACGTATTCAGGCAGGCAGTGTTAAAAGGAGTGCCTCAGGCAGTGAGAGAGGCCATGGACAGTAACCCTGATATTCCCAGTAGCACTGTGGAATTGTGGGAAAGGCACTTCACACATCATATGCGTAAAGAACAGGAAAAAGAAGAAAAGGAGAAGGTTGACAGAGATAATCAAGAACTGCAACTGTTAAAATTGCAGTTACAAAAGGCTAAACAAGAAATAGCTGAGGTTAAAAAGATAAACAAACCAGCTAAGCAGTTGGTACAGCAGGCTCCGGAAATACCCTTAGGGCCAACGCCCACACCGGGAATAGCAGTTTTACCTGCCCCTGTGTACCCGGCACCCACTGGTTGGACACCCCAAACACCATATTTTCAGGGTGTACCACGTGGTTTCAATTATTATCGGGGGGTATCTCGTGGAAGGTGGGGTGTGAGAAGCTTTCAGGGTCGAAAGGTCATGGGCCTGAATGCATGTCGTGGCTGTGGTCAAAATGGTCATTGGAGGAAGGATTGCCCAACTAATCCTTACCCACCACCAGTGGCACCAGCAAGTGCAGGACATCAAGCACCCTATGCAGCGGCAGCTCCACCTGCTGGCCAATATCCAGCATACACTTCAACTGCAGGGGAAGTGTACCTCACACAATATGAGGAACAATGACGGGGTCCACAGAGAAAAAGTGACGTGGGAATGGCAGATCCCATGGTCACACTAAAGGTTATGGACTGTGACCTGCCTTTTCTGGTTGATACGGGGGCAACCTATTCCACTTTGAACTGTGACATTGAGCCTACACTGTTATCGGCTAAAGCTGTGGAGGTTATTGGTTTTTCTGGGGTTCCTGAAAGACTGCCTGTGACAAAGCCTTTGGACACTTGTGTTGCTAGTCAAACTGTGAAACAACGTTATGCCTGCTCAAAAAACTCTCCCACAAACTTGATAGGGAGAGACCTGCTGATTAAACTGGGGGCATCGGTGCTGTGCTCGGCCGATGGAGTCATCTTGTCATTCCCTAATGGTGTTGCTATGAACTGTTCAGTGCAAGGACTGTCTGTGCATGGACAAATGCTGTTGAGACCTGATGTGACACCACAAGCGCCAAATACCTGGGCTGACATTTATTGGGGCCTGTTATCACCTGACTTGCCCTCACAGACTGGCGTGTTGTCAGTGTTCATGGCCTGGAAGCCGTGGATTGTGCTTCTTGCACCCTGCACACCTCCCATTGATCCCCTACATGTCACTCTGTATTATGACAGAAATTCGGATGATGTTTATCATGATAGATTTTTCTCCCAACTGGATGGTCAAACTTGGACCATCAAATCTCGGTTTTTGTATGTAGGACAAGAGGGTGTCGCCGCAGATGCTGTATTAAGTGCAGAGCAATTACAGTGGTATGAAATGTCAGAGGAATCAGCTCCACACATCACCTTGCTTATGCATGCTAATCACCAAGCAAAAGAGTTAGGGCCTATGGTTAAATCATTGTCTGAAGCCACTGACTGGCAGATGACACAGATCCCAAATGTTGAATATTCTGCAAAATATCAGGCCTATCGCATCCAAATTGATACAACTGATGAGCTTTTGTTTGAACACCGACAAATTGAGAGAGAGCATGGTAGGGAACGCACTGATCATGAATCAGCAGCCGACATGTTGAATTCACTGCCACAAAATTTATGGTCACAGGGACCCACAGACGTTGGTAAATGTGTTAATATTTCTCCCATCTCATTTCAGGTCCTAGCAAGTGAACCTGTTTGGCAACATCAGTATGCTCATAAGCCTGTGGCGGAGGAGGGCATTACTGACACCACTGAAGGGCTGCTTCAGGCAGGGGTATTAGAAAATTCTCACTCTGCCTGGAACACTCCTATTCTCCCAGTTGAAAAACAAAACACCGGTAAATACCGAATGGCCCATGATTTGAGGCGTGTCAATTCACGGATTTCCACCCCCACAGTACCCGTGCCAAACCCATACACTGCTTTATCTGCTCTCACATCACAACATTCATGGTTTACATGTATTGATTTGGCTAATGCATTTTTCTGTCTTCCCTTGGCAGAGGAGTACAGGGATTTCTTCTCATTCACCTACAAGGGCACACAGCTGCGCTACACCCGGCTACCAAAGGGGTTCATTTTGTCACCAGGTATTTTCAATCAGGTCTTGAAGGAACAACTGTGAGGTTGTCCTCTTCCACCAGGCGTAATTCTGATACAGTATGTAGATGACATATTGATAGCAGCACCAAATCCTGACAGTTGTCTGGAAGCTACAAAGAGCGTGTTGTTGAGATTGTTTGAATGTGGATTTAAAGTGTCAAGGCAAAAGCTACAGTGTGCAAGGCGCTATGTGTCCTTTTTGGGCCGTGTTATCACACCCACAGGTTCTGGCCTTTCCGCGTCACACAGAGATTCCATCCTTCATCACCCCAAACCATGCACGGTAAAACAAATGTTTTCATTTTGGGGTCTAACAGGGTTCAGTAGACATTACATACCACAATACAGCGAAAGGACAAAACCATTGTGTGCACTGGTTAATGAACAGGGCATGAGAAATCTTGCTGCACAGCTACTGTGGACACAGGAAGCTGAGGAAGCATTCATTGCTTTGAAAAATGAACTCTCACATGTGGCTGATTTGGCAATACCTGATTACAACAGGCGTTTCTACTTGGATGTTTCTGAAGCAGAACACACAGTAAATGGTGTTCTGTTTCAGAAAAAAGGGGGAGAGAGAAAGATACTCCTCTATGTCAGCATAATATTAGACCCAATTGAAAAAAAGGCAACCAGCATGCACACGTCATGCTGCAGGAGTGGCAAAAATTTTGCAAAAATCAGCTCATGTGGTTATGGGACATCCATTGACTGTCCTAACGACACATAGCTTGATGTCATATGTAAATTCTGCAGCATTCACTATGATCTCAATCAGACAGACAAGAATGGAAAAAATCCTATCAGCACCACACATCACATTCACACATGAAGGAATAAACATGGCAGATCAGATGTTGGATGGGGAACCACATGAATGTGAAAAAAGGGTCTGAAAAGATGTGAAAGTGAGAATAGATTTATCTGTGACACCACTGACTGACCCAGAGGAAGTTTTGTTTACAGATGGATGTTGTTTTCGTCACCCTACAGAAGGATTGAAGGCAGGATATGCAGTTGTGAGACAAAAAGTAGATGGATTTGAGGACGTGCTAAGTGGGACATTGCAGGACAGACAATCAGCTCAGTTGGCCGAATTGACAGCTATGATCAAAGCATTGGAGTGGTCAGCAGGAAAAAAGGTTACTATTTATACAGATTCAGCTTATGTTGTTGGGTCAATCCACACAGAATTAGCACAATAGGTTAGACAAGGGTTTTTCACGAAACAGAAATGAAAAAATTAGCAGAAGTGATAATGTTACCACAAGAGGTAGCAGTGGTTAAGTGCAAAGGTCATGACAACAAAACAGAAACTAATGTGGCCAGAGGTAATCATGAGGCAGACAAAGCAGCAAAAAAGGCAGCAGGATATCAGCCATCATTAATGTTGACACAGACAGGCAAGGAGGTTCAGGACATTTTGCCACAGATTGATGTAAATATGTTAATAGATGAACAGAGAAAAGCGTCTCCTGAAGAAAAAACAGTGTGGAAGCAGAGAGGCGCCACAGAAAAAGAAGGGTTGTGGAGAGCACAGGATGGTAGACCAGTGTTACCCCCAGGAATCAGAGAAAATGTGTTACATGAAGCTCATGGGTTAGCACACATAGGAGCTAAACAAATGAACAGACATTTGAGTCACTGGTGGCATCCATTCCTCCCTGATATGATACAAAATTTTGTAAAAAGTTGTGCCATTTGTGTTTCTCACAATCCAAAACAGACGGTCAAAGTTCATCAAGGTCATTTTCCATTGCCTACTTTGCCTACTTTGCCAGGTCAGGAGATAATCATAGATTACACTGACATGGTGGAAAGAATCAGGGGATACAGATATCTCCTAGTGGCAGTGGACACATTTACAGGATGGCCTGAAGCTTATCCTGCAAAGAAAGAAGACAGTAAAACGGTGATCAAATTTTTGATAAATCAATACATCCCTACTTATGGATTTTCTAGGAGAATTAGATCAGATAATGGAACACATTTCAAAAATCAAGACCTACAAAAAGTGGAAAAAGTGTTAGGTCTAAAACATTCATTTGGAACAGTATATCACCCTCAATCTCAGGGTAAGGTTGAGCGGATGAACCAAAATATTAAGGTGAAGCTTGCTAAGATCTGTAGCCAGACAGGAATGAACTGGTTGGATGCTTTGCCTATTGCCCTATTGATGGTTAGAAGTTCTGTTAACAGCTTAACAGGTTTTACTCCCTATGAACTTTTAACAGGTCGTCAGTTCCCGGGACTGGGAGCACGATTGCAGTTGTGTGAGGAAGAAGAGCCCAAGATGGGCTATAAACCATTCTAAGACCAGCTAAGAGCTCTTGTGTCAGCTTTCTCACAACAGGTACAGGAAAAGAAGGAGCCAGGAGGTGATTTAAACCCCATGGAACCAATCACAACAGAATGTGTTCTCCTGAAGTTTATAAAGAGGAAGTGGTTAGAACCAAGGTGGACAGGACCTTTTCAAGTGGTGGAAAGAACTTCACACGCAGTGAGGTTAAAAGGTAAAGGGGACACGTGGTATCACTGGAGCATGTGCACACCCGCTGAGGAACCAGGAAGAAAATTGGATAACATCAGAAAGGACTTAAAGGACAGTAACCAGTGACTTTTTATACAATAAGAGTGTTTTGTAGGCATTAATTGCTTAAAGGTTTTTATCTGTTTGCTAATAAGTATCATAATCATCACATAATCAGTAATTAGTGAACTGTGTAATTGCATAACTGTGTGATTGTATGGTGAATGGTCTCTGGCATAAATAATCCCCTGGATGGATGGCTGAAGAGAATGCTTGGAAAATGGAAAAATGTGATTGTTTCTATAACTATATCCATTGTAAGTGTTATTGCTATTTTTGCTTTTTGTGGATGCTGTTGTGTATCTTCTATCAGATCTTTTTGCATTAGGGTCATCACCACTGCATTGGAAAGTAAACAACCTCCTCCATATCAAATGCCATTATTAAAACCTGATGGATCAATTGCAATTGAAATGGAATCAGACAAAGATGATGATGATGAGGACTGTGACGTGCCTTTGAGTGCCTAAAGGGTTTGAGTTATTGGTCTCATTATGGATGAGACCAAAAGGGGGAAATTGATGGGATAAAGTGATCAATATAACCATATAACAGTTATTTGTGTGACTCAAAATATTTGTACTCTGCTTATGTCTAGGTAAAATAACTAATATACCATAATGGAATATATATTGGCAAGTGTGTGGTTCACTCTCTGCAAAATAGTGGACCTTTGTCTCACCACAGAGGATAACAAACAATTTATGAGAAGGAGGCACAGTTGTGATAAGGAATGGCTGAGCCTGGCCTACTCTGACCTGGGAGGTGAAGTGGCCTTCATGTGGATACACTCAGTGCCAGGAACAGATCCTCCCTGGACCAGGCACCTGGACTGTCATCTTGTTAATGCATGCTTTCTTCTTTGTTCATTTGTGTATAAATATTCTGGGTCAGGGCCAGCATAGTCAGTCAGACTTCATGAACTGACACGATCTGTTGCTGTCAGGGAGAGAATGTTTGACCCAGCGCTGTAACCTACTATATTCAACTTGCTTAAATAAATACGTGTTCCAAGTAAACTAATCTCTTCCTTGAAAACGAATCTGGGTAAACCATCTACACAAATAGACAATCTTTGAAGAGTAGACTTAGATGGTTTTTGCTGAGTTTTATCTTAACAGGTTCTAAATCTTTTATTGGGTTTTAGACTTTTGAGTTTTTAACCTCTTTGACTAGTCTAACTTTTTAATATGACCGTTCTCTCTTATCTCCTTGTTTTTTCTGTTATCCCTTTGTCCTATGTCCTGATTGGTGGAGCCTTGAGTACTCGATCATGGTGTCAGCTACATGTGTGCCTGTGTTTGTGTTCATGTTGAATGTACAGTAATTGTGGTTTGTAAATATGGATGTCACCTGACTGCAAAACAAATAAAGTAACCTGAACCTGAACCTGAAGAATGCATATGTATTTTCCTTTAATTAGTTTATAAAATTCTGTTATTCAATGCTGACTGTGTTTACAGTCAATTCACTACAAACAAAAATAAATCTATATATCGATATATGTTATCAAGCAGTCTCTCTTTTACACAGTGTGGTAGGTTGCCTGTTGGGCTTCCTTTGGGCTTATTTCCATAGAGCTGATTGCTTGTTTTTCTCATGAAACCTGGCAACACTGACCACTAGTTACGGGTACAGTTTTGGTTGTTTTGGTTGCGGGCCCGGAGGCACCGGTACCTTTTCCTCGAGGGCAGGGGGCTGAAGAGGGAGTGTGAGGGGTGGGAGGTGTCACCTGCAATATTGATGGCTCTGTGGGTGAGGCAGGTGAGGTAGATGTCAGAGACGTGGGGAAGAGCAGCACAGATGAGCTTGCTGGTTGCTTTCACTGTGCGTTGTAGTGTCTTCTGGCAGGAGGCGGTGCAGCTTCCATACCACACCATCATGCAGCTGGTGAGGATGCTGTCAATGGTGCCCCGGTAGAATAAGCACATGATGGGGGATGGGACTCCTGCTCTCCTCAGTTTGTGGAGGAAATGGAGGCGAGTTTGAGCCTTCTTGGCCAATGATGTAGTGTTGTTGGACCAGAAGAGGTCCTGAGAGATGTACACCCCCAGGAACTTGGTGCTGCTCACCCTCTCCAGAGCTGCACCATTGATGATCAGAGGGGGATGCTGTGTGTGTCCCTTCCTGAAGTCGACCACAATCTCCTTGGTTTTCCCACCTTCAGGAAGAGGTTATTGTCTTTACACCACTGGACCAGTTGGCTCACCTCATTTCTGTAGTTGGCCTTCCTGTTGTTGGTGATGAGGCCCACCACCGTCGTGTCATCCACAAACTTGATGATGTGGTTGGTGCTGTAGGCTGGTACACAGTCATGGGTCAATAGGGTGAAGAGCAGAGGGCTGAGCACGCACCCTTGTGGGGCCCCTTGTGCTCAGTGTGATGGTCTTGAAGGTGTTGCTGCCAACCCGCACATTCTGTGGCCTCCTTGTGAGAAAGTCCAGCACCCAGTTACAGAGAGCAGTGTTGAGTCCCAAGTGTCTGAGTTTTTGTATCAGGTGCTGGGGGATGATTGTGTTGAATGCTGAACTGAAGTCCAAGAACAGCATTCGCACACAGGAGTTCTTTGAGTCCAGGTGGGTGAGGGCTGGATGGAAAGCAGCAGCGATGACATCTTCTGTGGATCTGTTTGACCTGTATGCAAGCTGAGATGGGTCATGGGAGGGTGGGAGGATGGATTTGATGTTCAGGTTCAGGTTCAGGTTACTTTATTTGTACCCGTAGGTAGATTTGTTTTGCAGTTGGTGACATCCATATTTACAAGCCACAATTACATTCAACATAGACACAAACACAGGCACACATCTTACAAAATAGGTAAATATAAAATATGTACAATATAATTTTTATAGCTTGTTCAACTCTTTGACAGCAGCAGGGACAAAGCTGTTTTTGTAGCGCTGGGTTCTACTTTTTGGGACAGCAAACCTCCGTCTGGAGGGAAGAAGCTGAAAGTTGCAGTGCAAAGGGTGGGAGTCATCATTTAAAATCGAGTCGGCCATCCTCTGTACTTGTCTGGTGTACAGGGATGTCAGGCTCAGCTGTGACTCACCAAGCAAACGACTGGACCATCTGACTACCTGATCCAAGGATTTCCTCTGTTTCAGTTTTATCTGACCAAACCATGACATTAAAGAAAAGGATAAAACAGATTCAATAAAAGCCCGATAGAACATAGTCATTATGGTTCGGTCAATTTGGAAGCGTGCAAGTTTCCTCAAACAATGCAAATTTTGCTGACCCTTTTTGCATACCCTTTCACAGTTCACCTCAAAGTTCAATCCACTATCAATAATCGTCCCAAGATATTTGTACGATTGTACACATTCGGTGGTCTGGCCTTTTAGTATGGTGACTTTGTGCCTGGGAGTTTTCCTCCTAAAGTCAATAATCATATCTTTCGTTTTTGTTGTATTCAGCTGCAGGTAGGAATCCTCACACCAGTGAACAAAGTCATCAACTACTGGGCCATGGCCACTCTCACCATCCTGGAGGAGACTGACAATGACTGAGTCATCAGCATACTTTATAATGTGTCTGTTGTCATGTCTGCTCCGACACATGTTTGTGTACAGGATGAAGAGTAGTGGTGACAACACACACCCCTGAGGAGAGCCAGTAGAAGAGCACTTTAGGTCAGACAATGTACCATTGACCCTTACTCTCTGCGTCCTGTTGGTTAAGAAATCCAGAATCCAACCCACCAGATTATTGCTTAAATCAAATTGTTGCAGGAGCCTTTCAACTAAAATATGAGGTTGGATTGTATTAAAGGCAGAAGAAAAGTCCACAAATAAAAGCCTGGCGTGTGTCCCATTAAAATCCAGATGTTTAAAAAGCATGTTAAACAGAGTGACAGTGGCATCCTCCACTCCTCTGTGAGGCCTATAGGCAAACTGCAGAGGATCCAATGCATGTTCAGTCTGCTTTAGGACCTCACATCTGACCAGTTTTTCAAAAATTTTCATTAAAATTGAAGTCAAAGCAACTGGTCTAAAGTCATTTACCGTTTTAGGACAGCTGGATTTTGGAACGGGAACAACCACGGCATCTTTCCAGATCTTAGGCACATGTTGTGTCTGTAAGGACTTATTGAAAATGTAGTGAAATATAGGACTCAGTTCATGTGCACAGGACTTTACCAGGCGTCCACATATATTATCAGGGCCCTGACTTTTGTTCACTTTTACAGCGCGGAACTCCCTTTCAACATCCTGCATCTCAGTATTAAAGTGCTGATTGTCTTTGAGTTTCTGTTTCAAATCTTGGATTTCTGTGCTAAAATCAAAGGAGTCAAAACGACCATAAAAACAATTAAGAGCATTAGCCAGCTCTGTGTCTGAACTAAAACCATCTAAAAACACACGATTACTGCGCTCTGTGCTCTGAAGGCCTGCAATTTTTTTCATACTGGCCCAGGCCGAACCAAGTTTATTTGCTGCCATCTTGCTTTCCAATTCTGATTTATAATTCTGTTTTGCTCTTAAAATTTCGGCCTTTAGCTCCTTAGTGGCAACCTGTAGCGCAGAAACAGACCCCTGTTTAAAGGCAAGTGCTTTCCTCTGTAAGCAGGATTTAACTGATTTAGTAACCCATGGTTTGTTGTTGGGATATATTTTGACACGTTTACGTGGAACAAACTTATTTTGACAGTGAGCCATGTATGAGCATGTGAGCTCAGCCAGAGAGTCCAAATCATCCCCGCAGGCCATTATGAACATCTTCCAGTCTGTACAGTCAAAGCATTCCTGGAGGCTGTGCTCTGAATCTTCTGTCCACACATCAATGTCTCTCGTCTCCACCTTGCCTCTTCTGAGAGCAGTTTTATATGTGGGCAGCAAATGAACACAGTTGTGATCTGATGATCCTAAAGGAGGAAGGGGGAGTGATTTATAGGCCCTCTCTATGGATCCATAGCACAGGTCCAATGTCTTTTTTCGCCTGGTTGGGCAGGAGACATACTGATGAAAGTTTTTAAGTGTCTTCTTTAAAGAAACATGGTTAAAATCCCCAAGAATGAAGTTTGGCGCCTCTGGAGAAATTGACTGCAGCCGCTGCACCACATCAGAGATGGTGCTGGAGGCGGAGTCAGCGTCTGCCCTCGGATGAATGTACACAACTGTGATGAAAAGTTGGGGAAACTCTCGAGGCAAATAAAAGGGGCGAAGCGACACAGACAGCAGCTCCACATGGGGTGTACAGATGCGCTCTCTGACCGTGACAGATGTGCAGTACTGCTTATTAATGTATAAACATACTCCGCCCCCCTGACGCTTCCCCGTTACCTCTTCCTGCCGATCCGAGCGCAGCGGAGCTCCAAAGCCGTCAATCCACAGGTCTGCATCCCGATCATGCGCAGTAAGCCAAGATTCAGTGAAAGCCATGACGCAGCAGTTCTTAAAATCCTTCTGGTAACGTACGTTGCCTTGAATTTCCTCCACCTTGTTTCTCACAGACTGTGCATTCCCAAAAATGATCGAAGGAAGAGGAATGTTACCAAACTGACGTCTCCTAAGGCGCAATTTCACACCTCCACGTCTTCCACGCTTCCTCCTGCCGCTTCTCTTTTCACCGCTGTGTCCGTCTCTCAAAATAAAGACCGGCAGCTGAAATCTGGGCGCAATCAGAGACTCTGCACCAGCTGTGTTAAAGCGCAGCAACATGTCCCTGGAATATTGTATTCTGCCCGCTATTCTGCTCGCCATGGAGCCGAACGCGTTTACCTCAGAGACAAAGAGCCACAGCACAGAAAGCAGTAGTGCGAGATATGACAGGAAATCCATGTTGCAGATACCAGGGAGCTGTTCGCCATATATTCCACCAACGCTCCAGGGCAGAAACGACACAGAGGATTTTCTAAAAACGTAAAAAAGTACAAAAAACACACACACGCACACACGCACTATATCACCAAGCTGCTGGTCGCTGCGTGCGCATGCGCCCAAAGATGTGCTGCATGACTAGCCACTCAAAGCACTTCATTATAATGGGGGTCAGTGTTACAGGACGGTAATCATTGTAGCTGGATGGGATGGGCTTTTTTGGGACTGATATTATGGTGGCAGTTTTGAAGCATGTGGCGACAACAGCTTGAGTCAGGGAGATGTTGAAGATGCCGGCTAGGACACTGTGAAGCTCCTTTGCACAGTCTTTCAGGATGCGACCTGGTATGTTGTCTGGACCAGCTGCACTGTGTGGGTTGATCCTGCAGAGGGTCCTCTTCACACTAGCTGGATCCAGACTTATGGCCTGCTCATCTGGAGGAGGAGTGGTCTTCTGTGTTGATGTGCAGTTTTGTGCTTCAAAGTGGCCGAAGAAGTCATTTCAGTTGTTAAGCAGTGTGATGTCACTGTTGGTTTGGTTGGAGGGCCTTTAAATCTGCATGGTTGAAGTTTCCTGCTGTGATGAGGAATCTGTCTGTGTCATGTTCAGTGCCCCTTTGGGGCAGAAGGACAAAACCCACGCGCTGGATGGTGTTGTGCACTTTAATTAACAAAAGAATAAACACAAAATGCTCCAACAAACTCACTGGCGAGCAAAGGAAAATAAAGAATTAACATAGGGTGCTCCAACAAACTAATCTGGCGAGCAACTAAGGAAAAATAAAGAATAAACACTGAGTGCTCCAACAAACTGAGTGGCGAGCGAGACAAGAATTACTTACAGAATGGTACACCAGAGCGGATGGAGCTCTAGTGATAAGTATGTTGACAAGTGCAATGTAATGGCGAGGAGCCAGTGAACAAACAGAGCTTAAGTAATGAGTTGAGTAACATAATAAGTGGTAACAGGTGTGGGATCACCTGAGCAGGAGAAGAGACTAACAATTAATTATCGGAATCAGCTTAGGTGGAATGAGAGGGAGGAGCAGCTGGAAGCTGACAGGCAGCATACACAACCCCGGAAATGCACCTGATCACTGCCAGCCCACAGAATAAATATAAACAAAACCAAAAGCAGACTAGAGAATAACTACAAATGAAACAAGAGATAATCAAAACAACCTGAAGCATAAACAGACAAATAAAAGTCAGGAACAACTCAAAAAGCGCACCAAAAATACAACAGATCAATATAAATACAGAGAAAAGCTATGAAGCTGAGTTTGGGAGAAAGTCCAAACTCAATTCATAACAGTCTAGATGCGCCGTTTGTATCTCATTGATGGCCTGAAAGAGTTCTTTCAGTGCTTTGCTCCTCTCACTTGTGGTAGTGGGCGGGACACACACGGCAACTAGCAGGACAGATGTAAATTCTCTCGGGATGTAAAAGGGTCGGCACTTGATGATCATAAACTCCACCAATGGAGAACAGTGTGTACAACAGTTGCATCACGGCACCAAGCATCACTGACATAGCTGGATATGCCTCCACTTTGGGTTTTCCCTCCTTCCTTGATCACTCTGTTGTCACTACGGTAGGATGTTAGCCCTGCTAACTGAATGGCAGAGTCCGGTATATTGTCATTTAACCACGCTTCCGTAAAGATCAAAACACAGCAGTTCTGTTGTTCGTTGTAGTCTAGTGAGTGCACAGTGGCCAGAATGAGGGAACGAAATGGTAGTCTGTGCGCGCTAGCGGCTAGCTTTGTTCAGCTACCTCCACTTTTTCCTCCCTTTTGTCACAGCTCGCAAGGTCTACGGCGTCTCCATTTGGGATGAGACACAACAGTCGAGTCTGGGGGTGTGGAGGTCTGGTGGAGAAGACCTAGGCCATGGAGTTCCTCTGTCACCCTCTGATCCAGGACCTAATGGTTGGTCATATTCCTTATCTCCAGGAGGCTGTGGCGAGTGTAGTTTGTGCACAGCATCATATACAGACATTAAACACATGAATATACACTTAGGTGTAATATAAACAACACTAAATGGCACAAAACACGAAGAGAGAAGTTGTTATTCACGCACCACCTAGTGTAATTATTTAACTTGGTTATTACACACAACTACTAATTCAAAGCCAGATAATCAAATGAGCCAAAACAGAAGCAAAACATTTAGTTTTATTCTTTAAAAATCAGTGTTTAGTGTAAAAATAGAAAAGACGGTTGTGAGCGCAGAGTTCAGTAGATGAGTGGCTGTCAGTGGTGAATGAAGATGAATGACACATCAGTTATTATGGTGAACAGGTGAAAACAGCAGCTACGTCAGTTACTGGAACTCATTTAGAAACAGATGTGCTACAGATGTGACTAATGAAAATCAACACAGTCCTACAATAAAATTATGTGGAACACTTCAATAGCATAGGGGTCCCAGCCAGCATGTCCATGTGGGCCCCACCAAGGGTTTAACCTAGGTGTCATGATCTGAGCACGGAGGATTCCGCCGTGCTCAGTCTCATGGTCTTTTTCCTTATTTGTATATTTGTTGTATTTTTGAGTTTTAGTTTCCTGTCATTTTATCCTTTGTTGGTTTTCATACATCTTGTATTGTGTCTTAGTTCTACTCATTCTCCTGTTATGTTTATCACAGTCTTGTTATACATTTGGCATTTGCTTATATCTTTCCTTCAGTCTTTATTTGTTGTCATTTTAGTTCTTGCTTTATATTTGAACTTTTGTGTTCTCTCTCTCTCTCTCTCTGGGGCTGCGGTTGTCAGTGGCACTTCTGAGTTATGCTCTGTAGTGGGCGGTGCCCCTGTCAAGCTGTCAGTCCTGTCTCCTGTCCTCTCATGACCCCCAGCTGATCTCCATTTTGTAATCACTGTCACCTCCTTCCCGCTCACATGGTCCACACCTGGTATCATTTGTTATGATTGATCTCCTGCCTTATTTAAGACTGCTTTTTTCCATTCACTCCTTGTCAGAGTCTCATCCCGTGTCAACCTACTCCTGTCAGGACCCTCTTTCTGTCCCAACGTTTATTCATGTACTTATTCCGCCATCAACTTGTTGTAAGTTTATTTTTGTACACTTTATGGATTTTGTGTTCCCTTTCATAAATACCACTAACTACAGTTCAGTGCCTGGGTCTCTCTCTGCCCCATAGGAACGAATCATGACACTGGGCTGTCTTATGGGTCCATGTGGGTTTGTCTACGGGTTCCATGTTGGTCCCATATGTGTTTGCCCACATGGACTTTACCTGTTTACCCATTTTCAACTTATTTTCTCAAATTTTCTACCATTTTCTTGTAAATTTGTGACTTTTCCCTTCTAATTTGATACATTTTTCTTTCATAAATTTGCAACTTTTTTTTACTGTTAAACTTACAACTTTTCCTCATAAATTTGGGACTTTTTTCTAAGTTTTTAACTTATTTACTCATTTACTACTTTTTTGTTAATTTTTTCTGATTTTTCCTCAAAAATTTGACTTTTTTCCTGTAAATTTACTAATTTTTTCTTGTAAATTTGCAACTTTTTTTCAAAAATTGGTGACTTTTTGTAGTAAATTAGTGACTTTTTTTCTCATAAATTTGCTACTATTTTTTGTAAATTTGTGACTTTTCCCCCAATTTGATACATTTTGTTTCATAAACTTCATAAATTTGCAACTTTTTTTACTGTTAAACTTATAACTTTTCCTCATAAATTTGGGACTTTTTTTCTAATGTTTTTAACGTACAGTGGTGTGAAAAAGTGTTTGCCCCCTTCCCGATTTCTCATTTTTTTGTAGGTTTGTCACTCTTAAATGTTTCAGATCATCAAACAAATTTAAATATTAGACAAAGATAACACAAGTAAACACAAAATGCAGTTTTTAAATGAAGGTGTTTATTGTTAAGGGGAAAAAATCCAAACCTACATTCAATTCAACTTTATTTATATAGTACCATTTCACAACAACAGTCATCTCACAGCGCTTTCAACTGTAGGGGAAACCCCCACAATTGCAGAAAGACCCCAGCAATCAGGTGATCCCCTGTGAGCAAGCGCTTGGTGACAGTGGAGAGGAAAAACTCCCTTTTAACAGAAAGAAACCTCCAGCAGAACCAGGCTCAGGGAGGGGCAGTCATCTGCTGCGACTGGCTGGGGGGTGAGGAGATAGAGAAGATGAAAATGGCACATGGACCTGTGAGAAAAAGTGACACTCCTCCCCTTCCCCCGTTAAACTATAAATTAACTGTGGTTTATCACATCTTTGGAAAGCTGAGTTCAATTTTTCTAGCCACACCAAGGCCTGATTACTGCCACACCTGTTCTCAATCAAGAAATCACTTAAATAGGACCTGCCCGACAAAGTGAAGTAGACCAAAAAGATCCTCAAAAGCTAGATGCTGCGATCCAAAGAAATTCGGGAACAAATAAGAAAAAGTAATTGAGATCTATCAGTCTGGAAAAGGTTATAAAGCCATTTCTAAAGCTTTGGGACTCCAGCGAACCACAGTGAGAGCCATTATCCACAAATGGTGAATACATGGAACAGTGGTGAACCTTCCCAGGAGTGGCCGGGTGACCAAAATTACCCCAAGAGTGCGGCAACGACTCATCCAAGAGGTCACAAAAGAACCCACAACAACATCCAAAGAACTGCAGGCCTCACTTGCCTCAGTTAAGGTCAGCGTTCATGACTCCACCATAAGAAAGAGACTGGGCAAAAATGGCCTGCATGGCAGAGATCCAAGACAAAATCCACTGCTGTGCAATAAGAACATAAAGTCTCATCTCAGTTTTCCCAGAAAACATCTCAATGACCTTCAAGACTTTTGAGAAAATACTCTGTGGACTGACGAGACAAAAGAACTTTTTGGAAGGTGTGTGTCCCATTACTTCCGGCATAAAAGTAACAGCATTTCAGAAAAGGAACATCATACCAACAGTAAAATATTGTGGTGGTAGTGTGATGGTCTGGGGCTGTTTCGCTGCTTCAGGACCTGGAAGACTTGCTGTGGTAAATGGAACCATGAATTCTGCTGTCTACCAAAAAATCCTGAAGAAGAATGTCCAGCCATCTGTTCATGACCTCAAGCTGAAGCGCAATTGGATTCTGCAGCAGGACAATGATCCTAAACACACCAGCAAGTCCACCTCTGAATGGATTAAGAAAAACAAAATGAAGACTTTGGAGTGGCCTAGTCAAAGTCCTGACCTGAATCCGATTGAGATGTTGTGGCATGACCTTAAAAAGGCGGTTCATGCTGGAAAACCCGCCGATGTGGCTGAATTACAACAATTCTGAAAAGATGAGTGGGCCAAAATTCCTCCACAGTGCTGTAAAAGACTCATTACCAGTTATTGCAAATGCTTGATTGCAGTTGTTGCTGCTAAGGGTGGCCCAACCAGTTATTAGGTTTAGGGGGCAATCACTTTTTCACACAGAGCCATGTCGGTTTGGATTTTTTTCGTCTTAATAATAAACACCTTCATTTAAAAACTGCATTTTGTGTTTACTTGTGTTATCTTTGTCTAATATTTAAATTTGTTTGATGATCTGAAACATTTAAGTGTGACAATCATACAAAAAAATGAGAAATTAGGAAGGGGCAAACACTTTTTCACACCACTGTATCTACTCATTCACTACTTTTTTGTTAATTTTTTCTGATTTTTTTCCTCAAAAATTTGTAACTTTTTTCCAGTAAATTTACTCATTTTTTCTTGTAAATTTGTAACTGAGTAATTTTACAGTTTTTTTCTTGTAAATTTGCCACTTTTTTCTCAAAAATTAGTGAGTTTTTTTGAGTAAATTTGCTATTTTATTTTAATTTGTCACATTTTTTCTTACAACTTTATGAGAAAAAAATGTGAAAATGTCTGCCTTTTTGTGTAATGTTGCCTCTGGCAGCAGTGTTCCTGAAAGCTGCTCACTCATATTAAACCCATGTGGGGCCCAGAGGGGCATGGGTTCCATCCCAGACCATCGGTGACCCTTCTCTATGGAGGTTGCATGTTCTCCCCGTACAGTGTTGGGTGTAATGTTGCAAAGTAATGTTATAGTAATCTGATTACTGTTCGGTGTAATGCAGTAATGTAACGCGTTAGTCTGATAAATGTAGTTATCCCGTTACAGTTACTAATCCGAAAGATCGCGTTACTAGCGTTTCTTTTTAACCACTTACAAAACGGGAAACAACTGCACTGCCAGTAAACAGTAGAAGAAGCAGGAGAAAAAAGGTACACAAGCTTATGTAGGACCTCCAAACGGCACTTGCAGCGGCTGAGGGGAATCATGCAAATGGAAGAGTTGAGTAACTCGGCGTTTGGTGGCTGGAGATATGTTCATTACTTCGAATATGTTGAGTGAAAGGACAAGAACATGACGGTAAATGTGCAAACTTTGTCCGCGCAAGAAACAGGTTTCCACCGCTGTGAACTCAACATCTAAACTCCTCCAAAGGCAACATGCTAATGTAAAGCTTGTTGCCGCTAGCGAGTGAGGAGCACCTGATGACTGTGAGGAAGAAAGCAAGGTTCCACCGGTCATGCAGCCATGGCTTGATTTTCAACACCAGGTATCGACAAAAGCAGAGATAAACAGGCTTGTAGCAGCGTACATCGAGGAGGAAATGTTGCCTGTTTGCATTATAACTTGACATTCAATGGTAGTGTTTTATTTTTATTTCAAACAGTAATTTATGTTTATACTGGATGGCAGGAACTGCCCAGTTTTTTAAGGTTTAATTTTAAAATGTTGAAAAATGAAGTTTGCATTTGGCCACAATATATTAAAGGGATATAGCTTTGTGCAATGTTTTCAAGCTTTTATTGTGAAATTTGCATACTCCCAGTACTGTTTTACATTTCTGTTAAGCGCCATCAGGGAGATTTTAATTTTACACTAAAGACAGAAGAGTAAAAAAGCTTTTTCTTTGTCTTATTTGTTAGTAAAGGCTAGCCACCTTATTCCTGGGGGGAACGATTATGGGCGGAGCTTCCGGTTTCAGCTGACCTAGTGTTAAATCAGTCAGTAAGAGTGGAGCAGTAGGGGCATTTAAAATGTCGTTTTTAAACGTTTTTCAAATTCATTTTAATGTATAGTCCACATACATGTTTTGCACTCAAGTGGCAGCTAATTTCAGCTCTTCTAGTTTTTGTATTTTTTTGAATGTTTTGCCGTAGTTCTGGTACTTGTTGCTGGTGTTTGTGGTTGTGCCAGACTGGATAAATGGAGGCTTCTCACCACATGGTGACAGACATCCAAGCACAGTGTTGAGGCATATGTCTGCTCAAAGGTAAATTTGATTATGTCCAACATATTTTAACAAACTGCAGCCGACTTTATTGCGGTGGAGACGTGCTGGTCGGAATGCGCACTGCGTCATTATGAGTCCAGGCAACGAGAAGTCATAAATCATGACTCTCTTTGTTTGGTAGGGCAAGTCCCAGGAAAACCCCATGAGTGCCTGGTATCATTGGAAAACTGAGAAATCGCACTTTCTATAAATACCTATGTTTTTGCAGAAGACATAACTCCCGACCAATCAAACATGAGTTTTCAACCTCGCTAAAAATATAAACAAATCGTCTTTTTCTGGGTCAGTTTTGTGCACTTCCTACAAATTAAATATCATTTTGAAGGTCTTTCAATACAGAAAATGGAAATAGCATTACATCAGTTTTGAAAATGTCCTCAAAGTGACTCATTTTGCCAGCAAGGGTCATTTGTTTACAGCGTTAGCCTCTTAGCAGCGGCACTAACTACCGGAGCTACTGTGTACGAGGCCACTTTTTAAGATCATCTCTCCATCCCTCCATAGTTGTGGGAAGTGGTATGATTATATTACTGTTTTGAGGTGCAAGAGGCTGTGTTCCCGCATTTCTGAAGCCCAAGTCATTGTTTTTTAACAAGGAAAAGTGTCCCATTTCAAATATGGTACATTTCACTGACACTATCTGAAAGTAATCCAGCAGTAATCTGTAATTGATTACTTTTGATAATGAGTAATTAAGTAAAGTAAGGGATTGCATTTTTAAAACATAACTAGTAATTGGTAATGGCTTACTTTTTTGAGTAACGACCCCCAATACCGGCCCCGTGTCTGCGTGGGTTTCCTCCCACAGGCCAAAGACACGCAGGTGAGGTTAAGTGGCATCAACTGGGGATTCTAAATTGTCCTCAGGTATGAATGTGGGACTGATTATCCGCTCACCTGTACCACAGGTGAAGTCCAGGTGGGCAAACACAGATGGGGCCAATGTGGAGCCAGCAGACAAACCCACATGGACCCATAACTGTCTCACTGTCTCCCATTCTGCCCACGTTTACCCAGTATGTCACATGCCACACTAGAGACAATAAAACACTGGACTTATTCTACACAAACACTAAGGAGGCGTACACCTCATTACAACTCCCCCCACTCGGGAGATCAGATCACAACTTGGTTCTTCTCCTACCGGTGTACAAACCTCTAGTGCACAGACAACCTCCAGTCAAGCGCACAGTGAAGTTATGGTCTGAGAAGGCAATGGATGCTCTAAAGGACTGCTTTGAAACCACTGCCTGGGAGCAGCTCTGCGATCCACATGGTGAGGACATTGATGGCCTCACTCACACCATCACGGACTACATCAACTTCTGTGTGGACAACACCGTACCCACCAAGGCCATACGGTGTTGTTCGAACAACAAACCCTGGATCAACCATCCATCCATCCATCCATCTTCTACCGCTTAATCCTTTCGGGTCGCGGGGGGGCTGGAGCCTATCCCAGCATCTTTGGGCGAGAGGCAGAGTCCACCCTGGACAGATCGCCAGTCCATCGCAGGGCCAACACAGAGAGACAGACAACCATTCACTCTCACATCCATACCTAAGGACAATTTAGAATCCCCAGTTTTGATGCCAATTAACCTAACTTGCATGTTTTTGGCATGTGGGAGGAAACCGGAGTGCCCGGAGTAAACCCACGCAGACACAGGGAGAACATGCAAACTCCACACAGAAGGGTCACCGATAGTCTGGGGGTGGGATCGAACCCACGATGGTCAAGGGTGGAATCGATCCCATGACCTTCTTGCTGTACTGCCACTGTGCTAACCACTGCACCACCGTGCTGCCCTGGATCAACCCTGAGATAAAAACACTTCGGAGAGAGAAGAAGAGGATCTTCAGGTCGGGGAACAGGGAGATGCTGAAGTCCGTACAGAGGGAGCTGAGGAGGAAGATCAGAGAAGGCAAGGACACCTTCAGGAAGAAGATGGAGGACAAGCTTCAACAGAGCGACATCGGTGGGGTCTGGAGAAACCTTAAAACCATCTCTGGGCTCCAGAATACCTCCTCCTAGGCCATGGGGGGCAGGGAGTGGGTGAACAATCTGAACCTGTTTTTTAATAGGTTTGACCAACCGCCCTCCCCCCCAACTGCACAACAACCACTGCTGCCTCTAAAGACATCGAGTCCTGCTGCCCACACCCCACTCCACCAACCCCCCCCCCCCCCCACTCCCAACACACAGCCCCCCCAACATGACCCTCACTAAGACCCAGGTGAGGACGGAGCTGAGAAAGATCAAGGCGAGGAAGGCGTCGGGACCGGACGGCATCAGTGCAAAGCTCCTCAAGTCCTGTGCAGATCAGCTGTGTGGGATTGTGGAGCTCATCTTCAACCTGAGCCTGAAGCTGGGGAGGGTACCACAGTTGTGGAAAACATCTTGTGTGGTACCTGTACCAAAGACCTCCCGCCCCAAAGACCTGAACAGCTACAGACCAGTGGCCCTGACGTCCCACGTGATGAAGACCCTGGAGAGACTGCTCCTTGCTCACTTCCACCCCCTAGTGGGACCAGCGATGGATCCACTCCAGTTCGCCTACCAGCATGGCATTGGGGTGGTGGATGCAGCGATCTTCCTCCTTCACCATTCTCTGTCCTACCTGGAGAAGCCCGGGAATGCGGTGAGGATCATGTTCTTTGACTTCTCCAGTGCTTTCAACACCATCCAACCGATGATCCTGAAGGACAAGCTGCTGTGCGCAGGGGTGGACCAGCACCTGTCATCATGGATCCTGGACTACCTCCCTAACCGGCCACAGTTTGTGAGAACCCGGGACTGTGTGTCCAACATGATCATCGGTAGCACGGGGGCCCCCCAGGGAACGGTTTTGGCTCCCTTCCTGTTCACCCTTTATACTGCGGACCTCTCACACAACACAGCACACTGCCACCTACAGAAGTTCTCTGACGACTCTGCGATCGTTGGCCTCATCTCCAACGGAGATGAAGCTGAGTACAGAGGACTTATCCAGGACTTCGTGGACTGGTGCCATAGGAACTGCCTCCAGATCAACGCAAGGAAAACTAAGGAGCTGGTGGTGGACTGCCGCAGGCAAGGACAACCCCTCACAGCACCAGTAAACATACAGGGAACAGACATCGAGATGGTGACATCCTAAAAAGTACCTGGGTGTTCATTTGAACAATAAACTAGACTGGTCACAAAATACCGACGCACTCTACAAGAAGGGACGGCGCAGGCTGTTCCTACTGAGGAGGCTCAGGTCTTTTGGTGTACAAGGGGCGCTGCTGAAGACATTCTACGACACGGTGGTGGCATCAGCCATCACTTTTGGAGTGGTCTGCTGGGGCAGTGGCATTACAGCAGCCGACAGGAAGAGACTGAACAAACTGATCAAGAAAGCTAGCTCTGTCCTGGGGCAGCGCCCTGACCCAGTGGAGGAGATAGGAGAGAGAAGGATGGTGGCTAAACTGTCATCTCTGCTGGAGTCCGAGTCCCACCCTATGCAGGACATACTGAACGCACTGAGGAGCTCATTTAGCAGCAGACTACATCATCCTAGGTGCGCAACCGAGAGGTTTCGCAGGTCCTTCCTACCTACGGCTGTCAGACTGTATAACCTAAGCAGGGCTGCTTGCAGAGATAGCAAAAAAACGTGACAACCTAATAGTATTGAATGCAAAAGACGCAACAGACTTACAATGGTCCCCTCCAGTATACAACTAGGACAATATCAGTCGCTACGGAGGGTGACAATATGTATGGATACATATTCATACTATGTAGGATAACTAAGTAGACGGCTATGCTGTTTATTCCATCTTGCTACAATGCTCCACACTTTGTATATATATTTATACGTATATGGGTATGTATATATATCCACTGCTCTTATTTATATCTGCCATATCTTCTTAATTATTGCTCTGAGTGTTGCTATCCCTGTGCTGTTGCAATCCTGGAATTTCCCCATTGTGGGACTAATAAAGGTTTATCTTATTTTATCTTATCTTATAAGGCAGCCCTGTTCTAACCTTTGGTGGGGCCCACATGAACATGCTGGCTGGGGTGGAATTCATCCATTTTTTTTTTTTTTTTGCAGGTTTTTCAGTCAGTTTTGTAAGAAATGTGAGCATTTGTTGAATCTACAGTGGCTGATTAATACTGAAGTATGTTAGCATGTTAGCATATTCATGCTAGCATGAGCTGTCAGGATTTTTATCCACCGCTGGATGTCGCCCAGCACTCAGTCACTCTGCAAAATACTGCAGTATTATGGCATCTCAGACAAATTTATTTTCCTGCAAATTTTCAATTGTTTTCTTGCAAATTTGCAACTTTTTTCTCATAGATTTGCAATTCTTTTCCTCATAATTTTTCACTATTTTTCTGTAACTTTTCTAAATTGTTTCTTGTAAAATTTCAACTGTTTTCTTTGTTTTAAATTTGCAATTTTGTGTGAAAGATTTGCATATTTTCCTCAAAAATTTGCAGCTTTGTTCTCATAAATATGCAACTTTTGTCATAAGTTTGCAACTTTTGTGTCATACATTTGCAACTTTTTCCTGTAAATCTGCAACTTTTTTCTCTCATAAATTAGCAACTGTTTTTCCCACAGATTTGCAAATTTTTTCCTCAAATTATTTTTCTGTAAATTTGCAAAACTGTTTCCTTCAAAATTTCAACTGTTTTGTTGTAAGATTGCAACTTTTCTCATAAATTTGCATCTTATTTCCTGTAAATTTTCAGCTTTTTCTCATAAATTTGCAATTTTTTTCTTACAGATTTGCAATTTTTTTCCTCATAATTTTCATTATTTTTCTGTAAATTTGCAAAATAGTGTCTTGTAAAATTTCAGCTGTTTTCAACTTTTTTCCTTTTAAATTTGGAACTTTTCTGTAACAGATTTGCAATTTTTCCCACAAAACTTTACAACCTTGTCGTCATAAATTTTCAAATTGTTTCCTGTAAATTTTCAACAGCTTTCTTGTAAATTTGCATCATTCATCTGGATGCTAGTTACATTTTTTTATTCCAGTTACTGACATGGGGGAAATGTGCTGAAACATCAAACATGGTCGTGTCTTTACTACGTCTACGGTCTCTGAATGATCAGCAGACATTCCTCTGAGGTCCGACGTGACAAAAACTGAGTGTATAAAATAAAAAACTAAAATCATCCACAGCAGCTGATGTGGTTTGATAAGTGACCATTCTGTGTCAGGCAGCAGCTTTGGTCTCCCATTCCTGTAGACAGAGGAAAATATTAAAGAGTTTAGATGAGCACAGATGTGATAGAAACTGCTTAGTTTAGATAAGCACAGGTGTGACAGAAGCTGCTTTGTTTAGATGAACACAGCTGTGATAGAAGCTGCTTCACTCTGCAACAGTTAAATTTGACACAGAAAATGACAAAATAACCAACTAACTACTGATGTATCAACTTAAATTAGCTATTGGCCAATATTCAAGTCGTTAGCTAATATCAGCTGAATGGTAAATGGGCTTCGCCAATGGCGGCAGTGGCTCAGGAGGTAGAGCAGGTCGTCCAATAACTGGATGGTTGGCGGTTCGAATCCTGCTCTCCCCACATATCCTGCCGTTGTGTCCCTGGGCAAGACACTTTACCCCAATTGTTCCTGGTGGGTCTGGACAGCGCCATGTTGGGCAGCTATGCCGCCATCAGTGTGTGAATGTGTGTGAATGGGTGGATAGCAGGATCTGTAAAGTGCTTTGGTCATCTAGAGATGAGAATAAAAGCGCTATATAAGTGAATACCATTTACCATTAGTGGAAGAAAAAAACATGTAAAATGTCAAAGAGAAAAAAGTAGCAAATTTATGATAAAAAGTTTCTAAATTTACAAGAAAAAAGAGCTGAAGGTCATTTTAATTCTCCCCCTAGAAATGTTGGTGTGAACTTGTATGTTGTGAGCCCTCTAGTGGCTGTGGGGGGGGGCAGCATTAGTTTTATAGGCAGAAACAGGTCTGATGTCGACAGGCTGGATCCTCATTAATCTTAGCTTTAAAACCACAGCCATGAACCAGTTAATTAATAAATAACAAATAATTAACCAATTAATGAACAAACCCATTTAACAGATTATGAACAGAAATGAACCTGAGAGGACGGCTGCTCACCTTCTTCCTCTGGAAAACTTTTCCATGTTCGATGAAGAGCGCCGACGGAGCTCGTCTCAACGAGGTTTTGGCTGATGCTGTTCTCCGCAGGAGGGGGTTCAGGAAGCCCACCTAGACCAGGAGAGATCCCGGGAAGGGGGTGGGGGGGTGGGGGGTTAGAAGAGATCAGGGAGACCAGTCAGACCAGACAAAAAAAATACCCAACATTCATAGCTGCATCTAGATAGGCTCCTCCCACTTGGGCATTCCTCTCACCTGGGCACGCTCCGTACACACGGCTAACGACTGCCTGAAGGAGCGCTTGTTCTGCTTGGTTGCCAGGTTGGTCTCTGACCCCGCCCTCAGCTGCACCGTCTTCCCTCCCGTCAGCTCCAGCTTCTGAATGCCGCGCTGCACTTCGACCGACTTCCTGTCTGAAACATAGCGCAGCAGCAGAATTTTAAACCAGCCCTGGTTTCTCCTTTCAGGTGTTCCACAGGAGTTCTCCTCTCCCACAGAATCTAGGACTACAGAGCTGGCTGAAATGCCTCGTTCTGATTGGCTATTTTCGTCTGAGAGGTCATCACATTGTTACTGGAGAGAGCTGATCCTGGAGAGTCTGGTACATCCTCGGTGAGGAGGGGAACAGGAAGTTTCCCACTGAGCCTCAGGGCTCGCATAGCTACAGTGCAGCTAGCTTAGTTAGCATCGTGACCATGGTTTTTAGAGTGCTTCTCTGTAAATTCTAGTCACCCCACTGTAATGCACAGTCAATAATATTCTAACCTCATTCTGAAAAAAGGCTGCAAATTTATGACAAATAAGTCCCAAATTTATGAGAAACAAAGTTGCAAATTTATAAGAGAAAAGTCAGAAATTTTTGAGGAAAAAGTTGCAATTTTTTTTTTTTTTGATTTTGTATACTTTATTGATCCCCAGAGGGGAAATTGAGGGCATCCACCTGGCTGGACGAAGCAGCAATGGTACAGTGCTATCCCTTAACCATTCACACACACATTCACACCTTTGGCCTGTGGGAGGAAACCGGAGAAATCCCGGAGTAAACCCACGCAGATATGGGGAGAACATGCAAACTCCACACAGATCACTGTTGGTCAGGGGCTGGGATCGAACCAGGGATCCCATGGCCAAGGGTGAGTTGCTGTGCTGGTGCAGTGCTAACCACTGCTCCACCGCACCGCCCCAATTTATAAGAAAAGTCAGAAATTTTTGAGGAAAATTGTTAAAAATGTATGAAAAAAATAGAAAATTTATGAGAAAAAGTTACAAATTGATGAAAAAAAGTGGAAAATTTGTAAGAAAAAGATGAAAATTTACAGTTCTGTAAATTTTCATCTTTTTCTTACAAATTTTCAACTTTATGCGCATTAGCATAATGTAGAAACTTCCGGATTGGAGAGCTCCATCCCCATGTGCAAAATGGTTTTGATTGATTGATTCCATTTATTTCCAACAAAACATTATAAAAACAAGAATAAAACAAAAAATTTTACAGTCCGAAAAGGAACAGGATTGAAGCCCAAAGCTTATCCTGTCCTGTCCCTACTTGCACATATACACATACATATATGTATATACATACATATACAGTGGTGTGAAAAAGTGTTTGCCCCCTTCCTGATTTTTCATTTTTTGGATGTTTGTCACACTTAAGTGTTTCAGATCATCAAATTTAAATATTAGACTGTGGGCACATATGTGGTTTCCATATGCTTCACATGCTTGTTACTGTATGCTTATTGTTTACTGCACGTCTCAGAGGAACAAAAGGTCTGAACCTCCTAGGGGTAGCAGGAGGATGCGAAGTCTGGCCTTTTGTATGTAGAGAGACGGCCATGAAGGATTTCCTGACCACCGGGACTTCAGGTGGAGACAGAAGACCTGAAGGGGGGTGCGTTGTGATTTGGGATGTAAAGACAATGCGACTGTTTGCTTTGATGTCCTGGGGTATAAAAGGGCAGCTGTGGGGGCATGCCTTTCTCTTGTCTGTTTTTGGATGTTGGAGAATGTGGTTGTGAATAAAACTGATTTTGAGTAATAAACTCAGCCTCGTCTTTCCACACAACCTCCACACTGGTGACCCTACGACGTATCATGAGCGGAGACGAATCTCCCGAGCTAGACTCGCCAGGAGCCAGCCAAACGAGTGCAGCCACAGTCCACCTACCGGACTTCTGGCCGAACAATCCGCGCTCCTGGTTTAGCGCAGTTGAGGCACAGTTCCACCTCCGGAGGATTTCGGTGGACGACACAAAGTTCGACCATGTGGTTGCAAAGCTGGACAACCACACAGCCCAGCGGGTGGCGAATCTGATCAACCACCCGCCAGACAGCGACAAGTACAGCGCGTTGAAGGCTGCACTCATTCGCTACTTCACCCCCTCAATGCAGGAGCAAGCAGAGAGGCTCCTAGTGCTGACTGAATTTGAGGGCGACAGACCTGCAGACCTGATGGGGAAGATGTTGAGTTTGAGAGACTCCGAAGATGATAACTTCATCTTCACCCACCTCTTCCTCAGAACCCTGCCGTCAGAGGTGAGACTGACCCTGGCCAGTTCACCACTGCTGGCCCGACGAGACTACCACAAGCTGGGCCAGGAGGCGCAGCGACTCGTTGACGCCAGTAAACGATGTGCGGCTGCGGCTGCGGCAGCGGAGCCAGGCGCGACGGCCGGAGATGGCAGGGGGCCAGACGCTGCAGCACCAGACTCACCGACGGTGGCGGCGGCAAGGGCCGGGAAACACGGAGCAGACGACGTCCTTTGCTTCTACCATCGCCGTTTCGCAGAGAGGGCACGCAAGTGCATTCTACCTTGCCACTTCAAGCGCTCGGCAAACGCCAAGACTGGGGGTCGGTAGTGGCTGCGACCCTCGGAGAGGAGAACAAGCTGCTCTACTTGAAGGATGCGCACTCGGGGAGGCACTTCCTCGTGGACACGGGCTCCCAGCTGAGTTTCATCACACCTTCCTACGCTGACCAACTGGCGCCTTCCAGCGGTCCCCGGGTGTCAGCAGCGAACGGCTCGGCGATTAAGACCTTCGGTGAGAGGACTTTACTTCTGTCTTTACACGGCCACACTTTCGAATGGATTTTCGTCATAGCAGCAATCAATTTCAACATGTTAGGGGCTGATTTTTTGTGCTCACATAGTTTGTTGGTCGATCTTGTTAACAGACGCCTGGTTAATGCACTCTCTTTTTCTTCTATTCCCTGTACAGCTCGAGTGGCCCCGCCAACAGCACAAGCCAACGTCACAGCTGCAGGTGGTAAGTTCCACACACTCCTCACTCAGTTCCCAGCACTCACGGTCCCAACATTTTCGGCGACAGAGGCTAAACATGGGGTGGAACATTTTATTACTACCACTGGACCGCCCGTTTTCGCAAAAGCTCGGCGCTTGGATTCAGCTAAACTGACCATAGCGCGCGAGGAGTTCGCCAACCTGGAGAGGTTGGGCATCATCAGGAGTTCGAAGAGCCCATGGGCTTCACCGCTTCACATGGTCCCGAAAGCTGATGGCTCGTGGCGGCCTTGTGGTGATTTCCGCAGGCTGAACAACGCTACAGCGCACGACTGCTACCCGATCCCGCACATCCAAGATTTTTCAGTTCATTTGGCGGGGGCACACGTTTTTTTCTAAAATAGACTTGGTACGCAGTTACCACCAGGTCCCAGTGCACGCGGAGGACATACCCAAAACAGTGGTAATAACTCCCTTCGGGCTTTTCGAGTTTTTGCGCATGCCGTTTGGGCTTAAGGGCGCTGCGCAGACGTTCCAACGCATGATGGACGCGGTTCTGCGCGATCTCCCTTTCGTGTTCGTCTACCTGGACGACATAGTGGTAGCCAGCGCGTCCGAAGACGAACACGAAAACCACCTCACAGCAGTTTTCCGGAGGTTGGCAGAGCACGGGTTAATAATTAATCCGGTGAAGTGTCAGTTTGGGGTGACGCAGATTGATTTTTTGGGCCATCGCGTCTCCCCAGAGGGAGCGGTCCCTCTGCCTGACAAAGTGCGCGCAGTAACAAATTTTCCCCAGCCACAAATGGTCAAAGCGTTACAGGAGTTTTTGGGAATGGTAAATTTTTATAACTGTTTCCTCCCCCACGCAGCGCAGCTCATGCAACCATTGTATGCTGCACTAAAAAAACAAAAACCCACAAATAAAGTCGAATGGTCTCCGGAGCGAGAGCGCGCATTTTCCGAAGTCAAAACAGCTCTGGCAAACGCTGCGTTGTTAGCACATCCAGTCCCAGCGGCCCGCATGGCGCTCACTACTGACGCGTCAGATGTGGCCATAGGGGCAGCCGTGGAACAGTTTGTAGCTGGAGCCTGGCAACTGCTCGCCTTTTTCAGTAAGACCCTGCGCGACAGCGAACGAAAATACAGCGCATTCGACAGGGAGTTGTTAGCTCTCCACTTGGCCATTCGCCACTTCCAGTTCTAGCTGGAAGGACGCCGTTTCACCGCGTTCGTTGACCACAAGCCACTGACTTTTGCGATGGCCAAGATTTCAGAACCTTGGTCGGGCCAGCAGCAGAGACAGCTGGCCGCGATTTCGGAGTTTACTACCGATATCCAGCATGTGGCGGGTAAACTTAATGTAGTGGCAGACTGCCTCTCGCGAGCCGTGGGGGCTCCCGCCCGCGCGGAGGTAGATCCTGCAGCCATGGCCGTGGAGCAGGTTAGCGACGCGGAAGTGCGCGCGACCCCAGTCTGCGTGGGGATAGATTACGCAGCCATGGCCGTGGAGCAGGGTAGCGACGCGGATGTGCGCGCGCTCCAGTCTGGACCAACAGGGTTAAGGCTGGAGAGCAGGGTGCTGCAAGACGGTATGCCCCCCCTAATCTGAGATGTCTCCACTGGGCGACCGCGTCCGGTGGTTCCAGCCGCGTGGTTCCAGCCGCGTGGCGCCGCCACGTTTTTGACTCGATCCATTGTCTGGCGCACCCGGGAGCACGCGCGTCGGTCAAAATGGTAGGAGAGAAATTTGTGTGGCCGAGCCTGCGCAAACAAGTTAGAGAGTGGGCGGCAGCCTGCACAGCCTGCCAGCGGGCCAAGGTTCATAGACACACGAGAGCTCCCTTGGAGCCGTTTCACATCCCGGCTAAAAGGTTTGATCATGTCCACGTGGACCTCGTAGGCCCCCTCCCACCCTCACAAGGGTGCACACATCTTCTGACAATGGTTGACCGCACCACGCGCTGGCCAGAAGTGGTCCCGCTTTCGTCAACCACGGCTGAGGAGGTAGCGCGCGCGTTTTTAACGGCATAGGTAGCGTGTTTTGGAGTCCCGTCGAACATTACGTCTGACAGAGGCCCGCAGTTTGTTTCCGAACTTTGGTCAGCGATGTCCCGCAGCCTGGGGGCAACGAACCACCGCACGACTGCATACAACCCGCAGGCTAACGGGTTGTGTGAACGTTTTCACAGGTCATTGAAGGCGGCCCTCAGAGCATCGCTTACGGATACAAATTGGGTGGACAAGCTACCATGGGTTTTATTGGGGTTGCGTTCTGCACCAAAAGAGGATTTAGAAGCCTCCCCAGCTGAGCTAGTTTTTGCACAGCCACTTCGGCTGCCCGGGGAATTTCTCCCAGATAGTCCTGCGCCAGAGTGCTCCCTGGTTCAGCGGTTACAGAATAGCACGGGCCCGGGCACGCTACCTGGCCCCGTTCACCACGGTTTTCCGCGTGTTTTTGTGCCTAAGGCTTTGAAAAATGCGGAGTTTGTTTTTGTCAGACATGATGCTCATCGTCCGCCCTTGCGCCCACCTTATGACAGACCATATAGAGTGTTGGAAACAGGGGATAAGCATTTTTGGCTAGATTTGGGGGGCAGAAAAGAAAGGATTGGCATAAACAGGCTCAAACCCGCTTTTGTGATAGCTGACGAAGTTGTGCAGTTGGCGAAGGCTCCTCGGCGTGGCAGACCCCCTAGAGAGCATTCCCCAGAACACCCACAGAGGTTGACTAACAGTTCTCATCCCCAGGCAACAGATCCACAGTGGGAAGACGCCGTGGAAGTGATACAGCCTGCTTTCAGCAGATATGGGAGAAGATTGAGACCTAAGCGGCATTTGGACTGATATATAGTGATTTTATTATGGCATGCAATCTGTGGTGATGTTGTTCCATCTTAGACATTTGGGGGGGGTCATGTGGGCACATATGTGGTTTCCATATGCTTCACATGCTTGTTACTGTATGCTTATTGTTTACTGCACGTCTCAGAGGAACAAAAGGTCTGAACCTCCTAGGGGTAGCAGGAGGATGCGAAGTCTGGCCTTTTGTATGTAGAGAGATGGCCATGAAGGATTTCCTGACCACCGGGACTTCAGGTGGAGACAGAAGACTTGAAGGGGGGTGCATTGTGATTTGGGATGTAAAGACAATACGACTGTTTGCTTTGATCTCCAGACTTCTCCAGAAGTCTCCAGACTGAACCCGCGCAAGGCCCCCGGTCCGGACGGCGTGTCTCCCTCCACCCTGAGACACTGTGCGAAAGAACTGGCTCCTGTCTTCACTGACATTTTTAACACCTCCATAAGCTATGCCACGTGCTGACCTGCCTCAAATCCTCCACCATCATCCCTGTCCCCAAGAAGCCACGGATCACTGGACTTAATGACTACAGACCTGTAGCGCTCACCTCTGTAGTCATGAAGTCCTTTGAGCGCCTGGTCCTGCCCCACCTCAAGTCCATCACCACTCCCCTCCTGGACCCGCTGCAGTTTGCCTACTGAGCCAACAGGTCTGTGGACGACGCAGTCAACCTGGCCCTCCACTCCATCCTGCAGCACCTGGACTCCCCGGGAACCTACGCCAGGATCCTGTTTGTGGACTTCAGCTCTGCATTCAACACCATCCGCCCCGCTCTGCTCCAGGACAAGCTGTCCCTGCTCGGCGTGCCTGACTCCCTCTGCGGGTGGATCACCGACTTCCTGACGGACCAGAGGCAGCATGTGCGGCTGGGTAAGACTGTCTCAGACTCTGTCAGCATCAGCACCGGATCACCCCAGGGCTGTGTACTTTCCCCCCTACTCTTCTCCCTTTATACCAACTCCTGCACCTCCTCCCACCAGTCTGTTAAGCTGATCAAGTTTGCGGACGACACCACCCTCATCGGGCTCATCTCCAACGGCGACGAATCCGTCTACAGGAGAGAGGTGGCCCAGCTGGCGTCCTGGTGCAGCCACAACAACCTGCAGCTGAATGCTCTGAAGACAGTGGAGATGATTGTGGACTTCAGGAAAGTCACAACCCCTCTGCCCCCCCTCACCCTCACAGGCTCTCCCATCACCACTGCTGATTCCTTCCGCTTCTTGGGCACCACCATCACCCGGGACCTCAAATGGGAGCCGACCATCAGCTCCCTCATCAAAAAGGCCCAGCAGAGGATGTTCTTCCTGCGGCAGCTGAGGAAGCTCAAGCTACCCACCAAGATGTTAGTGCAGTTCTACACAGCCATCATCGAGTCCATCCTCACCACCTCCATAACCGTGTGGTACGCAGGAGCCACTGCCAGGGACAGACTAAGGCTGCAGCGCGTCGTGCGCACTGCTGAGAAGGTGATCGGCTGCAAGCTCCCATTTCTCCAGGACCTGTACATCTCCAGGACCCGGAGGCGTGCAGGCCGGATCATAGCCGATCCTTCACACCCTGGTCACGTACTGTTTGCCCCCCTCCCCTCAGGTAGAAGACTTCGGTCCATTCAGACTAAAACCTCCCGTCACATGAACAGCTTCTTCCCCTCTGCCATCAGACTGCTGAACACTAAGTGACTTATTGACTCTCGTGCACTATGTACAGCAGCTCAACCAGACTCATGTTAATCATCACTGTGTCTGTTGCATTACCGACTGTACTATGTGGTACTCCACAATACCTGCTGCTTGCTAATATATTTAAAAACTGCTTTGACTAGTATTACTCATTCTTATTCTACACTTATTGCATGTATAGTCTTTTATTTCTTTTATCTTATCATGTTTAATGTTGCAGCATTGCACCGAGACAAATTCCTAGTTTGTGTACTACATGAACAATGGCAATAAATCTGATTCTGATTCTGATTCTGATGTCCTGGGGTATAAAAGGGCAGCTGTGGGGGCATGCCTTTTTCTTGTCTGTTTTTGGATGTTGGAGAATGTGGTTGTGAATAAAACTGATTTTGAGTAATAAACTCAGCCTCGTCTTTCCACACAACCTCCACACTGGTGACCCTACGACGTATCATGAACGGAGACGAATCTCCCGAGCTTACTCAGATTAAAAAGTGTTCCTTTAATCTGAGTACCTGGACTAGCCTGCCACAATTTCGATATCCAGCTTATTTTTTCCCATTAAAATCTGATGTGTTTTCAAAGTGTTCCCTTTATTTTTTTGAGCAACATATATATGTATATATATATATATATATATATATATATATATATATATATATATATATATATATATATATATATATATATATACACACTACCGTTCAAAAGTTTGGGGTCACTTAGAAATTTCCTTATTTTTGATAGAAAAGCACTGTTTTTTTCAATGAAGATAACTTTAAACTAATCAGAAATACACTCTAATATCTAATATACATTGCTAATGTGGTAAATGACTATTCTAGCTGCAAATGTCTGGTTTTTGGTGCAATATCTACATAGGTGTATAGAGGCCCATTTCCAGCAACTATCACTCCAGCGTTCTAATGGTACAATGTGTTTGCTCATTGCGTCAGAAGGCTAATGGATGATTAGAAAACCCTTGTGAAATCATGTTAGCACAGCTGAAAACAGTTTAGCTGGTTAGAGAAGCTATAAAACGGACCTTCCTTTGAGCAGGTTGAGTATCTGGAAAAAATTATTATTTCAAATACAAATCATTATTTCTAACCTTGTCAATGTCTTGACTATATTTTCTATTCATTTTACAACTCATGGTGGTAAATAAGTGTGACTTTTCATGGAAAAGCCAAAATAATTGTCTGGGTGACCCCAAACTTTTGAATGGTAGTGTATATACGTATATATATATTACAGTTAGGCCCAAAAATATTTGGACAGTGACAAGTTTTGTTATTTTAGCTGTTTAAGAAAACATATTCCGGATACAATTATATAATCAATATGGGCTTAAAGTGCAGACTCTCAGCTGTAATTTGAGAGTATTCGCATCCAAATTGGAGCAAGGGTTTAGGAATTACAGCTCTTTAATACGTAGCCGCCTCTTTTTCAAGGGACCAAAAGTAATTGGACAATTGACTCAGAAGGCTGCAAAAAAAAAAAAATAAATAAATAACAAGGCTGCATGGGCTCTTCCCTCGTTAACCTGTCATCAATTAAGCAGTTAAAAGGTCTGGAGTTGATTCCAGGTGTGGCGTTTGCATTTGGAAGCTGTTGCTGTGAACACACAACATGCGGTCAAAGGAGCTCTCAATGGAGGTGAAACAGACCATTCTGAGGCTGAAAAAAAGAAGAAATCCATCAGAGAGATAGCAGAAATGTTTGGAGTGGCCAAATCAACAGTTTAGTACATTCTGAGAAAAAAAGAGTGCACTGGTGAGCTTGGGAACTCAAAAAGGCCTGGATGTCCACGGAAGACAACAGTGGTGGATGATCGCAAAATCCTTTCCATGGTGAAGAACAACCCCTTCACAACATCCAATCAAGTGAAGAACACTCTCCAGAAGTCTACCATAAAGAGAAGACTTCATGAGAGTAAATACAGAGGATTCCCCACAAGGTGCAAACCATGAATCAGCCTCAAAAATAGAAAGGCCAGAATTGACTTTGCCAAAAAACACCTGAAGAAGCCAGCCCAGTTCTGAAACAGCATTCTTTGGACAGATGAGACTAAGATCAACCTGAACCAGAATGATGGGAAGAAGAAAGTTTGGAGAAGAATTGGAACAGCTCATGATCCAAAGCACACATCTTCTGTAAAACATGGTGGAGGCAGTGTGATGGCATGGACATGCATGGCTTCCAATGGCACAGGGTCACTCGTGTTTATTGATGATGTGACAAAAGACAGAAGCAGCCGGATGAATTCTGAAGTGTTGTCAGAAAATTGTATATACATGTTATCATTTTACATGTCTTTAAGTTTTAAGTGAGTGTATAAATGTTTTCTGCTGGAAATGTGCTGAGACTGCCTACATGCAGAAGGTCTTGTACATAGCGTAAGCTGTTTTTCCTGTAGATAATGTTGATTGAATTGTGCAACCACTGTGAAAGGAGTGTGAACTAGATAATGTTAATTGAATTATGCAACCACTGTGTAAGGAGTGTGAACTAGATAATGTTGATTGAATTGTGCAACCACTGTGTGTATAAAATGTTTGCTCACTGAGGACTGCCCTCAGTGCAGATTTGCTGTTACAGAGGTCTGTACTCCTTGCTGCAAGCAAAAAGCTGTACTCCTTGCTGCAAGTAAAAAGAATGAAAGAATATTCCGTGTCCTGAATCTTTTTTGAGGTAACGAACTAATATACGATCATTTGAGTTTCAGATTCTTGACAAGTGTATAGGGATATACTTTCTGCTCAGATTCAGCCAAATGCAGCAAAGTTGATTGGACGGCGTTTCACAGTACAGATGGACAATGATCCAAAATCATACTGCAAAAGCAACCCAGGAGTTTTTTAAAGCAAAGAAGTAGAATATTCTGCAATGGCCGAGTCAATCACCAGATCTCAACCCAATCGAGCATGCATTTCACTTGCTCAAGACAAAACTTAAGGCAGAAAGATCCACAAACAAGCAACAACTGAAGACAGCTGCAGTAAAGGCCTGGCAAAGCATCACAAAGGAGGAAACCCAGCGTTAGGTGATATCCATGGGTTCCAGACTTCAGGCAGTCATTGCCTGCAAAGGATTCTCAACAAAATATTGAAAAGTAACATTTTTCTTAGGATTATGTTTATTTATCCAATTACTTTTGAGTCCCTGAAATGAGGAGCGTTTGTATAAAAATAGCTACAATTCCTACATGTTTAATCATATATTTTTGTTCATCCCCTTGAATTAAACCTTAAAGTCTGCACTTCAGTTCTGTTGTAGTTGTTTCATTTCAAATCCAATGTGGTGGCATGCAGAGCCCAAATCATGAAGATTGTGTCACTGTCCAAATATTTCTGGGCCTAACTGTATATATATATATATATATACACACACATACACACACACATATATATATATATATATATATATATATATATATATATATATATATATATATACTACCGTTCAAAAGTTTGGGGTCACTTAGAAATGTTCTTATTTTTGAAAGAAAAGCACTGTTTTTTTCAATGAAGATAACTTTAAACTAATCAGAAATACACTCTATACATTGCTAATGTGGTAAATGACTATTCTAGCTGCAAATGTCTGGTTTTTGGTGCAATATCTACATAGGTGTATAGAGGCCCATTTCCAGCAACTATCACTCCAGTGTTCTAATGGTACAATGTGTTTCTTCATTGCGACAGAAGGCTAATGGATGATTAGAAAACCCTTGTGCAGTCATGTTAGCACAGCTGAAAACAGTTTAGCTGGTTAGAGAAGCTATAAAACTGACCTTCCTTTGAGCAGGTTGAGTATCTGGAGCATCACATTTGTGGGGTCGATTAAGATAAGATAAGATAAGATAAGCCTTTATTAGTCCCACAATGGGGAAATTCCAGGATTGCAACAGCACAGGGATAGCAACAGTCAGAGAAACAATCAGAAGGCAAGAAAAAAAACAAGAGCAGCAAGTACACATATGTACATATAAATATAAATATATAGACACACAGTGCGGAGCATTGTAGCTAGATGGAATAAATATATAAATATATAAACACACAGTGTGGAGCATTGTAGCTAGATGGAATAAATATGTAAATATATAAACACACACAGTGTGGAGCATTGTAGCTAGATGGAATAAATATATAAATATATAAACACACAGTGTGGAGCATTGTAGCTAGATGGAATAAATGTATGAGTATATAAACACACACAGTGCAGAGCATTGTAGCTAGATGGAATAAATATGTAAATATATAAACGCACACAGTGCGGAGCATTGTAGCTAGATGGAATAAATATGTAAATTAAACGCTCAAAATGGCCAGAAAAAGAGAACTTTCATGTGAAACTCGACAGTCTATTCTTGTTCTTAGAAATGAAGGCTATTCCATGTGAGAAATTGCCAAGAAACTGAAGATTTCCTACAACGGTGTGTACTACTCCCTTCAGAGAACAGCACAAACAGTCTCTAACCAGAGTAGAAAGAGAAGTGGGAGGCCCCGCTGCACAACTGAGCAAGAAGATAAGTACATTAGAGTCTCTAGTTTGAGAAATAGACGCCTCACAGGTCCTCAACCGGCAGCTTCATTAAACAGTACCCGCAAAACGCCAGTGTCAACATCTACAGTGAAGAGGCGACTCCGGGATGCTGGCCTTCAGAGCAGAGTGGCAAAGAAAAAGCCATATCTGAGACTGGCCAATAAAAGAAAAAGATTAATATGGGCAAAAGAACACAGACATTGGACAGAGGAAGATTGGAAAAGTGTTATGGACAGACGAATCAAAGTTTGAGGTGTTTGGATCACACAGAAGAACATTTGTGAGACGCAGAACAACTGAAAAGATGCAGGGTAACGTGATGGTCTGGGGTTGCTTTGGTGCTGGTTAGGTGGGAGATTTGTTCAGGGTAAAAGGGATTTTGAATAAGGAAGGCTATCACTCCATTTTGCAACGCCATGCCATACCCTGTGGACAGTGCTTGATTGGAGCCAATTTCATCCTACAACAGGACAATGACCCAAAGCACACCTCCAAATTGCGCAAGAACTATTTAGAGAAGAAGCAGGCAGCTGGTATTCTATCTGTAATAGAGTGGCCAGCGCAGTCACCAGATCTAAACCCCATTGAGCTGTTGTGGGAGCAGCTTGACCGTATGATACGCAAGAAGTGCCCATCCAGCCAATCCAACTTGTGGGAGGGGCTTCTAGAAGCATGGGGTGAAATTTCTTCAGATTACCTCAACAAATTAACAGCTAGAATGCCAAAGGTCTGCAATGCTGTAATTGTTGCAGATGGAGGATTCTTTGACGAAAGCAAAGTTTAAAGGAAAAAATTATTATTTCAAATACAAATCATTATTTCTAACCTTGTCAATGTCTTGACTATATTTTCTATTCATTTTACAACTCATGGTGGTAAATAAAAGTGTGACTTTTCATGGAAAACACAAAATTGTCTGGGTGACCCCAAACTTTTGAACGGTAGTATATACAATATATATATATATATATATATATATATACACACACACACACACACACACACACACACACACAACTCAAATATTAGTTCTCACAGTCCATCACCAAGTCCCACAAATCTTTGCCGGCACAAAAAAAAGAAGAAAAAAAGTGAAATGTTCCAATACTGTCACCCGAAAAATAAACAGGATGTCCCAGCATGAATAGTCACAAAAAACCCTGATCTCAGTCCAAAATGCAGATGAAAAAATGAATGAATGAAGAGAGACACAAGCAGGAACGCTCTCACCGTCTTGAGCTCCTGCCGCCCCTAGCTCCGGGTGCGCAGTGGACTTCCCTCAGATTAACGTCCTCCTTCATGGGTCAACCAGCCTCCCGCTTTGCGGTAGGGATGCGTCAACACTTCGTAGGTCCCACGTGGACTCCCTACGATATGACACTCCCTCTGCTTGCTCCGGTAGTCTCCGACAGGCCTGCTTTTTATTCTTCCATGCGACAATGGCTCTCTATGACAGAGCGCTCATGTCCATCTGCGTGTCTGTGTACTTCCGCTTTCCGCTTTTTTTTTTTTTTCCTTCTTGCCTTGAGAGAGAGCAGTCGCATTTTTCTTCCCTCCTCCCCTGCCTTCCTGACCTATTCCCAGCTTTTGCAATGTTGCGTTTTTGTCTGTGTTTAGTCGCTCTTCTTCTGCTGAATCTTAATCTAAACGGAAATTATGGATTTGGAAGCGGCTTAAATGTGCTATTGTCACTATTTTTCAACAAGAATTGGGCCAAGGGGGAGCCCAAGAATTGGAACCTACGAGAGACTCATGAACATTGGAATCCATGCGTCTATGGAAATATTATTGGCTATGATCTCAGGACTTCTATTTTTGGCTGTGGAGTTCCCTGATGCATCAGAAATTGAAGGAAGGTGAGAGAGCGGATCAAGCGGACCCAGCCAGCTCCTTCATCAAATTCGACCAGTTGGGGAGGGCACGAGTAGCGGCAAACGGTGAACTGAATGACAGTGTTTCAGTGAAGGATTACATCTGAAGCCCTGTGCTCTCTATGGAAAAACAGTTTAAGCCTGCATATATAATGGAAGCACAGAATTACACGGGTGAGGACAAAATTCTACTCTCTGTCACGACCTGAACGCTATCTTTTCTCTGCGCTCAGGTTGTCCAGTTTCGTTCCTGCTCCGGGGTAGTCCGTGCCGGGTCTTCCATGGCCCGCTCTTTGACAGCGCCCAGCTGATTGCCAGCTGTCTAGTTCAGCTGCGCTGGGACAGCTGTCTCCTATTCCCAAATCATCTCCCCCATTTAAGCGAGCAGCCGAGAGTTACTCGTCGCTGCGACCTCGCTATGGGAAGATGTTCCTTGTGTTTCCCACGACTGTTAGCTCCTACGACTAGCTTCAGTCCGCCGTTACCTCGGCGCTTCACCCAAAGTAAGTGTTGCGACTCGGCGTGTATTTTTCCCTCGCCGCCTCTCTAGCCTTTCTCCCTGGGTGGTATGTTACCCTTAGTTCTGTGTGTGTTTTAGCCCCACGTGGCTCTTTACTTTTCTGTTCGTTATTTTGTGTAGTGTGTGCTTTGTTAATAAACTACGCTAACTCACTGGTCGCCCTCGTATCTCCTTTCCTGGCTCGTGAGAGCCAGAGTTATGACAGTAGGTCGCAGCCATAGTGAGACGGCCGCGACCGTGAGTTGGCTGTAAGGACTCGACGCCTTTTTTTCTCTTCCTCTGGGTACGGGCGAGCCAGTATCATGTCTCCTTCCAAGAGACTCATGCGGCACCCAGGCCACGATCTCTCGGAGACTCTGGACCTTGTGGACGGAACGTTGTTCACCACGGACCTCTACGATGCCCCCAGCGAGATACGCTGGCGCCTGGAGCTCGCCGAGGGTATGCTTAACTGCTTTTCTCGCTACTTCCTTCTCCCCGAGGTTAAGGCGAGGAGGGCAGACATCTCTGTGGCCTGGGAGAGGCTCCGTAGGCTGGAGGAGAACTCCGGCAGGAAGCCGAGGACAGAACGCCTTCGCTCCTCGCTTCGGAATCCCGCTCCTGCCGCCGATCCAGTCCAGGAGTTCGCCTCACCCAGGGGTGATCCCCAGGATAGAGTGACGTCAACCGGGTTTCCCCCGGAGAAGATGAGAATGACAGCGATGCGCATTGCGGATCGAGTGGCAGCCGCTTCTTCCGCCGCCGTTCCCCCCGTAGCCATGAAGAACGTGATTGCAGCGGTCAGGCTGGTCGAGAAGAACCCGGAGCTGAACGATTATCCGGAATACGCTGACCTGTTGGCTTCGCTCATCGCACAGGAGCGGCGTTTTCCCGACCTCACGTTCAGAAGACGTTGCTCCCAAATTCCCCACTCATCTCAGCGAGAGTCCCGTCCGGATCCCGCTCCAGGAAACCACACGAATTCCGCCTCCCAGCCTGCTGTTGCTCCCGTGTCTCGCCGAAGAAGTGAATCAGCTGCTCCCGCTCCTGGGCCCGCTCTCCCCGCTGTCCCGTCAGCCTTGGGCCCCCAGCTCTCCTCAGCTGTTTCACCCCCCTCTTCGTCATTCACTCCGGCCGCTGGGAGGAGCGCAAATTCATCTCCAGGTGTTCCAGGTCCCGATCCGGTGCGGGTAGCACCGCCTCATCTGTCCGGGGGGGTTCCCCACTTCTATCCGGTTGGGAGAAGAGAGACTCGAGTCCCTTGTAGCGGGTTCCACCGGCCCTCCGGGAATCAGGCAAGTGTCCTTTCATTCTCCTCCCATTATGAGTGAATTGCCTTGTTTGATTCCTGGGGGAGGAGTTCAGGGTTCACAGTCCCCTGAGCTCTCTCCTCCCGCTGCAAAAACTGAATATGAACCTGCGTCCTCTGTGTCTCTTCCCCTTGAGTGTGCCCCGGTGCCAGGTGTACACCGCTGCGCGAGGAGGAGGCGGCCTGCGGCCCTGGAGGGTTTTGCCCCAGCCCCGCAGCCACGTTATGGGCAGAGGAGAAGGTCGAACTGCCTGTTGGAGCCAGCGCCGACGATTAAGCGTCCCCGGGTCTCCACGGAGGAATGGTTCGGCCCAGCAGAGTCCAGATCTCCTGCCCCCACGCCAGGTGGGCTGTCGACGCGGTCTTCGGCGTTTGGAGGTCGTTTGACTGTGGAAACCATCATGCCGGCTGCGGAGCCATTCGCAGTCGAGTTGGAGCCGGAGGACGGAGTCCTGCACGCTGAGCCCGGAGCATCGAAGTCCTGGATGGCGGTAGAACCCGAGATCAGGCAAGTGCTCTATTTTGTTTTTCTCTTCTCTATTCTGGAGCATTATTGCCTGTCTCTCGGGGGGGCGGGCCGGGTGCAGCCGTCTGCTGCGCTCGAGCCCGTTCCGCCGGGCTCTGTCGCTGCCGGTGATCCTGATCCCGGTTCCTTTTGTCCCTCTGAGCCTCTCCCCAGGGTCACCGGAGACGAACCTGCTCTGGGTGCCATCTCGGAGGTTCCGGTTCCCTGCACGGTGTTCGCCTCAGATGCTGCGACCGGGAGTGTTTCGCCGGTCCAGCTGGGGTCCACCGGGAGTGTTTCGCCGGTCCAGCTGGGGTCCACCGGGAGTGTTTCGCCGGTCCAGCTGGAGTCCACCGGGAGTGCTGTCTCGGTCCAGCTGGGGTCCACCGGGAGTGTTTCGCCGGTCCAGCTGGGGTCCACCGGGAGTGTTTCGCCGGTCCAGCTGGGGTCCACCGGGAGTGTTTCGCCGGCCCGATCGGGGTCCACCGGGAGTGTTTCGCCGGCCCGATCGGGGTCCACCGGGGGTGCTGCGCCGGCCCGATCGGGGTCCACCGGGGGTGCTGCGCCGGTCTGGGTAACGGTTAGTGTGGGAGCTGGAGGATTGTGTTCGCCTGACGTCAGGCTGACTTCGTCCCTTGCCTCCATCATTTCTCCTCCTGCCGCTGTTGGGGTTCCTCTCACCCGGGCCAGTTTCCCCCTACCCTTGTTGCCATTAGATGGCAGGCTAACTTTGCCCCTGGCCTCCATCTCTTCTCCCCCTACTACTGTGGTGGTTTTTCTCACCTGGGTCAGTTTCCTCCTGCCTTTTCCCTCAGGGAGGAAGCTGCACCAAGACTTCTCCCTCAGCTCTCCGTGGTCTGAGGTCACGGGACGACCGCCTGGGAAGCCATCTGGCTGGTTCGGTGATCTGGGTCGGCCTCCGGAGAAACTGTGTCTCCTAGCCTGGGACTCGGGTAGGCCACCCGAACTGGTGTTGTGGTTCCTGGCCTGGTGGAGTTCGGGCCGCCCGCCGGACAAGCTGTCATCGCCTGCCCCGCTCCACCTGCTGACGTCCTGGAAGAATTGACTGACTGTTTGTTGCCTTGCGTTTGATTGTCCTCCCTAATTTAATACTTTTCAGGACATCAAAGAACTCTCTGCCCTAGAGTCCTTATTGTGGGGTTATCCCAGTTAAAATTTCCTTGGACTATTTTCTTTGTTTTATAATCCCAGTATGATCCTATTCTAATTTCTCCCTTAAGTAGCATTTGCTTCACATTGCCTGGCCTCATTCCGAGTAGTCTTGTTTTTCTGTATTTATATCCTCCTCCAGACTGTTTAGTGACACTTTTGTGCTAATATGTGTTTGAGGAGTTGTTCCTTTTGTATTTTCATCTTCATGCCAATTTGCAGTTCCAGGCTCTATTTTTGGATCTTATGCCCGGTTTGCATCCTTTGTATATTCTGTTTTGGTCGGGGTTTACTTGTGTAAGTCTATTTTAACCATATGTTCAGAGTTTTGTAGTTTTTGGCCTTCGGGACATGAGTTTTTTTTTATTGTCCTCACCCTTAGTTATTGTGAACTTTTTCCATGACTGTGTCGCTATGTTTCTGCATTTTGGTTCTTGTCGTTTCTCCCCACCTCCTGTGGTCACCTGCACAGACCGTCTGGCCTCTGCAGGGGAGGGGGTGATGGTTTTTTTGGGGGGGCGGTTTAAGATTATTATGGTATCTGACCCTATACTGTATCTAGGTTTTTTTTTTTTCTTCCCTGCCTCCTTTTTCTGGTCCCTCCCTTTCTCCCAGATCTGGCCCCCACCGCCCTCCCTGGTCTTCCCTCGGGGGGGGGGGGGGGGGGTTAGGCCGCTCCAGGAGGCGCGGCTCGGGGGAGGAGTACTGTCACGACCTGAACGCTATCTTTTCTCTGCGCTCAGGTTGTCCAGTTTCGCTCCTGCTCCGGGGTAGTCCGTGCCGGGTCTTCCATGGCCCGCTCTTTGACAGCGCCCAGCTGATTGCCAGCTGTCTAGTTCAGCTGCGCTGGGACAGCTGTCTCCTATTCCCAAATCATCTCCCCCATTTAAGCGAGCAGCCGAGAGTTACTCGTCGCTGCGACCTCGCTATGGGAAGACGTTCCTTGTGTTTCCCACGACTGTTAGCTCCTACGACTAGCTTCAGTCCGCCGTTACCTCGGCGCTTCACCCAAAGTAAGTGTTGCGACTCGGCGTGTATTTTTCCCTCGCCGCCTCTCTAGCCTTTCTCCCTGGGTGGTATGTTACCCTTAGTTCTGTGTGTGTTTTAGCCCCACGTGGCTCTTTACTTTTCTGTTCGTTATTTTGTGTAGTGTGTGCTTTGTTAATAAACTACGCTAACTCACTGGTCACCCTCGTATCTCCTTTCCTGGCTCGTGAGAGCCAGAGTTATGACACTCTCTGAGTGCACTGTGCTGATTTGATTTGATTTGACCTTGTTTGCCCCGTGTTTACATTCCTCCTGACTGAGATTAGCGGAAGAACCGGCTCTTATGTCTACCCATACAATCAACAATCAGTTGTTGTCGTCAGCGGATTGGACTCTCAAGGACAATGCCCATGTGCCTTCTGCAAGCAAGAGAAAAAGAGAGACTCTGAACTCTGGACTTGTTTATAAGTCACATGATTATAACATCTATCCACTGCCAGGAGGCGCCCTCTGCTGCTCACTAACAACTGTTACATTTACACTACACAATGACATGCAAATATACACACACTGCTCTCCCTCCCTCTGCTGTGTGATTGTATCTATTGTCTGCTAATGTGCATAGAGGGTTTTTTTCTGTGTAATCAAAATTTGGCTCATTGAGCTTATATGAGCTTATACGAGCGTTATTCTGATAACTATGTTTTTTCTCTCTGCCTATTGTGTTTCCCCCCCCCCTTCCCCTCTTTACCCTCACTGCATGACAGGCGCCTTCATGGCTGCCGCGTCATTGGATGCGCCTAACGTGCGCGCCCAATGTCAAGTCAAATTCCTTGTGTGTTTACTTGTAAATATACTTGGCAATAAAGCTGATTCTGATTCTGATTCTGATTCTGATTTCCTTTTAAGCTGCTACCAGCTGCTGGAAAACAGCTGATGACTCCCCCCATGACCAGCTGATGTAGTGACAGGTTAATTAGTTTTTTTCATACATACATGCATTCAAAAAAGTAGAACAGGATTAATACAGAGGCACAAACAATGGAATGGAGTATCTATAATTATTGCACCATATCAATTAAGATACCCTGGCTCTCCTTTTATGTGGTCACCATTCTCTCCATAAAAGGGCAATGCAATTAAATATGTGGCAGGGCTACAAACATCCTGATGATCCCCAAGACTTTTGGGAAAATACTCTGTGGACTGACGAGACAAAAGTTGAAGTTTTTGGAAGGTGTGTGTCCCATTACATCTGGTGTAAAAGTAACACAGCATTTCAGAAAAGGAACATCATACGTGGCATCAGCCATCACTGGCATCAGCCATATGTGGCATCAGCCATCACTTTTGGAGTGGTCTGCTGGGGCAACGGCATTACAGCAGCCGATAGGAAGAGACTGAACAAACTGATCAAGAAAGCTAGCTCTGTCCTAGGAAAACGCCTTGACCCAGTGGAGGAGATGGGAGAGAGAAGGATGGTGGCTAAACTGTCATCTCTGCTGGAGTCCGAGTTCCACCCTATGCAGGACATATTGAAAGCACTGAGGAGCTCATTTAGCAGTAGACTACATCATCCTAGGTGCGCAACCGAGAAGTTTCGCAGGTCCTTCCTACCTACGGCTGTCAGACTGTATAGCCTAAGCAGGGCTACTCACAGAGATAGCAAAAAAACCCCAAAATGTGACGACCTAATAGTATTGAATGCAAAAAACACAACAGACTTACACAAATGGTCCCCTCCAGTATACAACTAGGAGAATATCAGTCGCTATGGAGGGTGACAATATGTATGGATACATATTCATACTATGTAGGATAACTAAGTAGACGGTTATGCTGTTTATTCCATCTTGCTATAATGCTCCGCACTTTGTATATATATTTATATATTTATGTGTATGCATGTATATCCACTGCTCTTATTTATATTTTCCGTATCTTCTTAATTATTGCTCTGAGTGTTGCTATCCCTGTGCTGCTGCAATCCTGGAATTTCCCCATTGTGGGACTAATAAAGGCTTATCTTATCTTATACCAACAGTAAAATATGGTGGTGGTAGTGTGATGGTCTGGGGCTGTTTTGCTGCTTCAGGACCTGGAAGAATTGCTGTGGTAAACTGAACCATGAATTCTGCTGTCTACCAAAAAATCCTGAAGGAGAATGTCCGGTCATCTGTTTGTGACCTCAAGCTGAAGCGCACTTGGGTTCTGCAGCAGGACAATGATCCAAAACACACCAGCAAGTCCACCTCTGAATGGCTTAAGAAAAACAAAATGAAGACTTTGGAGTGGCCTAGTCAAAGTCCTGACCTGAATCCGATAGAATTGCTGTGGCATGACCTTAAAAAGGTGGTTCATGCTGGAAAACCCTCCAATGTGGCTGAATTACAACAATTCTGCAAAGATGAGTGGAGCCACAATTCCTCCACAGTGCTGTAAAAGACTCATTGCCAGTTATCGCAAATGCTTGATTGCAGTTCTTGCTGCTAAGGGTGGCCCAACCAGTTATTAGGTTTAAGGGTCAATGACTTTTTCACACAGGGCCATGTAGGTGTGGATTTTTTTCCCTTAATATTAAACTTCTTCATTTAAAAACTGTGTTTTGTGTTTACTTGTGTTATCTCTATCTAATATTTAAATTTGTTTGATGATCTGAAACATTTAAGTGTGACAAACATGCAAAAAAATGAGAAATCAGGAAGGGGGCAAACACTTTTTCACACCACTGTACACATACATAGACACCATTACCACAACAACAAACAAAAAACCAGTGAGTAAAGATACTAATGAGCAAATCTCAACATGCATTACAAAATCTTATGATAGAAATTCAAAAATGAAACCCAACAAGTAAACGACTTCCCGCTAATCATACAATCCACTCGTGACTCTCACACTTTCACCCAGCCAACCCTAGTGAGTGATTAACAGAACCATCTTCCTCCCTGAATTTATTTAATTTCTCATTTTTGTACCTTATGTTTTACTCAAAATGTTTGGACATTGTTTTAACTCCATATTTAATCCATTCCATAATTTAACCCCACAGGTGGAAACACAAAACTTCTAGTTGTTGGTACGTTCACTGTCTTTGGAAGTAACCCCCCCTTAAATGATATCCTTTTGTCTTTCACCGAACATGTTTGGATGTTAACTGGCTGTAAATTGTTCCTCACTTTGTACATTGTTAGGGCAGTTTTATATTCCACCAAATCAAGGAATTTCAAACTTTTAGACTGTAAAAATAAACTACTTGTGTGATCATGGAAACCAGCACCATGAATGACTCTTGAATGGTGCTGCGATAATTAAACCCTGAGGTGTTCTGACCAAATCACATCACATCACCACCCCTGGGAGCTGAGTTAGCATGTGGGAAAACCACTAAAAACAGTTCACTAATATGAACAATGATAATTAATGTTAAATAAAAACATTACAGACTCACTGTGGCTGCTGAAGCTGGCGTTGCCGTAGGTCACCGAACAGCTGGATGACACGGAGCCGCAGCCCCCCGAATCCTGGGAACTTTTCAGCTGAAAAGAAAACAGCAAAAACGTCACAAATATCTAACATAAACCTAAAATTTTACAGGAAAAATTTTGGCAGTTTTTGAGGAAAAAAATTAAAAATTTGCAGGAAAAAGTCTCAAATTTGGTAGAAAAAAAGTTGCAGATTTATGAGGAAAAAGTTGAAATATATGTGGAAAAAAGTTGAAATTTTAAAGGAAGGTTTTTGAAAATTTTTGAGGAAAACTTTTAAAAATTTACAGGAAAAAAGTTGCAGATTTTAAAAAGTTGCAGATTTACAGTAAAGGAAAAAGTTAAAAATTCTGCATGAAAATTTTTGCCAAATTTTGAGTAAAAAACTGAAAATTCACAACAAAAAAGTTGCAAATTTACAAGAAAAAAGTTGCAGATTTAAAGGAAAAAAGTTACAAATTTATGAGAAAAAAGTTGCAGATTTAAAAGAAAAACTTGAAATTTTACAGGAAAAATTTAGCAAATGCTCGAGTAAAAATAAAAAAAAAAAAAAAGGTTACAAATTTATAAGAAAAAAGTAGCAGATTTAAAGAGGAAAACGTAGCAAATTTACATGGAAAAAAGTTGAAATTTTGCAGGAAAAATTTAGCAAATTTTTGAGTAAAAAAATTGAAAATTCACAAGAAAAAAGTTACAAATTTATGAGAAAAGGTTGCAAATTTACAAGAAAAAAAGCTGCAGATGCAAATGAAAAAAGTTACAAATTTATGAGGAAAAAAGTTGCAGATTTAATGGGAAAAAAAATTAAAAAATTTATTCCAAAAAAGTTAAAACTCTACAAGAAAATTTTGATAAATTTTCAAGTAAAAAATCAAACATTTACAGAAAAAAATTAAAAATTTTACAAGAAATTGTTTGCAAATTTTGAAGTAAAAAAAATGAATATTTAGAGGGAAAAAGTCTCTAATTTACAAGAAAAAAGTTACAGATTTAAAAGGAAAAAATCTGAAAAATTACTGGTCAAAAAGTTAAAATTTTACAAGAAAAATTTTTGCAAATTTTCATGTAAAAAATTGAAAATTTAAAGGAAAAAGTCTTCAATTTACAAGAAAAAAGCTGCAAATTTACAGGAAAAAAATCTGAAAATTTACTAGGAAAAAAAGCTGAAATTTAAAAAAAAATATTTTGTAAATTTTCAAGTAAAAATTTGAAAATTTACAGGGAAAAAAGTCTAATTTACAAGAAAAAAGTTACAGATTTAAAGGAAAAAATATGAAAATTTACTGGAAAGAAATTAAAATTTTGCAAGAAAATTTTTGCAAATTTTCAGGTAAAAAATTGAAAATTTAGAGAAAAAAGGCTCTAATTTATGAGAAAAAAGCTGCATATTTAAAGGAAAAAAATCTGAAAATTTACCAGGAAAAAAATTGAAATTTTACAAGAAATATTTTGCAAATTTTTAAAGTAAAAAATTGAAAATTTACAGGAAAAAGTCTCCAATTTACAAGAAAATAGATAGAGCTTTAAAGGAGAAAGTCTGAAAATTTACTTTGAAAAAGATGAAATTTTGCAAGAAATATTTTGCAAATTTTCAAGTACAAAACAGAAAATTTACAGGAAAAAAGTCTCTAATTTACAAGAAAAAACAGCTGCAGGTTTATAAGAAAAAAGTTGCAGATTTAAAGAAAAAAAATCTGAAAATTTACTGGGAAAAAGTTAAAATTTTACGACAAAAACTGCACATTTTCAAGTGGTGGATGAACTGGCAGCTATGTCCTGGTATGTCCCGCCTCATCTTCAGAGAGATTAGCATTATGTTGTTTACTGAAATGTGGCTAACAGAACTAGCAACAGATGCTAACATCAGACTGGAGGGTTTCCTCTTAATACGGGCAGATCGGACACCAGATAGCAGGAAGAGCAGAGGTGGGGTGCTGATAATGTATGTGAACAGCAGATGGTGTAATCCTGGACACATCATGATTAAAGAACACTGTAGCAAGGACACTGAGTTGCAAGCCGTTAGCATGCGACCGGCATACCTTCCCAGAGTTCTCACATGTTATTGTGATTGTTATTTATGTACCCCCTCTGCGAGCGCTGAGGCAGCGTGTGATGTCATCCATTCAGTCACTAGCAGGCTGCAGACACAACACCCAAATGCTCTCCTGCCCATCTCGGGTGATTTTAGCCATACTTCCCTGTCCTCCATTCTGCCCACGTTCACCCAGTATGCCACGTGCCACACCAGAGACAATAAAACACTGGACTTATTTTATGCAAACACCAAGGAGGCTTACACCTCATCACCCCCCCCCCCAACCCTCGGAAGATCGGACCACAGCTTGGTTCACCTCTTGCCTGTGTACAAACCTGCCTGTGGACACTGCCTGTGGAAACCTCCTGTTACCCGCACAGTGAAAATATGGTCTGAGGAGGCAGAGGACCCTCTGAAGGACTGTTTTGAATCCACTGTGTGGGAGCAGCTTTGTGCTCCACATGGTGAGGACATCAACGGCCTCACACACACCATCACAGGCTACACCAACTTCTATGCAGAAACCATCATACCCACCAAGACCATACAGTGTTTTTCAAACAACAAACCCTGGATCAACCCTGAGATAAAGTCACTGCTGAGGGAGAAGAAAAGGATCTTCAGGTCAGGAAACAGGGAGGAGCTGAAGTCCGTACAGAGGGAGCTAAGGAGGAAGATCAGAGAGGGGAAGGACAGCTGCAGGAAGAAGATGGAGGACAAGCTGCAGCACAGTGACATCAGCAGGATCTGGAGAGGCCTCAAAACCATCTCTGGGCACCAGAATACCTCCTCCCAGGCCGCAGGAGGTAGGGAGTGGGTGAACAACCTGAACCTGTTTTTAACAGGTTTGACAAACCGCCCTCTTCTCCACCTGCCCACAACCACTGCTGCCTCCACCTTCATCTAGTCCCGCTGTCCACGCCCCCCCGTACATCCCCCGTTGTTTTTTCCCCCACAGACCTATCACCCCCCCTCCCAGCACACAGCCCCCCTGCCCCAACCTGACTCTCACTAAGACCCATGTGAGAGCTGAGCTGAAGAAGATCAAAGTGAGGAAGGCTGCAAGTCTGGACAGAATCAGCTCAAGACTCCTCAAGTCCTGTGCAGACCAGCTCTGTGGGATCGTGGAGCACATCTTTAGTCTTAGCCTGAAGCTGGGGAGGGTACCACAGCAGTGGAAAACATCCTGTGTGGTACCCGTATTGAAAACTCCTCACCCCAAGGACCTGAACAGCTACAGACCAGTGGCCCTCACATCAAACCCAATGAAGACCCTGGAGAGGCTGTTCCTCACCTACCTCCACCCCCTGGTGAGACCAGCGATGGATCCACTTCAGTTTGCCTACCAGCATGGCATCAGGGTGGCAGGAGGTTCTCTGTCCCACCTGGAGAAGCCCGGGAACACAGTGAGGGCCAGTGATCTTCACTTCCGCCCTCCCAAGAGAGTAGACGCTTTTTCTTTCTCTCCTGCTCTGACTTTTTTCCTCCCCTCCCAACTACTGGATCCCAGCTTGCTGTTGTCTGTCTGCGTCTAACTGCGACCGTCGAAAAGAAATTATGGAGTTAATAAGCTGGGCTTTGAACACAATTGACACTATTTTTTCAACAAGGAAAAGTGCTCCGGGGGAAGCTGTCTGCCCCGCAGGAACGGCTCCAGCGGGCTATTTACGTGACACAGGTAATTGGAGAATGCTGTGTCTCACTAATCTCTCTATCGAAGATATTGAAGATTTGTTTATCTTCGTAATAATGGTGATCGGGATCTTTCTGATTGGGACTGGAATTGTCCTGGTTTACTGCAAATTGCTGAAGATGGATTCAACCTATCAAAATGCTGGCCAGGCGAGGTGCATCTGTCAAATTGAAAAATTGGAGAAGACCCTGATAGCGACAAATGGAGAACTGTCTCGGAAGGTGGATTACATCATGGTCTCGCTTAGGTCTTTCCACGATGGATTTAAAGCCCCGCAATGAAGGATTAAGTACTGAATCTACAGAAGAAATAAAAAGCCTTCTCTGTGATCAGTCCGATTTGGCTCAATTTCCCCATGAAAATTCCTCCTGGCTGTCTGCAGTCTGTGTTTTCAAAATCAACGAGCATAAGGCCTTGGACAGCCAGCTGGACTCTGCCAAGATAAGGACTCGGCGCCAGCCAGTCAAAACATCTCCTGCCAAGAGTCCTTGTTGTCTCTCTTATTAACATCAACACTGCTCAACACCGCACACACATTGATCCATGAACTGAATAAAGATACACACACTGCTCTCTTGTGTCTTGTTAACCCTGTGTAGCGAATGTGCATTGAGAGTTTTTTTTTTCCTTGAAATCTTAATATTGATTAATTATGTAACCAGTATTTTGAATCAATGATTTTTTTGCTCCTTCCTATTGTTCCTCGTATTATTCTTATTCTCATGCTTGTACTCACTATCCTGTTGGCAGGCGCATCTCTGATGCTGCCGCGTCACTGGAAATGCAGGTTCATTTTCTGTGTCAAGTCAAATTCTCTCGTATGTTATCAGTGATCTGTTAATGTACTTGGCAATAAATCTGATTCTGATTCTGATCTTCCTCCTACATCGTTCCCTGCCCCACCTGGAGAAGCCTGGGAGCACTGTGAGGACCATGTTTTTTGATTTGTCCAGTGGTTTCAACACCATCCAATCAGTGATCCTGTGGCACAAGCTGCTGTGCGCAGGGGTGGACCAGCACCTGTCACCGTAGATCCTGGACTACAGTACCTCACAAACCACCACAGTTTGTGAGAACCCAGGACTGTGTGTCTGACACCATCATCTGCAGTATGGGGGCCCCCCAAGGAACAGTTCTTGCTCCCTTCCTGTTCACCCTCTACACTGCCGACTTTTCACACAACACACCACACTGCCATCTACAGAAGTTCTCTGATGACTCTGTGATTGTTGGCCTCATCTCTGATGGAGATGATGTGGAGTACAGAGGACTTATCCAGGACTTCATGGACTTGTGCCTACAGAACTGCCTTCAGATCAATGCGAGGAAAACCAAGGAATTAGTGGTAGACTGCCGCAGGCAAGGACAACCTCCCACAGCACCAGTAAACATCCAGGGAACAGACATTGAGATGGTGACATCCTACAAGTTCCTGGGTATTCACCTGAACAATAAACTGGACTGGTCACACAACACCAACGTGCTCTACAAGAAGGGGCAGTGCAGGCTGTTCCTCCTGAGGAGACACAGGTCTTTTGGAGTGCAGGGGGCACTCCTGAAGACCTTCTGCAATTCAGCCATCACATTTGGAGTGGTCTGCTGGGGCAGCGGCATCACCGCAGCCGAAAGGAAGAGACTGAACAGACTGATCAAAAAAGCTAGCTCTGTTCTGGGGCGACGCCTCGACCCAATGGAGGAGATAGGAGAGAGGAGGATGGTGGCTAAGCTGTCATCTATGCTGGAGGCCAAGTCCCACCCCATGTGGGACATGCTGAATGCACTGAGGAGCTCATTTAGCAGTAGGCTAAATCAAGCCTAAATCGTAGGCTAAATCGAGTGGAATCTCTCTAGGACGGCCATCCTAGGTGCTCGAGGGAGAGGTTCCGCAGGTCCTTCCTACCTACAGCTGTCAGACTTTATAACCTAGCCAGGGCTGCCGTAGAGGTCATATTAAATGTAGTAAATGTAAAAACTTTGCATAATAGAGATCATCCCCTCCATTATACAACTAGGACAATAACAATTATTATTGAGGGTGGCAACAACACTGTTGATTCAATGTGAATTATACTGTCTGGGTCCATATTTATATTCTACAGCGTAATTTAATAAACTGTAATGCTGTTGATACCATCTAGCTGCAATACTCCTGCACTGTCTATATAACTGTGTTCATATGTATATTCATTTACTGCTTTGGCTAACCAGTTCTTGTTATCTTATTTACTATTGCTCTGAGTGCTGCTATCCCTTTTCTGCTGCAGTCCTGGAATTTCCCCATTGTGGGACTAATAAAGGCTTATCTTATCTTATCTTATCTCTTCTTATCTTATCTTAAGTAAAAAATTGAAAATTTACTAGGAAAAAGTCTCTAATTTAGAAGAAAAAAGTTACAGATTTATACGAAAAAAGCTGCAGAAAATTTACAGGGAAAAAATGTTGAAATTTTACAAGAAATATTTTGAAAATTTACAGGGAAAAAAGTCTCTAATTTATGAGGAAAAAAGCTGCAGATTTAAAGGAAAAAATCTGAAAATTTACTGAGAAAAAAAGTTGAACTTTTACAGGAAAATTTTTGCAAATTTTCAAGTCAAAAATTGAAAATTTACAGGAAAAAAGTCTCTAATTTATGAGAAAAAAGTTGCAGATTTAAAGCAAAAAATCTGAAAATTTACTGGGAAAAAAGTTGAAATTTTACAGGAAAATTTTTTGCAAATTTTCAAGTAAAAAACTGAAAATTTACAGGAAAAAATGAGAAAAAAGCTGAAGATTTATAACAAAAAAGTTGCAGATTTAAAGCAAAAAAAAATCTGAAAATTTACTGGGAAAAAAAGTTGAAATTTTACATGAAAAATTTTGCAAATTTTCAAATAAAAATTGAAAATTTCCAGGAAAAAGTCTCTAATTTACAAGAAAAAGTTGCAGATTTAAAGGAAAAAATCTGAAAATTTACCGGAAAAATTTGAAATTTTACAGGAAAAATTCTTTAATTTAAGAGCAAAAAAGTTGCAGATTTATTTAAAAAAAGTTGCAGATTTAAAGGGGAAAAAATCAGAAAATTTAGTGGGAAAAAAGTTAAATTTTTACATGAAAAAATTAGCAAATTTTCACTTAAAAAATTAAAAATTTACAGGAAAAAGTTGCAGATTTAAAGGAAAAAAAATCAGAAAATTTACTGGGGGAAAAAAGTTAAAATTTTACAAGAAATATTTTGCAAATTTTCAAGTAAAAAATTTAAAACTTACAGGAAACAAGTCTAATTTACCAGAAAAAAGTTGCAGATTTATAAGAAAAAAGTTGCAGATTTAAAGGAAAAAAATATGAAACTTTACAAGAAAAAGTTCAATTTTTACAAGAAAAAGGAACATTTATTAATATAAATTAACAACAACATAACACATTAACCCTTCAGCTTTGTTCTTGTAACTGTGACTCGGTACCATGTGTTCCAGGACGGCGGTGTTGGAGTAGACGGGCGGTTCTTGTGTGGACGGACTCAGCTGGAACGGGTCGTCCATGTAGGTGTTGGAGGAGGGAAACCTGTGAGTCTGCAGACCGCTGCAGAAGAAAGAACATCAGCCATGTTCATGTGTGGAGTCACCACAGCAACCTTTAAAGTGACACTCTAGCAAAAATCAATTTTTTTCTCTTGTTAACATGTCTGTAACATGTTTTTTTTTTTTTTTGTGACTTACACGACAAATCAAGAACAAAATCTCACCACAGTCCCAAGACTGTGTTTTTCTTCTGTGAATTTCCAGTTTGGTAAAGCTCCCCTGAAACGGGCAAGTTTGGACAGACCATTTGTAGCTACGTAAGCATTCCTGCTTAGCCTTGTTGGTTATAATCAGACGGATACTCTTGGCTACCTCAGGGGAAGAGGGAGGAGCCGAGGAGTGGCGGGATTGAGGCAGAGCGGGTTGGGGTAGCAGCAGAGACAGAGGCAGAGAGGTGAATGGGGGGAACCGATTTGAATGTGGCTCGGTGTGAGCTGAGAGCAGTCACATTCAAATCAGGTCCTTGCCCTCCCCTCCCTGCTTAGTCGCCGGTGGATGGGGAACTGGTTGTTAGTAAAAAGTAAACACATATTTGGCAACTAAACATTTATCTCTCGCCTCGACCATTTTCAGAAAAATGTTTGTCTTTTTACTTTTGAAGATATTGGCAAACCTTTAACGTCCAGAAGCATTGTGAACAGACTAGCAGCTCACCAACCCAGATTTGTGGCAACCAATCATGTGCAAGCCCTGCAGGCCACTAATTAGGATATTCATAGAGCCGCACCTACTTAAGTAGGTGAAAGATTCAAAAGCTCTTTCCAAGCAATTCTAGAACAATGAAATTTTTTTTTTTTTGTGGATAAAAAGCCACAATATAGTATTTTGGGCAATACACATTCATTTTTGAGGTGATTTTAGAGCCACCAGAGTGCATCTGAACTTATTGGTAAGTATGGATACATGTTCTTCCAGAGTCTACAAAATAAACTGCTGTGCCCCAAGGTTCAATTTTAGGTCCAATACTTTTTAATCTGTACATGATGCCCCTTGGGGATGTCATCAGGAAACACGGCATCAATTTCCATAGCTAAGCTGATGACACCCAACTTTATATCGCTGTGTCTCCTGATGACATAGAACCAACACCTTTTTTTAAACTGTATTTTAGACATTAAATTATGGATGGCAGCAAACATGGAGATACTGATGCATGCTTTTATCGCCAGTCATATTGATTACTATAATGCCCTGCTCTCTGGTCTTCCCAAAAAGACAATTTCAAATCTGCAGTTATTACAGAATTCAGCTGCACGTGTTCTGACGAGGACCAGACAGCAGGCTCACATCACGCCGGTTTTAGAGTCACAGCATTGGCTCATCGTATCCTTCAGGATGGATTTTGGGGTTCTTTTATTGGTTTATAAATGTCTGCATGGTCTTGGGCCTTCTTATTTATCAGAACTACTTTTAACATATGAGCCCCCATGGCCTCTGAGGTCCTCTGGCACTGGCCTTTTAATTATCCCTACTGTCAGAACACGCACCTGTGGTGTGGCTGCTTTTAATTACTACAGCCCACGTCTGGGTAACAGCCTGCTGGAGAACATCATGGCTGCTGAGAATGTTCATGTTTTTAAAAACAGGCTCAAGACCTACTATTTTAACCTTGCTTTTGACTGGTTTCCTATTTTAATTTTCTAAATTTCTGATTTTAAACTTATTTTATGCTCTTGTTATAATTATTCACTTTTGTTATTAAATATTACTACATTTTAAACTGTTTGAGCTTAAATGGAGGTGTGTGTTTATGATTTTCTTTTTATTAACAAATTATATATAATTTTATTATTTATTATTGATAGTTTTATTCATCTTACTATCCTGTCCTAACTCCAGTGTTTCCTCATAGGGGGGCCCTCCCACAGGGGGCTGCCTGGTTGTGGCTGCAGGGCGCTGGCCTGTGACAGCCCTGGCCCACCCAATGACTGGTCTTGGGTGGTTTCAGAGGTGGTATCCCTGTAGCTGCGGACCTGGCACTTCCCTTGTGTTGATGGCTCCCTAAGATTATGCTTCTACACCTGGAACCTCGGCGCTCGGTCATGTCTCACATTGATGTGTGTGTGTGTGTGTGTTGTAAAGCACTTTGTGCTACAACTTTTTTGTATAAAAAGTGTTATATAAATAAAGTTTTGATTGATTGATTGATCTAAAGTTCTGCTGAGGGGAGGGTTAACCTGCCATTCCCCTTCCACATTCACAGGTGGAAATCAATCATTAACCCCCCAACATGGAAAAAAAGAGAATCGTCCCCAGAGTATCATCATAAACCTTTATATCATCTTAAACTGAATCACATGACTTTGGCCACCGACTCGAAGCAGAAATGGAACAAAAATTCTTATACATTTGCAATGTTTTTCTCATGAATTTTCAACTTTTTTCCTTTAAATCTGAAACTTTTTTGCTGTAAATTTTCATTTTTTTCCTCATGAATTTGCAACTTTTTTCTTCTAAATTTGATACATTTTTTCTTTTAAATTTTTAACTTTTTTGATGTGAATTTTCAATTTTTTTCCTGAAAAAAATTACAAAATTTGGAAGATTTACAATTTTTTCCCTCATAAATTTGCAACTTTTTTCTTGTGAATTTGCTACTTTTTTCTTTTAAATCTGCAACTTTTTTATAGATCTGCAACTTTTTTCTCATTAACCTGTTGAACTCTGTTCAACTTCCCTAAAAACGTCTAAAAATAACGTGCCCAAAGTAAATCAAAAGCTGTTCTTCAACCCTTTGCAGCATCTTCATGGGGTTGGTCTCATTTTAAAAGAAAACACTTTGAATTTTTTGGCAAAACAGTCATAATCTCTCTAAGTGCTCCTGCCACTGAGTAACAAGAAAGTTCACCTGGGTGTTTTTTTAGATACAAATGCTTGCAAATAACATACAGCTGTCAGATACTGGCTGGAAAACACAACAAAAATGTAGAACCAAGTGTTTTCAAGCTCAGGTCAAAATTTTGTAAAAATACCACAAAAAATGAATATATTACACAGCTTTTTTCTCAGGTTGTAACAAGGCTGTGTCTGTACTGGAAGACTGGAAATACAGCTTTTTTTTTCAGTGCGCACTGAGACGCACTAAGACGCAGAGACGTGACCGCCCGCGGAATTCACAGAGTTCAAGGGGTTAATTTACAACTTTTTCCCATAAATTTAATTTTTTTTTTTTTTTTACTCGAAAATTTGAAACATTTTTCAGGTGAAATTTGAACTTTTTTCAGTAAATTTTCAACTTTGCCTTTAAATCTGCAATTTTTTTTCCTCATAAATGTGCAACTTTCTCTCTTTAAATCTGCAACTTTTTTATTGTAAATGTGAGACTTTTTCTTGTAAGTTTTCAATTTTTTCCTCGAAAATTCGCAATTTTTTTCAGTAAAATTTACACTTTTTTCATCATAAATTTGCAACTTTTTCTTGTAAATTTGCTACTTTTTTCCCTTAAATTTTCAACTTTTTCTTGTAAATTTGCAAGTGTTTTTACTCAAAAATGTGCAACATTTTTCTTGCAAAATTTCATTTTAAAGTAAACTTTCAGCTTTTTCCCTTTAAATCTGCAATTTTTTTTTCATAAATTTGGGACTTTTTCTTCTAAATTTACTACTTTTTCCTTTAGATTTTCAACTTTTTTGATGTGAATTTTTTATTTTTTTCCTAAAAAATTTGCAAAATTTTTCCTGTAAAATTTGCAATTTTTTGCTCAGAAATGTGCAACTTTTTTAATGTAAATTTGCTACTTTTTCTTTTTAAATCTGCAACTTTTTTCTTGTAGATCTACAACTTTTTTTTTTTATCATAAATTGGAGACTTTTTCCTGAAAATTTGAAAATTTTTTTCCTTGAAAATTTGCAACATTTTTCCTATGAAATTTGGAATTTTTTCTTATACGGTACATCTGGAAAGTATTCACAGTGCTTCACTTTTTCCACATTTTGTTGTAACAGCAGGGGTGTCCAATCATGTGCCATGGAGGGCCAAGACCTGCAGGCTTTACCTCCAACCAGTGTCTTCAACAGCAGATTCCACTGAATTTCTTCCCACTGATTGCTGATAAGTGAAAACACCTGCTGAAGAGAAAACCTGCAGGGTCTTGGCCCTCAGTGGCACATGACTGGACACCCCTGTGTTACAGCCTTATTCCAAAATGGAATAAATTCATTTTCTTTTTCTCAAAATTCTACACCCAACACCCCATAATGACAACGTCAAAAAAATTGAGATTTTTGCAAATTTATTAAAAATAAAAAACTCAGAAATCACATGTACATAAGTATTCACAGCCTTTGCTCACTATGTTGTTGATGCACCTTTGGCAGCAATTACAGCCTCAAGTCTTTTTTTTTTTATACACATTTTAACAGGCTCATATATGAGCACACATACATATACAAAAACATAAACAGACACATACTAAAACCAATAATCGCAAAAAAGGATATATATACACTACCGTTCAAAAGTTTGGGGTCACCCAGACAATTATTTTGTGTTTTCCATGAAAAGTCACACTTATTTACCACCATGAGTTGTAAAATGAATAGAAAATATAGTCAAGACATTGACAAGGTTAGAAATAATGATTTGTATTTGAAATAATAATTTTTTCCAGATACTCAACCTGCTCAAAGGAAGGTCAGTTTTATAGCTTCTCTAACCAGCTAAACTGTTTTCAGCTGTGCTAACATGATTGCACAAGGGTTTTCTAATCATCCATTAGCCTTCTGACGCAATGAGCAAATACATTGTACCATTAGAACACTGGAGTGATAGTTGCTGGAAATGGGCCTCTATACACCTATGTAGATGTTACACCAAAAACCAGACATTTGCAGCCAGAATAGTCATTTACCACATTAGCAATGTATATTAGATATTAGAGTGTATTTCTGATTAGTTTAAAGTTATCTTCATTGAAAAAAACAGTGCTTTTCTTTCAAAAATAAGGAAATTTCTAAGTGGCCCCAAACTTTTGAACGGTAGTGTATATATATATATATACAGTATATATATATACAGTGATCCCTCGCTTATCGCGGTTAATGGGTTCCAGAACCGACCGCGAAAAGTGAAAAACCACGAAGTAGCGTCACCCCTAATGACGTCACCCATAAATAATACGTACGTTCATTCTCTCACTCTCTCTCTCATATGATACACGTGTGTGTGTGTGTGTGTGTGTGTGTGTGTGTAAGTGTACATACATACGTAGATGTAAATAAAGTGTACATAAATATGTTTTTAGAACTCTTTTATTCTTATAACAAGATACGTAACTCAAGATGAAGATGATTTACTGCACAGGTTAATGAGAGCTTTACTGCTCCTCAGGTGACGCCTCATCGTCAGGTGCTAGAGGCGCAGGATCGTCGACGGCAGCTTCCGATAGAGCTGGAGAAGCTGCAGGAGGCGGCGTAGTGGCTCGACCTGAAGACTATTTCGCACAAAAAGGCACAAGAGAACAGCGAAAAGTTCCACGTTGCGAGACTAAGCAACACGGGCGATAAAGAACGATGAATGCGGTCTTCCTTCGCTGGGTATGGGTGCTCGGCAGGGAGAGAAGCTGGGTAAAACGTCTCGGCCAATCAGCTTGCGAGATTCCCGAGCCGAGCCAACACGAGAACAGCGAACAGAGAGGTGGATTTTGAGTTGTGCGGGCTCTCCGTGTTGATACCTGATGTTCTAATGCAGTCTCCCTGCCTTCTGCTAGTGCCCGCCCATTTTTTCTCAATTTTGAATTTTTGATGAATATTTTTGAAAAATCCGCGATGCACTGATGGCGCGAAAGGTGAGGCGCGAAGTAGCGAGGGATCACTGTATATATATATATACAAAAAAGCATGAGACAATGTACCCACTGACATTTGACATCTGTCACACAGTGGTGAAATAGAGGGATAATATACAGTATATATATATATATATAGTATATATATATACTGTATATGCACACACACACACACACACACACACACGTATATATAATGAATCTGCCAGAGTCACACTGTTGTGTCACCAGGTGGCCATAAGGGCCCATTCATTAACATTGACATAACTCACACCTTTAGGCCTTGCAATTGTCAAAGTAAGTAATAAAGGGACCCCATATAGCAGAGAATTTTTGCAATGAGTTGATTCTTATAAACCTGAGTCTTTCCATCTGTATAACATTCATCATGTCCTTCGACCACTGACGAAAAGATGGAGAGGAAGTGGCTTTCCACTCCCTCAAAATAAGTCTCATGGCAACAGTCATGCCCAACATCAGTGACTGTTGTATGGATTTGCGAAGACGATGAGTAAGTTGGGAACAGCCAAAGATAGCGAGAATTGCATCCAGGGGGAGAGTGATTTGATAAGCTGTGGAATACCAATCAAACACTCCGGACCAAAAGTCAAAAAGTGAGGGGCAGAACAAAAAAGCATGAGACAATGTACCCACTGACATTTGACATCTGTCACACAGTGGTGAAATAGAGGGATAAATTTTATACAGTCGGTGCTTTGAGTAATGAAGGTGGTGAACCACTTTATATTGGATCAGCTGGTGTCTGCTGTTGACCGAGAAAGCCTGAACTGCTGACAGACTTCTGTCCCAAGTGTCTCCGGACAATTCAATTCCCAACTCCAAATCCCAAGCTGTCCTGATTGTCTCAGAAGAGGCAATGGAAACACTGTCAAACATATTCACAAATTTAGAGACAAGGTGCCTGGAGTGAGGGGGGTTCTTAATAAGATCAAAGAAGGCATGTTTCTCCAGAACTGCACCAGATTTATTAACTACGGATTGAATATAATGTCTGATTTGTAAATATCAAAAAAAATGTGAATGAGGAAGACCAAATTTTTCTCTAAGCAAATTAAATGATGCTAAACTCCCCTTAATATACAAGTCCCCAATGGATAACAAACCCCTCTCTCTCCAAGCATGGGAAGTTTTATCCAACCATGGGGGTAAAAATGAATGGTTATAACAAACTGGTGTATCTGCTGAGGTCTCTGGTAAATGCAGAAATGCCCGTACCTGATTTAAAATTTTAACCGAATTTCTTAATGTAAAGATTAAACATTTCAAAATTTTCAAGTCATCCAATTTGGTCAACAGCAGGGCGGGCAAAGAGGAGTTAATGACAGAGTCAAATTCCATGCGCAGCCACAGAGGGGCCTCAAACGCCACGTTATTCACAGATGCATGTAACCAAAACATTAGCGATCTGGCGTTGGCAGCCCAGTAGTAATGCTTGAACAGCGGCAGGCCCAGCCCGCCTTCCAGTTGAGGCTTTTGCAAATGGGATTTAGAAATCTGATGATTTTTTTATAGTTCCAAACATAGGTTAAGTTTATTGTATCCAATTCCTTGAAAAAAGCTGATGTAAGAAATATAGGCAGTTTAAAGAAATCTGGGGAGGGAGACCATCTTGATTGAGTTTATTCGACCAATCACAGACAAAGGTAGGATTTTCCAATTTTCTACATGCCGCTTTAGGTCTGAGATAAACTCACCAAAATTTAGTTCAAATACCAATTTAGGATTTTTAGGTATAGTTAGGTCAAGGTATTTAATATGATCATTAACTATTTTGAAAGGCTTATTTTCCAGGAAACCTGGCGAAAAAACATCTGAAAGAGGCATAAATTCACTCTTGGAACAGTTTATAGTGTAACCTGACAGTCTACCAAAAGAGATAATCAGGTCCAGGAGAGGGGAAATTGATTTTTCTAAATTATCTAAATATAATATCACGTTGTCTGCATACAAACTGATGAGAGATTCAACTCCTCTGACCTTCAGGCCTACAATATTCGGATGATTTCTTATGCTTAGGGCGAGGGGTTCAAGCGCAGCTGCAAAAAGGGCTGGTGATAAAGGGCAACCCTGCTGAACTGAACGGTGTAGAGAGAATGGAGTTGACCTGTCACCATTTGTTAACACAGAATACATTGAATTGTCATATATCAGTCTCACCCAGGCTATGAAAGAGTCACTGAACCCAAATCTAGTTAATGACTAACATGTAGGTCCACTCGACCTGATCAAAAGCTTTTTGTGCGTCCAGTGAAAAAATTGCTGCTCCTTTAGCTTTACCGTGATCAGCATAAATGGTGTTAAGGAGTTGTCTTACATTAAAAAAGAAAATCTGCCCGGGATGAACCCTGTTTGATCAAGATGGATGATTGATGATAGATATTTGTTTAGCCGAATAGCCAGCAATTTAGTGATTACCTTCCTATCAAAATTCTGGAGCGAAATGGGCCTGTAACTGGCTGGGTCCGTCTCATCTTTCCCTTTCTTTAAGATTAATGTAATATTGGCCTCATTTAATGTTTTAGGTAGGGCCTTGTTCGCCTTTGAAGCGAGTGCCATTTTAAGTAAAAGAGGGGCAAGAATATCACAAAACATTTTATAAAATTCACAACTGAAGCCATCAGGTCCTGCTGCTTTACCAGATGGAAATGACTTAATGGCAGATTTTATCTCATCCAATGTGAAATCAGAATCTAAATCTTTCCTAGCTGTATCTGTGAGTTTGGGTAATATGAGGGAATCAAAAAAATCATTTAAATCAGAATGGGAGGGGGAACATTTGGAACTATAGAGTTCACTATAAAATTCTTTAAAACAACCATTTATATCTTTGGGGTTAGTTAGTAATGTACTTGTCTGTGATTTAATACAATGAATAGACCTTGACGCCTGAACACCTTGAAGCTGTCATGCTAGAAGCATTTCATGCTTATCACCCAGTTCAAAATGTTTCTGTTTTAGTTTTAGGAGGAACTTGTTTACCACCCAGGATACAGTTATATTCATATTTGAGTTTCATAATCTTATTATAATCTTCCATGGAATTTGAAGCCTGATACGCCGTTTCAAGGGTGGGGAGGATGCTTTCAATCTCTTTTAAGCCCCCCCCCTTTCTTTTTTAGCAGGGGATTCATAAGAAATTATATACCCACGAACAACCACTTTGAATGTTTCCTAAAGGGTGGCTTCTGTCACCTCACCATTGTCATTTATTTCCATAAAATCTTTTAACTGAGTGGTAATATAATTTGTGAATTTTTCATCTGAAAGTAATGATGGATTAAAACGCCAGGAATACGTTTGTTTAGAAAGGGAGAGTTTCAAGGATATTGTCAAAGGACTATGATCTGAGATCAGAATATTATGATATTTTGAATTAGTAACATGAGAAATCAGCTGAGAGTCCACCAAGAGATAATCTATTCTGCTGTATGATTTATGAACATGGGAATAAAATGAGTAATCTTTCTGAGTGGGATGTTGGATTCTCCAAATATCGACCAAATTTTGAGATTTGAGCAGGGTATTTAGGACCTGTACTGAAGCTATATTTGGGGGGGGGGGGCAGAAGACAGCCTGTCCAAATAAGGATCCAAATAACAATTTAAATCGCCACCGATTATTATATATTTGAACTGCCGTCGTCTGGGAGCAGCTCAAAGACCTTGAAAAAATTGGGGTCATCTATATTTGGACCATAAATGTTTAAAAACGTCAATGGAAGTGAATTTATAGTACCCGACACCCTGATGTACCTGCAGTGGGGGTCTGTTGTCATGGACATAAATTGAAATGGGATACTTTTCTTAAAGAGGATAGCCACACCTCAAGCATGAGATGTAAAAGGATGACTGGTAAACCTGTGATATCCAACTACACCTCAGTCTGCGTTGCTCAGTTGCTTTGATATGAGTTTCCTGCAGAAAAATCACATCGGCAGAGAGGGATTTAAGGTGTCTGAAAACTTTATCTCTCTTAGTGGCGTGACCAAGTCCCTTAACATTCCACGAGATCACTGTGACATCCCTTCCCCTTAAATTTGCTTTACCAAGAGACCTCTGCATCCAAAAAGTATAAGGCCCACATTCCAGCCGACCAACCTGGCACACCATGTGGAACATCTGGCAGACAAGAAAAAAAGTAAAACAGTAAAAAAGACAGAACAACTATACATAATAAAACAAAAATCAAAAAAGACACAAAAAAAAAAATCTACTTGAGCCATAACAGAACATATATTCACCCCCCTCCCACCCCCGTTTGTGTCTCCCTAAACCAGACGTGAAAATTCCCATTTTCAATTCAATTCAATTCAATTCAATTCAACTTTATTTATATAGCGCCATATCACAACAACAGTCATCTCATAGCACTTTCAAATGTAAGGGAAACCCCCACAATTGCAGAAAGACACCAGCAATCAGACGATCCCCTGTGAGCAAGCACTTGGTGAGGGTGGAGAGGAAAAACTCCCTTTTAACAGGAAGAAACCTCAAGCAGAACCAGGCTCAGGGAGGGGCAGTCATCTGCTGTGACTGGCTGGGGGGGGGGGGGGGGATACAGAAGATGAAAAGAACAGACATGTAGAGAGCAAACATTAAAGGAGTGAAGCCCAGTACATTATTAGAGGTCCCCCAGCTGTCTAAATCTATTAGCAGCATAACTAAGGGAGGGTTCAGAGACACATGATTCCTCCCTAATTGTAGGCTATATCAAAAAGGAAGGTTTTAATCCTATTCTTAAAATCAGAGATCGAGTCTGACTCCCGAATCCAGATTGGTAACTGGTTCCACAGGAAAGGAGCTTGACAACTGAAGGCTCTGCCTCCTAATGTACTTTTGGAGATTCGAGGTATTACAAGTAATCCAGCCTTTGGGAGTGTAATGCTCTGTTAGGATGATAGGGTAGTATCAGCTCTTTTAAGTAAAAAGGGGCCTGATTGTTAAGAGCTTTGTAAGTGAGAAGAAGGATTTTAAACTTAATTCTGAACTCTATGGGAAGCCAGTGAAGGGAGGCCAGAACCGGAGAGATATGATCTCTCTTTCTACTACCTTGCAGCAGCATTTTGGATCACCTGAAGACTTCTTAAAGATATTTTAGGACAACCTGATAATAAAGAGTTACAATAATCTAATCGAGAGCTAACAAAAGCGTGGATCAGTTTCTCAGCATCACTCTGAGACAAGATGCTCCTAATCTTGGCAATATTACGCAAATGACAGAAGGCAGTCTTAGAAACAAATTTAATATGTGAATTGAAAAACAGATCAAAACGCCCCTCATGGATCGTCACCTTATCGTGGTGGGGGGGTTTGCGTGCCCCAGTGATCCCAGGAGCTATGTTGTCCAGGGCAATTTGCCTCTGATAGGGTCACCCAAGACAAACTGCTCCTGGGTGAAGGGCCAGACTAAGAACGATCCAACAGACTCTCATGATAAATTCTATATCAAGGATTCAGTGTACCCCGCCCGGTATGGGGTTACCGGGGCCTCACCCTGGAGCCAGGCCTGGGGGAGGGGCTCGAAGGCTAGCGTCTGGTGGCTGGGTTTCCACCCATGGGACCCGGCCGGGCTCAGCCCGAAGGAGTTACATGGGTCCGCCCTCCAGTGGGCTCACCACCTGCAGGAGGGATCATGGGGGTCCGGTGCTATGTGGATTAGGTGGCGGTCAAAGGCGGAGACCTTGGCGGACTGATCCCAAGCTTTCTAAACTGGCTTTTGGTACGTGGAATGTCACCTCTCTGGTGGGGAAGGAGCCTGAGCTGGTGTACGAGGTTGAGAGATACCGGCTAGATATACAGTAGTCGGCCTCACCTCAACACACAGCTCTGGTTCTGGAACCAGTCTCCTGGAGAGGCGCTGGAGCTTGGCCTTTTCTGGAGTTGCCCCGAGCGAGAGGCAAAGAGCAGGGGTGGGTATCCTTGTATCCCCCCACCTTGCTGCCTCTATATTGGAGTTTTCTCCGGTGGACAAAAGGGTTGCTTCGCTGCGCCTTCGGGTTAGGAAACGGGTCCGGACCATCATTTGTGCCTATGCACCAAATGATGTTTCAGAGTACCCACCCTTTTTGGAGTCTGTGACTGGAGTGCTGGAGGGTGCTCCTCTTGGAGACTCCATTATCCTACTGGGGGACTTCAATGCGCACGTGGGCAACGACAGTGAAACTTGGAGGGGGGTGATTGGGAGGACCGGCCTGCCCGATCTGAACCCGAGTGGTGTTCAGTTATTGGACTTCTGTGCTAACCACAGTTTGTCCATAACGAACACCATGTTCAAGCATAAGGGTGTCCATATGTGCACCTGGCACCGGGACACCCTAGGTCGCAGGTCGATGATCGATTTTGTTATTGTGTCATCAGACCTACGACCGTATGTCTTGGACACCCGGGTAAAGAGAGGTGCAGCGCTGTCAACTGATCACCACCTGGTGGTGAGTTGGATCCGATGGCAGGGAAGGAAGCCATTCAGACCTGGTAGACCCAAACGTATAGTAAGGGTGTGCTGGGAATGTCTGGCTGAGGCCCCTGTCCGGGAGGTCTTCAACTCCCACCTCCAGAAGAACTTCAACCACATTCCGAGGGAGTCTGGAGACATGGAGTCTGAATGGGCCATGTTCTCCACCTCTGTTGTTGAAGCTGCAGCCCAGAGCTGTGGCCGCAAGGTGGTCGGTGCATCTCGTGGTGGCAACCCCCGAACCAAGTGGTGGACACCAGTGGTGAGGGGGGCCATTAAGCTGAAGAAGGAGTCCTATCGAGCTTGGTTGGCTTGTGGAACTCCCGAAGCAACTGAGGTGTACCGGCAGGCCAAGCAGAGTGCAGCTCAGGTAGTTGCTGAAGCAAAAACCCGGGTATAGGAGGAGTTCGGTGAGGCCATGGAACAAGACTTTCGGTCGGCCTCGAAGAGATTCTGGCAAACTGTCCGGCGGCTCAGGAGGGGAAAGCAGCTCCCTGTCCACACTGTGTATGGTGTGGATGGGACACTGTTGACTTCGACTGGGGATATCGTCGGGCGGTGGAAGGAATACTTCGAGAATCTTCTCAATCCCACTGATACGCCTTCCACAGAGGAAGCAGGGTTTGGGGACGAGGGGGATGACTTGCCTATCACAGGGGCTGAGGTCACCAAGGTGGTTAAAAATCTCCTTGGTGGTGGGGCCCCGGGGGTGGACAAGATTCACCCTGAGTACCTCAAGGCCCTGGATATTGTTGGGTTGTCATGGTTGACACGCCTCTGCAACATTGCGTGGAGGTCGGGGGCAGTGCCTTTGGCATGGCAAACCGGGGTGGTGGTTCCTGTCTTCAAAAAAGGGGACCGGAGGGTGTGCTTGAACTTTAGAGGGATCACACTCCTCAGCCTCCCTGGGAAGGTCTATGCCAAGGTACTGGAGAGGAGAGTCCGGCCGCTGGTCGAACCTCGGATTCAGGAGGAGCAATGTGGTTTTCGTCCTGGCCGTGGCACATCGGACCAGCTCTTTACCCTCGCGAGAATTCTTGCGGGTTCGTGGGAGTTTGCCCAACCAGTTTACATGTGTTTTGTGGACTTGGAGAAGGCATTTGACCGCGTCCCTCATGGTTTTTTGTGGGGGGTGCTTGGGGAGTATGGGGTATCGGGCTTGTTGTTACGAGCTATTCGGTCTCTGTACAACCATTGTGAGAGTTTGGTTCGTATTGCCAACACTCGGTCGGAGTCATTCCCAGTGGGAGTTGGATTCCGCCAGGGCTGCACTTTGTCACCGATCCTGTTCATAATTTTTATGGACAGGATTTCTAGGCACAGCCAGGGAGTGGAGGGTATCATGCTTGGTGACCACAGGATCTCATCTCTGTTGTTTGCAGATGATGTTGTCTTGTTGGCTTCATGCAGCAATGACCTCCAGCTCTTGCTGGGACGGTTTGCCGCTGAGTGTGAAGCGGCTGGGATGAGAGTCAGCACCTCCAAGTCCGAGTCCATGGTCCTCAGCCGGAAAAAGTGTGGATTGCCCTCTCTGGGTTGGGGACAGGCTCCTGCCCCAAGTGGAGGAGTTTAAGTATCTTGGGGTCTTGTTCACGAGTGAGGGGAAAATGGAGCGAGAGATTGACAGACGGATTGGAGCAGCATCTGCAGTAATGCGGACGTTGTACCGGTCTGTTGTGGTGAAGAGGGAGCTTAGTTCTAAGGCAAAGCTGTCAATTTACCAGTCAATCTACGTTCCTACTCTCACCTATGGTCACAAGCTTCAGGTAATGACCGAAAGAACACGATCGCGGATACAAGCGGCTGAAATGAGCTTTCTCCGTAGGATTGCTGGACTCACCCTCAGAGATAGGGTGAGGAGCTCAGTCATCCGGGAGAGGCTCAGAGTAGAACCGCTGCTCCTCCACATTGAAAGGAGCCAGTTGAGGTGGTATGGGCATCTGATTAGGATGCCTCCTGGACGCCTCCCACTTGAGGTGTTTCAGGCACGTCGCACTGGGAGGAGAACCCGGGGCAGACCCAGGACTCGGTGGAGAGACTATGTCTCCTAGCTGGTCTGGGAACACCTTGGTATCCTCTCTGAAGAGCTGGAGCAGGTGGCTGGGGAGAGGGAAGTCTGGGCTTCTCTGCTTGAACTGCTGCCTCCGCGACCCGGACCTCTGGAAAAGCGGTAGAAGATGGATGGATCTTGATCAAAAATAACTCCAAGATTCCTCACAGAACTATTAAGAGAAAGAGTAACCGCATCCAAACTAAAAGTTTGGTTTGGAAAGGTATTTCTAAGGTTTTTTTGGACCAACAAGAATAACTGTTGTTCTCCTGCAGGGGGAACCCCCACAGTTGCAGAAAGACCCCAGCAATCAGGCGATCCCCTGTGAGCAAGCGCTTGGCGATGGTGGAGAGGAAAAACTCAGAATCAGAATCAGAATCAGAATCAGAATCAGGTTTATTGCCATTGTTCATGTAGTACACAAACTAGGAATTTGTCTCGGTACAATGCTGCAACATTAAACATGATAAGATAAGAGAAATAAACTATACATGTAAAAAAGTGTAGGATAAGATTAAGTGATACTGGTCAACAGTTAAAATATATATTAGCCAGCAGCAGATACTGTGGAGAACTATATAGTGCAGTCGGTAATGCAGGAAGAAAACAGTGATGATTGACATGAGTCTGGTTGAGCTGCTGTACATGGTGCACGAGAGTCACTTAGTGTTCAGCAGTCTAATGGCAGAGGCTGCACGGTGGCGCAGTGGTTTAGCACTGTGGCAGCACAGTTTTACCCTCGGCCGGGGGACCGCGGGGATCATGAGATCGTGGGTTCGATCCCAGCCCCCGACCAACAGTGAGCTGTGTGGAGTTTGCATGTTCTCCCCGTGTTGCGCGGGTTTACTCCGGGATTTCTCCGGTTTCCTCCCGCACACCAAAAACATGTAGGTTTAGGGCGCTCGCGCACGCAGCGCCCTAAACCTTTCTTCCCTTTTAACAGGAAGAAACCTCGAGCAGAACCAGGCTCAGGGAGGGGCAGTCATCTGCTGCGACTGGCTGGGGGGTGAGGGGATAGAGAAGATGAAAAGAACAGACATGTAGAGAGCAAACAGCACGATGGGGACTCAATCTATGGGAGAGAACAAACAAATGTTAATGACCAGAAAAAAAAAATAAAAAAATAAATATATATATAATATATATATATATATATATATTTCATTGACAGTGAAGAAAGGAGTGAGGCCCAGTGCATAATTGGAGGTACCCCGGCTGACTAAACCTATTAGCAGCAAAACTAAGGGAGGGTTCAGAAACACATGATCCCTTCCTAATTGTAGGCTATATCAAAAAGGAAGGTTTTAACCCTATTCTTAAAAACAGAGATCGAGTCTGACTCCCGAATCCAGATTGGCAGCTGGTTCCACAGGAGAGGAGCTTGATAACTGAAGGCTCTGCCTCCCATTGTACTTTTGGAGATTCTAGGTATTACAAGTAATCCTGCATTTTGGGAGCGTAGTGCTCTGTTAAGATAATACGGTAGTATCAGATCTTTTAAATAGAAAGGGCCCTGATTATTTAGAGCTTTGTAAGTAAGAAGAAGGATTTTAAACTTAATTCTAAACTCTATGGGAAGCCAGTGAAGGGAGGCCAGAACCGGAGAGATATGATCTCTCTTTCTAGTACCTGTTAAAACGCTTGCAGCAGCATTTTGGATCAGCTGAAGACTTTTTAAAGATGTTTTAGGACAACCTGATAATAAAAGAATTACAATAATCTAATCTCGAGGTAACAAAAGCATGGATCAGTTTCTCAGCATGACTCTGAGACAAGATGCTCCTAATCTTGGCAATATTATGCAAATGATAGAAGGCAGTCTTAGAAACAAATTAAATATGTGAATTGAAAGACAGATCTTGATCAAAAATAATTCCAAGGCTCCTCACAGAACTATTAAGAGAAAGAGTAACTGCATCCAAACTGAAAGTTTGATTTGGAAAGGTATTTCTAAGATTTTTTGGACCAACAAGAATGACTTTAGTCTTATCTGAATTTAATAGCAGGAAATTACAAGTCATCCAAGCTTTGATTTCCTTAAGACAGGCTTCTGACTTGGCTAATTGATTACTATCGTCTGGCTTCACTGACAGGTATAATTGTGTGTCATCTGCATAACAATGAAAATGTATACAGTGCTATCTAATAATGTTACCTAATGGAAGCATATATAAACTAAAAAGAGTAGGGCCTAGCACAGATCCCCGTGGAACTCCATGACTGAGCTTTGAGTTGAATGAAAACTCATTATTGACATGAGCAAACTGGAACCTATCAGATAAATAAGAGCTAAACCACTGCAACGAAGTTCCATTAATCAGAATCAGAATCAGAATCAGAATCAGCTTTATTGGCCAAGTATGCACAACACATACAAGGAATTTGACTTTGGCTAAAAACTTGCTCTCGTTGTTCAGGTGGAGGATTTAAATAAGGATTCAATGACAACAGAGTATGTACAGTAAATTACAGTCTGTCCACGTTTCTATAAAAGGATGCAAATATATACAGGAATATATGCAGTTATTTACTCAGACTAACCACACTTTGCAGAAATATATGAAAAAATATACAGTCACACAGTATTTCAATGTGAACTCAGATTCAGTGATATAATGTGAATGAAGTAAAAAGCAGTGTGAGAGTTATGTGCAATGTAGTAATGGATGAAAAGTCATGAGTACAGCAACAGGTAGGACTAGGTGAATGTTAGGAGTTCATCAGAGTGATGGCTTGAGGAAAGAAACTGTTCCTGTGACGGGTGGTTTTGACCTTCAGTGATCTGTAACAACGACCAGAAGATAGAAGTTCAAACAGTTTGTGGCCGGGGTGTGATGGGTCAGCACAGATGTTTCCCGCCCGTTTCCTGGTTATGGACCGATATAAGTTCTCAATGGAGGGTAGGTCGGTACCAATGATCCTCTCCGCAGACTTAATGATCCGCTGCAGTCTGGTCTTGTCCTGTTTAGTGGCAGATCCAAACCAGACAGTGATGGAAAAGCAGAGGACAGATTGGATGATGGCGGTGTAGAAGACAACCAGCAGCTCCTGAGGCAAATCAAACTTCTTGAGCTGACGCAGAAAAAACAACCTCTGCTGGGCCTTTTTCCGGACAGTGTCTATATGGGAGGACCACTTCAGGTTCCGGGAGATTGTGGTACCCAGAAACTTGAAGGAGTCCACAGTGGACACTGTGCTGTTGAGGATGGTGAGTGGGGGCAATGAAGGGGGGTGTCGCCTGAAATCCACAGTCATCTCCACCGTTTTGGCTGGGTTAAGTTCGAGATGGTTCTGACTGCACCAGAGGATCAGCTGCTCCACCTCCCGCCTGTATGCAGACTCATCATCATCTCGGATCAAACCGATGACTGTGGTGTCGTCCGCAAACTTCAGGAGCTTCACCGAAGGGTCCTCTGAGGTGCAGTCGTTGGAGTAGAGGGAGAAGAGCAGTGGGGAAAGGACACATCCTTGGGGGGCGCCAGTACTAATTTTTCGGGAGCTGGATGTAAATCTCCCTAGCTTCACCTGTTGCCACCTATCAGTCAGAAAGCTGGAGATCCACTGGCAGGTGGAGGGGGGCACCTTGAGCTGGAGGAGTTTCTGATGAAGAATGCCTGGGATGATGGTGTTGAATGCTGAGCTGAATTCGACAAACAGGATCCTGGCGTACGTCCCTGGGGAGTTGAGGTGTTGCAGGATGTAGTGTAGTCCCATATTCACTGCATCATCCACTGACCTGTTTGACCGGTAGGCAAACTGCAGTGGATCCATCAGGGGGCCTGTGATGACCTTCAGGTGGTTCAGCACCAATCTCTCCAAGGATTTCATGACCACAGAGGTCAGGGCAACAGGTCTGTAGTCGTTTAATCCTGTAACAGAGGGTTTCTTGGGAACTGGAATGATGATGGAGCGTTTGAAGCAGGAAGGCACTTCACACAGCTCCAGTGATCTGTTAAAGATCCGGGTGAAGATGGGGGCCAACTCGTTGGAGCAGACTCTCAGGCAGGACGGAGACACACCATCAGGTCCTGCAGCCTTCTTGATCTTTTGTCTCTGAAAGACCCGGCGCACCTCCTCTTCACAGATCGTTAGTGCTGGTGGGAGGTCAGAGTGGAGGAGGGATGGAGTTCCTGGGGCTGCAGATAATCCTTTTGTGTGGGTGGGAGGTGAGAACTGTAGGTTCTTTTCGAACCTGCAGTAAAAGCTGTTTAGGTCGTTAGCCAGCTGGAGGTTTTCCACAGGGTGGGGGGATGGTCTCCTGTAGTTGGTGATATTCTGCAGGCCTCTCCAGACAGAAGCAGAGTTGTTGGCTGAGAAGTTTTTTTGTAACTTCTCACTGTAGCTCCTCTTAGCAAGCCTGATCTCCTTCGTCAGCATGTTTCTGGCCCGCTTGTACAGAGTCCAGTCACCAGTCCTGTAGGCCTCCTCCTTGGTCTGACGTAGCTGCTTCAGTTTAGGAATGAACCAGGGTTTATTGTTGTTGTATGTGCAGAAGGTCTTGGTCTGCACACACATGTCCTCGCAGAAACAGATGTATGACGTCACAGTGTCAGTGAGTTCATTTAGGTTAATGGCTGCAGCTTCAAAAACACTCCAATCTGTACAGTCAAAGCAGGCTTGTAACTCCAGCTTTGATTCCTCAGTCCATTTCTTCACAGTCCTTACAACAGACTTGGAAGTTTTTAGTTTCTGTCTGTATGTTGGAATAAGATGGAGCAGACAGTGGTCAGAAAAACCCAGAGCTGCACGGGGGACGGCATGATAGGCGTTTCTTAAAACTGTGTAACAGTGGTCAAGTGTATTTGTGTCCCTGGTGGGACATTTAATATGCTGTCTGTATTTAGGAAGCTCATTTGTGAGATTAGCTCTATTGAAATCACCCAGAATGATAAGCAGAGAGTCTGGATGTTTTTCCTCCACGTCTGCTATCTGGTCAGCGAGGTGCTGCAGGGCCTCCGTTGTACAAGCAGCAGGCGGGATATAAATTCCGACCAGAATAAACGAGGAGAACTCTCGCGGTGAATAAAAGGGTTTACAGTTTATGAACAGTGACTCTAGGTTAGGGCTACAAAACTTCTTTAACACTGTGACATCAGTACACCAACCTTCGTTTATGTAGAAGCAGATTCCACCACCTTTAGTCTTTCCAGAGAATTCTCGGCTGCGATCAGCGCGAAACAGTTGGAATCCGTCCAGGCGAACCGTGCTGTCCGGGATGTGTTCACTCAGCCAGGACTCCGTGAAACAAAGGGCACCAGATCTGCTAAAATCCAGGTTTTTGTGAGTCAGGAGCAGCAGTTCATCCATTTTGTTCGGCAAAGAGCGGATATTCGCCAGATGGATCGATGGGAGCGGCGTGCGAAATCCTCGTTTCTTCAGCCTGACTAGCGCACCAGCACGTTTACCACGCCTTCTTCGTTTCCGCCCAGCGCCAATAGCCGCTGCTCCCACAGCTAAGATTGACTGAAAAAACTTCAGATCAGCAGCAGAAACTGGCGGAGAAGTTGCATTGGGAGGTAGTCTGAGTGAAAGTAGTTCCTCCCTTGAATAGGTGACTCGGACAGAAGAGCAGAAGTCCAAAAAAACACAAAAAATTATCAAAAACATCAGAGAGCAGAAGCCAGTGGCTGCCATCCGCGGCTCCATCTTGGATTTTTTTAAGTCCAACATAGTGTTCTAATCTATCATCATCGCCTTTCACCCAAAACGGATATATCCATAGTTCCTTCCTTACTCCTCTCTGCTCTACGTCGAGCCCGTCTTTTCTCGTAAGCCATCACTCTCTTTGAATTATGCGCCCTGCAAACTTTCCTCGTGAGGTTCTTCCATTCTGCTCCATCATGTACTACCAATTGCCATTGATCTAAAACATCGGCACACTTCAATGCGTTTTTGCATGTGTCCTTGAAACGGAGTTTGGGTCAACCTACTTTGCGAGAACCATGAGCCAGCTCACAATACAGGAGTTCCTTCACCGGCCAATCATCATTCATTCGACAGACATGACCTAACCAGCGCAGGCGACTCATTACAAGCTTGATCTCGATGTCTTCATCGTGTACCCGCCACAGCACCTCCTCATTGCTGATGAAATCGTCCCACTTGATGTTTAGTATAAGGCGAAGGTGACGCTGTTGGATTATGCAAAGCTGCCTGACTTTGTGCTGGTAAAGGGTCCAGGTTTCGTTGCCATACATCAGGAGGGGCATAAGACACTGATTGTAAACTGCGACTTTGGTAGAGACTGTGAGGTCATGCGAATCAAACACCCTCTTGCGCAGACGGCCAAAAGCGCACGATGTTGCTTGGATGCGAGATGCAAGTTCCCCCTTCATAGAGCAGTCACTGCTGACATAACTGCCGAGATACCTGAAGCGAGTAACGTTGGCCAATTTGATGTCGTCAATAAAGAACTCAGCTGTATTGCCAATACACATGGTTTCTGTTTTGACTGTGTTGATGCAGAGACCCATTCTCTTAGCGACGTCATTGTAGGAGGATAATAACGTCTGCAGGCCCTCTGGTGTATCACTGAAAATCGCGATATCGTCAGCATACTGAGCTTCTCTAATATATTCTGTGAGGACTCTGGATCACGCTTTTAATCTGCGGAGGTCAAAAAGATTGCCATCGTAACGCAGTCTGATCTGTATGCTGCAGGTGTGCTTGATTTCTTTGAAAGCGAGCCAAAGTAGGACTGCTGTGTACATGCCAAAGAGTGTTGGAGCTAATTTACACCCCTGCTTGACCCCGCTGTTGTATTCAAGGGATTGGGTGAGTACACCATTGATAGCAAGTCGGGCGTGCACGTCTGTGTATAGTCTCTTGATGATTCTTATAAACTTTGGAGGACAGCCAAGTTTGCCAAGGATGATGAAGAGGAGCTCGCAATTGACCGTGTCAAACGCCTTCACAAAATCCACGAAGGCTATGTACAAACATCTGCGCTGCTCTCTTGTTTTTTCCATCAGCTGGCGAAGGGTGAAAATCCCATCTATTGTACTTCTACCGTTTCGATACCCTGACTGCGACTGGGGGTAGATATATTCTGCTAACAGGTGAAGCCTCTGCAAGATAATGCCCGCGAAGACTACCGACAGCACTGAGCAGTGAAATTCCTCTGTAATTACCACAGAGGCTTCTGTCACCTTTTTTGAACAGAATTGCGATGATGGTGTCTATCCAGTCGGTTGGGATAATCTCTGTAGTCCAGCAGATGTTGAATAGGACAAGTAGGAAAGCTCTTAAGCGGCGTCCTCCATGCACAAGTACTTCAGGTAGAATACCGTCTGGACCTGGGCTCTTTCCTAATCGGGTGTTTCTAAGGGCTTGATCAAGTTCTTGGTCTTCAATTGGGAGGCTCATTGATTCAATAACTGGAAGCTGGTCTATGCCATCGACGATGCTCAAGTCAACATCCGTTGGTTGGTTTAATAAGTCGCTGAAGTGTTCAACCCATCTGTCCTTTATCTAGTCAGGAGCAGTCAGGAGCTCACCATCTTTGGACTTCACAGGATGGGTGCTTCTGGATCTAGGGCCATAGACGGCACTGAGGATAGCATAGAACTCTCTGTGGCTCTTCTCCTGAGAGTGCCGCTCTGCCTCCTCAACTCTGCGCCGAAACCAGTCATTCTTTAGCTCTCTGATCCGCCTTCTTAGAACATGCCTGTCCAAGTTCTTGTCTTGAAGAAGCTTTTGAATTTCTTGGTCCTGATCATCAAACCAGTCATTCTGCACTCGTTTCTTTTTGCCGAAGACATGGGTGGCAGCATTCTGGAGAATAACTCTGAGTTCATCAAAGTCCGTCTTACAGGTAGACAACTTTTCGTCTAAGAAGAGCTCCAGTAATGCTTTTTTGTCATCATCCAAATGTATGTCTAGCTTCTTGGGAGGCCTTGTACCACTCTTCTTGTTATTAATAAAGAACAGGCACTTAGAAACCAGGAGCTTATGATCGGTGAAGCAATTTGCTACTCGATTGACTCGTGTCACTGTGACATATGGTTTTGCGGCCTTATTGGATAGTACATGGTCAATTTGGTGCCAGTGCTTTGAACGTAGGTGTTGCCATGTGTTCTTTAAGGTGTTTTTCTGTTGGAACATAGTACCCATGACACTGAGCTGGAATCTGGTGCAGAATTCTAAGAGCATAAGCCCGTTGGAGTTCATTTTACCAACACCATGTTTTCCAATTACATTCGGCCACGATTTCCAGTCCTTGCCCACTCGAGCGTTAAAGTCGCCCAGGATGATGATGATGTCCATCTTGGCGGCAGATGTACAGCTGCCAAGCGTTTCATAGAACTGCTCTTTTTCTTCCTGAGATCTTTGCATGGTCGGCCGATATACACTAATGACAGTTAGATTGTTTCCTCCCTTTAGCTGTATGCGCATTGACATGAGCCTGTCGCTGATTGGTGTAGGGGTGATACCTTGAGCAGCTAGCTTGTTGGAGATAGCAAAGCCAACGCCAGCTGTTCTCTCTTCTCCTCCACTCCAAAAGATTGTGTGACTCCTCTCAACTACGTTTCCGGTGCCAGGCCACCAAACTTCGCTTAGGGCACAGATGTCAATAGTCGCTTTCTCTAACTCACGACAGATAAGGGCTGTTGCTCTTTCAGGTCTGATTGAAGACTCACCGTTGTTGGTTGTACGGACATTCCAAGCACCGAGATTGAGGCATTGTTTGCATGAGTTCGAAACAGAAGGTTGATGGTGTTGTTCGTCGGTTACCCCGGGCGTGGTAGCAGCATACGGACTTTGTCCACTTCGTCCAGTATACGGACTTCGTCCACTTGTCACCACTGCCATATTGAGTGGCGCATCGGTTCCCCCATATGCGGTAGCCATATCTACTCTCCTTAACTGTGCTTCCACTGAAAACTGTGTTCTAATCTATCAAGTAGAATATTATGATCAATAGTATCAAAAGCTGCACTAAGGTCTAAAAGGACAAGTACAGAAACAAGTCCATTATCAGATGCAATGAGGAGGTCGTTAGTGACCTTCGCTAAGGCTGTTTCAGTACTATGATGGATTCTAAACCCAGATTGAAACTCTTCAAGTAAACCATTTCCCTGCAGGTGGTCAAATAATTGCGTAGCAACAACTCTAAGATTTTTGAAATGAAAGGGAGATTAGAGATTGGTCTATAGTTAGCTAAAGCTCCTGGATCCAGCGTTGGCTTTTTGAGTAAGGGTTTAATTACAGCAGTTTTAAAAGCCTGCGGTACATGGCCTAAAGTCAATGAAGAATTGATTATATGAAGAAAAAAGTTACCAATAAGTGGCAAGACTTCTTTAAATAATCTGGTAGGAATAGGGTCTAAAAGACAAGTTGAAGGCTTGGATGAGAAAACTATTTTGTCTAACTCTAAAAGGTCAATTGGAGTAAACTCATCAAGACAGATATCAGTTGAAGGACTTGTAGTAGTTACTGCATTTAAGTTAACGGTGGGAAGAATCTGATTGATTTTTTTCTCTGATGGATGAAATTTTATTATTGAAAAAGTTCATAAAGTCCTGACTAGTAAGCTCTAAGGGAATACTAGGATTGACAGAGTCCTGACTCTTTGTCAGCCTGGCTACAGAGCTGAAAAGAAACCTGGGATTATTCTTGTTCTCTTCTATTAATGCAGAATAATAACTCATTCTAGCTTTTCTAAGAGATTTTTTTTTATAAATTAAAAGATGATTTCTCCAAGCTAAATAGATTTCATCTAAATTAGTGGAGCGCCACTTTCTTTCTAATTGACGAGTCTTCTGTTTTAAGCTACAAGTTTCTGTGTTGAACCAAGGAGTTAGGAATCTCTGATTAGACTTTTTCTTTTTTAAGGGGGCCACCAAGTCTAGAGTCTGATGCAGAGAAGCTGTAACACTATCTACCATGCTATCAATTACAGAAGCAGCAAGCTCTCCATAGCTTATTTCCATTGTGTTGACACATGGCATAGAGGAAACAATCTGCATAAATTTGGTAACATCATCTGAGAGGCATCTACTGTAGTAATATTTTTCTTTAGGAGCCAAATAGTCAGAAATAGTAAAATCAAAGGTTAACAGACAATGGTCTGACAGTACAGGGTTATGAGGAGACACTACCAGATTTTCTATTTCTATGCCATATGTCAGTACAAGGTCCAACATATGGTGGAGATAATGAGTAGAATTTCCTACTTTCTGAGAAAACCCCATCGAGTCTAATATTGAATTAAATGCCACATTAAGGCAGTCACTATCTACATCTACATGTATATTAAAGTACCCTACTATAATTATTCCCTACTATACCCTACTATATTTATTTCAGCAATAAATCAGCTAAGAATTCAGCAAATTTGGATAAAAATTCTGAGTAGGTTGATGGAGGACGATAAACTATGGCAAATAAAATTGGGTTTAGCCTAAAATTGCTAAAGTGCCCAATACTGAGGACCAGGCCCTCAAAGGAATTATAACATGTTTTTTGCTTTACATTAACTAGTAATTTGGAATGGTAAATTGTTGCTACTCCTTCTCCATGACCAGAACTTCTGGGGATTTTGACAGTTTAAATAACCAGAGGGAGTTGATTCATTTAAACCAACATAATCCTCTTGCCCTAACCAAGTCTCTGTAAGGGACATTAAATCAATCTGATGATCAATTAACAGATCATGGACTAGAAGAGACTTGGGAGTTAGAGACCTAATATTTAATAAACCACATTTAATTTTTAAATTATGAGGAGGAACAGAGGCCAAATCATTCAATTTAGAGGCTTCATGTTTAATTTGAGTTTTACCAACTTTTTGTTTAATCACTTTGGGATTCTTATACATTATATTTTTATTTGCTTTGGAGGGAGCAGACAATGATTTTCTGATGGGGAAGACAGGGGCTAAGTTGAGGGGTGGCGGATGAAGAGGAGCTGCAGAGATGCGTGTAAGACTGCGACTCTGCTTCCTGGTCCCAACTCTGAGTTGTCAAGATTTTGGAAATTTGGGTAAAAAAGATGCCAGATTGTTAGATAAATGAGACGCACCATCCAAAGTGGGATGGATGCCGTCTCGTCTCATAAGACCAGGTTTTCCCCAAAATGAGTTCCAATTGTCAACGTAGCCCACACTGTTTGCAGGACACCATACAGACAGCCAGCGGTTGAAGGATGACAAGCGGCTAAACATGTCATCACTGGTCAGATTGGGGAGGGGCCCAGAGAATACTACAGAGGTAGACATTGTTTTGGCAAAGTCACACACCGATTCTACATTAAGTTTTGTGACTTCCGACTGCCGGAGACGGATGTCATTAATGCCAGCGTGAATAACAATTGTGGAGTATTTAGAGTTACTTTTAGCCAGCATTTTCAAATTTGACTCGATGTTGCCTGCTCTGGCCCCAGGAAGGCATTTGACTATGGCCGCTGGAGTCTCTAGGCTCACGTTTCTGACTACAGAGTCGCCAATGATCAGAGTTTTTTCCTCAGCGGGTGTGTCACTGAGTGGGGAAAAACGATTAGAAATGTGAACAGGTTGGTGGTTAACCGGGGCTTTGCAACTAGGCTTCCTTCTCACCGTCACCCACCCAGTCTCCTCGCTGCTGAGGAGGACCGGAGGACCGCTAACAGGGCCTATGTTAGGGAGCTCCGCTGCAGCTAGGGGACGTCCGTCAAGATTAACTGGTGCAGACAGTGTTTCAATGCAGCGGAGCCGGGATTCCAAATCAGACAACCTCGCCTTGAGCGCCTCAAAAAGACAACATTTATTACATTTACCATTATCACTAAAAGAGACAGAGGTGTAGCTAAACATCTGACAGAGAGTGCACACCAGAGGAGGAGAGGAAGGAGAGCTAGTAGCCATAGCTAGTGGCTAACCCGAAGCTAACAAAAACACTGATGAAAGGTGAACAGAAGGCTTAAGAGGGTGATTAGGTGACACTGAGTGCGCACACAGGTGCAAGAGGCTTGAAAAACAGAAATGAGAACTAACGGTAGATGGAAAAAAGTGGTTAACATACAATTAAAAGCAAAATCCTCAGAAGAGTGAGGAGAGCAAACCACACGGACAGACAGCAATACAAGAAGTGACGATACGTTACCACAGTTACCACAATTCCAAGTCATCCAAGCTTTGATTTCCTTAAGACAGGCTTCCGACTTGGCTAATTGATTACTATCATCTGGCTTCATTGACAGGTATAATTGTGTGTCATCTGCATAACAATGAAAATGTATACGGTGCTATCTAATAATGTTGCCTAACGGAAGCATATATATAAACTACAAAGAGTAGGGCCTAGCACAGATCCCTGTGGAACTCCATGACTAAGCTTTGAGTTGGAAGAAAACTCATTACTGACATGAACAAACTGAAGCCTATCAGACAAATAAGATCTAAATCACTGCAGTGAAGTTCCATTAAGTTCAACACAGTGTTCTAATCTATCAAGTAGAATATTATGATCAATAGTATCAAAAGCTGCACTAAGGACCTAAAAGGACAAGTACAGAAACAAGTCCATTATCAGATGCAATCAGGAGGTCATTAGTGACCTTCGCTAAGGCTGTTTCAGTACTATGATGGAATCTAAACCCAGATTGAAACTCTTCAAATAAACCATTTCCCAGCAAGTGGTCAAATAGTTCTGTAGCAACAACTCTTTCTAAGATTTTTGAAATGAAAGGCAGATTAGAGATTGATCAATAGTTGGCTAAAACTCCTGGATCCAGCGTTGACTTTTTGAGTAAGGGTTTAATTACAGTGTGGAGAATGGTGAAGGACGAGGCTGAGTTTATTTCTCAAGTCAGTTTTATTCACATTCTCCAACATCTTCCAAACACAGAAAAAGAGGATGACTCTCCCCACATCTGTCCCTTTTATACCCAGGACATCAAACATACAGTCACATGGTACTTAATCCCAGTCACAATGTAACTTCCCCCCCGATCTTAACTCACTCCACCTCCCAATCTCTGGCCGCTGGGAGAAATCCCCCAAGGCTATCTCTTTGCATGCCAAAGACTAAACTTTCACACCCTCGTGTTATCTCCAGAACGGCTCAGTCCTTTGTTCCGTCTCAGATGTGAAGCCTAAGGTGGTATACGTATGAATCATACAATCATATACATATGTGTATATATGTGTGCCACATGACCCCCCCCCCCCAAACGTCTAAGATGGAACAAACGTAATAACAGTTTGCAAGTCATGGTAAAATTACTACACATCAGTCCAAATGTCGCTTGGGCCTCAGTCGCCTCCCATATCTGCTGTAAGCGGGCTTTACCACCCCCGCGGCGTCTTCCTGCTGTGGAGCTGCTGCCTGAGGATTAGAACTGTTAGTCAATCTCTGTGGGTGTTCTGGGGAATGCTCTCTAGGGGGTCTGCCGTGCCGAGGAGCCTTAGCCAACTGCACAGTTTCGTCAGCTACCACAAAAGCGGGTTTGAGCCTGTTTATGCCAATCATTTCTTTTCTGCCCCCCAAATCTAGCAAAAAATGCTTATCCCCTGTTTCCAGCACTCTATATGGTCCATCATAAGGTGGGCGTAAAGGTGGGTGATGGGCATCATGTCTGACAAAAACAAACTCTGCATTTTTTAAAGCCTTAGGCACAAAAACACGCGGAAAACTGTGGTGAATGGGGCCAGGTAGCGTGCTCGGGCCCGTGCTACTCTGTAACCGCTGAGCTGGGGAGCACTCTGGCGCCGGATTATCTGGGAGAAATTCCCCGGGCAGCCGAAGTGGCTGTGCGAAAACTAGCTCAGCTGGGGAGGCTTCTAAATCCTCTTTAGGTGCAGAACGCAACCCCAATAAAACCCATGGTAGCCTGTCCACCCAATTTGTATCCGTAAGCGACGCTCTGAGAGCTGCCTTCAATGACCTGTGAAAACGTTCGCATAACCCGTTAGCCTGCGGATTATACACGGTTGTGCTGTGAATCGTCACCCCCAGGCTGCGGGCCATTGCTGACCAAAGTTCGGAAACAAATTGCGGGCCTCTGTCGGACGTAATGTCCGATGGAACTCCAAAACGCGCTACCCATGCTGTTAAAAACGCGCGCGCCACCTCCTCAGCTGTGGTTGATGACAGTGGGACCACTTCCGGCCAGCGCGTGGTGCGGTCAACCATTGTCAGAAGGTGTGTGCACCCCTGTGACGGCGGGAGGGGGCCTACGAGGTCCACATGAACATGATCAAACCTCTTAGCCGGGATGTGAAATGGCTCCAAAGGAGCCCTTGTGTGCCTGTGCACCTTGGCTCGTTGGCAGGTCGTGCAGGCTGCTGCCCACTCTCTAACTTGCTTGCGCAGGCTTGGCCATACAAATTTCTCTCCCACCATTTTGACCGACGTGCGCACTCCAGGGTGCGCCAGGGAATGAATCGAGTCAAAAACGCGGCGGCGCCACACAGCCGGTACCACAGGACGCGATCGCCCAGAGGAGACATTGCAGATTGGGGGGGGGCATACCGTCTTGCAGCACCCTGTTCTCCAGCCTTAACCCTGTTGGTCCAGACTGAAGCGCACGCACTTCCGCGTCGCTAACCTGATCCGCGGCCATGGCTGCAAAATCTACCCCTGCGGGGGCTGGAGCTGCCACGGCGCGCGAGAGGCAGTCTGCTACTACATTAAGTTTACCCGCTACATGCTGGATATCGGTAGTAAACTCCGAGATCGCGGCCGGCTGTCTCTGCTGCCGGCCCGACCACGGTTCTGAAATCTTGGCCATCGCGAAGGTCAGCGGCTTGTGATCAACGAACGCTGTGAAACTGCGTCCCTCCAGCCAAAACTGGAAATGGTGAATGGCCAAGTGGAGAGCTAACAACTCCCTGTCGAATGCACTGTATTTTCGTTCACTATTGCGCAAGGTCCTGCTGAAAAAGGTGAGCGGTTGCCAAGCTCCTGCTACATACTGTTCCACGACCGCTCCTATGGCCACATCTGACGCGTCAGTGGTGAGCGCTATGCGGGCCATTGGGTCTGGATGTGCCAACAACGCAGTGTTTGCCAGGGCTGTTTTGACTTCCGCGAATGCGCGCTCTCACTTGGGAGACCATTCGATTTTGTTTGTGGGTTTTTGTTTTTTTAGTGCAGCATACAATGGTTGCATGAGCTGCGCTACGTGGGGGAGGAAACGGTTATAAAAATTCACCATTCCCTAAAACTCCTGTAACGCTTTGATCGTTTGTGGCTGGGGAAAATTTGTTATTGCGCACACTTTGTCGGGCAGAGGAACTGCTCCTTCTGGAGAGACGCGATGCCCCAAAAAATCAATCTGCGCCACCCCAAACTGACACTTCGCTGGGTTGATTATTAACCCGTGCTCTGCCAACCTCCGGAAAACTGCTGTGAGGTGGTTTTCGTGTTCGTCTTCGGACGCGCTGGCTACCATATATGTCGTCTAGGTAGACGAACACGAAGGGGAGGTCGCGCAGAACCGCGTCCATCATGCGTCGGAACGTCTGCGCTGTGCCTTTAAACCCAAACGGCATGTGCAAAAACTCAAAAAGCCCTAAAGGAGTTATTACCGCTGTTTTGGGTATGTCCTCAGCGCGCACTGGGACCTGGTGGTAACCGCGTACCAAGTCTATTTTAGAAAAAATGCACCCCCGCCAAATGAACTGAAAAATCTTGGATGTGCGGGATCGGGTAGCGGTCGTGCGCTGTAGCGTTGTTCAACCTGCGAAAATCACCGCAAGGTCGCCACGAGCCATCAGCTTTTGGGACCATGTGAAGCGGTGAAGCCCATGGGCTCTTCGAACGCCTGATGATGCCCAACCTTTCCAGATTGGCGAACTCCTCGCGCGCTATGGTCAGTTTAGCTGAATCCAAGCGCCGAGCTTTTGCAAAAACGGGTGGGCCGGTGGTAGTAATAAAATGTTCCACCCCGTGTTTAGCCACGGTCGCCGAAAATGTTGGAACCGTGAGTGCTGGGAACTGAGTGAGTAGTGTGTGGAACTTACCACCTGCAGCTGTGACGTTGGCTTGTGCTGTTGGCGGGGCCACTCGAGCTGTACAGGGAATAGAATAAAAAGAGAGTGCATTAACCAGGCGTCTGTTAGCAAGATCAACTAACAAACCATGTGAGCACAAAAAATCAGCCCCTAACATGTTGAAATTGACTGCCGCTATGACGAAAGTACACTCGAATGCACGGCCGTGTAAAGACAGAAGCAGAGTCCTCTCACCGAAGGTCTTAATCGCCGAGCCGTTCGCTGCTGACACCCCGGGGCCACTGGAAGGTGCCAGCCGATCAGCGTAGGAAGGTGTGATGAAACTCAGCTGGGAGCCTGTGTCCACGAGGAAATGCCTCCCCGAGCATGCATCCTTCAGGTAGAGCAGCTTATTCTCCTCTCTGAGGGCTGCAGCTGCTACCGACCCCCGGTCTTGGTGTTTTCCCGAGCGCTTGAAATGGCACGGTGGAATGCACTTGCGTGCCCTCTCTGCGAAACGGCAATGGTAGAAGCAAAGGACGTTGTCTGCTCCGTGTTTCCTGGCCCCTGCCGCCGCCGTCGTCGGTGAGTCTGGTGCTGCAGCCTCTGGCCCCCTGCCATCTCCGGACGTTGTGCCTAGCTCCACTGCCGCGGCCGTAGCCGCGCGCTGTTTATTGGCGTTGACGAGTCTTTGCATCTCCTGGCCCAGCTCGTGGTAGTCTCGCCGGGCCAACAGTGGTGAACTGGCCAGGGTCACTCTCACCGCTGACGGTAGGGTCCTGAGGAAAAGGTGGGTGAAGATGAAGTTATCATCTTCGGAGTCTCTCAGCCTCAACATCTTCCCCATCAGGTCTGCAGGTCTGTCGCTCTCAAATTCAGTCAGCGCCAGGAGCCCTTCTGCTCGCTCCTCCACCGAGGGGGTGAAGTAATGGATGAGTGCAGCCTTCAACGTGCTGTACTTGTCGCTGTCCGGCGGGTGGTTGATCAGGCTCTCCACTCGCTGGGCTGTGTAGTTGTCCAGCTTTGTAACCACATGGTAGAACTTTGTGGCGTCTACCGAAATCCTCCGGAGGTTGAACTGCGCCTCGACCGCGTTAAACCAGGAGCGCGGATTGTTCTGCCAGAAGTCCAGTAGCTGAACTGTGGCTGCATCCATTTGGCTGGCTCCTGACGAGTCTGGCTCGGGAGAATTGCTTCAGCTCATAATACGTCTAAGGGTCACCAGTGTGGAGAATGGTGAAGGACGAGGCTGAGTTTATTTCTCAAGTTGGTTTTATTCACATTCTCCAATATCTTCCAAACACAGAAAAAGAGGATGAATCTCCCCACATCTGTCCCTTTTATACCCAGGACATCAAACATACAGTCACATGGTACTTAATCCCAGTCACAATGTAACTTTCCCCCGATCTTAACTCACTCCACCTCCCAATCTCTGACCGCTGGGAGAAATCCCTCAAGGCTATCTCTTTGCATGCCAAAGACTAAACTTTCACACCCTCGTGTTAGCTCCAGAATGGCTCAGTCCTTTGTTCCATCTCAGATGTGAAGCCTAAGGTGGTATACGTATGAATCATACAATCATATACATATGTGCATATATGTGTGCCACAACAGCAGTTTTAAAAGCCTGCGTACATGGCCTAATGTTAATGAAGAATTGACTATTTGAAGAATAGGGCTACCAATAAATTGGAAGACTTTTTTAAATAACCCGGTAGGAATAGGGTCTAAAAGACAAGTTGAAGGCTTGGATGAGGAAATTATTTTATCTAACTCTAAAAGGTCAATTGGAGTAAACTTATCCAAACAGATATCAATTGAAGGAGTTGTAGTAGTTACTGTATTTAAGTTAACGGTGGGAATAATCTGATTTTATCTCTAAGAGTTTAGTTCGCATTGCCAACACTCGGTCGGAGTCATTCCCAGTGAGAGTTGGACTCCGCCAGGGCTGCCCTTTGTCACCGGTCCTGTTCATAATTTTTATGGACAGGATTTCTAGGCGCAGCCAGGGAATGGAGGGTGTCATGCTTGGTGACCACAGGATCTCATCTCTGTTGTTTGCAGATGATGTTGTCCTGTTGGCTTCATCCAGCAATGACCTACAGCTCTTGCTGGGACGGTTTGCCGCTGAGTGTGAAGCGGCTGGGATGAGAATCAGCACCTCCAAGTCCGAGTCCATGGTCCTCAGCCGGAAAAAGGTGGATTGTCCTCTCCGGGTTGGGGACAGGCTCCTGCCCCAAGTGGAGGAGTTTAAGTATCTTGGGGTCTTGTTCACGAGTGAGGGGAAAATGGAGCGAGAGATCGACAGACGGATTGGAGCAGCATCTGCAGTGATGCGGACGTTGTACCGGTCTGTTGTGGTGAAGAGGGAGCTTAGTTCTAAGGCAAAGCTGTCGATTTACCAGTCAATCTACGTTCCTACTCTCACCTATGGTCACGAGCTTTGGGTAATGACCGAAAGAACGAGATCGCGGATACAAGCGGCTGAAATGAGCTTTCTCCGTAGGATTGCTGGACTCACCCTCAGAGATAGGGTGAGGAGCTCAGTCATCCGGGAGAGGCTCAGAGTAGAACCGCTGCTCCTCCACATTGAAAGGAGTCAGTTGAGGTGGTATGGGCATCTGATTAGGATGCCTCCTGGACGCCTCCCACTTGAGGTGTTTCAGGCACGTCGCACTGGGAGGAGACCCCGGGGCAGACCCAGGACTCGGTGGAGAGACTATGTCTCCCAGCTGGTCTGGGAACGCCTTGGTATCCCCTCTGAAGAGCTGGAGCAGGTGGCTGGGGAGAGGGAGGTCTGGGCTTCTCTGCTTGGGCTGCTGCCTCCGCGACCCGGACCTCCGGAAAGGCGGTAGAAGATGGATGGATGGATGGATAGATGGAATTTTATGATTAAAAAAGTTCATAAAGTCCTGACTAGTAAGCTCTAAGAGAATGCAAGGATTGACAGAGTCCTAACTCTTTGTCAACCTGGCTACAGTGCTGAAAAGAAATCTGGGATTATTCTTGTTCTCTTCTATTAATGCAGAGTAATAACTTGTTCCAGCTTTTCTAAGAGATTGTTTTATGAATTAAAAGATGACTTCTCCAAGCAGAATAGATTTCATCTAAATTAATGGAACGCCATTTTCTTTCTAATTGACGACTCTTCTGTTTTAAGCTCCGAGTTTCTGTGTTGAACCAAGGGGTTAGAAATCTCTGATTGGACTTTTGCTTTTTTGAAGGGGCTACCATGTCTAGAGTGTAATGCAGAGAAGCTATAACACTATCTACCATGCTATCAATTACAGAAGGAGCAAGCTCTCCATAGCTTATTTCCGCTGTTTTGACACATGGCATAGAGGAGACAACTTGCATAAATTTGTTAATAACATCATCTGAAAGACATCTACTGTAGTAATATTTTTCTTTAGGAATCAAATGGTCAGAAATAGTAAAATCAAAGGTTAACAGACAATGGTCTGACAATACAGGGTTATGAAGAGACACTACCACATTTTCTATTTCTATGCCATATGTCAGAACAAGGTCCAATGTGTGGTGGAGATAATGGGTAGAATTTCCTACTTTCTGAGAAAACCCCATCGAGTCTAATATTGAATTAAATGCCTTGTTACGACAGTCACTATGTACATCTACATGTACACTACCGTTCAAAAGTTTGGGGTCACCCAGACAATTATTTTGTGTTTTCCATGAAAAGTCACACGTATTTACCACCATGAGTTGTAAAATGAATAGAAAATATAGTCAAGACAGTGACAAGGTTAGAAATAATGATTTGTATTTGAAATAATAATTTTTTCCAGATACTCAACCTGCTCAAAGGAAGGTCAGTTTTATAGCTTCTCTAACCAGCTAACTGTTTTCAGCTGTGCTAGCATGATTGCACAAGGGTTTTCTAATCATCCATTAGCCTTCTGACGCAATGAGCAAACACATTGTACCATTAGAACACTGGAGTGACAGTCGCTGGAAATGGGCCTCTATACACCTATGTAGATATTGCGCCAAAAACCAGACATTTGCAGCTAGAATAGTCATTTACCACATTAGCAATGTATATTAGATATTAGAGTGTATTTCTGATTAGTTTAAAGTTGTCTTCATTGAAATAAACAGTGCTTTTCTTTCAAAAATAAGGAAATTTCTAAGTGACCCCAAACTTTTGAACGGTAGTGTATATTAAAGTCCCCTACTATAATTATTACCTCTGCCAGGAGGCTATGTTTTTACCGGGGTTTGTCTGTTTGTCTGTTGGTTAGCAAGATAACTCAAAAAATTTTGGACGGATTTCGATGAAACTTTCAGGCATTGTTGGAAATGGTACAAGGAAGAACTGATTAAATTTTGGTGGTGATCCGGATCACCGTCCACAAGAAAACCGCCATTACGCAAAATGCCATTTTCCTGAATAACTACTAAACCACTAATCCTATCATTGTTAATCCAATTGCTTGTCATATGTTTTCATGGTCAAGGAATCTGAAAATGTACACACAAACACTGTATGAGGGGAACTGTGGCGCTGAACCGCCATTACGGAAAATGCCATTTTCGTCAATAACTAGTGAACCACTAATCCTATCATTGTGAATCCAATTGCTAGTCATATGTTTTCATGGTCAAGGAATCTGAAAACGTACACACAAACACTGTATGGGGGGAACTGTGGCGCTTGGCAGAGGTCTGCGCTCTCCGAGTGCTTTTCTAGTTCTCTCTGATTTCAGCACTAAATCAGCTAAGAATTCGACAAATTCAGATAAAAACTCTGAGTAGGCTGAGGGAGGATGATAAACTATGGCAAAGAAAATTGGGTCTAACCTGAAATTGCTAACATGCCCAATACTGAGGACCAGGCCCTCAAAGGAATTAAAATGTGTTTTTTGTTTTACATTAACCAGTAATTTAGAATGGTAAATTGCCTCTACTCTTCCTCCATGACCAGAACTTCTGGGATTTTGACAGTTTAAATAACCAGAGGGAGTTGATTCATTTAAACCAACATAATCCTCTTGCCCTAACTAAGTCTCTGTAAGGGATATTAAATCAATCTGATGATCAATTAACAGATCATGGACTAGCAGAGACTTGAGAGTTAGAGACCTAATATTTAACAAACCACACTTAATTTTTAAAATATGAAGAGGAAGGGATGCCAAATCATTAAATTTAGAGACTTGATGTTTAATTTGAGTTTTACCAACTTTTTGTTTAATCACTTTGGATGCTTATACCTTATATTTTTATTAACTTTGGAGGGAGTAGACAATGATTCTCTGATGGGGAAGACAGGGGCTAAGTTGAGGGGTGGCGGATGAGGAGGAGCTGCAGAGAGGCGTGTATTTATCAAGTTATGTTGTATTTGTCTTGGGTTATAATGTTTTGGGTCATGGGAGACAGACACAATCTCCATAGGGTTATGAATTGAAGACTGATCTAAACAGTGAGAATTATTTGGATTAATAGGATTAATATGAGAAGTGGAAGCAAAAAAGGGCTGGTTGGCAGACCCAGGTACTTTGGGGAGAGTTAACATACCAGCTTTCAGTCACTCTAATAAAAAATGCTGAATGGAATAAAACAGATTGTCCCTTAGATCACGTGCACCGAGTCTATTTGGATGGATACCATCTGGCCTCATAAATGATGGGTGGTTCCAAAACAGGTTGAAATTGTCTATAAAACCAATGTTAAAAGTAGGACATGTTGAACACAACCAGGTATTAAGGCTGAGCTCTGCTAAAATAATTGCAACCTCTTCTAAAAGGAGCAAGTGGCCCAGAAATAAACACACATCTGCCACAGTTCACAAGAGTGGACAGAAGGCTCCTGAAGTCACTCTTTAAGATCTCCAACACGTCATCTGGGATGTTGTTGCATCCAACGTACACAATAACAGTTTTAGCGTTTGGGTATTCATTTAATAGGTCAGGGGTAAAAGCCTCAATGTCTGACACTTTAGCCCCAGGAAAAAAATTTGAAACACAGTACCTGCTTCTGACGTTCCTCATTATTGAATCACCAATTACCAGTGTCGTCTGGGGGGGGGGGGGGGGGGGGGGCATCGTTTGCTGTTGTTGCAGCAGTGGTGGTGGGGTGCCGATGCGGGGGGGATGCGCGCTCTTCTTTTTGGAGCTGGTGTAAAGTTTGGCACACCTAAGGTAGTTTTGATCCGGGGCTTATGGGTTAGGGCCGCTGCTGAAGGAGTAGGGGCAGCCATGGGAGGAAGATCGACATCCAGGTGGGGGAAATCTTCCAGGGAAAGGATGTCGAATCTGTTTTCCAGCAAAAGGGGAAGGGAGGAGGCGCGGCCATGTCTCGTCAATCCCCGATACTTGCTATTTGGCCCAACCATGGTCCAGGGCACGCATTGAGGCTGTGATGAACCACCCAGGGCTTTGGGTTTAGCTCCAAGCTGAAGCTAGTGTTTGATGCTGGAGTCCTGGACAACTGAGGTGACTGGAGCAGGGGTGGAAGTGGATGGCAATGTGCTAATTTCACCCAGGTAAGTAGCTGTGTCTGCTAGCTGCGAGCCCATTGCTGGGGCCGATGTCCGTCCAAAAATAATAGTGTCCAGGTGGTTTTCAGCCTCCCGAATCTTATAAAAGTTAGAGAGTCCCAATTCCAACTCAGAAACCTTCTTAGAGAGGGAAACACAGCTGACACAAGTTGGGGATGGAGCCATGGCTTTCCAGGCCAGAAGTGGCTAGCTAGCTAGCTAAAACAGGCTAGCCTAATCCCGTGAACAGCCCTGCCCGGGGTCTGATTCACCTGTGTGCCTGATTGGGCTGTCGTATTTACTAAGCTAACACTAAGTAAAAAGTTAATATCAGTAAAAGAGATAAAAATTTAAAACGGAGCTAATACAACAAACAAAAACAGACAAGATTTTCCATCTAAACAGGCTCTACCGGGCAAAAAAATAACTTCACCATCAAGGGCTGCCATCTTCAAAGAAAGTTCAAATAAGAAGAGAATGATACCGTCATAGCAATGACATGGGAGAGATTTTACATCCACTAACAAAATAAGCATTCAAGCATAAGGTGCTCTATATTCGTCTCAGTGTAACATGGGACATCTTTTCACAATAAACAGTGCAAGTATTGGCTCCCCCAACTATTCCACAGCATATTAACAGGAGTACCTTTAAGTTGAGCAACCAGTGGGTGTATGTGGGTCTACACCCCCGCTCTGCGTTAATCTTTTCCAGAAATAATGTTGCTTCTTTTGGATCGCTAAAAATCACAGGTGCTTCCTCCTCTTGTTGGTAAATATGCAGTCTAGCCGGGTACCGCAGAGCATGTTTAATTCCTCTGTTCCGAAGCAACTGCATCACGTCCCGAAAGGCACAGCATTGCGTCATCACTTTGTTAGTGTAATCTGGGAAAATTAGGACTTTGTTACCGTTATACTTCATAGTGTTCAGCCTGCCATAGCTCAGAATTGACTATTTATCCTGAAAATGGTGGATGCGCGCCAGGATGATGTGCAGTCTGCCTCCGACTGCTGGCTTCGGCTGGAGAGAGTGGACGGTCCACTTTGACCGGGTGTGAAAAAAAACTTGTCTCCGAGCAGCTGAGGTAACAGCTGTGAAACAAACTCTGTGGGAGCACCTCCTTCCTCATCCTTCCCCACGATCTTAATGTTGTGTCTCCGAGAGCGAGCCTCCAGGTCCAGCACCTTAGCTTAGAGATGTTTGTTTTGGCTAGTGAGCTCTGAGCACGTAGCTCTGAGCACGTAGCTTCGAGCTTCTGCATCTGCATTTCAAGGTCACTGGTTGCTAGCTCATAGTTAGCCACACGAGCTTGAAGGTCGGCTTGAGTAGTCACTAATGACTGAAGGCTGGTTTGGAAGGCCTCAAATCGCTCGTTGATAACATGTAGAATTGAGAGGGACATCTGCTGGCAAAGTTCTTTGCACATTTCATACGGTTTGTCCGGGCTAGAGGGTGGATTAGCAGACCTATCTTTAGCATTAGCCAAGGCTCCAGTAGCTTGAACGTCAACAGATTTCAATTTGTTGGTCGCCTGTGGCTTTGGCATCTCAGTCTTTTCAAGCAGTTGATTTAAGCGTGGGGAGGACAAAGTTTATCCACCTGTATGTCTATTTTTATACGGTATTGTTGCACTTTTAACAGAACTCGAAGAGGGGCACAGCCGAGACACGTCTACCCCCTTCACATGCTCACTAGCGCCCCCAAAGTCTATTTGAATGTGATGCCAAAAGCTTGGCACACCTATCTTTGGGCAGTTTGGCCCATTCCTCTTTGCAGCACCTCTCAAGCTCCATCAGGTTGGATGGGAGGCGTCGGTGCACAGCCATTTTCAGATCTCTCCAGAGATGTTCAATTGGATTCAGGAATGGGCTCTGGCTGGGCCACTCAAGGACATTCACAGAGTTGCCCTGAAGCCACTCCTTTGATATTTCTCTGGTTTCCTCCCACAGGGGCCAAAAACATACAGGTTAGGTTAATTGGCATCAACTGGGGAAGTATGAATGTGAGTTATCCCTTGCCCCTTCCCCCCAGGTCACAATTGTAAATAAGAATGTGTTCTTAATCTGTCCTGCCTGGTTAAATAAAGGTTAAATAAAAAATAAAATAAAATAAATATCTTGGCTGTGTGCTTAGGGTCATTGTCTTACTGAAAGATGAACCGTCGCCCCAGTCTGAGGTCAAAAGCGCTCTGGAGCAGGCTTTCATCCAGGATGTCTCTGTACATTGCTGCATTCATCTTTCCCTCTATCCTGACTACTCTCCCAGTTCCTGCCTCTGAAAACATCCCCACAGCATAATGCTGCCACCACCATGCTTTACTGTAGGGATGGTGATGGGCTGGTGATGAACGGTACCTGGTTTCTTCCAAACATGATGCCTGGCATTCACGCCAGAGAGTTCAATCTCTGTGTCATCACACCAGAGAATTTTGTTTCTCATGGTCTGAGAGTCCTTCAGGTGCCTTTTGGCAAACTCCAGGCGGGCTGCCACTAAGAAGTGGCTTCTGTCTGGAAATTCAACCATACAGGCCTGATTGGTGGATTGCTGCAGAGATGGTTGTCCTTCTTGAAGGTTCTCCTCTCTCCACAGAGGAACACTGGAGCTCTGACAGAGTGACCATCGGGTTCTTGGTCACCTCACTGACTAAGGCCCTTCTTCCCCGATCGCTCGATTTGGATGGCCGGCCAGCTCTAGGAAGAGTCCTGGTGGTTCCGAACTTCTTCCATTTATGGATAATGGAGGCCACTGTGCTCATTGGGACCTTCAAAGCAGCAGAAATTTTTCTGTACTCTTCCCCAGATTTGTGCCTCCAGACAATCGTGTCTCAGAGGTCTACAGACAATTCCTTTGACTTCATGCTTGGTTTGTGCACAGACATGCACTGTCAACTGTGGGACCTTATATAGACAGGTGTGTGCCTTTCAAAATCTTGTCCAATCAACTGAATTTACCACAGGTGGACTCCAGTTAAGCTGTAGAAACATCTCAAGGATGATCAGTGGAAAGAGGATGAACCTGAGCTCAGTTTTGAGCTTCATGGCAAAGGCTGTGAATACTTATGTACATGTGATTTCTTAGTTTTTTATTTTTAATAAATTTGCAAAAACCTCAAAAAAAAACTTTTTTCACATAGCTATTATGGGGTGTTGTGTGTAGAATTTTGAGGAAAAAAATGAATCTAATTCCTTTTGGAATAAGGCTGTAACATAAAATGTGGAAAAAGTGAAGCGCTGCAAAGACTTTCCGGATGCACTGTAGATTTTTCCTGTAAATTGTTACATTTTTTTCCTGTAAATTTTCAACTTTCGTATGAATTGCATAGCGCCCCCCCCCACACCCCCAAAAGCTCTTACCTTAGTGAAACACCTGAGTGCTCCTTGGTACTGTTGCCATGGTAACCGTGATAACCAGCACCATCCTGCAGCAGCCGCAACCATCGCTGCTGTTCCTCGGAGCTGCTCACCTGTGATAAAGTCACAAATTTAAAAGGTGAGGGAAAAAGTCAGAAAATTTCTAAAACTGGAGGGGGTCACAAACGTGTTCAAGGGGCTGACCTCCAGCACGGCCACCTGGTCACCAAGCATGCTCAGACTGATCCTGTAGGAGCGGCTGGTATCCGGCCCAGATGTGACCTCACAGCCTCGGAGCTGGACGGTGTACTGAGGAGACCGCCGCTGCTGCTGCTGCTTCATCACCTCCTCCTCCTCCTCCTCCTCTGCCTGTCCGAACATGTTGAGGAGTCCGGCCTCCACCCGGCACCGTAAACTCTGCCACTGACAGTTCATCAGAACATTCAGGAAACCTGGAAGATCACCACGCTTCTGTTTTAGGATTTCATCCGCTGGTTTTCTGCTGTAAACAACCACCAAACGCTCATCTAGAATTATGCAGGACAACAGCACAGGTGTCAACATGAGGCCTGGAGGCGCCACGAGACGGCTTCTGTTGTGATGTGGCGCTGTATAAATAAAGCTGAATTGAATTGAATTTAAACTGAATGGAAGGCAAAATGAGGCCGGGAGGTCAATATGAGGCCCGGGGGCCACATGTGGTCATAAAGCATGTATGTCACAGAGCGGCGAGTGCTGACCAGCGTCAGTGATGTACACAGACATTTCAGGAGAGGCAGGTGCTCAACCAAAAAACAAACAAAAAAAGTTTAAATATGAGAAAAAAAATTCCAGATTTATGAAAGAAAAGTTTCAAATTTACAGAAAAAAAGTCACAAATTTATGAAAAAAGTTGCAAATTTACAAGAAAAAAAAAGCAAATTTATGTGGAAAAAAGTCACAAATGTTTGAGAAAAAAAGTTGCAACCTGATGAGAAAAAATGAAAATTTAAAGGAAAAAAATGCAGATTTATGAGAAAAAAAATGTCACAAATTTAAGAGAAAAAGTTACATTTAAAATGGTTTTTTTTGTTGTTATTTTTTGCATTTCTGCTTGGTGGTCCAACGTCGTGTAACAGGATATAAAAGGTCTCTAATCTTCACACCAGGCCTCCTCTGCAGCTCTTATTTCAGTACCTTTGTCGTTGCCGTGGCTGCAGTGCGTTGAAGTTTTCTCCTCGTCAGAGTCGGTCTGGGCTGTACTGGACTGAAGAAACACACCAGAGGTTACCAGGAGGGGGTTGTTATGGCTGTTAGTGGGGATACACCTACTGTGAAATTCTGGACTGATGTCTAAAATGATAACTTGGCTGATGGACATCATAACACCAAGGGCCCTATTCTGATGGTCATCAGTGGCCTTTTGCATCAGACCTTCCGCCATACACCAGAGTTTTTGTTAGTTTCTGTCAATGCATTGTCTGTTTTTACGCGTTGTCAGGCCACCTAATTACTAGTAGACAGTGCGTCTGCTTTGTAGGCAGGTGAAAGGTCATTTCACAGAGGTGTGGTGACGCACCATCTAATGCGCATTACTATTATAGTCCTTGTCATGAGAATCCACTTTTGATCAGGAAAAAAAAAAGGTCTATCGTCAGAAGTGCATTGTTTAATGCTATTTCAGTGGCGTGTTTTGAAATCGCACAGCTCTGGAGCTCACAAGGAAACAGCAGCGCTGGGATCTTCTTTAATTTTATTGGAGAGAGTCATGGAGAGAGCCTGTTATTTTAATTATATGATGAGCATACACTAAACAGTTTTTTTTATTCCATCCACACTCTCAGTTTAATAGCAGACCTATTTAATAGCAGATCTATAGATCATTGGAGTCTATAGGTTAGGCATGAATATATTAATTTTAGAGGAATGAATGAATGAACAGGAAGCATGTGTGTGTTCTGGTGTGAATGCGACGCACGGCGGAAGGCATGTCAGTCTGAAGGTTTTTATTCCACCCACATTTTCATTTACATCACGGACTTATTAGGCATTAATGTGTTTATTTTTAGGGGACTGACTGACTGACTGACTGACTGACTGAATGAATGAATGAATGAATGAATGAATGAACAAGGAGTGTGCATCATTTTTACTTTTCACTGTAACTCCCCAAAGAGACAGGAAATGTGTCCACATCTGCCACGGCCGCGTGCCTCAGGTTTACAGCCGGGCTGAGGCCAACTTCACCATAGCTACGGTTGCTCGGTTCTCCCCCAGCAAGCTTCCCGACTGCCACCCATCAGCCCACTGCAGGGCTGCCGAGAGCGGGCTCACTTTGTGGCGGGGATCAGGGGAAGGCATGCCAGATCTCCTCCTTCCCTCCCGTCCTGGAGGGACTGGGACCAGAGCTGCAAACCTTGGCAGACCTCGCACAAGATGGGAGAGACCCTCCGTCAGCAAAAGTAACAGGAGAGGGAGCAGTCCATCTACCCATGGGCTGAGAGTGACTTCCATGCCATCGTCAAAGGTGGATTCACACTACAACGTTTGGACTGACTTTTACTGACGTTTTCACAAATGTCTGGCTCTGCTGGCAAAAGTTAATGATAGTTGGTGTTTGCTGGCAAATGCTGGCAAAAGTTGTGTTCTTTGAAAATTTTCAACCTGCTGAAAATTTACCAATGTTTGGAAATAAACGTTAGTGAAAACTGTGCTCAGTTTGTAAAAGTTCCTGAGCGCTGGGGTAAGTTATACAGAGTTTACCTAAGTCAGCCTAAGTTAAAGCTACGTTCACTCTATAGCATTTGGACAACTTGTACAGACGTTTTGAAAAATCAGAGAAATAATCAGCGCAGGTCAGCTGGCATCAGCATCAAGTGACACTCATATAAAGATCAGCATTTGTGGAGGCTTCCTGCCATTCTGCTTTTGGACTGAACACATCTCCTTTGGACATACGTTTCAGTATTTATTTTCATTTTATATTCTTATGTAATATTCTTAGCCACTGGGAGAGCTTTGGCTTCACTGCCAGATATCCGCTACCAGGCTACGACCAAAGCTAACGGTCTCCATTAGCCACTGGGAGAGCTTTGGATTCGTCCAGATAGGATGACGCTAGCTAGAGGTCTCCACTAGCTACCGAGGGAGCCTTGGCTTCACTGGCAGATCCAGCTACCAGATGACAACGCCAGTTAGCGACCTTCACTAGCCATCGGGAGAGCTTCGGCCTCACCGGCAGTTAACAGCTATAATTAACGACGAAGCCAGCTGATGGCCTCTACTAGCCATCAGGCATACTTTGGCTCCTGTACTAGCCAACAGGTGAGCCTCTCCCTTGATTCCAATCAGACTAGTCATTATGCCTCCGAAAAAGAATTAAACAAATGGAGAGGAGCTGGAGGAGATCATACTCTCACTAAACTTTATGACTGAAGAAATATCTAAAATAGCAAAACAACAAACTCTGCTTATTGGCTTTATGGACCAAGTGTGTGAATTAAAGGCTGAAATTATGGAAAAAGACAAGAAAATTAAATTCTTAGAAAGACGTGTGGATGAGTTAGAACAATATACAAGAATGGATGATGTCATTGTGAGCGGCCTTAACACCAGACACCGCTCCTATGCACGTGTGACAGCTGGAGTTGATAACCAGGATGGGCAGGATGAGACATTGGCAGAATCACACACTCTTGAGCAGCAGGTGCTAACTTTTTTCAACTCTTAAAAACATTGTTGTGGACAATAAGACTATTTCAGCTTGTCACATGTTACCTAGAAAAGACGTAAAGGAAAACCAGCGATCATCATCCGATTTGTCAACAGGAAAGCAAAAACTGATCTTCTGCAACAAGCAAGAAAACTGAGAGGAACGTCTGTCCATGTAAACGAACATTTAACAAAAAAGAACTCTGAAATAGCTGTACAAACCAGGGCTCTCAGAACACAGGGAAAAATACAGTTGACATGGACAAAGAACTGTAAGGTGTGGATAAAACTGCTTGGCACTCCAGAAGAAGCTAAAGTAAAAATGATTAGAGAATTGGAGGAATTAGACAAATTTAAACCTTAGTTCTTATGCACGAATAACAGTGCAGTAAGATTCTGAGCGAAAATTTTTGTGTTTTTTTTCTTGTTTTGTATTTTTCTCTTTTATCTTTTTGATGTACATTGTTGACACAAATTATGATCAACACTTTAACCAATCATCCTTCCTCATTTAATAATGGAAGTGTATTAGGGCAAATTGAAGCTGAAACCTTTGTCAGTACCGAACAGCGACCACAAGATATTTTGGATGATATTGACCCAGATAATAACTACTTTAATCATATTAACAATAAGTGTGCTTATTATGATGAACAACAATTAAATGGAATTATGAACTCGGATCAGACATTGACAATAATACATATTAATAGTAGGAGTCTCTATGCCAACTTTGATAGTATTAAGGAGTTTTTAAATCAATTTAAGACCCCATTTAGGATTACAGAAATAACTGAAACAGGGATTAATGAAGAAAATGATGTAAATTTTGAACTACATAGATATGAGATGTACACACAAAATAGGAAATGTAAAAGTGGTAGTGGGGTAGCACTGTATGTTGATAGAAATTTAAAAAGTAAAAAGTGGACAGCATGACATCGACAGCAAATGAAAGTATGGAATTTTTAACAATTGAAATTACGATGGAAAATAGAAAAAAGATAATAGTAAGCTGTATATATAGAGCACCGGGATCTGATATGGAAAAATTTAGAAATGGTAAGGCAAAAAGATGTCTTTATTTGTGGTGACTTTAATATAGATTTAACCTCTTGCACTCTGGGATACCGCGGGCGATCACGTCTCTGCATCCTAGGGTGCACGAGGGTGCCCTAGGACGCACACTGTGCGTCCTAGGGCGCACTGGAAAAAAAAAAGCTGCAGACACAGCCGCGAACAGAAAGCCAAAGGAGTGCTTTGATTGGTTTAGATTTGATTGACCTCTCAATCGACTAATAAGAGCCTTGAATTGGGTTTCTGAAACCTTGAAGAACCAATGACTGAAAACCTAGCAAGAAGGACCCACCTACCAACGGCTGCGAATACAGCAAGCCAATTGAAGTTCCACGATTGAAAGCATGCATCCCGTGCGTAAAATCTGTTTTGTATAAGCCGCTGGGTGACACACATGCGTTCGCCAGTCTTTTTTTCTTACTACTGTTCTTATTTGTTTTGAAAAATTGTTTGCCAAAACCGCAATCATGGAAGCGCAAAACCACAATAATGGAATTATGGTTTGACCCGGTCGCGTGACCAGAACCACCAGTCGTAACAAGCGGACCAGCGTCATGTTCGTCTGACAATGAGGAAGAGAAGTTCGCCAGCGACACTGCTGTTGTGGACAGGTAAGTGTTATAAGCTAAATTATTCTTTATCCCTGAAAATTGTAATCAAAATGACTTTTGACCGATCGGTAAATTACAACTGTGCGTCATCGCCACATGACGGACCGTTGACGGACCGGTCCGTGCGGCGTGTCCGGACCGTGAACGCCCCCCCCCACTACTCTTCTGTAGCGGATTGCAGATATTATTGCAGATATTTTAGTACAACTGTGCGTAGTAGACCGCGGAGCACCGTCACCGCGGTCTGTCATGTAGCGATGGGCGATGTCCGTCCTCTGTAGCGGGGGGTGGAGGGGGAGTTGTTATCTTCTACATTACAGATATTTTAGTATAATTTTGAGTGCACGGTAGGTTATTTTTTCTTGTAAAAAAAAGCCACACATTTTTTACGTGGCATGCTTCTTTGTGTGTGGGGGCTTGTTTGTTCATTCATTCATTCATGAATGAATAAACAACCCCCCCCCACACACACACACAGCCCTGAGTGTCACCTTTCATTTAGAGCCCACGATGAAGCTTCTATATTGAATCATTCAAAAGTTACAGACGTTTTTTCAAACTGTGCCATTTGGCACAGTTCAAAAATGCCTGGGAACAACCTGAGAACAAAGCTGTGTAATATATTCATTTTTTGTGGTATTGTTACAAAATTTTGACCTCAGCTGGATAACACTTGGTTCTACATTTCTGTTGCATTTTCCAGCCCGGATCTGACAGCTGTGTGTTATTTGCAAGCATTTGTATCCAAAAAAACACCCAGGCGAAATCTATTTTCTTCAAGTTCAGTATGTTTAGATGAGTGTTACTCAGTGGTAGGAGCACTTAGAGAGATTATGACTGTTTTGCCAAAAAATTCAGTGTTTTCTTTTAAATGATACCAACCCCATGAAGATGCTGCAAAGGGCTGAAGAACAGCTTTTGATTTACTTTGGGTATATTATTTTTAGGCGTTTTTAGGGAAATTGACCAGAGTGCAAGGGGTTAATGAAAACAAAACAACATAAACCAACTGAAGATTTCTTAGATACAATGTATAGCTTAATCTTATTTCCAAAGATTACAAAACCTACGAGAATAACGACACACTGTGCTACCCTGATAGACCACGTTTTTACCAGTGTTATTGAATATAATATGGTGAGTGGTATTGTGGCCACACATGTGTATTACTTTATGCCTCACATCTCAGAATAGAACAAAGAACTGAGTCTCCTTGGAGATAACAGGAGGGTGTGAAAGCGTAGTCCTTGTTATGCAGGAGACGGCCTTGGGAGGATCCTTTGTGTGCCTAGAGACTGTGTAGGGGACCCTTTGTTGGCCAAGGACCGAGAGGGGGAGGCTGAATGATTAAAGAGGAAATGCATTGTGATTTGTGATATTAATGCATGTGAATTGTGAGCTGTGAAAGCCTGGGTATATAAGGAACAAATTTGTCTGAGAGTTCCTTCTTTTTCAACTTGATCGATGATGGCGAATGTGTAATAAAACTGCCTTGAGACAAACCTTGCCTCGTCATTTATACATTCCCACAGTATACTAATAAATGACATTAGTGACCACCTACCTGTATTTGTTTCTTTAGATGTTATGGGGTTAATGAGAGTAAGAATAATAATAAACCATGTAAAAAGATTATTTATAAAAGAATACGAACAGAAGACACAATCAGTGCTTTAAAAGATGACTTAATGTTACAGAACTGGGATGTTGTCTATAGAAATAAAGAAGTGGACTTGGCATACAATAAATTTACTGATATATTTAAATCATTATATGATAAAAACTGTCCAATTAAAGAAATTAATAAAAAACATAAATGCAAAAATTGCCCGTGGTTAACCAGGCGGCTACAAAATGCTTGTAAAAAGAAAAATTATCTCTATAAAAATTTCATTAAACGAAAAACTAAAGAATCTGAAAAAAAGATATAAAACATAAAAATAAATTAACTGAAATTATACAAATTAGTAAAAAATTATACTATAGGAAAATGCTAAATGAAAATAAAAATAATATAAAAGGAGTCTGGGATATATTAAATAAATTAAGGAAAAATGGAACTAAGAAAACGATATATCCAGAGTATTTTACTGATAATTATGGTGATAATTATGATAAGAATGCATAGTAAAACCACTGACGTATATCTGCAACCTGTCTCTCCAATCAGGTATATTTCCCAATGCAATGAAAATAGCTAAAGTAATTCCGATATACAAGACGGGCGACAGAGGGGAACTCTCAAACTATAGACCAATTTCACTATTACCGCAATTTTCCAAGATACTTGAAAAAATATTCTATGAGAGAATTGACAACTTTATACTGAAGAATGATTTATTATGTGAGCAGCAATATGGGTTCAGACACAAGAGGACAACTGCATATGCCCTAATGGAATTTACAGAAAAAATATCAACAGCCATTGAAAATAAAGAGTATTCAGTTGGAGTATTCCTAGATCTTAAAAAAGCATTTGATACAGTAGATCATAATTTATTATTAAAGAAACTACAAAATTCTGGTATTAGAGGGGTAGCACTGTCCTGGTTAAGTAGTTACTTAAAGAATAGATATCAGTATGTATGTGTTAGCAACAAAAACTCAGAGTTGCTGAAGGTCACCTGTGGAGTCCCACAGGGTTCAGTTTTGGGACCATTATTATTCAATATGTATATAAACGATATATGTAAAGTCTCAGAAAAAATGGACTTAATATTGTTTGCCGATGACACTAATCTGCTATGCAGTGGAAACAATTTGGAACAACTTCTGGATACACTCGGGAAGGAATTAGGAAAGCTTAAACTGTGGTTTGATTCAAACAAATTAATGCTCAATTTAAGTAAGACAAAATTTATAGTCTTTAACAACCATCACAACAATCCAGTACCCAAACTCAGTGTAAATGGTGTAGAGATTGAAAGGGTATCTGAAACTAAATTCCTTGGAGTAATAATTGATAACAAACTGTGTTGGAAGTCATATATTAATTATATCAAAGGTAAAGTTTCCAAATCAATTGCAATATTACACAGAGTGAAATATTTGCTGAATCAACCCACACTATACACCTTGTATCATTCATTAATACTCCCATACATGACATATTGTAATGAAGTATGGGGAAATACATACAAAACAAACATATATCCACTCTTTATGCTTCAAAAGAGAGCTATTAGAATAATAAACAAAGCAGCTTACAGGGAACCAACAAACCCACTTTTTCTTAAACAAAAAACTCTCAAGTTGAAAGATCTGGTTGACTTTAAAACCGCAATAATAATGTTCAAAGTGAAGAATTTATCACTGCCCGCAAATATCCAAAAGTTGTTCCAAACAAGGGAGAAACGATATCACTTCAGAGGAACATGTATATTTCAAAAGCCTACAGTGAGAACAACCACCAAGCAACACTGTATTTCAGTGCAAGGAGTCAGATTATGGAACAATTATGGACCTGAATTAAAATCATGTACAACGCTTGGACATTTTAAACAAAAACTAAAGCAAGAAATACTCCAAACATATTTACAAGACGACATGTAAACTCACATAAGGATTGACATATCCAGCCTGTGTTGTGTTGTAGCTTAGTTTTTGGGGGTTTTTTTGTTTTTTTTTTTGTTTTTTTTTTCTCTCTGTGACATTCTGTCTTAGATTTGTCTTGAATAGTAACCGCTTAACTTAGCTTAGCTTAGTTTTTTTTTTTTTTTTCTCTCAGTCACACTTTGTCTTAGCTTTGTTCTAAATTGTAATCACTCTTGTCTTGTTTACTCTTTTTTCTTTGAATTCTTGGATGGAATATGGGTGGGCAATATAAGCTGCGGCTTCAGCCATCACCCATTTCGGATAACTCACGTGGAATTGTTTAGTAGTAGAAGAACATGGTAGTAAATAAAATGAATATTTTTTTTGTAAATGTTGGACCAGAGTTGGCACCAAAAATTACAAACCAAAGAAGAGACAAAAAGTTGACACATTAATTGGAAATAGCCCTCGGTCAATCTTTCTCTCAGCGGTGGATGAACTAGAGGTAAAATCTGTTGTTGAAAAGTGTAAAAATAAATTATCTGCTGATTGTGATGGTATTGATATGGCACTAGTAAAAAGAACTGTTGATGGCATATTAACCCCTTGCACTCTGGTCAATTTCCCTAAAAACGCCTAAAAATAACGTACCCAAAGTAAATCAAAAGCTGTTCTTCAACCCTTTGCAGCATCTTCATGGGGTTGGTCTCATTTAAAAGAAAACACTTTGAATTTTTTGGCAAAACAGTCATAATCTCTCTAAGTGCTCCTGCCACTGAGTAACACTCATCTAAACATACTGAACTTGAAGAAAATAAATTTCGCCTGGGTGTTTTTTTGGATACAAATGCTTGCAAATAACACACAGCTGTCAGATCCGGGCTGGAAAATGCAACAGAAATGTAGAACCAAGTATTATCCAGCTGAGGTCAAAATTTTGTAACAATACCACAAAAAATGAATATATTACACAGCTTTTTTCTTAGTTTGTTCCCAGGCATTTTTGAACTGTGCCAAATGGCACAGTTTGGAAAAACGTCTGTAACTTTTGAATGATTCAATGTAGAAGCTTCATCTTGGGCTCTAATGAAAGGTGAAGGGCTCTGTGTGTGTGGGGGGGGGGGGGTTGTTTATTCATTCATGAATGAATGAATGAACAAACAAGCCCCCACACACAAAGAAGCATGCCACGTAAAAAATGTGTGGCTTTTTTTTTTTACAAGAAAAAATAACCTACAGTGCACTAAAAATTATACTAAAATATCTGTAATGTAGAAGGTAACAACTCCCCCCCCCCACCGCTACAGAGGACGGACATCGCCCATCGCTACATGACGGAAAGCGGGGACGGTGCGCCGCGGTCTACTATGCACAGTTGTACTAAAATATCTGCCATAATATCTGCAATCTGCTACAGAAGAGTAGCGGAGGGTGGGGGGGCCTCATGTGGCGATGACGCACAGTTGTAATTTACCGATCGGTTAAAAGTCATTTTGATTACAATTTTCAGGGATAAAGAATAATTTAGCTTATAACACTTACCTGTCCACAACAGCAGTGTCTCTGGCGAACTTCTCTTCCTCATTGTCAGATGAACATGACGCTGGTCCGCTTGTTACGGACTCGTGGTTCTGGTCACGCGACCCGGTCAAACCATAATTCCATTATTGCGGTTTTGCGCTTCCATGATTGCGGTTTTGGTGAACAATTTTTTAAAACAAATAAGAACAGTAGTAAGAAAAAAAGACTGGCAAACGCATGTGTGTCACCCAGCGGCTTACACAAAACAGATTTTACGCAAGGAACGCACGCTTTTGAACTTCTGTGCTTCAATTGGCTCGCTGTATTCGCAGCCATTGGTAGGCGGGTCCTTCTTGCTAGGTTTTCAGTCATTGGTTCTTCAAGGTTTCAGAAACCCAATTCAAGGCTCTTATTAGTCGAATGAGAGGTCAATCACATCTAAACCAATCAAAGCACTCCTTTGGCTTTCTGTTCGCGGCTGTGTCTGTAGTGGAAGAACGGAAATGCAGCTTTTTTTTTTTCAGTGCGCAGTAGGACGCACAGTGTGGGCGCCCTAGGACGCAGAGACGTGCCCGCCCGCGGTATACCGGAGTGCAAGAGGTTAAAACCATTTACTTATATTTGTAATCTATCATTTCAAACTGGCTCATTCCCACAGAAAATGAAAATAGCAAAAGTAATACCATTATTCAAGCAAGGAAATAAACACCACTACACAAACTACAGACCAGTATCGCTCCTCTCACAATTTTCAAAGATTCTGGAAAAACTCTTCAACAACAGATTAGAAAACATTTTAAATAAACATGATGTGCTTAATCAGAATCAATATGGATTTAGAGCAAAGAATACAACATCATTGGCAATAATAGAAGCAACAGAGGAAATAATAAATGCATTAGATCAAGGAAAATATGCAATTGGTATATTTATAGATTTTAGACAAGCATTTGATACAATAAATCATTCAATACTTCTTGATAAACTGCAATTGTAAGGTATTAGGGGAGTGGCACTGAATTTCGTTACAAGTTATTTATCTAACTAACTAACCTGCACTTATATAGCGCTTTTCTAGTCACAAAGACCACTCAAAGCGCTTTCACTAGTACTAACCCTCTATTCTAAGGGCCCATAGGAAACATATCTAGGGACAATTTAGAACAACCAATTAACCTAACATGCATGTATTTGGATTGTGGGACTGAGAGACAACTGTTTGTGAAGATGGGAGAATATCTGTCTGGGTGTATGGGAATTGCCTGTGGGGTTCCCCAGGGGTGAGTATTGGGCACCAAATTATTTAACATATATATTGTTACGTGTGGCCCTCGCGAGCCACACATTGAGAGCCAAGGGCGAGCCGGTGAGTTTGCGATGTTTTATTATGACAGGGAACAGGGGATAAGGAACACGGCCTCATGGGGCCAAAAGCACAAATAACCATACAAGTAGAACACTCACATATAATGCAGAACGAAGGGCAGGAGGCTAGCGCCAGGCGAAGGGATTCCAGCCTATGGTGAGCGAAGTCACAGCCCAGAATGATCGGAGCTGCTCCTTTTTATACCCATTAGTGGCGCCACAGCTGGTGAGGGTTAATTGGGCTCCAGCCGTCCCGTAAGACTGACAGCTGGGAGCCCGCTGAGATGCTGTCACAGAGAGAACCGGGCTGAGGGGGAATATGGTCTGAGCGCCGGATGACACGGCGTCTCATCCCATGTGACAGAGCCTCCCCCTCACGGTCGGACTACGAACGACCCGTAACATCCGAGACCCCCCCACCCCGACCTAGGCTGGGCGGATGGGGCGCAGGACAGGAGGGAGAGAATCAGAGAAAGGAAAAAAAAAGGAAAAATTGACAATAAACCAATACAGAGTACCAGGGGAAAAAACCCAAACACCATACTCCATAAAATACAACATGAGAAAAAACCCAGAGAAAAGGGAAAAAAAAAAAGACAATAAACCAATATAGAGTACAAGGGGGAAAAAAAACACAAACACAATACTCCATAAAGTACAACGAGAGAGAAATCCATTCAGGCAGAGGATAATTGCAGGAATAACAACCCAACACACAGGGTAGAGAAAAACCCCCCACAATACTCCATAAACCATGTAAAGACAAATACAACGTAAATCAACCCCGGGGACCCCAAAACGAGAGGAAAAAACTCCCAAGGGCAAAAATAGAACATTGCAGCCATCCCTCAAACAGGAGGGGAAACCAAAAAAAAATCACGCTAAATGCAGAACAGTAATAACAATTTAGCTGTACCCACCCAAACACAAGCACAGCCAAAGACATTCAGTTCGGGGAGTCTCCCCGCACCCAGCGTCCACACCGCTAACAGGGGTGAAGGGAAAAGTTCCGGTGGCCTACCCGAACCCCAGGCCAGAAAACACAGTTCCTCGGGAGGTCGAACCAGATCGCCGAACAGAAAGTCTAGCGGGTCGGGCGGCCGCACAAGCGAGCCAAACGGGCACGGCTGGCCCTCCGGCAGCCGACCCGCATCGCTCAACCACCAGGCCCGTAGGGGAGAGGGAGAGGTCCAAACGGGCCCCAGTGGAAGAGGTTTGGGGGAGAGCTGATGACGAGGTGGTCGAAGGTCAGATGGCAGGAGATCCGCAGCTCCCTCACCGGACCCGGACACCGCTGGTGCAGAACCCACGTCAGACCCCGATTGGGTCTCGGGCGAACCCACGTCGGACCCCGATTGGGTCTCGGGCGAACCCACGTCGGACCCCGATTGGGCCGGCGCCGCACCAGAACCGACCTCCGACGTCAAACCTGGACCCTCTAGCACCACGAGTGATGGCAGATCCTCACCAGCGACCCTGGGAGAAGGCTCAGGAGAGAAAACAGAACTGGGATCAGGATCACCGGCAGCACCAGAACCCGGCGAGATAAGCTCGGACGCAGTGGACGGCTGCACCCGGTTCATCTCCCTAGAGACAGGCTAAAGTGCTCTAAAGTAAGGAGAAGAAAGACAAGATAGAGCACTTGCCTGATCTTGGGTTCTGACGCCGTCCAGGACTACGAAGATCCGGGATCCAGCATCAGGAGGTCGTCGTCAGGCTCCCACTCAGCTGCATCGGGCTCCGCAGCTGGCATGATGGACAACGCAGCTTGTGAGTCCTCTGGCACCGGTGCCCATGCCGACGGCCCACACGGCGTGGTGGCAGGAGAACCTCGTCCTGCTGGACCGGACTGCTCCTCCGTGGAGACCCGGGGATGCTTGATCGTCGGCGCAGGCTCCACATAGCAATCCGCATTCCTCCTCCGTCCACGGCGTAGCTGCGGAACCGGAACTGGGCTGTCCAGAAGCGCAGGCCCCCTCCTCATCCCACGATGTTGGCCTGGCACCGGGGACCGCTCAGCGGAGGGAGACACAGAGGATGCAGGATTAATGATTACAGCTACAGCAGGTGGTGGGAGTTCGGGGAGCTGCGAACCCCGAACTCCACCTCCAGGAGTTTGACAGAGCAAATCACAAGGTGAATGTGAAAAAACCGAGACTTGCCTGTCTCCTGGAGGCTGGATGGTGCCTGCTGTCGTGGACTTTGCTTCTCCCTCTCCCCGCCAGGCGGTAACGGAGGACCCCCTGCGAGGACGTCGGGAAGCTGCTCGTGTGGATTCCGGGATGGAGTTCGCCAGGTCTGGATTCTGGAAGCACACAGCAGTCGGGGAGCGCGTCGAGGAGGAGGGGGCGACAGCCGAGATGAGCCGGGCCCGGAGCGCTGGCGTAACAGCGGAGGGAAGAGGCTCGGGAGACGAGGCTGCAGGATCTCCTCTCTGAAGAGGCGCAGGAGAGACAGCTGCGTGGGAGGATGAGACCTTGCGGCGACCCGGAACTGGATCCGGACGGGGTTTATGCTGAGAAGAAGAGGCAGTGTGGCGACGGCTACTCACAGGGGACGAAGCAAAGGAGAGATCGGGGAATCGCCGCTCCTGAGCAGAGACAGAGGCGAGGAGAGCGTCGAACTCTGAGAAGTCACGCAGCCCTGGACTCCTCTCCACCAGTCTAACGGCCGCTGCCACATGCCTCATAATGGAGGACGGGTGCACAGCGGAACGAGCAGCAGCCACTCGGTCCCGGACCTTAATTGCCGTCAGCTGCAGATCCTCCGGGGGAATCCTGAGTGACGTCTTGCTGGACGGGGAAAGCCCTCTGGGTGGCGCGAACTCCCGGGCCGGAGTGGAGGCAGGAATGGGATCCCGAAGCGAAGGGTGACGTCTCCTCCTCTTCGGCTTCCTGCCGGGATTTCCCTCCAACCCACGGAGCTCCTCTCGCTGTGCAGCGATGGCGTTCCTCCTGGCACTGACCTCAGGATGATTGGAATGGCGAGGGAGACTGTCCAGGAGATTCTCAGCAAACTCTAGGTGCCAGCGTCTTTCACTGGGGTTGTCGAACAGGGAGGCGGTGAAGCGCGTCCTGTCGACATCTTCCAAGATGGCCGTCAGCTCGTTGCCCTGGAGCCGAATGTGACTCCGGGGAGATGGCATGCTCAAGAGCAGACACCCAGACAGGGAAGACACAAATCCAAACAACAAACTCACGGCCGCCGGCAACTCGCCTGGCTGTGACTTACTGTTACGTGTGGCCCTCACGAGCCACACAATGAGAGCCGAGGGCGAGCCAGTGAGTTTGCGATGTTTTATTGTGATAAGGGAAAGGGAATAAGGAACACGGCCTCGTGGGGCCAAAAAGCACAAATAACCATACAAGTAGAACACTCACATATAATGCAGAATGAAGGGCAGGAGGCTAGCGCCAGGCGAAGGGGTTCCAGCCTATGGTGAGCGAAGTCACAGCCCCGAATGATCGGAGCTGCTCCTTTTTATACCCATTAGCAGCGCCTCAGCTGATGAGGGATAATTGGGCTCCAGCCATCCCGTAAGACTGACAGCTGGGAGCCCGCTGAGACACTGTCACAGAGAGAACCGGGCTGAGGGGGAATATGGTCTGAGCGCCGGATGACACGGCATCTCATCCCATGTGACATATATAAATGATATATTTCAAGTTTCTAAATTATTAAAAACAATATTATTTGCTGATGATACTAATATATTTTATTTTGGAAATGATTATAAGGAACTAATCTATACTCTAAATAATGAATTAAATAAGCTTAAAAAATGGACAGATGGTAATAAATTATCACTAAATATAGATAAAACTAAGGTAATGATATTTGGTAATTGCAAAAATAAAGAAGATATACATATTCATATAGATAATGTCATTATTGAAAATATTAAGGAGATCAAATTTTTAGGTGTAATACTAGATGAAAAAATTAGTTGGAAACCACACGTCAGATACAGTGGGGCAATAAAGTATTTAGTCAGCCACCAATTGTGCAAGTTCTCCCACTTAAAAGATGAGAGAGGTCTCCAATTTTCATCATAGGTATACCTCAACTATGAGAGACAAAATGAGGGGAAAAAAAATCCAGAAAATCACATTGAAGGATTTTTAATGAATTAATTGGTAAATTCCTCAGTAAAGTAAGTATTTGGTCACCTACAAACAAGCAAGATTTCTGGCCCTCACAGACCTGTAACTTCTTCTTTAAGAGGCTCCTCTGTCCTCCACTCGTTACCTGTATTAATGGCACCTGTTTGAACTCGTTATCAGTATAAAAGACACCTGTCCACAACCTCAAACAGTCAGACTCCAAACTCCACTGTGGCCAAGACCAAAGAGCTGTCAAAAGACACCAGAAACAAAATTGTAGACCTGCACCAGGCTGGGAAGACTGAATCTGCAATAGGTAAGCAGCTTGGTGTTAAGAAATCAACTGTGGGAGCAATTATTAGAAAATGGAAGACATACAAGACCACTGATAATCTCCCTCCATCTGGGGCTCCACACAAGATCTCACCCCGTGGGGTCAAAATTATCACGAGAACGGTGAGCAAAAATCCCAGAACCACATGGGGGGGACCTAGTGAATGACCTGCAGAGAGCTGGGACCAGAGTAACAAAGGCTACATCAGAAACATACTACGCCGCCAGGGACTCAAATCCTGCAGTGCCAGACGTGTCCCCCTGCTTAAGACAGTACATGTCCAGGCCCGTCTGAAGTTTGCTAGAGAGCATTTGGATGATCCAGAAGAGGGTTGGGAGAATGTCATATGGTCAGATGAAACCAAAATAGAACTTTTTGGTAAAAACTCAACTTGTCGTGTTTGGAGGAGAAAGAACACCATACCTACTGTGAAGCATGAGGGTGGAAACATCATACTTTGGGGCTGTTTTTCTGCAAAGGGACCAGGACAACTGATCCGTGTAAAAGAAAGAATGAATGGAGCCATGTATCGTGAGACTGTGAGTGAAAACCTCCTTCCACCAGCAAGGGCATTGAAGATGAAACGTGGCTGGGTCTTTCAGCATGACAATGATCCCAAACACACTGCCTGGGCAACGAAGGAGTGGCTTCGTAAGAAGCATTTCAAGGTCCTGGAGTGGCCTAGCCAGTTTCCAGATCTCAACCCCATAGAAAATCTTTGGAGGGAGCTGAAAGTCTGTGTTGCCCAGCGACAGCCCCAAAACATCACTGCTCTAGAGGAGATCTGCATGGAGGAATGGGCCAAAATACCAGCAACAGTGTGTGAAAACCTTGTGAAAACTTACAGAAAACATTTGACCTCCGTCATTGCCAAAAAAAGGTATATAACAAAGTACTGAGATGAACTTTTGTTATTGACCAAATACTTATTTTACCGAGGAATTTACCAATTAATTCATTAAAAATCCTTCAATGTGATTTTCTGGATTTTTTTTTTATTTTGTCTCTCATAGTTGAGGTATACCTATGATGAAAATTGGAGACCTCTCTCATCTTTTAAGTGGGAGAACTTGCACAATTGGTGGCTGACTAAATACTTTTTTACCCCACTGTACATACAAAACAAAGTGGCAAAAAATATTGTAATTATAAATAAAATTAAGCAAGTCCTAGATTACAAATCGCTTCATATCTTGTATTGCTCATTAGTGCTTCCATACTTGACCTATTGTATAGAGGTCTGGGGTAACAATTATAAAAGTACACTTAATTCACTGCTAATATTACAAATAAGGGTAGTCCATGTTATACACAAAGTCGGGTATCTTGAACACTAACTAACTAACTAACTAACCTGCACTTATATAGCGCTTTTCTAGTCACAAAGACCACTCAAAGCGCTTTCATAAATACTAACCCTCTATTCTAAGGGCCTATAGGAAACAGATATCTAGGGACAATTTAGAACAGCCAATTAACCTAACATGCATGTTTTTGGCATGTGGGAGGAAACCGGAGAAATCCCGGAGTAAACCCACGCAACACGGGGAGAACATGCAAACTCCACACAGATCACTGTTGGTCGGGGGCTGGGATCGAACCCACGATCCCACGATCCCCACAATCCCCCGGCCAAGGGTAAACTGTGCTGCCGCAGTGCTAACCACTGCGCCACCGTGCAGCCCCAATCAACACACCAATTTATGGTTTTTACATTTAAAATTATTGAAATTACATGATCTGGTTGATTATTATACAGCACAGTTAATGTTTAAAGTCAGTAAAAACTTTCCACCGCACAATATACAAAATCTTTTTGGTCAGAGAGAAGAGAAATACAATTTACGGGGTAATACAAAATTTAAAATGCACCTAGTAAGATCTACTAGGAAAAGTTTTTGTCTGTCTGTGTGTGGGGTCAAATTGTGGAATGGGTTGGGGGAGAAACACAGGCAATGTCCAAACATCCATATATTTAAATCAACATATAAAGAATTGATTTTTGAACAATATAAAAATAAAGGACAGTAATATTACAATGTGTCTTTAATGAAGAAAGTTTGTTATTGTTGTTATTGTTGAATATATATGCTGAGTACTATTATTATTGATATCATTATTACTAGAATATTACAACAGTGTTATAGTATTATGATTGTTGTTTAGCCAGTTTAGAAAGCTTGGGGTCAGTCCGCCAAGGACTCCGCCTTTAACCGCCACCTGATCCACATAGCACCGGACCCCCATGATCCCTCCTGCAGGTGGTGAGCCCACTGGAGGGCGGACCCATGTAACGCCTTCGGGCTGAGCCCAGGATCTCATCTCTGATGTTTGCAGATGATGTTGTTCTGTTGGCTTTATCCAGCAATGACCTACAGGTCTTGCTGGGACTTTTTGCCGCTGAGTGTGAAGCAGCTGGGATGAGAATCAGCACCTCCAAGTCCAAGTCCATGGTCCTCAGCCGGAAAAAGGTGGATTGTCCTATCTGGGTCGGGGACAGGCTCTTACCCCAAGTGCAGGAGTTTAAGTATCTTGGGGTTTTATTCACGAGTGAGGGGAGAATGGAGCGAGAGATTGACAGGCGGAACGGAACAGCATCTGCAGTGATGCAGACGTTGTACCGGTCTGTTGTGGTGAAGAGGGAGCTGAGTTCTAAGGCAAAGCTGTCGATTTACCAGTCAATCTACATTCCTACTCTCACCTATGGTCACGAGCTTTGGGTTATGACCGAAAGAATGAGATCGCGGATACAAGCGGCTGAAATGAGCTTTCTCTGTAGGATTGCTAGACTCACCCTCAGAGATAGGGTGAGGAGCTCAGTCATCCGGGAGAGGCTCAGAGTAGAACCGCTGCTCCTCCACATTGAAAGGAGCCAGTTGAGGTGGTATGGGCATCTGATCAGGATGCCTCCTGGACGCCTCCCACTTGAGGTGTTTTGGGCACGTCCCACTGGGAAGAGACCCCGGGGCAGATCCAGGATTCGCTGGAGAGACTATGTCTCCCAGCTGGTCTGGGAACGCCTTGGTATCCTCTCTGAAGAGCTGGAGCAGGTGGCCGGGGAAAGGGAAGTCTGGGATTCTCTGCTTGAACTGCTGCCTCTGCAACCCGGACCTCCAGAAAAGTGGTAGAAGATGGATGGATGGATGGATTGTTGTTTAGGATGGAATTATTTAAAGTATTATATAGGTCATGTGGTATTATTATTATTATTATTGTTGTTCTTGTTATTGTAACTACCATATGACTAGCTATTAATATGGTTATTATTATATGGTTACTTATTGTGCCTAGGTATTGTACGCCATGTGAGGGTATATGGTGGTATATATGGTGATTATGATGATAACATTGTCTATAATTATATTAAACATACCAGAAGTATTTACCTATTATTATTAAAATTATTATTAGATGTTGGTATTATTGTCACTATAAACTATCATTGTTGTATTATTTCTATTGCATAATTTAATTATAAGATGCATTATATACTATGGCATTATATCATGAACGTAATTATGAATGGTTAATGACTAGAATGATATTATAATTTATTGGGTATGGAGAAGGGATGGGACTATATAAGCGCTGGCTTCTTCCCGCTCCTTTTGAGCAAGGCATTATTTTTTATGTTTATGTTTTTGGCTTTGATTCCTTGTTTTTATTTTCTTTTTGTCTTGATGTTCAAATAAATAAATAAATAAATAAATAAATAAATGTAGTGACTTCTGTATACCCTTTTCCCCTGTTCATTCATTCATACATTCATCTAAAAATAATAAAATAATGCTATAGACTCCAACACTAAGTCTGCAATTAAAATGTGAATGTGGATGGAATTAAAAAAAAAAAACAGTTAGTGAATCAACATATAAATAAAATGACAGCTGATTATACTTTGACTGTTACAACTCTCTCCATTAAAATAACATAAAATCCCGTTAAATGTCGTTTACTTTTTGACACCACATCAGCCTGTTTGATTCCCCACAATGGAAGCCAAACCAATAAATCCTGGAGAATGATTACACACGGAGCAGAAAATGATTTTTTTTCCTTTTGGCTGTCACATTTTTGGGAGATTTTATATATATATGTATATGTATACATATGTAGCAGGCAGAGAGTAGACAGACTCTGACTGAAAATTTCACAAAAGAAAAACATTATTCCACGTACCAAGAAAATAATTTTTCAGACAGCAAAAAAATAAAATAAAATTTAAAAAATGATTGTTCTCTGTTTCCAAGGCAACCAGCAATCCGTACTGGCAAAAGACATGTTTGCACAACAGCACAGCCTACTGGTAGAAAAATAACACTGCAAAGACACGAAAACCAAACCCACACACATCACACCATCAAATGCCAGTTAAAAAAAAAATAAATATATATATATATATATACATACATATATATATATATATATATATATATATATATATATATATATATATATATATATATATATATATATATATATATATACATATATATATATAGTTATCGACAAACAAATACTGTACATTGTCCTCTTACATATGTATATATACAGTATATACATATATATTACTGGGCTTCTCCCATTTAATGTTTGCTCTCTACATGTCTGTTCTTCTCATCTTCTCTATCCCATCACCCCCCAGCCAGTCGCAGCAGATGACTGCCCCTCCCTGAGCCTGGTTCTGCTGGAGGTTTCTTCCTGTTAAAAGGGAGTTTTTCCTCTCCACCCTCGCCAAGTGCTTGCTCACAGAGGATCGCCTGATTGCTGGGGTCTTTCTGCAATTGTGGGGGTTTCCCCTACATTTGAAAGTGCTATGAGATGACTGTTTTTGTGAAATGGCGCTATATAAATAAAGCTGAATTCAACTGAATTGAATATTTTCCTTTTTTAAATTCTCCCTTCTCTCTATTTCTCTTTCCTTTGTCAATATCATCTGCTTCCACCAGCATTTCATTCAACGTTTGCCAAAGGAGCTTAACTTGGGCAGACTTAGGCGAACTCTGCATAATTTAGCCCAGCACTCAGAAACTTTGACAAACAGAGCACAACTTTCACCAACGTTTATTTCCAAACGTCGCCAAATTTTCAGCATGCTGAAAATTCTCAACGAATACAACTTTCCCCAGCGTTTGCCAATAAACACTAACTATCACTAACTTTTATCAACTTTTGCCAGCAGAGCCAGACATTTGTCAAAACGTCAGTAAAAGTTGGTCCAAATACTGTAGTGTGAATCTGGCAGGAAGCCTCCACAAACGCTGATCTTTATATGAGCGTCGCCTGACACTGATGTCAGCTGAACTGCGCTGAGTATTCTTAGCTTAAGTTAACGTAAGTTGGCAACTGCTACACATATAAGATAAGATAAGCCTTTATTAGTCCCACAATGGGGAAATTCCAGGATTGCAACAGCATAGGGATAGCAACACTCAGAGCAACAATCAGAAGGCAAGAAAAAACAACATCTAGTAAACATATGTCCATATTACTATAAATGTATATATATATATATAGACACACAGTGCAGAGCATTATGGCTGGTGAATGTGCAGCAGAAAGTCTAAGCTCTCTCTCCGCGGATGCAGCGGGCCAGCTGGAAGTCTTTGGGCATGATGGTGACCCCCTTAGCGAAGAAGAGACCACCAGGTGGGCCTCGCTGGTCTCCTGCAGAGCCATGATGGCGAAGCTCAGGAAACGCAGGACGGTCTTGAAGTCCTGAGCGATCTCCCTGAGCGATCTATGCTAGCCTAAGTTGGCAAAAGTTTGACAATGCTGAATGCAATGCTGGGAAATGCTAGCAAAAGTTCGTAAAAGTTTGTAAAAGTTGGTGTGCACTGGATTAAAAAAAAACTGCTCACAAACGTAATTTCACCAGCGTTTGGACTGATTTCTCTGATTTTTCAAAATGTCAGTAAAAGTTGGTCCAAACGTTAAGATAAGATAAGATAAGCCTTTTTTAGTCCCACAATGGGGAAATTCCAGGATTGCAACAGCACAGGGATAGCAACACTCAGAGCAATAATTAAGAAGATATGAAAAATAAAAATAAGAGCAGCGAATATACATATGAACACATAAATATATAAATATACTGTATATACATAGTGCGGAGCACTGTAGCAAGATGGAATAAACAGCATAACCGTCTACTTAGTTATCCTACATAGTATGAATATGTACCCATACATATTGTCACCCTCCGTAGCGACTGATATTGTCCTAGTTGTATACTGGAGGGGACCATTTGTGTAAGTCTGTTTTGTCTTTTGCATTCAATACTATTAGGTCGTCACGTTTTTTTGCTATCTCTGCGAGCAGCCCTGCTTAGGTTACACAGTCTCACAGCCTTAGGTAGGAAGGACCTGCGAAACCTCTCGGTTGCGCACCTAGGATGATGTAGTCTACTGCTAAATGAGCTCTTCAGTGCGTTCAGTATGTCCTGCATAGGGTGGGACTCGGACTCCAGCAGAGATGACAGTTTAGCCACCATCCTTCTCTCTCCCTTCTCCTCCACCGGGTCAAGGTGTTGCCCCTGGACAGATCTAGCTTTTTTGATCAGTTTGTTCAGTCTCTTCCTATTGGCTGCTGTAATGCCACTGCCCCAGCAGACCACTCCAAAAGTGATGGCTGATGCCACCACCTTGTCGTAGAATGTCTTCAGCAGTGCCCCTTGTACACCAAAAGACCTGAGCCTCCTCAGTAGGAACAGCCTGCGCTGTCCCTTCTTGTAGAGTGCTTCGGTATTGTGTGACCAGTCTAGTTTATTGTTCAGATGAACACCAAGGTACTTGTAGGATGTCACCATCTCAATGTCCGTTCCCTGTATGTTTACTGGTGTTGTGAGGGGTTGTCCTTGCCTGCGGTAGTCCACCACCAGCTCCTTAGTTTTCCTCGCTTTGATCTGGAGACAGTTCCGATGGCACCAGTCTACGAAGTCCTGGATAAGTCCTCTGTTCTCAGCTTCATCTCCGTAGGAGATGAGGCCGACGATCGCAGAGTCGTCAGAGAACTTCTGTAGATGGCAGTGTGTTGTGTTGTGTGAGAAGTCTGCAGTATAAAGGGTGAACAGGAAGGGAGCCAAAACCGTTCCCTGGGGTGCCCCCGTGCTACCGATGATCGTGTCGGACACACAATCTCGGGTTCTCACAAACTGTGGCCGGTTAGTGAGGTAGTCCAGTATCCATGATGCCAGGTGCTGGTCCACCCCTGCGCACAGCAGCTTGTCCTTCAGGATCATCGGTTGGATGGTGTTGAAAGCACTGGAGAAGTCAAAGAACATGGCCCTCACTGTGTTCCCGGGCTTCTCCAGGTGGGACAGAGAACGGTGAAGGAGGAAGATCACTGCATCCTCCACCCCAATGCAATGCTGGTAGGCGAACTGGAGTGGATCCATCGCTGGTCCCACCAGGGGGCGGAGGTGAGCAAGGAGCAGTCTCTCCAGGGTCTTCATCATATGGGACGTCAGGGCCACTGGTCTGTAGCTGTTCAGATCTTTGGGGTGGGAAGTCTTTGGTACAGGTACCACACAAGATGTTTTCCACAACTGTGGTACCCTCCCCAGCTTCAGGCTCAGGTTGAAGATGTGCTCCACAATCCCACACAGCTGGTCTGCACAGGACTTGAGGAGCTTCGCGCTGATGCCGTCCGGTCCCAAGGCCTTCCTCGCCTTGATCTTCCTCAGCTCCGTCCTCACCTGGGTCTTAGTGAGGGTCAGGTTGGGGGACTGTGTGCTAGGAGTGGGGGGGGTGTTGGTGGAGTGGGGTGTGGACAGTAGGTCTCGATGACTTTAGAGGCAGCAGTGGTTGGTGTGCAGTTGGGGGGAGGGCGGTTGGTCAAACCTATTAAAAAAAAGGTTCAGATTGTACGCCCACTCCCTGCCCCCCGTGGCCTGGGGGGAGGTATTCTGGAGCCCAGAGATGGTTTTAAGGTTTCTCCAGACCCCGCCGATGTCGCTCTGTTGCAGCTTGTCCTCCATCTTCTTCCTGAAGCTGTCCTTGCCTTCTCTGATCTTCCTCCTCAGCTCCCTCCGTACGGACTTCAGCATCTCCCTGTTCCCTGACCTGAAGATCCTCTTCTTCTCTCTCAGAAGTGTTTTTATCTCAGGATTGATCCAGGGTTTGTTGTTCGAGCAACATCGTATGGTCTTGGTGGGTACGGTGTTGTCCACACAGAAGTTGATGTAGTCTGTGATGGTGTGAGTGAGGCCATTGATGTCTTCACCATGTGGCTCGCAGAGCTGCTCCCAGGCAGTGGTTTCCAAACAGTCCTTTAGAGCGTCCATTGCCTCCCCAGACCATAACTTCACCGTGCGCATGACCGGAGGTTGTCTGTGCACTAGGGGTTTGTACACCGGCAGGAGATGAACCAAGTTGTGATCCGATCTCCCAAGTGGGGGGAGTGGAGATGAGGTGTATGCCTCCTTAGTGTTTGCATAGAATAAGTCCAGTGTTTTATTGTCTCTAGTGTGGCATGTGACATACTGGGTGAGCATGGGTAGAATGGACGACAGTGAAATATGGTTGAAATCACCTGAGATGAGGAGAAGAGCATCTGGGTATTCTGTCAGCAGCCTGCCAGTTACTGAGTGGATGATGTCATGCGCTGTCCCAGTGTTCGCCGTCGGATTTGCATAAATAACAATGCAGATCACGTGTGAGTATTCCCTCGGGAGATAGGTAGGCTGCATGCTAACAGCTAGCAACTCGATGTCTTTGCTACAGTGCTGTTCCTTAACCGTGCTATGTCCCGGTCTGCACCAGCTGTTATTGACATACATTATCACTCCCCCGCCTCTTGCCTTCCCACTGTCTGGTGTTCGGTCTGCCCGTATTGCGTGGAAACCCTCCAGTTCAATGTTAGCATCTGTTGCTAGTTATGTTAGCCACATCTCAGTGAACAACAACAGGCTACTCTCTCTGTAAACGCTCTCGTAGCGGGAGATAGCCGCTAGCTCATCTGTCTTATTGAGTAGCGATCGAACATTCCCCATAATGACAGATGGGAGGACGGGTCTGTATCTTATATTCCTAGTTATAGTTATAGTGTGAACCCAGTTTAATGAAAGTTTATGAAAGTTTGCACAGGCATCATCCTCTTTTCCTGAAGTTTTAAACCCATTCATGTCTGTGTGTTGCATCCGTGTGCACTATGTTAAACCATTCAGTTGATTTTTCAGCCCAGCATTCATCCCTGTTTGTTCTCTCTAAAATAATTTACTGGGCATCAACTGTGATTGATGTCTTCCTAATTACCAAGCAGCATTACTATCACGTGCGTTTTGGCTCACACACATGGGATTTGGTAAGCGCAAAACCGTCTTAAACAAGCCTTCATGATCAGAGTTCACTTTAGATAATGCACCTCTGTGTATTAAAGGCATGAGCGCTTTGGATTGGGTTATCCAGAACACACCTCTGAATAATTAGACCGGGCTCTTCACACCATGTGCCCAGCGGAAAGTTTGTTTATGCACCGTTGTGATAAGGAAATGAACTTGGAAACGCCCATAAATGTGTTCTGCATCAATGACAACTGACGACTCACTGTGTCCTTGTAATACGGCCCCAAGTGCTATAAAAGGCTTAATAGGTAGCGGCGTGATGGCGCAGCCGGATGGTGACATCATCACACCAGCCAATATATGGGAAGAGTTGGCCATCTTAGGTCTCTCTCAACTCACGGCCACCTAGAGTTCAGCACACAGCAAACCTGTATTGTATTAATAACACAGTGTGTAATAAAGTTCAAGTTCCAGCACAACTCTCCTCTCTGTTGGTCATTCTGGGTTTCCAGACATAACATTTGGTGATGAGAGTAAAACCATGGAAGCGTGCCTGAGGCCACTAAGACCATTTCTGGAGTACCCCAGTGAGCCACCCATTCCTTGGCCATGCTGGCTTGATGCTTTCGAGACGTATGTGTCAGCGTTGGGCCTGGGCAAATTAGACAAGGTACGGAAGCAAGCTCTGTTAGTTCACAACCTGGGCATAGAAGAACAATGCATTTTCCACACGCTAGGACCAACAGACTTGTTCGCTGATGCTGTAGAACTGCTATCTAGCTGCTTTGCTACACCTGACAACGTGTTGGCACAGCGCATTAGATTCCACCAACGGCAACAGAGAATTGGTGAAACAACACAACAATTCATCACAGACCTTTGTCACCTAGCTAGTATGTGCAGGTTTGGTTTATTGGAAGATAAAATGTGCAGGACCAGCTAAGCTGGCCGAGCACACTAGCAACCCGCGGCTGCAGGCGAAGATGTCAATGTCTAATTGTCTATATGCAGCTGAAATGTTTACTGGATGAACACGGTATTTTGGAGGTTTTTCAATCTGGTTTCAAAGGTCTTCATAGCACAGAGACAGCCGTTAAGAGTTTTTAATGATATCCTCTTAGCATGTGATTCAGGTAAATATGCTGTTCTTGTGTTGCTTGATTTAACTGCTGCCTTTGACACAGTGGACCATCAAATTTTTATTTCCCGTTTGCAGCACCTAGTGGGCATTTGTAGCACCGCTCTCAACTGGTTTAGGTCCTATCTGGCAGACAGGAGTTTTAAAGTTAGCATCTCTGGGTTTGAATCCTCTACTGCACCTCTGCCATACGGGGTTCCACAGGGGTCAATTTTAGGGCCTATGCTTTTTTCTCTGTACATACTTCCACTGGGTTCCATTTTTAAAAAGCATGGTATCTCCTTCCACCTGTATGCTGATGATTGCCAGATATATGTCCCTCTAAAACAAAAAGATGCCTCATCAGTAAGCCGACTTCTGTCATGCATTAAAGACATCAAGTCTTGGATGGCCCTAAACTTTCTAAATTATAATGATAAAAAGACAGAAGTGATGGTGTTTGGACCTAGTCACCCATGTGAGTCCCCTCCTGTAAACTTGGGCCCCCTCACACCTTACGTGAAATCCACAGTAAAGAACCTTGGTTTTATCATGGACAGTGATTTTAAATTAGACACTCAGATTCGTTCTGTGGTAAAATCCAGCTTCTTTCACATAAGGTGTTTAGCAAAAGTAAAACCCATTCTCTCTAGACCGCACCTGCAAACAGTAATCCGTGCTTTTATTTCATCTCGGCTGGATTACTGTATCGCACTTTACGCCGGTGTCAGCCAGTCATCTCTTTCGCATCTGCAACTAGTTCAAAATGCCGCTGCTCATCTTTTAACAGGTACACGTAAAAGGGATTACATCACACCCATTTTAGCTGGCTGCCTGTGCATTTTAGACTTCATTTTAAAATTCATTATTTGTTTTTAAATGCTTGAACGGTCTCGCTCCGCCTTACCTCTCTGAGCTTCTGCATCCCTAAGCTCCCACCCGGTCCCTCAGATCAGCTGAACAGCTGCATCTGGGGGTGCCAAAGGCAAAGCGGAAGCTCAGGGGGGACAGAGCCTTTTTGATCATGGCACCCAGGTTATGGAATGATTTACCTCTGAACATCAGACAAGCACCTTCACTGTCCATTTTTAAAACCCGTCTTAAAACACACTTTTACTCCCTGGCCTTCAGCCCAGTGTGAGGCATTGATTTTATTGAATGAAGTGGATTTTTATTTATTTATTTATTTATTTATTTTACCTTTTATTTGTCATGCGGTGGCTCTCGCGAGCCACCATAAGACGCCACACAGTCACCAGTGAGTTCAGTGAGTTTTATTTACGGTGAAAAATGACAACACAAGCTGCTGGGCAGTGACACATATAAGTCTACACACATCAGGAGGCGTAAGGCTAAACAGCTCTCTTACAGGTCCACAGGAGGAGACGGTCATACACAGACAGGCAAGGTTGGTGGAGTAATGATTACACAGGCTGCTGAGGCAAAGACACACAGAGGTCTACTCACACCGGGAGGCGTAAGGCTAACAGCTCACTTACTGGTCCACGGGAAGCGACGGTCAACCACAGGCAGACGAGGTAGGAAATAGTTCAAAGCATCCGTAGCTCTGATGGAGAAAGACTGACACTGCTGCAGGGATGCAGCCGCTAGCGTGGGTATAAGAAGTCCACCACTAACGACCGCAAATGCAGAACAGCTGCTCAGGACTTGACAGCTGAGCGGAAGCCTCCCCGAGCACTGTCACAATAAGAGCTCGGAGAGCCAGGATGACAACGCCGCTGTCAAGCCCTGACTAGCCCGAGCACGATGACAAAGTGCTCAGGTCATGACAGTAGCCCCCCCTCAACCGACGGGCTCCGAACGTCTTGTAACACCCAACCCCCCCCCCCCAACCACAGGGCGAGTGAATTGAGGAACAGGCAAGGAGGGAGCCAAACAAAACCCAACAAGGCCCCAAACCAAAAGGAAAAAGAATACATCAACCGAGAAAGAAAAAAAAAACAGAAAAAACAAGACGGGACTAAAAATACAAGGGATACAAAATCATACAGAGCATGAACACCTGACACCGAACGTTTTCCCACAGGGACCACAGACAACCCGTCTAACTCCAAAGCACATAACCCCACGTGGTGTAGAACTCAAAGTAAGGATCTCTTCAAGCACAAACTTAAAGTGCCAAAATCATACTCCCAAACCACCCCAGTACATGAAACCCAGTCAGAAATAAACCCAAACAACCTCAAACACACGGTAACTATGGAAAAAGAAACAAGAAATACATGCTAACACCCGGTAACTATGGAAAAGAAAACAAAACAAAAAACACAAACAAAACAAGAAATACATGCAAACACACATGAAGCAATCTAAAATTGCTTTGACATAACTTGACTATGGATACATGAGACAACAAAAAATTGCTAAACGTAACTTGACATGACTAGACACCGTATCGGCCAAAACAAAAAGATGATCGGCGGAGATCCAACGCCCCCCAGGCAGAGCTCCGGCGACCTCCCTGCCTCCGATGGCCCACGGATAGTCCCACAAACACAGTACATGATCAGGCGGCCTGCCCCAGTTCCAGGCCCCCAGAAACAAGTCCTCTGGTGGCCAAACTAGGCCACCCCGTAGCAGACACAGTCTATCGGGTGACCAACCCAAGACGCCGAACGCACGAAGCAGTTCCTCGGGTGGCCGACCCGCATCCCATAACCACCAGGACCGTGGAGGAATTGCATGCAGGCACCCGCCTAAAGACGACAAGACAGGAGAGCGCCAGTCTGCCAGACAAAAACCTCTAATGGCCCCCAGCTGGTGGCTCCTGAGAGGGGGACAACCAAAAACCTGGACCCCCTCGAATCCTGATTGGGTCGCAGCCGCACCTGCGCTGGACCCCCACTGGACCTCGTCGGACCCCGATTGGGTCACCGCTGCACCCACGTTGGACCCCGACTGGGTCACAGCCACACCTGAGTCGGACCCCGACTGGACCTTGTCAGACGCCGATTGGGTCATCGCTGCACCCACGTCGGACCCCGATTGGGTCACAGCCACACCTGGGTCGGACCCCGACTGGACCTCATCGGACCCCGATTGGGTCGCAGCCACACCTGCGTCGGACCCCGACTGGGTCACCTCGGCCCACGCGTCGGACCCCGATTGGGTCACCGCTGCACCCCCGTTGGACCCCGACTGGGTCACCTCGGCCCACGCGTCGGACCCCGACTGGGTCAGGACTGCACCGGTGACGACCTCCATCCCCGAACCTGGAACCCCCAGTCCCGTGACCTTGACTGGCTCCGGACTGGTAACGCTGTGGAGGGGCTCAGAGAACAGGAGAGGACCGGGATCAGTTCCACCGGCAGCGCCAGAGCCCAGCGAGACGAGCTCGGGTGCAGCAGACGGCTGCCCTTCGCTCGCCTCCCCATGAGGCAGGCAAAAATGCTCTAACACACCCCAAAGGTTAACAAAGAAGAGCACTTGCCTGCACTCTGGCTCTGGAGCCGTCCAGGACTTCGCCGATCCAGGTTCAGGTAGACGCTCGTCGTCGGGCTCCCACTCGGCTGCATCGGGTTCCACAGCCGGCCTGATGGTTTCTGCAGCTGGATCCTCTCACGCCGATGTCCACACCAATAACCTGCACGGCGTGGGGGCAGGGAACCCTCGACCCGCTGGCTCAGGCTGCATCTCTATGGAGACCTGGGGATGCTTACTCGTCAACTCTGGCTCCTCACCGCAATCCGTTCTCCTCCTCTGTCCAAAACAAGGCTGCAGGGCCGGGATATTTCCCAGAGCCGCAGGCCTCCCCCTCATTCGACGGCGTGGAAGTAACGCCGAGGACCGCTCAGCAGGAGGAGACACAGAGGCAGCAGGTTTAGTACAAATGACTACAGCTGGAGAAGGAAACTCAGGGAGCTGCGAACCCCGAGCTTCACCCCCAGGAGTCAGACAAGACAGATCACTATGATAAATAGGAAAGTGAAATTGAACTTGCCTGTCTCCCGGAGGGAGGATGGTGCCAGCTGTAGAGGACGTTGCTCCTTCCCTCGCTCGCTGGGTGGTAGGAAAGGACCCATGGACGGAGCTCGCCGGTGCAGGACTCTGGTCACTCTCAGCAGCTGGAGAGAGCATCAAGAACGAGGGAGTGACAGCCGCAGCGGGCCGAGCACAGCATGCTGACCATACAGCAGGGGGTGGTGGCCCGAAAAAAGGGACTGCAGGAATTCCCTCCTGAGATGATGCCGAAGAGACAGCTGACTGGTTGAATGGGTCATTCCGGCGGCCCGGAACTGGATCCAGAGCAGGAGCTTGCTGAAGATGCGCCTGGCCGTGGCGCCGACGCCTTCGCCGACCCCCAGATGGTGCGAACTTCCGAAACGGACCGAGGACAGGATCGGGATCTGTAGGCAAAGAGCAGAAGTGCCTCTTCTCCTGCTTCATGCCGCGTTCCTCCTCCAGCATCAGGAATATTTCGCGTTGCGCGGCGATATCTTCCCTCCTCACGTCGACTTCCGGGTGGTCGGCGTAGCGGGGAGAGAGATGACAAAGAACATCTTCAGCAGCGTCCAGGTACCAGTGTACGCCGTGATCGTAATCCAGCAGGGAAGCGGAGATGAGCATCTCATCCACGACTTCCAGAACGCCTGTCAGCTCGTGGCTTGGACTCCAAACGCGGCCCCTCCGCGACGGCATTCCTCACATACACAGTACCCAGACAGGAAAAAGCAAATGTCCAAAAAAACTCGAACTCACTGGTGAATTGCGTCTCGGGTTGGCATCACCGTAAACGCCGTTTTGGCAGCAGTGTACTGTCATGTGGTGGCTCTCGCGAGCCACCATAAGACACCACACAGTCACCAGTGAGTTCAGTGAGTTTTATTTACGGTGAAAAATGACAACACAAGCTGCTGGGCAGTGACACATATAAGTCTACACACATCAGGAGGCGTAAGGCTAAACAGCTCTCTTACAGGTCCACAGGAGGAGACGGTCATACACAGACAGGCAAGGTTGGTGGAGTAATGATTACACAGGCTGCTGAGGCAAAGACACACAGAGGTCTACTCACACCGGGAGGCGTAAGGCTAACAGCTCACTTACTGGTCCACGGGAAGCGACGGTCAACCACAGGCAGACGAGGTAGGAAATAGTTCAAAGCATCCGTAGCTCTGACGGAGAAAGACTGACACTGCTGCAGGGATGCAGCCGCTAGCGTGGGTATAAGAAGTCCACCACTAACGACCGCAAATGCAGAACAGCTGCTCAGGACTTGACAGCTGAGTGGAAGCCTCCCCGAGCACTGTCACCATAAGAACTCGGAGAGCCAGGATGACAACGCCGCTGTCAAGCCCTGACAGGAATAGCCCGAGGACGATGACAAAGTGCTCAGGTCATGACATTATTATTTCTTTTGACTGTGGTTCTATATTGCTTTTGTGTTAGTACCCTGCTTTCTGCTTTTCAAGATTCAAAATTTTTATTGTCAATACTACTACACGTGCAGGACATACAGGATAATTGAAATGCCGTTTCTCTCTCTTCATTGGTGTGCATAATATGAAAGGAAAGGGAATAAGGCTGGAAAAAGAAAACAACAACAGCAGTCTATGTACAGTAATGCAACCCGTAGTGCAAATGGCGACAGGAAAAACCCAGACCTCCCATAGTGCAAATAGAGATAAACGATTAACAATGACAAAACCCAGCAATCCCATATACAGACAACTAGAGATGAATACCCGTAGTTGCAGTTCAGTGCGGTAGTGTAGATGCAGATAGTAACAGAGAGGACTGCACGTGATCGGTATTGCAGTGACAGACAGACAGCAACAGATATGGCATTTCTGCAAATGGTTGCGGTTAATGTGCAGTGACATACAGCAGCAAAAGCATTACCGTTGGTGTGCCAGTCTTTTTGTGCCAACAGCTGAGGTAGTTATTTTGCGGGTGACTGTGTTACTGTCCGGGGGGGGGGGGGGAGGAAGTGCACACAGTTCAGGGTCCTGTTGGCCTGATGAACAAAGCTGTTAAGCAGTCTTGTGGAGCGGGCCCAGAGGCTTCGGTACCTTTTCCCCGAGGACAGGGGACTGAAGAGGGAGTGTGAGGGGTGGGAGGTATCATCTGTGATGCTGATGGCTCTGCGGGTGAGGCAGGTGAGGTAGATGTCTGGGGGGGGGGCTGAGGGGCACCAATGATCTTGCTGGGTGCTTTCACTGTGCGTTGTAGTGTCATCCGGCAGGAGGCGGTGCAGCTTCCATACCACACCATGATGCAGCTGGTGTGGATGCTCTCAATGGTGCCCCGGTAGAAAGAACACATGATGGGGGGTAGGACTCATGCGCTTCTCAGTTTGTGGAGGAAATGGAGGTGAGTTTGGGCCTTCTTGGCCAGTGATGTGGTGTTGTTGGACCAGGAGAGGTCCTCAGAGATGTTCACCTTTTCCACAGCTGCACCACCAATGATCAGAGGGGGATGCTGTGTATGACCCCTCCTGAAGTCGACCACAATCTTCTTGGTTTTTCCCACCTTCAGGAAGAGGTTATTGTCTTTGCACCACTGGACCAGTTGGCTCACCTCATTTCTGTAGTTGGCCTTCTCGTTGTTGGTGATGAGGCCCACCATCGTCATGTCGTCCGCAAACTTGATGATGTGGTTGGTGCTGTAGGCTGGTACACATTCATGGGTCAACAGGGTGAAGAGCAGCGGGCTGAGAACGCACCCTTGTGGGCCCCCTGTGCTCAGTGTGATGGTCTTGAAAGTGTTCCTACCAACCCGCACATTCTGTGGCCTCCCTGTGAGAAAGTCCAGCACCCAGTTACAGAGAGAGGTGTTGAGTCCCAAGTGTCTGAGTTTTTGTATCAGGTGCTGGAGGATGATTGTGTTGAATGCTGAACTGAAGTCCAAGAACAGCATTCGTACGTAGGAGTTTTTTGAGTCCAGGTGGGTGAGGTCTGGATGGAGAGCAGCAGCGATGGTGTCTTCTGTGGATCTATTTGGCCTGTATGCAAACTGGGATGGCTCGTGCGAGGGAGGCAGGATGGACTTGATGTTCTGCATGACTAGCCGCTTGAAGCACTTCATTATAATGGGGATCAGTGCTACGGGCCGGTAATCATTGTAGCTGGATGGGACGGGCTTCTTTGGCACTGGTATTATTGTAGCAGTTTTGAAGCATGTGGGGACAACAGCTTGCGACAGGGAGATATTGAAGATGTCGGCCAGGATGTTCTTAAGCTCCTCTGCACAGTCCTTCAGGACGCAACCCATTATGTTAGCAGCTCAGCTAGCTCTGTCCTGGGGCAGCGCCTTGATCCGATGGAGGAGATAGGAGAGAGAAGGACGGTGGCTAAACTGTCATCTCTGCTGGAGTCCGAGTTCCACCCTATGCAGGACATACTGAATGCACTGAGGAGCTCATTTAGCAGCAGACTACATCATCCCAGGTGCACAACCGAGAGGTTTCGTAGGTCCTTCCTACCAACGGCTGTCAGACTGTACAACCTAAGCAGGGCTGCTCGCAGAGATAGCAAAAAGACGTAACAAACTAATAGTTTTTTGAATGCAAAAGATGCAATAGACTTACACAATGGTCCTCTCCGGCATACAACTAGGAACATACCGGTCGCTATGGAGGGTGAGAATATGTATGGGCACATAATCATACCATGTAGGATAACTAAGTAGACGGTTATGCTGTTTCATTCCATCTAGCAACAATGCTCTGCACTGTGTGTGTTTATATATTTGCATATTTATTCCATCTAGCTACAATGCTCCGTACTGTGGGTGTTTATATATTTATATATCTACATATTATTCCATCTAGCTACATTGCTCCGCACTGTGTGTGTTTATATACTTGCATATTTATTCCACCTAGCTGCAATGCTCCGTACTGTGGGTGTTTATATATTTACATATTTATTCCATCTAGCTACAATGCTCTGCACTGTGTGTTCATATATTCATATATTTATTCCATCCAGCTACAATGCTCTGCACTGTGTGTCTGTGTGTGTGTGTATATATATATATTTTATAGTAATACGTACATATGTTTATTAGCTGCTCTTGCTTGCTTGTTTTTTTTTCTTGCCTTCTGATTGTTGCTCTGAGTGTTGCTATCCCTGTGCTGTTGCAATCCTGGAATTTCCCCGTTGTGGGACTAATAAAGGCTTATCTTATCTTATCTTATCTTATCTTATCTTATGTTGTCTGGGCCAGCTGCCTTGTGTGGGTTGATCCTGCAGAGGGTCCTGTTCACGCTGGCCTGATCCAGACTCATGGCCTGCTCGTCCAGAGGAGGAGTGGTCTTCTGTGCTGATGTGCTGTTTTGTGCTTCAAATCAGCCAAAGAAGTTGTTTAGGTTGTTCAGCAGTGTGATGTCACTCGCACAGGTCTGAGGTGGAGGTTTGTAGTTGGTGAGGGTCTGTATGCCACACCAGAGAGAACGTGCATCTCTGGTGTTGCTGAAGTGTCTGGATATTTTCTTGCTGTACTGTTGTTTTGCCCCCTTGATACCACGGGACAAGTTGGTCCTAGCTGTTGTTAGTCCTGCAGTGTCGCCGGCCCTGAAGGCTGCGACCCGAGCCCTCAGGAGTCTGTGGACCTCTGCTGTCATACATAGCTTTTGGTTAGCACAAACAGTGATGGTCTTGCAGTGAGTGATATCATCAATGTATTTAGCTATGTATGCCACAAAAACCTCAGTGTACTCCTCTAGGTTTGTGTGTCCATTGTGAGTGGCTGCATGCTTGAAAGTGTCTCAGTCTGTAGTGCTGAAGCAGTCTTTCAGAGCATCAGAAGCCCCCACTGGTCACACACGTACCTACTTTTTTGTTGGTCTGATGGTTTTCACTCTGGGTTTGTATGCTGGCCTTAACAGGATGGTGATGTGATCAGAGAAACCCGGGGGGGGGGGGGGGGGGGCGTCTCTATACATTCTTATGAGCTGTGTACACCAGATCCAGCAGATTGTCTCCTCTTGTTGCAAAGTTTACATGTTGATATAGGTTTGGTAGGAGGACTTTTAAATCTGCATGGTTGAAGTTTCCTGCTGTGATGAGGAATCTGTCTGGATGCGCTGTTTGTGTCTCACTGATGCCTGATAGAGCTCTTTCAGTGCTTTACTCCTCTCACCAGTGCCGGTGGGTGGGGCGTACACGGCGGCAAGTAATTCAATTCAATTCAATTCAATTCAACTTTATTTATATAGTGGCTTTTCACAACAATAGTCATCTCATAGCACTTTCAACTGTAGGGGGAACCCCCACAATTGCAGAAAGACCCCAGCAATCAGGCGATCCCCTGTGAGCAAGCACTTGGTGATGGTGGAGAGGAAAAGCTCCCTTTTAACAGGAAGAAACCTCCAGCAGAACCAGGCTCAGGGAGGGGCAGTCATCTGCTGCGACTGGCTGGGGGGTGAGGGGATAGAGAAGATGAAAAGAACAGACATGTAGAGAGCAAACAGCACGACAGGGACTCAATCTATGGGAGAGAACAAACAGATGTTAATGACCAGCAAAAAAAAAAAAAAAATTAATTGAGAGTGAAGAAAGGAGTGAAGCCCAGTGCAAGTAGGACAGATGAAAATTCTCTTGGCATGTAAAAGGGTCAGCACTTGAGGATGATAAACTCCACCAACAGAGAAGAGTGCTTGTGTACGACAGTGCATCTCTGCACCAAACATCACTGATGTAAACACACACGATTTTCCCTCCTTCCGTGAGTATTCAATAGCATGTTAGCTCAGCTAGCTGAATGTCAGAGAATGGTATATTGTCATTTAACCACATTTCCATAAAGACAAAAACACAGCAGTTCCGCGCATCACGTTGTGTAGATCTCAGAAGCTGTATGTGGTCTATTTTGTTGTCTAGCGAGCATACATTGGCCAGAATGAGTGAAGGGATCGGGAGTCTGTGTGGGCTAGCGGTTAGCTTCATTCGGATATCTCCACCTCTCCACGGATATCTTTACCTCTCCTTTGTCTCTGCTCACACCGTTTATGGCGTCTCCATTTGGGATGAGACACGGCAGTCGAATCCAAGGGTGTGGAGGACTGGTGGAGAATACCCAGGCCACAGAGATCCTCTGCAACGTTCTGGTCCATTCTGGGCCAAGATGTAATGTTCAGTCATATTTCTTTTCTCCAGAAGGCTGTAGTGACTGTAGCTTGTGTACAGCATCATATATGTACGTTTACTCCAGGATTTCTCCGGTTTCCTCCCACAGGCCAAAAACATGCAGGTTAGGTTAATTGGAGACTCTAAAGTGGCCCTAGGTGTGAATGTGTGTGTGAATGGTTAAGGGATAGCGCCGTACCGTGGCTGCTTCATCCATCCAGGTGGATGCCCTCAATTTCCCCTCTGGGGATCAATAAAGTATACAAAATAAAAATAAAAAATAAACAATCACATACAGTACCGTTCAAAAGTTTGGGGTCACCCAGACAATTATTTTGTGTTTTCCATGAAAAGTCACACTTATTTACCACCATGAATTGTAAAATGAATAGAAAATATAGTCAAGACATTGACAAGGTTAGAAATAATGATTTGTATTTGAAATAATAATTTTTTCCAGATACTCAACCTACTCAAAGGAAGGTCAGTTTTATAGCTTCTCTAACCAGCTAAACTGTTTTCAGCTGTGCTAACATGATTGCACAAGGGTTTTCTAATCATCTATTAGCCTTCTGACGCAATGAGCAAACACATTGTACCATTAGAACACTGGAGTGATAGTTGCTGGAAATGGGCCTCTATACACCTATGTAGATATTGCACCAAAAACCAGACATTTGCAGCTAGAATAGTCATTTACCACATTAGCAATGTATATTAGATATTAAAGTGTATTTCTGATTAGTTTAAAGTTATCTTCATTGAAAAAGCAGTGCTTTTCTTTCAAAAATAAGGAAATTTCTATGTGACCCCAAACTTTTGAACGGTAGTGTATGTACATTAAACAATATTAAATGGTTAAAAAACCGGAGTGGTGGCTCAGTTGGTAGAGCATCCGCCCCCACACCCGGGAGGCAGGGGTTCAAATCCCGGCCGGGTCATGCCGAAGACCATATAAAAGTGGAACTTCCTGCCGTCCAGCTTGGTGCTCAGCAATAATGGAATGGAGGAGGGAAATCTGTGGCAGCGCCTTGCATGGCAGCGGCCCTCTGATTCTACACTTGGGGTGTGTGTGATTAACACTGTAGATAGGTAAAACACAATCTCGTTCTACTGTACATGACTGGTTGTACGGTTGAATGACAATAAAGGGTGATTTAATTTAATTTAAACAACACTAAGTGGCACAAAAACACGAAGAGAGAAGAGAGGCTGTTGCATGTTCAAATGTTTTCATGTGTGTTTTCTTGCTGTACAGCACTTTGTGTCGTGAGTGTTGCTATTAATATCTGGCATCCTCGTCTCAAAGAGGCGATGGTGAAGCGAGTCTTGTCAAGGATTGGCGCAGCACCTGGAGTGGCTGTGCAGACCAGTCCTTGAGTGGCAGTGTTTGTTGCAGTTGGTGCAGATGAAGGCTGATGGATGTTGTTCTGCCCCTGCGTGCTCATGTCTTGCAGTACGCCTCCTCTCCTGTTTTTCACTCCAACTTGCTCCAGCCATGCTCATTCCTTCTCTTACACAGTGGCGCCAAACGTCATGTTCCTTGGCTACCTCCTCCCAGTGGTCATGTTTATTTCTGCGTATCGGAGAACGCGTTTGCAGATGTCTTTGTACCTCAACAGGGGTCGTCCTACCAAACGAACGCCTTCCCGTAGTTCACTGTACATGATTTCCCTGGGCAGGCAGTTTGGCTCCATGCAGTGCACATGGCCAAGCCATCGAAGACGCCTTTGGCTGAGAAGTGTGGGCATACTGGGTAGGCCAGCGCGCTCAAGTACCTCCGTGTTGGTGACTCTATCTTGCCATTTGATGTGTCGGAGGCATCGGAGGAAACGCAGATGGAATTCATTGAGCCGTTTCTCCTGTCTGGCATAGGTTGTCCAGGACTTGCTGACGTACAGGAGAGTTGACAGGACACAGGCTTAGTAGACGCAGAGTTTGATCCTCTCACTCAACAGATCATTGTTCCACACTCGTTTGTTGAGTATAGCCATCACAGCAACTGCTTTGGCTATTCTGGAATTAATTTCAGCGTCTAGGGAGAGGGAGTTGGTAACTGTGGACCCCAAGTAGATGAAGCTGTCGACCACAGCAAGCTGTGTATTGTCAATGGTGATGACAGGGAGAGTATGAGCGTCTTGTGCCATGATGTTGGTTTTCTTTATACTGATGGTGAGCCCAAACTCTTTGCATGCGTGGGATAGCCAGTCAATCATGTGCTGGAGGCCATCTTTTCTGTGTGATGTAAGGGCTGCGTCATCAGCAAAGAGTAGCTCTCTGATTAGGACCTCTGTCGCTCTGGTTCTTGCACGCAGTCACGCAATGTTGAAAAGTTTTCCGTCCGATCTCGTGGGAATGTAGACACCTTCAGGGCAATCATCAAAAGCGTAATGGAGGAGCATTGAGAAGAAGATTCCAAACAGGGTCGGTGCCAGGATGCAGCCCTGTTTCACTCCACTGGTAACTGGGAAGGCGTCTGAAGTTGCACCGTTGAAGAGAACAGTGCTATGCATGCCTTTGTGAAATGAGGTGATTATCCCCAGAAGTTTTGGAGGACAGCTTATTTTTTGCAGAAGCTGAAAGAGCCCGCTTCGACTAATTAAGTCAAAGGGTTTTGTCAGGTCCACAAACATGATGAATAGTGGCTGCTGCTGCTCTTGACACTTCTCCTGCAGCTGATGGAAGGAGAAGATCATGTCCACTGTGGACCTTTTGGCTCTAAAGCCACATTGTGACTCAGGATAGACTCGCGAAGCAAGACTCTGCAGGCAGGACAAAGTGACACGGGTGAAGACTTTGCCAACAATGCTGAGTAATGAAATTCCACGATAGTTGTTAGAGTCACTGCGATCCCCTTTGTTCTTGTACAATGTGACTATGTTTGTGTCACGCATATCTTGAGGCACGTGTCCTTGCTCCCAGCAGAGGCAGAGAAGTTCGTGTAGAGGCTGTAGGAGTGCTACTTTACCACTTTTTAAGACTTCAGGGGGGATGCCGTCTTTCCCCGGAGCTTTACCATTGCTAAGACAGTCGATGGCATTGCTGGGCTCTTCCAGGCTGTGCATTTCGTCTAGTTACTCCATGACTGGCAAGCAGGGTAAGGCATCGAGGGCAGTGGCTATCACAATGTTCTGGGTCAAGTAAAGCTCTAGGTAGTGTTCAACCCAATGCTGAAGTTGTTTGCTCTGGTTCGTGATGACTTCGCCTGACTTGGATTTGACGGGTGCTGTTTTGATGCTGGTGGAACCAGTTGCTGTTTTGATGCTCTTGTACATCCCTTTGGCGTGGCCACAGTCGGCTGCTACCTGTATGTTGGCACACAGGTTCAGCCAGTGCTCACTGGCACAACGGCGGGCAATCTACTGGGCCTTGCTCCTTGTTGCTCTCAGGGCGTCACGTGTGCTAGGACAAGGGTTCTGCTTATAAGCTAGCAGTGCTTTCCGTTTGGCCTCTGTGACTGGTTGCATTTCATTCCAGTGTGCCTCGAACCAGTCTGCATTTCTGCATATTTTTTTCCCATATGAGGTCACAGCGGAGTCGTATATGGCATTGCGGAGGTAGGACCATTTCACATCTGCATCTGCGTGGTTGTTGCTGTTTGAATAATCTTCGAGTTTTCGTTGAAGGATGTCGCCAAAAGTTTAGACCCTTTCAGTTTCAGAAGTGGTGCAGGTGTTAATGCGTGGTCAGCCCTTTGTTTGTGTATGGTAGATTTTCTTGGGAATCAGTCTGACTTTGCTGGCAACAAGTGTGTGGCTGGTATCACAGTCGGCGCTGTGATAGCTTCTCGTGTGGAGGATGCTGTAGAGGTCAGCTCTTCTGGTGATGATGAGGTCTAGCTGGTGCCAGTGGCAGGACCGGGGGTGTCTCCAGGACACTTCCTGCAGATCTTTACTGTGTATTACCAACACCTACTTGAAGTATTGCAGGTGCTGGTAATACACAGGCCATGATGACAACAGACTTCCAACAACCTCTGTCCATTCTTGTTCATCCTGCCAATGCCAAAGTGGCTGAGACAGGATGGCCAGGCCTGCTAGTCAGCTCCAACATGAGCGTTGAAGTCACCTAGCATGTATTCTGAGCTGGGGATTTTAGATATTTCTTCCCCGAGAGCCTCATAAAATTGATCTTTGACCTCTGGGGCGGATGAAAGGGTTGAAGCATATACAGAAATAATGTTCACAAATCCTGATGCTGTCTTCATGTAGAGAGTGAGTATCCTCTCAGAACCTCCTGTGGGAGTTTCCATGGAAGCAATCAGCGAGTTCTTCACATCGAATCCTACACCGTGCTGCCTGGGCTCATCCTGAGACAGGTCTTGCCAATAGAAGGTGTAGTCTGTTTCTCTAACTCAGGGGTGTCCAATCATGTGCCATGGAGGGCCAAGACCCTGCTTTACTTCCAACCAGTGTCTTCAACAGCAGATCCACTGAATTTCTTCCCACTGATTGCTGATAAGTGAAAACAGCTGCTCAAGAGACTGGGTAGAAGAGAAAACCTGCAGGGTCTTGGCCCTCCATGAGACATGATTGGACACCCCTGCTCTACGTGAACTATTGTTGGCTAGGCAAGTTTCTTAGAGACAACCAATGTCAATGTTGAGTCATGCAAGTTCCTTGTTGATGATGGCTGTCTTATGTGAGTCGTCTATTCGTTGGAGATCATCAGAGAGTCCAGGGCACATTGTGTGTACGTTCCAGCTTGCGAATCAAAGAGCTGGAGTCTTTGTTGTTTTTTCTTTCAAACTACCTGGTGTAGACTGACGCTTGCTTGTCAGGAAGGTTCCCTAAGCTCTACACACCCAGTAGAGCAGGCAAGCCATGGCGGGGCAACACCTTACTGGCTGGGGGCTGCCCAGCTTGAGGTGGGTGGAAGCTGCCCAATGAAGTTGCAATAACTTCTCCCACCGTCAAACGAGACCCCAGGCGTTCCTTCCTACGTCAGTTGGTTGGAGCTTTTAACCCGTAGACTGCCTTGTCCCGTGTTGTGCCGGAATCTTGCGATGCCACTGGAATGGCCTCTCCAGTTTGCGCTTCAGGCCTGGGCAAGTGAATATGGAGACATTGAGCTGCCCATACATCAGTGTCCCCTTCTTGGCATCACTGGTAGAGTACAAAGGAAAGGATGAACCAATACAATTTGGGGAAGATTCGCTGCAGGAGCTGCCAGAAAGTAGTGCAGAATGACTACTATCCACCTCAGGGCTCCACTCCAGATTTGTCCTCAGGGTTTACTCCCGAAGCCTTTCCTGCGATCAGGTATAGCCACAAGGCAGTGAAGGTTTAGAATCAGGGTTTCCCTTCCCCTAGATGGGCTGCCTTCCCCAGCTGAGAGCTCCATCTACCCTGGGCAACTGGTTTTAAGGTGCCAGTGGATTGCCTTCGCCACTTCTCCTGTCAGTGATAATAGTTTTGCCACGGGAAGGCCGGGAGTTGGACTTTGGCTGTCAGAGGCTATTTGAGTCACATGCCATAGGAATCATTTCAAGAGGTTGTGAAAGCCCAGCCTCACAACCTGCTTCCTGGCTATAATAGCCTTACGAAACCAAGTGCAGCTTTTAAAATGCTTTATAAATAAAGTTGATTGATTGATTGATAATGGCGCCAAACGACAGGACGCTAGCTAACAATATCAAGCTAGCATTCCAGCTTGAGTCAGCCAACAGGTTAGCATCAGAACTAGGTGTACAACAACAGCAGTGACAGCCAAGCCAGATACCGTTGACATATGCAGTGAGCATGGAGGAACCCGGTGACATGGCAGAAGAGTTTGAAGCAAACACCGTGAAGTGGAGGAGCGCTACAAGACGTTCCATGTGCGGCAGCTGTGGTTCCCTGATGCACTGAGAGAGAGCACGTTTTTGCCCAGCAAGGGGACAACAATGCAAGAAGTGCGGAAAATTCAATCACTTTGAAAAGTTTGCTGGTCAACTACACCGCCGAGCCCACTGACCAAACAAAACCACCCACCATCCATACGGTAAGGCCCGAGAAGGCGACGTGTGCATACAGCATGGTGGAGATGGGCAACATTACTTTGCCACTCCTGCTCGACACTGCTGCAGTGAGGTCAATGCTAAATTGGGCTACGGTGAAGAAATTTTTTTCCAACCACAAGATTGGCAAGAACCCAGTGGCACTGTATGGGTATGGTGACTACAGAGTTAGTAACTTTGGGACTATCACACTAACAGTCAGCTACACGTCAAGAGTGGTTACTGACTTTGTGTTTCAAGTGTCTACGCATGGAGACAATATACTTTGATGTGACTTGTTTTATCAACTGGGTTTCTCCATCTGTGACAGTAACGGACTCAGCTTGACTGACTATGGTGGTTGGGACTCAACATACACCGGTGAAGATGACGATGAGTGGAACGAGATTCGACAGGATGATGATGACGAGAACACAGCTGTCCCATGTGCGCATGAGGGACGCTGCCCAAAGGGGGGACAGCGGTCAGACTCGCCTCAGAGTCTCACCCAGCACGAGCCTGCGGGAGTCACTGGGGAGTTGCAGGAGAGGGAGCCCACATGCACCAAGGATCCCGGGACACAACAACCCAGTGTGGATCTTAGCAACGATGATAGTGACACATCACAACAACCAGCACCAGGTAAAAGAGAGAAGGAACCAGACTGCTTCTAATCCTCGCACAGCACCAGTCTACAGGAGCCACAGCTGAGCCGCTGGATGAACAGTCCGAGATCGTGCAGGACACAGCAGAGGCACCAGACATCTTCCGGATTCATGACCATCGGCCTCCAGGGACCGCTGCAGTAGCGTTGGATGAAGAGTCCGTGGACCACCAGGCAATGGTGGAACCATTGCAATCTGATGGGTGCCCCACGACAAATGTGGGTGTTACCTCACTGTAACCACAACAACACATGCAGTCAAACAGAATGCCACTTGAGGTACTGGATTGGGTTTGGGTCCAAAAAATTGAGCAACTGGGCCTGCAGTTAACTACATTGCGGCCCCCAGCGCCACTGACGCCTATAAGGATAGGTATGCAGCTGGGACCAGCGACCTTCCAGCTGACAGATGGTTTGTGAGTGAGTTTGTCAGTGTGGCATGCCAATTGTTTCTTTCGAGTTCGAGTGACAGCTCCGCAGGATGAGGCTTTGCGGGAGTCGGCTCATGCACTGTGGGACCCGGGCTGGAGTTTTACGGGTGATGGTCCTGGTCCGGGGATCCAGCACCTCCAGGGGCACATCCACCACAGGCTCATTACAAGGCCCCTCCAACAGAACTGCCTTCTACATAGAAGAGAACCTGAAAAAAGGACTGATTAGCTAGGGGCACGGCTGCCAGCTAAAAAGTGGCAGAATAATTCACTCAGCCACACTGGGCTATGCGGTGGTCCACCCACTAGCCCTAGTTAGTGCTGTTTGTATTAATAATTCCAAATTGGGGGAGGGTTAAATTAAACCATATGTTCTGTGTTTTTCAGGGGGGAGGGGGGGGATGAATGTTATAAAAGAGTTATTAGGTAATGGCGTGATGATGCAGCTGGACTGTGACACCATCACGACAGCCATTATATGGGAAGAGTCGGCCATCTTAGGTCTCTCTCGACTTATGGCCACCTAGAGTTCAGCACACAGCAAGCCTGTATTGTATTAATAACACAGTGTGTAATAAAGTTCGTGTTCCAGTACAGCTCTCCTCTTTGTTGGTCATTCTGGGTTTCCAGACATAACACCAAGTGGTCCTCAAACCTTTACATGCATGGAATGGAATTTCCCCACGGTGGGACTAATAAAGGTTTATCTTATCTTATCTTATATCTACACCCATTTTAAGTCTGAAAAATATTTTAGGCTTGAAGTCTGCAACCCTCTGCAACATTTTTTTCAATGTTGATTTTTTGAAAACAGACAAAAAAAACCCATTTTGAATAAAAATGAATTTAAACTCACACATAAAAACAGTCACAAATTCAATCTGCAAATCAAAATTCCCATGCTGATTTTTGGGGGCATAAATGGATAAATACTGGTTGGAGCTCCCTGGTTTAGGCTGAAGGAATCAGAGCGATAATCATGATGGTGAAGAACAGGTAAGTCAGATCACTAAAGTCCACCGTGAGTGTTGGTGTCTCACCCTGCAGGACAGCTGCTGCTCCGATTTACTCAGACAGGAAAAACTGTGGTCCTCCCCTTCAGCTGCGACGCTCACCTCCTCAATTACCTGGAAACAGGAAACGATACGCAGGTTACTGTGACCTCAGAACACAAAAAATCAGTGCAGAAAAGACTGTTCTGCTGTAACAGCGTAAAACAATTGCACTTGGTCTGTTAGGGTGGAACTATCATGACCTTTCCTGATGAAGTTATGGATATTTAAGGCCATCTGGGTCAGCTGTGGATGACTATTTTCTATTCATTCTCTGTTAGGGATGGGCAACTCTGGTGGTAGTGAGGACCACAAAATTTTTTCCTCACATCCTGACGGCCAGATTTACATGTAAAACTTCCAGACGGGGGGGGGGGGGGGGGGGGGGGGGGGGGTATTGTTTCCTGCAAAGTTAAAGTTTCACAAATAAAACTGAAAATGAAAGCTACCAAGTATTTTATCATATTAGAGTTAAAATTACTGCTAAAATGATATCTGCCCTGCAATGGACAGGCGATCTGTCCAGGGTGTATCCCACTTCTCACCCAAGATGATGGGATAGGCTCCAGCACACCGCCCCCCCCCCCGCCAAGATCCCCCCAAAAAAAGATTAAGCAGTAGAAGATGGATGGATAAAATTATATCATAACCTGAAAACTCTCCATCAGAATGATGAGCAAAGAGAAATTCTGGACGATAATTCTGGATGAAATTCTGGAGGATAATTAACAGAAAAAAGCCAAGGAGAAAAGGAAATATGAGGCTTAGCTTGCTCTTGGATTCATTGTAGGTGTGGAGGAGCAGAGAAATAGCTTTGTGTGTCATGAGGCTGAGTACGGTATTTTACCCTAAGACACCAGTTGCCCATCCTTGCTCTATGTAGTTCAACGTTTAATGCACTGAGTGCCCTCGGTGCTAAAACACTCTCAACAGTGACTGTATTTTGTCACGGCACTCAAAGTGTTCAGGGCTGAAAAAAGTTCAATTGTTTTAGAGCACAGCTGTGCTCTTCAATGTCAAACCTTTCTAACCAGCCAATCAGAATAAAGGAAGGGCGGGACATAGGATGCCGGCACAGGAAGAAGTGAACGGTATGATGGCGGGTGGATTTAAACTGCTCTACCATGGTGTAGATAGGAAGAGGAATGGAGAAGGAGTAATCTTGAAGGAAGAGTATGTGAAGAGTGTTCAGGAGGTAAAGAGGGAGTCTGACAGAATCATGAGTGTAAAGCTAGAAGTCAAAGGTGTGATGCTGAATGTTGTCAGTGCGTATGCCCCACAAGTTGGATGTCAGGTAGAAGAGAAAGAGGAATTCTGGAGTAAGTTGGATGAAGTGGTAGAGAGTGTTCCCAGGGGTGAGAGACTGGTGATTGGAGCAGACGTTAATGGACATGTAGGTGAAGGGAACAGAGGTGATGAGGAGGTCCTGGGTAGGTATGGTCTGAAGTAGAGAAATGTGGAAGGACAGATGGTTGTGGATTTTGCTAAAAGGATGGAAATGGCTGTGGTGAACACATACTTCAAGAAGAGAGAGGAACATAGGGTGACTTGCAAGAGTGGAGGAAGGTGTACATAGGTGGACTACATGAACTGTGTGTTCATATATTCATATATTTATTCCATCCAGCTACAATGCTCTGCACTGTGTGTCTGTGTGTGTGTGTATATATATATATTTTATAGTAATACGTACATATGTTTATTAGCTGCTCTTGCTTGCTTGTTTTTTTTTCTTGCCTTCTGATTGTTGCTCTGAGTGTTGCTATCCCTGTGCTGTTGCAATCCTGGAATTTCCCCGTTGTGGGACTAATAAAGGCTTATCTTATCTTATCTTATCTTACATCTTATGCAGAAGGAGAAATCTGAAAGAGATAGGAGACTGCAAGGTGGTGGAGGGGAGAATGTAGCTAGACAGCATCGGATGGTAGTCTGTAGGATGACTTTGCAAACCAAGAAGAGGAAGAGAGTGAAGGCAGAGCCAAAGATTAAGTGGGGGAAGTTACAGAAGGAAGGGGGTCGCACAAAGTTAAGGAAGATGTTGATACAGGTTCTGGGTGGTAGGGAAGAATTACCAGATGACTGGGAAAGTACAGCAGAAGTATTGAGGGAAATGGGTAGAAAGGTATGAGGTGTATCCAGTGGACGGAGGAAGGAAGACAAGGAGACTTGGTGGTGGAATGAGGAGGTACAGGAAAGTATTCAAAAGAAGAGGTTAGCAAAGAAAAAGTTGGATTGTCAGGATGATGAAGAAAGTCATCTAGGCGCATAGCAAAGAGAGAGATGGCAAAGGAAAAAGAAAAGGCATATAGTGAATTGTATGAGAGGCTGGACACTAAGGAACGAGAAAAGGAGCTGAATCAATTGGTTAGACAGAGAGATGGAGCTGGAAAGGATGTACAGCAGGTTAGGCTGATTAAGGACAGAAATGGTAATGTACTAATAAATGATGAGAGTGTGTTGAGAAGGTGGAAGGAGAACTCTGAAGAGCTGATGAATAAAGAAAATGAGAGAGAGAGAAGGATGGGTGAAGGAAAGATTGTGAACAAGGAAGTCCCGAGGATTAGCAAGGCAGAAGTGAGGGCAGTTTTGAAGAGGACGAAGAATGGAAAGGCGGTTGGTCCAGATGACATACCTGTGGAGATATGGAGATGTTTAGGAGAGATGGCAGTGAACTTTTTAACCAGATTGTTAAACACAATCTTGGAGAGTGAGAGGATGCTTTAGGAGTGGAGAAGAAGTGTTTTGGTACCAATTTTAAAGAACAAAGGTGATGTTCAGAGCTGCAGTAACTACAGAGGCACAAAGTTGATCAGCCACACTATGAAGATATAGGAAAGAGTTGTTGAAGCCAGGTTAAGAGGAGAGGTGACAATCAGTGAGCAGCAGTACAAGAGCACTACAGATGCAATGTTTGCTCTAACAGTGTTGATGGAGAAGTATAGAGAAGGTCAGAAGGAGTTGCACTGTCTTTGTGGATCTACAGAAAGCATATGATAGGGTGCCAAGACAGGAAGTGTGGTACTGTACGAGAAAGTCAGGAGTGGCAGAGAAGTATGTGGGGGTGGCGCAGGACATGTATGGGGACAGTGAGACAGTGGTGAGGTGTGCTGTAGGAGTGACAGATGGATTCAAGGTGGGGGTGGAATTACATCAGGGATCAGCTCTAAGCACGAGGTCAGGCAGGATTCTCCGTGGACCATGATGTTTGCAGATGACATTGTGATCTGCAGTGAGAGTAGGGAGTAGGTGGAAGAGAACCTGGAGAGGTGGAAGTATGCTCTGGAGAGAAGAGGAATGAAAGTCAGTAGAAGCAAGACAATGCGTGAGTGTGAATGAGAGGGAGGCAGGTGCAACAGTGAAGATGGAAGGAGTAGAGGTAGTGAAAGGAGATGAGTTTAAATACCTGGAGTCAACCATCCAAAGCAATGGAAAATGCACAAGAGAGGTGAAAAACAGAGTGCAGGCAGGGTGGAGTGGGTGGAAACGAGTTTCAGGAGTGACAGAAGAGTAGCAGCAAAAGTGAAATGGAAGATTTACAAGATGGTAGTGAGATCTTCTCTGATGTATGGTTTGGAGACGGTGGCACTGACAAAAAGATGAGGTGGAGCTTTAGGTGGCAGAGTTGAAGATTCTAAGATTTTCATTGGGAGTGACTAGGAGGGACAAGATTACAAATGAGTATATAAGCACAGCTTTCATCATTTTGGTTTAATTACTCCTCGCTCAGGTTATCCACACCTGCCCTCATTTGTTGTAATTTCTCCCTGCCTTATTTAAGGGGCTGCTACACAGTTGGCTGGCGCAGCACCCTTCTCAGCAATCAGGACATAAGTTCCTCTTTTTACTTCTCTGGTTTATTCTCTGTATTTACCTTGCATGTGCTCCACACTCACTCCACTTGTTATTTTGTGTGTTTCTTTATTCACCGGTGTTTCCCTTAGTGATGTTAAAACCGAGGCCTCATGAAACAATGAGCAACTTTGAGACAATTGCTTCATGAATGACACATTGTTAAGAAACATCTAATAAAGACTGCCATCTGGTGACTGACTGTCAGAACTGCATCAGAGATGAAAAACCTGAAAAAAATCTCAATACTTTTTTTTTTTTTTTTGAGTATTTTGCCATCCGAGGTCTATTCAAAATTGGATGCCAGGAACAAACAATGCAAACAAAAAAAAAACCTAATTCCCTCTCAATCTTCCTGCGAGCCCTCAAGTCCCGTGATGTGACCGACACAACAAGGCCTCACTTGCTACAGTCACGTGACTGTGGGCATGTTGACACAGTGCTCGACACTACTCACAACACTTCGTTACATTGCTTGAGCCAGTGTCGAGTGAGCGGTGTAGAGTATAACATCACTAGTTTCCCTATGCCTCAGCCTCTGTGCTGTTCGGCACCTTGTTTATCTCATTACTTTTGTGTTTAATTTGTGTTTACTATCATTAAACTTGCAAACTCACAGCCAGCGTGGGGTGTCTTTATCCTGCCATGAAAGGGAGTTTATGACAGAAGGGTGATGCCAGTGTGAGACACCAGCAGCTGTGAGTTTGCTTTTTTTTTTCCCCTCCTGGTACTTTTTGTTTTAATCCGTGTTTTACCCCTTTTTTGCTGACATGTCAGCCAGCACAGACTACGGTGGTTGTGGGCTGAATAAGGTGGAGTGTTGGGCTGTTGGAGTCCTGGAGGGCATTGTTTTGGTGCCTTGTGCCTCTCACACTCCCGAAGTGGCCTGGAAATGGCTGGACGGCACAGCACAGGTTCTCGAGGCCTGCCAAAGCCTGTGGAACCATCCAGAACTTATGGGTCTCCTCACCTCAGCCATTAACCCTCAACCCATGCTCCACGGGCTGCGGAAAACCTTTTCCCCATCCGTATCTGTGCTGATGAAGCTGTCTCAGGCACGGAAGTCCCCAGCCTCTTGCCACCTTCCAGCAACAGCCCTGCCTTCTCCTCCTGAACTATGGCCTGCACCATCTGCTGTGGAGCTGGAGGAGCACTAGTGGGTTTTATTATCGGAAACAGAGCTGCTATTGGAGTACAAGCAGTGGCTCCTTCCAGAATGCGCAGCCCAACTGGAAAGGGGTTTATCGGGTGGGTCGGAGTTTGAGCCGGCGGTTAAGCGTTCGATGATTCCAGAGACTCGCCCACCTTACCATGAGTCCATGTCCTCGCCTCCCCACTAGACGCCCTCCGCAGTTCCCGGAAGAGCCTCATCTAGCCCAGCAGCAGCAGCAGCTAGTATGCCCTGGGAACCAAGGCAAGTATCATTTCATTTTCTAACACCTAAAAATGAATCTTCTTGTCATGTTTCCGGAGGGGGGGTGCTCAGCTGCAGTCATCTACTTTGGCTGAGTCCTCACCACCGGCTGCTGCAGCCATTCCCTCATCCTCACCTGCTTCTCCTGTGTTAATCTCCTTTTCCCCTGAGTGTCTGCCGGTCATGGTGGGGAGCCGCCAGATAACGGAGGGTCTGTGGTTCCGGAGGGTCTTGATCTAGCCCCACAGTCACGTTCTGGAAGGGAGAAGAGCGCACCCTGTGCCCTGAAGCCTGCGCCAACAATGAAGTGTTCCCTGGTTTCGGTATCACAGGACCCGGTACCACTGGTGAGGCGCTCCCTAGCTCCATTTCTCAGGGCTGGGGGTCCTTCTTCTTCAGTCGCCACATCTGGGGTTCCATCAGCGTCAGCCAGCACACCTAGGGTCCCGCCAGCTGCACCTGTCATCATGCCTATCGATTGGACCGCTGCAGCAGAGATGCTGGAGTCCCGGATGGCAGTGGAGTTCGAGACAATGCAAGTGCTCTGTTCTGTTTCTACATCACCAGTATTAGAGAGTTCTTGTCTTGCTCATGCTGGGAAGAACCAGTGGCAGCTGCCAGCTGCTCCTGAGCTTTCCTCGCCGGGCTCCACTGCTGCCAGTTATAGTGATCCGGCGCCTTTTTCTTCCTCTCCATCTGAGGTGGCCACCATAGGTTCTCCCTCTCTGCCCAAGGCTGCCGTGGGTTCTTCCTCTCCGCCAGAGGTCACCGTGGGTCCCTCCTCTCCACCAGAGGTCTCCATGGGTCCCTCCTCTTGGCCAGAGGTCTCCGTGAGTCCCTCCTCTCAGCCAGAGGTCTCCGTGGGTCCCCCCTCTCTGTCAGAGGCCATCGTGGGTGCTACACCTCAGTCCAAGTCCACCGTGGGTGCTACACCTCAGTCCGAGGTCACCATGGGTGCTATGCCTCATTCCAAGGCCACCTTGGGTGCTACACCTCAGTCTGAAGCAGTCGAGGGTCCTCCTTCTCCGCCCAAGGCCACCTTGGGTCCTCCTTCTCCACTCGAGGTCGCTGTGCCTCTCCCTTCGCCTGAGGTCTCCAAAGGTCATCTATCATCGCCTGAGGTCTCCACTGGGCAGCTTGTTTCATCTGGTAACCCCACTGATCAGTTCTCTTCATCTGGTGGCCTCGCTGGTCTGTCATCTTCGTCGTCTGGTTTCCATGCCTCAGCCCCTGTTGTCCACAAGGAGCATGAGCCGTGAGCCGCCTGTTCCCTAGCCTAGGTGGTATGCCGCCTTCCAGATGTACATGGTGGTGCTGGACCTGGGAACGATGGACAAATTAGCCTCTTAAAATTCTGTGGCACCCTGGCATGCCCGTCAGCCTCCCCCCTCTGGTGGTCAAGGATTTTTTGAAGAAAATATTCAGTTTAGATGTCAGACATTCCAAAGGCTGTAACTTGAAAGCGGTAAGAGATAATGGCTTACTATCAATTAGAAAGATGTAGACTATGATCCAAAGTAATTTACGCATCTAATTTCCATAATGCAACGGCAGCCGTATTGAATTACATAATTTTCGGTCAAAAGTGTACTTTGGACATATTTACACAAAAGTTGGTTTTGTTTTTTGTCTTTGTTTTTGTTATCTTATCTTTAAAGTATATGAACCAGAAAATCAGTAGAATGTACACAAACACATAAAAAATGGTCAGACCTACCACTCGTCGTGTCTTCATTCATTCATTTTTTTGTCATCCCCAGTCCTTATTTCATCTTCTGCCAGTCATTTTCGCTTTGTCTCCTACATCCAAAAACTGTCACATGTACAGTATGTTATAAATTATTCCGTCTCAATTTTGTTTACATTACGCCCTCCAAACGTCACATGCAGCTCCGTCAATGGCAGTCGAAAGTATACATGCTCCAGACCGTCTTCTGCTGTCACAAAAGGTAAATATTTCCCTTCAGAAGCTAAATAATCTCTTTTTAGAATCATAGTTGGCAAAATTTGGAGCAAACACTTCCTCTGTGTGGAAATATATGTTGCAATGGAGCCTTTGTTTACATTCTCTTCTTTGCGTTGCCGGAAATTATGTTTGTGACGGTCCACTGGGTGAAGTCAACCAGTCCTCCAGTGAAGAGCAGTAAGCTAAACGTGTCTGACATCTTGTGATGTGTAATGCTTGGTACAAATGAGTTTTCTGTGCTTTTGGGACACATCCCGTTACAGGCGCAGAACTGCACCAGGGACAGCAGGTGACGCTGATAACTTATGAAAGCGGAACGTCAAAGAGTTAAGGGCACATGCCGTTGCTAAGCGACATGGGGGCGGAGGGTTCCCTGCTGAACTGGAATATAGTGAGGCAACTTTTCCCACACTACAGGATTGGAGGTGACCCAGCGCCGCTTTGTGGCTATGGAGGAGGACGGCTGGCTACGGTGGGAATGATCAGACTGATGGCCCGGTACAAGTCGGTGGAGATGTCTGATTTGGAGTTCACCGTGATGGCTCGTGGCGATAACATCATGGGCTGTGACCTCTTTTATAGCCTGGGCTTAGCCATTAAGAGTGGCGCTGGGGAGCAGTGGTCGGGCTGTGGACTGTGGGACCGACCGGTTCCGAGAGTACAAGATGACTCAGTGTGGGATGAAGAATTGCCCAGCACCCCAGAGAGTAGACAGGCCTTGTCTCGCTCAGGGTCATCGCAGGAGGGCCCCAGTGCCAGAGCCCAAGTCTCCCTGGATGAGGGTACAGGGTAGCACAGAAGGACACCTGCACCGACGAGCGATGCCATGGAGCTGGTCCCAGCTGTTCCCAGAGCTCCACTAAAGTGGGCCGGCAAACACAGGGCCACGACAGCAAGGACTGCAGCGGATTTAGAAGAGGTTGGAGCAAGATCAATTGGCACAGCGAGACCGCATGCCAGGCAGAGACCCTGCAAGCCAAGCAGAGCCCCTCTGGGAGTCGCAGACTGGGTCCGGGCTCGAGTGGAGGCAAGAGCACGGCGAGTATGCACCAAACGGCAGGTGGAGGAGCACCAGAGACGGCTATGTGTTGTGGCTAGACGGACTGATGCTTACCTCCACCTGTCGGATGGCTCGTGGAGGTACCTGAACAAGCTGCGGCGTCCTGGGTGAAGACTGAGCAACGTGGGCCGGGACGAATGGCGCATCCAGCAGTGAGGAAGAGGAGGTGCACCGGGTCTGAGGCAACCACCTGCGGCCTGGGAGGCAGGCCACCTCCAGGAGCAGACTAAGGAAAGGACGGTCCAGGGGGCCCACGGGGTCATGTTCTCCAGCTGTGTGTATATAGGTCCTTGTGCATGTGTTTGAACTGTTTTATATGAATGAAGTTTTGGGGGTTAATTTGTGTGTTTTATTTTAGTTTAGGAGACACAACGGTATTTTGTTTGTAGATGGACTGTTCTATTTAGGATAAGTGGCAGAATAATCCGCTTTGCTGTGTGGGGTGGGGCGGCAGTCCACCCGTCCCCCCTAGTTTTAGTTGTTTTGGGTGTGAATGTGTTAGGACAATTTTACTACATTGTTTTACATTATGTTAGTGCACGATTCGGATCCTAAAGTGGGGTGGGTCTGAATTGTATGTGTGTGTGTTTTCAACTTTTGTAAGGGGGAGGGGAAATGTTATATAGTTATTTACATGGTTCAAGTCACATGTATGTTTTATGCTCTTATTTGTGAGGCACGGGGTAGTGGCTCTGGGTTCCAGTTCCACCACCACCCGTGTCTATAAAAGGGCTGCAGGTAGGAGGGACGACCTCTTGGTCATCTCCTCTGCCTAGCGGTTGGGTGTGGTTTGGTTGCACCATCATATTAATAAATGTGTGTTCATTTCAGTGCTTGGCCTTCTCCTTCGGCTCCAACCTCCGACATAATAATCAGAACTGAAGTTGCTCAAAAGATTTAACCCAAAAAGCAGAAAAAAAATATCAATCTATACTATTTTTATAGCGGTTTATTGTAAGAGGAAATTTTTGTCTTTAATGAACCCAAAGGGTGGTAAATTAAAGTGGTGCCTGAGGGCTGCTCAATCTGAAATACTCCTTGAAACAGGCACAGTCAAGGCACAACTCCTGTACAAGCCTGCGCTACTCTCCCAGCTGTTTCCTCCACCTGTTGATTCTGTACCCAGAATGTGTTTCCTGTCCATCGTTATTTGGAGACTGTTGATACTGTTATTAAAAATAAGTAGAAAGTCTCGATGGGAAAAGTAGAAGTGCTGAGATGTGAGGGACTTGCTGTTATTGCTAGGATATAGGGCGCTGTGGAGATTGTGGAAGGACGAGGCTGAGTTTATTTCACAAGTCAGGTTTATTCACATTCTCCAACATCATCCAAAAACAGAAAGAGAAAGAATCCCCCAACATCTGTCCCTTTTATACCCCAGGACATCAAAGCACACAGTCACATTATCTTTTAATCCCAAGTCACAATGCGTCTTCTTCCAGGTCTTCTCACCCCCACCTAAAATCACTGGTGGTCAGGAAATCCCTCAAGGTCATCTCTTTGCATACAAAAGGCCACATTTCGCATCCTCCTGTTATCTCCTAGGAGGTCCAGTCCTTTTGTTCCTCTGAGACATGAAGCATACAATAAGCATACAGTAATATACATGTGAAGCATATGAAACCCACATATGTGTCCCACAGCGCAGACTTTTTTGCCAGGCAGGGCGCAAGTGCTGTTAAAAAGAGGTTCGGGGCAGTCCAGCTTCAAAAAACGCATTTGGTGGACATGCTGTGGTGGTCACACATATGTGACTAGGTGACCTACTTTGTGACTGATGTAAGGCCTCACATTTTAGATCAGAACAAAGGCAGAGCTTCCGTGGAGATAACAGGAAGTTGCAAGGATGTTAGCTTTGGTATGCAAGGCTTGAGACTGTGGGGGTGTTATTAACGGATTAAAGAGGAGATGCATTGTAGACAGTGGGGGTGATATCAGAGAGAGGAGATGCATTGTTACTGGCAATCTTAATGCAATGTGATTTGTGATGTATGTGACTTGTGAACTGTGAGGGTCCTGGTATTTAAGGACGAGAGTTCCCTGTAATGTCCTCTTTTCTTCTTTGAGATGTTGGTGAATGTGAATAAACCTGACTTGAGAGAAACCTGTCTCGTCATTCCCACATTCCCACACTGGTGACCCAAGATGTATCGTGCAGCGAGAGGAGACTTCCCCCGGGCCAGCCTCTTCAGGACCCCCCAGCCAAGCGAATGCCACTATGGTCCAGCTACCGGACTTTTGGCAAAACAATCCGCGCTCCTGGTTCAATGCGGTTGAGGCGCAGTTCAACCTCCGGGAGATATCGGTAGACGACACAAAATTCTACCATGTGGTCACAAAACTGGACAACCACACGGCCCAGCATGTGGAGAGCCTGATCGACCAGCCGCCGGACAGTGACAAATACGGCGCGTTGAAGGCTGCACTCATCCAGCACTTAACCCCCTCGGTGGAGGAGCGAGCAGAGCGACTCCTGGCGCTGATGGAGTTGGAAGATGACATGCCCGCGAGCCTTATGGAGAAGTTGTTGAGGTTAAAAGTCTCTGACGATGACCACTTTATTTTCACCCACCTCTTCCTCAGGACCCTACCGTCAGTGGCGAGAGCGACCTTGGCCAGTTCGCCACTGTTGGCCCAATGGGACTACCGCGCGCTGGGCCGGGAGGCGCAGCGAATTGTCAACGCCTGCAAACAGCGCGCGGCCGCAGCCGCTGCAGCAGGACTTGGCGTGACGACCGGAGAGGGCAGGGGGCCAGGGGCAGCAGTGCCAGACGCACCGACGACGGCGGCGGCAGGGGCCAGGGAACGCGGATCAGACGTCCTTTGTTTCTACCATCGCCGCTTCGCAGAGAGGGCACGCAAATGTCTACCACTGTGCCAGTTCAAGCGTTCGGGAAACACCAAGACCGGGGGTCGGTAGCAGCCTCGGCCCTCGGAGAGGAGAACAAGCTGCTCTACTTGTTGGACGCACGCTCGGGGAGGAAATTCCTCGTGGACACAGGCTCCCAGTTGAGTTTCATCACACCTTCCTACGCGGACAGGCTAACAGGTTCCAAAGGTCCCCGGGTGGCAGCAGCGAACAGCTCGGAGATTAAGACCTTTGGTGAGAAGACTCTGCTTCTGTCTCTACACGGCCGTACATTTGAGTGGACTTTTATTATAGCAGCAGTGAATTTCAATATGTTGGGGGCCGATTTTTTGTGCTCACATGGTTTGTTGGTTGATCTAGCTAACAGGCGCCTGGTAAAATGCATTTTCTTTTGATTCTATCCCCTGTACAGCGCGAGTGGCCCCGCCAACAGCACAAGCCAACGTCACAGCTGCAAGCAGTAAGTTCCACACACTGCTCACTCAGTTCCCAGCACTCACGGTCCCAACATTTTCGGCAACTGTCGCTAAACACGGGGTGGAACATTTTATTACCACTACCGGACCGCCTGTTTTTGCAAAAGCTCGCCGCTTGGACGCAGCTAAACTAGCCATAGCACGCGAGGAGTTCGCCAACCTGGAGAGGTTGTGCATAATCAGGCGTTCAAATAGCTCTTGGGCTTCCCCGCTACACATGGTCCCGAAGGCTGACGGCTCATGGCGACCTTGCGGGGATTTCCGCAGGTTAAACAACGCTACAGCGCACGACCGCTACCCAATCCCGCATATCCAAGATCTTTCCGTACATTTGGCAGGGGCTCGCATTTTTTCAAAGATAGATTTGGTCCGCGGGTACCACCAAGTTCCAGTGCACGCTGAGGACATACCCAAAACAGTGGTAATAACTCCATTTGGCCTATTCGAGTTTTTGCGCATGCCATTCGGGCTCAAAGGGGCTGCACAGATGTTCCAACGCATGATGGACGCGGTGCTTCGCGATCTCCCTTTCATGTTCGTCTACTTGGACGATATTTTGGTAGCCAGCGCGTCCGAAGACGAACACGAAAACCACCTGGCTACGGTTTTCCGGAGGTTGGGAGATCACGGGTTAATAATCAACCCAGCGAAGTGTCAGTTTGGGGTGGCGCAGATCGACTTTTTAGGACACCGCATCTCCCCCAAAGGGGCGGTTCTGCTTCCTGACAAAGTGCGCACGGTAGCAGATTTTCCCCGGCCGCAGACGGTCAGGGCGTTACAGGAGTTTTTGGGAATGGTGAATTTTTATAACCGTTTTCTCCCCCGCGCGGCGCAATTCATGCAGCCGCTGTATGCCGCGCTCAAAAAACAAAAACCCGCGAATAAGGTCGAGTGGTCCCTGGAGCGTGACCAAGCATTCTCGGAGGTTAAAGCAGCCTTGGCAAAGGCTGCGTTGTTGGCACACCCAGACCCAACGGCCCGCATAGCGCTCACTACTGATGCGTCTGATGTGGCCATAGGGGCGGTCGTGGAGCAGCATGTAGCCGGGGTTTGGCAGCCCCTCGCCTTTTTCAGCAGGACCTTGCGCGATAACGAATGAAAATACAGCGCGTTCGACAGGGAGCTACTGGCTCTCCATTTGGCCATCCGCCACTTTCAGTTCTGGCTGGAGGGACGCCATTTCACCGCGTTCGTTGACCACAAGCCGTTAACATTCGCGATGGCCAAGGTTTCCGAACCGTGGTCAGGCCGGCAGCAGAGACAGCTGGCTGCGATCTCAGAGTTTACCACTGATATTCAGCATGTAGCGGGTAAACTGAATGTAGTGGCAGATTGCCTCTCACGCGCCGTGGCGGCCCCAGTCAGCGTAGGAATAGATTACGCAGCCATGGCCGCGGAGCAGGTTAGTGACGCGGATGTGTGTGCGCTCCAGTCTGGACCAACAGGGTTAAGGCTGGAGAACAGGGTGTTGCAAGACGGTATGCCCCCCCAATCTGCGATGTCTCCACTGGACGGCCGCGTCCAGTAGTACCGGCCGCGTGGCGCCGCCACGTTTTTGACTCGATTCATGCTTTGGCGCACCCGGGAGTGCGCGCGTCGGTCAAAATGGTAGGAGAGAAATTTGTGTGGCCGAGTCTTCGCAAACAAGTTAAAGAGTGGGCTGCAGCCTGCACGGCGTGTCAACGGGCCAAAGTACACAGGCACACAAGAGCTCCTTTGCAGCCGTTTCACATTCCGGCCAAGAGGTTCGATCACGTTCATGTGGACCTCGTGGGACCCCTCCCGCCGTCACAGGGGTACACACACCTTCTGACAATGGTGGACCGCACCACGCGCTGGCCTGAAGTGGTTCCGCTGGCATCAACTACGGCCGAGGAGGTAGCGCGCGCGTTTTTAACAGCTTGGGTGGCGCGTTTCGGGGTTCCGTCGGACATTACGTCCGACAGAGGCCCTCAATTTGTGTCTGAACTTTGGTCGACAATGGCCCGCAGCCTGGGTGTCACAACTCACCGCACAACCGCGTACAATCCGCAGGCTAACGGGTTATGCGAACATTTTCATAGGTCATTGAAAGCAGCTCTCAGAGCGTCACTGACGGATGCAAATTGGGTAGACAAGTTACCGTGGGTGTTATTGGGGTTGCGTTCTGCGCCTAAAGAGGACTTAGAAGCCTCCCCAGCGGAGCTCGTGTTTGCGCAGCCACTTCGGCTGCCTGGGGAGTTTCTCCCAGATAACCCTGCTCCAGACACTTCCCTGTCTCAGCTGTTGCGGAGTAACATAGAAGCAAGCACGCTGCCCGGCCCCGTGCACCACAGTTTTCTGCGCGTTTTTGTGCCTAAAGCTTTGAAGAACGCAGAGTTTGTTTTTGTCAGGCACGATGCGCATCGAACCCCGCTGCGACCGCCTTATGACGGACCGTTCAGAGTGATGGAAACAGGGGACAAGCAGTTTTTGCTAGATTTGGGGGGTAGGAAAGAAAAAGTTGGCATAAACAGACTCAAACCCGCTTTTGTGGTGGCAGATGAGCAAGTGCTGTTGGCAAGGGCCCCGCGGCAAGTTAAACCCCCACGGGGGACTTCACAGAGTAATGTTTCCCCAGATCACCCGCAGGGACTGACAAAAGGTTTCCACCCCCAGATGGCAAACCCCCAGCGTGACAGTGCCGCAGAGACGTTGAATCCCAGCTACAGCAGATACGGCAGGAGACTGAAGCCCAGACAGCATGCGGACTGATGTGTATTGATTCTATCACGGCATGCATGTTGTTATTCTCTTGTTTGTTCTAAAATGCTGGGGGGGCTGGTGTGGTGGTCACACATATGTGACTAGGTGACCTACTGATGTAAGACCTCACATTTTAGATCAGAACAAAGGCAGAGCTTCTGTGGAGATAACAGGAAGCTGCAAGGATGTTAGCTTTGGTATGCAAGGCTTGAGACTGTGGGGGTGTTATTAACGGATTAAAGAGGAGATGCATTGTAGACAGTGGGGGTGATATCAGAGACAGGGGATGCATTGTTACTGGCAATCTTAATGCAATGTGATTTGTGATGTATGTGACTTGTGAACTGTGAGGGTCCTGGTATTTAAGGACGAGAGTTCCCTGTAATGTCCTCTTTTCTTCTTTGAGATGTTGGTGAATGTGAATAAACCTGACTTGAGAGAAACCTGTCTCCCCATTCCCACATTCCCACAATGCAGCTTAAAAGGTGTGTACTGAAAAAATCATGGAAAACTGGGGTAAGTCATAGGAATAAAATGGTAACTGCAGGGTAGGTTTTACAAAAACAAAGAAAAAACATGATATGTAATGAAAAAAGAAAGTAAGTACCTGGAAAAAACAGGAAACCTACAATACAGACACTGAAAAAAATGAGGAAAAAACAAGGTAAGTACAGAGTAAATACCAGGAAAAAAAAAACAGGGTAATGAAAAACAAGGAAAAACCTGAAAACAGGGTAAGTAACAGAGGGTTATGTCTGAAGACTGAGCGGACACAACCATGTGCTGAGTTTAGTTTTATTGGGCTTAACGTGTGGTACAGAGCAGTGAGAGAGCAGGAAGAGAGACCTCGTGTTACAGCGCTGTCCCTTAAACACCCTCCGACATGCTGACGTCACCCACGCATGTGTGTGCCTGCAGTGCGGCACGCCACATCACATTGCATATTCCACATTTATCCCCCCTTTTGAGGACTCAGAACTCCAACAGAACAGATTAGCCTGACAGAACAACAACATTCTAACTGGGTCACCGGGTAAACTGCCGGTGTGCCTGCATGGCCTTGTGGGGTATTCTGCCACATGCCAGGCCATGCCCTAACTACTAATATACTTAAAGTCAGCAACATAGTCCTCTAGATGAAGAGGCCTCCATTGAGCTCGTGCCAGGCAGGACTCAGGCTGCGCCGGCCCCGCTGGAGTTGCGAGCCGTGCATTGGCAAAGTCCCAGTCTGGATGGGCTGGCTTAATCACGATCTCTTGGTCAGAAATAGGAGGTGGCGCTACCCTTCTGAGACAGCTGGCATGCCAACATGGCCCATCAGTCAGACAGAAGGTAACTGGTCCTAGCTGAGTGGTGATCTGCATCGGCGTCGACCAGAATGACTGCAGCTTGTGTGGGCAATTGGGATGATGGCTCTGGACCCAGTCAAGCACTGTGAGTGAGGGGCGCTTCTGTCATTGCTCTTCTGTCCTGCTGCTGGGCGAAGGGTGCCTTTACTGGACTGTCATCTGGTGGACGATTTAAGCAGTCTGGGGGAAGGCTTGTAGAAGCAGGCCGGTCTTGCCACTGAAGGGACAGGCCATGCTGTCTTCTGGGTCATGTGTGGATGCGATTTGGAAGTGAAGCAGCAGCTTGGGGAGATTTGTGCTGAGCGAGGACTGGCTCCGGTTCTGCAGGGTTTTGCTCAGTGTGTGGTGCGGAGCAGGAAGTGGCTGCATCAATGTCTGAGTGCAGCGGACTTGGGCCGTTAGCGGCTATATGAGACTCCATGTGGTATGTGATGGAGAAGCCCAGTTCATAGAACAAGTAACACCCCAGGATATTTATTTATTTGATTCACTGAATAAGGACAGTGCACATTAATCAACATATCAACATTATGCTTCCATTTAAATGTGCTGGAATTGGCACAATAACTAAATTTCATCCATAGTCTTAAGGCAGGTTTCACACACACACAAGACATAATTCATAAGACATGTTTGCAGATATGTCACAGCTAACAAGCCAATGCATAAGACAGAATACACAACATATGAGAGCTAACAGGACAATCCATGGACAAAACACACAAAACATAAGACAAAATGGACACATTTTACATGACAACATCAATAGATCCACAAAGAAAATAGTTAAAAGTCAGGATTTCCCAGAGGCCTGTAGATATGGACATCTATCATCCTCATCATTAGTGGCTCCCTCTGTCTAGATAGACAATGAATGCATCTGGTTGAGGTCTCAGTTGGTTGTGGAGCAGTGTCGGCTGTGACTGAGCAGGCCGATCCTGGAATGGCAGTCCTTAGCACAGTTGCTGCACATGAACACTGACGGCGGCGGCTGGGGAGCCACTGCTGCTGCTTTTCTCCCCTCTCTCCTGTCTGACCACAGACGGACTCTTTTCTGCTCTGCTGTAGTGACGCCTCTGCTTACAGCATGTTGCCAAGCATCCTGGTTTTCTGCTGTCTCCTCCCATGCGTCCACACTAATGTCAGCAGACTTCAAGTCCCTTTTGCAAGTGTCCCTGTATCTCAGTAGTGGGCGACCTGAACACAGGGTTCCTATAGCCAGCTCGCCATACAAGATGTCTTTGGGAATGCGACCATCTTGCATACAGCGGACGTAGCCGATCCAATGCAAACGTCGCTGTGAGAGGAGCGCAAGCATGCTCGGCATGTTGGCTCAATCTAAGATGTCCTTGTTTGGCATATGGTGCTTCCAGGAGATGCCCAGGATCCGATGCAGGCACCACAGGTGGAATCTGTTGAGGTGGTGCTCTTGTTGTGCGTAGGTGGTCCAGGTCTCACTATCATAGAGCAGAGTGCTCAAGACACAGGCTCTATAGACTGCAACCTTGGTGGCTGTGGTGAGCTTGTGGTGTCATCTATAATGTAGACATTTTAGGAATGAGTACAGGACTGATTTGTCTTTAACCAAAACTTAAGTTTCTTTTTAAAGGCTTGGCAGTTGTCACAGTCTCTGATATGAGCTGGTAATTTGTTCCATGAGTGTGTGCCTCTAACTGACATGACCTTCCAACCAAATTCAAATTTACGCCTTGGTACACTGCAATCTCCTCTGGTTTGTGCTTTGGTATTTTTCCTGTCATTGTGTTTTTTTCTGAATAAAATGATTTAATGGTGGTGGGGGGGCATTTAAGACCTTAAAAACAAGGCACAAATCACTAAGCTTTTGGTAACTGTCAAAATCTAAAATATTATACTTACTGATATTACAATAATGAAAATGAAAAGGCTTCTTATCCAGGATTTTAACTGCCTTCTGGAAGAGAAACTTGATGGGTTTTAACTTACTTGCTATTGTATGTGAATAAGATGTGAAGCAATATGTTATGTAGGAAAAAATCCTTGCATGCATATAGGTTTTCGCTGACTGTAAAGTGAGGAATGGTCTTATATGGTGAAAATTTACCAGGTTAAACTTTATTTTATTTGTGATCTTTTAAATTAAATCACCCTTATTGTCATTCAACTGTACAACCAATCATGTACAGTAGAATGAGATTGTGTTTTACCTATCTACTGTGTTAATCACACACATCCCAAGTGCAGAATCAGAGGGCCGCTGCCATGTAAGGCGCCGCCACAAATTTCCCTCCTCCATTCCATTATTGCTGAGCACCAAGCTGGACGGCAGGAAGTTCCACTTTTATATGGTCTTCGGCATGACCCGGCCGGGATTTGAACCCCTGCCTCCCGGGTGTGGGGCAGATGCTCTACCAACTGAGCCACCACTCCAGTAATGTGTTGTCTAAATGTAAGGTTTGAGTCAAAGACAAAACCAAGATACTGAGCCTGTTCAACCACATCAAGTCTCTCTCCATTCACATGTACACTTGGATGATGGCCCTCTGCTGGTTGACGCGAGAAAAACATACTTTTTTTGTATTAAAAAATGCAATGCACCGTGCACCGGGGCTGCACGGTGGCGCAGTGGTTAGCACTGCGGCAGCACAGTTTACCCTTGGCCGGGGGATTGTGGGGATCGTGGGATCGTGGGTTTGATCCCAGCCCCCGACCAACAGTGATCTGTGTGGAGTTTGCATGTTCTCCCCGTGTTGCGTGGGTTTACTCCGGGATTTCTCCGGTTTCCTCCCACATGCCAAAAACATGCATGTTAGGTTAATTGGCTGTTCTAAATTGTCCCTAGATATCTGTTTCCTATAGGCCCTTAGAATAGAGGGTTAGTATTAATGAAAGCGCTTTGAGTGGTCTTTGTGACTAGAAAAGCGCTATATAAGTGCAGGTTAGTTAGTTAGTTAGTTATTAAGATGTAGACTTGATTTATGAAGCCATTGAAACACTAGTACCATGGTTGCAGTTAGCACAACAGCAGCTTCTTGTTTTGTCTTAGCATGTGTATACACTACCATGTCATCTGCATATAACTGAACTTTCACCTTAGGGCAAACATTGGGTAAATCATTAACAGAGACAAAATAAAATAGGGCCCAAGATAGAGCCTTGGGGGACTCCAAATGAACAACTGCGATAAGATGAAACTGAGTCACCAATCTGGACAGCTTGTACTCTATTAGACAAATGTGATTTTATCCAGCAGGGGGCACTGTTCAATGTAACTCAATTCAACTTTATTTATACAGCACCATTTCACAACAATAGTCATCTCATAGCACTTTCAAATGTAGAAGAAATCCCCGCAATTGTAGAAAGACCCCAGCAATCAGGCGATCCCCTGTGAGCAAGCGCTTGGCAACGGTGGAGAGGAAAAACTCCCTTTTAACAGGAAGAAACCTCTAGTAGAACCAGGTTCAGGGAGGGGCAGTCATCTTCTGCGACTGGCTGGGGGGTGAGGGGATAGAGAACATGAAAAGAACAAACATATAGAGAGCAAGCATCAAAGGAATGAAGCCAAGTACATTATTGGAGGTCCCCTGGCAGTCTAAATCTATTAGCAGCAGAACTAAGGGAGGGTTTAGAGACACATGATCCCTCCCTAATCGTAGGCTATATCGAAAAGGAAGGTTTTTACCCTATTCTTAAAAACAGAGATCGAGTCTGACTCGCGAATCCAGATTGGTAACTGGTTCCACAGGAAAGGAGCCTGATAACTGAAGGCTCTGCCTCCCATTGTACTTTTGGAGATTCTAGGTATTACAAGTAATCCTGCATTTTGGGAGCGTAGTGCTCTGTTAGGATGATAGGGTAGTATCAGATCTTTTAAATAAAAAGGGGCCTGATTGTTAAGAGATTTGTAAGTGAGAAGAAGGATTTTAAACTTAATTCTAAACTCTATGGGAAGCCAATGAAGGGAGGCCAAAACCGAAGAGAGATGATCTCTCTTTCTAGTACCTGTTAAAACTCTTGCAGCAGCATTTTGGATCAACTGAAGACTTTTAAAGATATTTTAGGACAACCTGATAATAAAGAGTTACAATAATCTAATCTAGAGCTAACAAAAGCGTGGATCAGTTTCTCAGCATCACACTGTTGGAAAAATTAAAACGAGAGAGCTTTGACAACAGCACATCATGGTTAATTGTGTCAAAAGCTCGTTTTAAATCCAGGAAGGCAGCTCCAACATAGCCACCCTTATCCAATAAACTTTTGATATTCTTGAGAAAATAGCAAGTGGCTGTCTCAGTTGAGTGATATTTGCAAAATCCAAATTGCATTGGGTGGAGAGAGGTTTCATATACTGTATATTAAGATGTCCAATTAATTGCATAGCAACCCACTTTTCAGCGACCTTGGAGACTGTCAGCCATATTGTCGCAATGATGTGTCACTTGGAATGTGAACACTGGAAGAATCCTGGAGCCATAGCATACTGAAAAGGTGACAGTTCCTACAATGCCAATCTTAGTGTGTCCGTAACCAAACAGTTCCACTGTGTCTGCCCTAATTGGTTGCAAGGGAAAAAGCCTCCTAAACGTGGACTCATTCATCAGGGAACTTGAAACAGCAGTGACCAGCAGCAGCAGTAGACTGACGCTATCCAACTCAACTGTGCACCACTTCAATGGCTTGTTGCCAGAACCCACAGAATGAATGGTGGTTGGGCTGGGTCGTCTGGGCGAACAAGACGGCGGGCTTGCAGGAGCTAAGCAACACACTCTGGTGAAGTGGTTGAGCTTACCGCAGTGTTGGCACTTCTGTCCTGTGGCTGGGCAGACAGGTGCACATATGCAGTGCGAGGAAGAGCCACAGCTACAGTAGGGTTTGTGACATTTACCTCGGGGCTGTCGTGAGGAGACGTGTAGCTGTTGTGAGGAGAAGTGGGGTCAAAGGGCTAAGCAGCGGGAGCCACAGCTTGTGCCAGTGGAGCTGAATGAGGGGCGAGCGGGTTGGGGGCCCGGGTGTTGCTAACTGGGCAGCCACTGCTAGCTGGGACGCCATTGCCACCACCCTTGCCAACGGCAGGTCATCTGGCGCCACCAGCAGCTTCTCCTGCAGCTTCGAGTTTGTGGTGTGTGCCACTAACTGGTCTTGCACCATTTCATCTTCCAAGTGTCCGAATCTACATGTGCTAGCCAAACAGAGGAGGTTGGAGACTTACTGTTGTACTGACTCACCCATTTGTGGTTGGCGCTGGCGAAACATAATTCTTCGGACCATTACGCTCAATGGAGCAGCGAAATGTCTGGTCAACAAAGCCACACAGTCGTTGCATGTTTCCGCGGGTCCGAGAGTCCAAAAGATACACTGTCCTTCGGTGCCAAGGTTATGTATTAGCATGGCCCTTAGCCTCGCCTTGCTGTCTTTGGTTAGGTTGACAGTGGTTATGAAAGTCTTAAAAGATTCATACCAGCGGGACCATGGAATCGTCGGCTCACCAGGCAGGCGAGGAACGGCTGTAGGGATGTAATTTAAGTCTCCATCCTTGTCGCCAATGTTATGTCTGAAGAATGGGTAGACATGACCGTGTAAATGGTAAAAGGCATTCACTTATATAGTGCTTTTATTCTCATCTCTTGATGACCAAAGCGCTTTACAGATCCTGCCATATACCCATTCACACACACACATTCACACACTGATGGTGGCATGCTACCTAACATGGCGCTTCCAGACCCACCAGGAGCAATTAGGGGTGAAGTGTCTTGCCCAGGGACACAACGGCAAAATATCCGGGGAGAGCGGGATTCGAACCATCAACCACATGGTTATTGGACGACCTGCTCTACCTCCTGAGCCACTGCCGCCCCAGATGTGCTGATGTGCTGAGGTTAGCTTTATTGGGCTTAACATGTGTGGTACAGATCAGCATGTATGTGAGAGACTAGGAAGAGAGACCTTGTGTTACAGTGCTGTCCCTTGAATACCCTCTGACGTGCTGATGTTACCCGTGCATGCGCCTGCAGTGCGGCATGTCACATCACATTGCAAATACCACAGTAAGTACTGGGGAAACACCTGGGAAAAGCATGGGAAGTATAGAGTAAGAACAAAAAACAGGGTAAGTACTGGGGAAAAAACAGGGAAAGTAGAGTAAGTATTACAAAAAAAACAAGGGAAAAAACATGGTATGTAATGAAAAACAATATAACCACCTGCAAAAATGGTGTAAATATCAGATAAATATGAAAAAAATAAGGAAAAAACAAGGTAAGTACAGAATGAATACCAAGAAAAAAAAATCAGGGTAAAGAAAAATAAGGGAAAACCTGAAAAACAGGGTAAATAACGAGTACTGGGGGAAAACCGGGGAAGTACAGGTAAGTATAAAAAACAGGGTAAGTACAAATATTTCCTTTTCTTTTTGGCATTTTTGTTAATTATCGTCCAGAATTTCTCTTTGCTCATCATTGTGATGGGAAGAGTTTTAAAAATTAGGTCATGATATAATTTTAATTTTAATATGATAAAACACTGAGTAGCTATTACTTTCATTTGCACTCTCAGTTTTAATTGTGAAACTTTTGACTTTAAAGAAAATAATACCCCCACCCCTCAAAAAAATTATAGCCCTCACTACCACCCAAGTTGCCCATCCTTGACTTATTTTTGTTGTCAGGGGAGAGATTTTTGTCGTTTTTTTTACTAATCCCCATTATAAAAATCAGGGTCCCTAAATACAATCTTGTACAGGGCCCCCAAAAAGCTAGAAACAGCCCTGTGTGCACCACATCCAAAATGTAATTATATAAATACAGCTCATATAAGCATAGATGATATAAATATAGATGCTGAGCTGACCCTTCTCCACTCGTCGGCCTGCTGGAAGCTGTTGTATCCCAGTACTAGCGTCTCTGAGCCCAATGGGACCAGTTTGAGCTGGTGTTGGATCTTCCCGCCACCCTTTGACTTGTAAGCCAGCCGACAGCCGCGCAGGTTCAACTCCAGCTGAGGCAGCAGGTCCCGAGCACACTTATAACACTGGGGGATAAAAAACATAGAAAATAGCAGATGATAAAATCAGTGTCTTAAAGAGCATTTTTCCTTCTACACTCCCTCACTGAACAATGTCTTTGGAAGTTAAAGCACCTATGTTTAGCATTTTTAAACTAGCTTAATACAACTTTAAGCTATTTCTGCTTTTATGCTAACATTTTTCAAGATTTGTGTTATGTATGGAAATACCTGGGTGAAGGATGAGACAAGGTGGACTTGGCAAACACAGCTTTATTGAACTATGTACAAGCACAGGTGCTCATGTCAGGTCAGGCATTGGTTTGCTTGTTACCGAATAACCATGAAAACCAGTACTACCTGTCTCATGGGTCGGGCTGTCGGCGGCTCAACCAGCAACCTCGCCCTTCCGAGTGCGTGGAGGGTGAAACTATGCGTCCTGGTAGAACTAAAAACAATATCTGTCACAGGTCTGTGGTGGACCACTGCCAGTTACATGGGCTGAGACTGGACATCCTGGCAGATAAGCACATCTGTCGCAAGGTCTGTGGTGGACTTTTGCCAGTCGGTGCTTCGTGACATGCACTACGCAAAGAGCAGAGATAAACAAACCTATCATCTGGTCAGTCACTGCAACAGATACTGGAGTCAGTTTGTCTTGGCCTGTCCTTGCCACTGATAATACCTCTATCTGCCAAGAATGTGCCGCTAGTCCAGCAAAAGCTAGTGGTACTCAAATACTCTGCAAGCAGTTTCATGAAATGGTCAGTCAGAAAGTAACTCATACCGGCTCGGATGTCGCCCAGGTTAACAAGGTCTGGAGTTCCTGGCAGCGGAGTGCGAAGGACAGAGCTGCGTGGAGGAACGGTGACGGGAAGTGCACATCACCACACCGCACTTCACAATAATATGCCATATTCACTGTAGGAACAATTAGTTAAAAGTGTGATAAGGTACAAGGATTATTTAATTTATACATAGAGGTGTGTGTGTGGAAACGGAGGTTTACTTTGTGACCACAAACCCTCACAAACAAAAGGAAAACAACTCATAGGGGCACCAGTCCAAACTTGGACAATTTATTAATAACTAATCCTTGTACCTTTCATTAACCAGTCTCAATATTCGTGAATTCTTCTGCCGTGACCCAGGAAAGCAGACACACAAAAGAAATCAAGCAGAAACTTCTGTATACCGTTAACAGTTTTAATGATCAAACTCAGGTTAAGTGACATTACATTCACTTGATTTGTAAGCAGATGAAATGATCAACAAGTATCAAATATATCAACTGTATTATAATATATAATCAAATATATTAACTGGTAACGGATTCCTGAGCATAAAGTCTACCAGATTTTGAATTTGTAACTGTAATGCAATGGGAGACTGTGAAGTAACGGTAACATAAATATGCATAAAATTGGACGCAATTTTATGGAGAAAATGATAAAAGCCGATTATATGAACAAGGAAATTCTGAGTTACTCTACAAAAAAAATGGAGGTTATTGAAAAGGAGAATATTATTTTTTCTTCAGCTTTATAGCTCTTATCGTAACTTATGGACTAACTTTTAACATGAAAAATTGGTTGTATTCAATTAGAATTAGACATCATGTCATGGTTTGAGCGCGGATTCTGGTCCGGCCACCAGAGGTACTGTTTCTCCGGGCCTGGGACTGGGGTAGACCGCCCGAACGGTTTCTTTTACCCCTGCCAGCAATCTGGTCTCTGGATGCGGGTAGACCTCCCAAACTGTTTTTTTTGGTGAGTCTTTGTACTCTACCTGCTGACATCCCTGTGAGTGTTTTTTTTTTTTCTCTGTTATTTGAAGGGATGCTCTTTTTGTTGTTTTTTTTTTGTCTTTGCCTGGTAATAATAAGTGGACTATATTTGTTATATTGTATATACTGTATTTGAGTTTCCTTGTGTTCCTTACCAGGCAGGACGCTATGTCTGCTTTTGTTTGATTCAACCATGCCCAAGTATTCTTCGTAGCATGTTCTGCCTTTGTTTTTCTGTGTTTAAGCCTCTTTTTATTAGTTATCTTTGCCCGTTCCTTTGTGTGTGTGTGGGGGGGGGGGGGGGGTTCTCTCCTGGTTATAGTGTTTTTCCTTTTCTGGTTCTCTCCCTCCTGGCTTGTTTCCCCCTCCACCCTCCCTGGGTCGGCTCTGGTAACCTTCTAGTTGTGGGGGGGGGGGGGGCTTGGATGTTATGTTTGCGCCTGGAATGTGCCTTTTGAGAGGGGAGTACTGTCATGGTTTGAGCGCGGACAGAATCCGCACTCAGGCTGTCCGGTATTTCTCCGCTCTGTGTGGTCATATGGCCCTCCAGGGCCTTTATTGTGACAGCGTCATGGCGAGACTTCTGGCTGTCAGAGCCAGCTGCGCCGTGACAGCTGATTCACATTCCCTTTGATTACTTTCTCATTTCCTGATTATCTAAGCGCCTTATTTAAGGGAGCAGCTGAGATTACTCCGGGCTGCGACTTCGCATAACGTTGGTTCCCCACAACGTTCGGCTGGAGTCCCTAACCCCAGCTCCAGTCACCCTCTTGATCCTTTGTGTTCTCAGTAAGTGTATTTCATAGCCTGTGTATATCGTTAATTGTGTCTTTGCCTAAGCCATAGTTCGTGTTTTTGCCCCACGTGGCTGTTTACTTTGTCTTTTGTACCATTTGTTAATAAATATGCAAACTCATCGGCTGGCCTATAGCGTCTCATTAATGGCCCGCGAGGACCACCCATGACACATCACATTTAGCCCAGCAAATAGAAAGCTGGAGTCTGGCTTACGAACAGCTGTGTCTTCAGAGTTCAGCGATGATCTTGAATGCCAGCAGATGGCAAAAGGGGGGAGAGTGCCCACAGTACTCCCGATTGTTGCAGCAGTTCTAGCTTACAGACTCAGCAGCTGGGGTCCATAGAGTGGAGCCAGCAGTAGAGTGGGCAGCTGGCCCCCGGGGCAGGTGACCTCTTCTCCTAGGCAACAGGTCACTTCCCTGGCCTGCAACTTTGGGGTGTCCACCAGCCGACAAGAACTACCGGCTGAAGGAAAAATGGATGTACAGTGCATCCAGAAATTCACAATGCTTCACTTTTTCCACATTTTGTTATGTTACAGCCTTATTCCAAAAGGAATTAAATTCATATTTCCCCCTCAAAATTCTATACATAATACCCCATAATGACAACGTGAAAAAGGTTTTTCTGAATTTCTTGCAAATTTATTAAAAATAATAAAAAACTAAGAAAGCACATGTACATAAGCATTCACAGCCTTTGCTCAGTCCGTTGTTGATGCAACTTTGGCAGCAATTATAGCCTCAAGTCTTTTTGAATATGATACCACAAGCTTGGCACACCTATCTCTGGGAAGTTTGGCCCATTCCTTTTTGCAGCACCTCTCAAACTCCATCAGGTTGGATGGGAAGCGTCGGTTCACAGCCATTTTCAGATCTCTCCAGAGATGTTCAATTGGATTGAAGTCTGGGCTCTGGCTGGGCCACTCAAGGACATTCACAGATTTGTCCTGAAGCCACTCCTTTGATATCTTGGCTGTGTGCTTAGGGTTGTTGTCCTGCTGAAAGATGAACCATTGCCCCAGTCTGAAGTCAAGAGCGCTCTGGAGCAGGTTTTCACCCAGGATGTCTCTGTACATTGCTGCATTAATCTTTCCCTCTATCCTGACTAGTCTCCCAGTTCCTGCTGCTGAAAAACATCCCCACACCATGATGCTGCCACCACCATTGGCGTGGTTATAAGCAGTGCCTAGTTTCCTCCAAACATGATGCCTGGCATTCATGCCAAAGGGTTCAATTTTTCATCAGACCAGAGAATTTTGCTTCTCATGGTCTGAGAGTCCTTCAGGTGCCTTTCGGTAAACTCCAGGCGGGCTGCCATGTGCCTTTTACTAAGGAGTGGCTTCCTTCTGGCCACTCTACCATACAGGCCTGATCGGTGGATTGCTGCAGAGATGGTTGTCCTTCAGGAAGGTTCTCCTTCCACAGTTTGGAGATTTTCACTTAGGGGTGTACTCACTTTTGTTGCCAGCAATTTAGACATTAATGGCTGTGTGTTGAGTTATTTTGAGGGGACACCAAATTTACACTGTTATACAAGCTGCACACTGACCACGTTACATTTTATCAAAGTGTCATATCTTCAGTGTTGTCCCATGAAAAGATATAATAAAATATTTACAAAAATGTGAGGGGTGTACTCATGTGAGATACTGTACGTCTGATAGGCCTCCAGCTAATGCAACCATAAAACCGGTGGTTTGCCCGGGAGCTCGAGAAAGGGACGAAGCGGTGTAATGCACATCTCCATGAGTTAATATGTATAGAAATACCTGGGTGAAGGATGAGGCAAGGTGGACTTGACAAACACAGCTTTATTGAACTATGTACAAGCACAGTAACACATGGCAGGCACCAGCATGGGCATCTGGCAAAGAGGCCAGAATATGGATGCCTTCTGCTTTAAATAGGGCGGCATGGTGATGTGACCAGGTAAGTACACATCACCACACCACACTTCACAATAATGTGCCATATTCATATATAATAATTTGGCTATAGCACACGGGCCAACCGTGTGCGATTTCCCGCCGAGAGCGGAGGCTTGCATGCTAGCTGGGCAGCAGGACGTGGTAACGGGCAAGGGCCGGAGGATGTGGCCGGCGAGGGTGACATCGTGAGCCCCAGAGGTGAGCAACAGCAACTTGTTGTGGAAGCTACACAGCGGGTGAACGAGCCCATGTAGGCTGAAGGCCCCGGGGAAGAGCAGCAGCCGCAGGACGCAGAGACGGCGCAGCGGGACACCTGGAGTGAGAGTACCAGGAGCAGCGACAAGGCGTCCGGGTCAGAGGATATGGCCGACGAGAACAGTGCTGAGAGCCAAGAGGGAGAACAGCCACAAACAGAGAGCGGGTCGATGCAGCAGGGCACCTGGAGTGAGGGTGCCGAGAACGGTGACGAGGTACCCGGGTCGGACAGTGGAGCCGACAGGAGCGGTGCTAAGAACTCAGAGGGGAAGGAGCCGTAGCCGGACTTGGTGATAGCGCATCGGAGCGCCCTGTAGGAGGGTGCTGGGTGTTGTGACAAGGCGCCCAAGGCAGCAGATGATGCTGAGGAGCGAGTTTCGAGTCTACCCGAGGTGCGGCCACTGGGGGCCGGAGTGTTTGGAGCCATGGTGGTGGTGAGAAAGACGATAATGAACGTTTGGCGGGTGCAAAGAGACGGGGCACCGGAAAATGGCACAGTGAGCCGAGAGGGAAGAAGCGCCTCTTGGCGGCATTTTTGCCAGGGAAGGGGGCTTTGACTCTGGGGGTAGACAGTGGCCAGGGGCCACTGTCTACCCCCAGGGTGATTTGGGTTTTAAATTTGGGAGGTTTTCAATGGTGTGTGTGACTTTCCATTTTCTAAGGGGGGAGGGAATGTTGTGTGTGAGTATGTGTGTGTATGAGAAGCAGGGCCCACCCCAGGGTGGCATGAGGTTGGCACGGCCCACTTGTATATAAACCAAGTTCACGTAACAAAGTGAGGCTTGTTAGCTGCATGAAGACTCACCTCTGACTCCCTCATTTCAAGACATAACAGAAAGTTATTACAGCTATAAGCCAGTTCCTCTTTTATGCTAAATATTTAAAGCTTAGGCTATGTTAGCATTAAAGCTAGCATTTTTTAAGGTTTACACTTATATTTAGCACTTTAAAGGTAATCTATTGCAATTGTAAGCTATTTGATCTTTTATGGTAACGTTTTTTAAATCTTAAGCCATGTTAGCATTCAAGCTAGCATTTTTTTCCCATAAATTTTTTAGCCCCTCCGGGCCACTGTACATTGTTTTGTAATCTCTAGCAAATTAGACGCTTCCGCAGAATCATAGGCTCTGCCTCACCAGCAGTGTGTTGTTCCTGATGATGAATAGCTGTTTGCTCCATTGACCCAGCCACCGCCTCCTCCACAGGTACCCACAGATCCTGGACTCTGGGGTGGCTGGTCTGAGGCAGGGCTGGGAGGAACTCCAATGGATGTAGTGACCCCTGTCCTTCATCGGACCCCCCTCTTTGTCGTTGCTGCAGTCGTCATGGTCTTCCTCCCCGTATGACTCATAGTGGCTGCCGTCCGACTCCATTTTCTCTGGTGGAACAAGGACAACGGGGTTTTATTTCTGGTTCCTGAATTTTACACATACAGAAGAACTAGTGCTGCTGTGGTGGTTCAGGTACCAGTGTTGGACACGGTGGTGTCGGTGGCAGAGACGTAAGGCTCCGCTTCCTCATACGTATCTTCATCGTCATCATCGTCACCTCCTCCCAGGCCTTCCGGAGGGTGAGGAGGCACCGTGGGAACCTGAAACTGAAAAACAAAGAACATCTTCAGAAACTGGGAGGATTAAAATTCATGCAAACAAAAAACTAATGGGCCCTGTCAGCTTCCAGGGGGTCTCCCAAAATACCCAAAATACAAGTTCATTTTTTAAAAACTTTTTTTCTTGCAATTTTTTTCCCTTTTTTTTCTTGTAAATTTTCATCTTTTTTCTCATCTTTTTTTTCTTTCTGCATTTGTAACTGTCCTTTCATTCACTTGAATTTTTTCTCTGATAAGTTGACTACTTTTTTCTCATAAATTTGCAATGTTTTACTCACAAATTTGTAACTTTTTTCATGTATTTTTTCTCTCGTAAGATATCCTCAGCACACGCCCCTTTATTCCCAGTTGTTTCCTCACAGCTAGCCAGCTCTTGTTCTCTCTCTTACAGGCTGTGTTCCCCCGGCATGTGCTGTTTTCTGTACTGTTGTGTGTTTTCAATAAATTATGCGTAAACATTCTTCCCCGTGTCTGAGTGCTTCCTCTGGTGCTAGTTTCCTCGCACATGGGTCTCCCACTAAACAAACTATGACAGAATGGTCCAGCCAAGTTCGAGGCTCAGCAAGCGCTTCACCAGGGGAGCACTCAGCATCCTTCCAGCTAGCCACTACGAAGCGGCAAATTGCCAAGCTCTCTGAGCAGTGCCAAACAGTAACACAACTGTTGGCCACTGTTGTCAAACAGCTAGGCCATCTGTCTCATCCGGGGCCTTCCCCTCCTCCTGCTGCCCCGCTGGGGTCTACTACCCACCGGACCATCACTGTTCCGTCACCTGCCTCGTACGTGTGGAAGGTGGTGGTGGGGGGTGGGATGCAAGGGGTTTTTACTCCACATTTGCCTTTATCTGCAGCAGATGGGAGAGGAGTATCCGAACGACACATCTAAAATGTATTTTTTGACCCTGCTGCTCCGGGACCGAGCCCTCAATTGGGATCAATCCTCTATTTGCACTTCGGAGGATCCCAAACACATATGTGTTTGACCGCTTTGTTCAGGAGTTCTCCTGGGCTTTCGATCGCTCAGAGAACGAGGGGAACATCATGAGCCACCTCATGTCCCTTTGACAGGGAAGTCGGTCTGCGGCTGATTTCTCGGTCGAGTTCCGGGTCATTGCGGCAGACTCCAGTTGGAATGACATTGCCTTACACAGCGCTTTCCTCCTTGGTCTGAATTCCAACCTCCGCGATGACCTGGTGGTTCATGAGTGCCCCTCCTCTCTGGATGAGCTGATCGAACAGGCCATGAGCCTGGACAACTGGTACCACGAAGACACGAAGGAGCAGGAGGCCTTCCTTACCCCATTCTCCACGCGATCATTCCCCCCAGCTATGTGCTCCACCAAACCGGATTCTTCTTCCAAGCCAATGGTCCTGGGCTGGACCAGATTGACTGTGGAGGAGCGCCAGCGCCGTAAAATGACCAGCGCCTGCATGTATTGCACCTCCGCAGAGCACAAAGTACGCAACTGCCCAGTCAAGATCAAAAGATTCGGCCCGTTCGTAGCAGTGGGGGGTCTGGCAGGCGGGGTTCCCATCAATTCCCCCGGTAACTTTTCGTTGCTGGCTGTCATTCAGTTACCAGGGGCTGAGAGGAAGGTTTCAGCATTAATTGATTCAAGGGCCAAACAAAACTTTATTTCTTTGCAGCTCGTGCAGGAGATAGGGATCCCTGCCATCAAACTGCTGGCTCCATTAAATGTAATGGCACTATCCAGCCATAGTTTAGCCTCCGTTACTGACTGCACAGAGCCGGTTTCCGTCCTTCTTTCCGGGAATCACCGGGAGACCCTCTCTTTTTTCATTCTCCCTAGTTCATCTTCCCCCGTGGTCCTAGGTTACCCTTGGCTCCGGAGACATAACCCCATTATCAGTTGAGCACAAAATTCAATTTCTTCTTGGAGCCCCTTTTGTTTATCCTCCTGCCTCAGTTCGGCCGCCTGTTCTCCTTCACTTCCCGTCATCTCCCGTCCGGCGGAGTCACCAAACCTTAGCCTCATGCCTGAGGTCTACTATGACCTTGGGGAGGTCTTTAGCAAGTCGAGGGATCTCTCTTTACCACCTCACCACTCCTATGACTGCGCCACAGACCTCCTCCCGGGCGCGCGGTTGCCATCCACCCAGCTCTACAGCCTTTCTGGACCGGAGAGGGAGGCGATGGAAAGTTATATCAAGGACTTCCTGAACACCAGCCTTATTCGGCCCTCTTCGGCTCCTGAAGAGGGCCGAATAAGGCCGGCGTTCAGGGAGATTTTTTCATGGAAGGACTAATTCCTGCATCCCTGCATTGACTACCATGAGCTTAATGCAATCACCGTTAAGGATAAATATAAATACCCCTTGCCCCTGATCAATTCCGCATTCGAGCTCCTTCAGCGTGAGCGGGTGTTTACTAAACTTGATCTGTACAATGCGCACCATTTGGTTCGCATACACGAGGAGGATGAACGGAAGACGCTGTTTAAAATGCACTTGGGTCACTTTGAATATCTTGTGATGCCCTTTGGCCTTACCAACGCCCCTGCCGTCTTCCAGCATATGATAAATGATGTCCTCTGCAATATAGTGAACCAATTCGTTTTCGTATGCCTGGATGATATTTTGATTTTTTTTCCTACACGCCAGAGGAACACACAGTCCACGTCCGGGCTGTGTTACAACGGCTTCTGGAGAATCAGCTCTTTGTGAAGGCCAAGAAGTGTGAGTTTTCCACCCGCTCCACTTCCTTCCTGGGCTTTGTTGTAGCCGAAGGTGAGCTGATGGCCAACCAGGCCAAGGTTAGGGCAGTGCTTGATTGGCCTACTCCTCAATCTAGAAAACACCTCCAACGTTTCTTGGGCTTTGCTAATTTCTGCCGGAGGTTCATTAGAAACTACAGTAGGGTTGCTCAGCCCCTTACTCAGCTAACCTCGACCAAATTCCCCATTAAATGGTCTGAGGCGGCGGGGCAGGCCGTCGCTGAGCTGAAGGCTTTATTCTCCAAAACACCCATTCTGGTGCAGGTCGACCCCCAGCTCCAGTTCACAGTAGAGGTGGATGCTTCTGATTCGGGGGTGGGCACTGTCCTCTCGCAGCGTTCAGCCTCTGATCAGAGGCTCCACCCATGTGTGTATTTCTCTCGGCGGTTGACCCCAGTCGAGAGAAATTACAACGTAGGAGATCGAGAGCTGCTGGCCATTAAATTGGCACTGGAGGAATGGAAGCACTGGCTAGAGGGAGCCGTTTACCCAGTCATTGTGTGGACCGACCATAAAATTTTAGAGTATCTAATGTTGGTCCGTTGGCTTAATTCCAGGCAGGCCTGTTGGGCCTTATTTTTTCTTAGGTTCAAGCTCACTATCACCTATTGGCCTGGGTCACGTAATATTAAGCCTGACGCTCTCTCTTGCCAGTTCGTCTCTGACCAATCATCATCCGATCTCCCTCCTGAGCCCATTGTGCCCTCTTCGTGCATAGTGGACGCCCTCTCTTGGGAGACTGAGTAGAGGGTCTGGCAGGCTCAATCCAGAGAACCCAAGCGCAAGGGAGGCCCCAACGACCACTTGTTCGTCCCTTCCTCTCTCCGCAGTGATGTTATCCAGTGGGGGCACACCAGCCATTTTTCTTGTCATCCCAGTGTATCCTGCACTGTGGAGCTAGTGCAGCAGGTTTTCTGGTGGCCAACACTGCGGACGGACGTTCACGACTATGTCAAAGCCTGTCAAGTTTGTGCCACAAACAAATCAGACTCTTCACCTCCTGCCGGTCCCCAGTTGCCCCTGGTCGCACATTGCCATGGACTTCTTCACGGGCCTCCCCCCCTCACAGGGCAACACTGTTATTCTCACCATCATAGATCACTTCTCTAAAGCCATCCATTTGGTGCCCCTCCCCAAGTTGCCCTCTGCCTCTGAGACTGCCAATTTACTCATCACTCACATTATCCACCTTCATGGTATCCCTCTGGACATTGTGTCTGACCGGGGCCCCCAACTCACCTCTCAGGTCTAGAAATCCTTCTGTCGTTCCCTGGGCACCATGGTCAGTCTCACCTCCGATTACCACCCTCAGAGCAAAGAGCAGGCTGAGCGTGCTAACCAATCCCTGGAGGCCGCCCTGAGATGCGTGGCTTCCTGCAACCCATCCACCTGGAGCTCCCATCTGACCTGGGTGGAGTATGCCCACAATTCTGCCACCTCCTCAGCCACCGGAGTAATGCCATTCAAGGCATCAATGGGCTAGAAACACCACCACCCCCCGCTGCTGATAGCAGAGAGGGACGTGGCCATGCCATCTGTGGGGGCCCACACTCACCGCTGCTGCCGCTTGTGGCAGTTCACCCAAGCTGTCCTTCTCCATTCGGGTGAGCGGAATCACCAGTATCAGGACCACAGGTGGGTCCTGGCGCCTAAATATGCACTCGGTCACAGCATGCGCTTGTCGGTGGACCAGGTTCCTCTGAAGACTGAATCTAGGAAGCTGTCACCTCGCTTCCTTGGTCCCTTTCCCATCTCTAGGATCATCAACGATGCGACGGTCCGTCCGAAACTGTCGCCAACACGCCGCATTCACCCCACATTCCACGTCTCCAAGATCAAGCCCCTCTCCGCAAGCCCTCTCTGCCCCACCCCGAAGCCGCCTCCCCCCCCGCCTCCCCCCCCGGATCCTCAGTGGCCAGACCACCTAAACCGTTCAGAGGATTCTGGACGTTTGCCATCGGGGCCGGGGCTTGCAGTACTTGGTCCACTGGAAGGGCTATGGACCAGAAGAGAGATCATGGATCCCCGGTGCCAACTTCCATGACAAGGGGATGGTTTGTGCCTTTCACTGGGCTCATCCCAACAAGCCCGGTGGGTCACCAGGAGGTGCCCCTTGGGGGGGGGGGGGGCACTGTGATGACCGGGTGAGCGTGCGCCTCCTCCCTTTCTGTGGGAGGTTCTCCATCTGTTTCCCGGCTCCGCAGGTCATCAACGCACCTGCGTGAGTGGACACACCTGCTGCCTCTTCTCTGCAAGCGCTTATAAGGATCAGTTCATGTATTCTTCAGCGCTGGACCATTGGGTACTGCTGCCTTAATCAAGGTTTAAAGTATTTTACTGAAACTCTGCCTGACCTCCCTTCTCCTCCTCTCTTCCCAGGTTGCTGCCATCTTAGTGGTGTGTCTCCGGGATTGCAGTGCGCTCACTTGCCCTCCTCATCATCTCCTCCGAAGATCACCTACTCCACCCGGTCAGACTCTCCCCAGCACCACTCCTCCACCTCTCCTTCTACCAGCTCTGCCCTGCTGGCTCCTCCAACTCCCCGCTGGGTTTCACTGCCGGGTTCTCTGCTCAACTCTTGTAAGATATCCTCAGCACACGCCCCTTTATTCCCAGTTGTTTCCTCACAGCTAACCAGCTCTTGTTCTCTCTCTTACAGACTGTGTGTTCCCCTGGTGTGTGCCGTTTTCTGAGCTGTTGTGTGTTTTCAATAAATTATGTGTAAACGTTCTTCCCCATGTTTGAGTGCTTTCTCTGGTGCTAGTTGCCTCACATGTGAGCCTCCCGCTAAACAAACCGTGATACAGTGCTTGTGTGGATTCTGATTAAATGTTTATTCTCTGTAATAAGGGCTGTGCGAGATGACGATACAAATATATTGGATGATGCTATAAAAACATCTACCGTTTCATAGAATACTCTATCATTTATATTGTGATTTAAAATGCACATACTCCCATTTCTTGAGCAAAGCTCCTCACAGACTACTTATCAGCACCCCGCCTCGCCCCTGCAGTGCGCACAGCAGAACAGGTGTGTGGAGGGTGGCTAGGCTTCAGTCCGGTGGGTTGATAGCTTCAAACTACCGGTTTGGACAAATAGCTGCTACTCCTATTTGCCAAGGTTGTGGGACTGTTTCCCATCGTGCTGCATCAGAGAGGATAGTCCACTAACCTCGTTTTAATAGGAGGTAAGTAACATTTACACCATGTGTAATTACAAAACAGCAGATGTAGTAGTAGTAGTAGATTAGTTTATTTGACAGGGACAATGCTAAATGACGATGTTAAATTTGCTAATAGGAAACATTATAGTGTATCAGACCATCGTTTCTTTGGTTTAAATTACTGCTGAATTTCTGAGTTTTGTCTGAAAAAAATTATTAAATCTGCAAAAGTGTATAACGGTAGCACATACACGCAAAATAAATTAATGAAAACGGGTCGGAGGAGCAAGTTGGCTCTTAATGTAATTTATTTGATTTCTGATTAATTTTTAATTAATCAAGTAGTGATAATGAATAAAGTTAAAGTCATCACATGTATTTTATTACATTATCTTCTGTGTCTTTGATTTTCAGATCATGAATAATCTGAAATATTTTTACTCAGAAGCAAACAGGTTAAATCAGGCCAGAATGGCAGGCTTCAGGCTGTGGATCTACACTTAAATTTTCATTGATTTAAACTAACAGCTACTGCAACTGCAACTGCAGATGGCAGCCATGGGCAATTTTCTCATTTTCAGACACTTTTTTATGTGTTGTGTTTTTTTTTTATTATTATTATTATTATTCTCCTCTGGCTCAAGAAATATTAAACTTATTGATGTTTACGTTTTATTCATATATAATTTAAAAGAAAAACCTCAAATCTGTGAAAATCAAGTCTCAAATGCACATTAAAAACAATAACAACAGTGCAAAATTATGATGGGAAAAGATATATGAAAAAAAAATTAAAAAAGAGATGGTCCTTTTTATGTGATTAAAGTGTAGAATTGACACAAAATTTATACTGTGATATATATCGTTATTGTGATATAAGATTACTTATATTGTGATATGAAATTTTGGTCATATCGCACAGCCCTCTCTGTAATGATTTAATAATAAAAACCTGTTAATAACACAGGTTTATTTTTTTAATCTTTTTATGAAGAAGATATTTATTTTCATTCTAAGGACTTTGAACTCTTCCTCATTATAGAAACATGGACCCCGAAACACAATCATCCCCCCGCCCTGCTTCCATCCAGCCATCCATCACGTAGTCCAGATGCTAATCTCTGCATTGGGTGACCACTTCCTGCCTGTCAGCCAATGGGAGGGCAGATAGAGGGGAGACGGCCCCAGATGTAAACAGTCAACTTCCTGCCCCTTCCTCACAGAAATACCAACCAGGCTGTGTCTCCTGCCAAACCTCAGGAGGACTCTGTCTGTCATTACTGACCCACATCACAGACCGGCCGTCGCCGCCACCTCCTCCTAAATCACAAAACATCTTTCTTCTTTCTGCTCCACTTTTCTGTGACCTCTGAACAACATTTGTGATGTGGAAGAGTTCAAACCCTTTAAGATAAAAATAAAACATCTGTGTCCCCTCCCAACAAAAACATGAAACGTTTCTTCATCACTTTATGGAGGAGCAAAAAAATTCAGCCGTTACACAGAATAAAAATGTAACCACGGTCCACATGGATGAAACTTTATGAGAAATCTGCAGCTTTTATCTCAGAAACTGGCAACATTTTTCCTATAAATTTGCAATTTTTTTCTCAAAATTTGTAATATTTTCCTCATGAATTTGCAGTGTTTTTCCTATAAAGTTGCAACATTTTTCTCATACATATGCCGTTTTTTTTTCTCAAAATTGGTAATATTTTTCTTATGAATTTGCAGTGTTTTTCCTGTAAATTGCAACTTTTTTTTCATAAATTTGCAACTTTTTTTCTCATAAATTTGCAGGTTTATTTCTTATAAATCTGTAATATTTTCCTCATGAATTTGCAGTGTTTTTCCTAAAAAGTTGCAACATTTTTCTCATAAATATACAATTTTTTTTCTCAAAATATGCAATATTTTTCTTATGAATTTGCAATGTTTTTCCTGTAAATTTGCAACACTTTTTTTTAAAAAATTTGCAACTTTTTTCTCATAAATCTGCAATTTTTCTTATAAATTTGTAAAGTTTTTCTGATAAATTTGCAACATTTTTCCTATAAATTTGCAACTTTTTTCTTATAAAATTGTAATTTTTTTTCTCAAAAATTTTAATGTTTTTCCTATAAATATGCAACATTTTTCTCATAGATTTGTAAAAAAAAAATTTCTCAAAATCTGTAACATTTTTCTTAGAAATGTGCAACGTTTTTCCTATAATTTGCAACCTTTTTCCATTTGAACTGAACATCTTTGCTCCCTACAATTTGGACCCTTTGCAGTCCACTTCGTAGGGCACTACTGGGCAATCGGAACACAAGTTTAGTCTTTGTGCACTCTGGTTTCGGTTTGGTCTTGATTAATACTATGGAAAAAGTTCCAAATCTGTGAGGAAAAAAGTGCAAATTTATGAATAATGTTGCAAATTTACAAGAAAACTTCACCTGCAGACGAGGGACAAAGTTTGCATGTTTACGCTGACTTACCGAATTTTTCAGCCAGGCACGTAGATCTGGATTTGAGATCAGCTCAGAGGAGCGGACGCCTTCTGATGAAATAAGAATACCAACAACACACTTCAACCTGATCATGAGCAGGCTGGTTATATCCAGCAGCTGATGTGTTATTTTTTAACAAGGGGGATGGGGGTCTTCACCAGTACAGCATCAGCTACAAACATATGAATGTAAATTAAGTTCAAATTTGCAAGAATAAAGCCACAAAGATATGACAAAAGATGCCAATTTAAAAATTCAAGAATGAGCAAAATACAGTTTAATTAGCTAGAATAAAAATTGCTCAGCATCCAGATCATTATTGCAAATTTATGAGAAAAAAAAATGCAAATGTACAGGAAAAAACTAAAAAAATTTTAAGAAAAAAGATGCAAATTTTTGAGGACAAAGTTCCAAATTTATGAGAAAAAAAAGTTGCAAATTGATGACAATAAAGTTGCTAATCTACAAGAAAAAAGTTGCAAGTTCATGAAAAAAGTTGCATATTTTTGACAAAGCAACTGCAAATTTATGAGAAAAATGTTTGCAGATTTATGAGAAAAAAGTTGCAAATTTACAAAGAAATTAGCAAATTCTTGAAAAAAAAGTTGTATTTTTGACAAAGAAATTGCAAATTTATAAGAAAAAAGGTGCAAATTTAAGAAAAAAGTTGCAAATTTACAGGAAGAAATTTGTACATTTTTGAGAAAAAAAATTGGAAATTTGTGAGAAAAAAGTTGCTAATCTCCAAGAAAAACGATGCAAGTTCATGAAAAAAGCTGCGTATTTTTGACACAGAAATTGCAAATATATGAGAAAAAAAGTTGCAAATTTATGTGGAAAAATTAAAATTTATGAGAAAAAATTGCAAATTTATGAGAAAAAAGTTGTAAATTTATGAGAAAAAAATTGCAAATTTACAGAAAGAAATTTGCAAATTTTTGAAAAAAAAACTTGCATATTATTGACAAAAAATTGCAAATTTATGAGAAAAAAGTTGCAAATTTATGTGAAAAAAAATTAAAAAATTAAATTAAATTAAATTAAATTAAAAAATTTGTGAGAAAAAAACTTCTGTGAGAAAACTGTGAGAAAAATTAAAAAATTAAATTAAATTAAATTAAATTAAAAAATTTGTGAGAAAAAAACTTCAAATTTATGAGAAAAAAGTTGCAAATTTATGTGAAAAAAAAATTAAAAATTTGTGAGAAAAAAGTTGCAAATTTACAGGCAGAAATTAGCATATTTTTGAAAAAAAAGTTGTATATTTTTGACAAAGAAACTGCAAATTTATAAGAAAAAAGTTGCAAATTTATGAGAAAAAATTTACAAATTTATGAGAAAAAACTGCAAATTTATGAGAAAAAAGTAGCAAATTTTTGAGGGAAAAATTTGCAAATTTATGAGAATAAAGTTGTAAATTTTTAGTTATATTCACAATTTCCTAACACAGAAAACAAACGTATGTTGAATGCGGCCTGTAGCTCTCTCAGTACCTGTCTCAGGCGCGTCTGCCGGCCCGTTGCTAGGAGACGACGGTGATGGACAGTTCATGACCATGTACTCAGCATCCTCCACTGAAAGCAGACACAGTTACACCACCACAACACCACCAACAGCACAACCTCCCGTTCATTGCAGTTCTATGTTACCTGGAGCGTCGCCGCTCTGAAGCATGGACAGCAGCTCGCAGATGGACTTCTTCTGAGCCTGGGCTATGTAGCTCAGGTTCTCTGAGTCCAGCACAGTCAGGAAGGACCGCAGGTCCCAGATCAGCTTGGGCAGAACTGCAGACGGGCAGACAGGAGGACACCAGTGTCAGCACATCAACAATGCCCTATTCCTCTTCATGTTTCCCACATGTTGACAGACACGGCTCCCAGAACACCTCAGGGTTTAATTACTGCAGTACCAATGTACACACGGGGAAGGACCTCACCTCAAAACACGGTTTTTAGGCCATATTATCACTTTCACAGCACAAATACTAGCTGAATGTTAGCGTTTAAAGACCCAATAGGGGTGTGTAGCATATGAGAACCTGAATGAGTGAATGGCTAACTCTGTTAACAGCAGCTAGCCACTGCTAATCGAGGAGAATAAAATACAATACCATCTGTGAATATGATGGCAGATCAGCTGGGTAAACAGGTGTCTAGTAGGGAATGGATAGCATATACAGAAAAACAAGACAAACAGATATTGAGACGCAGCCAAGCTTTCGTACTGCTAGTTTGGACCAACAGGCTGACCTTGAACTTCTTTCTTTAAAAGCTGCAACTTTTTTCTTTGAATTTTGCAAATATTTCACATAAAAATGCTAAGTTTTTCTCAAAATGTGCAACTTTTTTCCTCTCTCTCTCCATCCATCCATCCATCCATCCATCCATCTTCTACCACTTTTCCAGAGGTCCGGGTTGTGGAGGCAGCAGCTCAGGCAGAGAAGCCCAGACGTTCCTCTCCCCAGCCACGTGCTCCAGCAAATCAGAGAGGATACCAAGACGTTCCCAGACCAGCTGGGAGACATAGTCTCTCCAGTGAGTCCTGGGTCTGCCCCAGGGTCTCCTCCCAGTGGGACATGCCCAAAACACCTCAAGTGGGAGGCGCCCAGGAGGCATCCTGATCAGATGCCCAAACCACCTCAACTGGCTCCTTTCGATGTGGAGGAGCAGCGGTTCTACTCTGAGCCTCTCCCAGATGACTGAGCTCCTCACCCTATCTCTGAGGGTGAGTCCAGCAATCCTACAAAGAAAGTTCATTTCAGCCGCTTGTACCCATGATCTCATTTGGTCATTACCCAAAGCTCATGACCATAGGTGAGAGTAGGAACTTAGACTGACCAGTAAGTCAACAGCTTTGCCTTAGAGCTCAGCTCCCTCTTCACCACAATAGACCGGTACAACATCCGCATCACTGCAGATGCTGCTCCGATCCGTCTGTCAATCTCTCGCTCCATTCTTCCTCACTCGTGAATAAGACCTCAAAATACTTAAACTCCTCCACTTGGGGCAGGAGCTTGTCCTCAACCTGGAGAGGACAATCCACCTTTTTCCAGCTGAGGACCATGGACTCGGACTTGGAGGTGCTGATTCTCATCCCAGCCGCTTCACACTCAGCGGCAAACCGTCCCAGTAAGACCTGTAGGTCATTGCTGAATGAAGCCAACAGCAGAGATGAGATCCTGTGGTCACCAAGCATGACACCCTCTGTTCCATGGCTGCGCCTAGAAGTCCTGTCCATAAAAATTGTGATTTTTTTTTTCAATTTTTTCCTCTAAATTTGCTAATTTTTTCTCATAGATTTGCAACTTTTTTCATAAAATTGCAACTTTTTTCTCAAACATTTGCTAATTTTTGTTCTTGTAAATCTGCAAATATTTTTTCAAAAATTTGCAATTTTTTTGTCCTGTAAATTTGCTACTTTTTTCTTGCAAATTTGCAACTTTTTTCCTTTAAAATGACCTTGAAGTTGGAGAGAAATCCCAGCTGTGGCCACTCAGACTAGCTAATGTTAGCAGCCAAATCTAGCTGGCTATTGTATTGATATGTGAAGTTCCTATAGAGTCACCACTAGAGGGCAGTATGACCCCGGCCATGACCTGACTATAAAAGGAGATGTACATGTGCCAATGTGTGGTTAGTTGTTAGTTGCACTTGAAGTGACAAGTAAAAAGTCCTAACTGACGCCCGGTGTGTGCGCCTCGTCATTACATGTTCCAGGAGAACATTACATGGTACCAGGAGTAAATTACATGATACCAGGATATAAAACTACGAACCGACGACGAAGATGAACGCTCTTCGACAGCCGGACGAGTTAAAGTTGACTGGTAACGTCAACGAGAACTGGAAAGTATTCAAACAGAGTTTTGAACTTTATTCGCTTGCTATCGGTCTCCGTGACGAGGAGAGGAAAATAGCATTACTGCTGACAGTAGCAGGGCGAGCGGCGCTAAATGTGTTTAACACATTCGTCTTCACGGAAGAAGAAAAAGGCAACTTCGACGCCGTGATGAAGAAATTTGACGATTATTGCACACCGAGAAAGAATGAAACGTACGAGAGGTATGTGTTCAGAAAAAGACTTCAGAAAGAGTCAGAGTCCATCGAGCTGTATGTCACAGACCTACGGTTGAAATGTCAGTCATGCAACTTTGGAACATTGAGTGAGTCAATGATACGGAACCAAATTGTAATAGGGGTCCAGGACAACAAATTGCGGATGCAATTACTGAAAGAGACTAACTTAACGCTGGAGAAAGCGATACAGATTTGCCAAGCGTCTGAGAGTATAAAGGCACAATTAAAGACTTTTAGCAGCAAGGAAAAAGAGACTGCTGAGGTCGGTGCAGTGCAGCGCGCGAAGCCGAAAGGAACGTTGCAGGCAAGAAAAAGGGAGGCAAACCCAGAGCGCGCGCGCGGGAACTGTGAGCGGTGTGGAAGGCAACACGCGCTGAAACAGTGTCCAGCATTCGGGAAGGAATGTCGCAAGTGTGGCGGAAAAAATCACTTCGCAAAGACCTGCTTCTCAAAGAGGAGGGTGCAACTCGTGGAGAAAAAGAGCGACAGCGAGGAGGATCAGTTTTACGTGGACGCCATCGAGGGAGAGACGAGCGCTGACGAATGGATAGTGTGCCTGGAGATGAATGGCACGGACATGTCACTGAAGCTCGACACAGGTGCGCAGGTAAACATCCTGCCAATGAAACATTTTAAAAGACTGAAAAACAAACCGAAAATAAGAGATAAAAAGATTAATCTGAGAACATATGACGATAAGCCAATACCCACTAAAGGAATGTGCAGGGTTACACTGTCAAACAAAGGTAAAACAGTGAATGCATTGTTTGTACTTGTTGATGGAAATAGACAAGCAATTTTGGGTTTAAAAACATGCGATCAGCTAGGTCTGATCAAAAGGGTGAATGTCATTGATACAGACAAAGTGACAACACGAGAAAATACAGAGGCTACAACAAGTAGGCACAAACACACTGACTGGGTGAAAGAATACAAAGAGGTGTTCAAAGGAATAGGCCGCCTACCAGGCAAACAAAAAATTAGGCTGAAAGAGAATGCAGAGCCAGTCATACATGCAGCAAGAAAAGTGCCAATAGCTCTTAAAAAGAGGCTGAGAGAAACACTAGACTCACTGATAGCAGACGGAGTGGTCAGAAAAATAGAAGAACCAACTGAATGGGTTAACTCGCTAGTTATAGTGGAGAAGCCAAATGGAGATTTGAGATTGTGCATAGATCCAAAAGATCTAAATAAAGTAATACAGCGGGAGCATTACAGGCTACCAACAAAATCTGACATAACCAGCACAATGAGTGGAGCAAATTACTTCACAAAATTAGATGCCAAATCTGGGTTTTACCAACTAGTGCTCGACGAAGAAAGCGCTAAATTGTGCACATTTAATACGCCATTCGGAAGGCATTGCTTTCTACGAATGCCGTTCGGGATTAGCTCAGCCCCTGAAATTTTCCATAGAACTGTGCAGCAATTGTTTGACGGAATAGAAGGGGTGGGAGTTTTTCTTGATAATGTGGTAGTCTGGGGAAAAACAAAAGAGGAGCACGACGAAAGGTTGGCAAGAGTTCTCACACAGGCGCAAAAGTCAGGTATGAAACTGAATAAGAGTAAGTGCCAATTCGGGGTACGGGAGATTACATACCTGGGAGAGAAATTATCTGGGGCAGGCGTGCAACCAGATCCGGAAAAAGTGCGGGCCATAGCAGAGCTGCCAGTACCGCAGAACAAAAATGACTTGCAAAGAGCCCTAGGGCTAGTCAATTACATGGGGAAATTTATCCCAAATTTATCAGCTAACACAATAGCTCTTAGAAGCTTGTTAGAGACCAATACAATGTGGCAGTGGATGGCAGAGCATGCCAGAGAATGGGAGTGGCTCAAAAGCAGTCTAATAAAGGAGCCAGTGTTAAAATTCTATGATCAGGACAAACTGCTAAAAGTGTCCACAGATGCGTCCAAAGCCGGCCTAGGAGCTGTGCTATTGCAAAAACATGACACAGAGTGGTATCCAGTCGCATACGCATCGCGCACCATGACAAGCGCAGAAAAAAATTACGCGCAAATAGAGAAAGAGACTCTAGGTGCAGTGTTTGGATGTGAGAAGTTTCATGAATATGTGTATGGACGGTCAGTAATACTAGAAACAGACCACAAACCACTGATTGCGATCTCACAGAAGCCACTGGGTGACGCACCACCGCGCATCCAGCGTCTAATGTTAAGATTACAGAAATATGACTTGAAATTTGAGTTTACACCAGGCAAGCAACTAATTGTAGCCGATGCGCTGAGTAGGGCTAGCTTGAGCAACACCAGCAGCACAACAGAGGAAGCTGTGCAAATACATGTAGACTCTATTAAGGCACACATGCCAGTGTCAGATGCAAAATGGACGAAGATAGTGAAAGAAACACAAAAAGATGAGAAACTAAAAAGAGTAATGGAACAGATACATCAGCCAGGACAGGTTATGATTGACAAGCCTTACCAACACTTTAAAGGTGAACTGTCTGTGTTAGATGGGGTTCTGTTAAAAGGTACAAGGATAGTCATACCTACCTCCATGAGATCAGAAATGGTTAAATTAGTGCATGAGGGGCATTTGGGTATTGAAAAGTGCAAAAGACGTGCACGTGATGTTTTATATTGGCCCAGCATGCACAAGGACATTGAGGCATATGTGCAGCGCTGTGAGATTTGCCAGCGCCACAGGTATCAACAGCCAAAGGAGCCTATGAGGCCCCATGAGAAGCCTCAAGGGCCATGGAGAAAAGTGGGCATGGATCTATTTCAGCTTAAGGGCAAGGACTATCTGTTAGTCATGGACTATCATTCCACCTACCCAGAGTTTGCAGGGTTGAGTGACACAACAGCAGAAAAGGTGATTGCACATACAAAGACAATGTTCGCACGCCATGGAATTCCAATGACTGTTGTAAGTGATAACGGACCACAATTCACGAGTCAGTGCTTCAAAGACTTTGCAGACACATATGGGTTCAAGCACGTGACCTCAAGCCCTCTGTACCCACAGTCAAATGGGTTAGCAGAGAAAGGGGTGCAAATAGTGAAGCGCATACTGAAAAAGGCTGCAGACAATGCAGAAGACCCACATCTGGCGATCCTGAATTACCGAGCATCACCACTGGAGAATGGACTGTCCCCAGCAGAAATGCTCATGAACAGAAAACTCAGAACGCGACTTCCATCAGCATCTCAGGTGATGGAAAAGAGAGATGTGAGGCGTGATGAGAGGCAAACTGAACTGTACAACAGAACAGCACGACCTCTGAGACCACTTGCACATGAGGACATAGTGCGAGTGAGATGTGATGGAGAATGGGGACCGCTGGCGAAAGTGGTCAAAGAAACAACTCCCAGATCATATGAAGTCATCACAGAGCATGGGAAAACAATGAGGCGAAACCGACGTCACTTACTGAAAGTGCCTCAGACAAAAATGAGAGTCATAGACAGTGAAATAAGCGACATGCTAATTTCCAGCCAAACCGAACAACCAGAAATGGCTGAGAACCAAAACTTAAAGACAGACAATAACGAACAGACTGAGGTGACACAAATCAGAAGATCACAAAGGCAAATTGTGAAACCGAAAAGATTGATTGAGGAAATGTAAGGAGTACTGAAAAAAAAAAAAAAATGTGTTGATGTTGAATTGTAAACAGAGGAAAAAATGTGTTGATGTTGAATTGTAAACAGAAAAGAAAAAAAAAATTGAACTTGTGATTCAGTGTACAAGGTGAAAGAAATGTAAATAGAAATGGAGTTTATTTTGTATATAGAAATTTGAGAAAAAGTTTATAGTTGGACATGACCTTTACTAAAAAAAAAAAAGGGAGATGTATTGATATGTGAAGTTCCTATAGAGTCACCACTAGAGGGCAGTATGACCCCGGCCATGACCTGACTATAAAAGGAGATGTACATGTGCCAATGTGTGGTTAGTTGTTAGTTGCACTTGAAGTGACAAGTAAAAAGTCCTAACTGACACCCGGTGTGTGCGCCTCGTCATTACATGTTCCAGGAGAACATTACAGCTATCACAGCCAAAATACAACAAAATAAATCAAAATGATGCAAGATCCATAACTGACTGTGGTTTAGTGAACAAACTGGTCTTAATACAGTGGTTACAATTTACTAAAAAGAGCCATAAGGCAGTTGGTAGTGCTGATTGGGTTTGCTAAGCTAACCACACTGGTGTCATCCCAGGAAAAAATAAAGTAGGGGAGAACGACATGAGATATATCACGTCTTCATATCATCTCTTTAAAACGTAGCTTCCAGTGTTTATCTGTGCCTGAGTCACAGTTTAAGCCGTGACTCATGTTTGATCTTCTTATCTGTGTTTACGCCAAGGTCGTCTCCCACACATGGACCGGCTCGGCTCAGCATTCCTGCTGGATTACATCCGCACCATTAACAACAGGGCAGCAGATTAATGCGGTTATGGAATCGATGGGAAATGTCCATGGCTAAAATATTAAGCAGTTCCTCTGCTGTCCACTAGAGGCAACAGGGAGTCAATCTCCACACTCTATCACCTTAAAATCTCAAGAAATTTACAAAACTGTTGGGAAAAAAAATTGAAACTTTTTTCATGTAAAGTTGATACTTTTTTCTTGTAAATTTGTAACTTTTTACTTAAAAATTAGCAACTTTTTTCCTTTAAATATGCAAATTGTTCACATAAAATGGCAATTTTTTTTTCTCAAAAATTTGCTACTTTTTCTCAAACATTTACAACTTTTTTCCTATCCACCTTATTCCGAGGCCCCATGATGCCTTGCGTCAATTATGGTAGCAACTTACGGTACTAGTTTAGAACGTGTGGTTGTCACAGAAACGGGACACTTTTCCTTGTTAAAAAACAATGACTTGGGCATCAAAAATGCGGGAACACAGCCTTTTGAACCTCAGAAACAGTATTATAATCATACCACTTCCCACAACTATGGAGGGATGAGAAGATGACCTTAAAAAGTGGCCTGTAGCTCCGTGGACAGTAGCTCCGTTAGTTTGCTCCGCTGCTAACATCCTAACGCTGTAAACAAATAAATGCTCTGATATCAATGTCTCCACCGCAATAAAGTCGGCTGCATTATGTTAAAATATGTTGGACATAATCAGATTTACCTCAGAGCAGACGTAGTCTAGTCAGAGCCACAAAGAACCACAACAGCGTGCTTGGGCGTTTTAAATTCGGGGTAAAACGTCAGATCTGTGGTATTCATACCAGTGAAAACGTACCTGGTGCTGCTGTGTTTGTCCCACCGATCACATGAACAATCCTTTAGTTTTCAGTGCATGATCGACTCATTGCTGTTGAAGCCACAGATTTAGTTGTGCTGATCTGTGAGGAGCCTCACACCACCAACAGCAGCAAGTACCAGAACTACGCCAAAACATTCAAAAATACAAAAACTACAAGTGTTGAAATTAACTGTCACCTGAGTGCAAAACACGGATGTGGACTATACATTAAAATGAATTTGAAAAACTTTTAAAAACACTATTTTAAATGCCCCTGCTGCTCCACTCTGACTGACTGATTTAACACTAGGTCAGCCGAAACCGGAAGCTCCGCCCATAATCGTTCCTACAGCCGCACCCCAGGAATAAGGTGGAAAAATTTGCAACTTGTGTTTTCAAAATATTTTCACTGTTTACCTGTAAATTTGCAACTTTTTTCTTGCAAAGTTTTTTCTTATAAATTTGCAACAGTCATCTGGATGCTGGTTAAACTTTTATTCAATGCAATTAAATTGTAATTTGTGATTGAATTTTTATCATATTCTTGCAAAGTTACACCTACTGTATACAGCATTTACATTTATATGTTTGTATCTTATACTAAATTAGTGAATACCAACCACACATTGGTGTGAAAAAGTGTTTGGCCTCTTCCTGATTTCTCATTTTTTTGTATGCTTGTCACACTTAAATGTTTCATATCAGATTCAAATATTAGACAAAGATAACACAAGTAAACACAAAATGCAGTTTTTAAATGAAGGTGTTTATTATTAAAATTGTAACAAGATGGCGCCCACCGAGGCAGACATCTTTGCTCGTTCCGTTCTCGAATACCAGCTTTTTCTCCTTTTTTTGCATGTTTGCTGCTCTTTCTACAGTGCATAAAGGTCATGCACTGCTAACATACGACCGACAGACACTTCTGGACATCGCCAAGAAAAGCAGTCATATGGAATTTACTGGCTTCATACCACCCGATCTACAATGCATTGTGAGACCACGCAGCGATCAGCACCACCCCCAGGAAGGCCCCGAAGCACCGAGCCCACATGAGTACGCTGACCCCAAGAGAGCGCATCGGAGGCGGCACCGTAGGCGAGGTAAGAGACAAGTGCTGCATGCTAGGCTAAAAGCCCACGCTAACCGTCCACCACTGCCTACCCTCCTGCTAGCTAACGTTCAGTCTCTGGAAAACAAGCTAGATGAAGTAAGAGTAAAAATTGAAGACCAGCGGGAGATAAGAGAGTGCTACGCCCAAATTTTCTGTAAGACCTGGCTCTCAGACAGAATCCATGAATGTGCCATTCAACTACAGACTCACTCAACACACCGGGCAGACTGAACTGAAGCCTTGGGTAAGACGAGGGTGGGAGGTGGGGGTGTTTATAAACAACTCATGGTGTGGAGATGTACAGACTGTTTACAAGCACTGTTCACCCAATGTGGAGTTTTTACTGCTGAAATGCCATCCCTACTATCCACCGCGGGAATTTACCGCTGTGTTTTTGGCCGCTGTTTACATCTGCCCGCAAAGCAACTACACAGCAGTGCTATGCAAACTCCATGATGTCATCAGTGCAGTAGAGACAACCCACCCCGATGCCGTTTTTATTGTTGCTGGTGACTTTAATCAGTGGAATTTACAGACTGTACTTCCCAAATATTGCCAGCATGTGGACATTCCCACCCACGATAAGAACACACTGGACCATGTTTACACCAACATACATGGTGCATATAGAGCGGCACCCCGCCCCCACTTCAGACAGTCAGATCACATCTCCCTGTTCATGTACCCAGCCTAGACAAAAGCTGAAACAAACAAACCCTGTTATTAAACAAATTAAGCGCTGGACTCCAGAGACTGAGAACACCCTGCAAGACTGTTTTACCTGTACAGACTGGGATGTGTTTAAAGCTGCAGCCACCTGGGAGGACTCTTCTGTAAACATACAGGACTATGCTGAGTATGTGACTGGGTACATCAGCATGTGTGTTGATACCATCGTACCCACCATACAAGTCAGGAAGTTCCCCAACGCGAAGCCCTGGATCAACAGTCAGGTACGTCAGATGCTGCGTGCTCGCTCTCTTGCATTTAAATCAGGCAATGAGGTCGAGTACAAAGCTGCAAAGTATGGACTGAGGAAGGCTATAACAGCCAAGAGGCAGTACAGGGAAAAGCTGAACAGCCTTTACTCCACTCCTGACCCAGGACGCATGTGGCAAGGCCTGCAGCACATCACAGACTACAAGAGGACCAACAGCAGCACCATCAGCTCCACATACAGCCTGCCGAATAATCTCAACATCTTTTACACCTGCTTTGAGACCACCAGCTGTAGTGCAGAGAGGATACACGCGCACCCCCCCCACACACACACACACAAAAAAAAGCCTCATTAGGCCAGGTAAACAAAGCACTGAGAAATATCAACCGCCGCAAGGCAGCAGGACCAGACAACATACAGTGGGGCAAAAAAGTATTTAGTCAGCCACCAATTGTGCAAGTTCTCCCACTTAAAAGATGAGAGAGGTCTCCAATTTTCATCATAGGTATACCTCAACTATGAGAGACAAAACGAGAAAAAAAAAATCCAGAAAATCACATTGAAGGATTTTTAATGAATTAATTGGTAAATTCCTCAGTAAAATAAGTATTTGGTCACCTACAAACAAGCAAGATTTCTGGCTCTCACAGACCTGTAACTTCTTCTTTAAGAGGCTCCTCTGTCCTCCACTCGTTACCTGTATTTATGGCACCTGTTTGAACTCATTATCAGTATAAAAGACACCTGTCCACAACCTCAAACAGTTAGACTCCAAACGCCACTATGGCCAAGACCAAAGAGCTGTCAAAGGACACCAGAAACAAAATTGTAGACCTGCACCAGGCTGGGAAGACTGAATCTGCAATAGGTAAGCAGCTTGATGTGAAGAAATCAACTATGGGAGCAATTATTTGAAAATGGAAGACATACAAGACCACTGATAATCTCCCTCGATCTGGGGCAAGATCTCACCCCGTGGGGTCAAAATTATCACGAGAACGGTGAGCAAAAATCCCAGAACCACGTGGGGGGACCTAGTGAATCACCTGCAGAGAGCTGGGACCAAAGTAACAAACGCTACATCAGAAACACACTACGCCGCCAGGGACTCAAATCCTGCAGTGCCAGACGTGTCCCACTGCTTAAGCCAGTACATGTCCGGGCCCGTCTGAAGTTTGCTAGAGAGCATTTGGATGATCCAGAAGAGGATTAGGAGAATGTCATATGGTCAGATGAAACCAAAATAGAACTTTTTGGTAAAAACTCAGCTTGTCGTGTTTGGAGGAGAAAGAACACCATACCTACTGTGAAGCGTGGGAGTGGAAACATCATACTTTGGGGCTGTTTTTCTGCAAAGGGACCAGGACGACTGATCCGTGTAAAGGAAAGAATGAATGGGGCCATGTATCGTGAGATTTTGAGTGAAAACCTCCTTCCACCAGCAAGGGCATTGAAGATGAAACGTGGCTGGGTCTTTCAGCATGACAATGATCCCAAACACACCACCCGGGCAACGAAGGAGTGGCTTCGTAAGAAGCATTTCAAGGTCCAGGAGTGGCCTAGCCAGTCTCCAGATCTCAACCCCATAGAAAATCTTTGGAGGGAGTTGAAAGTCTGTGTTGCCCAGCGACAGCCCCAAAACGTCATTGCTCTAGAGGAGATCTGCATGGAGGAATGGGCCAAAATACCAGCAACAGTGTGTGAAAACCTTGTGAAAACTTACAGAAAACGTTTGACCTCTGTTATTGCCAACAAAGGGTATATAACAAAGTACTGAGATGAACTTTTGTTATTGACCAAATACTTATTTTACCGAGGAATTTACCAATTAATTCATTAAAAATCCTTCAGTGTGATTTTCTGGATTTTTTTTTTTTCTTATTTTGTCTCTCATAGTTGAGGTATACCTATGATGAAAATTGGAGACCTCTCTCATCTTTTAAGTGGGAGAACTTGCACAATTGGTGGCTGACTAAATACTTTTTTACCCCACTGTACATGAGCGGGGCCTCAGAGCATGCACTGCAGAGCTGACTGACGTTCTCACAGCAATCTTCAACCTCTCCCTTAAACCAGAACATAGTCCCCTCCTGCTTCAAAACGACAACCATCGTCCCCATCCCCAAAAATAGCCCGCCGGCCTGTCTGAATGATTACAGACCAGTAGCACTCACTCCAATCATGATGAAGTGCTTCGAGAGAGTGGTGCTGCCCCTCATTCAGGACAGCATACCAGGCACCCTGAACCCCCTGCAGTACGTCTACCGGCCCAACAGGTCCACCTCAGATGCCATTGCTGCAGCACTCCATTATTCTCTCTCCCACCTGGAAGATAACGACTCCTACTTTAGGATGCTCTTTGTCAACTACAGATCCACCTTCCACACGGTCATCCCCCACAAACTCACCGACAAACTGTCTTCACTTGGCCTGCACCCCACCCTCTGTGACTGGCTACTGGACTTTCTAACTGGCAGGCCCCAGTCTGTCAGGATGGGTAACAGGACCTCAGCCAGCATCATCACAAACACAGGTGTCCCACAGGGTTGCGTTCTCAGCCCCATCCTCTACAGCCTCTTCACCCATGACTGTGTTGCCTCCCACAAGGACAATATCATCCTAAAGTTCGCGGATGACACAGCAGTGATAGGACGCATCACTGGTGGTGATGAAGCATCCTACAGGAGGGAGGTGGCCCGCCTGGTGTCATGGTGTGAGGACAACAACCTCACCCTCAACAGGGACAAGATAAAGGAGATGATAGTGGACATGAGGAAAGGGGGGAGGAGGAGACTCCATCGGATGCTGTTCATCCAGGAGCGTGCGTGGGTGGGTGGGTAGGTGTTTTAGGTAGGTGGGTGTACTTTATTGATCCCAAACTGGGAAATTACAGTGTAACAGCAGCATGACAGTAGACAACCAAACGACAGAAACACACACATGACAGACAAAAGGATTACCCATGGAAAGAAAAAATTAACACCACTATAAAAAACCTATATACATCATAGCTGAATATGTGATGACCCGTCTAAACACATGAATCATATCTGCTGCACAATGCAGGACTCAAGAGCAGAGTGAAAATGTGAGGTGCCAGTTAAACTGTAAGGTGCAGTGTGGCAGCATAGTTATGACCAGAATACAACCTCAGATTGAGTTATTGTACAGTGAAGTGAAATGACATGCAGCAGGAAAGATTTCCTGTACCTGGCTGTTCGACAGCGATGCTGTAGTAGTCTACTGGAGAAAGTGCTCCGCTGTCTGTCCAGTGTGTGGTGGAGGGGGTGATCAGGATTGTCCATGATAGATCGCAGTTTATTTAGTGTCCTCCTCTCCACCACTGTCTCAAAAGTCTCAGATCTGAGACCAATTACAGAGCCAGCCCTCTTGATAATCTTGTCAAGTCTGTTGGTGTCTCTGGCCCTAATACTGCTACCCCAACAGACAACAGCAAAGAAGATGGCGCTGGAGACAATGGTCTGGTAGAAAAGCTCCAGCATCCTGCTATACACGTTGAAAGATCTCAGCTTTCTCAGGAAGTAGAGTGTGCTCATCCCCTCCTTGTGCGCAGCATCGGTGTTGGATCTCCAGTCCAGTCCACTGCTGATCCTGACACCCAGATATTTGTAGTCCTCAACCACCCCCACATCCTCCCCCCCAATCTGCAATGGCTGAGAAGGCGTCCTCTTCTTCCTGAAGTCAATCACCATTTCTCTGGTCTTGCTGACACTCAGGCTCAGGTGATTCTGTTCTGTCCACTCCACAAATCTGTCTACCAGTGCCCTGTACTCCCCCTCCTCTCCCCCTCTTATACACCCCACAACAGCTGAGTCACCAGAGAATTTCTGCAGGTGGCATGACTCAGTGTTGTACTGAAAGTCAGTGGTGTATAAGGTAAAGAGAAAAGGAGAGAGCACAGTCCCCTGTGGAGCTCCCGTATCACTAACCACCACACCAGACAAGACACTGCCCAGCCGGACAAACTGTGGATAAACTGTGGCCTGCCTGTTAGTCCCCAAGAAGCCACGGATCACTGGACTTAACGACTACAGACCTGTAGCGCTCACCTCTGTAGTCATGAAGTCCTTTGAGCGCCTGGTCCTGCCCCACCTCAAGACCATCACCACTCCCCTCCTGGACCCGCTGCAGTTTGCCTACAGAGCCAACAGGTCTGTGGACGACGCAGTCAACCTGGCCCTCCACTCCATCCTGCAGCACCTGGACTCCCCGGGAACCTACGTCAGGATCCTGTTTGTGGACTTCAGCTCTGCATTCAATACCATCCGCCCCGCTCTGCTCCAGGACAAGCTGTCCCTGCTCAACGTGCCTGACTCCCTCTGCAGGTGGATCACCGACTTCCTGACGGACCGGAGGCAGCATATGCGGCTGGGAAAGATTGTCTCAGACTCTGTTAGCATCAGCACCGGATCACCCCAGGGCTGTGTACTTTCCCCCTGCTCTTCTCCCTGTACACCAACTCCTGCACCTCCAGCCACCAGTCTGTCAAGCTGTTCAAGTTTGCGGACGACACCACCCTCATCGGGCTCATCTCCAACGGCGACGAGTCCGTCTACAGGAGAGAGGTGGCCCAGCTGGCGTCCTGGTGCTGCCACAACAACCTGCAGCTGAACGCTCTGAAGACAGTGGAGATGATCGTGGACTTCAGAAAAGTCACAGCCTCTCTGCCCCCCCTTACCCTCACAGACTCTCCCATCACCACTGCGGATTCCTTCCGCTTCCTGGGCACCACCATCACCCGGGACCTCAAGTGGGAGCCGACCATCAGCTCCCTCATCAAAAAGGCCCAGCAGAGGATGTTCTTCCTGCGGCAGCTGAGGAAGCTCAAGCTACCCACCAAGATGCTGGTGCAGTTCTACACGGCCATCATCGAGTCCATCCTCACCACCTCCATCACCGTGTGGTACGCAGGAGCCACCGCCGGTGACAGACTAAGACTGCAGCATTTTGTGCGCGCTGCTGAGAAGGTGATCGGCTGCAAGCTCCCATCCCTCCAGGACCTGTACATCTCCAGGACCCGGAGGCGTGCAGTTCGGATCATAGCCGACCCTTCACACACTGGACACGCACTGTTTGCCCCCCTCCCCTCAGGCAGAAGACTTCGGTCCATTCAGACTAAAACCTCCCGCTACATGAACAGCTTCTTCCCCTCTGTCATCAGACTGCTGAACACTAAGTGACTTATTAGACTCTCATGCACTACGTACAGCAGCTCAACCGGACTCATGACAATTATCACTGTTTTCTTTTTGCACTACCAACTGCACTATGTGGAACTCCACAATATCTGCTGCTTGTTAATATATTTAAAAATTGCATAGATTAGTATTACTTATTCATATTCTACCTTTTATTACATGCACAGTTTTTTATTTTTATCTTTAGTGCTACTCCATGTTTAATGTTGCAGCATTGCACCGAGACAAATTCCTAGTTTGTGTACTACATGAACAATGGCAATAAATCTCATTCTGATTCTGATTCTGATTAGTTGGAGGTGGAAAGGGTGAGCAACTTTAAATACCTGGGCATCCACATCAGCGAGGACCTTACGTGGGTGCATAACACCACAGAGCTGGTTAAGAGAGCTCAACAGCGGCTGTACTTTCTGAGGAGGCTGAAGAAGTTTGGCATGTCCCCAAGGATCCTCAACAATTTCTACAGCTGCATCATCAAGAGCATCTTGACTAACTGCATCACTGCGTGGTACGGCAGCACCACTGCCCTGGACCGCAAACGCCTGCAGAGAGTGGTGAAGACAGCGGAGAAGATCATCAGGACTCCACTCCCCTCTCTGCAGAGCTTTTACCACCACAGTGTCCAAAGGAGAGCTGATGCCATCCTCCAGGACCCCACCCATCCCCAGCACAGAACATTCACACTTCCACCCTCAGGCCGAAGGTACAGAAGTGTGAAATGTAGGACAACCAGACTAAAAAACTCCTTCTTCCCCACTGCCATCATACTCCTGAATAAATAACAAACTCCCAAGCAAACTCCTTATTTGCAAACACAGCTTGCAAATAGGAACTCACACAGTGGTTGCTAAATTTGAACATTGCTCACTTGTACAATGTACATAGTCTCATGTCCATATCATCTCTACTGCTAAATTATCATTGTACAGTCCGCTGGGCATTATCATTACAGAGAAATTCTCACACTGAGCACTGCGGCAGCACAGTTTACCCTTGGCCGGGGGATCGTGGGATCGTGGGTTCGATCCCAGCCCCCGACCAACAGTGATCTGTGTGGAGTTTGCATGTTCTCCCCGTGTATGCGTGGGTTTACCCCGGGATTTCTCCGGTTTCCTCCCACATGCCAAAAACATGCAGGTTAGGTTAATTGGAGACTCTAAAGTGACCCTAGGTGTGAATGTGTGTGTGAATGGTTAAGGGATAGCGCCGTATCGTGGCTGCTTCATCCATCCAGGTGGTGGATGACCCTCAATTTCCCCTCTGGGGATCAATAAAGTATACTAAATCTTAAAAAAAAAATAAAAAATTGTAATTTGTACACTGCTCATTTGCACATTGCTCATTTGCACACTGTACATAGGCTTATGCCATCTCAGGTTCATATCACGTATGATATTAATATACCATTGTCCATTGTAGTCATCCAGTGAATTTTCAATTTTTTGTTCTCCTTGTTTCCTCTAGTTTAACTGTTTTCACTGTCCTAATTGCCTAATGTGTGTTATTAGTATTCATTAGTATTAGTCTTAGTATCAAGGTGTGTTTAAGGTGTCCTAATTGCCTAATGTGTGTTATTAGTGTGTGTTATTAATATTCATTAGTATTAGATGTGTTATTACCTTATTAGTATTGATGTGTATCTATTACCTTGGCATTCGTCGGCGAGTAGAGTAAGAATTTCATTGCTCAGGAAATGTTGCATTTCTTAATTGTGCACATGATAATAAAGCCTTTGAATCTTGAATTAAGAGAAAAATATCCAAACTTACATGGCCCTGGGTGAAAAAGTGATTGCCCCCTAAACCCAATAACTGGTTGGGCCACCCTTAGCAGCAACAACTGCAATCAAGCATTTGCGATAACTGGCAATGAGTCTTTTACAGCACTGTGGAGGAATTTTGGCCCACTCATCTTTGCAGAATTGTTATAATTCAGCCACATAAGAGGGTTTTCCAGCATGAACCGCCTTTTTAAGGTCATGCCACAGCATCTCAATTGGATTCAGGTCAGGACTTTGACTAGGTCACTCCAAAGTCTTCATTTTGTTTTTCATAAGCCATTCAGAGGTGGACTTGCTGATGTGTTTTGGATCATTGTCCTGCTGCAGAACCAAAGTGTGCTTCAGCTTGAGGTCACGAATAGACGGCCGGACATTCTCCTTCAGGATTTTTTGGTAGACAGCAGAATTCAGAATCAGAATCAGAATCAGAATCAGATTTAGATCTCAGCAGTGCGCGTCGTGCACACTGCTGAGAAGGTGATCGGCTGCAAGCTCCCATCTCTCCAGGATCTGTACATCTCCAGGACCCGGAGGCGTGCTGGCCGGATCATAGCCGATCCTTCACACCCTGGTCACGTACTGTTTGCCCCTCTCCCCTCAGGTAGAAGACTTCGGTCCATTCAGACTAAAACCTCCCGTCACATGAACAGCTTCTTCCCCTCTGCCATCAGACTGCTGAACACTAAGTGACTTATTGACTCTCGTGCACTATGTACAGCAGCTCAACCAGACTCATGTCAATCATCACTGTTTTCTTTTTGCATTACCGACTGCACTATATGGTTCTCCTGTGGCGTAACATTATGTAGCTCACATATTCCTTGGCAGAGACCCAGACATGAGGGAACTTTGAGCTTGCAGTGTGTATTGACATCACGCCTCAAACGGACATTGAGTCTGGACCCCCTGCGGACTGGGGAAGAAGTGAGAAGATCTGGGAGTGGACCTGAAGGGACTGTCTGACCTCCTGGGGTCAGACAGAGAAGCCGAGAGGACAATGGGAGGATTAAATGTGAATGTAATTCTGTGTTTGATGTGAATGTGATTCGTGTTTGGTGTGAAAGTATAAAGGTATGTGGTTTACCGCAGCTCGCCCTCTTCATTCCCTGACTGAGAGAGGAGCTGTAGGACGTGAGATGAAATAAACCAATACTGAGAAATCATTCAGTCTCTTCATTTCATGGTTCCTACATTGGTGACCCGCACATGAGAAATATGGAAAGGCTTGGAGATCGTCTCTCCGAACCTGATTCACCGGAGACCGCCCGCACCGGCGTAAACTCAATTAAACTCCCCAAGTTCTGGCAAGAGGACCCGCACTCATGGTTCCAACACGTGGAGTCGCGGTTCGTGCTCAACAGGGTATCAGCAGATGACATTAAGTTCCATAATGTCATCGCAAGACTCGACAGCCGCACAGCCCGGTGTGTGCGGAGCCTGGTGCAGCAGCCGCCCGCTGCTGGCAGATACGACGCCCTGAAAGCCGCCCTCATTCGGTGTTTTGTGCCATCAGCCAAGGTGAGGGCCAGAACACTTCTGGACCTGCGCGACAGAGGAGGACGCAGGCCGACCGTCCTCATGGAGGACATGCTGCAGATGATCGGGGCAGACAACGATGCGTTTTTATTTAAACACATCTTCTTAAGGACTCTTCCAGCGCACATGAGAGGCTCCCTGTCCAGCATGAGGTGTGTGGACCAGCAGGACTTCCGCGCGCTGGCCGTGGAAGCAGAGCGGCTCCTGGACGCATGCGGCGAGCAGGAGACGTCAGCGGGAGCAGCAGACCTCGGCGCGGCGGCCGGGGGCGATAGAGAACCGGTGGCAGCAGAACCGACCCCAGCGACAACAGCGGCAGCGCGGTCCCGAAACAGAGGAGGGGATGAGCTGTGTTTCTACCATCGACGCTTCGCGCACAAGGCACACAGATGCGTCCCACCATGCAACTTCAAGAAGCAGGGAAACGCAAGAGCCGGGGGTCGTTAGCAGCTTCGACCCTCGGCGAACGGAACAAGCTGCTGTACCTGACGGACGCGAGCTCCGGACGGCAATTCCTCGTTGACACCGGGGCCCAGAGGAGTTTCATCACCGCAACCTACGCGGACCGGGTGGCCGGTCCCCGCGGAGATGGGGCAACAGCCGCAAACGGCTCGTCGATCAAGACTTTTGGCGAAAGAACTCTACGCTTGTCCTTGCACGGCCGCATATACTATGAATGGACCTTCATAGTAGCGGCGGTGAGTTTCAACATGTTAGGCGCCGACTTTTTGTGCTCACATGGCTTGTTGGTAGATCTGGCTAATAGATGCCTGGTTAATGCACTCTCTTTTTGTTCTATCCCCTGTGCAGCTCGAGTGTCCCCGCCGTCAGTACAGGCCAACGCCGCCGCAGCAGGAGGTAAGTTCCACACTCTCCTAAACCAGTTCCCAGCACTCACAGTTCCCACGTTTTCAGCTAAGGTGGCGAAGCACGGGGTGGAGCACTTTATAACCACAAGTGGCCCACCAGTTTTTGCCAAGGCTCGGCGCTTGGATGCAGCTAAGCTCTCCATTGCGCGTGAGGAGTTCGCCAACCTGGAAAGGTTGGGCATAATTCGCCGCTCGAAGTCCGCTTGGGCTTCCCCCCTCCATATGGTCCCTAAGGCGGACGGCTCGTGGAGACCGTGCGGCGATTATCGCAGGTTAAACAATGCCACAGCACAGGACCGCTACCCAATTCCGCATATCCAAGATTTTTCAGTGCATTTGGCCAAGGCGCGCATTTTTTCTAAAATAGACCTGGTCCGCGGTTATCATCAGGTCCCGGTCCGACCAGAGGACATTCCCAAGACAGCAGTAATAACCCCTTTCGGGCTTTTTGAATTTTTATGCATGCCTTTTGGCCTTAAAGGCGCTGCGCAAACCTTCCAACGCATGATGGATGCCGTTTTGCGCGACCTCTCTTTTGTTTTTGTCTACTTAGATGATATTTTGGTCGCCAGCGCCTCTGAGGAGGAACACGAAAGTCACCTCAGAACTGTTTTTCAGAGGTTGGGAGCGCATGGGTTGATAATCAACCCAGCCAAGTGCCATTTTGGCGCAGCACAGATCGATTTTTTAGGGCACCGCGTCTCCCCAGAGGGTGCAGTTCCGCTGCCCTCCAAAGTACGCGCAGTGGCTGAGTTTCCCCAGCCACAAACGGTAAAAGCGTTGCAAGAATTTTTAGGTATGGTAAATTTTTACAACCGTTTCATACCTCACGCGGCGCAGCTCATGCAACCGTTGTACGCCGCGCTAAAAAAACAGAAGCCCTCCAATGCAATTGAGTGGTCCCCAGAGCGGGAGCGCGCATTCACTGAGGTTAAGAAAGCACTAGCAGATGCAGCACTGCTGACTCACCCAGACCCAGCAGCCCGAATAGCGCTAACCACAGACGCGTCAGATGTGGCCATAGGAGCCGTGGTGGAACAGCAAGTTGCCGGGGCTTGGCAGCCACTCGCTTTTTTCAGCAGGTCCCTACACGATGCGGAGCGAAAATATAGCACGTTTGACAGGGAACTCCTAGCGCTCCACCTGGCCATCCACCATTTTCAGTTCTGGTTGGAAGGGCGGCGTTTCACCACGTTTGTCGACCACAAACCGCTAACCTTTGCAATGTCCAAAATCTCAGAACCATGGTCAGGCCGACAGCAGAGGCAGCTGGCCGCAATTTCAGAATTCACCACCGATATACAGCACGTAGCCGGTAAATTTAATGTGGTGGCAGACTGCCTCTCGCGAGCGGTAACAGCGCCTGTCCGCGCGGATGGGGGCTGTAACGCTGCAGACACGGAGCGCGGTAACAGCGTGCACGCGCACGCGGCTCCGGTGCACGTAGGGATAGATTACGCGGCCATGGCAGCGGAGCAGGGCGAAGACACAGACGTGCGCGCGCTCCTGTCTGGACCAACAGGGTTAAGGCTGGAGAACATAAGTTTACAAACCGGTTCACCCCCGCTTATTTGCGATGTATCCACCGGGCGACCTCGCCCAGTAGTACCGGCCATGTGGCGCCGTCGCGTTTTTGACGCGGTGCACTCCCTAGCACACCCGGGAGTACGCGCTTCGGTGAAAATGGTAGCGGAGAAGTTTGTTTGGCCGAGCCTGCGCAAGCACGTGAAGGAGTGGGCGAGAGCCTGCATGTCTTGCCAGCGGGCCAAAGTTCACAGGCACACAAAAGCTCCTTTAGAACCTTTCCACATTCCGGCTAAGAGGTTTGATCATGTGCATGTAGATCTAGTGGGACCCCTGCCGCCCTCGCAAGGGTTCACACATCTCCTGACAATGGTGGACCGGACCACGCGTTGGCCGGAAGTAGTCCCATTGCAGTCTACCACAGCAGCAGAGGTGACTCGCGTTTTTTTAACAGCCTGGGTAGCGCGGTTCGGAGTCCCGTCGGACATTACGTCCGATAGGGGTCCGCAGTTCGTGTCAGAGCTGTGGTCAGCAATGGCCAGCGGCTTAGGGGCAACAGCCCATCGCACCACCGCTTATCACCCACAGGCCAACGGTTTATGCGAGCGTTTTCACAGATCGTTGAAGGCAGCCCTCAGAGCGTCGCTCACGGATACAGATTGGGTGAACAAACTACCATGGGTTTTATTGGGGTTGCGTTCGGCACCCAAAGAGGATTTAGAAGCCTCACCTGCTGAATTAGTTTTTGCTCAACCTCTCAGGCTGCCAGGATAATTCCTGCCAGCCCATGCAGCACCGGAGCGCCCCCCGGTGCGGGGACCTCTAAGTGGCACGGGGGCAGAAATGCTCCCGGGCCCCGCTCATCACACTTTTCCGCGGGTTTTTGTTCCCAAGGCTTTGCAAAACGCAGAGTTTGTTTTTGTCAGGCACGACGTCCAGCGTCACAGTCTCCGCCCACCTTACGACGGTCCGTTTCGAGTGCTGGAAACAGGGGAGAAATATTTTGTGCTGGACTTGGGGGGCAGGAAAGAAACAATCAGTGTTGACAGATTAAAGCCTGCTTTTGTGTTACGTGACGAGCCTGTACGGCCGGCGGGGGCGCCTCGACGCGGCAGGCCTCCCAGGGAACAGCCCCTAGTTCCCCAGCAGGGGGCAAATAACCCTTCTCCCCCTCATTCCACAGGCGCACCGCAGGACGGCACAACACAGGCTGCAAAGCCTGCGTTCAGCAGATTCGGGAGGAGATTGAAGCCTAAGCAACGGGCAGAGTGATGTGTATTTTGATCAACCCGTGTAAATTGTGCTGTAGATCCTGCAAAGGGGGGGGTGATGTAAGGGTATAATGTGTATGACTGCCCATTATTGACATGAAGTTGGTGTGTGTGTCCATTCTTGACATAATGTGTATGACTGTCCATTATTGACATAAGGTGTATAACGGTTAGAGCAATGTTGGTGTATGTCCGTTCTTGGGCATTTCGGGGGGAGTGATGTGGCGTAACATTATGTAGCTCACATATTCCTTGGCAGAGACCCAGACATGAGGGAACTTTGAGCTTGCAGTGTGTATTGACATCACGTCTCAAACGGACATTGAGTCTGGACCCCTGCGGACTGGGGAAGAAGTGAGAAGATCTGGGAGTGGACCTGAAGGGACTGTCTGACCTCCTGGGGTCAGACAGAGAAGCCAGAGGACAATGGGAGGATTAAATGTGAATGTAATTCTGTGTTTGATGTGAATGTGATTCGTGTTTGGTGTGAAAGTATAAAGGTATGTGGTTTACCACAGCTCACCCTCTTCATTCCCTGACTGAGAGAGGAGCTGTAGGACGTGAGATGAAATAAACCAATACTGAGAAATCATTCAGTCTCTTCATTTCATGGTTCCTACACTCCACAATATCTGCTGCTCGCTAATACACTACCGTTCAAAAGTTTGGGGTCACTTAGAAATGTCCTTATTTTTGAAAGAAAAGCACTTTTTTTCAATGAAGATAACTTTAAACTAATCAGAAATACACTCTATACATTGCTAATGTGGTAAATGACTATTCTAGCTGCAAATGTCTGGTTTTTGGTGCAATATCTAGATAGGCGTATAGAGGCCCATTTCCAGCAACTATCACTCCAGTGTTCTAATGGTACAATGTGTTTGCTCATTGCGTCAGAAGGCTAATGGATGATTAGAAAACCCTTGTGCAATCATGTTAGGTCTGCAATGCTGTAATTGCTGCAAATGGAGGATTCTTTGACAAAAGCAAAGTTTGAAGGAAAAAATTATTATTTCAAATATAAATCATTATTTCTAACCTTGTCAATGTCTTGACTATATTTTCTATTCATTTTACAACTCATGGTGGTAAATAAGTGTGACTTTTCATGGAAAACACAAAATAATTGTCTGGGTGACCCCAAACTTTTGAACGGTAGTGTATATTTAAAACTGCTGACTAGTATTACTCATTCTTATTCTACACTTTATTACATGTATAGTTTATTTCTTTTATTTTATCATGTTTAATGTTGCAGCATTGCACCGAGACAAATTCCTAGTTTGTGTACTACATGAACAATGGCAATAAATCTGATTCTGATTCTGATTTATTGCCATTGTTCATGTAGTACACAAACTAGGAATTTGTCTCGGTGCAATGCTGCAACATTAAACATGATAAAAATAAAAGATAGAAATAAAAAACTATACATGCAATAAAATGTAGAATAAGAATGAGAATGAGTAATACTAGTAATACTAGTAATTCATGGTTCCATTTACCACAGCAAGGCTTCCAGGTCCTGAAGCAGCAAAACAGCCACAGACCATCACACTACCACCGCCATATTTTACTGTTGGTATGATGTTCCTTTTCTGAAATGCTGTGTTACTTTTACGCTGGATGTAATGGGACACACACCTTCCAAAAAGTTCAACTTTTGTCTCGTCAGTCCACAGAATTTTTCCCCAAAAGTCTTGGGAATCATCAAGATGCTTTCTGGCAAAACTGAGACAAGCTTTTATCTTGTTTTTGCTCAGCAGTGGTTTTCGTCTTGGAACTCTGCCATGCAGGCCATTTTTGCCCAGTCTCTTTCTTATGGTGGAGTCATAAACACTGACTTTAACTGAGGCAAGTGAGGCCTGCAGTTCTTTGAATGTTGTTGTGGGGTCTTTTGTGACCTCTTGGAAGAGTCACCACTGCACTCTTGGGGTAATTTTGGTTGGCTGGCAACTCCTGGGAAGGTTCACCACTGTTCCATGTTTTCACCATTTGTGGATAATAAGATAAGATAAGATAAGCCTTTATTAGTCCCACAATGGGGAAATTCCAGGATTGCAACAGCACAGGGATAGCAACACTCAGAGCAACAATCAGAAAGCAAGAAATAAACAGAACAGCTAGTATACATATATATATATATATATATATATATATATATACACACACACACACACACACACACACACACACATATATATATACAGTATGTGTATATATATATATATATATATATATATATATATATATGTGTGTGTGTGTGTGTGTGTGTGTGTGTGTGTATATGTGTGTGTATATATACTGTATATATATATAGAGAGAGAGCATTGTGGTTGGTGAATGTGCAGCAGAAAGTCTAAGCTCTCTCTCCGCGGATGCGGCGGGCCAGCTCGATGTCTTTGGGCATGATGGTGGTGACCCTCTTGGCGTGGATGGCGCACTGGTTGGTGTCCACGAAGAGACCCACCAGGTAGGCCTCGCTGGCCTCCTGCAGAGCCATGACGGCGGAGCTCTGGAAGCACAGGTCGGTCTTGAAGTCCTGAGCGATCTCCCTCACCAGGCGCTGGAAGGGCAGCTTACGGATGAGCAGCTCCGTGGATTTCTGGTAGCGACGGATCTCTCTCAGAGCCATGGTACCGGGCTTGTAACGGTGAGGCTTCTTCACTCTGCCGGTGGCCGGAGCGCTTTTTCCGAGCAGCCTTGGTGGCTAGCTGCTTCCTGGGGGGGCTTTTTCCTCCAGTAGATTTACGGGCGGTCTGCTTGGTTCTTGCCATCGCTCTTTATTATTCTCCCTTATATTTCTTGCATGCCGCCTAAACTCCAGCCCGGCACCCACGTCGTTTTCGCTACAGTTCCTCGGTATGTCGAGTTTCTCCGTTAGCAACGGGTGGCGGTTGAGTGCTAGGTGCTAGCTAGCTCTTCCCTGCTGTATCGTCTCCTGCTGTAAACAGTGGCTCCGTCCGCCGACTCGGGAGACCTTTGGGACGATCTGTGTGTCCGTGATATATATATAGAGAGAGAGATATATATAATGGCTATATATACAGTGGGGCAAAAAAGTATTTAGTCAGCCACCAATTGTGCAAGTTCTCCCACTTAAAAGATGAGAGAAGTCTCCAATTTTCATCATAGGTATACCTCAACTATGAGAGACAAAATGAGAAAAAAAATCCAGAAAATCACATTGAAGGATTTTTAATGAATTAATTGGTAAATTCCTTGGTAAAATAAGTATTTGGTCACCTACAAACAAGCAAGATTTCTGGCTCTCACAGACCTGTAACTTCTTCTTTAAGAGGCTCCTCTGTCCTCCACTCATTACCTGTATTAATGGCACCTGTTTGAACTCATTATCAGTATAAAAGACACCTGTCCACAACCTCAAACAGTCAGACTCCAAACTCCACTATGGCCAAGACCAAAGAGCTGTCAAAGGACACCAGAAACAAAATTGTAGACCTGCACCAGGCTGGGAAGACTCAATCTGCAATAGGTAAGCAGCTTGGTGTGAAGAAACCAACTGTGGGAGCAATTACTAGAAAATGGAAGACATACAACGGTGAGCAAAAATCCCAGAACCACGTGGGGGGACCTAGTGAATGACCTGCAGAGAGCTGGGACCAAAGTAACAAAGGCTACATCAGTAACATACTACGCCGCCAGGGACTCAAATCCTGCAGTGCCAGACGTGTCCCCCTGCTTAAGCCAGTACATGTCCAGGCCCATCTGAAGTTTGCTAGAGAGCATTTGGATGATCCAGAAGAGGATTGGGAGAATGTCATATGGTCAGATGAAACCAAAATAGAACTTTTTGGTAAAAACTCAACTTGTCGTGTTTGGAGGAGAAAGAACACCATACCTACTGTGAAGCATTTCGGTGGAAACATCATAATTTGGGGCTGTTTTTCTGCAAAGGGACCAGGACGACTGATCCGTGTAAAGGAAAGAATGAATGGGGCCATGTATCGTGAGATTTTGAGTGAAAACCTCCTTCCATCAGCAAGGGCATTGAAGATGAAACGTGGCTGGGTCTTTCAGCATGACAATGATCCCAAACACACTGCCCGGGCAACGGAGTGGCTTCGTAAGAAGCATTTCAAGGTCCTGGAGTGGCCTAGCCAGTCTCCAGATCTCAACCCCATAGAAAATCTTTGGAGGTAGTTGAAAGTCCGTGTTGCCCAGCGACAGCCCCAAAACATCACTGCTCTAGAGGAGATCTGCATGGAGGAATGGGCCAAAATACCAGCAACAGTGTGTGAAAACTCTGTGAAGACTTACAGAAAACGTTTGACCTCTGTCATTGCCAACAAAGGGTGTATAACAAAGTATTGAGATGAACTTTTGTTATTGACCAAATACTTATTTTACCGAGGAATTTACCAATTAATTCATTAAAAATCCTTTAATGTGATTTTCTGGATTTTTTTTTCTCATTTTGTTTCTCATAGTTGAGGTATACCTATGATGAAAATTGGAGACCTCTCTCATCTTTTAAGTGGGAGAACTTGCACAATTGGTGGCTGACTAAATACTTTTTTCCCCACTGTATAATATATATATATATATATATAATAGATATATATAATGGTCCGTGATATATATATAATGGCTCTCACTGTGGTTCACTGGAGTCCCAAAGCTTTAAAAATGGCTTTATAACCTTTTCCAGACTGATAGCTCTCAATTACTTTGTTTCTCATTTGTTCCTGAATTTCTCCGGATTGCAGCATGATGTCTAGATTTTGAGGATCTTTTGGTCTCCTTCACTTTGTCAGGCAGGTCCGATTTAAGTGATTTCTTGATTGAGAACAGGTGTGGCAGTAATCAGGCCTTGGTGTGGCTAGAGAAATTGAACTCAGCTTTCCAAAGATGTGACAAACCACAGTTAATTTATGTTTTAACGGGGGGGGGGTGTCACTTTTTCACACAGGGCCATGTGGGTTTGGATTTTTTTTTACCCTTAATAATAAACACCTTCAGTTAAAAACTGCATTTTGTGTTTACTTGTGTTATCTTTGTCTAATATTTAAATTTGTTTGATCTGAAACATTTAAGTGTGACAAACATACAGAAAAATGAGAAATCAATAAGGGGGCAAACACTTTTTCACACCACTGTAAATCCGTTGTTGAAAAATAACAAATCACCCACTGATTGTACCTGAGTATCTCTGACTAATAATGTGAATTCCAGTGTTTTCAGTTGTATTAACTGTCCGTCTCTGAAGTATGGGCTCCAATCGTAGTCATTGAAGTTCTGTGATTTCTTCAGAGACTAGAAGAAACTGGGTCTTTGTGTGGCTGGTTGTTTAAACATGAAAACTGTTGTGTGTGCTCTGGATGAATGAAGCTGTTGTGTCTGTCTTTGTGAATGAACACTGAGTCTGTTCTCACTTCACAACATGAGAGCTGGAATCATTCACACACACCAAGAACAAGCTGCTGATCCTCCAGAACAGCAGAAACAAATCACCTCCTTGTTATTATCTCTGCTATTTCCTCCCCAGCTGATCATAAACGTATATCCTGGTAATGAGGGGAGTTCACCTGTCCAGGTAAATGTTTCCTGTACTGATGCTGTCCAGATGTTCTGACCTTCACAGTCGAACAGATAACACGGTTAGAGCTGATAACACAGAACAAAGACTGTTCTGTTAGCTTAGAAAATGCTCTTCGAGAGATGACTAGAACCTCTTCAATGATTAATAAAACCTCCGAGAGCAGGGGTCTGCAACCTGCGGCTCTGGAGCCACATGTGGCTCTTTAGCCCACTGATAAGTGTCTCCACCAGGCCTTGGGGAAAAAAAAACCTCATACATATCCAAGAAAAGAAGCAATAAATGTACAAAAAGAATGTTGCACATTCATGAGAAAAGTATCCTAAAAGGCAGAAAATGTGGGAAAAAAATCTCATAAACTTGAGGAAATTTTTTTGCAATTTTCCAAGAACAAAAAAAAAGCAAATAAGAAAAAGTCACAACATTTCTGGAAAAGAAATCACAAATTTACTAGAAGAAGTTGAAGTTTTAGGAGAAAAATGTCATAAATTTCCATAAGAAATGCTGCAGTTTTGCACATGAAAGCTAATAAATTTACAGAAAAATATAATAAGTTTATGAGAACAGCGGAAAATTCATGAAAACTAAACGTTCAAAATTTAAGGAAAATGTTGCAATTTTTTGAGGAAAAAAAAAACACAAATTGGCAAGAAAAAAGGCACAAATTTACCCCAAAAAGCTGCAACTTTACTGCAGTACAACAGCTGCAAATTTATATGGAGGCAGAATTTTTTTCCTGAAAAGGGAAACGATCAGATAAATCTTATGAGAAATGTGGGTAACTATGCCAAAAAATATAAACATTTATGGAAAAAACTTGTAGCTTTATTGGGAAAAATGTTACAAATTTACATGGAAACAGTCATAGATTTTACTCAATAAAGCTTTTAAATCTGCAAAGAAAAATATGACAAACTTAGAAAAAAGCTAAACATATTCATGCCAAAAAAAACTAATTATGAAAAAAAAAAAACAGTTTAATAAGGGAAAAGACCCATACAATCTGGCAAGAAGAAAAATACAAACTTTTTGCAAATGATCAAAAAATGACCAGAAAAAATAGCAATGTTTGAGAAAAAGACAGCAAATTTAAAAAGCTGCAAATTAATAAGAAAAAAAATCTTCATCCCGATGCTGTCAGGCCAGATGGTAGTTTTAATTCTGCTGTTTTAAGTCAGTTTTGACACTCACACGTTTTCAGTGGCTCCATAGCGCTCTGTGGAAGTACAGGTTGCCAACCCCTGTCCTAGAGTATGACAAAGAACAAAAACAGACCCCAAAACTTAAATAAAGCTACTCACAAAAGCACCACTTTGTGGAAATGTTGAGTGAATGTAGCCGGTTCACTGCCCACCTCTGCTCCTGCCCGACAAAGATCAGCAGCGAATAAAACCTGAACCGCTTTCTTTGGTAGCCGCTGAAGCTAAGCTAACGGCTAACAGGCTGGTAGGCTAAGGTAACGCTGAGGCTAAAACAACAACCTCCAGAACGGATACTTGGAAACAAAACCAACTCTGACTCAAATGTTTAGAGTAATATCACTGTTGGACTGTCAGGATGAATGAAGCATCAAAACTGAAGAGCAATAACTTCAATGTAGAGCCATCCATCCATCCATCTTCTACCGCTTTTCCGGAGGTCCGGGTCGCGGAGGCAGCAGTTCAAGCAGAGAAGCCCAGACTTCCCTCTCCCCAGCCACCTGCTCCAGCTCTTCAGAGAGGATACCAAGGCGTTCCCAGACCAGCTGGGAGACATAGTCTCTCCACCAAGTCCTGGGTCTGCCCCGGGGTCTCCTCCCAGTGGGACGTGCCCGAAACACCTCAAGTGGGAGGCGTCCAGGAGGCATCCTAATCAGATGCCCAAACCACCTCAACTGATTCCTTTCAATGTGGAGGAGCAGCGGTTCTACTCTGAGCCTCTCCCGGATGACTGAGCTCCTCACCCTATCTCTGAGGGTGAGTCCAGCAATCCTACGGAGAAAGCTCATTTCAGCCATTTGTATCCGCGATCTCGTTCTTTCAGTCATTACCCAAAGCTCGTGACCATAGGTGAGAGTAGGAACATAGATTGACTGGTAAATCGACAGCTTTGCCTTAGAACTTAGCTCCCTCTTCACCACAACAGACCGGTACAACGTCTGCATCACTGCAGATGCTACTCCAATCCATCGGTCAATCTCTCGCTCCATTTTCCCCTCACTCGTGAATAAGACCCCAAGATACTTAAACTCCTCCACTTGGGGCAGGAGCCTGCCCCAACCCGGAGAGGACAATCCACCTTTTTCCGGCTGAGGACCATGGACTCGGACTTGGAGGTGCTGATTCTTATCCAGCCACTTCACACTCGGCGGCAAACCGTCCCTGCAAGAGCTGGAGGTTATTGCTGGATGAAGCCAACAGGACAACATCATCTGCAAACAACAGAGATGAGATCCTGTGGTCACCAAGCATGACACCCTCCATTCCCTGGCTGCGCCTAGAAATCCTGTCCATAAAAATTATGAACAGGATCGGTGACAAAGGGCAGCCCTGGCGGAGTCCAACTCTCACTGGGAATGAGTCCGACCGAGTGTTGGCAATACGAACCAAACTCTCACAACGGTTGTACAGAGGCCGAATAGCTCGTAACAACAAGCCCGATACCCCATACTCCCAAAGCACCCCCCACAAAAAACCACGAGGGACGCGGTCAAATGCCTTCTCCAAGTCCACAAAACACATGTAAACTGGTTGGGCAAACTCCCACGAACCCTCGAGAATTCTCGAGAGGGTAAAGAGCTGGTCCGATGTGCCACGGCCAGGACGAAAACCATATTGCTCCTCCTGAATCCGAGGTTCGACCAACGGCTGGACTCTCCTCTCCAGTACCTTGGCATAGACCTTCCCAGGGAGGCTGAGGAGTATGATCCCTCTAAAGTTGGAGCACACCCTCCGGTCCCCTTTTTTGAAAAGAGGAACCACCACCCCCAGTTTGCCATGCCAAAGGCACTGTCCCCGACCTCCACGCAGTGTTGCAGAGGCGTGTCAACCATGACAGCCCAACAACATCCAGGGCCTTGAGGTACTCAGGGCGAATCTCGTCCACCCCCGGACGAGATTCGCCGGTCAATGTAGAGCCACTGATCTGAAATCTGGATCACGCACTGGTGGCAGAAGTGAAGCCACCGGAAATTCTGTGGCAGCCATATTGGTACACCCAGAATACTCAGCGAGTCAATTGAGAATGAACGGGTTTGGTAGTAAACAGATTTTGAACTTCCTGGAATGGAGACACAGCTGATAATCTTGGACAACCAGTGAACTGTAGAAATGGAGTTGACATTATGTTTAGCGGCCGTGGGTCGGATGGATAATTGGAAAAGTCAAGCCAAGGAGAGCAGTTCTGTGAGTAATCCATGCAGTAAGTGTGTTCAGTCATGTGGTCATAATAATAGTCCTGATGATAGTCCTACATGAGTAAATTAAAATATCATGCAGTGCTTTAATCTGGTTATTAAGTGCCTAGTGATGTGTAGTGAGTGTGTAGTGTGTGTGTCTTGCTGTACCCACCCTGGGTGTGACGTCAGGCGGGCTGCAGCACCACTATAAATAGCTCTGTGTGCGTTCAGTAGCGAGTTCGCTGCATGGCATATGAGGACTCCCGACTATTATTACAGACATAACATTTTGGCGACGTGTGGGGGCATGGTGTGGGGGCTTTCTCCACCCAGAGAAGGCAAGGGGAAGGGGAGAACAATGGACTGAAGGAGGAGGTGTCACCAGGGAGTATCAGACGGGAAAGTTAGGTCTATGCACCCCCCAGGGAGAGGAAGAATTACCAGAGCCGCGGAGAGAAGAAAAGTGTGAAAGCAGCGCTGGTGTATGTTATGTTAATGTGCCACACATTCCTTTGTTAAACAGCAATGTATGGTGGTCGGAAGTTCCGGGTCTCAATACATGGAATTAAAGATATAAAAGGGGAGTGCACAGAGACCCGTGATGGCTGTTTGCTGTTATGTTGTTGGAGAAAGAATAATGTCTTGTGTCATTCAGCTCGTTGCCTCGCCTATTCCTTTCTCCACAGACAAGAGAAAACCATGGAGGTGTGTGGGCTACCTCCACCTCTGCCGTCGTTTCTGGAGTGTCCCAGAGAGCCAGCGATCCTGTGGCCAGATTGGATAGCGATGCTTGGGGGATACATCGCTGGGCTGGGCCTGGGTAGACTCGATGGAGTTTGAGGACGGGCGCTGCTGGTCATCTCAGCACAGAGGGTCAGAGAATTCTCAGCATGTTGGGAGAGATGGAGCATTGTGCGGATGCTGTCGGGCGGCTGGCTGGAGATTTTGCCGAACGCCCAAGTGACAAGAAACTGGGGCTGTGGGTAGCGAGACTGTTGTCGCCAAGAGGCGCTAAGCTAGTTAGCTCGGAGGAGCTAAAGGCTCAGTCTGTGGCAATGGGATGGTTAGCCACAACGTTAGGTGTGCACCAAAACCGAGCTACAAGCTACCAGCTGGGTATCCAGGGGGGACCAGAGTCCCTGGTTACCGACGATGGTGCGCCAGTCAAGGAGCTCAGCACGGTGCGTGACCATAGCGCTGGTGATGTTGACGGCGTGGTGAGCAGCGACAATGGAGAGGGAGAGCAGTGACTGGACTCAACTGGATCTTCCCTGCGGCTGGAGTCCGGGCAGCGGGAGAGCGGGAGCAAGCATACCGAAAGCCCCGGGAAGCAGCTTTCAGTATGGTGCTGCGACAGCCGGGCGCAGAGGCGAAGCGCCTGGGTCGACGGGTGACGCTGACGAGAGTGATGCTGTGAGCCCCAGGAGAGAGCAGCGACAGCTGGGCGCAGAGGCAGCGCAGCGGGGCACCATGGATGACGGTGCTGGGAGCAGCGGTGAGGTGCCTGGGTCGAGGAGCGGTGCTGACAAGCGAGTTTCAGTTTTCCCTGGAGTTCGGCCACAGAGGGCCGGAGTGTTTGGGGCTACAACGGTGGCAGCTACGGCAGTTTTGAAGGCGGTCAAGGGCAGACCAGTGGGCCCGGAGGGACTGTGTGCTGGGCAGCAGACCGGCAGGTCCAGACGAGAGAAGCGGTTGGTGGTGAGAGGGGACATTCTCGCCGGGGAGGCCAACTTCGACCCCAGGGGCAGGCGGCTTCCGGGGGCGCACATGCCATGGGGCTGCTCTGGACGTCCGAGCCGGTTTTACCCCTGGCTGCTTGTGGGCATTGGTGCAACATGAGTAATGTTAATGTAAATATGTCCATACGGTGTGCATGTGAATGAATGGATGTTGTGAAATGGGATGATTTTGGAGACATGGTCCTATTTTAGTTGTTTTTGGGTGAATGTGTGAGGCCATTCTGTTTACTGTTTCCCGTTATTTCCCATAGTGCGTGATTTGGGTCCTAAACTGGGGTGGGTCTCAATTGTGTGTGTGTGTTTTACCCTTTTGTAAGGGGGGGGGGGGGGATGATGTGTAGTGTGTGTCTTGCTGTACCTGCCCTGGGTGTGACGTCAGGCAGGCTGCGGCACCACTACAAATAGCTCTGTGTGTGTTCAATAAAGAGAGCTGGCTGCATGGCATACGAGGACTCCCGGCTATTATTACAGACATAACACCTAGGCCTGATCTAATTAGCAAAATATGAGATCACAGCCTTTTCACAAAGGTTCTGTTTAAATTGAGGTTAAAATGGGGGGAAAAAATGCCTCCATATTGTCTGTGATGATGGAAATCTAGGCCTTACTATCCATAGCCTACTGAACTAGTATAGATTAACCATAGATTGAAATAATTTGTCACACTGTGATGAACAGGCCCAAATGGAATAAAAGTTCAGGCCTGATGCTAATTCTTCTGGAATTATCTTCATCAATTTTAGGATTCTGATCCAGAACATGACACCTTCTCTCCTGCTTCCACATCCTGGACTGAGGACCAGGCCATGGTGCAGTTAAAAGTGACTGGTCATCAACCAAAATGGTCATGGAGGATTGATCCAGTGTTGATTGGTAATCAGTCATCAGTCATTGACGACCAGCATCAGGAATAATTTAGCCCAGATAGAAACACTGTCAGATGATCAGGAAGCAGAATTCCTCCTCAGGTGTCCTTGGTCATCACTATTCCTGGTCAGGAGATTAGAAATAATTCAGTCATCATATGTGGACCACCATCATGACCATGATGCTCTGATGACCAGCATGACCAGGAAATTAAGAGTTCACAGATATTTACTCTGTATGATGACCAGCATCCTGATTCCATTCATTTACTCAGCTGCTGCTCATCAGGTTTTGCTGTTTAGATCAGGCCTAGGCACTGAATAACCAGATTAAAGCACTGCATGATATTTTAATTTCCTCATATAGGCCAATCATCAGGACTATTATTATGACCACATGACCGAACACACTGACTGCATGGATAACTCACAGAACCAATATGGCGGCGCGGTGGCTTCACTCTGCCCTGTACTCACTGATGGGGCGTGCTCCATCCAGTGTTTTCTGTACAGATCAGTGGCTAGAGTGCGCATCGTTAGCCACCGGGCTAGTTTTACTTGGCCAAGCATGGACGCCATATTGGTGCTGATAGAACAGTCTAACAAGCCATGGAGCCACATACTGTAGGCATGGGCTGCGTTTCCTTCATTTTGGCTGAAGCTGAACATTCTATGAAACGAGCAGCACTAGTGGTCAGGTCCAGTGACTGATTATGGCAGGAAACAAAAGATGTGCAGTTTTAACAATGATATGAACTGATTTAAACCCTGAAGTGACTGTTTTCACCACCCAACATTGTCTTGTGTGGATGAGTGATTTTTCTTCATGGTTTTCTGTCTTATTATATTCATCTGCTTTCTATAGTGATGCTCATTCACAGAGCTGGTTGGTAATAATAATAATGATAGTTAATCATGTTTATGCTACGATTAATAATGATAACAATTATAATAGTAATTAATAATACCAATACTACTAATACTAGTTAATATTACTCCTAATAGTATCCGTAGTAATAATTTATTAGTAACAATAACAACAAATAAGTAGCAACTTTTAAACACTGTCTCCTGTTTCTGCAGCGGGTTTGGAAAATGTTTTCCTTCTCCTTGTTTGTCAACAAGAACGCTGAACGAACACCCATCTGGGCTGTCTGATGGGTCCATGTGGGTTTGTCTGCAGGTGCCATGTTGGCCTCACTGGGCTGGCCCACATGGGCTTTACCTGTGGCACAGGTGAGCAGGTAATCTGCTCACCCACATGAAGCCCATGAGAAAAAAGTCACACATTTATGAGGAAAAAATGACAAATTTACAAGAAAGCAGCAAATTGATGAGAAAATCAGTCCATGTCCATGTGGGCAAACACAGATGGGGCCAACGTGGAACTCATGGACAAACCCACATGGACCCATAAGCCAGCCCAGATTTAACCTTTGGTGGGGCCCACATGGACATGCGGGCTGGGACTTCTAGTGCTTTCAGAGATGCCAAAACGTGAAACGGAGTTGTTCACTGGAAAATTCTCTACATATGAAACCATGCATGAGCCTGCTGCAGGCGTCACATTCGCCTGGTAACCAACAATGTTAGCAGCTGTGGAGACGCATTTATTCTGCTGTGTGGCTGTGAACTCACATCTGAATTATCATGTGTGGGAGGAAAACACGCAGAGAAAACCGTTGCCATTCATCCACTCACACTGAGTGGGAGGCTGAGGCTGAACTTTCCTGTTTTGCATGTGATTATGGCAGGCTGCTGTTTTAAACGCTGAGCTGGACGTGCGTGTGTCCACCACCATCACCATCATCTTCACCAGCAGCAGCAGCAGCGTGAGGACAGCAGAGGGACACTTCTGGACCCTTCTCCTCGTATCTGACCATCAGCACCACTTCCTGTCTCTGCTTTGAACCGCTCTGTTTACATGGTTTACCTCCACCCAGCATTCATCTGCTCCACCATCACTGACACTAAACCAGTCCGACCACAGCAAGAAAAAGATATGCACATTTGTGAGAAAAATCAAGTACGTTCCACATTTCTGAAAAGAAGAAAAAATGTGAATGTGTATGAAATCACAACGTCTCATTAAAGGAACGCTCCATCCTGACAGACTTAAAAAGGTTTAAAATTTATGAAAAATAACTTTAGAATTTACAGGAAAAAAGCTGAAAATTTATGAGAAAAAAGTTGCAAATTCGTAAGAAAAAGATGCCAATTAAGATAAAAGCTGAACTTCTCACTACCATCATGTAAATCTTCCCTTTCACTCTTGCTGCTATCCTTCTGTCACAAATCACCCCTGACACTCGTCTCCACCCTGCCTCCACTCTCTTCTTCTCTCTTCTTCACCTGTCTTGTGCAATTTCCAATGTTTCTGATGGTTGACCCCAGGTGTTTAAACTCATCTACCTTCACTACCTCTACTCCTTCCATCTTCACCATTGCACCTGCCTCCCTCTCATTCACACTCATGTATTTTGTCTTCTATTAACTTTCATTCCTCTTCTCTCCAGAGCATACTTCCACCTCTCCAGGTTTTCTTCCACCTGATCCCTACTCTCACTGCAGATCACAATGTTATCTGCAAACATCATGGTCCGTGGAGACTCCTGCCTGACCTCATCTGTCAGCCTGTCCATCACCATGGCAAACAAGAAGGGGCTCAGAGCCAATCCCTGATGTAATCCCACCTCCACCTTGAATCCATCGGTCACTCCTACAGTACACCTCACCACCATCTCACTGTCCTCATACATGTCCTGCACCACTCTCACATACTTCTCTGCCACCTTTGACTTTCTCATACAGCACCACACTTCCTCTCTTGGCACCCTATCATTTGCTTTCTCTAGATCAGGGGTGTCCAATCATGTGCCGTGGAGGGCAAAGACATTGCAGGATTTATGTCCAACCAGTGTCTTCAACAGCAGATTTCACTGAACTTCTTCCCACCGATTGCTGATAAGTGAAAACACCTGCTAAAGAGACTAGGTAGAAGAGAAAACCTGCAGAGTCTTGGCCCTCCATGGCACATGATTGGACACCCCTGCTTTAGAGCCACAAAGACACAGTGCATCTCCTTCTGATCTTCTCTATACTTCTCCTTCAACACTGTTAGAGCAAACACTGCATCTGTAGTCCTCTTTCTTGGCATGAAACCGTACTGCTGCTCACCGATTGTCACCTCTCCTCTTAACCTGGCTTCAACAATTCTTTCCCATATCTTCATAGTGTGGCTGATAAACTTTATGCCTCTGTAGTTACTACAGCTCTGAGCATCACCTTTGTTCTTGAAAAATGATACCAAAACACTTCTTCTTCACTCCTCAGACATCCTCTCACTCTCCAAGATTGTGTTCAACAATCTGGTTAAAAAGTCCACTGCCATCTCTCCTAAACATCTCCATACTTCTACAGGTATGTCATCTGGACCAACCGCCTTTCCATTCCATAAAAGTTGAACATTTAGATGAAAAATATTTTTGTTTTTTGTGCTGGAAGCAGTTTATAATAAAACTGGGGGACCAAAGAGTGCTGTTCCTGTAATTATCTCCAGTTGAAATTGACTGAAGCAGCTTTACCATGAAAACCAAAACCCTGAAATTAGACGGGGGTCCTCTGTGTGTGTGCAGGGCCGTGTCCAGATTTTTGGGGGCCCGATAGATTGTGTTTGGGTGCAACTATTTTGGTAATGGGGAAAAGTTAAAACAACCCAGCCACAGGGGGTACACAAGCCAGTGTACTCCTAGTGCCGGTCCGAAGCCTGGGTAAATGGGGAGGGTTGTGTCAGGAAGGGCATCTGACGTAAAACCTTTGCCAAATCAAACATGCGGATCATGACAAATGAGACTTTCATACTGGATCGGTCGAGGCCTGGGTTAACAAGGACCACCACCGGTGCTGTTAACCAACAGCGTGCCTGTGGAAATTGGGCTACTGTTGGTCAGAGATTGAGGAGGAGGAGAGGGGGAAGGTGTGTTAGGAGGGAGAGAGAGAAAAGGAAAGGTAGAAGTGTGGAGGTGAGAGTAGGGATGTTAAGTGTAGGGACTATGACTAGTAAAGACAGAGAGTTGGCTGATATGATGGAGAGAAGAAAGGTAGATATACTGTTTGTTCAAGAAACCAGATGGAAGGGAAGCAAGGCTAGGAGCATTGGAGGTGGATTTAAACTGTTCTACCATGGTGTAGATAGAAAGAGAAATGGAGTAGGAGTAGTCTTGAAGGAAGAGTATGTGAAGAGTGTTCAGGAGGTACAGAGGGAGTCAGACAGAATCATGAGTTTGAAGCTAGAAGTCAAAGGTGTGATGTTGAACGTTGTCAGTGCGTATGCCCCACAAGTTGGATGTCAGGTAGAAGAGAAAGAGGAATTCTGGAGTAAGTTGGATGAAGTGGTAGAGAGTGTTCTCGGGGGGAGAGAGTGGTGATTGGAGTGGACTTTAATGGACATGTAGGTGAAGGGAACAGAGGTGATGAGGAGGTACTGGGTAGGTATGGTCTTAAGGAGAGAAATGTGGAAGGACAGATGGTTGTGGATTTTGCTAAAAGGATGGAAATGGCTGTGGTGAACACATACAGTTAGACCCAGAAATATTTGGACAGTGACACAAGTTTTGTTTTTTTTAGCTGTTTACGAAAACATATTCAGGATACAATTATATAATCAATATGGGCTTAAAGTGCAGACTCTCAGCTGTAATTTGAGAGTATTCACATCCAAATTGGAGCAAGGATTTAGGAATTACAGCTCTTTAATACGTAGCCGCCTCTTTTTCAAGGGACCAAAAGTAATTGGACAATTAACTCAGAAGGCTGCAAAAAAAAAAAATAACAAGGCTACATGGGCTCTTCCCTCGTTAACCTGTCATCAATTAAACAGTTAAAAGGTCTGGAGTTGATTCCAGGTGTGGCGTTTGCATTTGGAAGCTGTTGCTGTGAACACACAACATGCGGTCAAAGGAGATCTCAATGGAGGTGGAACAGACCATCCTGAGGCTGAAAAAAAAGAAGAAATCCATCAGAGCGATAGCAGAAATGTTAGGAGTGGCCAAATCAACAATTTGGCACATTCTGAGAAAAAAAGAGTGCACTGGTGAGCTTGGGAACTCAAAAAGGCCTGGACGTCCACGGAAGACAACAGTGGTGGATGATCGCAGAATCCTTTCCATGGTGAAGAACAAATCCACTCAAGTGAAGAACACTCTCCAGGAAGTAGGTGTATCAATATCTAAGTCTACCATAAAGAGAAGACTTCATGAGAGTAAATACAAAGGATTCACCACAAGGTGCAAACCATTAATCAGCCTCAAAAATAGAAAGGCCAGAATTGACTTTGCCAAAAAACACCTGAAGAAGCCAGCCCAGTTCTGGAACAGCATTCTTTGGACAGATGAGACTAAGATCAACCTGTACCAGAATGATGGGAAGAAGAAAGTTTGGAGAAGAATTGTCTAACGGGTCCCCTTTTTGGGCACCCCTAAACGGCCGTGATCGGGAACACCAATGCATACGTGTGGGCGGCGTAGGAACCATGATGACACCAGACTGCTGTTTCCACAATTTATTTACTCCTGTTAATGAAACAAAACAAAATACATCACGCCTCGTCCGTACCTCGATCCCACACAGGCTCCCCCAGCAAAGCAATGCGATACTGTGGGGGAAAAATGAACTACCGGAGCCTCGGAGGTACAGGAAGAGCGGATGTGAGAAGTGTACCACCAAAATAAAAGTACTGAAGTAAAATAAAATTCACAACAATATAAAGAAAAACATAACTGAGAAAAGAAATACTTAAGCTACATTTTCGACTCCGTTACACCCACCCCACTGAATTTTATTAAACTTGAGCCACAGCTACACAGGACTCATGACAATATACAAACACCTGGGGTCAGTTAAAGAACGCCATCTGAGAGAGTGTCCCACACAAGGACAAAGTGGCATGAGAGCAGCGCTTATCTCTCAACCCAACCACTGGTAATGGAGTGCCTTGTACACCCCACCAAAAACCCCAACTATTAGTGTAGTAAAAGCTCATGTATAATAAAATAAAATAAAATAGCTGATCACTAGAATTCAAGGTCAAGTCCACAAAAGTATAGTCCACTCATGTAGCATTTAGTCAGTCAGGGTCTGAAACACAGACCTACAAACAGCCTTAACATTGAACTTGTCCTGAATTACATCTTGCCTGGACATTGTCTGCACTAGTCTATTTACAGGTCTAATCAGGCGACCAAATCTTGACCTCATTTGAGATTGTGCATTTGGACGGTCACAATGTGTATGTTGCTCACAACAGTCTAACTTGGGCTTTGTCAATATGTGAGTCAAAGGATTGTCGTCAGTCCAAACAGTGAATTTGTGACCCTTTAGCCAATGACTAAACTTGTCAGTGATGGACCATTTCAAAGCCAGAAATTCCAGTCGGTGCGCTGGATAGTTTTTCTGAGACTGTGTCAGTGACTTACTGGCAAAAGCAATAGGTCTGGCATGACTTTCACCTTCCTGGACTTGGGACAGAACAGCACCTATCCCATCCAGAGATGCATCAGTTGAAAGCATAAAGGGACGGTCAAAGTTAGGATGAGCCAAGACCACAGTGTTAACAAGTGCAGATTTGAGACTTTCAAAGGCATGTATGTGCTCTTGGGTCCAATCAGAAGCACAAAGCTTTCTGCAAGCCATCTTGGTTTTCTTACATCTGCCTTTAAATTTTCCACCTTTCAACAGGCTGAACAATGGCTTGGCAATGGCAGAATATCCTGGCACAAAATGCTGATAGTAATTAACCATCCCCAAGAAGGATCTAAGTCTTTTTTGGGACGGTGTCACACCATCAGTGTCCATAAGGTCAGCACAAGTCATTTTTGCGATGTTTTCAACCTTACTAGGGTCGGTTGAAACACCATTCTCATCAATTACATGACCAAGAAACCTCACAGATCTCCTGAGGAAAAAACACTTTTTGGGTGCCAACTTCAAGTTGTGCCTACGCAGCCTGCTGAACACCATCTCAAGGCGCTGCAATGCACTCTCCTCATCAGATGCAAAAATCAGCAGATCATCCAAATAGCACAACAAAGTCAAGTAATTCTGGTCACCAAAAATGGCAGTCATCATGCGCATAAAACTAGCAGGACTATTGCATAATCCCTGGGGCAGGCGATTGTATTCATACAAGCCCATCGGAGTGGTAAAAGCAAAATACTTCCTGTCATCCTCATGAAGCGGCATGTTGTAGAAGCCGGACGTTAAATCCATTGTGCTGAAGAGGCAGTTACCTCCCAGTGCTGCCAGACAATCTGCCTGGTGAGGGAGAGGGTGAGCGTCTTTCAGAGTCCTCTTATTCAGCCAGCGAAAATCCGTGCAGATGCGGAGGTCACCATTCTTTTTCCACACAAGAACCAAGGGAGATGCATACTCGCTAGTCGATTTCCTGATAATGTCTTTTTCCTCCATTTCATTTAGCACCTGTCTTAATTTCTGATACTGACTAGGGGGTACACGCCTGTATGGGAGTCTGAATGGTTTATCATCAGATAAATGTATGCGGTGTACAAAGCCCTTAGCTTCTCCACAGTCTAGGTGGTGGCGTGAAAAGACATCCTCGTACTGAAGTACCAAGTCAGCCATTCTCTTTTTGCAGTCCTCTGACACTTGGCATGAATTGATGTCTATGTCACAAAGCCCCACTGACTTGAGTTTTTCTTTTACAGACTCCATACCAGCATCTCATGCCGTTGTAGACTGTGTGTAGCAGGTCACTGGTACACTAGACTGCTCAGCTGCGTCCATGTCTTCAAGGGCTACACATGTGTAGACGTCAGCTAGCTTTGCATTGCGCCGTAACAACACAGGCTTGTTGGACGTGTTGATGAGCTTGAGCGGGACCCACCTGTCACTCCACATAGGAGTTACAATCTTAGCTACTAGGACACCCCTAGGAGCTGAACGAGAAGATGTGGGCTCTGTCGTGACTGTACTGCCTGGAGATACAACAGTGTCTTTCGGCAATTTACCCCAAACAAGGTACTCACGCCCAGGTTCAAGGTAGGTGGCTGAGTTACATCTGACAGTACCAACTTTGTCAGGAATGTCATTTCCTTTCCAGGGGTTCAAACCAGTGAGCATAGACAAGAACTGCTCAGCTTCTGGTTCTGCAGTTGGGCAGGGGCCAGACACTGTTTTCCAATAGGACTTGCATTGTTTTGAATGGTGTAGGATGTGCTTTATGACATTGGTACCAATAATCAACTCATCATGCTGACCACAAACAACCAGAGTGGGGACCAGCATTTTACAACCATACACCTCCATCCCAATGTCAAAAGCACTCTTTGGCCTGACACGCTGTCCACCACACCCAACCAGCATCACATTCACATCAATCTGGTTCTCATTTGCTATCACTCCAGCAGTTCTCAGTTTCTTCTCTGCATCCTCGTTGATACTGCAGGCCATGGAGCCACTGTCCAGCATGCCATCAATTATCACTGCACCACCAAAAGCTACTGGTGTGTAGAAAAGGCTGGAACTATTGCCAATTATGTGAATGTTCTGATACACAACAACTACATCATCGCATGAGCTTCTCACCAATGCAAAAATCGACTCAGCATCAGATGCGTCACTGCAGTGGGAGCTTGAGGTGAGACCTGCACTGCCTCCCTCCAAGTACAGGTCAGTTAGTTTCCCTGAGACTGAGAAGGAGGCTGACAGTTGTTTTTGGGACAGGCCAGTCTGGTATGACCAGGGGAAAGACAGGTAAAACACAGTTTCTAAGACATGCAATGTGAAATGGTGGAGTGACGTGTGTCATTACAGACCATACAAGTTGCTTCTCTGGGGCGTCTCTGATGAGGGGCATGTTTAAATCTGTTGCTCTCAGTCGGGTGAGGAATTATACACTGCTGCAACTTCTCCATCATTTCCTGAAACATATTAACCATGCGACCAAGGAGCCTCTCCTCTGACTGTTGGAGATTTTGAGCAACAACCGGCACACTAGCACAATCTGAGCTGAGTGTATTTGGGGTAGGGTCAGAGATGGGGAATGGAGAGGAACCCTGACATATAAACTGTCGGGTTTGAGGAAGTGAAGAGGGAATGACTGGGGTGTGGCACTGTTCTGGCATGGTCATGGCTGAATATGGCAACCTGGGTTTGTCAAATGTTACAGTGGTTGTGTTACTCATTAGGTGCTCTGGCACTAGCTCTAACCTCTCTCTGATAATCGTCAATTCTCAACTGAACATCACGTGAGGTCCATTCATGAGGTGGTTTCCACTTCAAGGTGCAAGACAGATCAGGATCAGGACAATTTTTGACAAACATGATAGCAACCTCTTTGCTCATGTCCTCACTCTGCTTGCCTTGTCTACGCAGGCCCTCGAGAGCCATGTCAGCTGCTTTGTTCAGCCTTATCCAGTAGTCCACTGGGTTTTCTCTGTGCCTGGGCAGGGTTGCATAAAAATCTGCGAGCGGAAGACATGAGGAGGCATCACAGAAGTAATGGAGAAGAACATCATAGATTATCTCAGGTTTCTTTTTAGCATCTAGCTCCAAGTCACTACACAGGGCAACTTTCACAACATCTCTGGCTTTGTCCAGTAAATGACTCATTATTTCTCCTGCTTGCTCAAACACAGGAATCTCTCTCTTCTTAAGGTCAGTCTTAGACAAGTCAATCCAGTCCCGAACTGAATATTTGTCAGTACTGTCACCTCTAAATGTGGGTAGTTCTCTGTCTGACTTAACATGGACAGTCACGTGTGGAGGGTCATATTTGGTAACATCACAATGTGCAGTTCGATCAGTAGGAGAAGTCTGGTTGTCATTGGTCATATTCACAACACCAGCAGACATTAACTTAGCAACTATAGACTCACCAATTTGAGCACCAAGCTGCCCTACCATATCTGCAAGTTGTTCAATGGCATCAACATTACTGCGGGGAGTGGAAACATGAGGACCTTCACCCATGAACTCACCAACAGGAATTCAACCTGGGCTCTGACCTAACCCTGTATCCCCACCACTGTTCATGAATTTGGAATGTCCCACATCTGTACTATTAGCGATATCACCGCGCCAAACACCTCTTCCTTTTGGCAAAACAGGTGTTGTATAATTATCCATGTCTTTTTTTTTTTTTTAGAACTACTTTACACAGTGAAATGTACTTGCGTTGAGATTAACTCCAAAATAAAGTGACATATATTACAGTACAGGATCACAATTACCACTACTTCACATACCATAAATGTACTGTGGGTAATCAGTTAAAATGTGCTTCAACAGTCCTTTATATGTCTGACCACATATACGTCCCAGCGTAGACCTAATTTGGTGATGCAGCATCCACGGTGACCGGCGTCGAGCTGATCTGAAGATCCAAGGGTCACGTCACCAGTGTATCCGGGTCACGGCGCCAGTGTAACAGATCCCCTTTTTGGGCACCCCTAAACGGCCATGATCGGGAACACCAATGCATACGTGTGGGCGGCGTAGGAACCACGATGACACCAGACTGCTGTTTCCACAATTTATTTACTCCTGTTAATGAAACAAAACAAAATACATCACGCCTCGTCCGTACCTCGATCCCACACAGGCTCCCCCAGCAAAGCAATGCGATACTGTGGGGGAAAAATGAACTACCGGAGCCTCGGAGGTACAGGAAGAGCGGATGTGAGAAGTGTACCACCAAAATAAAAGTACTGAAGTAAAATAAAATTCACAACAATATAAAGAAAAACATAAATGAGAAAAGAAATACTTAAGGTACATTTTCGACTCCGTTACAGTTGGAACAGCTCATGATCCAAAGCACACCACATCTTCTGTAAAACATGGTGGAGGCAGTGTGATGGCATGGGCATGCATGGCTTCCAATGGCACTGCGTCACTTGTGTTTATTGATGATGTGACAAAAGACAGAAGCAGCCGGATGAATTCTGAAGTGTATAGGGATATACCTTCTGCTCAGATTCAGCCAAATGCAGCAAAGTTGATTGGACGGCGCTTCACAGTACAGATGGACAATACTGCAAAAGCAACCCAGGAGTTTTTTAAAGCAAAGAAGTGGAATATTCTGCAATGGCCGAGTCAATCACCAGATCTCAACCCAATCAAGCATGCATTTCACTTGCTCAAGACAAAACTTAAGGCAGAAAGACCAACAAACAAGCAACAACTGAAGACAGCTGCAGTAAAGGCCTGGCAAAGCATCACAAAGGAGGAAACCCAGCGTTTGGTGATATCCATGGGTTCCAGACTTCAGGCAGTCATTGCCTGCAAAGGATTCTCAACAAAATATTGAAAAATAACATTTTACTTAGGGTTATGTTTATTTGTCCAATTACTTTTGAGCCCCTGACATGAGGACCGTTTGTATAAAAATAGCTACAGTTCCTATATGTTTAATCATATGTTTTTGTTCAACCCCTTGAATTAAACCTTAAAGTCTGCATTTCAGTTCCGTTGTAGTTGTTTCATTTCAAATCCAATGTGGTGGCATGCAGAGCCCAAATCATGAAGATTGTGTCACTGTCCAAATATTTCTGGGCCTAACTGTACTTCAAGAAGAGAGAAGAACATAGAATGACTTACAAGAGTGGAGGAAGGTGCACACAGGTGGACTACATCTTATGCAGAAGGAGAAATCTGAAAGAGGTAGGAGACTGCAAGGTAGTGGCAGGGGAGAATGTTGCTAGACAGCATCAGATGGTAGTCTGCAGGATGACTTTGCAAAGCAAGAAGAGGAAGACAGTGAAGGCAGAGCCAAAGATTAAGTGGGGGAAGTTACAGAAGGAAGAAGGTTGCACAGAGTTCAGGAAGGAGTTGATACAGGCTCTGGGTGGTAGGGAAGAATTACCAGATGACTGGTAAAGTACAGCAGAAGTATTGAGGGAAACGGGTAGAAAGGTATGAGGTGTATCCAGTGGACAGAGGAAGGAAGGCAAGGAGACTTGGTGGTGAAATGAGGAGGTACAGGAAAGTATCCAAAGGAAGAGGTTAGCAAAGAAAAAGTTGGATAGTCAAGGAGATGAAGAAAGTAGACAGGAGTATTTGGAATCTAGGCACATGGCAAAGAGAGACGTGGCAAAGGAAAAGGCATATAGTGAGTTGTATGAGAGGCTAAACACTAAGGAGGAAGAAAAGGACCTGAATCGATTTTTGAGAAAGACAGTTCAAGCTGGAGAAGATATTCAGCAGGTTAGGCTGATTAAGGACAGAAATGGTAATGTACTAATAAATGACGAGCGTGTTGAGAAGGTGGAAGGAGTACTTTGAAGAGTTGATGACTAAAGAAAATGAGAGAGAGAGAAGGATGGATGAAGGAAAGATGGTGAACAAGGAAGTCCTGAGGATATCAAGGCAGAAGTGAGGGCAGCTTTGAAGAGGATGAAGAATGGAAAGGTGGTTGGTCCAGATGACAAACCTGTGGAGGTATGGAGATGTTTAGGAGAGATGGCAGTGGACTTTTAACCAGATTGTTTAACACAATCTTGGAGAGTGAGAGGATGTCTGAGGAGTGGAGAAGTGTTCTGGTCCCTTTTTTCGAGAACAAAGGTGATACTCAGAGCTGTAGTAATTACAGAGCATAAAGTTGATCAGCTACACTATGAAGATGTGGGAAAGAGTTGTTGAAGCCAGGTTAAGAGAAGAGGTGACAATCAGTGAGCAGCAGTACAGTTTCATGCCAAGAAAGAGTACTACAGATGAAATGTTTGCTCTCAGAGTGGTGATGGAGAAGTATAGAGAAGGTCAGAAGGCGTTGCACTGTGTCTTTGTGGATCTAGAGAAAGCATATGATAGGGTGCCAAGAAAGGAAGTGTGGTACTGTATGAGGAAGTCAGGAGTGGCAGAGAAGTATGTGAGGGTGGTGCAGGACATGTATGAGGACAGTGACACGGTGGTGAGGTGCGCTGTAGGAGTGACAGATGGGTTCAAGGTGGGGGTGGGGTTACATCAGGGATTGGCTCTGATTCCCTTCTTGTTTGCCATGGTAATGGACAGGCTGTCAGATGAGGTCAGGCAGGAGTCTCCATGGACCATTATGTTCGCAGATGACATTGTGATCTGTAGTGAGATTAGGGAGCAGGTGGAAGAGAACCTGGAAAGTCAGTAGAAGCAAGACAGACTACATGAGTGTGAATGAGAGGAAGGCAGGTGTAACGGTGAAGATAAAAGGAGTAGAGGTAGTGAAGGTAGATAAGTTTTAATACCTGGGGTCAACCATCTGAAGCAATGGAAAATGCACAAGAGAGGTGAAGAAGAGAGTGGAGGCAGGGTGAAGTGGATGCAGATGAGTGTCAGGGGTCATTTGTGGAAGAAAGATAACAGCTAGAGTGAAAGGGAAGATTTACAAGATGGTAGTGAGACCTGCTATGATGTATGGTTTGGAGATGGTGGCACTGACAAAGAGAAAAGAGATGGAGCTGGAGGTGACAGAGTTGAAGATGCTAAGATTTTCATTGGGAGTGACTAGGAGGGACAAGATTAGTAATGAGTATATCAGAGAGACAGCTCAGATTGAACAGTTTGGAGACAAAGTGAGAGAGACAAGGTTGAGATGGTTTGGACATGTGCAGAGGAGGGATAGTGGAGATGTTGAAAAAAGGATGTTGAAGATGGGGCTGCCAGGCAAGAGGAAAAGAGGAAGACCACAGAGAAGATTGATGGATGTAGTGAAGGAGGACATGGAGAGGGTTGGTGTTCCAGAGGAAGATGAAGGGATAGGGAGAGATGGAGGCAGATGATCCGCTGTGGAGACCCCTGAAGAAGAAGAAGAAGAAGAAGAAGAAGAAGAAGAAGAAGAAGAAGAAGAAGAAGAAGAAGAAGAAGAAGAAGAAGAAGAAGAAGAAGAAGAAGAAGAAGAAGAAGAAAGAGTTCAGACAAATTTTTTTTTAAAATTCTGTCCTTCTTCCCAGCAAAAACACTAAAACATAAACCTGGGTAAATGTCCAGATGAACAGGAAACAATGTGACCATCAATATAAAAATGTAGCCGGCATCCATATGAAGGTGGGAAATTTACAAGAAAAAAATAGGAAGATTTACAAGATAAATGATGCAAATTTAAGAAGAAAAAAGTCACAAATTTACAATAAGTTGGAAATTTATCAGAACATAGTTGCAGTTTTACAAGGAAAAAAGAAGTCACAAATTAATGAGTAAAAGCTGCAGTTTTATCAGAAAGTAGTTGCCAGTTTATGAGGAAAAAAGTTGAAATTTTAGACCAAAAAAATCACAAATTCATGAGAAAATGCTTCTAAATCTGTGAGAAAAATAGAATTGCAAATTTACAAGAAAAACATGTCAATTTATGAGGAAAAAAGTTGGAAATTTCCAAGAAAAAAAGTTGTCATTTTATGAGAAAAAATTTGCAATTTTACAAGGAAAAAAGTTCCACATTAACGAGATAAACAATGCAAGTTTACTAGAAAAAAAACATGCCAAACTGTGAGAAAAAAAGTTGAAAATTTAGACAAAAAACATATTCATGAGAAAACACAAATCTATGAGAAAAATAGTAAAGAAAGAAAAAAGATTGTCAATTTACAAGAAAAAAGTTGTACATTTATGAGAAAAACATCACTAAAACCTGCAAATTTATGAGAACAAAGTTTACAATTTATGAGAAAAAAGTTGCAATTTTAAAAGACAAAAGTTGCAAATTAATGAAAGAAAAGCTGCAAATTTACTAGAAAAAAAAAGCTTGCCAAATTATGAGAAAACAGTTGGAAATGTATGTGAAAAAATATCTCAACAAATCACAAAAAATGTTGCCAATGAATGAGAAAAAAATTGGAAATTTATGACAAAAAATGGAAATTTATACAAAAAATAAAACATATTCTTGAGAAAAAAAATCACAAAATTACAACAACAAAGTTGCAAATTTGCTCGAAAAAAGTTGCCAATATGAGAAAAAAGTTGAACATTTATATGAAATTTAGCAGAAAAGGTTGCCAAATTAACAATCAAATAAGACAGTGTGATTACAAAAACGATCAGAATGTGAAACACAAACTGCTCATACAAAAAACAAACTGTCAGCACGTTATTTCCAGTATGTAAACTGATAAGTGAAAGTGAATAAACTGAGTTGTTGATGAGAAAGCACTAAATAACGAGCAAACACAGGCTAACGCTGCTTGGCTTCCACGGCAAGTGAACTGGCCATTAGCACAGAAAGCAGAAGCACACCATGGTACGCTGTGACAGACGACCACTGGAGCCATTTATCACGCACAATCAGGGTCCCCAAGATAAGGTTGGGGTCCTCCGAAGGGTCACCAGATCAATGTGTGTGTGGGGGGGGGGGACTGAGAGAAGAAGCAGATTTTCTAATTTCAGACTTTAATTCATAAAAAAACACGTCATGCTCTAATTGTGATAAAGGAGCATCCGTGTGGTCATGGGAGAAAAATGCTGGATGGTTGTGATGAGTGTAAACAGTGGATTACTGCCCATCCTAGGGGAGGAAGTGATGACGATGATGAAGGACGTACAGACGATGCTGCAGGACAGATGACATCCGGGAGATAAAGAACAGCAGTGAAACTCCGTCAGGCACACGGCACAGGAGGCTCCTCTTCTGCACAAAGTCAGTTACTTTTCCACACAAATTTGGCAACAGTTTTGTAGATGTTTGAAAGGTTTCTGGTTTAAATATATTTCTTTTTTTTCTTGTAAATTAGGTAATTTGTTGTCCATCCATCCATCTTCTACCGCTTTTGTGGAGGTCCGGGTCACAGAGGCAGCAGTTCAAGCAGAGAAGCCCAGACTCCCCTCTCCCAGCCACCTGCTCCAGCTCTTCAGAGAGGATACCAAGGCGTTCCCAGACCAGTTGGGAGACATAGTCGCTCCAGCGAGTTCTGGGTCTGCCCTGGGGTCTCCTCCGAGAGGGATGTGCCCAAAACACCTCAAGTGGGAGGTGTCCAGGAGGCATCCTGATCAGATGCCCAAACCACCTCAACTGGCATCTTTCAATGTGGAGGAGCAGCGGTTCTACCCGGATGACTGAGCTCCTCACCCTATCTCTGAGGGTGAGTCCAGCAATCCTACGGAGAAAGCTCATTTCAGCCGCTTGTATCCGCGATCTCATTCTTTCGGTCATAACCCAAAGCTCGTGACCATAGGTGAGGGTAGGAATGTAGATTGACTGGTAAATCGACAGCTTTGCCTTAGAACTCAGCTCCCTCTTCACCACAACAGACCGGTACAACATCCGCATCACTGCAGATGCTGCTCCGATCCGTCTGTCAATCTCTCACTCCACTCGTGAATGAGACCCCAAGATATTTAAACTCCTCTACTTGGGGCAGGAGCCTGTCCCCAACCCGAAGAGGACAATCCACACTTTTTCCGGCTGAGGACCATGGACTCGGACTTGGAGGTGCTGATTCTCATCCAGCCGGTTCACACTCAGCGGCAAACCGTCCTAGCAAGAACTGTAGGTCATTGCTGGATAAAGCCAACAGGACAACATCATCTGCAAACAACAGAGATGAGATCCTGTGGTCACCAAACATGACACCCTCCATTCCCTGGCTGCACCTAGAAATCCTGTCCATAAAAATTATGAACAGGATCGGTGACAAAGGGCAGCCCTGGCGGAGTCCGACTCTCACTGGGAATGAGCCCGACCGAGTGTTGGTAATACGAACCAAACTCTCACAACGGTCATACAGAGACCGAATAGCTTGTAACAACAAGCCTGATACCCCATACTCCCAAAGCACCCCCCCCCCACACACACACACACAAAAAAAACAAAAAAAAAACACGAGGGACGCAGTCGAATGCCTTCTCCAAGTCCACAAAACACATGTAAACTGGTTGGGCAAACACCCACAAACCCTCGAGGATTCTCGAGAGGGTAAAGGGCTGGTCCGATGTGCTACGGCCAGGACGAAAACCACATTGCTCCTCCTGAATCCGAGGTTTGACCAACGGCCAGACTCTCCTCTCCTGTACCCTGGCATAGACCTTCCCAGGGAGGCTGAGGAGTGTGATCCCTCTAAAGTTGGAGCACACCCTCCGGTCCCCCTTTTTTGAAGAGAGGAACCACCACCCCGGTTTGCCATGCCAAAGGCACTGTCTCCAGCCTCCACACAATGTTGCAGAGGCGTGTCAACCATGACAGCCCTACAACATCCAGGGCCTTGAGGTACTCAGGGCGAATCTCGTCCACCCCCAGGGCGCGGCCACCAAAGAAATTTTTAACCACCTTGGCGACCTCAGCCCCTGTGATAGACGAGTCGTCCCCCTCGTCCACAAACCCCTCTTCCTCTGTGGAAGGTGTATCAGTGGGATTGAGGAGATCCTAAAAGTATTCCTACCACCACCCGATGATATCACCAGTCGAAGTCAACAGTGCCCCATCCGCACCATACACAATGTGGACAGGGAGCTGCTTCCCCCTCCTGAGCCGCCGGACAGTTTGCCAGAATCTCTTCGAGGCCGACCGAAAGTCTTGTTCCATGGCCTCACTGAACTCCTACCACACCAGAGTTTTTGCTACAGCAAACACCCGAGCTGCACTCCGCTTGGCCTGCTGGTACACCTCAGCTGCTTCGGGAGTCCCACAAGCCAACCAAGCTCGATAGAACTCCTTCTTCAACTTAATGGCCCCCCTCACCACTGGTGTCTACCACTTGGATCGGGGGTTGCTACCACGAGATGCCCCGACGACCTTGCGGCCGCAGCTCTGGGCAGCCGCTTCAACAATGGAGGTGGAGAACATGGCCCATACAGACTCCATGTCTCCAGACTCCCTCGGAATCAGGTTCAGGTTCAGGTTACTTTATTTTTACCCGTAGGTAGATTTGTTATGTGGAATGTGGTTGAAGTTCTTCCAGAGGTGGGAGTTGAAGACCTCCCGGACAAGGGCCTCAGCCAGACATTCCCCATACACCCTCACTTTACGTTTGGGTCTACCAGGTCTGAATGGCATCCTCCCCTGCCATCGGATCCAACTCACCACCAGGTGGTGATCAGTTGACAGCGCTGCACCTCTCTTTACTCGAGTGTCCAAGACATACGGTCGCAGGTCTGATGACACAGTAACAAAATCAATCATCGACCTGCGACCTAGGGTGTCCTGGTGCCAGGTGCACATATAGACACCCTTATGCTTGAACATAGTGTTCGTTATGGACAAACTGTGGTTAGCACAGAAGTCCAATAACTGAACACCACTAGGGCTCAGATCGGGCAGGCCGTTCCTCCCAAATACCCCCTTCTAGGTTTCACTGTCATTGCCCATGTACGCATTGAAGTCACCCAGTAGGACAATGGAGTCTCAAAGACGAGCATTTTCCAGCACCCCAGTCCGAGACTCCAAAAAGGGTGGGTACTCTGAACCATCATTTGGTGCATAAGCACAAATGATGGTCAGGACCCGTTTCCCAACCCGAAGGCACAGTGAAGCAACCCTTTTGTCCACCAGGGAAAACTCCAATATAGAGACAGCAAGGTGGGGGGATACAAGAATACCCACCTCTGTTCATCACCTCTTGCCCGGGGCAACTCCAGAGTAGGCCAAGCTCCAGCCCCTCTCCAGGAGACTGGTTGAGGTGAGGCCAACCATATCTAGCTGGTATCTCTCAACCTCATGCACCAGCTCAGGCTCCTTCCCCACCAGAGAGGTGACATTCCACATACCAAAAGCCAGTTTAGGAAGCTTGGAATCAGACCGCCAAGGTCTCTGCCTTTGACCGCCACCTGATCCACATAGCACCAGACCCCCATGACAGGTGGTGAGCCCACTGGAGGGCAGACCCATGTAACTCCTTCGGGCTGAGCCCGGCCAGGTCCCAGACACTAGCCATCGAGACCCTCCTCCAGGCCTGGCTCCAGGGTGGGGCCCTGGTAATCCCATACCGGGTGAGGTACACTGAATCCTTGTTCTAGTATTTATCATGAGAGTCTGTTGGATCGTTCTTAGTCTGGTCCTTCACCCAGGACCAGTTTTTCTTGGGTGACCCTACCAGAGGCAAATTGCCCCTGACAACATAGCTCCTGCTATCACTGGGGTACGCAAACCCCCCACCACGATAAGGTGACGATCATACGTCAAATAGGTTCATTTTGTCTTCTTTTAATTATTTATCTTTTGTTCATATAAAAGACAAAAAATAAAATAGAAAGATTCTGATGAAGGCTGCAGTGCAGTTGAAACACGTAAAGAAGATAAAGACATCTTTCTATTTTATTTTTTGTCTTTTATATGAACAAAAGATAAATAAGGTGACGATCCATGAGGGGTAATTTGTTGTCATTAATTTGAAACTTTTTTCTCATAAATTCCCAAGTTTTCCTGTAAATTTTCCAACTTTGTTCTTGTAAATTTGCAGCTTTTTTCTCATAAATTTGTAGCTTTTTCTCATAAATTTGCAGCTTTTTTCTCATAAATTTGTAACTTTTTTCTCACAGTTATGCAACTTTTTCTTAATAATTTTTTTTTAAATCCTCATAAATTTGCAACTTTTTTCTCACAATTATGGAACTTTTTCCTAATAGTTAAAAAAAATCCTCATAAATTTACAACTTTTTCTCGGTAAATTTGTAACTTTTTTCTCACAATTATGCAACTTTTTCATCATAAATTTTTTACTTTTTTCTCATAAATTTACTACTTTTTTCTCATAAATCTGCAGCTTTTTTCTTAAATTTGCAGTTTTTCTCATAAATTTAAACCTTTTTTCTCATAAATTTGAAAACTTTTTCCTGTAGATTTGCAACATTTTTCTCATAAATTTGCATCTTTTTCCTCATAAATTTGCTACTTATTTCTCAAAAATCTGCAGCCTTTTCTCATAAATTTGCAGCTTTTTCTCATAAATTTGCAACTTTTTCTCATAAATTTGCAGCTTTTTCTCATAAATTTGCAACTTTTTTCTTGTAAATTTGCAGCTTTTTCTCTTAAATTAGCAATTTTTGTCTCATAAATTTGAAGCTTTTTCTCATAAATTTGCAACTTTTTTCTTATAAATTTGAAGCTTTTTTCTCATAAATTTGCAGCTTTTTCTCATAAATTTGCAACTTCCATCCATCCATCCATCCATCCAACTTTTTCTGCTTAATCCTTTTTGGTAGCGGGGGGGGGGGGGGGGGGGGGCTGGAGCCTATCCCAGCATCTTTTTTCTCATAAATTTGCAGCTTTTTCTCTAAACTTTGCAGTTTTTTCTCATAAATTTGCAACTTTTTTCTCATAAATTTGAAGCTTTCTTCTCATAAACTTGGAGCTTTTTTTCTCATAAATTTGCAGCTTTTTCTCATAAATTTGCAACTTCCATCCATCCATCCATCCATCCATCCAACTTTTTCTGCTTAATCCTTTTTGGTAGCGGGGGGGGGGGGGGGCTGGAGCCTATCCCAGCATCTTTTTTCTCATAAATTTGCAGCTTTTTCTCTTAACTTTGCAGTTTTTCTCATAAATTTGCAACTTTTTTCTCATAAATTTGAAGCTTTCTTCTCATAAACTTGGAGCTTTTTTTCTCATAAATTTGCAGCTTTTTTCTCATAAATTTGCTACTTTTTCTCATAAATCTGCAGCTTTTTCTCTTAAACTTGCAAAAATTTTGCTCATAAATTTGCATTTTTATCCTCATAAACTTGCTAATTTTTTTCTCATAAATTTGCAGCTTTTTCTCATAAATTTGCAACTTCCATCCATCCATCTATCTTCTTATGTTTAATCCTTTTCAGATCACGGGGGTGGGGGGGCTGGAGCCTATCCCAGCATCTTTTTTCTCATAAATTTGCAGCTTTTTCTCTTAAATTTGCATTTTTTCTCATAAATTTGCAACTTTTTTCTCATAAATTTGAAGCTTTCTTCTCATAAATTTGGAGCTTTTTTTCTTATAAATTTACAACTTTTTCTCACCAATCTGCAGCTTTTACTCTTAAATTTGCAAAATTTTTCTCAAAAATTAGCATCTTTTTCCTCATAAATTTGCTACTTTTTTTCTCATAAATCTGCAGCTTTTTCTCTTAAATTTGCAGTTTTTCTCATAAACTTGGCAATTTTTTTCTCATAAATTTGATGCTTTTTTCTCATAAATTTGCAGCTTTTTCTCTTAAAGTTGAAAATTTTTTCTCATAAATTTGCAGCTTTTTCTCATACATTTGCAGCTTTTTTTCTCATAAATTTGTAACTTTTTTTCCTCATAAATTTGCATCTTTATCCTCATAAATTTGCTCCTTTTTTCTCACAAATCTGCAGCTTTTTCTCTTAAATTTGCAAAAGAATTTTCTCAAAAATTTGCATCTTTATCCTCATAAATTTGCTACTTTTTTCTCACAAATCTGCAGCTTTTTCTCTTAAATTTGCAGTTTTTCTCATAATTTTGCAGCTTTTTCTCTTAAATTTGCTAAATTTTTCTCCTAAATTTGCATCTTTATCCTCATAAATTTGCTACTTTTTCTCATAAATCTGCCACTTTTTCTCATAAATTTGTATCTTTTTCTCATATATTTGCATCTTTTTCTCTTAAATTTGTAACTTTTTCTCATAAATTTGCAGCTTTTTCTCTTAAATTTGTAACTTTTTTCTCATAAATTTGCAGCTTTTTCTCTTAAATTTGCTACTTTTTTCTCACAAATCTGCAGCTTTTTCTCTTAAATTTGCAGTTTTTCTCATAAATTTGCAACTTTTTTCTCTTAAATTTGTAACTTTTTTCTCATAATTTTGCAGCTTTTTCTCGTAAATTTGCTAAATTTTTCTCCTAAATTTGCATCTTTATTCTCATAAATTTGCTACTTTTTCTCATAAATCTGCCGCTTTTTCTCATAAATTTGATGTTTTTTTCTCATAAATTTGCAGCTTTTTTCTCATAAATTTGTAACTTTTTTTTCATAAATTTGCAGCTTTTTCTCATAAATTTGGAACTTTTTCTCATAAATTTGCAACTTTTTCTCTTAAATTTGCAATTTTTTTCTCATAAATTTGCATCTTTTTTTCATACATTTGTAACTTTTCTCATAAAATTTGCAGCTTTTTCTCTTTAATTTGCAAAATTTTTCTCATAAATTTGCATCTTTATCCTCATAAATGTGCTACTTTTTTCTCATAAATCTGCAGCTTTTTCTCTTAAATTTGTAGTTTTTCTCATACATTTGCAACTTTTTTCTCATAAATTTGACGCTTTTTTCTCATAAATTTGCAGTGTTTTCCTCATAAATTTGTAACTTTTTTCTCATAAATTTGCAGCTTTTTCTCATAAATTTCCATTTTTTTCCTCATAAATTTGTAGCTTTTTCTCATACATTTCCAACTTTTTTCCTGAATTTGTGAGATCAAAGTGCATCCCACATGTCTTGATCAAAGGCCTCCAAGACTCCCTCAAATTTACATTTTTTCTAATTATTTTTGATTGTTTTCTTGTACATTTAACATTTTTTCTTGTATTTTTGAGATGTACATAAAACTGTGAGACAGTATGGATCCCTGTTAAGAAACTTTAACATGTGAATGTATGGGGATTGGCTCACTGAGGGATACGCCCTCCAGTGGACAGGAGAGGAAGTGCAGAGAACTTAGCGGTTATAGAGAAGAAAGCCTCAATACAATAACAAAGTGAAGAAGTGAGGAAAAAGTTGCAAATTATTATTTAAAGAAAAGAATGTAATCTGTAAGAAAAACTTCAAAATAACGAGAAAGAAAATCTAAAAATTTATGGGAAAAGAATTACACATAATATGGAAAAAATAGATTGACATGCTCAAAGTTAGAAAAAGGAATATTTTCCTCCATGTCAGTTTCTGTGCCCTTATTAAAGCTTTAGCATTAATTGCTTGGTACCTTTCTGCTTGTCCATGTCTGTCTCCTCAGCCGCTGTGCACGTTCATGTCTTCGCTGAAGAAAAGTTCCTGCTCCCTCTGAGGAGCAGCCGGAGTTGTGCGGCTCACAGCCACCGCTGCATGACCTCAGCAGGGAGGAGAAGACAGGAGGAGGAGAGCACTGTCATTATGGATGGGGGGGGGGGGGGGGTCCTCCAACACACAGCTCCACACACCACCGCCAGGGACATTTGTCTCAGAAATCTGCAACTTTCTCCTCATCATTTTTGAACTTTTTGTCTTAAGAAATTTCAGCTTTTTTCCTATACATTTCCAACTTTTTTTCCTCATAAATTTGCAACTTTTTCCCTCACAATTATGCAACTTTTTCCTAACAGTTAAAAAAAATCCTCATAAATTTGCAACTTTTTCCCTCACAATTATGCAACTTTTCCTAATAGATAAAAAAAATTCTCATAAATTTACAACTTTTTCTCTGTAAATTAGTAACGTTTTTCTCACAATTATGAAAAAAAATTTCATAAATTTTTTACTTTTTTCTCATAAATTTACAACCTTTATCCTGTAGATTTGCAACATTTTACTCATAAATTTGCAACTTTTTTCTTCAAACATTTGCAGCTTTTTTCCCTGCAAATTTGCAACTTTTTCTCACAATTCTGCAACTTTTTAAAAAAAATTAAAACTTGATTCTCAGACATTTGCAGCTTTTTTTTACCCTGTGACTGCAACTTTTTTTCTCATAATTATGTAACTTTTTCCTCATAATTTTCTTTTACATTTTTTCCTCATACATTTGCAACTTTTTCTCATAAATTTTAAACCTTTTTCCTGTAGATTTTCAATTTTTTTCTTATAAATTTGCATCTTTTTCCTCATAATTTGCAACTTTTTTCTCATAAATTCCCAGTTTTTTCCCTATAAATTTTCTTGTAGACTTGCAATTTTTCTCAATAATTCTGCAACTTTTTCCTCATAAATTTTTTAACTTTTTTTCCTCAAATGTTTGCAACTTTATTCCCTGTAAATTTTCCTTTTTTTTCTGAGAAATTTGCCACTTTTCTTCTCATAAATTTGTATCTTTTCCCGTGAATTTTCAATTGCTTTCCTGTGTGTGTGTGTGGGGGGGGGGGGCATTCCTGGATGACAATAAAAACAATAAAGCATTAAGTAGAATAAAGATGTACCCATGCAGCTAATATGAAAGTTGGAAATTTATTAGAAAAAAACACAAGTTTTCATGAAAAAAGTTGAAGTTAATGTCAAGGTAATTTCAATTCTCCCCCCAAAATGTTGAACTTGTGGGTTGCCGGGGCCTGTTGCATTTGCTTGCGTTGCTTCACAGCCAGAAACTGTGAAGCAACGCAAGCAGTCATGCAAGCAAACACAGAAATAAGCTAGCTGCAATGCAAATCTGGTCCCAGCATAAAATATTTCCTACAGTTAGAGGAATGATATTAATAAATGGAGAAATTAAATGCATTTAAGTCTTTACACTGTGGAGACGAAAATAGATGCAATTTCTGGGGGAAAAAAGCAGTAAAATGCATCTGGCCCAAAGGTGGGTCGTCTCCACAGTCCTGCCCCGACTCTCCTGCAGAAACTGTTTGATGTTTGGACCAACAGAAGGTGAGTTTTAGGATGGAGGCATTTTCCAGCAGGAGTCGTTGGCAGGAAATGCACTGAGTATGATTGAAGAAATGTATTACATTTATTAGCTTCAATCATCATAATTTCATTCTGATTGCCACAGAATTTTACACCAGAGCAAATTCAGGTCAGTTTTTGGGGGGTTCTTTCCTTGGCATGTTTGACTTTACTTCCTCTAAAAGTTCATGTCTAAAAGTATTGAATACTGGCTCAGATTTTTTTTGCAGTGATCTGAAGGCTGACTTTTATTTTGACAGATCACACTGTAGTTGAGCTGTTGTTGACATAATGCACGGCCCAGGAGACACACATGCAGGCTCAGGATAGATTTAACAGCTTTATTAACAACAGGGGTGTGTGTGGCTGCGTGTCTGTGGAATAAGAATGTATTGGTGGTGGCGTCTGCGTCAGGCACGGGGGCAGGAAGTCATACAGCCGGACAACCCTATGGGAGAGAGCAGAGGGAGAAGGGTAACGGGCACCACACCAATACAGGGAATAATGATGGTAGCTGGCTTACTTGGTTATGACAGGTGGCTGGCATCGACAAGGGCGAGGCCCGGGAGACAGCGACCCGCAGTACCTGTGGCAGCAGCGTAGAGCCAGAGGCGAGGTGAGGAAGTCCGCCGCCGGGAATGTCCACCTGTGCACAGGGGAAGGCTAGAAGAGAGAGGTAAGGGGAGCTTACCCAGATAATCTTCGCTAGTAGGTTTGAGATCCGTAGTAGCAAAGGGGCCGAAGTTGAGAGACGGCTTCAGGCCGAAGCCCAGGGCAGAGTGGATTAAATACCTCGCCGCTGACGAGGAGCAGGTGTGCGCGCGGCTGGCGCCGCTGATGAGCGGCGAGTCATGACAGTACTCCCCCCTCTAGCAGCGCCTCCTGGCAATGGTTTTTCCGGGTGCGCTCGATGGAACTCAGAGATGAGGGACCGATCCAACACCAGCGAGGAAGGCACCCACTGTCTCCACTCGGGTCCATAGCCCTCCCAATCCACCAAGTACTGCAATCCGCGACCCCGGCGTCGGGCGTCCAAGATCTCAGCGACGGTCCAGGCCGGATGGCCACCAATCATCCGGGAAGCGGGGTGCGCCGCAGGTGGAGGGCAGAGGGGGTCAGAGACCACCGGTTTAATTTTGGAGACGTGGAAGGTGGGATGGATGCGGAGGGAGGAGGGAATAGCCACACGCACAGCCACCGGGTTGACAATCCTGGTTATGGGATAAGGGCCAATGAACCGTTGGGCCAGCTTTCTCCTCTCACCCTTAAGGTTAACGTCCTGAGCGGATACCCAAACTTGTTGTCCCACCTGGTAGGCAGGTGCAGGCCTCCTGTGTCGGTCCGCCGTGGACTTATTGCGCTCCACCGTGCGTAAAAGCACATTGCGCACCGTGGACCAAAGGGAGCGACACCACCTAAGGTGTGCCTGGACAGAGGGAACAGCCAACTCGCCCTCCTGCGCGGGGAATAGAGGTGGATCATAACCCAGGGATGTTTTAAAGGGCGACATCCCGATGGCAGAGGAGCGAGAGGTGTTGTAGGCGTACTCCATCCAGGCGAGGTGAGAGCTCCAGGACGTGGGTTTGGAAGAAGTGACGCAGCCTCCAGCTCCTGGTTAGTTCGCTCACACTGCCCATTAGACTGGGGGTGATGGCCGGAGGAGAGGCTTACTTTGGCTCCCAGGGCGTTACACAAGGACCTCCAGACGTCCGAGGAGAACTGGGGGCCACGATCGGAGACCACATCGACCGGGATTCCATGCAGTCTGACCACGTGTTGGATGAAGAGGTCCGCCGTCTCCAAGGCTGAGGGGAGTCCACGTAGGGGCACAAAGTGGGCGGCCTTGGAAAAACGGTCAACAATGGTCAGAACTGTGTCAAAGTTGTTGGAGACAGGGAGCCCGGTGACGAAGTCTAGGGCGATGTGCGACCAGGGCCTGCCAGGGACGGGCAGGGGCTGGAGCAGACCCGCAGGGGGGGGGCGTTACCTGACTTACTGGTGGCGCAGACGGGGCAGGCTCGGGCGTAACGGGCGGCATCCTTCCGCAGGCCTGGCCACCAAAAGGATCGCTGGAGGAGATCAATCATCCGTGAAGCTCCAGGATGGCAGGTGAGCTTAGAGGTGTGAAGCCAGTGTATAACGTCCCCCCGGACGGCAGATGGCACGAAGAGCCTCCCCTCCGGTCCGCCGCCAGGGTCCGGTTCCGACTCCTGCGCCCTCCGGATCTTGTCTTCTATGTCCCAAGAAACAGCCCCCACGACGCACGACCTGGGTAGGATGGTGTGGACAGCGTCTTCTGTGGCCTCCGGGGCAAACTGCCTGGAGAGGGCGTCGGGCAGGCCGTTCTTGGAGCCGGGCCTGTAAGTGATGCTGAACTTAAACCTTGCAAAGAACAGGGACCAGCGCACCTGGCGGGCATTCAGATGCTTGGCAGATCTTAGATACTCCAGGTTCTTGTGGTCTGTTAGGACCACAAAAGGCAAGGCTGCCCCCTCCAGCCAATGACGCCATTCTTGAAGGGCAAGCTTGATGGCAAGAAGCTCTCTGTCCCCCACGTCGTAATTACGCTCCGCAGGGGACAGGTGCCGAGAGAAGAAGGCGCAGGGTCGCTTGACTCCGTTGGCAGGAGACCGCTGGGACAGCACCGCCCCCACCCCCGTGTCCGAAGCGTCCACCTCCACAATACACTGCAGCGCGGGATCGACCTGGCTGAGGACCCGGGAGGAGGAAAACTCCGTCTTCAGCGCCTGGAAAGCCGTAGCGGCCTCTTCAGTCCACCGGAATGGGGTCTTAGGGGAGGTGAGGCGGGTCAGGGGCCCGACGATGGCTCCAAAGTTCGGGACAAAGCGGCGGTAGAAATTGGCGAACCCGATTAATTGCTGAACCTGTTTCCTAGAGGTTGGTGTGGGCCAATCCACCACCGCTTTGATCTTCGCTGGGTCCGGAAGCACCTGGTCATGGGAGATGACGAACCCCAGGAAGGAAGTCGTTTTGGCGTAGAATTCACATTTCTCCGCCTTGACATACAAACGGTTCTCCAGCAGTCTCTGCAGGACCCACCTCACGTGGACCTGATGTTCATCCCTGGACCTGGAGAAGATGAGGATGTCGTCCAGGTAGACGAATACAAACAGGCCGATGAAATCCCGGAGGACGTCATTGATGAGGCGCTGGAAGACGGCTGGAGCGTTGGTCAACCCAAACGGCATCACAAGGTATTCAAAATGACCGTTAGGGGTGCGGAAGGCTGTCTTCCACTCATCTCCCTCCCGGATCTGGACGAGGTGGTAAGCGCTGCGGAGATCCAGCTTAGTAAACCAGGTCACCCCCTGGAGGGAATGGAAGGCGGTATCCATAAGGGGCAGGGTGTATCGGTCCTTCTCCGTGATGTCGTTGAGCGCTCGATAATCAATGCAAGGACGAAGGGACCCGTCCTTCTTTCCCATGAAGAAGAACCCTGCGCCTACTGGAGAGGAAGATGGTCGGATGATCCCAGCACTGAGCGACTCCTTCAGGTAGCTGTTCATGGCCTCCGGCAGTGGCTCAGGAGGTAGAGCAGGTTGTCCAATAACCACATGGTTGGCAGTTCAAATCCTGCTCTCCCCAGATATCCTGCCGTTGTGTCCCTGGGCAAGACACTTCACCCCAATTGCTCCTGGTGGGTCTGGAAGCGCCATGTTAGGCAGCATGCCACCATCAGTGTGTGAATGTGTGTGTGAATGGGTGGATAGCAGGATCTGTAAAGCGCTTTGGTCAACAAGAGATGAGAATAAAAGCGCTATATAAGTGAATGCCATTTACCATTTACCATTTTTCTCTGGCGCTGACAGGCTTTAGAGGTGTCCTGAGGGTAGGGGCGCCCCCTGGCGGATGTTAATGGCGCAGTCGTAGGGCCGGTGAGGAGGCAGAGACATCGCCTTGGACTTGCTGAAAACAGCACCCAGGTCGTGGAATTCTGAGGGCACAAGGGTGAGATCCGGGGGCGCAGTGTCCTGAGCTGTGGGAGGCGAGGACGGGGCGCAGGCAGCAGATTGGAGACAGGTGCCCATACAGAAAGTGCTCCACGCTGACACCTTCCCAGTCTTCCAGTCCAAGGCGGGGTTGTGGAGGCAGAGCCAGGGATATCCGAGGATGACAGGAGTTACCGAGGTGGGCAGGACGTAGAAAGAGATCTCCTCCCGGTGGTTTCCAGAGATGATCACCGGGACGGAAGATGTTCGGTGAGTTACTTTTCCCAGGGAAACTCGGGAGAGATTAACCAGGGCGAGAGGAGTGTCGAGGGGGTGACAATGGATGCCCAGTCGGGTTGCCAGGCTCTGTGAAATAAAGCTACCCTCCGCGCCTGAATCCACCAGTGCATGTGTGAGGTGCCCAGTGAGGTTGTGACAGAAGCAGATGGGCAGCGTCAAATGTGTGAGGGGATTTAACCGATTAGAGTCCGCGAGGCCCCCTACAGTGACTCGCGGACCACCTCGTTTGGCTTCTCCGGACAACTCTCCACCGTGTGCTGGCTACCCCCGCAATACATGCAGAGGCCCAGGTCACGGCGGCGCTGTTTCTCCGCCAGGGGGAGCTTTGTCTGGCCCGTCACCATCGGTTCCGACTCCTCGGAGACCTCCGGTGGCGGCAACGCCAGGTGGCGAGCTTGGGGCAGACGTGCAGAGGCGCCACGCGAGCGAGAAGACTGCTTCCGCTCAGAGGCGCGCTCGCGCAGCCTGTTATCCAAACTGATGGTAAGAGAAATCAGCTCCGACAGCGTCTCCGGGGTATCCCGGCCGGCCAGCTCATCCCTCAGACCAGAATTTAGGCTGCGGAGGAAGATGCCGCAGAGCGCATGCTCTTCCCAGCCAACCTCCTCCGCGGTAACCCGGAAGTCGATCGCGTAGTCGGCCGCCGATCGGCTCCCCTGTTGGAGTCCGAGAAGGCGGTCGACCTGGACACTGTCCAAACGCGAGTGATCGAATACTTCCAGAAATTGTTGCACAAATTGGCCATAGGTGAGGGTGGCGTAGCTGGGCTTCACCATAATGGCGTAAGCCCAGGTAAGCGCGTGGCCCTCTAGGAGATTACCTATGTAGCCAATTCTGCTATGGTCTGAGGGAAAGTCTCCAGGAATGCGGAGAAACACGGACTCACACTGCATAATAAAACCCCGAGCTCCACCCAGCTTACCGCTAAAGCGAGCGGGAGTGGGGATTGGTGTGAGCCATGTTGGCGCACCCGAAGTGAGCTGGACAGCCACTGGAGCCGCAGGAGCTGCGCCACCCGGACGAGCCGAGGGGAACGGCTGCTGGGGATCCAAGCGGTCTAATCGGTTAGTAATGACAATTAACTGGTTTAATATCACCTGTTGCTGATGGGCTATTAAATCCACCCGAGCTTCGAGGGTGGAAAGACGGCGTGCGAGCCCGCTGTCTGCCGAGCCGCTCTGCTGAAGCCGTACTGACATAATGCACGGTCCAGGAGACACACACGCAGGCTCAGGATAGATTTAACAGCTTTATTAACAACAGGGGTGTGTGTGGCTGCGTGTCTGTGGAATAAGAATGTATTGGTGGTGGCGTCTGCGTCAGGCACGGGGGCAGGAAACCGTACAGCCGGACAACCCTATGGGAGAGAGCAGAGGGAGAAGGGTAACGGGCCCCACACCAATACAGGGAATAATGATGGTAGCTGGCTTACTTGGTTATGACAGGTGGCTGACGTCGACAAGGGCGAGGCCCGGGAGACAGCGACCCGCAGTACCTGTGGCAGCAGTGTAGAGCCAGTGGCGAGGTGAGGAAGTCCGCCGCCGGGAATGTCCACCTGTGCACAGGGGAAGGCTAGAAGAGAGAGGTAAGGGGAGCTTACCCAGATAATCTTCGCTAGTAGGTTTGAGATCCGTAGTAGCAAAGGGGCCGAAGTTGAGAGACGGCTTCAGGCCGAAGCCCAGGGCAGAGTGGATTAAATACCTCGCCGCTGACGAGGAGCAGGTGTGCGCGCGGCTGGCGCCGCTGATGAGCAGCGAGTCATGACAGTTGTCAGTTTTGATTATACTGTAATTCGAACCTTTTTACTTTATAGTGCTGATTAAATGTCAGTTGTCTCATGTTTGTGTGTTCAGTCTTTATAAAAGTTCTCCTGTCTGTGTACAGCTGCACACAGTCTCCGTTATGCTACATCTGCAAAATGTCAAAAATGTCATCAGTTCAATTAATACATTAATAAATGCATGCAGACTGGATCTGTAGGTTCATGATTAAAAGTGAAACTATTGGGTATCTGACATGAAAATTAAGCTGACAGGTAATAATAATATGGCAGAATTTTTACAAACCTAAGTGGCTGATAATGAAGAAAATATGATAAAAAATTTAAAGTCTCATCCAACACACACACACACACCAAGACAAATCCTCCTTCCAAAGAAGTTCATCTAGCTGAATAAATCCACACTCAGACACCAGCTGGAATTAACACATTTTATTGGAAAGCTGACTCAGCAATGAACAATAAATGAAAAACAATTTCTGTCATCATCAAAACTGTAACTAGAACATCATTACAACATTAACTGAAAATAAATGATCAAAAAATAATGCATATGTAATAATAATATGTAAATAAATTATGCTCAGAAACAAGTTTGCACCAGCTTGACACATTCATAAATGACCCTAACTAATCCATAAACTGACCATAAAACCTGAAACATGTGGATGAACTAAAGAATCCAAGAGTCTCAAACAATCTGGAAAAAAAAAATCATGATCGTCTTTTTATTTTAAACTGTAACTAGAACATCATTACAACATTAACTGAAAATAAATGATCAAAAAATAATGCATATGTAATAATAATATGTAAATAAATTATGCTCAGAAACAAGTTTGCACCAGCTTGACACATTCATAAATGACCCTAACTAATCCATAAACTGACCATAAAACCTGAAACATGTGGATGAACTAAAGAATCCAAGAGTCTCAAACAATCTGGAAAAAAAAAATCATGATCGTCTTTTTATTCTGTTATTATGTAGACTTGGATCACTGCGATTTCTAACTCCCTTTGAAACACTAAAATGTCTGGAAAATAAACATAATTTAAAGCCCATTTACCAGCCTGGTTGTCGGGTTCTATTTTAGAGTTGGTGGTATTACAGCGTCACTCCCTTAGATGAGCGTTGTCGCACAAGGTCGCACGACAGTCCCGCCCATTTCTGTGTGTCTGCAATGATGGGCCGCAATTCTCGGCAAGAGAGCAGAACTCGGCCCGACAGCGCCCACCCTGGAGCCAAGTGGGGGGGAGGGGCTTGATGGCTAGCATCTGGTGGCCAGGTTTCTGTCCATGGGACCCAGCCAGGCTCAGCCCGAAGAAATTACATGGGTCCGCCCTCCAGTGGGCTCACCACCTGATGAAGGGGCCATGGGGGTCCGGTGCTATGTGAATCAGATGATGGTCGAAGGTATAGACCTTGGTGGTCTGATCCCAGGCTTCTTAAACTGGCTTTTGGGATATGAAATGCCACCTCTCTGGTGGGGAAGGAGCCTGAGCTGGTGCATGAGGTTGAGCGATACCGGCTAGATATAGTCAGCCTCACCTCAACACACAGCTCTGGTTCTGGAACCAGTCTCCTGGAGTGGGACTGGAGCTTGGCCTACTTTGGAGTTGCCCCGGGCGAGAGGCGACGAGCAGAGGTGGGTATTCTTGTATCCCCCTACCTTGCTGCCTCTATATTGGAGTTCTCCCCGGTGGATGAAAGGGTTGTTCCCCTCCGCCTTCATTTGTGCCTTTGCACCAAATGATGTTTCAGAGTACCCATCCTTTTTGGAGTCTGTGACTGGGGTGCTGGAGGGTGCTCCTCTTGGAGACTCCATTGTCCTACTGGGGGACTTCAATGTGCATGTGGGCAACGACAGTGAAACCTGGAGGGGGGTGATTGGGAAGAACGGCCTGCCCGATCTGAACCCGAATGGTGTTCAGTTATTGGACTTCTGTGCCAACCACAGTTTGTCCATAACAAACACCATGTTCAAACATAAGGGTGTTCATATGTGCACTTGGCACCAGGACACCCTAGGTCACAGGCTGATGATTGATTTTGTTATCGTGTCATCAGACCTGCAACCGTATGTCTTGGACACTCGGGTAAAGAGAGGTGCAGAGCTGTCAACTGATCACCACCTGGTGGTGAGTTGGATCCGATGGCAGGGGAGGAAGCCATTCAGACCTGGTAGACCCCAAATGTATAGTGAGGGTGTGCTGGGAACGTCTGGCTGAGGCTTCTGTCCGTGAGGTCTTCAACTCCTACCTCCAGAAGAACTTAAACGCATTCCGAGGAAGTCTGAATGGGCCATGTTCTCCACCTCTATTGTTGAAGCGGCTGCCCAGAGCTGCGGCCGCAAGGTTGTCAGTGCATCTCGTGGTGACAACCCCCAAAACAAGTGGTGGACACCACTGGTGAGGGGGGCCATTAAGCTGAAGAAGGAGTCCTATCAAGCTTGGTTGGCTCGTGGGACTCCCAAAGCAGCTGAGGTGTACCGGGAGGCAAAGTGGAGTGCAGCTTGGGTAGTTGCTGTAGCAAAACCTCTGGTGTGGGAGGAGTTTGGTGAGGCCATGGAACAAGACTTTCGGTTGGCCTTGAAAAGATTCTGGCAAACTGTCCGGCAGCTCAGGAGGAGGAAGCAGCTCCCTGTCTACACTGTGTATGGTGCGGCTGGGGTGCTGCTGACTTTGAGTGGGGATATCATCAAGTGGTGGAAGGAATACTTGGAGGATATCCTCAGTCCCACTGATACGCCTTCCACAGAGGAAGCAGGGCTTATAGATGAGGGGGACGACTCGCCCATCACAGGGGCTGAGGTTGCCAAGGTGGTTAAAAAACTCATTGGAGGCCAGGACCCAGGGGTGGACAAGATTTGCCCTGAGTACCCCAAGGCCCTGGACGTTGTAGGGCTGTCATGGTTGACACACCTCTGCAACATTGGGTGGAGGTTGGGGACAGTGCCTTTGGCATGGCAAAACGGGGTGGTGGTTCCTCTCTCCAAGAAACGGGACTGGAGGGTGTGCTTCAACTTTAGAGGGATCACACTCCTCAGCCTCCCTGGGAAGGTCTATGCCAGGGTACTGGAGAGGAGAGTCCGGCCGTTGGTCGAACCTTGGATTCAGGAGGAGCAATGTGGTTTTCGTCCTGGCCATGGCACATCGGACCAACTCTTCAATTCAATTCAATTCAATTCAATTCAATTCAGTTCAACTTTATTTATATAGCACCATTTAACAACAGCAGTCGTCTCATAGCACTTTCAACTGTAGGGAAAACCCCACAATTGCAGAAAGACCCCAGCAATCAGGTGATCCCCTGTGAGCAAGCACTTAGTGATGGTGGAGAAGAAAAACTCCCTTTGAACAGGAAGAAACCTCCAGCAGAACCAGGCTCAGGGAGGGGCAGTCATCTGCTGCAACTGGCTGGGGGGTGAGGGGATAGAGAAGATGAAAAGAACAGACATGAAGAGAGCAAACAGCACGATGGGGACTCAATCTATGGGAGAGAACAAACAGATGTTAATGACAAGCAAATAAAAAAAAAATTTCAGTGAGAGTGAAGAAAGGAGTGAAGGCCAGTGCATTATTGGAGGTTCCCCAGCTGTCAAGACCTATTAGCAGCATAACTAGGGGAGGGTTCAGAGACACATGATCCCTCCCTAATTGTAGGCTATATCAAAAAGGAAGGTTTTAACCCTCTTCTTAAAAACAGAGCTCGATCTGTAGAAACAGAGATCTTCACCCTCTCGGGAATCCTCGAGGGTTCATTGGAGTTTGCCCAACCAGTTTACATGTGTTTTGTGGACTTGGAAAAGGCATTTGACTGTGTCCCTCGTGGTTTTTTGTGGGGGGTGCTTCAGGAGTATGGGGTATCAGGCTTGTTGTCACGAGCTATCCGGTCTCAGGATTTCTAGGCGCAGCCAAGGATTGGAGGGTGTCATGCTTGGTGACCACAGGATCTCATCTCTGTTGTTTGCAGATGATGTTGTCCTGTTGGCTTCATCCAGCAATGACCTACAGGTCTTACTGGGACAGTTTGCCGCTGAGTGTGAAGCAGCTGGGATGAGAATCAGCACCTCCAAGTCCGAGTCCATGGTCCTCAGCCAGAAAAAGGTAGATTGTCCTCTCTGGGTTGGGGACAGGCTCCTGCCCCAAGTGGAGGAGTTATTCATGAGTGAGGGGAGAATGGAGCGAGAGATTGACAGACGGATTGGAGCAGCATCTGCAGTGATGCGGATGTTGTACCGGTCTGTTGTGGTGAAGAAGGAGCTGAGCTCTAAGGCAAAGCTGTCGATTTACTGGTCAATCTACGTTCCTACTCTCACCTATGGTCATGACCTTTAGGTAATGACTGAAAGAACGAGATCACGGATACAAGTGGCTGAAATGAGCTTTCTCCGTAGGATTGCTGGACTCACCCTTAGAGACAGTATGAGGAGCTCAGTCATCCAGGAGAGGCTCAGAGTAGAACTGCTGCTCCTCTATATTGAAAGGAGCCAGTTGAGGTGTTTTGGGCATCTGATCAGGATGCCTCCTGGATGCCTCCCACTTGAGGTGTTTCGGGCACATCCCTCTCGGAGGAAACCCCAGGGCAGACCCAGGACACCCTGGAGAGACTACGTCTTCCAGTTGGTTTGGGAATGCCTTGGTATCCTCTCTGAAGAGCTGGAGCACGTGGCTGGGAGAGGAAAGTCTGGGCTTCTCTGCCTGAACTGCTGCCTCTGCAACCTGGACCACTGGAAAAGTGGTAGAAGATGGATGGATGGATGGATGGATGGATGGATGGATGGAACACATAAAGACAGATTCAATTAGCTTCAGAGCACAATTCAATTGCATTTTGTCAGGTCATTAATTTAAAGCAGTTTAATTTCACTTAAATAGCCAGCAAAGATGGGTGATGTTTTTGTAAATTTGTCCTTATGAATGACAAATTTGGTTAGAATAATTAAATTATTGATCATTAAATCAGTCCTGGCATTGTTATCCATGTTAATCTGTGGCTGTGGCACAGATGTCGTGTAGCTGACGGATAATCAGAGGGTCAGGGGTTCGATTCACACTCTGCAGTCTGCATGTCAAAGTATCATTGAGCAAGACACTGAATCTGCAGTTGCTCCTGGTGGGTCAGGTCAGCGCCTGTGCACGGTGGCTCCACCACCATCAGTGTGTGAATGGGTGGATAGCAGGATCTGCAAAGCGCTTTGGTCATCCAGAGATGAGGAAGAAGCGCTAGATAAGTGAACGCCGTATACCTCACATACCCAGCCAGCATGTCCATGTGGGCCCCACTATAGGTTTAACTGGGCTGACTTATGGATCCATGTGGGTTCCATGTTGGCCCCATCTGTTCACCCACTGGGCTTTACCTGTGATACAAATATGCAGGTAGTTTACCCGCTTTAAAGCCACTGGGCCCCACATGGATTTCATGTGGGTCAGCAGGTTTCTGTAACACCGGTGCCAGAGGCAAATTTATGAGAAAAAGTCACAAGTTTATGAGAAAAAGTCACAAATTTATGAGAAAAAGTCTAAAGTTTATGAGAAAAACACCATTGAACTGCTGGCTGTCAGTATGAGACCTTATTATATGCCGCGAGAAATGAATTGCGCTTTAATTGTTAACATCTACGTCCCTCCGTCAGCTGATGCAGCGGTGGCCTGTGATGTCATCAGCTCCACTGCGGCCACATTACTGGAGAAGCACCCAGACTCATTCATGGCCATCACAGGTGATTTTAACCATGTCTCAGTGGGAAAAACACTACCAAACTTTCACCAGTTTGTTGACTGTCCCACCAGAGAGAACAAAACACTGGATTTAGTGTATGCCAATGTCAGAGATGCATATTAGTGCCACAGTTCTGCCCCCCATTGACAAATCAGATCACTGCATGGTCATGTTATCACCCAAGTACGTCCCCCTTGTGCAAAGGCAGCCTGCTTATACATGGACTGTGAGGAGGTGGACACAGGAGGCTGCTGATGCACTGCAGGACTGCTTCGAGACGACGGACTGGAGCAGACTCTGTGAACCACATGGGGTGGACATAGACAATATGACTGACTGCATCACAGAATACATTAGATTTTGTGAGGACATGACCATGCCAGCTCAGACTGTACACTGCTTCTCCAACAACAGACCATGGGTCACCAGTGACCTGAAAGCACTTCTGAACAAAAAGAGAGCTTTTAGGGCTGGAGACAAGGAGAAGCTGAGGGGAGTGCAGCATGAGCTGAGAGAGATGCTGAGGAGGTGCAAGGACAATTATAGGAGGAAGTTGGAAGAGAAACTCAGGCAAAACAACACTAAAGATGTGTGGGAGGGAATGAAACAAATCACTGGGTACAAGGGGAGAGTCAGGCAGCCATCTGGGAGCCAGGAGAGAGCTGAGGAACTGAATCTGTTTTTTAATAGGTTCAACTCACAGTCTGTCACCCGAGCAACACAACCAGACCCCCATGCACCCCTCCGCACCAACGCTCCCGTGCAGAACCTCTCTCCATCTCCCCCCTCCTCCTCTTCAGGGGACACCAGGACCCTCCTTCACTTCACGGTGACTACAGATCAGGTGGAGAAACAGCTGGAGAGACTCCATTGGCGGAAGGCTTTGGGCCCTGACAGCATCTCCGCTAGGATCCTGAGGACCTGTGCCAACCAACTAGCTCTGGTACTGAAACACCTGTACAACCTCAGCCTGAGTCTGGAGAGAGTACCGGTGCTGTGGAAGACATCCTGCCTGGTTCCTGTCCCCAAGAAGTCATCTCCATTGGATCTGAATAACAACTGACCAGTTGCCCTCACATCTCATGTGATGAAGGTCCTGGAGAGACTGGTCTTAGCCCACCTGAGGCCACAGGTGAAGACGTGGCTGGACCCTCTGCAGTTTGCATATCAGCCCCATTTAGGAGTTGAAGATGCTGTCATCTACCTGCTGCAACGAGCACATCTGCACCTGGATGGTGGAGGAGATACTGTGAGAATCACTTTTTTTGATTTCTCCAGTGCCTTTAACACCATCCAGCCACTGCTGCTGGATGAGAAGCTGTGGGTAATGGGGGTTGACAGCACTGTGATCTCCTGGATTACCGACTACCTGACAGGCAGACCACAGTTTGTCCGGCTGGGCAGTGTCTTGTCTGGAGTGGTGGCTAGTGATATGGGAGCTCCACAGGGGACTGTGCTCTCTCCTTCTCTTTTTACCTTAGACACCACTGACTTTCAGTACAACACTGAGTCATGCCACCTGCAAAAATTCTCTGATGACTCAGAGAATGACATCATCTATCTATCTATCTATCTATCTATCTAAAAAATCATAAGTTTATGAGAAAAAAGTCACAAATTTATGAGAAAAATTCACAAATGTATGAGAAAAAGTCACAAATTTATGAGAAAAAGTCACAAGTTTATGAGAAAAAAATAAATTTTTGCGAAAAAGACAAATTTATGAGAAAAAGTCAGAAATTTATGAGAAAAGTCACAAATTTATGAGAAAAAGTCACAAGATTATGAGAAAAAGTCACAAATTTATGAAAAAAGTCACAAATTTATGAGAAAAAGTCACAAGTTTGAGAAAAAGTCACAAATTTATGACATCACTGTACGTGCGTGCTTCTGCAGGGCGGCTTGTCACGTGACATCACAAGGCTGTTCATCCGTATCGAAAGTTTTTTTTTAATCAAGAAACAAAATGTATCCATTATTGTCAGTAAATTGTAATCTAATATATCCAATATGAAGCGGATGTTGTTAAAGATAGACCTACCATTACAAACACAGTTTGGGTTGTTTTGAACACTTTTTCTTGAGCTTTTTGTTCACTTCACTTCTCGTCCTCTGGGTGGTGGGAGAAAGCAGTAAGTCTCGCGATGCTTCTATCTATCCGGAAGCGTGGCGGAAGTGGGTGACGAGTTTCCACCTGACGGCTCAGCGGCTAACAGCCACCGGAGAACCGAACTACTCCCCTGCCAAGCACTTTAACCCGGTTCCCTGGTGGGTCAGACGCACGGAGAGAAGGTAAACAGCAGGCTCTGTCACCCAGACGCCATGTCTAATGTAATATTTGCTTGTTTGAGCTGTGAGGTTTTAGGGAAGTCCCCCCGCTGTTAGCCGTTAGCAAGGCGTAGACAACAGTGCAGTTGTTAGCCGTTAGCTGTTAGCAGCAGCAGGAGAAGCGCAGACGTTTCCTCCCCGACAGAAAACAGCTGATTCAGGTTAACACTCATTCTTGACACGGCAGCTTTTACTGTGAAGGGCTGTCACCGTGTTAAACGCCGAACTGAAGCCGGGGGTCGATGAGCATTCAAGCGGGTAGCAGGCTAACAGAGCCGGCTGAGGGCTCGGTTCGGTTTACTGAAGGTTCAGCGGGTCAGAGATGCTCGGTTCGGACTCTGGTGTCATACTGATGATGTAATGTGACTCGACAAGAGTGTATGTAAATGAGTGTCTGTGGTCTCTATAACCTCATTTTTACCTGGACAGAATAGCTTTCATTATCAGTTCCGAGCTTTTGAGGCCTCAGTTTTTGTAATTTGACAGAGTTTTAACCTTGGAGTGACCAAAGTGACCAGAAGGTGCATCTAGGACCCCATGACGGTCTGTCCGGGACTACTTCCTCTTCATTCTTCTGGTTTCTCAGACCTGCACTGCTTCCTTTATCAGTGGCCGTTGCTCTAAAATCTTCTGATCATTTTTAATGATAATGTGCTGTGTGGGACACCGAGTTGGATTTCTTTCACTTATCGTTGCATTCCACCTGACCATGGCCTATCCTGACCCGGAGGTTCACGGTTTCCACCAGCTGATCATCAGCTTGGTCTGCTGGTGGCAGTTCTTCCTCAGGCTCATCCATGAAGTCAGAAGCTCTGCCTCCACCTGCTCCTTTTCGGGATCCATCCCCATCATCTCCTTTAAGAGCTCCAGTGTAGAATGGACGGTCTTGACATTCACTCTTTCTGTGGCTTCAGTGATGGCTTCCCTTTTCACCGCTCCAGTCACTCCCAGCAAAGACAACGCTTTGCAGAGAGAGCGGCGCAAGGAGTCCCGTCAGCCCGTCTCGGTGGCGTCGCAGCAACCGTGCCAGGCCTGATCTCTGCACTCCTCCACCAGATCTTGATACTTGCTCAGTTTCCTCTCATGGGCCTCCTCCATGTGTTCTTCCCACATGATGTAGTGTAATGTGCTTTATTTATATAGTCCTTTAAACAACCCGTAGGTGACCAGAGTGCTTTACAGAAAATAAAACGGCACCAAAAACACAAAGCATTAAAAACAAATTACGTAAACAAAGAAATAAGCACAAATACCTGAAAATAAGAATAAAATAAAAACGAATATCACCACTACTGGGTATTAAAAGCCATCCTAAACAAATATGTTTTAAGTTCTGATTTAAAAAGGTCAGAGAGCGCACAATGGCACGAGATAACATGATGACTTGTCTGATGCAGTCTGAGATGATGGAGTCAGGAGGGCGTGTCGTGTGGCTGGTGTGTTCTGGGAACCGAGGTCCAGTCTGAGGCTGTAGAGGGCAGGCTCGCTCTCATCGGTAGTGCTGCAGCATTCTTGTCACCATTGTGGAAGGAGATGGTGGTCCTTCCCGGGTGGAATTTACTGGATTAAGCAGTTGCTTTAAAAACTTGAAAATTATGAGGCAACAAGTTCCAGAATTTTGAGGAAAAAATTGATAATTTTGAGAAAAAATTTTTTTTTAAAAATCAAGCGGTGGAAGATAGGTGGATGTATGGATGGAGGAAAAAAACTGCAGAATTTTTTTGGGGGGGAAGTTGCGGAATTACAAGATAAAAATTGCAAAATTTTGAGAAAAAAGTTGCAGAGTTTTGAGAAAAAAAGACTTTGCAGTTTTGAGGAAAAAAAATTTATAATTTTGAGAAAAAAAAAATCAAGTGTAGAAGATGGATGGATGGAGAAAAAACTGCAGAATTTTGAGAAGTTACAGAATTTTGAGAAAAAAGTTGGAGCGTTTTGAGAAAAAAAAGTAGAATGTTGAGGGAAAAAGTTGCGGAATTTTGAGGGGGAAAGTTGCAGTTTTGAGGAAAAAAAATTATAATTTTGAGAAAAAAAAAATTAAGTGTAGAAGATGGATGGATGGAGAAAAAAACTGCAGAATTTTGAGAAAAAAGTTGCAAAATTTTGAGGGGAAAAGTTGCAGAATTTTGAGGTGGAAAGTTGCAGTTTTGAGGAAAAAAATTATAATTTTGAGGAAAAAATCAAGCAGTAGAAGATTAATGGATGGAGAAAAAAACTGCAGAATTTTGAGAAGTTACAGAATTTTGAGAAAAAAGTTGCAGAATTTTGAGGGGAAAGGGTTGCAGTTTTGAGGAAAAAAATTTATAATTTTGCAGAAAAAAAATTAAGTGAAGAAGATGGATGGATGGAGAAAAAAACTGCAGAATTTTGAGGAAAAAAGTTGCAAAATTTTGAGGGAAAAAGTTACAGAATATTGAGGGGGAAAAGTTGCGGAATTTTGAGGGGGAAAGTTGCAGTTTTGAGGAAAAAAATTATAATTTTGAGGAAAAAAATCAAGCAGTAGAAGATGGATGGATGGAGAAAAAAACTGCAGAATTTTGAGAAAAGTTACAGAATTTTGAGAAAAAAGTTGCAGAATTTTGAGGAAAAAAAGTTGCAGAATGTTGAGGGGAAAAAAGTCACAAAATTCTGGAAAAAAAAAGTTAAAAATGCACGAAGGAAAAAAATTGAAAGTTTGCGAAAAAAAAAGTTGTAAAACTCTTAAAAAATCTCTTGGAATTAATTGTGACCTCCTTCCCCAAGTCTTGTGTTGTGGGAGCCCCCTAGTGGCTGAGGGGTCCTGGTGCAGCGCCGTGCTCTGTATGCAGGAACGGCGGTGGTCTGAGAGCCAGACTGGTCTGAGAGGCGCTCATCACACTCAGGCGTTTCCCCGTGCTTTGACCTGCAAGTCGAACATCAGAAACAAAGATGGCCGCCGTGCTGATGGAGGTGAAATGAGGATTCCGAGCTGATTGTTTTTGCTGTGTGTGTCCCAGGGTCAGGATGACGGCCGCGCCGTATAACTACTCCTACATCTTCAAGTACATCATCATCGGTGAGTCTCTTAACACGGTTAATTAGCCATGAACTGGAGTCAGCGGCTGTGCTGATGATGTCATTGTGGCTGTGCAGGTGACATGGGCGTGGGCAAGTCCTGTCTGCTCCACCAGTTCACAGAGAAGAAGTGTGAGTCCTCTTCTGCGCTTTCTCTGCTTTGAGCACGAAATGTTTTAGAATTTTATATTCATATTTTTAGAATAATTTTTCTGTCATTTCTGTTTTTTAATTTTTAAGCTTTTTATCATAATTTTCTATTTGTTTTTTTAATTTATTTTAATAATTTTATAATCTTTTCTGTAACTTTTGTGTTTTTCATCATTTTTTTGTATTTTTATAATTTTGTCATTTCTTTAATTTATTTTAATTATTTTTCTGTAATGTTTGTTTTTTCATTATTTTAATCATTTTTTGGTTTTTATATTTTTACAACAATTTTACTGTTTTGGGTTTTCTGTTTTTAATGTTTTAATCTTTTTTACAATCATTTTTTCTGTAATTTATGTTTTAATTTATTTAAATCATTTTTTAAATATTTTTATAATTTTTGGTCATTTCTTTTTTAATTTTTTAAAATCGTTATTTCTGTAATTTCTTTATAAATTTCTTTTAATATTTTTTTGTTTTTATATTATTCTAATAAATTTAGTCATTTTTAAAAATTTTATTCATTTTTTTGTTTTTATATTCTAATAATTTTCTGTAATTTTTAAAATTTATCTTAATCTTTTATAATTTTTAGATTATTCTAATAATTTTTGTCATTTTTAAAATTTATTTTAATAATTTTTGTTTTGATATTCTAATAATTTTTCTGTCATTTTTAAATGTATTTTAATCCTTTTTTTTGTTGTTATTTTCATATTACTCTACTAATTTTTTGTCATTCCTCTGTTGTTTTTCCTCCAGTCATGGCGGACTGCCCTCACACCATCGGGGTGGAGTTTGGGACCAGGATCATGGAGGTCCACGGTCAGAAGGTGAAGCTGCAAATCTGGGACACAGCGGGCCAGGAGAGGTTCAGGGCCGTTACCAGGTCCTACTACAGGGGGGCCGCCGGGGCCCTCATGGTCTATGACATCACCAGGTACTGAAGCAGGAGGGGGTGGGGCTAAAAGTCAGTCAAATCAGGGAGCTTTCCAGTGACTGTGGTTGTGTTCCGTCACAACTGTGATGATAAACTGGAACCTTTTTTTCAGCGAGCCATGTTTTAGTATTTAAGTGACTAAATTTTCCTCATTAGAATGAATTGGAGGGTTGGAGCTGTCTGATTGGTTGACTGTCCCAGGGAACAGCCAGTCAACAGAGAGTGTGTGTGAGACCGTGTTTCCTCCAGGATGAGCTGTGATTGGTTTTTGATCATCAGACTTTCATCAACATCCATGGACCTCAGATGATCTTTGTTCACTAGAACAGACCTTTTCTGTGTTCAGGAGGAGCACCTATAACCACCTGAGCAGCTGGCTGACCGATGCCCGAAATCTGACCAACCCCAACACAGTGAGTCCTCACACACCCACAAGCACATTTATCACGGATTTATCAATGATTTATCATGGCTTTATCACGGATTCATCACAAATTTATTATCACTGATTCATCACGGATTTATTATCACAGATTCATAACAAATTTATTATCATTGTTTCATCATGGATTTATTATCACTGACTTATTATCAGTGATTCATCAGGGATTCATCACAGATTTATTATTAGTGATTCATCATGGATTTATCATAGATTTATTATCACGGATTTATCATTGATTTATTATCACAGATTTATTGTCACCAGTGCTGGGAGTATTACGTTACTGTAACGCCACTACTTTTGCTGTAACGTGCTGTGTAACGAAATTATTGTTGTTGTTGGTTTTTTTTTTTTTCAAAACTCTTTAATTTTCAATACAGAAAAATAAATACATACAAGGGGGGTTAAGGCAAGTATTAAATGTACCATCAACACAGTTAAATCCAGTGGAGTCATCATCATCATAGCAGTCTGTCATGGGTGACAATGACTGTTTCATTTAGGTCTAATCAGATTCCTCCACCCAGCTCTGTCCTTTAACTTCTGCTGCCAGGAACTCCAGACCTCGTTAACCCAGGTGACGTCTGAGCCGGCATGAGTTGCTTTCTGACTGACCATTTCATGAAACTGCTTGCAAAGTATTTGAGTACCGCTAGCTTTTGCTGGACTAGCAGCACATTCTTGGCAGATAGAGGTATTATCAGTGGCAAGGACAGGCCAAGACACACAGACTCCAGTATCTGTTGCAGTGACTGACCAGATAATAGGTTTGTTTATGTCTGCTCTTTGTGTAGTGCATGTCACAATGCACCGACTGGCAAAAGTCCACCACAGACCTTGCAACAGATATGTTTATCTGCCAGGATGTCCAGTCTCACCCCGTGTATCTGGGAGTGGTCCACCACAGACCTGTGACAGATATTGGTTTTAGTTCTACCAGGATGTCCAGTTTCACCCTCCATGCCCTCAGAAGGGCGGGGCTGCCGGTTGAGTTGGCAACAGTCCGACCCATGAGACAGGTAGTACCGGTTTTCATGGTTATCCGGTAGCAAGCAAACCAATGCCTAACTTGACATATAAAATCCAGTTGAGTAGTTCAATAATATAGGAAACCTCAACCTTATTGAAATTAAGTAGATTACAGAGAACAAGGCTCAGACTACAATACTGTCCCCACCATTACATATTTAAGTTGGAAATAACTTAAACATTAAAAAAACAAGGACAACCAAAGAAAAAAAAAAAAAAGAAAAACTGTCTGCCATGCCCAAGTAAATCATGTAAGGTCAGAGATATTAGGAAAATCTAGCTGTTTAACATGTTTGGGGTTTTTTTTTTCAAAAAAAGGGTCCCAAGTCTTTTCTCATTGTCTTTTGTTGTGATGCCACACGATCCCTCCCTAATTTTAGGCAATATCAAAAAGGAAGGTTTTAACTCTATTCTTAAAAACCGAGCTTGAGTCTGACTCCCGAATCCAGATTGGCAGCTGGTTCCACAGGAGAGGAGCTTGATAGCAGAAGGCTCTGCCTTCCATTGTACTTTTGGAGTTTCTAGGTATTACAAGTAATCCAGCATTTTGGGAGCATAGTGCTCTGTTAGGATAATAGGGTGGTATCAGATCTTTTAGATAAAAAGGGGCCTGATTGTTTAGATCTTTGTAAGTGAGAAGGAGGATTTTAAACTTACTGTAATTCTAAACTCTATGGGAAGCCAATGAAGGGAGGCCAGAACTGGAAAGATATGATCTCTCTTTCTAGTACCTGTTAAAACTCTTGCTGCAGACTTTTGGATCTGCTGAAGACTTTTTAAAGATGTTTTGGGACAATCTGATAATAAAGAATTACAATAATCTAATCTAGAGCTAACAAAAGCGTGGATCAGTTTCTCAGCATCACTCTGAGACAAGATGCTCCTAACCTTGGCAATATTACGAAAATGATAGAAGGCAGTCTTGGAAACAAATTTAAATTTAATATGTGAATTAAAAAATAGATCTTGATCAAAAATAACTCTAAGGTTCCTCACAGAGCTATTCAGAGAAAGAGTAACCGCATCCAAACTAAGAGTTTGATTTGGAAAGGTGTTTCTAAGGTTTTTTGGACCAGAATGACTTCAGTCTTATCTGAGTTTAATAGCAGGAAATTACAAGTCATCCAAGCTTTGATTTCCTTAACCTCTTGCACTCTGTTGTACCGCGGGCGGGCAAGTCTCTGCGTCCCAGAGCGCACGAGGGCGCTCTCGTGCGTCCTCGAGCGCACGAGAGCGCACTGAAAACAAAAAAAAAAAAAAAAGTTCTTCCACTACAGACACAGCCGCGAACAGATTGGATATGATTGACCTCTATGTACATATGTATATTAGCTGCTCTTGCTTGCTTGCTTTTTTCTTGCCTTCTGATTGTTGCTCTGAGTGTTGCTATCCCTGTGCTGTTGCAATCCTGGAATTTCCCCGTTGTGGGACTAATAAAGGCTTATCTTATCTTATCTTATCTCTCATTCGACTAATAAGAGCCTTGAATTGGGTTTCTGAAACCTTGAAGAACCAATGACTGAAAACCTAGCAAGAAGGACCCGCCTACCAACGCAGCGAGCCAATTGAAGCACAGAAGTTCGCTGAGCTGTTTTGTCTAAAGCTGGGTAAAGAGAGACTGCTACAGCAGCCACAGGCGGTGCTTTTTTTTTTTTTTTTTTTTTTTATTCCAGCAGAGTGTTTAGGATTCTCTTACATGGTCATCATAGACCGACGGAGGCCGACGACGAAGGTCGTAAATCATTCGCCAAAACCGCAATCATGGAATTATGTTTTGACCGGGTCGCGAGACCAGAACCACGAGCGGACCAGCTCATTGTTCGTCTGACAATGAGGAAGAGAAGTTCGCCAGGACAATGTGGCTGTGAAGAGGTAAGGTGTTCTAAGGTAAATTATTCTTTATCCCTGAAAATTGTAATCAGAAATGACTTTTGACCGATCGGTAAATTACAACTGTGCGCCGCGGTACACGGGTCGTTCGCCACGTCCGGACCGTGAACGCCCCCCCCCCCCCCACACACACACACAGTAGCGAGGGGGGGGAAAGCCGCGGTGACTGTGCCGCGGTCGCCACATCGCCACATGAATCTAATCCGTCATGTAGCGATGGCCGATGTCCGTCCTCTGTAGCGAGGGGGGGGGCAACCCCCCCCCACACACACAGACACAGCCCTGAGTGTGACCTTTCATTAGAGCCCAAAATGAAGCTTCTACATTGAATCATTCAAAAGTTACAGACGTTTTTCCAAACTGTGCCATTTGGCACAATTTGGCACAGTTCCAAAACGCCTGGAAACTACCTGAGTAAAAAGCTGTGTAATATATTCATTTTTTGTGGTATTGTTACAAAATTTGGACCTCAGCTGGATAACACTTGGTTCTACATTTCTGTTGCATTTTCCAGCCCGGATCTGAAGCTGTGTGTTATTTGCAAGCATTTGTATCCCAAAAAACACCCAGGCCAAATTTATTTTCTTCAAGTTCAGTATGTTTAGATGACTGTAACTCAGTGGCCGGAGCACTTAGAGAGATTATGACTGTTTTGCCAAAAAATTCAAAGTGTTTTCTTTTAAATGAGACCAACCCCATGAAGATGCTGCAAAGGTTTGAAGAACAGCTTTGGATTTAATATGGGCACATTATTTTTTGGCGTTTTTAGGGAAATTGACTGGAGTGCAAGGGGTTAAGACAGGCTTCTAACTTGGCTAATTGATGACTATCATCTGGCTTCATTGACAGGTAAAATTGTGTGTCGTCTGTATAACAATGAAAATGTATACGTGCTTTCTAATAATATCGCCTCGCAGAAGCATATATATAAACTAAAAAGAATAGGGCCTAGCACAGATCCCTGTAGAACTCCGCAACTGAACTTTGAGTTGGAAGAAAACTCATTATAATTGAATTGTAATGACTTCAGTCTTGAAGGTTTGAGTTTTTTCTCCAAAATGTATAACAATTTTCTTATAGTTTTCTACTTTTCTCTGTAAATTTATCAAAATTTGAACCATTTTCCTCAAATTTGTAATTTTCTCTTGTACATTTAAGACTATTATCAGCCATAAAATAATCCACAAATTTATGTTTATCTTTTTTAATCCAATCCAACTTTATTTATAAAGCTCTTTAAAAACAACAGTTGACACAAAGTGCTGTACATCAACGATAAATAAAATATAAAAACAATAAAATACAGCTAAAGTACGTACAAAACAGCACAAACAAAACAATCGTCATACAATAGAGACAATAAGAACAAATCAAATCAATGTCTCAAACTGGGTCAAACACTAGAGAATAAAACTGGGTTTAAAGAGGAGTTTTAAAACTGGACAGTGAAGAGGCCTGTCTGATGGACAAAGGCAGGTTTGTGGTGATGTGAAAATGACGAGGCAGAGTTCTCTCTCAAGTCAACTTTATTCACAACACCATCATCTCAAAGCAGAAAAAGAGATCCACACAGTAAACTCTCGTCCTTAAATATCAGGACTCTTACACTTCACAGATCACATGTCTCACAGACCACCTTGAATTATAAAGAAGTCACAATGCATTTTCTCTCCATGATATCACTTCCACTGTCTCCAATGCATCCCTTCTTTAATCCTTTAATTAAACCCCCCACAGTCTCAAGCCTTGCATACCAAAGCTAAGATTCTTGCAGCTTCCTGTAATCACTAAGGGAGCTGCTCTGCCTTTGTTCTGACCTAAAATGTGAGTCACAAAACAGGTCCATATGTGTGTCCACCACACAAAGCCCCCCCCCCCCCAACATTTTAGAACAAACAGAACAACAAGAGGATAACTACATGCATGCCGTGATAGTATCAATACACATCAGTCCACATGCTGTATAGGCTTCAGTCTCCTGCCGTATCTGCTGTAGCTGGGATTCAACGTCTCTGCGGCGCTGTCCTGGGGGTTTGCCGTCTGGGGGTGGAGACCTTTTGTCAGCACCTGTGGGTGTTCTGGGGAAACATTACTCTGTGAAGCCCCCCGCAGTGGTCTACCTCGCCGCGGGGCCCTCGCCAACAGCACCTGCTCATCTGCCACCACAAAAGCGGGTTTGAGTCTGTTTATGCCAATTTTCTCTTTCCTACCCCCCAAATCTAGCAAAAACTGCTTGTCCCCTGTTTCTAGCACTCTGAATGGTCCGTCATAAGGCGGTCGCAGCGGGGTTTGATGCGCATCGTGTCTAACAAAAACAAACTCTGCGTTCTTCAAAGTTTTAGGCACAAAAACGCGCGGAAAACTGTGGTGCACGGGGCCGGGCAGCGTGCTTGCTTCTATGTTGCTCTGCAACAGCTGAGACGGGGAGGCGTCTGGCGCAGGGTTATCTGGGAGAAACTCCCCAGGCAGCCGGAGTGGCTGTGCAGACACAAGCTCTGCTGGGGAGGCTTCTAAGTCCTCTTTAGGCGCAGAACGTAACCCCAATAACACCCACAGTAACTTGTCAACCCAATTTGCATCTGTCAGTGACGCCCTGAGAGCCGCTTTCAGTGACCTATGAAAACGTTTGCATAACCCATTAGCCTGCGGATTGTACGCGGTTGTGCGGTGAATTGTGACACCCAGGCTGCGGGCCATTGTCAACCAAAGCTCGGACACAAATTGAGGGCCTCTGTCGGACGTAATGTCCGACGGAACGCCGAAGCGCGCCACCCAAGCTGTTAAAAACGCACGCGCCACCTCCTCGGCCGTGGTTGATGCCAGCGGGACCACTTCAGGCCAGCGCGTGGTGCGGTCCACCATTGTCAGAAGGTGTGTGCACCCTTGTGACAGCGGGAGGGGGCCCACGAGGTCCGCATGAACGTGATCGAACCTCTTGGCCGGAATGTGAAATGGCTCCAAAGGAGCCCTCGTGTGCCTGTGTATTTTGGCTCGTTGACACGCCGTGCAGGCTGCTGCCCACTCTTTAACTTGTTTGCGGTGGCTCGGCCACACAAATTTCTCTCCTACCATTTTGACCAACGCGCGCACTCCAGGGTGCGCCAAGGAATGAACCGAGTCAAAAACGCGGCGGCGCCACGCGGCCGGTACTACTGGACGCGGCTGTCCCGTGGAGACATCACAGATTAGGGGGGGCATGCCGTCTTGCAGCACCCTGCTCTCCAGCCTTAACCCTGTTGGTCCAGACTGAAGCGCGCGCACATCCGCGTCACCAACTTGCTCCGCGGCCATGGCTGCATAATCTACCCCTACGCTGACTGGGGCCGCCACGGCGCGCGAGAGGCAATCTACCACTACATTGAGTTTGCCCGCCACATGCTGAATATCAGTGGTAAACTCTGATATCGCGGCCAGCTGTCTCTGCTGCCGGCCTGACCACGGTTCAGAAACCTTGGCCATCGCGAATGTTAGCGGTTTGTGGTCAACGAACACAGTGAAAGAGCGTCCTTCTAGCCAGAACTGAAAGTGGCGGATGGCCAAATGGAGAGCCAGCAGCTCCCTGTCGAACGCGCTGTATTTACGTTCGCTATCGCGCAAGGTCCTGCTGAAAAATGCGAGGGGCTGCCAAACCCCGGCTACATGTTGCTCCACGACCGCCCCTATGGCCACCTCTGATGCGTCAGTGGTGAGCGCTATGCGGGCCGTTGGGTCTGGGTGTGCCAACAACGCAGCCTTTGCCAAGGCTGCTTTCACCTCCGAGAACGCTTGGTCCCGCTCCGGGGGCCACTCGATCTTATCCGCGGGTTTCTTTTTTTTGAGCGCGGTATACAGCGGCTGCATGAGCTGCGCCACGCGGGGGAGAAAACGGTTATAAAAATTCACCATTCCCAAAAACTCCTGCAACGCCCTGACCGTATGCGGCCGGGGAAAATCTGCCACCGCGCGCACTTTGTCAGGAAGCGGAACTGCTCCTTCGGGGGAGACGCGGTGTCCCAAAAAATCGATCTGCGCCACCCCGAAGTGACACTTCGCCGGGTTGATTATTAACCCATGATCTCCCAACCTTCGGAAAACTGTGGCCAGGTGTTTTTCGTGTTCGTCTTCGGACGCGCTGGCTACTAAAATATCGTCCAAGTAAACGAACACGAAAGGGAGATCGCGAAGCACCGCGTCCATCGTGCGTTGAAACGTCTGAGCAGCCCCTTTAAGTCCGAATGGCATGTGTAAAAACTCGAATAGGCCAAACGGAGTTATTACCACTGTTCTGGGTATGTCCTCAGCGCGCACTGGGACTTGGTGGTAACCACGGACCAAGTCTATTTTAGAAAAAACGCGCCCCCCCCCACCAAATGAACGGAAAAATCTTGGATATGTGGGATTGGGTAGCGGTCGTGCGCTGTAGCGTTGTTTAACCTGCGGAAATCCCCGCAAGGTCGCCATGCTCCGTCAGCTTTTGGGACCATGTGTAGCGGGGAAGCCCAAAGACTGTTTGAACGTCGGATAATGCCCAACCTCTCCAGGTTGGCAAACTCCTCGCGCGCTATGGCCAGTTTAACTGCGTCCAAGCGCTGAGCTTTTGCAAAAACGGGCGGTCCGGTAGTGGTAATAAAATGCTCCACCCCGTGTTTAGCGACTGTTCCCGAAAATGTGGGGACCGTGAGTGCTGGGAACTGAGTGAGCAGTGTGTGGAACTTACCGCTTGCAGCTGTGGTGTTGGCTTGTGCTGTTGGCGGGGCCACTCGCGCTGTACAGGGGATAGAATTAAAAGAAAGTGCATTAACCAGGCGCCTGTTAGCGAGATCAACCAACAAACCATGTGAGCACAAGAAATCAGCCCCCAACATATTGAAATTTACTGCTGCTACAACAAAAGTCCACTCAAATGCGTGGCCATGTAGAGACAGAAGCAGAGTCTTCTCACCAAAGGTCTTAATCTCCGAGACGTTCGCTGCCGTCACCCGGGGACCTCCGGAACCAGCTAGTCTGTCCGCGTAGGAAGGTGTGATGAAACTCAACTGGGAGCCTATGTCAACGAGGAACTGCCTCCCCGAGCGTGCGGCCGACAAGTAGAGCAGCTTGTTCTCTTCCCCGAGGGCCACGGCTGCTACCGACCCCCAGTCTTGGCGTTTCCCGAACACCTGAACTGGCACGGCGGTACACATTTGCGTGCCTTCTCTGCGAAACGGCGATGATAGAAACAAAGGACGTCTGATCCGCGTTCCCTGGCCCCTGCCGCCGCCGTCGTCGGTGAGTCTGGCACGGCTGCCTCTGGCCCCGTCGTCTCCGGTCGTCGCGCCGAGTTCCGCTGCCGCGGCCGTGGCTACGCGCCGCTTGGTGGCGTTGACAATCTGCTGCGCCTCTCGGCCCAGCGCGCAGTAGTCCCGTTGGACCAACAGTGGCGAACTGGCCAGGGTCGCTCTCGCTGCTGACGGTAGAGTCCTGAGGAAAAGGTGGGTGAAAATGAAGTGATCGTCGTTAGTCTTTCAACCTCAACAACTTCTCCATCAGGTTTGCGGGCATGTTATTTTCCAACTCCGTCAGCGCCAGGAGCCTCTCTGCTCGCTCCTCCGCCGAAGGGGTGAATTGCTGGATGAGTGCAGCCTTCAGCGTGCCGTATTTGTCGCTGTCCAGCGGCTGGTCGATCAGGCTCTCCACATGGTGGGCCGTGTTGTTGTCCAGCTTTGCGACTACGTGGTAGAATTTTGTAGCGTCTACCGATATCCCCCGGAGGTTGAACTGCGCCTCAACCACGTTGAACCAGGAGCACGGATTGTTCTGCCAGAAGTCCGGTAGCTGGACTGTGGCGGCATTCGCTTGGCTGGGGGCTCCTGACGAGGCTGGCCCGGGGGAATTCTCCTCTTGCATGATACGTCTCGGGTCACCAGTGTGGTGATGTGAAAATGACGAGGCAGAGTTCTCTCTCAAGTCAACTTTATTCACAACACCATCATCTCAAAGCAGAAAAAGAGATCCACACAGTAAACTCTCGTCCTTAAATATCAGGACTCTTACACTTCACAGATCACATGTCTCACAGACCACCTTGCATTATAAAGAAGTCACAATGCATTTTCTCTCCATGATATCACTTCCACTGTCTCCAATGCATCCCTTCTTTAATCCTTTAATTAAACCCCCCACAGTCTCAAGCCTTGCATACCAAAGCTAAGATTCTTGCAGCTTCCTGTAATCACTAAGGGAGCTGCTCTGCCTTTGTTCTGACCTAAAATGTGAGTCACAAAACAGGTCCGTATGTGTGTCCACCACAGGTTATTATAAAATTACTGGGTTTTTAATAAATCTGAAACAGAATGTGGCAAATTGTTTTTACTTTTTTCCTCATACAATTTAAACCTTTGACCATAATTTTGTAGAGCCAGAACAGAACACTAACTCTGAATTCAGAGAAATATAACTATTAAAATTATATTTAAAGAACTAAATTAACTTAAATGACCAAAGTTGCAGGTATTTCTGTTATAATATTTCTATGTATTTACAGTGATCCCTCGCTACTTCGCGCTTCACCTTTCGCGCCCTCAGTGCATCGCGGATTTTTCAAAAATATTCATCAAAAATTCAAAATTGAGAAATAATGGGCGGGCGCTAGCAGAAGGCAGGGAGACTACATTAGACCATCAGGTATCAACACGGAGAGCTGCACAACTCAAAAAACCACCTCTCTGTTCGCTGTTCTCGTGTTGGCTCGGAAATCTCGCAAGCTGATTGGCCGAGACGTTTCACCCCGCAAGCTGATTGGCCGAGACGTTTCACCCACCTCCTCTCCCTGCCGAGCGCCCATGAAGGGAAGGAAGACCGCATTCATTGCTCTTTATCGCTCGTGTTACGTAGTCTCGCAGCGTGGAACTTTTTGCTGTTCTCTTGTGCCATTTTGTGCAAAATAGTCTTCCCGTCGAGCCACTGCGCCGCCTCCTGCAGCTTCTCCAGCTCTATCGGAAGCTGCCCTCGACGATCCTGCGCTTCTAGCACCTGACGATGAGGCGTCACCTGAGGAGCGGTAAAGCTGTCATTAACCTGTGCAGTAAATCATCTTCATCTTGAGTTACGTATCTTGTTATAAGAATAAAAGAGTTCTAAAAACATATTTATGTACACTTTATTTACATCTACGTATGTATGTACACGTACACACACACACGTATCATATGAGAGAGAGAGAGTGAGAGAATGAACGTACGTATTATTTATGGATGACGTCATTAGGGGTGACGCTACTTCGCGGTTTTTCACTTTTCGCGGTCGGTTCTGGAACCCATTAACCGCGATAAGTGAGGGATCACTGTATAGTTTTTTAGAAATCTCCTCACCACCCAGACAGCAGGAAAAACCTCCCTTATTTTGAAATCCAAATGTTGGCACGTTTAGTTTGTCTGAAGGCTGCTGACGGATTAAAGTCGTTGACGGTGAATTTCGGTTATCTTAACTTGCCAGGTACATAATAATGAACATAAATTATTAGTTAATATTGCAGTAGCTGGTGAAGTAAATCCTCAGCGATTCATCGTCACTCTTGCCTTTCCCTGCAATGAAGCCTAACCAGACCTGTTAGCTAAGCGACTCTTCATTGTTGTTCCAGTTACCAGCGGGTTAAAACCACCATAAATGTCTCCACTGCTTATCTTTTGTACTTTTTTTTTCTGTGTTTGAAGTACTTTAATAAGCTCATGCTTCTCTCGGACAGCAATGCTAGAGAGACACGCTCTGCCTGCAGAAACGGTCACGAAGGTGCCGGGTGGGCGGGGCGCTTCCCCGTGGATGACAGTCACGTGCGTTGTTTGTGTGCGTGCTTGCGGAGCATTTCTTTCAAATTTAATTTTTCTTAAATTAATATCGTCCTGGGTATGACGTTAAACTGCATTCAGGCAAGGGGGTCTGTTGGACTAGGAGGATGATGGAGTGCCTCTTAACCCTCGCTGATACTCCCAGGTGTCCCTTAGGCAACAATTAGTACCTGTTAGCCTCCCTTGCCAGGGTTGCGGTAACTCCCCAACAACTTTGTGTGTTATAATCCCCTAAGGGGACCCAGGGTTAAAGTGGTTCCAAGCACCCCCTTGTTGATCATATGAGGTGACAAATGGGGCATCTTGTTTGCCGTGAGTTGCGACCCGTGTCAGTGGAGGAAGAGATCCTGGTTCTTGAGGAATGTGTCTTGCTGCAGCTTTCACAAGTCCAACACAGTGCTTTGGCTCCTACTTCACTTAGACGGGAGGTTGGAAGGGCCTGGTCCAATCAATCGGCTTGTCAAGGTCTACTCTGGGATGTCTTTTGGCAGTATAACATCTCCTAATGGGCTGCACGGTGGCGCAGTGGTTAGCACTGCGGCAGCACAGTTTACCCTTGGCCGGGGGATTGTGGGGATCGTGGGTTCGATCCCAGCCCCCGACCAACAGTGATCTGTGTGGAGTTTGCATGTTCTCCCCGTGTTGCGTGGGTTTACTCCGGGATTTCTCCGGTTTCCTCCCACATGCCAAAAACATGCATGTTAGGTTAATTGGCTGTTCTAAATTGTCCCTAGATATCTGTTTCCTATAGGCCCTTAGAATAGAGGGTTAGTATTAGTGAAAGCGCTTTGAGTGGTCTTTGTGACTAGAAAAGCGCTATATAAGTGTAGGTTAGTTAGTTAGTTAGTTAGTAATCCCAGAAGCCTATGGCGGAGGGTCAGTCGAATAATTTGCACTTTGGTGCTTTATTGCTCGAGTATACCATCCCTGTATCCCTGATGCATAACCTGCAGGAAGTCCGCGGCTCTGTGCATCCCCCTGTAGGGCTCCGGGGAGGGTGGGGAGCAGGGATGATGAATCATACTCTATCAACAATTTTGATTTTTGATTTTGTATACTTTATTGATGGCTACTAAACAAACCCCTAAAAAACAAATGTTGGAAGATGATGTGGATGACCCAGGAATTAGCAGGATGGTTCTTTCAAATGGTGATAATTGGCTGAGGCTTATTGTTTGAGTCGCTGTCATCAGATATGCCTCTTTCTAAGCTGTCCCCTTTTGCTGTACAGAAAGGAATTTCAGGTATTGCAGGGTCAGTTAAGGATGTTTAAAAAAAAAAAAAAAAAACAGGTCTGGCCAGATTTTGGTGGAGTGCTTAAAGAAATCCCATTCTGAAAATTTGTTAGTGTAATGTGCTGGCTGGTGCTCCAATGAAGGCTTTTCCTCCCCCTTCTCTAAACAGTTGCAAAGGAGTAATTCGTACTAGAGAACTCCATGATATGAAAGAGGATGAAATGGCCTCAGAACTGCAACAAGGAGTAACACATGTGAAGAGGATAACCATTAAAAAAGATGACCGAACACTAAAAACTGGCACTTATATTCTGACGTTCAACTGGCAAATCAAGAAGTTTGATTTGCCTCAGGAGCTGCTGGTTGTCTTCTACACCGCCATCATCCAATCTGTCCTCTGCTTTTCCATCACTGTCTGGTTTGGATCTGCCACTAAACAGGACAAGACCAGACTGCAGCAGATCATTAAGTTTGCGGATAGGATCATTGGTACCGACCTACCCTCCACTGAGAACTTATATCGGTCCATAACCAGGAAACGGGCGGGAAACATCTGTGCTGACCCATCACACCCCGGCCACAAACTGTTTGAACTTCTATCTTCTGGTCGACGTTACAGATCACTGAAGGTCAAAACCACCCGTCACAGGAACAGTTTCTTTCTTCAAGCCATCACTCTGATGAACTCCTAACATTCACCTAGTCCTACCTGTTGCTGTACTCATGACTTTTCATCCATTCTTACATTGCACATAACTCTCACACTGCTTTTTACTTCATTCACATTATATCACTGAATCTAAGTTCACATTGAAATACAGTGATCCCTCGCTACTTCGCGCTTCACCTTTCGCGCCCTAAGTGCATCGCGGATTTTTCAAAAATATTCATCAAAAATTCAAAATTGAGAAATAATGGGCGGGCGCTAGCAGAAGGCAGGGAGACTACATTAGACCATCAGGTATCAACACGGAGAGCCTGCACAACTCAAAATCCACCTCTCTGTTCGCTGTTCTCGTGTTGGCTCTGCTCAGAAATCTCGCAAGCTGATTGGCCGAGACGTTTCACCCCACAAGCTGATTGGCCGAGACGTTTCACCCACCTTCTCTCCCTGCCGAGTGCCCATGCAGTGAAGGAAGACCGCATTCATTGCTCTTTATCGCTCGTGTTGCTTAGTCTCGTCGCGTGGAACTTTTTGCTGTTCTCTTGTGCCATTTTGTGCGAAATAGTCTTCCCGTCGAGCCACTACGCCGCCTCCTGCAGCTTCTCCAGCTCTATCGGAAGCTGCCCTCGACGATCCTGCGCCTCTAGCACCTGACGATGAGGCGTCACCTGAGGAGCAGTAAAGCTCTCATTAACCTGTGCAGTAAATCATCTTCATCTTGAGTTACGTATCTTGTTATAAGAATAAGAGTTCTAAAAACATATTTATGTACACTTTATTTACATCTACGTATGTATGTACACTTACACACACACACACACACACACACACACACACACGTATCATATGAGAGAGAGAGTGAGAGAATGAACGTACGTATTATTTATGGATGACGTCATTAGGGGTGACGCTACTTCGCGGTTTTTCACTTTTCGCGGTCGGTTCTGGAACCCATTAACCGCGATAAGTGAGGGATCACTGTACTGTATGACTGTATATTTTTTTCATATATTTCTGCAAGTGTGGATAGTCTGAGTAAATAACGGCATATATTCCTGTATATATTTGCATCCTTTTATAGAAACATGGACAGACTGTAATTTACTGTACATACTCTGTTGTCATTGAATCCTTATTTAAATCTTATTTAAATCTCACACCTGAACAATGAGAGCAAGTTTTTAGCCAAAGTCAAATTCCTTGTATGTGTTGTGCATACTTGGCCAATAAAGCTGATTGTGATTCTGATTCTGATCAACCCCCAGAAAGAATCCAAATAGGATATCTGAGTGTAAATGTTGATACCTTTATTCCAAACCCATTGAGATGTTTTAACTGCCAAAAGTTTGGGCATGGCTCCGCAGGACGTAGGAATAAACCAGTCTGCTGCAAATGTGGAGAAGAAAGGCATGAGTTGGCCAGCACAACACCACGCAAATGTAGTGACTGTTTAGGCAATCATGCAGCATCATCGAAGGATTGTCTTTGTTGGGTCAAGGAAAAAGAAATTCAAACTGTCAAATGTACTAAGAAAATTAGCTACCCTGAGCCACGTAAACTGGTAGGTTTCCCAAAGTACAAATTGCAGACACAATACAAACCAGCAGACTTTGTCCTGTGTTGTGAAACCCAAGATGCAGCCTGCTGAGTGCCAGACAGATCTGATGTGGTTAACTAAAGATAAGCCCTCATTATTAAATAGTATTAAAAATTCCGGAGTCTCAGTTAAAAGTAAAATGAGCACTCAAAGCCTGACTATAATAACCCAACCCTTAAATCAAAGTCTAAGCAAGTCCACAGAACAAAACCAATCATCAAAAGAAAAGAAAAAGCATCCAGCTCCTCTATTCAGGCAAAATCAAGCCAAGAAAATAAATTGCAAAAGAATGGGAATCCAGAAGATGCAGAAATGTCTGAAGTCACGACTTGCCGTAGTCACAGCCCCTCCCCCAAAAGCAAGCATAAGGAGCGTGCTTTTGTTTTACCTACCGGATGGTGGGTAGCCACATTATCCAGTGGAACTGTTGTGGCTTTAAGGCCAATTTCTCTGAAGTGCAGCATTTAGCTGCTAGGTTTAATCTCCATGCTTTTTGCCTTCACGAAACTCTTCTGCTATCAACCAACCCCATGTCTCTGAAACATTATACTATGTATAATACATATGGTCCAAATGTGCATCGTCCATCTGGTGGTTCAACAATTTTAGTAAGGAATGACCTAATTCACAGCCACTTGGCTTTAGTCTCCAACTTACAAGCAGTGTCAGTTCGTCTAACTTTGCATAAAGCAATAACTTTATGCTCTGTCTATATACCACCAGATATGATTGTGACACCAGAAAATCTTGATGATCTTCATAATCAGTTGCCATCCCCATACATCCTTATGGGTGATTTTAATGGTTGTAATCCTCTGTGGGGAGGAATTTGCTCAAATGCAAAAGGCAAGATATTGGGGGATTTTATTGCTAAAAATGATCTATGTCTTTGGAACAATGGGTCTCACACATACCTCCACCCAGGACATGGAACCTATACTGCAATTGACCTATCTATATGTGATCCTGAGCTAGTGCTGGAATTCTCTTGGCGAGTCTTGGATGATCTTTGTGGAAGTGACCACTTTCCACTAATATTGACGTCTACGGAAGTGGATGTGCAATCAAGAACTCCGCGATAGCAACTCAAAAAAGCAAACTGGTCTTCCTTTATTTCTCTGTGCAAAGAGAAATTCAGCCAAAAAACTCAACCACACTGTCACTCTTTTCAGAGCTTTGCTCAAACCTTAATTACAATTGCAGATAAGACTGTCCCAAAAACATCAGCAAAGCCACACCATAGGTCCAACCCATGGTTCAGTGATAACTGCAAAAAGGCCATTGAGGCAAGGAAAAAAGCAGAGAGGGTGTTCAATGAACATCCAACAAAAGAAAACCTCACCAGATTTAAAATCTGTCGAGCTAAAGCACGCAGGATCATCAATGAAGCAAAGAGACAGAGCTGGAGGGAATTTGTATCAAGCCTCACATGCAACACATCTACCAAAAAGATCTGAGATTTAATTAGAAAAATGAAGGGTAAGGAGAATGGACTTAAAATACAGCATATTAATCATTGGGGTAATCTGCTGATGACAAAATATGAAATAGCTAATCAGCTAGCAAAATCGTTTGAGAAGAATTCATCTATTGGTAACTATCGTCCTGAGTTCCAAATCATACAAGTACAAGAAGAGCAAAAAGAGGTAAACTTTTCTTCAGATAACTCAGAACCATACAACCAAGATTTCACTATGGAAGAACTTTTTGTTCTCAATTACGAACTCTCATGACACTGCTGTGGGGCCAGATAAAATTCATTATCAGTTTTTAAAACACTTACTCCCCAGTGCACTATCCATTCTCTTGATAGTTTTCAACAACATCTAGAAGTCAGGCAGTATTCCTGAAAGCTGGAAAGAAGCAGTAGTTATACCTGTTCCAAAACCTGGGAAAGATCATACTGATGCCAACAACTACCGTCCAATAGCTCTGACAAGTTGCCTCTGTAAAACCATGGAAAGAATGGTAAACAATCGCCTTGTGTGGGTGCTCGAGTCTGAAGGCCTTTTAACCGATTACCAGTGTGGCTTCAGACGTGGCAGTGCGGTGGCGCAGTGGTTAGCACTGCACCAGCACAGCAACTCACCCTTGGCCATGGGATCCTGGTTCGATCCCAGCCCCTGACCAACAGTGATCTGTGTGGAGTTTGCATGTTCTCCCCGTATCTGCGAGGGTTTACTCCGGGATTTCTCCGGTTTCCTCCCACAGGCCAAAAACATGCAGGTTTGGTTAATTGGAGACTCTAAAGTGGCCCTAGGTGTGAATGTGTGTGTGATGGTTAAGGGATAGCACCGTACCGTGGCTGCTTCATCCATCCAGGTGGATGTCCTCAATTTCCCCTCTGGGGATCAATAAAGTATACAAAATCAAAAAGCACTTTAGACCACCTTATCAGATTAGAGGCCTATATACGTGATGGTTTTATTAGAAAAGAACATGTAGTTGCTGTATTTTTTGATTTAGAAAAAGCATATGACACAACATGGAAATACGGTATTTTAAGAGACCTACATGGCATAGGTTTTAGGGGACATTTGCCTTTTTTCATTTCGGACTTTTTGTCCAATAGACACTTCAGAGTCCGAGTAGGAGATACCCTTTCAGAGCCCCATGTGCAAGAACAAGGAGTCTCCCAGGAAAGCATGTTCTCGGTTACTTTTTTTAGCATTAAGATTAATAGTGTAGTTGGTGCTCTTTGACCAGATACCTTTTGTAGTCTTTATGTAGATGACCTCTGTATTTGCTACAGGGGGAAAGACATGAGCACAATCGAAAAGCAAATACAGCTGTGAATAAACAAGATTAATGGATGGTCAGTCAGTAATTGTTTTAAATTTTCAAAAACAAAAACTGTCTGCATGCACGTTTGTCTGCTGTGGTCTCTTCACCTCGACCCTGAGCTTTTCATAGATGAAGAAGCTGTCAGGGTGGTAAAGGAAACCAAATTCCTTGGACTTATTTTTGATAATACGCTGTCTTTTATTCCACATATAAAATTTCTACAAATCAGATGTTTTAAAGCCCTTGATATTATTAAAGTTTTGGCAAAAACTAAATGGGGTGCAGACTCTACTGTGCTGCTGCGTCTCTATAAAACACTTGTAAGAGAGTATGGGAGCATAGTTTATGGATCAGCAAGGAAATCATACATCAGGACGCTGGAAACTGTCCATCACGAGGGGCTAAGGCTTGCCTTGGGGGCTTTCAGAACCTCTCCTGTTAAAAGTTTGTATGTTGAAGCAAACGAGCCTTCACTTCACAACAGGCGCCTGAAATTGGCTCTCCAGTATATGGTTAAACTTAAAGCAGACCATAGAAGTCCAGCCTACTCTGCAGTTTTTCACCCTCGATTTTTGCAGATGTATAAGGTCAGACCTAAGAGTGTCACTCCTTTTGGACTCTGTATAGAACCTCACCTGGTTAAATTAAACCCTGATATGAGCAATGTAACACAGATGCAGTTTTGTCCCATTCCACCATGGAGTTTAAGGAAACCCAATATAATTCTGGATCTGAGCCAAAACAAGAAGGAAGACTCTTCCCCCAAATGTGTACCAGCAGCAGATCTTGGACATAAAATGCCGTTTTCCTCACCATATTTCCATATACTTGGATGGATCTAAAGTAGATGGTTCAGTCTCTGTTGCGATTGTCACAGGGTGCAATCAGTATGGTTTGAGGATTCCCAATGTTCAATTTTTACAGCAGAGGCTCGTGCTTTGCTTCTAGCATTGGAACACATTGAGAGAACCAAACAACAGAGCTCCTTAATTTTTACTGACTCCAGATGCTGTCTTCAGGCACTTGGGTTTTTAAAGACTGATCACCCCATTATTGTCCAGATTTTAGAGAAACTAGGTTTTTTACAGAAACACAATTTTAATATCCTCTTCTGTTGGATCCCCAGTCATGTTGGCCTGTCAGGTAACGAGCAGGCAGATAATGCTGCCAAGAGAGCCCTGACCCAAGAAGTCGCTCAATGCCAGATCCCAGCCTCAGACCCCAGGCCTCCAATAACCTCCTATATTTTAAAGAAGTGGCAGACTGAATGGGACACATGTACTGCAGATAAACTGCATGATATTAAACCTGCCATAAACCAGAGACATTTGCATCACTTTCAGAATCGACATGATGAGGTAATGTACACTAGATGCCGTATTGGCCACTCAAGGCTTACGCACAGCTTTTTATTAAAAGGTGAAGCGCCACCATTTTGTCCGTTTTGCTGAGTTTTTTTTTTATCAATAAAGCACATTTTACTTGACTGTCCTGCTCTCATGACAAGACAGTGTTTTTATACTCAAGTCACTGAAGGATATCTTTAATAAGGCACCACCAAAGAAAGTTTTAGGGTTTTTAGCACATGTGCATCTGAAGCATCTTTTTTTTCCCACAATATCTTTATTGAACCTTTTCTTTTTTTTTTTTTTAACAAACATGATACAAACAATCAAACACTAACACTAAAGTACTACAAAAAAAAAAATGCACTAAAAACACCAACAACCACCAACAAAATCAAGTCTTCAACAATGCTCCTCTGTTTAGTCTAGACAATCCAATACATAAGTATACATATTATGTTCACCAGTTTGGAATTTACAAGGTCCACACACATCATTCACCTTCTTCTTCAAGAGTTATGTTTAAATTTTTTACATAATCAATAAAAGGTCTCCATATATTCTCAAACACAATTTCCTTTGATTTTAGTATATATGTTATTCTTTCTAATGGAAGGTTTGTTAACATCTGTCTTAACCACTGAGTCACATCTGGTCTATGAGTCTTTTTCCATAATAGTGCAATACATTTTTTGGCATTAAGCAAACTGAGGTCTATGAATGTTCTTTCACTTTTATTAAAATTATGCTTTTCTGGGTACAGACCCAACAAAAACAGTTTAGGATTCAATATGATTTGTTTTGAGATTATTTTTTCAATTGTTACCCTCACCTCTTCCCAAAACATTCTTATTAATCTACATTCCCATAAACAATGAAATAGGGTTCCTTTACTTTCCATGCATTTTGTGCATGTATCTGGTATATTTTTGTTATATCTATTTAACTCCTCCGGTGTAACATACATCCGCATTAACCATTTGAAATGTATCAATTTAAGGCGTGCATTTATTGATTTGGTTTGAGCTTCTGTACAAGCCAATTCCCATTGTTCCTCTGAAATTTCAATTTGCAGATCTTCTTTCCAGTAGTTTAATCTTTTCAGTGAATTTTCACTTGAAGATAGTGTCAATGAGTTATAAAACTCTGAAATAATACCCTTTCTTTTACTATCTTTCATCATCATTTTTTCCAAGGATGAATAAATAGGTCGAGTGAGAGCTTTATTTTGATTTGATCGAATAAAGTTTCTAAGTTGAAGATATTTAAAAAAATGTGTTCTATTGAGATTAAATTTGATCCTCAGCTCTTCAAAAGACATTATGTTGTCTGCACCTGGCAAATATAAATCCTGAATCTTTTGTATCCCTTTTAAATTCCATACTTTAAATACAGCGTCCGCTCTCCCTGGTTTAAAATATTGATTACCCCATATTGGACTAAATTGTGACAATAACTGTGGTTCTTTTAAATAGTTTTTAGCTTCACACCATATTTTGATCATATGCTTTACAAATGGATTTTTAACTTGTTTTTGTAATTTTTTTGCCGAATCTGAGTATATGAATATGGGAAGAGGTAAAGGTAAATTGTATGATTCCATTTCAGTCCAGTGAGGGAGATCATTTGATGAAAAATAATATGTCATAGACCTCAGTTGTGCCGACCAATAATACAACATAAAATTTGGACATTTCAGACCTCCACGATCAAATGGTAAATATAATAAAGACAAACGTAATCTAGCCCTCCTGTTGTTCCATATAAATTCCACTAACTTTTTTTTTATTCTTGAGAATAGATCTAAAGGTGGTGATAAGGGAATGTATTGAAATAAATAAAGTATTTTAGGTAAAATATTACTTTTAAGTATATTGATTCTCCCGATCATCGACATTGGTAGTGACATCCATCTCTGAGTTAACTCACTGATATCTGACATTAAGGCTTCATAGTTGACACTGACGACTGATTCTAGCTTAGGCATAATTTGGATTCCTAAATATTTAAACTGATTTACAACATTGAATTGATTTACCTCAGGGGCTGGGTAATTTCTCTGGGTCTCATTTAGCATTAATATTGAAGATTTAGTTTTATTTATTTTATATCCTGATATTTCCCCAAAATTCTTTATTAAATTCAACAAGGTTGGAATTGATTTTTTTAGATTCGACATAAACAAAATTATGTCATCGGCGTACAGGGAGATTTTATGTTCTGTTGGTCCAACTTTAATTCCATATATTTGTGAATGTAAACGTATCGCTATCGCTAAAGGTTCAATTGCCATAGTAAACAGTAAAGGTGAAAGTGGACAGCCTTGTCGACATCCTCTATTGATTTTTATTGGTTTTGAAATATTGTTATTTGTTAGGATTTCTGCTGTAGCATTATTGTATATTATTTGAACCCATTTTATGAAATTATTTCCAAGTCCAAACCTTTGTAGTACTTCAAAAAGAAAGGGCCATTCAACTCTATCAAAGGCCTTTTCGGCGTCCAATGATAGGAGAGCTGTATCCGGTGCTTCTTTATTAAAATAAATAATATTAAATAGTCTTCTTACATTATGGAAGCCTTGTCTACCCTTTATAAAGCCATTCTGATCTCGATTAATAATATTTGGTAAAATTTCTTGTATTCGTCTTGCTAAAATTTTACAGATTATCTTAAGGTCGGCGTTTAATAGGCTTATTGGTCTCATATTTTCACATTTATTAGAGGGCTTACCTGGTTTTGGCAGCAGTATAATTAAGGCATTATTTATGTATGATGGTAAATTATTATTTTGAAATGCTTCTAAAACCATTTCCAAAAAAGGTTTTATTAATTTATTCTTAAATTTTTTATAAAGGTCAACTGGAAGACCATCTGGTCCTGCACTTTTTCCTGATTTCATATTATCAATGGCTAGCCCAACTTCTTCTTTGACTAATTTTAGACTCCAATATCTCCCTGTTTTCATTTGGAATACACGGTATAGATAGTTCGTTCAAAAACCCATTTAGTTTTGTTAATTCAGGTTCATTTTTGGTATCATATAATTTTTCATAGTAATCTCTAAAGGCTCTATTAATTTCTAAAGGATCTATAACTACCTGTCCATTACTTATAATACTGGTAATTGGTGTTTTAATTTCCAATTGTTTAATCTGCCATGCTAATAATTTTCCTGATTTTTCACCTTGTTCATAAAAAGATTGTTTCAATCTTAGAAGACTCGAGGCAGCTCTATTCGCTGATTTTTTGTCGTATTCAGCTCTCAAAATCAGTAATTCATTCTCCAACCTTGGGTCACTTCCTGCATACACTTTTTCCTGAAGATTTTTTATTTTATGTTCCAATTTAGCTCTCTCCTCTCGAGTCTTCTTAGATTTTGATCCTGTATAACTAATAATATGTCCCCTAATAAAAGCTTTGAAAGCCTCCCACTTTACACATGCTGATGTTTGTGTAGTATTGATGTCAAAGAACTCGTCTATCTGTTTTTCTATATACTTGACAAATTCCTCATCCTGAAGCCATTTATGCTGAAATTGCCATCTACCTGATTCCTTTATCAATTTTTTATCTACATATATTAGACAACAGGGTGCATGGTCAGAGATCACGATGTTATCATAAAAGCAGTTTTGAATCTTGGACCTTAATTCTGTGGAAATCAAAAAATAATCAATACGTGAGAATGTCTTGTAGGTACTGGAATAACAAGAATAGGCTTTAACTTGTGGTTTCATTTCTCTCCATATATCTAACAATCTCAATTCTTTCATAAAATGATTAATAGTCATCCTACATCCAATGTGCGTACAATCCAGTCCTGTTGATCTATCCACACCTGGATTCAATGTACAATTAAAATCCCCTGCTATTATATGTTGCCCTGTAAGTGATGATAAGATGAGAAATAAATTAGCAAAGAACTTCTGGTCATCTATATTGGGACCATATAAGTTCACAAGATTTATATTTTCTAATAGCAAAGAACCTTGAATGATTACATATCTTCCAAATTTGTCTCCAATTACATTTTTCACTTGAAAAGGAACTGATTTATGTATGAGAGTCATAACTCCCCTGGCTCGGGATGAAAATGAAGAGGTGAATACACTTCCCTGCCATCTACTCCTAATTCTTTTAACATCCTCCTCTATCAGATGAGTTTCTTGTAAAAACACAATTCTTGAACCCATGTCCTTTATTTTATTCATAACTTGTTTAAGTTTTTTTAAATTTTGTAGACCTCTGCAATTCCATGAAGTTAAATTAAGATTAACACTTTGGTCCATGATCAATAGAGAGTTTGGGATTACCTTGCAGTGTAAACATGCTCATACAGAGAAGCAAAAACATGAGTGGTTGAACATTCATCCTACAAACTACACACAAACAAATTCCCCCTTCCCACACTTGTGGCAAACCCCCCAAAATCAAAAGAAAAATTCTGTCTCCCGATATAGCCATCGACTGTTCCACATCCACGGGGAACAGCCTAAGCCACTCCTTCTTCATCCTCCCAATCACCCTAACTCTACTGCTTTTAATGACGTAACATTAACTCTCCTCTGTAGTTTTCCAACTTAACTCCAAAATTTTACCAACTTTGTACATCCTAGTTTTTTTTTTTTGTTTGTTTTGTTTTTGTTTTGTTTTTTTTTAATATATAATACAATCTATATTTTGTAAACTTACTATTTACTTCAAGTCAGTCAGATGCCTGTGCAAATGCTTAATTATTCTACCTTATATTTTGTTCATGCTTAGCTCCCACCAGTCTCTTCTTCTTCTTTGATCTTCTTGATGAACTCCTGCGCCTCCTCTGGGGTCTTGAAGATGTGGGTTCTGCCCTCATACGTGGTCAGCAGTCTCGCAGGATAGATTACACCATGACGAATCCCAAGGTTGCGCAGCTCCTTACGTACGGGATCAAACTGCTTCCTCAATTGCTGGATTCCTGTGGCCAAATCTGGGTAGAACCGCACCTGCTGGTCCTGGTGTTTAATCTCTCCTTTAGCACGTGCAGCGTTGAAGATCTTCATCCTGTCTCTGTTGCTTAGAAACTTCATAATTAAGGTCCTCGGCGGTCCCTTATCTCTCCGTGGGCCAATACGATGTGCTTTTTCCAGAACCACTGCTGATTGCAACTCCTTGCTGCCCAGCACCTCCGGAATCCACTTTTCCAGAAAGGAACATACGTCCCGACCTTCTGATTCCTCTGGAAGACCCACCAGCCTCAAGTTATTCTGTCTCGACCGAGATTCCAAATCCAAAATATTATCTTCCAGAGATTTATTTTTTTTTTCCAAAGTGCGCACCTTTAATTGAAGACGGGTGACGTCATCTTCAGCACTAGCGAGACGGAGCTCCATCTGCGCCGTTCGTTCTACACAGTCACCCAATTCCTTTCTTATTCCTTCCAGCGCTGTTATAATCCCATCAAATCTAGAGGAAAAGTCCGCTCTCATTGAACTCATGGCAGCCATCAGCGCATCTGCGCCATTCCCCGCAGAAATCGCACCGCCGCCAGCTTCCTCCGCCATATATGGAGCCTTGTTTGCTGCGTCACAGACCTGAAAGTCCGTTAATTTGGACTGTTTCGGCGGCTCGCTTTTTCCTTTTCCTGGTTTTCCAGCCTTAGGCTTCGCCGACATATCCTCGCCCAAATGCTGGGATACGTTCTGTCCCAAATGAGAGAGTTATTTGCCGATTTTTTTTTTCCAGGAGCAGAGCAGAGCGAGACACGTCCGTCCTACGTGGCAGCCATAACCGGGGCATCTGAAGCATCTTATTTAATTTTTCTATTTTATTGTATCTACATATGTATCTTGTTGTATTTATTTATTCTTTCATTTATCATCCTCTCTCTATATAATTACAGCTGTGGACAAAATTGTTGGTACCCCTCTGTTAATGAAAGAAAAACCCACAATGGTCAAAGAAATAACTTGAATCTGACAAAAGTGGTAATAAATAAAAATTCTATGAAAATCAACCAATGAAAATCAGACAATGCTTTTGAATTGTGGTTCAACAGAATTATTTTAAAAAAACAAACTCATGAAACAGGCCTGGACAAAAATGATGGTACCCTTAACTTAATATTTTGTTGCACAACCTTTTGAGGCAATCACTGCAGTCAAACGATTTCTGTAACTGTCAATGAGACTTCTGCACCTCTCAGCAGGTATTTTGGCCCACTCCTCATGAGCAAACTGCTCCAGTTGTCTCAGGTTTGAAGGGTGCCTTCTCCAGATGGCATGTATCAGCTCCTTCCACAGATGTTCAATAGGATTTAGGTCAGGGCTCATAGAAGGCCACTTTAGAATAGTCCAATGTTTCGTTCTTAGCCATTCTTGGGTGTTTTTAGCAGTGTGTTTTGGGTCATTATCCTGTTGCAAGACCCATGACCTGCGACTGAGACCAAGCTGTCTGACACTGGGCAGCACATTTCTCTCTAGAATACCTTGATAGTCTTGAGATTTCATTGTACCCTGCACAGATTCAAGACGCCCTGTGCCAGATGCAGCAAAGCAGCCCCAGAACATAACAGAACCTCCTCCATGTTTCACAGTAGGGACAGTGTTCTTTTCTTGGTATGCTTCATTTTTGTGTCTGTGAACATAGAGCTGATGTGCCTTGCCAAAAAGTTCCAGTTTTGTCTCGTCTGTCCGTAGGACATTCTCCCAGAAGCTTTGTGGCTTGTCAACATGCAGTTTGGCAAATTCCAGTCTGGCTTTTTTATGATTTGTTTTCAACAGTGGTGTCCTCCGTGGTCGTCTCCCATGAAGTCCACTTTGGCTCAAACAATGACGGATGGTGCGATCTGACACTGATGTACCTTGACCTTAGAGTTCACCATGAATGTGTTTAGAGGTTGTTCTGGGCTCTTTTGTTACCATTCGTATTATCCGTCTTCTCCTGCGGCCACGTCCAGGGAGGTTGGCTACAGTCCCGTGGATCTTAAATTTCTGAATAGTATGTGCAACTGTAGTCACAGGAACATCAAGCTGCTTGGAGATGGTCTTATAGCCTTTACCTTTAACATGCTTGTCTATAATTATCTTTCTAATCTCCTGAGACAACTCTCTCCTTTGCTTCCTCTGGTCCATGTTTAGTGTGGTACACACCATGTCACCAAACAGCACAGTGACTACTTGTGACCCGTTAAATAGGCCGACTGACTGATTACAAGTTTGTAGACACCTGTGATGTTAATTAGAGGATACATCTTGGTTGAACATGTCGCTTTGGTCACATTATTTTCAATCTTTTCTAGGGGTACCATCATTTTTGTCCAGGCCTGTTTCATGAGTTTTTTAAAATAATTCTGTTGAACCACAATTCAAAAACATTGTCTGATTTTCATTGGTAAATTTTCATAGAATTTTTATTTATTACCACTTTTGTCAGATTCAAGTTATTTCTGTGACCATTGTGGGGTTTTCTTTCATTAACAGAGTACCAACAATTTTGTCCACGTGTGTAACTCATTTTTCTTATTAGTTCTAATTTTGCCATGAAATAGCTATAGATGCTGACGTGGCACTAAACAAGAACACTCACTCACTCTTAAATTAATATATCATAGGCGTGGCGGCAAACTTCCTTAGGGCGGTGGGCCGCCACACGGAAATGTTTCCAGTTGTGGATTCATCATTATCAGATTCATAAATGGTAAATGGCGTTCACTTATATAGCTCTTTTTCCTCATCTCTCGATGACCAAAGTGCTCTACAGATCCTGTTATTCACACACACACTCACACACTGATGGTGGTGGAGCTGCCACGCACAGGCGCTGGCCTGACCCACCAGGACCAGCTGGCGGTTCACTGTCTCACTCAAGGACATGCAGACAGAGCGGGAATCGAACCCCTGACCCTCCGATCAGTAGTCGGCCACACTACACTTGCGCCACAGCCTCCTCATCACTGATCAGAGTCGTTCATGGGTGGAAACCACAGGACACACATGCAGCAGCAACCTTCAGCCACTAGAGGGCGCCTGATATACAAGTTCACCCTCAATGTTTCAGGAAAATGAACATTCAACTTTTTTTATCTAAAATTGTGACTTTGTTCTTGTAATTTTGTAACTTTTTCTCATAATTTTGTGACTTTTTTCTTGTAATTTGGTGGCGCTTTCTTGTAATTTTTTGACTTTTTTGTTTCATGTAATTTTGTGACTTCTTGTCGTTATGTTACTTTTTGTTGTAAGTTTGACTTTTCTTGTAATTTTGTGACTTTTTTCTCTGAATCTTGTGGCCTTTTTTCCCGTAATACTGTGACTTTTTTCTTGTATTCTGTATTTTTTCCCCTCATAATTTTGTGAGTGTTTTTCTCATAATTTTGTGACTCTTTTTCTAATTTGTCCTCAAAACTGTGAACTCGGGAGGGGGGTGTGTGTCCAACCTGTGGCTCTGTGGCGCATCTGACAGCGGGCCGTTGAAGTGGTAAAACTCACAAATTTACAAGGAAACTTTCTCAAATTTTGGGGTGGAAGGTTGGAAATTTGAGAAAAACCAACAGAAAAAGTTCTAAATTTATTAGAAACAAAACCTCAGATTTATTTTAAAACAATCTAAAACTTAGAGGAAAAGTTTTGTAATTGAAAAAACCCTCAAAAGAAACTAAAATGAATTTGAGGGGAAAATAGTCAAATTTCTGGGGAAAAAATTGAAATGTAGTTAGCAAAGTTAATTTATTAGAGTATTAAAAAATGTAAATTTATTAGGAAAAAGTCCCAAAGTTTGTGAAAAAGTTAAAACTTAATGTGGGAAAAGCTGCAGATATGAAAGGGAAAAACTCACAACTTAAAAAAAAAAAAATCAAATTAGTTGGGGACAGAAAATCATAAAGTTGCATAAAACGCCTGCAAAATAATTCTGAAATTTAAGTGCAAAACGTCTTTAATTTATGGGGGAAAGGATACAAGTTTAAAGAAAAAAATTCACAGATTTACAAGAAAAATGTCAAAACTGGTGGAAAAAAGTTGCGTTTGGTGTAAAAATGTTGGTTTGTGATTTGCTGCAGGTGATCATTCTGATCGGGAACAAGGCCGACCTGGAGGCCCAGAGAGACGTGACGTACGACGAAGCCAAGCAGTTCGCCGAGGAGAACGGTGAGCAGAAGAAGAAGAACGTTCATTTAAACTTTATTGAGCCGCTCTAACAGAAGCTCGTTGTTCTCCTCGTCAGGGCTGCTCTTCCTGGAAGCCAGCGCCAAAACGTGAGCTCTCATTTACTGACACCACAGATTCAGTTCAGTGACAAGGATATATAACACAAACATCACAGCGTTCACACGGAAAAGAAGGTGGCATTTGGGAGAAAACTCCCACATTTAAGATGCAAAAAAGGTGCAAAATTTACACGTGAAAAAGGTGAGAATTTGCAAGAAAGTTCCAAAATAAGGAGGAAACGATTTGAAATTTTGACATGAAAAACATGTAAATTAGCTAGAAAATTTTCAGATTTAAGAAGTTTTTTAATGATGTAGAAAAAAGATTCTGGATTTTGGCAGGAAATGTCTTTTAGGAGGAAAAAAAATGGCAACATTGACACTGAACATGTCGAAGTTTGTTAGAAAAGCCCCAAGTTAAAGAAAGAAGCTGCAGATTTTACACGGGGAAAAGTGTGGAGATTTGCAAGAAAAATCACAAGTTTAACATGAAAAGGTTTTTGATTTTGAATGGGGGAAAAAATGGTATAATCTGCAAGAAATTGTCAAATTGAAGGTGGTGGGGGCATAAATGTGCAGAGAAAAGTTCAAATTTAAGAGAGAAATAATTGCAAATTTTACATGGGGAAATAACTGTAAATCTGCAGGAAAAGTCCCTTTTTGAGCAGAAATGGTTGGAAGTTTGACATGGAAATAAATAGGAAATTGTACATGAGAAAATGTTGGAAATTTATTTTAAAAAGTCTGAAATTTAAGAGGAGAAAATGGAGCTAAATTTATGTGGAAAAATGTATAAATCTGTAAAAAAATTATCCAAGTTCAGAAGGGAAAGTTCTAAATTTCAGGGTAAAACTGAGAAAATTCTCAGATTTAGAAGAAGAAAAATGAGTTTTGGGTGAAAAGCTTCAGTTTGCAGGAAATTCTCGACTGAAAGAGGAAATAAGTTTTAAAGTGAGGAAGACAAAGTTTAGCGGAAGGTTCCACACACATCTGTGTTCTCCCGCAGGGGGGAGAACGTGGAGGAGGCCTTCCTGGAGGCGGCCAAGAGGATCTACCAGAACATCCAGGACGGCAGCCTGGACCTCAACGCCGCCGAGTCCGGAGTCCAGCACAAGCCGTCGGCGCCGCAGGGAGGACGCCTCAACGCCGACAGCCAGCCCGCCAGAGACGGCTGCAGCTGCTGACGGACGGAGCCGACGGCGTTCAAACGGTTTACAGCTTCATCTGCATCACACCAAATCCTCCTCCGGACGTCGCCACGGTTACAACAAAACCAGCTCCCGTTCCAACACCTGACATCAGCCGCGTTCCCACCGCAGGAACCTTTTTCATCCCTTCTCGTTTCCCCACATTCCCACTGGCAGCAGCAGGGACTGTTTCATTCACAAGTTGTTCTGTGCGTTCCCCAGTTCTAGTCTGAGGTCCTGAAAATCCATCTTGAGGAATCGTTTCAGCTCCCGTTAAAGAGCAGAAACTCTCTGGTATATTGGGGACCATTAATAGCTCCGTTTCCACTGTAGGAACTATGGGTGGACGGGAACTTTGATCTCTGTGGTGTGAGAATTAGAGCTACCAGAACCAGGGCTCCTAAGTTCCTGTTCTGGTGTTTCTGATGTTTGTTTTCCTTGCTCTCTGTCCTCCTCTAACTTGTGGAGCTCGTGTGTCATTTTCAGATCATCATCGTCCATAACGGTGCACTATGCTACATTTTCCTTTAATTAAAATAAAAGAACAACTGAAATCGCCATCAGTGTGTGAGTGCTGTCAGCCTCTGCAGTGACGCCGCAATCTGGCCGTCTGTATGTTGATTCCCAGACTCTTGTTGACCCTCCTGCCCCACCCACAATTCTAGGACCTTCCCCTTGAGACCACCTCTGTTGCTTGGCAACACAACATCAAGTGTCGTCATGCCACAAAGGCTTATGTGAGCGAGTTGTCATGCTGTGCAGCTCGTGTCAGAAGTGCCTGGGCCCAGATGAAGCTGTGAAACAAACGTGCTTTGATTTTTCTTTTGTTACAAACTTCTGTTCATGTCCATCAGCTGTTGTTGTTAGCATTACCGTTAGCTGTACTTTATTGTTTTTAGTGGTAGCGTGGTGGAAAAACATCCTGACTGCTGCTTTTAAGGGGACATAAAATGAAAATGTTCACTCACCTGGAGTTAGCTTAGCAGCTGTGGGTTTTAACGCAGTTTCCTTAGAATTACAACCACGCCGCTAGACATCGGCATTCCCACCTGGTTCACTAATCCACAGTTGATAAAATGTCTTCAGTTATTCTGCCATGTTTTTGTTTTATTTTCTGTGTAATAAACATGCGAGCACCTTGGCTAGCTGTCTAGCATCAGCATTAGCCACTCACTTATTCAGGGAAGTTTCTGAGTTTATTACACCCCACTGCCAACCACTCACACCACACACCCCTGTCACCGATGATGCATTATTTGGGCTTTTACGTCACCACATTCAGCTAATTTTATGAGTTAGCTCAGTCCGCCTTCACCACCAGAGCTAACCAGCTAATATTAGCCTTAAAATGGCACCTATCTGGCCTTGAATGTTCTCCTCACTGAAGGGGGTTGCGGGGTGAACTGGGACTCATTAAGATTTTAAAGACAGGCACCGAAACAAGTCACTGTGAAGAAGGGTGTTTAATCTGTGTGTAGAATGGTGCTGGAGTGTTTAGTCCCCAAGGTATTCTGACCCAGGCGAATTCTAGACATTTCAGTAAGACGTCCTGTGGAACCATCTGTGTGGAAATGTGACACAGTCCCTGAAAGAGTTCCTCTGCTGGTAGTGGGACTAAAAAAGTTCCTGTGTCTGCAGTGGGAACGCGGCTGAAGGAAGCTGGACAGACCCAGAGTCGCCTGTGGACGTTCCTGAGGACAATCTTTGATATGAACTTCTTATAAATATGACGTCTGCTGTGTCGGCCTGTTTTCACTCATTACATCCTGTTTATGTGGGAAAAGAGTCTCAATAAGTTCTTCAGACCCAGAACCACATCAGAACTGTTCCTCCATCACCTGATCCAGTACTCCAACGCTGGCTTCAGTTTGGGCTGGTCAGTGGTTCTGTGTGGAGTCTGACCGGAACTAGGCCTCAATTATGACACAGTCACCTCTTTTACTCACAAATTTACATTTTTTCCTCATAAATCTGCAACTTTTTCTCATAAATCAACTTTTTTCTTGCAAATTTGTGACTTCTCTTGTAATTTTGTGACTTTTTCCTCGTAACTTTGCTACTTTTTTTGTCAATTTCAGGAAAATTGACATTTTATTTTCCTTGTAAACTTTATTTACCATCACATGATGGTTCCAGTATTTAGACTCTTCAGTCTGGAGTAGGAACGTAGTTGTTTGGGGGGACGAAAATAGTTCCTGGTACTCTTGGTGTGAATGTGTAAATGAATAGGAACTACTGCTGAAGGTTCCTGTGGTGGAACACAGTCACTGACTTATTCTTAACCTGAAAAAAATACACTTAAAATATTTTTTTTTTCATTTTTATCAATTAAAAAACCAAATAGATAATTTCTTAAGAATGTGAATCATTGCAGCAATCAGCCTGAAGGAGGCGCTGCAGCTGGGATGAAAAATTACATTTACTCCTGAAAATCCACTTTAATCTCCATTTTTATTCTTTATTTCTGTCTGATGATTATTTATCTCATCTGATTATCTTCTGTTTATCCACATCAATGAATTACTTTGTAAATAAAGTAAATATACTGTAAATACTCAGATTACTCTAACATTTCTTTGCCAGTAGGGGTCACTGTTGGTTTAGTTAGTGGACGTTCAGTTAAACTTTACTGATGCTAAACAATAAAGACAAATTAATTTTCTGTTTTAACTGAAAGTTTTGTAAATTAATTTAAAATATCTAGAATGCATCAGAAGAATGTTGCAAATTTACGAGAGGGGGAACAAGAGTGGCAGGTTTACATGACTGGGGAAGAATTAATGAGACGCCCGTGACCCGAAAAGGATTAAGCAGAAGATGGATGGATGGATGGAGAAAAGTTGCAACTTTAACCTCTTACCTGTGCAGCCAGTGCAAAACGTCCTACAGGCAGGACGCCGGAATGGTAAGAGGTTGGAAAAGAAAAAAGTTGGGAAGCGCTGCACATTTACAACAATGGGGGGGGGGGGGGGGGTGTCAAATGTACAAAAAAAAAAAGTCAAGTTTACAAAATGGGAAGGTTTACATGGGAAAAAAAACCCTCAAAAGTTGCAAAAATGTAAGACTGGGGGGAAAGCCGTAAATTCCCAAAACTTGATAAAACATTGGAAACTTACAAGACTAAAGAGAAATGTTGCAAATTTATTAGTGGGCTGGATAAAATATTGTGGAGGGCCATATCTGGCCCCCAGGCCTTTTATTGACACCTGTAGCTTAATTTGTCTCAAAAAGCACGGCGTTGTGGCGTGCGTCTGCTCTGAGGTAATGTAGCCGACTTTACTGCAGTGGAGACATTGACCTATCTCAGAACTTTTGTTTACAGCGTTAGCATCTTAGCAGCAGCGCTAACTAACGGAGCTATTGTCTGCCAGGCCACTTTTGAAGCTCACCTTCCCATCCCTCCATAATTGTGGGAAGTGCTATGATTATATTCCTGTTTCTGAGGTGCAAAACGCCGCGTTCCCACATTTTTGATGCCAAAGTCATTGTTTTTTTAATCAAGGAAAAGTGTCCCATTTCAGTGACAACCACACGGTCTAAATTAGTACTGGAAGTTGTGGCCATAATTCACGCAAGGCATCGTGGGGGCTAGGAATAAGGTGGATAGAAGAATTAGCATTAGGCCTTAACTTTTACTCCATTTGGGCCTATTCATCACAGCGTGACAGATGATTTCTAGTTAAATAGGTTCGGTATAGCAACGTCTAGATCTACATCACAGGAAATGAGGCCTTTTTTCTCTCATTTTTTACCTCCATTTAAACAGAACCTTTGTGAAAAGGTTGTGATGCCATGTTTTGTTAATTAGACCAAGACTATAGGCACTTAACAGCCAGATTAAAGCACTGCCTGATATTTTACTGTACTCCTATTGGACTGTCATCAGGACTGTTATGACAAGCACATGACTAAACACACTTGACTGCATGGATTACTCATAGAACCAACATGGCGGCCCAGTGGCTTCGGCTCTGTACTCACTAATGGGCTGTGGTCTATCCAGTGATTTATTCAGATCAGTGGATCTCTGACACCATGTAGAGTAAGGTACCGCCACATTTCTGGTTCTACTTCCATTGTAGTTCTCATTCCCTGCTGCTTTCTCCTCAATAAATGATTTTATCACTTTCACTTATAGTGGAAATACTGTGTAGGCAGATTTTTTTTTTCTCTTTATAAACTTTGTTTCACATTCTGATCGTTTTTGTAACCACACTGAGCCTTAATAGTTCTCTAGTTGGCTTAGCAGCTAGCAACTATTCATAGTTGGAAGATGATGTCCCACGGCTGCCAGTCACTACATGGGTGGCCATGTTGGGAGGAAAGCTGCAGGGGGGGATTCTGTTTCATTAAAGACTAAAATGATGTAAATATAATGCCCTAGTGTGGAACTGGTTCTACAAACACTGGTGGGTAGGAAAAAGTGTTTTACCGATTACCTGCAATTTAGAACCAAGGCGAGTCAACTCCGGAACTATCAGAGGAACGGAGGAGAACTTGGCTTCCTCCCATCAGTATTAGAGCTGATGTGGCGCCTTCCTTATATTCCAACCTGCGGCTGCTTTGACCATTTAGTGATAGTTTTGTAGAAATACTTGACTAATAATGTTGCTGACAAATCTGTGATGCTCTGTGGACGTTTTCACAGATAATCATCAAGTTCCCTGTTCTGATCAGCTCAGTTGCTGCCAGCCACGCACACACACAGAGCTAAAGAAACGTACCTGTTGGTCTAACAGGACCTATCGGGGGTCTGTGCGGGCCAACTTCAGTGCCACACAAGCTACAGGATATAATGAAGATTGATGTCACAGTTTAGCCCTCCTTGTCATGTTTTTACCTTTGACTGCAGTCCGTACCATACCTGTCAAGTGATACGGCTTCGCCGTATTTTAATATGGGGAAAATGCAATTTTAGCAAATACGGGCGTATTGCCATTTCTGTACGCCAAAAAGAAAAATATACGGGAAAAAAAATTATTGAGAGTGTGGAGGAACACCTTGTGTGTGACCCCCACAGCGTACGGGGCTGGCACAGTGCTCAGCGTGAGCGATTATCACAACATTGAGAGGTGTGGACTGATCATTATGCACATGCGCTTCACACCTTCTGTTGTCCTGCGGCTCCGGAACAGAGAGGAATCCCGGCGCCAGTAATGCTGCGCCTGATATGTGTGACTCTAATGCAAATGTCCATGCTTTCCTGCTGTATACAGTGGTACCTCTACTTACGAACGTCTCTACATACGGAATTTTCAGGTTACGACACGCCTCAACGGGAAAATATTGCCTCTTGTTACGAACGAAATTTCATGATACGAAAGGCAAAAAAAGTACGCGCTCCTCGCAGCTCCCGTAGTTTACCGAACGTAAACATACCTGTAGCTGCTCTGCCATTGGCTATCGCCTAGCATCTTCCTGGTATCCCATTGGCCACGAATCACCCGAAAAAGTGTTCACTAGTCGGGCTATCGCTCACTATGATGATGTTTGCCTTGCACATTTTCGAAGGATCGTTACAAGCCGACAAAAACAAACGTCCTTGGATCGTTTCTTCACAAAACGTCAGGCAAAAACCACTGATGAGACAGAACATGAACCAAAGGAGGCAAAAGGTGACGCCGACGCCAACGATCGCAGTTAAAAGGTAAATGAACATAATTTTTATTATTCTTTCTTTTATTATTCTTTCTCTCATTTTAAACTCATTTTATGTTTATTGTGCAGTAATCTAATTGTAACATGTATTTGTTACATGTTTTGATGCATTTTTACGATTTATAAAAAATTTATGCCCGAATTTTGGGGGGCTTGGAACAGATTACGGCATTTACATGTAAAACGCGCCTCTACTTACGGAATTTTCACGTTACGAGAATTCTTCCGGAACGAATTAATTTCGTAAGTAGAGGTACCACTGTACTGTGATGCTAATGTGCCATGCATGCATTGTCTGTAGCCGGGTATATAAGTTGACTGTTTGCATGAAGCACCCTTTTTAAACTTCAGTTCGCCATGTCCGCCTGCACTTATTTCGATCCTCCACAAGCGCACCTAAGCAGTGTTTTTGTGATTTTCAAAATGGCTTCATGCAGCACGCCGCCGGCGAAGAAACCAAAGCTTGAAGAAAAGGGAAATCGAGGGACTGGACGTCACCGAAAAGAATGGGAGAAGGGGAAAATACGCTGGATGGATAAAGGCTTCTCCAGAGGGCCCTACACACTCCTCCTGTGTTCCATGTAGGAGGAGCATAAAAGTGACTGCATCAGGGATTTTCGACCTGAAGTTGCACTTCGCTACACAGGGCCACAAAAACTGTATAGCCAAATCGAAAACGTATCGATCGATGGATAAACATTTTCAGCCAGTGAGAGAACCGACGCCTTCCAAATCCAATGCATCACTAGCAGAAGTGATGTTTTGTCATTTTGTGGCAGAGCACAATCTACCCCCCATTGGTAGATTAGAAGTGATCTGCCACCTCAGAATTGCTAGAGTCAGCAAAGGCTGCTACTTGGAACTATAACAAGCAGCATCAGTGAACATTTTCTTGTTTCAAGTTCAAGTGCATTAGTGTAACAAAGCTGACAATTAAAAACTCTTTAATTCCAAGTGTATATACAGTATCTAGCTGACAGAACTATATTCAGAATAATTCTTAGTGTACTTTCAAATTAAGCAATCTACCTTGTGCTAATGTAAATTTGAAAAATATTTATTTATTTATTTTTATTTATTTATTATTAATATCATTTATTTTTTTATTTTTTATTTTTTTTTTGTGCTACTTGGCTTATTATTTTCACATTACCAAAAAGTTATGGCTCAAGATTGTGTCCATATAGGTGTACATTTGAATAAATATGTTTGAAACAGTTCATGTTGCAGTTGCTGTTTGTTTAGTTTTTTTGGGTTTTTTTGCTTCAGTTTTCTTTCATCTGCCGATAAATACAGTTTTTAAGTACTCAGTACAGGTGTGAAAGCCCCCCCCCCCCAATAAGGGAGGCATGAGGTATGCCTTGACAGGTATGCCGTACCATCGGTAACTTCCCATTTCATCGACTTTTCATACATACTATTCAAATATACACATCTTTACCTGTTGACATTTTTATTCATCACTTTTCATAAAAACTCAACTAATTTTTAAGGTTAAAAAAGTGAATTTTTAAAAATAAAACTCGTATAAATTACAGCAAGTGAATATAACAAGATTTTCAAGAATAAATTTGATCAAGTGTGAACAACATTTAACCACTTGCGCTCCGTTGTTCCGCGGGCGGGCAAGTCTCTGCGTCCTATGACGCACGAGGGCGCGCATGACGCATGATAAGGATATTGATGGTGATGGTGTAGGTGGTGTGCCCTCCAAGCGCCACTGAAAAAAAATCTGCAAACACAGCCGCGAACAGATTAGTTCATCTGATTGACCTCTCATTCGACTAATAAGAGCCTTGAATTGGGTTTCTGAAACCTTGAGGAGCCAATGAATGAAAATCTAGGAAGGAGGACCCGCCTACTGTGAACGCAGGAGCCAATTGAAGCACAGAAATTCAGGCTGGGTGAAGCGATATTTACTGCTGCAGAAGGACTCTGTACGAATCTACTAAAGACCCAGGCTCACCCAGCAGCATGGAGATGAGGAAAAAGCGCTACATAAGCAACCAATAAGGGCTAACGATTAGACACCAAGACAATGATGTCTGACTTCATCTGAAAGTACCTGGACAGGTGAGCGTGCTGCATGAAGCCAGCCTTTAGCTAATGCTAAATCAGATTAGATCATGTATCAGAAAAACTGAGCAAAAATAGAGAAAAACAAAGGGGACAAATTAAGTTGGGGGCTCTGTGAATAATTTCTGGGCTGATGTGGCTAAACATGCATGATCAGTGTTATGAAGATCAAGAAACATATTCAGCTTCGTCCACGTCTGGAGAGGTGATGCTAGCCCACTTCTCCGTGTCTTTTGGTCAATTTTGCTTTGGAATGAGAGAGGGCTGCTTAATTCAAACTAATTTGTCGTCATACTGCTGTCTGTCATTATCAGGAGTTTCATAATAAACTTTGGACGTTTTCACCCCCCCCCCCCCATCATGCTCCATGATTACCCCCCCCCCCCCCAAAAAAAAAGAATATGGCTGGTGATCTTATTCAACCCTGCCAGAAGTCACGTGATCAAAACTATGAATTGGACCGTTTCTGTCTCTGCTATGCCAAATCCCACTGCATGAGCTGCAACAGACTCGTGAAACTCACTGAAACACGTCCGACTCCCAGTTGTTACCGGACTTCCTGTGTATGCACAATCCTTTCATTACTGATATTAGCCGAGTTAGCTTCCAAATGCTAGTGTGTCATTCTCGGAATAAACTCCGACTCACTCCTAGTAACACAGCATGGACTCAAATGAACGTGAACGAGCTCGTGTAAAGACTCTGCACAATGAGTGAAAAACTTGCAAATTAATGGGGGAAAAGGGTGACGTTACAAAGAAATTGGACACAATTGAGAAAAAACAAAGAAAATTCAAGTTCTGAATTTGAAAAATGCAAATAAATTTTACAATATAAAACTGAACCTAAAAACAAAACTCGAGAACAGGATGTGTGTAAATTCTCATCCAGTTTCTCACTGCCCTCTGGTGGCCACATCATAAACTACAACGATGGAACTGCTCTGAAAATGTGAACATTTTGATTTGATTTTGTATACTTTATTTTACCATGTTTGTCACATTCTTTTTACTTTTCTCTGAAAAATTTGGAATTCTTTGGAAAATTTTCAGTTTGAAAAAAAAAATTTCAACCTTTTAATGAAATTTCTTTTGTAAATTTGTGACTTTCCTTGTATTTTTAGAACTTTTTCCACAAATTTGCACTTCTCTTCTTGTGAATTTGTAACTTTCTCTTTAGTTTTTCACCAAATTGCACATTTTGAATTTTCCTAATTTGTCACTATTTGACACTGAAGTTTCCACCTTTTCTCACCTCACAGATTTGTGATTTTTCCCTTACAAATAACTTTTTTGAGAAACTCCGACCTTTTTAAAATAAAAAAAAAGATGCAGCTCGTTTTATCCGATTTATTTGACAAACCAAAGAAAATGTGAGAAGAGACGAACAGACATTTGATTGGCGATGAAAAGTCAGTCCTGATCACATGACCACGCCATCTGGTCATGTGACGTCCACCTGCTGAGATGGTAAAACTTTATTAAACCAACAAAAATGACAGTTTATAGGACCCTTGGGCAGAGGTGTCGCCACGGTAACAGGGCACAATCCTTGGGTTAACCTGTTGCCGCGGTAACGGCAGCGTCCTTGTGCTAAGGTGTTGCCACGGCGGCACTGCCAGGACACCGTGTTGCCACGGTTAACAGGGCAGCGTCCCCATGTTGAGCGTTGCCACAGTAACGTCCCCAGTCCCCATCTTCACGTCGTCCTGGTCTTGGCAGCAGGCTCTGTCTCCATCTCGTACTCAACCTCCACGTACGCTCTCTTCTTCCGAGGCACCGAGCCGTTGGCGGGAGATTTTCCTTTAGACCTGGCCTTAGTCTTCGTCTTGGTCTCCTCCTCGTCTTCGCTGGACTCCTCCTCCTCGTCATCATCGTTGTCCTCGTCGCTGCTCGTCTTCAGCTTGTTCATGTCCTGACGGGACAAAGTTACATTTATTGGAGTACACAGGTGTCAACATCTGGACCGGGGAACAGACTGTCCTCACACACATTTCATCTGTCCCACTCATTAATTTAACCTCTTATCATACCAGACAACTTCCCTACATTTGGTAAAGAAACCCAAATTCTTTCTTCCCTGAGTGGCAGCAGAAAAGTTGAAACGTCCCACTGGCAGAACAGGAGAATTTTAAGAGGTTAAAAACCTTTTCCCCTGGAGCCCCACTGAGATTGTTGTGAATTTTTCAGCCTCTTCTCAGTTTTTCATCATTCCCTGTTGTAATTTGTCACTTTTTTCCTGTTCATTCTGATAAATTTACAACTTCCTTCCAGCCTTCAGGGTCTCCACAGTGGATCATCTGCCTCCATCTCTCCCTCTCCCTCCATCTTCCTCTGTAACGCCAACCCTCTCCATGTCCTCCTTCACTGCATCCATCAATCTTCTCTGTGGTCTTCCTCTTTTCCTCCTGCCTGGCAGCTCCATCTTCAACATCCTTTGTCCAATATCTCCACTATCCCTCCTCTGCACATGTCCAAACCATCTCAGCCTTGACTCTCTTACTTTGTCTCCAAACTGCTCAACCTGAGCTGTCCCTCTGATAAACTCATTTCTGATCTTGTCCCTCCTAGTCACTCCCAATGAAAATCTGAGCATCTTCAACTCTGCCACCTTCAGCTCCACTTCCTGTTTTTTTTTTGTCAGTGCCACCATCTCCAAACCATACACACTTACTGTAATTTTCCAGTTTGGGATCAATAAAGTACATCTATCTATCATAGCAGGTCTCACTAGTCTTGTAAATCTTCCCTTTCACTCTTGCTGCTACCTTTCTGTCACAAATCACCTGACACTCGTCTCCACCCTGCCTCCACTCTCTTCTTCACCTCTCTTGTGCATTTTCCATTGCTTTGGATGGTTGACCCCAGGTGTTTAAACATATCTACCTTCACTACCTCTACTCCTTCCATCTTCCCCGTTACACCTGCCTCCCTCTCATTCACACTCATGTATTCTGTCTTGCTTCTACTGACTTTCATTCATCTTCTCTCCAGAGCATACCTCCACCTCTCCAGGTTATCTTCCACCTGCTCCCTACTCTCAATACAGATCACAATGTCATCTGTAAGCATCATGGTCCATGGAGACTCCTGCCTCACCTCATCTGTCAGCTTGTCCATCACCATGGCAAAAAAGAAGGGGCTCAGAGCCGAACCTTGATGTAATCCCACCCCCACGTTGAACCCCTCACTCCTACAGCACACCTCACCACCATCTCGCTGTCCTCATACATGTCCTGAACCACCCTCACATACTTCTCTGCCACTCCTGACTTCCTCATACAGTACCACACTTCCTCTCTTGGCACTAGGGATGGGCAGTATGGCCTAAAAATGATATCACGATGTTTCTGTGAATTTTCAGAATAATGATATTTTTCACGATATTACAGAATACAGTTTTTTTTTTTTCTTTTAAATTTATGCACAAAGGACAGTTTCACAGGCTGAAAAAAAATTATCTAAACCGTTACATCTTAACTGCACACAGAGGTCGGGTTTTATGTTGAATCACTTTACCTGCATTACTGCCGTAGCATGGACCTGTCCTGGGGCTTTTGGCTCTCTTTGCACTGAACAAATGTTTTTTTTCCCCCCCATCTCTCTTTTCAGGTGGTTGAATAAAATCAAAATGAAGCAGCCAAAATGGAAGTAAAAATCTAAAACCACTTCGAGCTGCTTAATACTGCTCCAGCGGTATTGTGGACATGTGAAAAAATGCAGGCAGATTATCGACACTGCTGCACCGTTTTTTTTTTTTCCCCCCAACATGACAGCTGTTTGAAACAGAAAGTGACGCTTAAATGTTTTCACTCAATTGGAGAGGGTCTGACTTCCAAGCTGCAACTTCTCACGCCATGATTATTTTGCTGTTTTTTGTGGTGTGACATCGTAACGCAGGAGACCCCAAATATTGCAATATTCATTTTTACACCAGTATCAAAATTTATACCGGTATTATCGTGAACGATACAATATGGCACACCACTAAGTTGGCACCCTATCATCTGCTTTCTCTAGATCCACAAAGACAGTGCAACTCCTTCTGGCCTTCTCTATACTTCTCCATCACCACTCTGAGAGCAAACATTGCATGTCATACTCTTTCTTGGCATGAAACCATACTGCTGCTCACTGATTGTCACCTCTCCTCTTAACCTGGCTTCAACAACTCTTTCCCACATCTTCATAGCGTGGCTGATCAACTTTATGCCTCTGTAAGTTACTACAGCTCTGAGCATCACCTTTGTTCTTGAAAAATGATCCCAAAACACTTCTTCTCCACTCCTCAGGAATCCTCTCACTCTCCAAGATAGTGTTAAACAATCTGGTTAAAAGTCCACTGCCATCTCTCCTAAACATCTCCATACCTCCACAAGTATGTAATCTGGACCAACCGCCTTTCCATTCTTCATCCTCTTCAAAGCTGCCCTCACTTCCACCTTGCTAATCCTCGGGACTTCCTTGTTCACCATCTTTCCTTCATCCATCCTCCTCTCTCTCATTTTCTTCATCCATCAGCTCTTCAAAGTTCTCCTTCCACCTTCTCAACACACTCATCACTTGTTAGTTCATTACCATTTCTGTCCTTAATCAGCCTAACCTGCTGTACATCCTTTCCAGCTCCATCTCTGTCTAGCCAATCAATTCAAGTCCTTTTCTCCTTCCTTAGTGTCCAGCCTCACATACAACTCACTATAGGCCTTTTCTTTTTCCTTTGCCACCTCTCTCTCTGCCATCTGCCTAGATTCCAAATACTCCTGTCTACTTTCTTCATCTCCCTGACTATCCCACATTTTCTTTGCTAACCTCTTCCTTTGGCTACTTTCCTGTACCTCCTCATTCCACCACCAAGTCTCCTTGTCTTCCTTCCTCCGTCCACTGGATACACCATATACCTTTCTACCCGTTTCCCTCAATACTTCTGCTGTACTTTCCCAGTCATCTGGTAATTCTTCCCTACCACCCAGAGCCTGTATCAACTCCTTCCTGAACTCTGTGCAACCTTCTTCCTTCTGTAACTTCCCCCACTTAATCTTTGGCTCTGCCTTCACTCTCTTCCTCTTCTTGCTTTGCAAAGTCATCCTACAGACTACCATCTGATGCCGTCTAGCTACATTCTCCCCTCCACCACCTTGCAGTCTCCTGTCTCTTTCAGATTTCTCCTTCTGCATAAGCTGTAGTCCACCTATGTACACCTTCCTCCACTCTTGTAAGTCACCCATGTTCCTCTCTCTTCTTGAAGTATGTGTTCACCACAGCCATTTCCATCCTTTTAGCAAAACTCACAACCATCTGTCCTTCCACATTTCTCTCCTTAAGACCATACCTACCCAGGACCTCCTCATCACCTCTGTTCTCTTCCCCTACATGTCCATTAAAGTCTGCTCCTATCACTACTCTCTCCCCCCGGGAACACTCTACCACTTCATCAAACTTATTCCAGAATTCACAACTTTTACTAATTATTATAAGTTTGCAAAAACTTGCAACTTTTTTTTGCCTGAGATTTTTTCATAGATTTCAACAGTTTTTACATTAGAAAAGTAACAATTACACTAGTCAACACCAAATTTATTCTCCAAGTTTTTTTTTTAGCTGAATTAGGACAATTTTGATGTGCTGAATCCAAAAATCACATTGGTTTTGCTCAATCAGGGCAACTTTTTGAACTATGGCCACATGTTTTTTATGTTTTTGTTTACATGTACGGGTATTTTCGGGATGGTGGCTAAGCTGTCATCGCTGCTGGAGTCCGAGTCCCACCCTATGCAGGACATACCGAACACACTGAGGAGCTCATTTAGCAGCAGACTACATCATCCTAGGTGCGCAACCGAGAGGTTTCTCAGGTCCTTCCTACCTACGGCTGTCAGACTGTATAACCTAAGCAGGGCTGCTCGCAGAGATAGCAAAAAGACGTGACGACCTAATAGTATTGAATGCAAAAGACGCAACAGACTTACACAATGGTCCCCTCCAGTATACAACTAGGACAATATTGGTCGCTATGGAGGGTGACAATATGTATGGGTACATATTCATACTATGCAGGGCAACTAAATAGACAGTTATGCTGTTTATTCCATATAGCTACAATGTTCCGCACTGTATGTATACGTATATATATATATGTGTGTGTGTGTGTGTACATATGTATATTCACTGCTCTTATTTTCTTATCTTCTAAATTGTTGCTCTGAGTGTTGCTATCCCTGTGCTGTTGCAATCCTGGAATTTCCCCATTGTGGGACTAATAAAGGCTCATCTTATTTTCACTTTATATGATGCAAAATTCTTTTTTTATTTCTTGAAATTCTCTGAATTTTGAACAATGATGACGTAACATTCAATTTACATGTACTTACCTTTATCAATGTCTACTATTCAATTTACAGTACAACTGCTTACAACTTAGCATAAAACCTGACCTGATGGAGAGAAGCGGATGTCATTTTCAGATTCATCGATGCAAAATTGTCTTAAATCAGTTAAAAAAAATGGACAACTTAGAAAAAAATTATGTTGTGTAATTATTAAAATGAATTTTGTCATCCTTGTTTTACAATTTTATTTACTTGTTCACTCCTAAATTTATACAATTATTTACAGTTTTGCATTTATACATTTTCATCACTTATTTTTCATATTTCCATATTTATATTTCCATTATTTTCCTTTTTTGGGGCAGATTTATTTTTTCATCTTAACTTTGTCATTCATTAATTAATCACACACATTTCACTTCTGATTTACATTAATTTCCTCCATATTTTAGTTTAAAAACTTATTTCAACATCTGAACTACATCTATATTTTTTATTTATACATTTTTAATTTTCTTTTTCATTTTAATTCACTTCTGTCCTTTTGTGTTTTAATATTTCTCAAGACTATTTTATTGAGATATTCGTTTTATTCTTATTTTATTTTTAACTGATTAATAACATTAAAACTGCAGTCTCGCCAAAATAAAAGCCTGCCTCCTCATACTAACCATTTTAAATGTGAACTTTATTTTTTAAGGCATCCATCAGGTTTTACCTCGAAGTCGCTCAGGTCGCTCTCCTCCACTTCTTCTTCTGCGATGAATTCTCTGTGCCCGACATCCTGCAGACAGAGGGAACCTTTCAGAATAAAAGCCTGCCCACAGTTTTACTCCTGCCAGCGTTTTGTCGTCACCTCCTCGTCTTCCTCCTCCTCAGACTCGCTCTCCTCGTCCTGCTGTTCCAGCGCTCGGTCGAAGGCGTGAACAGGGAAGTTGTAGATGTCGCCGTACTGAAAATGTGAAAAGAATAAAATCAAGACTCATCACATCTGTGCGGTTGTTGGTTCAGACGATGGTGGGCCGATTCCCACCGCCGTACCGTTCCCTGCTTCAGTCGCTCCAGCAGCTCCTTCTCGATGGCGTTGTCCAGCTGAGCAGCGATCAGGGCTTTCTCCTTCAAAATAAAAGCAACAAAAGAGGAAGGAAAAGTTTAGATGATGGAGAAACTTTTGACCTTCAGGAACAACTTCTGTCTCTTCAACTTTTCTGTTTCCTGTCATTCAACAGTGACGCTTGTGTGGAATCAATCTGAAACCTTCTGGTTTGTTTTTATCGTTGTAGGAGTCGTGGAGGTGAAGAAAAACGAGGATAGAAGTGTTTCACTGATGGATTTATGAGGTTTGTACCAAAGTCGAACCAACATTTATCAATGCGGAACAAAAGTTTTCTAAAGTGTGGGTGACTCTCTGCAGTCACATGACCAGAACAGACCAACATGGCTGCTGCGGCCGTGTTTCCGTCACATTTTCATGGTGATTTTCGTGTTATTTTCCCATCATTTCCTGGGTATTTTCTGACTGTTTCCATGTTATTTGTCCTACAAGATTCTGTTTTTGTTTTTTTTTTACACTTATTTTCATTGTAGTTTCCAGTCATTTTTCAGGCATTTTCCAACTATTTTCTTGTTATTTTCAGATCATTTCTGTGGTATTTTCTGATTTTATTTCATGGTATTTTCTAGGGGTGTAACGGTGCGCTAAAATCACGGTTTGGTACGTACCTTGGTTTTAAGACCACGGGTCGGTTCATGTTCAGTACAGTATTTAAACAAAATGCAGAACATTAAACTGCTTATCTTCTGTAGAAGTGGGAACAGTTCTGACAAAAAAAAAAAAAAACTGCAGCAGTCAATTCTTTGACCAAAGTGCAGTAACAGGAGTCTGAATAGTCTGAATTATTCTTTTGTTTTTAGGAAATTAAAGCTCCTGATTGCCTGAAGCAGAGTTTTAACCAGGCTGCTCTGCTATGTTCAGGTTTCTGTGGGAAGTTAATGATCTCATGTCACTTGTTAACTGGTCAATAATGTGTCACTGTTGTGTACAGGTTCTGAAGGCATTCATGCACAACAGCAGCAAATTATTTCCAATGTTTTGGCCAGTTAAGAAGTTTAATGTCCCACAGAAACCTGACCATACCAGGGCAGCCCTGAAAAACCTCGGCCTCACGTGCAGCATTAACAGATTTAGCTTGTTCTTAACCTCTTGCACTTCGGTGTACCGCGGGCGGACACGTCTCTGCGTCCTAGGGCGCACGAGGGCGTCCTGGAGGCACCGAAAAAAAAAAAAAAAAAAAAAAAAGCTGCATTTCCGTTCTTCCACTACAGACACAGCCGCCAACAGAAAGCCAAAGGAGTGCTTTGATTGGTTTAGATGTGATTGACCTCTCATTCGACTAATAAGAGCCTTGAATTGGGTTTCTGAAACCTTGAAGAACCAATGACTGAAAACCTAGCAAGAAGGACCCGCCTACCACCAACGGCTGCGAATGCAGCGAGCCAATTGAAGCACAGAAGTTCGAAGGCGTGCGTCCCTTGCAAAATCTGTTTTGTGTAAGGCTGGGTGAAGAGAGACGACTGCTGCAGCAGATGAAAAAAGGACCCGCAGGAAGAACTGCCACAGACCCAGCAGCACGGAGACCACCCACAAGTGCGACCTGTGAGACAGGGACTGCCATTCTCGCATCGGCCTGTTCAGCCACAGGCGGTGCTGTCCCAGCAGAGTAGACGTTTAGGATTCTCTTCCATGGTCATCATAGACCGACGGAGGCCGACGACGAAGGCTGGGTGACACACACGCGTTCGCCAGTCTTTTTTTCTTACTACTGTTATTTGTTTTGAAAAATTGTTCGCCAAAACCGCAATCATGGAAGCGCAAAACCGCAATAATGGAATTATGGTTTGACCGGGTCGAGTGACCAGAACCACGAATCCGTAACAAGCGGACCAGCGTCACGTTCGTCTGACAATGAGGAAGAGAAGTTCGTCAGCGACACTGCTGTTGTGGACAGGTAAGTGTTATAAGCTAAATTATTCTTTATCCCTGAAAATTGTAATCAAAAATGACTTTTGACCGATCGGTAAATTACATCTGTGCGTACTAGACCGCAGCGCACGAAGTCCGAAGTCCGTGCGCTGCGTCCGGACCGTGAACGCCCCCCCCCCCCCCCGCTGCTCCTCTGTAGCAGACTGCAGATATATTGCAGATATTTCAGTACAACTGTGCGTAGTAGACTGCGGGGACTGTGCGCCGCGGTCGCCACATCACCACATGACTGTTCCGTCATGTGGCGATGGGCGATGTCCGTCCTCTGTAGCGGGGGGTGGGGGGGGAGTTGTTATCTTCTACATTACAGATATTTTAGAATAATTTTTAGTGCACTGTAGGTTATTTTTTCTTGTAAAAAAAAAAAGCCACACATTTTTTACGTGGCATGCTTCTTTGTGTGTGGGGGCTTGTTTGTTGATTCATTCATTCACGAATGAATAAACAACCCCCCCACACACACACACAGCCCTGAGTGTCACCTTTCATTAGAGCCCAAGATGAAGCTTCTATATTGAATCATTCAAAAGTTACAGACGTTTTTCCAAACTGTGCCATTTGGCACAATTTGGCACAGTTCAAAAACGCCTGGGAACAACCTGAGGAAAAAGTTGTGTAATATATTCATTTTTTGTTGTATTGTTACAAAATTTTGACCTCAGCTGGATAACACTTGGTTCTACATTTCTGTTGCATTTTCCAGCCCGGATCTGACAGCTGTGTGGTATTTGCAAGCATTTGTATCCAAAAAAAAAACACCCAGGCCAAATTTATTTTCTTCAAGTTCACTATGTTTAGATGACTGTTACTCAGTGGCCGGAGCACTTAGAGAGATTATGACTGTTTTGCCAAAAAATTCAAAGTGTTTTCTTTTAAATGAGACCAACCCCATGAAGATGCTGCAAAGAGTTGAAGAACAGCTTTTGATTTACTTTGGGTACGTCATTTTTTGGCATTTTTAGGGAAACTGACCAGAGTGCAAGGGGTTAAAAGGATGGAATTATTTCCTGACTGAAGAGGACGCAACAATGACTTTCATCCCGGGGCTCAGTTCCCTTCAGCAGGTGTTTAAACCCGGCGTTCTCAACCGCTGAATCTGGCCTCAGGTCCGCTGCTAGAAAAACACCGGCGACATCTGTTATTGCCTTGGCTCCATCTGAAAAGACCTGGAGAGGCCGTCTAAATGCCGGTAGAAGCAGCGCTTGTACCGCGTTAATTTCTTCTTCTCTTTGTACTGCAATGACATGCACGTTGGCGTGGTGCCGTTTCAAATGCGTTAGCAAGTTCAACATGCTGCCAGCAGCATATCTGATGCTGTTTTCGTCTTGTTCACTTGCCTTGGTCCGTTCACAGATTTCACCAGAAAGCCCAAGTGTTCCCAGCCAGGAGATTTGTGAAGAGGGCCGTCAAGCTCTGACTTCTCCGTACAGCCAGCCATGACGGTCGCTAGCCAGAGGTTGGGCTGCACTGTTTGTTTACATGTACGGCCTGAGGCAGTTACACTTCCTGCCCGTCACTCAACATGGTCCGTGTGGAACCTCGGGATGCCTCTGTACCGAGCCACAAAATACAAATACATGTACCGTTACACTCCCAATATTTTCTGATGGTATTCTGTGACAACTGTGATTTGATTTTTGATTTTGTGTAATTTATTGATCCCCAGAGGGGAAATTCAGGGCATCCACCTGGATGGATGAAGCAGCCACGGTATGGCGCTATCCCTTCACCTTTTGTGGCATTTGATAAATATTTTACTGTTTATTTTTCTCATTATAATTGTGATATTTTTTATGAATATTTACTTGTTTTTTTAGATTAGATTAGATTAGATTCAACTTTATTGTCATTACACATGTATGAATACAAGGTAACGAAACACAGTTTAGCATCCAATCAGAAGTGCAAAGGACAGCAGTGCAGTATATACGGTAATTAACAGTATGTGCAATTTAAGCAAATATATGCAAATATATGCAGCAGTGCAGAAAGTTAAGAGTACTGTTATGTGCAAATAATGTGCAATAAGTTAGATGTAGTTATGTAGTTATGCAGTTATGTACAGGTGAGGATGGTAAGAGATGATGGTAAGAGAGTCAGCGGGGAACTAAGTTCAATAACGTGACAGCTGTTGGAAAGAAACTGTTCCTAAACCTGCTGGTTCTAGTCCGAAGGCTTCTGAAACGTCTTCTGGAGGGGAGAAGCTGGAACAGTCCATGAGCAGGATGGTTGGAGTCCCTAAGAATGCTGCGTGCCCGGCGCAGACATCTTTTCCTGTAGACGTCCTCTATAACTGGAAGTGGAGTCCCTGTGATGCGTTGGGCGGTTTTCACCACACGCTGCAGCGCCTTGCGGTCAGCGACAGAGCAGCTCCCATACCAGACTGTGATACAGTTGGTCAGGGTGCTCTCTATCACGCAGCGGTAGAAGTTGCCCAGGATGTCAGTTGACAGATGGTTCTTCTTCAGTGTCCTCAAGAAGAAGAGGCGCGCTGATGGGCCTTCTTGATCAGGCTGGTGGTGTTAACTGACCAGGACAGGTCCTCCGAGATGTGGGTCCCCAGGAATTTGAAGCTGGGGACACGTTCAACAGCTATGCCATTGATATGGATGGGGTCATGTGTCTCTTCCCTCTCCTTCCTGTAGTCCACTATGAGCTCCTTGGTTTTGCTGGTGTTAAGGAGCAGGTTATTGTCAGCGCACCAAGTAGCCAAGTGCTCAACCTCTGCCCTGTAATCTGACTCGTCGTTGTCCCTGATGAGTCCAATCACCGTGGTGTCATCTGTGAACTTTATGATGGAATTGGATCCATACATAGGCCTGCAGTCATGGGTGTAGAGGGAGTAGAGGAATGGGCTGAGCACACAGCCCTGTGGTACACCAGTGTTGAGTGTGATGACGGAAGAACGGTTGGGGCCTGACCTAACGTGCTGGGGTCTGTTGGTCAGAAAATCCATGATCCAGTTGCAGGTGGAGGTACTGATTCCCAGGTCCCCAAGTTTAGTGAGCAACTTGGAGGGGATAACTGTGTTGAATGCTGAGCTCAAGTCAATAAACAGCATTCTTGCGTAGGTGTTCTTGTCATCCAGGTGTGAGAGTACATAGTGCAGCGCTGTAGAAACCGCATCCTCTGTACTCCTGTTGCTCCGGTAGGCGAACTGATGAGGGTCCAGTGTAGGGGGCAGGCCTTTTTTGAGCTGTGCCAAGACCAGTCGCTCAAAGCACTTCATGACTATGGGCGTCAGTGCCACAGGGCGATAGTCATTTAGGCACGATGGTGTTGAATGTTTCGGCACTGGTACTATTGAAGTGGTCTTGAAGCACGCTGGTACCACGGCCTGGGCCAGGGACAGATTGAAGATGTCTGTGAAGACCCCTGCCAGCTGCTCAGCGCATGCCCTCAGCACACGCCCAGGAATGCCATCAGGGCCAGCAGCCTTACATGCGTTGACATGACTCAGTGCGTTACGGACGTCGGTGTGGGTGAGTGTGAGGTGGTGGAGGTCATCAGAGGGTGGGAAATTGATGTTCTTTTCGTTGTTGTCCTTGTCAAAACAAGCATAGAAGTCATTTAGCTCATTGAGAAAGGGCACAGTCATGGCTATAGGTATGGAGTTGCTGGGCTTATAATCAGAGATAGCTTGAATGCCCTGCCACATACGTCGGGGGTCAGAGTCCTCAAAATGTTCCTCCACCTTCAGCTTGTAGCTGTGCTTGGCCTGCTTGATGCCCCTCTTCAGATCTGCCCTGGATGAACTGTAGGCCTGTGCATCACCAGATCTAAAGGCATTGTTACGTGCTTTTAGCAGAAGCCGCACTTCTCTGTTCATCCACGGCTTCTGATTTGGGTACGTGGTGATCTGTCTTTCCGTGGTGACACTGTCAATAGTGGTGTTGATATGGTCCAGGACTGAGTGGGTGTAAGAGTTGATGTTTATGTGGGAGCCACAGGTAGCCTGAGAGGTGAACATACTCCAGTCTGTGTTCCTAAACTTCTCCTGGAGTACAGAGTCAACCCCCTCTGGCCACACTTTGATGGTCCTCACTGATGGCTTCACCCGGTTGATGAGCGGAACATACTTGGGGGTAAGGAACAAGGATAAATGATCAGACTGACCTAGGTGGGGGAGGGGAGTTGCTGTGTAGGCTCCCACAATGTTGGTGTAAACATGGTCCAATGTTTTGTCCCCTCTTGTGTGACAGGAGACATGCTGGTAGAATTTAGGAAGCACTGTCTTGAGGTTAGAGTGGTTAAAATCACCCGCCACAATAAATGCTGCCTTTGGGTGTGCAGTTTGTTGTTTGCTAATAGTTGCATGCAGTTCTTTCATAGCAAGCTTAGCATTAGCATCCGGAGAAATGTAAGCGGCTGTTATGATGGTACAAGTGAACTCGCGTGGCAGATAGAAAGGTCTACATTTAACCATGAGAAACTCCAGGTTAGCTGAGCAGTGTCTCTCAACAGTGACAGAGTTCGTGCACCAAGCCTTGTTAATATAAATGCACAATCCCCCCCCCCCTTGTCTTACCGGAGTCAACTGCTGCTCTGTCTGCCCGGAGTGTGTGTAGGCCGGCTAGCTCGATAGCATTGTCGGGTATTCCACTGTTAAGCCATGTTTCCGTAAAAATCATGATATTGCAGTTCATAAGTCTCTTATTGTTGGTGATCCGAAGCCGTAGTTCACTCATTTTGCTCGCCAGAGACCGTACATTAGCAAGGAAAGTACTGGAAAATACTTTCTCTCATTTTCAGGTATTTCTGGTGGTGTTTTGTGACAACTTTGTGTTATTTCCTGAATATTTACAGTTCCATTTTCTGATTATTTTTGTGACATTTTTATGAATATTTTCTTGTTTTTTTTTTACCATTTATCTTAATGTTATTTTCTGATCTTTTTGTGGTGTTTTCTCAATATTTTGGTGTCATTTTTCACCATTATTTCTACTGGTGTTTTCAGATGGTATTTTGTGATGATTTTTGTGGCGTTTTCTTTAATGTTTTAATGTTATTTTTCCTCATTATTTTTGACATTTTTATGATTTTTTTTCCTGATTGTTTTTCTGGTGTTTTGATGGCATTTTGTGATATTTTTCTGATTATCTGTGTGACATTTTCATTAATATTTTCTGATCTTTTTTTTTTTTTTTTGTATTTTCTGATCATTTTTCTGGTGTTTCTGATGGTATTTTGTGAAAATCTTCATGTTATTTTTGGAATATTTTGAGTATATTTTTGTGATTATTTTTGTGACATTTTTATAAATATTTTCTTGTTTTTACAGATTAATTTCAAGCTATTTTCTGATAATTTCTGTGGCATTTTCTGAATATTATGTTATTTTTTAGATTGTGAGATACAGTATTTTCTGTCATTCCTGTTATTCTTCTGATTATTTTTGTGACATTTTTATCGACACGTTCTTCATTTTTTCCTCATTATGGTGTCATTTTCTGATCCTGTGACGTTTTCCTGACTCCTCTGGTGCCGTCGTTCGCTCACCTCCTTGCGTCTCTCTCTGGTCTCCACCTTCCTGCTCAGAGGAACCAACTTCCTCCTGAAACACAAACACGGGTCAGACGCTCACGCGGCTGCTAAACAGCTGCCGTTAACGAGGCGCCCACCCACCGTCTCTTGAGCACCAGCTTCCTCATGCGGATCAGGTACTGGGTGATTTTGGTGAAGCGTTGTTTGCATTTGTGACGGATGAACCGGGGCCAGTAGATCAGGTTCTCGTCGATCTGCTCCAGAGCTTTCTCGTAGTTTTTACTCAGCTTCACCTGAACACACATGCAAAAATTTACATATTTGCCACTTTTTCCTATAAATTTGCAACCTTTTTCTCCAAAACTGTTTTCTTGAGTTGAAACTTTTTAATCCCTCATCACTGCAGCAAAGTTCCTGCAACTGAGCAAAGAAAACCAAATTCTTTCTTCACTGAGCGGCAGGAGAAAATCTGAAATATCCCGCTGCCAAAATACTGCAATTTTAAGAGGTTAAATTTGCTACTTTTTCTCCTCAATTTGCAATTTTTTCTTTTAAATTTTCAAATCCATCCATCCATCTTCTACCACTTAATTCTTTTTTGGGTCATGGGGGGCTGGAGTCTAAATGTTTACTCAAAAATTTGCAACTTTTTTCTTAAAAATTTGCAACTTTTTTCTTAAAAATTTGCAACTTTTTTCTCAAAAGTTTGCACTGCTTCCTCAAAAAATTGCAACTTTTATCAAAGATTTGCACCTTTTTCTCAAAAAAATTGCAACTTTTTCTTGCAATTTTGCAACTTTTTCTCATACATTTGCAACCATTTTCTTGTAGATTTTAATTCTTTGTCATTGCAGCCAATTTCCCTAAATTTAGCCAAGGAAAGCAAATTTGTTCTCCACTGAGCGGCAGCAGAGAACCTGAAACGTCCCGCCAGCAGAACATGGGAATCTGAAGAGGTGAAGGCGGCTGGTCAGGATGGTAATAATGCATCAGATTTACCGATCGCTTTTTCATGGACACTCAAAAATGCTGTACGATGGAGACATTATTCATTCACTCCACAGACAATGGTAGTGGGAAGCTACCTCTGTAGCCACAGCTGCCCTGGGGCAGACTGACGGAAGCATGGCTGCTAATCCGCACCAACGGCGTCTCAGACCACTACCCAACATTTATACACGTTCATGCCCAGTGTCGTGGACCCTGGAGGACAGGTGGGTAACGTGTCTTGCCCAGGGACACAACGGCAGGATGTCCGGGGAGATGCCTAATGAGCCCTGTTTCCACTACAAGAACCAACTTCACAGGAACTTCCACGGTGGCACGCATCTCTCTGGTGGTGGTGGTGGGGGGGGGGCAGTTTTCAGGAACTGGTAGTGGCTGAAATAAAGTTCTGGTCAGGGGTCGGTACTTGAGAGCGGCCCCAAAAACTGCTGGGTGGGGTTTGGGATCAGGGCCTGATCAAGTTCCTGTCCCTTAAAATCTGTTCCTGTAGTGGAAACAAGGCTTCACCTGCTGTCTGGCTTATCTGGTCATGACTTATGAGTGCAGCTGTTAGCTTCCACCTACTAGCAAGGCCGCGTTAACCGCAGACCACTCCCACTGACCTTCTCCCACATCCTGGCAGGGAACGCCGCTCTCTCGATCACCTTCATGTAGAGGAAACACTGACCTGAGCAAAGACATCACAGTTATCATCACAATAATAACATGTCAGAGCCAGAAAATTCATGCTCAACACTTCAGTTTGCAGAATAAAATGATCCTTTAAATTTTAGCAACTATTTCTACAATGAAATCTGCAACATTTTCTCTTGTAAATTTGTCACTTTTCCCTCACAAATCTGTCAGTTTTTATTGTGTAAAAATTCGAGCTTTTTTGATGAATCTGACATATTCTATAAAAACAATTTAAGGAAAGGAGCAACTTTAGAAGAAAGAAACACATTTAAGGAAAAAACTTACAAAAACAAGATATTTTCTTGTTATTTTCAGATAATTTTTGTGTTATTTTCTAATTATTTTTAGTGGTATTTTGTGATAATTTTGTGGTATTTTCTTTAATATCTTAGTGTTGTTTTTCTGATTATTTTTTGACATTTTCTTGGAATATTCTGGGTTTTTTATTTTTCTGGTGTTGTGATGGTATTTTGTGATTTTTTGTGGCATTTTCAGAATATTTTAAGTATTTTTTCTGATTATTCTGTGGCATTTTTTTACAGATTAATTTCAAGCTATTTTCTGATTATTTTTCTGATGGTATTTTGTGACATGTTGGTAGTATTTTCTGATTATTTTTGTGACTTTCTATAAAAATGAATCTGACATGTCACACAAAAATTTTTAAGAAGTTTTAAGAAAAAAACGAGTAACTTCAGGAGAAAATGTTGCCAATTTAAGAAAAATCCACACATTTAAGACAATGTTACAAAAACTGAGAAAAGTCACAAATCTGTGAGAAAAGTCCAAAATTAACAAGAAAAAAATCACATTTATGACAAAAGTTACAGATTTGAGGGAAAAAAATTCAAATTTCAGAGAAACCTGCTGAGAAATGCGTGTGTGTGTGTGTGTGTGTGTGTGTGTTTTGCCGTGTCTTTCGTGCTGTCAGTGTAACTGGAAGCGGCGGTCGCCGTGGTTACCCTTCTCCTCCCTGACGGTGGCGTACTGACTGTTGGCGAGCGGGCAGGACGAGCGGTTGCACAGACCCGTGACGTTGTACTCGTTACGGCAGAAGTTCTGACTCTTGGTCCTGAAACCAGACACAAAGTGATCATCAGACACGACACAGGAGGGGGTCAAAGATGCGGCTGCGGGGCCACGTGGGGACCATCCGAGCCAAACCACTGATGAGGAAACGCACTGCTCACTGATCCAGGAGGAGTAAAAACTCCTCTTCTGCCTATAAAGCAGAATCCACAAACAGCCACACGCAGGATCACCCCAGTCTTTCTGGGGGAGAATTAAAATCAGCCTTCACGTTTTACTGTCAGTCATGCGACTTTTTCCTTGTAAATTTGCATCTTTTTACCCTCAGATGTTCTTGTTTTTTCCACAGATTTGCACATTTTGCCCGTTTCACTTTTCTCTAATAAACTGGAACTAATTTGTAAATTTCTAACTTCTCTCTTGAAAATTCACGTCACTTTCAATGTTAAGTTGCCACGTTTCTCTTGTGAACTGACATCAGGGCTGTGACCATTAGTCGACGTTCTTGACAGCGTCGATCATAAGAGTCTGTCGACGTGCCGTTTATGTTGAGCGTTTATGGGGAGGCTGCAGGACTGTTCTGTTGTAACTAATACACCAGCGGAGCATATTTCTTCACATCAAGAAACCAGACAAGTTAAATACAGACTCTACAAAGCAGAGTTACCATGGCAGCGCTGCAGCAGCATGTGAACGTGAGATGCCGTGGAGTTGTGACCTTACTGCGGCTCCTACTTGGTGAGTTTTAGTGAGAAGACAAAGCTCGCGCCGCTCATTTCCACTGGCCAGCCGTTTCACGCTTTAGAGACAATACTCTACTGTTAGTCTGTGCCGCTGATGCTAGCTTAGCTGTTGAAGGACAGCTGAGCTGCTTAAGTCATGCTAACGTGCTGAACGACTGAATTACAGGAGTAGCCATCCCTTTTTCGTCTTTGTTAATATTGCCCTCATTCTCAATATTAGTGAATCTCAGAGGATCATACCTCATCTATAAGGTCCAACACCTTTTTTATGTGAAGCCCCTGTCACACCATGACGGTTTACGCAGCGTATGCCGACGTTTAAAAAACTGGTGAATACACTGGTGTACGTCTAATAAATTAAGAGCATGATGGTTACGTCATAGCACGGTGAAGTCATTGAAAAACTCTGTGCATTATCCGTCCCACATACGCAGGCCATAAGTTGAAGGGAAGCTACATCATCGTTGACAACCTCATGAGCTGAAATACGCTGAGATAATGTCCAGCATACCCAAAACTTATTTCTAGCCTATGACTAATGTTGTCATAGGTTCATAGCACTGAACAGGTTTCTAACAAACAGCTAACGTAGAATAGCGTACTGGCAGCGCTGGTTAACAAGCCTCCATGATGAGCAGATGCCCACGTCAGACGGGTCTGGCTCTTCTACTCAGACAAAGCAAAGAGAGGTTTCCTACCTTCACATGTTTCGACTGTCATCCGACACGCGTGCCGTGCCACATCAGCTGTTTTATCCTTTCTGTAGACACGACCGACCTGACAGATTTGACAGGTTGGCCACGCCCCCCGCTGTGCCATGGTCTCTGGAGGAGGAGACAATCACCTCAACTGAACAGAGACGATGGAGCCTTCATGCTCTCACACACCTAAGGTTCATGGATCAGGAGGCAACAGCTGTTTGGCATGACCGCACTAGGCATAAGTTACGCACAAGCTGTGATAAGCTATGCATGCGTTAGACCAGGGGTGTTAAATGCTTTTTAGCTGGGGGCCACATACTGCCGGATTTAATGTCAAGTGGGTCGGACCAGTAAAATAACAGCAAAACAATCTAATGGCAACTCCACATTTAGAACAAAGTACAAGTACATCATGAAGTGTTTACATTTACTGAACCATTAATCTTTTACAAAACATGAACAACCTGAATGAGTTGGAGTTCAGGATGTTAATGATTAATTGACTTTTGATTAACTGTTGATAAGAATTTAGTCGACTAAATTAAATTCATTATCAACTCATAACTCAGCAGTCCTTTTCAATAGAGCTTATTCTATGAACTGTAGTGGTTTCGCTGTCCAGGTGGGGGGCTCACAGTCACACACTACCGCATTTCAACCGAAAAAGCGGAAGAAGACACTAAGCCCCCAGAGAGCATACGTGCAACCCTTTCAGGTTACGTTGGAGAATCATGACAAGTTCCAGTGTCCACACGCCTACTTCAAATCAACAGGGCAGAGAAATGGACTGCAGCAAGTAAAAGTCCGACACGAGCACAAAAACCTTTCCCTACTGCCTTCAACCTGCCGCTAGACGGGAAAGCAGACCGGACTCTAGTTCCCACTGAGGTAACAGACAGGAGCCCAGGTCGTTCTGGTTTGCCTGGAACAAGCTAACAGATGTTAGCACGGTGGAGCAGTGGTTAGCACTGTGGCAGCACAGCAAGAAGGTCACGGGATCAATTCCACCCCTGACCATTGTGGGTTTGATCCAACACCCTGACCATCAGTGACCCTTCTGTGTGGAGTTTGCATGTTCTCCCCGTGTCTGCGTGGGTTTACTCTGGGTACTCTGGTTTCCTCCCACAGGCCAAAAACATGCAGGTTAGGTTAATTGGCATCAAACTGGGGATTCTAAATTGTCCTTAGGTATGACTGTGAGAGTGAATGGTTGTCTGTCTCTTGTGTTGGCCCTGCCATGGACTGGCGATCTGTCCAGGGTGGACCCTGTCTCTCACCCAAAGATGCTGGGATAGGCTCCAGCCCCCCCGCAACCCAAAAAGGATTAAGCGGTACAAGGTGGATGGATGGAAGTAACAGAAGAAGCAGCTCACGATTTATTTTCCTGTTAAAACAGTCGACCAGTGCATCTCAGTAAATTAGAATGTGAACGTTATTTTTAATATAACTAAAAAAAAAAAGGCATTTTATGATATTGTAATGGTTTTTAAAATAAATAAAAAAATCATGACATTTGTAATTTACTGAGCCGTACCAGCATATAGTGGACACTATACAGTACTAAACTGGTTAAACTACACAACATGCCATTGTCTTTCAATTCACATATTAAATTTGTTTCTAAGACTGCCTTCTATCATTTGCGTAATACTGCCAAGATTAGGAGCATCTTGTCTCAGAGTGATGCTGAGAAACTGATCCACGCTTTTGTTAGCTCTAGATTAGATTATTGTAACTCTTTATTATCAGGTTGTCCTAAAACATCTTTAAAAAGTCTTCAGCTGATCTAAAACGCTGCTGCAAGAGTTTTAACAGGTACTAGAAAGAGAGATCATATCTCTCCGGTTCTGGCCTCCCTTCATTGGCTTCCCATAGAGTTTAGAATTAAGTTTAAAATCCTTCTTCTCACTTACAAAGCTCTAAACAATCAGGCCCCTTTTTATTTAAAAGATCTGATACTACCGTATTATCCTAACAGAGCACTACGCTCCCAAAATGTAGGATTACTTGTAATACCTAGAATCTCCAAAAGTACAATGGGAGGCAGAGCCTTCAGTTATCAAGCTCCTCTCCTGTGAAACCAGCTGCCAATCTGGATTCGGGAGTCAGACTCGATCTCTGTTTTTAAGAATAGGGTTAAAACCTTCCTTTTTGATATAGCCTACAATTAGGGAGGGATCATGTGTCTCTGAACCCTCCCTTAGTTATGCTGCTAATAGGTTTAGTCAGCCGGGGGACCTCCAACAATGCACCGGGATTCACTCCTTTCTTCACTCTCAATGAAATGTTTCCAAGCGCTTGCTCACACGGGATCGCCTGATTGCTGGGGTCTTTCTGCAATTGTGGGGGTTCCCCCTACAGTTGAAAGTGCTATGAGATTTGTATGTATACTTTATTGATCCCCAGAGGGGAAATTGAGGGCATCCACCTGGATGGATGAAGCAGCTACGGTACGGCGCTATCCCTAACCATTCACACACACATTCACACCTAGGGCCACTTTAGAGTCTCCAATTAACCTAACCTGTATGTTTTTTTGGCCTGTGGGAGGAAACCGGAGAAATCCCGGAGTAAACCCACGCAGACACGGGGAGAACATGCAAACTCCACACAGATCACTGTTGGTCAGGGGCTGGGATCGAACCAGGGATCCCATGGCCAAGGGTGAGTTGCTGTGCTGCCGCAGCGCTAACCACTGTGCCGCCGCACCGCCCAGATGAGATGAGATGACTGTTGTTGTGAAATGGCGCTATATAAATGAAGTTGAATTGAACTGAATTGTCTGTTGTAAAAAAAAAAAAAAAAAAAAGCCAATGGTCCAATAAATGAGGAATATGATGTTCAGGTTTTATTCAGTCTAAGCAAAAACAGCAACTTTTTACATGTTCAAGACAGACCGTATTGTACGGAGGGAAATTCACATTCTCAGGAAAAACGCTGCTTATCAATTAATCATTAATCGATCAATAAGACAAATCAATTATCAATTAATAAATTAATGGATAACTTGTATCCCTAGTTAAGAGTAATGACCTCAGTTCCATGGCCTTTATCAGATTATTCCGTTTACATGGCCACTTGAATAATCAGATAACTGCAGAAATCCAATCATAACTTTATTAGTGTACATGTAAACCTGATCATTGACCATGTTTGCATGCACATGAACAAACCGGTTATGACTGGATTTCTGCAGTTTCAATACAGATTAAGCCCCTTAATCAATTTCTGGCAGGTGAACTAACATTTCTAAGCTACAACAGCCCGCTGAGACTATTCACACGTGTGACAGAACATGTTAAGATTATCACGGTTTCCTCTGGGAACATTTCTGGGTGGCGGCCCACCACGGCTGAAAATTTTCCGCCACTCTATCAGGAAACATCAGTCCAGTTCTTCCGTATAGCACAAGTTTCTGCTTAATTCACAGATCACTGTAATAAGAAATTTTTGACAATCCTGTGTTTTTCTTGTATTGTTATATAAAATATCATTGCAGTAAACTGGGAAAAACATCTGCTTTAACCAGATGAACTCGGGAGATTCCGTGGGCGGCCACGTCTCTGCGTCTTAGTGCGTCTCAGTGCACACTGAAAAAAAAAGCTGTATTTCCGGTCTTCCAGTACAGACACAGCCGTAAACAGAAAGCCAAAGAGTGCTTGATTGGTTTAGAATGAGACTGACATCTCATTCAACCAACAAGAGCCTTGATTTGGGTTTTTAAACCTTGAATAACCAATGATCGTAAACCTAGCAAGAAGTATCTGCCCATCAACGACCGCGAATACAACGAGCCAATTGAAGCCGAGTAATCTGACGATGGACGTGTCATTTAGCCAATCAATTTCTGACTTCAACGACATCCTACATGCCTAGTTCAGTGTTTATATTTCCGGTAAAATACCATGCGTTCTCGTGCATAAAATCTCTTTCGTCTCCGTCGCTGTGTGACGCGCAGTCCTTTGTGATACTGTGCAGAAAGGTCAGGGTAACATTAGCCATTATTTTACTTGTTTTGAAAAATGGCTCACAAAATAACCGAAAGGGCGTGCATGAAAACGTAGATGGCTTGACCTGGACGGCGTAAACAACGGAGGTTTCCATTGATCAACGGAATAGCTGACGATCGTCACACGCCAGTGGACAATACCAGCGACATTGCGGTTGTGGACAGTTAAGTCTTATAATCTAAATTATTCTTTATCGATAAAAATAGTAATAAAAATAACTTTTGACCAATCGGTAATTACAAGGGTCCCACATGGTGGCGTTTTTGTGTGTGCCGTGGGGGGTATTTGTTATTGTGTATATTGCAGAAAAATTTAATAATTTTTTAGTATAATTTTTATTTCACTGTAGGCTATTTTTTCCTGTAAAAAAAAGGAACTGTGCTGTGTATGTCTGGGTTATTATGCCTTTGTTTTACTGTGTAAACATGATCTGGTGAAATGGATCCCTGACCATGTGAGCACCCTATTGTGAGCAGCCCAGGTGGACACCGGTATTCAATCTGTACATTTTCAATCCAGTGATTTACAAAGTGATTCATAATTTTCTAAAGCCTCATTCAGAACATTATAGTCCCACAGACTGGTTTTCATCTAGGGCAGCATTTATAAATCACTGGATGGAGAATGCACCTGTACATGTACAGATTGGATTCCGTGGTCCACTTGGGGTGCGCACTTGGTCAGGGGTCCAGTTGACCTGTATCTGTGTAAACTGGTGAGATTGTGAACTCTGGAAAAACTGGAGGGGGGAGAGGGTTGTTTTTGTGTATACTTTAGTGAAATGTATTAATTTTTCGCATAATTTTTCTTACACTGTAGGCTAGTTTTGCCTGTTTAAAAAAAAAAATAAAAAAAAAAAATACAGGAACTGTGCTGTGTATGTCTGGGTTGTTACCCCTTGGTTTTACTGTGCAAACTGTTGAGATAGTGAACTCTGGAACATAGCTTTCCAAACTGTGCCATTTGGCACAGTTCAAGAACGCCTTGTTACAACCTGAGAAAAAAGCTGTGTAATATATTCATTTTTTGTGGTATTGTTACAAAATTTTGACCTGAGCTTGAAAACACTTGGTTCTACATTTCTGTTGTTTTCCAGCAAGTTTCACACAGCTGTATGTTATTTGCAAGCATTTGTATCTAAAAAAAACACCCAGGCGAACTTTATTTTCTTCAAATTCAGTATGTTTAGATGACTGTTACTCAGTGGCAGGAGCACTTAGAGAGATTATGACTGTTTTGCCAAAAAATTCAGAGTGTTTTCTTTTAAATGAGACCAACCCCATGAAGATGCTGCAAAGGGTTGAAGAACAGCTTTTGATTTACTTTGGGTACGTTATTTTTAGGCGTTTTTAGGGAAACTGACCAGAGTTCAAGGGGTTAAAATTTGTAATTCTTCCCACAACTTTTAGTGCAAAAAACACTCTAAAAACGTCGCAACTTTTATTACAACTTATTGAAAAAGCTCCCGCGAATTCAGGCTTTTTGGGCTGCAACCACCATAAAAACATCCCACGAAATCCTGGAGGGAATGAAATATAAATTTAAGAAAAATATATGAAACAATGACGGTCTGCAAACACGCACACGAACAACGTGTGTGACTGTCATCCGTGAAGAGTTCAGAAGCCCATGTGTTCCAGTTGCCAGGCAGTGTCTCGCTACGAGCATTACTGTCTGAGACAAACACAAGCTTATTAAAGTACTTTAAATGCAGAAAAAAAATCAGCAGAGGTAAGTAAGCAATAGGGCTGAAACGATTAGTCGATGTTATCAATAACATCGACAATAAAAATTTGTCGACAAATCATTTGATTATAAAGTTTATATGCATGCTGCGGTTCGGCTGTAACCAGCAGGAGCAAGCTTCATTTGTGACACAGGCAGCTGCTGCGGCACCTCTGCACAACCGGCACTGCAATGCATGACTGGAACTGCTGAGGGCAGTAGCTCCTGTTGTCCGGCATGCGTGAACAATTTCCAGCGAGGAAGAAGAGGAGCAGAGCACTCCTCCCCTCTTTTTCCTGCTGCTTATCACATCTCTGTCCCCCCGGAAAGTCTTAAAGCCAGGTATCGCTACGTTAACATCTGGGATCTGTGAGTGTAACCATGTCTCTGTAAAACACATGATACTACACTCACGATAGTCCTTTTGCATCCTGACCAGCACTGTAAGCTCATCCGTTTTGTTTCTGAGCGATCGCACGTTCCCGGTGATGACCATCGGTACAGCCGGCTTAGGCTTCTTTTTCCTCACCTTAATTCCAGCCTTTTGCCCGCGGCGTCTCCTCTAGCTCATCCGGGATGAGGGGCTTCGCTCCGGGCAGCAGTGCTGGCCTCCTCAGCGCAATCAGCTGGTCGAGTGTGTAAACAATGTGTGCCCCCCCCCCCATTGCCCGAGGAAGAGAAAAAACTAAGAGAAAGTCTGGGCTAAAATAGTCGTTAGTCCAAATCTTCCTATTGAGCCCTGGTTAATAAGAGACACACTATATACACAAATAAGCAGACAGAAACACAAAGACACGAGACAGTTGCTGCTGCTACGGCCGCCCTGCTTCTGGCGCCATTACAAACCATTACGCCATAATAGGCACTTTTCCACAAGTATCACCTTTGCTTTACTTACTTCTACTTTATTCACTTTTTCGCTCTTTCCACAGTACCCTACCCGCTTTAACCGATACGATTTTCGTGCCAGTTTAAGGGCAGGGTATAACCGAGCGAAAAAGCGAGGTGTGATTTGACGTCAATCGACTGCTAGCCGCTGATTGGTCAGTGCGTAACGTCACAAATGCGTCCGTTTTCTGTTTTCTGTTGAAGCTACATGACCGTCATTTGTAATTTCAGCGAGTAACCACGGTGAGCAGCTTCACAATTGTGTTAACGATGTCCAAAAGAAAAAAAATGAAGAGCGATTATCGGGCCATAAAGGACCATAACGGACGCAGTGGTGCGAGTAGATAGGAGTGGAAATGGTACGAGCAGATGGACACCATATCAGCCTGCTAGCAATGGCAGAGACAATGTGCTCGACACGGCCATGCAATTGGAAAACGTTGACGGTGAGTGTTGTTTTAATATTGTCTGTCTTTTCGCCAATTGGTCCTTTCGGTCAAAAGCTCACTTCTTTTAAGCAATAAAGACATTTTTTCGATTGTGGGCAATGGTTAGTGATGATGGTTAGCCAGCTAATATCTGGCTACCTCCGCAGCTTGCTGTGAGGTAGCAGCTTCACGCTTTTATTTCAGTATTCACTTAAACCAAACGCTGAAAGAAGCTTATTATTGTATTCTGGTTAAAAAGTTTGGAGTTTTCTGTACATGTTGCACTTTGTTGGTGAGCTTTATTGTGTGCATTTTCCTTCTAGAATCACTCCGGCATCTGTCTGGGGGCCAGAATCAGTGTCGAGACCATTGTCCGCAATATCGGCAGCTCCATCAGTAACCGTCATGTCCCGGGCAAGTTCTGGTAAGGCACAACTGAAAATGACCACACGGTTTTTTTAATGTGATTATTGTTATTTTCTTTAGACGCATAATAAGGAATTTAAAATGTCTTTGTACGTTTAAAAAAAACACTAGATGCAGGGGTGTTTTCATAACAACCTGAGATGCTGGCCCATGATAGGATGCTCGAACAGCACGAACAGCGCGAAAGACACCATCAGGAGCTACGAATGCTTGCAGCAAACCTGCAGTCAGCCCAGGAGAAGGAAGAAGCATTCAGAAGGGATGAGCTGACAGAGACGGCTTCTTTCAACAGAGTTTTCCTAAACCATTTTGGCAGTCTGGTCGAAGTACTGAAAAATCCCCGTTTTTAAACATGTTTTGGGAATATTTCTAATGTTATTAAATTGTTACTTTTTTGGATAAAAGTGTGGTTTGTCTGTTATAACTAAATGACAAAGGCGAATAATTACATACACATTCCATTGCCTCATATTAGCCAAATGCCGCTGTTCATCCATAAAGGTGTCACAATTTTTAAAGGTAATGTAATTGTTATTGTTAAAGTTAATAAAAATTATCACGGCTGTATACATTTCTCTAAATTGTGTACAGTGTTCAAGTTAAATTGTAAGCAGAGGCACAGATGTACTTTACATTCAGCAGTAGACACTGATGAAGGTAAAAGTCGAAGTAGGTAAAAGGTAAGTACACGTGAATTGAATGTTCTATCGTCATTCCAAATTCAGAGAATTTCAATACATTATAAGGAGTCTAGTATAATATAAAGTGAAAATACCCATACATGTAAACCCAAATGTAACAGTTTTGTAGTTGTAAACGTTGACATGAATATGATAAACCTATGATTTTCTGATTCAATACATCCAAAGTGTCATAGGTTTGAAAAATAAAATTATAATTTGGTGTTGACCAGTCTGACAATGTCACAGTATTTAATAGGAATAACAAAAGTTTCATCAGAAAATTTCGTGGTCCATTGACAATTCCATCAAACCCAAAGTGAGTTGTCTAGCTGCTGTTTTTTTTTTGCAGTGATTTTCTAAGGTGTTTTAACGTGTAATTACCCATCCCTGAACACATATCCCTTATAAATATCAATAGATTGGAAAATGGTACTCAAATGACACTCGACATAAAAAATCGTGCTACAGTTTGATTGACTTTCTTTAACATTTTTAAATTTATTTTGTAAGACAAAATGGGCTAGGATTAACTGGAAATAACAATTTTCCACATATAATTCCAAGGTCAATTTGCAATTCCATCAAACCAAAAGTGAGTTGTCTAGCTGCTGCCTTTTTTGTAGTAGTCATTTTTCTAAGGTGTTTTAACGTCTAATTACCCATCCCTGAACACATATGCCTTATAAATATCAATAGATGGGAAAATGACACTCAAATGACACTCAACATGCAAAATGGTGCTACAGTTGGATTGCCTTTCTTTAAAATTTTTAAAATTATTTTGTAAGTAAAAGTGGGCTAGGATTAACTGGAAATATAACAAGTGTCCACATATAATTCCAAGGTCAATTGGCAATTCAATCAAACCAAAAGGGAGTTGTTCAGCTGCTGCATTTTTCTGCAGTCATTTTCTACGGTGTTTTAGCGTGTAATTTCCCATCCCTGAACACATATCCCTTAAAAATAACTATCAATGGGAAAATGATACACAAAAACAAGAATTTTACTACAGTTGAATTGGCTTTTTTTTAAAGTAATTTAAATTATTTTGTAAGTAAAATAGGGCTATGATTAATTGGAAATATAACAAGTATCCACATATAATTCCAAGGTCAATTACAAGGTTTTAGCATTTAATTAGTTGTCCCTTAACAGTTAACCGTTATGAACAACAAAGGAGACGTAGATGAAAAGTGCACCAAATTTTATTTAAAAAACAAACGTTTGACATATGTATGCACATGAATGAGGCTCCATGCATGGACGCAATTTGTGGCACAAGTAGGTGAAAGTGTCCTCGGACATCCGGATGTTCTGCAACCACTGTGTGCTTGAGAAGCTGGGGACAATATTCTCCCACCACTGAGAGCTACGGTTTACTGCCCAGGTCCATGGTCTGCAGCGTTGATTTAGCAACAACGCAGCCAACTAGAACACACACACAGCATACATATTAATACTGATAACCTGGCGACATCAAAATGCTGTACACAACAATGACATGACGATAAAATGACAATAGAAAGCATTAAATTACCAAAAACTGTTTCCTCGTGTGCTTGATGTGCCTGATGTGCTGGGTAATTAAGCTCTCCGCTTCATATTCCGCTGCTTGATATTCCCCAATGGCAACAACGAGTCTCTGGTACTGCTCCAACGTGTGTTCTATCAATGCACGTTGTCTTCTCCTGTAAAACTCTCTTCTCCGGTTAAAAACATTCATTTATTGTGTTCAAAAGCCAGAGAAGAAGCAACGTGGAAATCCTCTGCTCCTAATCCGACATTTTCTTTGTTGTGAAGGATTCAGTCGCGTGCTTGACGTCAGCAGAGTGTGGCGCTGCCTCTGCCTCAATCCCGCCCACTATCGAGTTTACGCGGCTTTACAGGGTTGTAATGGATTAACAACCCAGGGAGAAAGAAGTAGTGGAGAATCGAAACAAGTTAAAAAGAACTGTGACTATGGAAAAGAGCCATGTGAATATAAGTGATAGAAGATCAGACAAATACGGCGCATCGGCAAAGTCTTCACGCGCTTCACTTTTCCCATATTTTATGTTAAAATGTTCCAAAAGGGATTAAATTCATTTTTTCCTCAAAATTCTACACACAATACCCCATAATAACTACGTGAAAAAGTTTGAGATTTTTGCTAATTTATTAAAAGTAAAAAACTAAGAAATCACATAAATATTCACAGCCTTTGCCATGAAGCTCAAAATTGAGCTCAGGTTCATCCTGTTTCCACTGATCATGCTTGAGATGTTTCTGCAGCTTCACTGAGTCCACCTGTGGTGAATTCAGCTGATTGGACAGGATTTGGAAAGGCACACACCTGTCTATAGAAGGTCCACAGGTGACAGTGCATGTCTGTGCACAAACGAAGCAAGAAGTCAAAGGACTTGTCTGTGGACCTCTGAGACAGGGTTAGTTTTTTATTTTTAATAAATTTGAAAAAAATTCCCAAAATCTTTTTTCACGTTGTCATTATGGGGTATTGTGTGTAGAATTTTGAAGGAAAAATGAATTTAATCCCTTTTGGAATAAGGCTGTAACATAACAAAATGTGGAAAAAGTGAAGCGCTGTGAAGACTTTGCCGATGTGCTGTAAACGATCTGACCAAAACAATCAACAAGGGATCTGAAACAGTGGCTAACACTGGATGGCCCATTCATTTTCAGTATTTAGGTATTCTGTAATTAATATTCACACAATCAAATAAATCTTAATGCCCTTTACTCCTTTCATGCGAGTCAAAGTCTAGCATGTGACTGCCTCCATCTAGGCTACACCTGCCTGTGTTCCACTTCCACACACAGCCTACGTTTGGGCCTGACTGGGATCCCTGGTCCAGACAGGAACACTTGGTTCTAGGGACCATGCACTAGTTGAGTAAAACTGCAGACTTTTTACATGTAAATTTGTGACATTTTTCCCAATAACGCCTTATTAACTTTGTTCATAAATTTTGGTATTTTTGGTATAATCCTCTGCTTTTCTCATAAGACTGTCATCTTACCTTTTTTCCAGGTAAAAATGCTGCCATTTTCATATAAACTTGCAACCGTTTTCTAATAAAATAGCTTTATCAGGGACTTCCGGTCTGGACACCATGTTGATTGCAGCTTAACGCTGAAGCTCCCAGACCCAATCCAGTAAAATACCTTGAAAATCAGATTTAACAGATTTTTGGAAGAGTGAAAATCAAAGGACAAAGTCACCATGCCTAAAGGAAAACAGAAGAAATCGACATTTACCAGGCCAGGACACGCATTGGCCGAAGAATCTGATCCGGAGGATTTCCATTCAGACAGGGATGGCAATTTTCCGCCGATCCGCGGATTTATTTTCAAATTGATCATTTCTGTGAATCGTCTAAATCCGTTGAGAAAATTTTAGGGGGGGTAAGGTACCTTATTGTTACCGATTTTAGCGAAAATCAACACGATTACATAAGCGCTCGGCGCTTCCCCGGGTCAAGTCTCGCGATAACCCGGATGTACTCAAGCTACTGCTGTATTGTAAACAGCCCTGCGATTGGATAGTTGCAAACGATTGGACCAATCAAATGGCTCGTATGCTTTGTCAAAAATTTATTTCGGCTTGTTCTCAGAGATGTGATTTTTCCGGTAATTCACCGAATTCCGCTTTATTTTTATATTATATGTACGTTACGTACGTTAGCGGCTTGTGGTCCACGAACACATTGAAGGTGCGCCCTTTCAGCCAGAACCGGAAGTGGCGTATGGCCAGGTGGAGAGCCATTAACTCTCTGTCGAACACGCTGTATTTACGCTCACTGTCGTGCAAAGACCTGCTAAAAAAGGTGAGCGGCTGCCAAGAACCGGCAATGCATTGCTCCACGACGGCCGCTATGCCCATGTCCGAGGCGTCGGTAATGAGCGCTGTTTTAACCTCAGAACGCCTGCTCCCGTTCAGGAGTCCAGTCGACTCTGTCCGCTGGTTTCCGTTTGAGTGCAGCGTACAAGGCTGTATGAGCTGGGCTGCGCGGGGGAGGAAAATGAGCTGCTCAAGACTCAATGGAGATTGAAACTGGTGATCTGAAATGAATGCTGAAATTATAAAAAGTAATGGTATGTTGGAATTTTATTTCTATTATGGAATAGATAAAATTAACTGCTTTTGATTTGATCAAGTGTTAAAGCATGTGATGGATAATGTTTGTTGGAATATTTACCTCCGCCAAGGAGGTTATGTTTTCATCGGCGTTGGTTTGTCTGTCTGTCTGTTAGCAAGGAAAAGTTATGGACGGATTTTCATGAAATTTTCAGGAAAGGTGTGCAATGGCACGGGGAACAGATGATTAGATTTTGGTGATGATCTGAGAGTGCATACCTCCACCAAGGGCTTTTTTGTATTTGTGCAGCAGGATTACACAAAAACTACTGGATGGATTTGAATAAAATTTTCACCAGAGGTGGTTCTTGGGCTAGAGAGGAACCCATTATATTTTGGTGATGATCTGAGAATGCATACCTCAGCCAAGGCGCTTATCTTCTCACAGTGTGTTAGCAACAATACTCCAAAACTGATGGACAGACTTTGATGCAATTTTCACCACAAGTGGCTATTGGCCTACACACAAAACCATTACATTTTGGAGTTGATCCATGACAAACGGAAGGAGCCTTGGCAGAGGGATGCGCTCTGAGTGCTTTTCTAGTTTAGGAATGCTATCTTCTTGGAACATAAGTCAATATTATACAGTAATAAGTGGCATTCAGCTGTTTGTTTAATGTCATGTAAGCACAGTTCTGGTACTTAAAAATCATAAAAACCCAGGAGCTTCGGGGGGCGAAGTGACAGTAAAAGTGAAAATTGGCTCAAAGTTCAATGAGGTAACAGAAACACTTGGACAGTTTCTGAAGAAACCAGAAAAGGAGATGAAGTTCAAAGTTCAGAGACTGACACAGCTTGCTGCCAAAAGGAAAAAAGTTTCACATTAGAAGTGACTTGGTGACCAGTGTAAAATAGTGTAAAAAACTCTTATAGAACTGTTAAATATGTTGGACTAAAGACAGTGAGACAACATTGAAGAAAAAGTAAGTTAACTTTTCCTTAAATTTAATGATTTATCCAAGTCTAGTATTTCATTTTTTTTAATCATTTTTTTCAGTCTAAATTACTTCTGTTTTACTGAAAACCTCCCAGCTTCAGGGGGGCTGTGCCCCCCCGGCCCTCCCATAAGTCAATCGACCAAATTAGATTTCAGCTGAAATCAGAATTTCCTGTTGCCATCCCTGTTCAGAAGATGAGGAGCTGAATGAAGCTAACAAAAAGGTTAGCTTGAAAATGGTATTTGAAGAATTAAGACGATTTCGCCGAGAGTGTTGGGCCGAATTTCGTGAATTCAAAGAAGAATTAAAAAGGACAAACAGCAGAGTGGACCAGGCCGAGAACCGAATCTTGGAAGCAGAGGAAAGAATAAAAGGGCTGGAAGATACCGTGCTGGATCAACACAAAAGGCAGTCAAGACTAGAGGCTAAGCTAACCGACCAAGAAGGAAGACTGAGAAGAGACAACATAAGAATTCATGGTCTGAAAGAAGGAGTCGAGGATGGTTTCACCACAATGGCGGCATGCGTGGAATCCTTACTGAGAGAGAAGTTGGATATTCCCCAAACCACCGACTTGAAGATAGAAAGGGCCCACCGTACATTAGCCCCTAGGCCGGTGGCGGAAGCGCCACCAAGATCGGTGGTGGTCAGATTCTCCAACTTCAAAATAAAAGAAGAGGTTGTAAGACTGGCTTGGCAGAAAAAAGGATTTATGCACCAAGAGAGAAAAGTTTTCGTGGAACACGATTACGCCCCGGAGGTCCTTAAAAAGCGCCGGGAATACAACGACGCTAAAAAGGTGCTACGAGAGAAAAAACTGCACTTCCAGACGCCATTTCCGGCGAAGTTAAGGGTCTTCTATGGTGAAGAGACATGTCTCTATAATTCGGCAGAAGAAGCAACAGCTGACATGGCGAGAAGAGGACTCCCGGTAACGGTGTTTAAACCCGCAGCAGACCCGAGCAAAAGAATCAAGGCTCAAACGTGGTCCACACAGAGACCCTCAAAATCCACGGGCCAGCAGCGGGAAACCCAGCGCCAGAGCTACAAGGAAAAACTGGCCGTTTACAGGAGGTAATAACGATTTTTTTAGTCAATCTGCACATCCAACTCCCCTCCTACAAGGTAACAAACATTAAAGGAGATGCAGAATCAGCATGTGGTAAAACATTTCATGGAACAGTCATAATATTAGAAACAAATAAGTCTTTAAAAAAAAAAAAACTTGTTAAAATAGAAATGTGACAATGATCCACATGTTCTCCCCACACTAACAAATACTGTATTAGCGTGAATGTTTGCTGCGATGGTGGTGGGAGGGTGCACACAATTTCATAGGGTATAGGCATTAAAAAAAAAAAAAATCATTACAAGTTCGGATTGGGATCTGAAATTCACGTTAAAAACATGGGACAACTTACAGGGGTAAGAGAGGGCCCTCAACACGTAACAGAGTTTGAGGAATTTCCCTCAGAGCCTACACTCCTTCAAGGCTCTTCCAGGGTCTCTAAAAAGACCTCAGCTCAGGAAGTTCTTTTGTCAGTTTTTTGTTTTAAAGTTTTACACACTATGTTCTTAATGTTTTTTATGTTCTTAATTTTCTTTCAGTTTCTGAGTAGCATAAAAGAGGGCCACCACACTGTTATACTAAATAAGACAATACAATGGAGAAACAGGGTGTAACCAAAATAATCTCATATAATGTAAAAGGGATCCTGAATCCAGTTAAAAGATCCAAGATTCTAGGCAAAATGAAAAAAGACAAAGCAGGAATAATATTTTTACAAGAAACCCACCTAACAGACGTGGAGCACACTAAACTCAATAGACAAGGGTTTAAAATGATCTCTTCATCTTCATATAAGTCAAGGAGGAGGAGGGGAGTAGCGACATTGATCTCAACCAAAATTACACTTGAAAAAAAATCAGAACACAAAGATAAAGAAGGGAGATACAGTTTGGTAATTGGGCAGCTAGAGGGAGAAGATATCACCCTGCTGAATGTATATGCACCCCCAGGGGCTAACTGGAAATTTTATAAAAATGTATTTGATCTAATGATAACTAAAGCCCAAGGTTTAGTGATATGTGGTGGAGACTTCAATCTAAGACTGAATCCATACTGGGATGCATCAGGTAATTCTCCACATCAAAATAACACTCAAAGTAGGAAAACTCGGATGCTACTAAAAGAAATGGGAATCTGTGATGTGTGGAGGGAATTCAACCCCAGTGTAAAAGATTATACATTTTACTAAGCGCCACATTCATCTTACTCAAGGATTGACTATTTTTTAATGTTTAATAGAGACATTGGAAGAGTAAAAACATGTAAAATAGGACTGATGGATCTCTCTGACCACAGTCCGATCTATGTGGACTTAAGTATCCAAAAATACACAAATAATACATTTTCTTGGAGGTTGAATTCAAAATGTCCTGAAAGGACCACTGAAAGATGAATTGGAATCAGATATTCTCAGATATTTGGAAGAAAACGATAATGGAGAAGTATCCCCTTTAATACTGTGGGATGCATGCAAAGCTGTAATAAGGGGAAAGTTTATTGCAAAACTGGCAATCCAAAAGAAACTGAGACAAGAAAAACTAACCACATTAGAGTCAGAACTTAAGAACCTAGAAAAAGAACACAAAGGCAACACTCATTCTAATGACTTGCTCAAAATTAAGGAAATTAAAAATCAAATAAATGAGATCTACACAATAGAAATCCAGAAGAAACTTACATTTCTGAAACAAAAATACTATGAAGCAGGCAGCAAATCGGCAAAATTACTAGCCTATAAATTGAGGAAACAACAAACAGAAAGAGCAATCTACAAAATCAGAGACCCAGTATCAAAGGAAATAAAATTCAGAATTCAGGATATTCTTAAAAGCTTCGAGAACTACTATAAGAACTTGTACTCCCTCAAAAAACATAAAAACGCATCCGAAGCATTCCTAAACACATTAAACCTTCCCCAACTTACTGAGTCTCAAAATAAAACACTACTGTCAGAAATACAACCTAAAGAATTGGAAAAAGCAATTATGAAACTTAAAGCTAACAAATCCCCAGGAGCAGATGGCTATACAGCAGAGTGGTACAAAACCTTTAAACAGCAACTATCTCCTCTCCTCCTGAAAACATTTAACTATGTCCTCCACACAGGGGAAATCCCCCCCTCCTGGAGAGAAGGGGTCATTGCAGTCATACCTAAACCTGAAAAGGATAAACTAGAATGCTCCAACTACAGACCAATCAGTGTATTAAATCAGGACTATAAGCTTTTTACCACTATCCTTGCCAGAAAGTTAGAAAATATACTGACAGACTTAATTCATTTAGACCAAACAGGTTTTACAAGACAAAGACAGACACAAGACAACATTAGACGCACTTTACACATAATTCATCATATAAAAAAATATAACTTAAATGCAGTCATATTGGGATTAGATGCTGAAAAAGCATTTGATTCAGTTGACTGGTCTTTCCTATATAGAATCTTATCCAGTTTCAATTTTCATAACAACTTCATTAGAACTATCCAGGCACTATATAAAAAACCAACAGCTAAAATAAGGATTAACGGTAATTTATCATCATCTTTTGAGCTGGAAAGAGGATGTCGTCAGGGCTGCCCCTTGTCTCCTCTGCTCTTTGCAATCTTCATAGAACCTCTGAGCCAATGGATAAGACAGAATCAAAAAATTCAAGGTATTACACTTGGTCAGAAGGAACATAAAATAGCACTCTTTGCTGATGACATTTTAATATACCTGGGGCAGCCGGACACCTCTTTTCCAGAACTAATCTCAGTTTTTTCAGAGTATGGAGATTTATCGGGGTACAAACTAAACATGCATAAAACCCAAGTTTTAACATTCAACTATGACCCAAATCAATATTCACTAAGCAAACTCAAAACTAACTGGGAGATGGAATCTATGAAATATCTGGGGATCAATATCCCGAAACAACTCAACAAAATTATAACACTAAACTACGATCCACTGGTGGCAAAAATAAAATCTGATCTAGCAAGATGGAATATACCACCATTCTTGGGTACTACACAAAGAATTGAAGCAGTCAAAATGAATATACTTCCACGTCTTCTATACCTTTTCCAAACAATACCGGTAGAACCTCCCAAAAAAAACATGGCAGGAGCTGGACAGAAGGATCTCAAGATTCATATGGCAGGGCAAGAGACCTAGAATCAGATATAGAACCCTACAGCTAAACAAAGACAAAGGTGGGCTTGCGCTGCCAAATATCAGGGACTATTTTAAAGCCGCACAAATTAAAACTTTAGTAGAGATATGTAACCCAGTCTACACTGCACAATGGAAGGAGATCGAATGCCAAATAACAAGTGACATCCCCCTAGAGGCGATAATAGGGAACAATGCTTTACCTAAACTTTTGAATAACACTAACCCGTGGATAGAGACCCCGCAAAAAATTTGGTTTAAGATAGTCAGAGACAATCAAACTAAAGAGCCCTATCGACTTCTGCAATGGATTGCCTATGATCAAGACTTTACTCCTAATAAAACAGACACTAGATTTAAAAAGTGGAAAGAGAACGGACTGATAAAATATTACAAATTTTTTAATGGGCAAATTTTAAGAAGTTTTGAAGATTTGAAAAAACAAGGTCTAATAAATCAAGACCTTTACAGGTTCTTCCAGCTTAGACACCACATAAACAATATACTTAAAAAGGAGGATTTGGAAAGGGCCCAGTCAGGTGTTCTGAAGGTCTTCTTAATGGCATATAAAGGGATCCCAGGGATCAGATACATTTCTAAAATATACCAAGGTCTTCAAGACTTAAAAGGAGACAACACATCATATATAAAAGAGAGATGGGAAAAAGAGGGGAATTTCAATTTACAACTGGAAATATGGGAAAAGCTAAATAAACAGCAATGGAAAAGTACCTCATCCCTGCAGGAGAGAATTTGGATGGAAAAATTTGTTAAGATTTTTCAGAACACCTGCACAAAACAAATTCACTCATAAGGGGTTGAACTGTTGGCGCTTGTGTGGTGAAAAGACTGCAAATCATTTTCATGTGTTTTGGTCATGCCCAGTTATCCACCAATATTGGACCAATGTACAGACAATATTGGGGAAAATATTCAAAATAACAGTTCCCTTTTCTTTTGTAACTTTGTATTTGGGTTTACTACCGGACTCACTGGAAAGATGAGGAGAAAAATACTTATTCACTGTTTTAATATTGGCAAGTAAAAAAGCCCTAACTAAAAAATGGATGTTGAGGGACTGTCCTACACCTAAAGACTGGATTAACGTGATCCAAGACATTTACTCGATGGAAAAGTTGACTTTCGCACTGAGACAGGACATGGATGGGTTCATGAACTTTTGGCAACCCTGGGACACATATGTGTCTTCCATTAGATCTAATCTTTGACAAATACCATTTCAATAATGGTCCCGCTCTTTGTTCCAACACTACTCAGATGCTCTTTTATTTTTATTTATTTTTGTTTGTTTGTTTGCTTTTTTGTTTTGCTTTTTTTTTGTTCTCTTTAATTTCACTTTTTCTTTCACTTAAAAAAAGGGGTGTTGTAATAATTATTCTTCCAATGTTGTCAAATAACAAAAAATAAGGGAACATGTGATGAAAATGTAAACAATGCAATGCTGTAATGATGTGTATACCCTTTACAAAAACTTAAATTAAAAAAAAATAGCTTTATCAGAAAAATTTGACTTTTTTCTTGCCAAATTGTGTTTTTCCCCTTCATAAAATTGCAACATTTTCTTTAAATTTTGATAATGTTTTTTCCATAAATATTCAGATATTTTCATCAATTTATTTTATTTTTCTCTGAAATTTATTACCTTTCATGGGTAAAACTGCAGCATTTCTTAAATAAATTCATTTCATTTTTCTCACAAAACTCCAACCTTTTCCTTGCAAATGTGTGGATGTGTTTTCCTCACAAAACTGCATCGTTTGGTGTGAACGCACCGAAACCCTCCATGCACATTTTTGGATAAAATTTGCTCAGAATCAAAAACCAGAAGGCTGATAACCTCTGGATTATTAAAAAAAAAAAACCCTAATTATCAGTTTTAGACTTACTTGACTTTGAAGGAGCAGAATTGTGTGTTGCCGATAACGTCCCAGATCACCTGGAAAAACAAAAACTCATGTTATCCTGCAGGTACGCAGCGTCTCAGTTATACAGGTACAACAAAAACTAAAATCTAAGTTTTATTTTTCCTCAGTTCTGATGCAGATCTGAGGCTGATGATCAATAACAAGATGAAGTGAAATAAAATTAACAATTACAGATGGAAATTAAAAGTAGATTAACCCCTTGCACTCCGGTCAATTTTCCTAAAAACGCCAAAAAATATTGTGCCCAAAGTAAATCGAAAGCTGTTATTCAACCCTTTGCAGCATCTTCATGGGGTTGGTCTCATTTAAAAGAAAACACTTTGAATTTTTTGGCAAAAAAAACATGATCTCTCTAAGTGCTCCAGCCACTGAGTTACAGTCATCTAAACATAGTGAACTTGAAGAAAATAAATTTGGCCTGGGTGTTTTTTTGGATACAAATGCTTGCAAATAACACAGAGCTTCAGTTTCGGGCTGGAAAATGCAACAGAAATGTAGAACCAAGTGTTATTCGGCTGAGGTCAAAATTTTGTAACAATACCACAAAAAATGAATATTTTACACAGCTCTGTTCTCAGGTTGTTCCCAGGCGTTTTGGAACTGTGCCAAATGGCACAGTTTGGAAAAACGTCTGTAACTTTTGAATGATTCAATATAGAAGCTTCATTTTGGGCTCAAATGAAAGGTCACATTCAGGGCTGTGTGTGTGTGTGTGGGGGGATGTCCCCCCCACCCCCACCCCCCGCTACAGAGGACGGAGTTCGGCCCTCGCTACATAACGGATTACACTCTGATGTGACATGTTTCCACAGCAACGCTGTCTCCGTGGCTTTCCCCCCCCCTCGCTACTGTGTGTGTGTGGGGGGGGGGGTTGTCCCCCCCCCCCTCGCTACAGAGGACGGCCATCGCTACATGACGGAATAGACTCATATGGCTATGTGGCGACCGCTGCGCAGCCACCGCGGCTTCCCCCCGCGGATCGGGGGGCGTTCAGACCGTGAACGCCGCCCCCCACTCCTCTTCTGCAGCGGGGGGGCGTTCACGGTCCGAACACGGCAAATGAACCGTTTATCGCGGTGCACGCACTTCGTGCACCGTACAGTTGTAATTTACCGATCGGTCAAAAGTCATTTTTTGATTACAATTTTCAGGGATAAATAAACGTTTAAACGTTAAACGTTATAACACCTTACCTCTTCACAGCAGCAGAGTCCTGGCGAACTTCTCTTCCTCACTGTCAGATGAACGTGACGCTGGTCCGCTCGTGGATCCCGGTCAAAACATAATTCCATTATTGCGGTTTGGGCGAATGATTTACGACCTTTGTCGTCGGCCTCCATCGGTCTATGATGACGGAAAAGAATCCTAAACGTCTATTCTGCTGGAATGAGTGCAGATCGCACTTGTGGGTGTTCTCCATGCTGCTGGATCTGTAGCAGGTTCTTCCAGAGTCCTTTTTTTCATCTGTTGCAACAGTAAATCTCTCTTCACCCAGCCCGAACTTCTGTGCTTCAATTGGCTCCTGCATTCACAGTAGGCGGGTCCTCCTTCCTAGCTTTTCATTCATTGGTTCTTCAAGGTTTCAGAAACCCAATTCAAGGCTCTTATTAGTTGAATGAGAGGTCAATCAGATGAACTAATCTGTTCGCGGCTGTGTCTGCAGCTTTTATTTTCAGTGCACGCTTAGAGGCCACACCACCTACATCACCACCATCAGGACCATGCGTCCGAGAGCACACGAGGGCGCCCTCGTGCGCCCTAGGACGCAGAGACTTGCCCGCCCGCGGTACAACGGAGCGCAAGGGGTTAAACAAACTGGGTGTAGAGAAAAATAAAATAAAAACATTGATGTAAAACAGGAAAAATAACAGGAATTAAAAAATAATCAATTATAACAACATAAAAATCCAATTATTAACCCAAGAAATGTTTTCTACATTTACTCAGTGTGGCTCCTTTCATATTTTAGGTTAGATTACATAAATTAATACATAAAATACTGGGGACTAAAACAGGATAAAACACAAAAACAACAAATTAGTTCCTACAAAAACAAGCTAACGCCTTTAGAAGATACAAAAACCAATATAAATAAACCTCAAACCCATTTACAAGTGCAGGGTTTCCACAATTAAGTTAATTTACGAGGGAAAAGGTCAGATTTGGTGCCTACTAACGGAACGTTCCGTCGGCGTTCTGTACATGATGTCAACCCAGCCTGCCTGCTGTCAGTCCTACTAGCTAGCTACTTACGGAAGGCTAGCAGTCCTGCAACATTAGTTCCATACACGTTCCATACGTGCAATTATCAGTAAATAAATGCATGCAATTAGAAATTAACCAACATACCATAAGGCTTGTAGGTTGGCTGGTTGCCCAGTTGTGTCAGTGCAGTAATCAGAACCTTCCTTACGGAAGGTTAGCCTTGAGACGCTGCCGTCACCGAGCTAGCAGACTACCAGTGTCAACAACCATCATCCAGGTGAAACTTGGGAGGCAGGCACAGTTTTCTCAGGTAGACCCACAGGCTGGACACAGCTGCGCAAGTTAGAAAGGCAACTTTGCCCGTCTGCAACTCGCTCAGACGGCGAATTCATTCCTGCCACGTTCTTTCCGTACGGAACTTCTGTCAGTGTTCCGTACAGAACATTTCGTCAGTGGACCTTTTGGGATGTATCTTTTACATTTTGCTTGTCATTTTACAGGAACACTTTCTTTACAAAGCATTTTTTATAAACTGGACCTCCTGGAAAAACATGCTTTTTGGGATGCATCCTTTTCATTTTTTTGGTCATTTTTATGGAAGGTTCCATTCATGCCAACATGGCCTGTTGCCAGGTAACCGGATCCAAGGACTGAAGAACTCTGATAAAAAGAACTTTTTTATTAAAAAAGATTGTCCCTGTAAAATGACAAGCAAAGCATAAAAGATCTGACGGAACACGTTACGTATGAAACGCCAACAGAAGTTCTGTACGGAACGAACGCAGCAGGAATCAGGTCACCGTCTGAGTGAGCTGCAGACAGGCAAAGTTCTGCAGCCGTTCTGATTACTGCACTGACACAACTGGCCAACCTACAAGCCTCATGGCATGTTCGTTTAGTTCTCATTCCATGTATTCATTTATTGATGACTGCATTTACGGAACAAATGTTGCAGGGCCGCTAGCAACTGACAGCAGGTACAACAACGGAACATGTTCTGTACGGAATGCCGATGGAACGTTCTGTACCATACCATCCCGCATTTTAGTAATTACCCACAGATTTATGGGGGAAAAGTCCAATTTCAGAGGAATTGTAACATTTTAAATGAAAATGTTACAAATCTATAAAGGGAAAAAAAAAACCCATAAATTTACCAAAAAAGTCCCAATTTAGAAGAAAAAAAAATCACATCGTTTCAAATTTACAAGAAAAACTTTCAAAAATTACCAGAGAAAATAAAGTAAATTTGGTGGAAAAGCTGCACATTTATGAGGAAAAAGTAATATATTTATAATAAAAATATCACAAATTTCGCGAAGAAAAGGTAGTAAACGTTAAAGAAAATTTGACAAAACAAGTTCACGACACAATAAAATACAATATTGGTGAAATATTGATACCGAATCCGAGTTCAGATCAACATCTAATGAAATCAAGTTTCAAATGATGCGAATGTTTACTGAGAATACATATAAAATAAAAATAAGCCCAAAATGTGACAGATTTAAATGAAGTTCGGCTGGTGTTTTATATTTTGAATTGGAGCCATTTAGCTTTAAATAAACGCGTCTAAAAATGCATTTAGACATTTAACATGGAAATGAAAATATATCAGATGGATACAGCTATTCTTTAACAAGCAGGGTGGATGTTGAAAATGTTTTAAACGCTAAAAAATGAATATATTTTACATAGTTACAGGTGCGCTAATGTTAGCATGAACGTTAGCATCGGGTTGATATGAATAAATGAAACTTACGTCGTCGTGCTGCATGTTTGCTTCCTCTTAGAGACGATCTAGCGTCACTGCTCAGATTAAAGTTACTTTTTGGTTACGTTTGATAAATATGTTAAAGTTATGATACAGTTTTCTCGGATTTTGAAGCCACATGGAACTCAGGAAGACGCCATTACTGTTTGGACAGAGGAAGGGGCGTGAGGAAATATCGCGATGATTCTTCTTCTTCTCTGGGTAACTGGCGGATAGCAAACAACTGAAAGGTGTATACCGCCACTTACTGTACAAGAGTGTGCAACAGAATGCAACTTAAAGGGTACTGTTGCGTTGTTATTAGGACATATTATTGTGTGACACCGGTGACAGCTCCACGTTTCCGGTTCCGCCGCCACTCGGGGTATAAGAGGGCTGTGCGGAAGAGGGGCGCTCTCTTTGACTGCACCTCTGCCTAACAGGAGCGCTTATACTGCAACTGTGGGTTGACAATAAAGTTCTGTTCTGTTCTACATCCAGCCTCATCCTTGGTTCCCGTTCACCAGCATAAGAGGTAGCTGTAGTGTATTTTAATCAAAAACTATTTCAAAGGATCAAATATGACACCAGTGGTTCCGCCCAGTAATTTTGGTCATGATTCCTTCTCAAATACGCGCGAGTTTCAAGTCCCTGCTCTGTGAGTCAGTCAGCCATGGCCAGCGACATCTCGTCTCCTCCATGGGCTGTTTCGGCACCGGTAGTGACGCACAGTCGTTGCTTTGTGTGACTGACTGAGCTGCAGTACAGCAGTCAACAAAGTTTAACATCAGAATTTTATGTAATTTTTTACAACCATGTGTTATGTCTGAAATTGTGGAGATGTGAAAATGACGAGGCAGAGTTTATCTCACGAGTCAGGTTTATTCACATCATCCAACATCAGCAAAGCAGAAAGAGGAAGAACACTGAAGCATCCGTCCTTTATATACCAGGACTCTCCCAGTTCACAGTGCTTTTCAATCACAAGTAACAATGCATTTACTCTTTGATCCCATAACCTCCTTTTCATAGTCTTCGGCACCACCGGAAATCCCCCAAGGCCATCTCTTGCATACCAAAGGCTAAACTTTCACATCCTCCTGTTATCTCCAAGGAGACTCAGTTCTTTGTTCTAATCTGAGATGTGAGGTCTAAAGTGATACATATGTGTCCCACAAAATTACCTTTGTAACGATGAGGCCAGGTAAACAGTTGAACTCAGCTTTATTATAGGGTGGTCACACAATGCAGTCGCCAGGCAGGGGCATCGGCAAAGAGACCATAAAATGGATGCCCCTGGTATTTATAGGGCGGTGCAGTGGTGGAAGAAGAAGTGTCCGCCACTACACCGCACTTCATAATAAAAGTCACACTAATACAACATCACACCATGTACAAGCAAATGAATGAATGAATGAATTTTATTTCGGATAATACAGTACAGGTTAAAAGAAACTGTATAATATAACAACAAGGTCAAATTAGACAAAGACTCCTTCTACTAAACAATTCCACGTGAGTTATCCGAAATGGGTGATGGCTGAAGCCGCAGCTTATATTGCCCACCCATATTCCATCCAAGAATTCAAAAGAAAAAAGAGTAAACAAGACAAGAGTGATTACAATTTAGAACAAAGCTAAGACAAAGTGTGACTGAGAGAAAAAAAAGGAAAACTAAGCTAAGCTAAGTTGAGCGGTTACTATTCAAGACAAATCTAAGACAGAATGTCACAGAGAGAAAAAACAAAAAAAAACTAAGCTACAACACAACACAGGCTGGATATGTCAATCCTTATGTGAGTTTACATGTCGTCTTGTAAATATGTTTGGAGTATTTCTTCCTTTAGTTTTTGTTTAAATTGTCCAAGCGTTGTACATGATTTTAATTCAGGTCCATAATCGTTCCATAATCTGACTCCTTGCACTGAAATACAGTGTTGCTTGGTGGTTGTTCTCACTGTAGGCTTTTGAAATATACATGTTCCTCTGAAGTGATATCGTTTCTCCCTTGTTTGGAACAACTTTTGGATATTTGCGGGCAGTGATAAATTCTTCACTTTGAACATTATTATTGCGGTTTTAAAGTCAACCAGATCTTTCAACTTGAGAGTTTTTTGTTTAAGAAAAAGTGGGTTTGTTGGTTCCCTGTAAGCTGCTTTGTTTATTATTCTAATAGCTCTCTTTTGAAGCATAAAGAGTGGATATATGTTTGTTTTGTATGTATTTCCCCATACTTCATTACAATATGTCATGTATGGGAGTATTAATGAATGATACAAGGTGTATAGTGTGGGTTGATTCAGCAAATATTTCACTCTGTGTAATATTGCAATTGATTTGGAAACTTTACCTTTAATATAATTAATATGTGACTTCCAACACAGTTTGTTATCAATTATTACTCCAAGGAATTTAGTTTCAGATACCCTTTCAATCTCTACACCATTTACACTGAGTTTGGGTACTGGATTGTTGTGATGGTTGTTAAATACTATAAATTTTGTCTTACTTAAATTGAGCGTTAATTTGTTTGAATCAAACCACAGTTTAAGCTTTTCTAATTCCTTCCCGAGTGTATCCAGAAGTTGTTCCAAATTGTTTCCACTGCATAGCAGATTAGTGTCATCAGCAAACAATATTAAGTCCATTTTTTCTGAAACTTTACATATATCGTTTATATACATATTGAATAATAATGGTCCCAAAACTGAACCCTGTGGGACTCCACAGGTGACCTTCAGCAACTCTGAGTTTTTGTTGCTAACACATACATACTGATATCTATTCTTTAAGTAACTACTTAACCAGGACAGTGCTACCCCTCTAATACCAGAATTTTGTAGTTTCTTTAATAATAAATTATGATCTACTGTATCAAATGCTTTTTTAAGATCTAGGAATACTCCAACTGAATACTCTTTATTTTCAATGGCTGTTGATATTTTTTCTGTAAATTCCATTAGGGCATATGCAGTTGTCCTCTTGTGTCTGAACCCATATTGCTGCTCACATAATAAATCATTCTTCAGTATGAAGTTGTCAATTCTCCCATAGAATATTTTTTCAAGTATCTTGGAAAATTGCGGTAATAGTGAAATTGGTCTATAGTTTGAGAGTTCCCCTCTGTCGCCCGTCTTGTATATCGGAATTACTTTAGCTATTTTCATTGCATTGGGAAATATACCTGATTGGAGAGACAGGTTGCAGATATACGTCAGTGGTTTTACTATGCATTCGATAACAGTTTTGACTAGTAGCATGTCAATACCATCACAGTCAGTAGATGTTTTACTTTTGAACGATTTAACAATTTCAATGACCTCTCTTTCGTCTGTGTTCTTTATGAAGATGGAGTCTTTTACAGCAGTGTTATTGCATATTGTATCACCTGTTGGCACCGTAGTGGGTATTTCTCGGGCCAGTTTAGGTCCATTGTTAACAAAAAAATTATTAAATTCATCTGCAGGTGAAGCAATATTCACACTCTGAGTCGTTTTATTATTTTTTGGAATGTTAGTTGGGTAGCTTGTATTTCTGCTTTTATTTCCAAGGATACTGTTGAGTATTGTCCATGTATTTTTAATATTGTCTCTGTTTTTCTCCAGTTCTTTACTGTAATAGTCTCTTTTACTACATCTTATTATATATGTTAACTTATTTTTGTATGTTTTATACCGCTGCTCTGCTTCTTTTGTTCTTTTCTTTAGGAAAGCTTTATATAATAAATTTTTCTTTTTACACGCCTTTTGTAGTCCTTTGGTTAACCATGGGTTGTTAGCAAATTTGTGTTTAAGCTTTTTTATTACTAATGGGCAGTTTTTTTCATAAAGAGTGGTTACAATATTTATAAATGTGTCATAGGCTTCATTTACATCTGATACATAGACTTCTGTCCAGTCTTGCTTCAGCAAGTCCTCTTTAAGAGAACTGATTGCATTTGGTGATTTGTGTCTGAACGATTTTGAAGTTTTTTCTGCGTTGGGCCCCGTGTGGCCATGGATAAGTGCAAAGGTTGGCAAGTGGTCACTTATATCATTTATCAATAATCCACTTTCTATTTTCTTATCGAAAACATTGACAAACAGGTTGTCAATAAGTGTAGCAGAGTGAACTGTGATTCTACTGGGATGTGTTATTGTGGGATATAGACTCATGCTGTACATAGAGTTCATGAACTCTGTAACTACATTTTGTTGATGAGGATTCAGTAAGTCAATATTGAAATCTCCACAAATTGCTACCATTTTCTTACTAGTAATATTATTGTACAGCTCGACTAATTTATCTCTGAATGTCTCAATGCAAGTTCCCGGCGTTCTATATATGCAGCTTATGATTAGATTTTTTGTTTTGTCTAGGTCAATCTCAACTGTAACACATTCCAAAATCCCTGGTAGTGCTAAGGACATTTCATTTACAGGCTTACACCTGTACAGGTTATCAATATACAGTGCAACACCACCACCCTTTTTTTGAGTTCTGTTAATATAAAACATCTGATATCCTTCTATTGCCATCAGGGGAGCCTGATCTTCATTAAGCCAAGTTTCAGAGACTGCAATGGCTGTGAATTTTCTGTCTAGCTGTTTTAAATAGTCCTGAATCTGTGGAAAGTTTTTGTTTAGACTTCTGCTATTGAAGTGTATTATTGACAGTTTACCATCTAATTGCATTTGACTTTTGAATTGTTTTTCAGTGTAATATTCACAGTGGTTATGAATATTATTGAAAAAGTGGTTATCAGGATCAATATCATTCTCCATCTCTTGTGGTTTATGTTCAGCATAATGGTATGTTTTCAGAGTTTGAGTTTCCTCATTCTGTGTCAAATGACTTCCTCCAACTGAGGATAATTGATGTCTACTTGAGTCGGTCATAAGTTTTTGTTTGTTTTGGTTATTTTTATTAAAGTACTTTGGCATGGTGTATCAAAAGAACTATTCTTATCGTGTGTGTTCATCTGTATTTATCTAAGTCAGTAGCATCTCTGATCATTATACTCTTTGCTTGCTCAGGTGATCCATTTAGTTTAATCCAAATTCTACAATTTCTTGTCCAGGTTGCTTGTATCCTATTTTGTTTTTTTAGCATCCGTGCCTGTCGTGCTAATTCAGCGTTTTTTTTTGTCAGGTGTTCATTTATGTAAACTTGAGTTTCCTTTAGCTTTTTGGCCTGCCTCAGTATGTTATTCTTTACCCTTCTGTTCACAAAGCACATCACAATTGATTTCTTTGTTTTGTTATCTTTCTTCGAAGAGCATAGCAGGCTGAGATTGCATTGGCTTCTTTCTACCTTAATGTCTTTATCATTAAGGAACTGAAGCACTTGATTTTCTAAGGACAAAGATTCTCTCATGGGTGCATCTTCACCACTCAGTCCTACTGTGGCATGGGCGTATGACTGATATCTGATGTCTAGTCCACTTATAACTAGGTCATCAATACGAGAACCTTGTTCAAGATCCTTGACGCGTTGCTCCAAAAGACGCCCGTGTTGCTCCAGGTCCATAATTTTTTTGTCTTTTTCTTGAATTATTAAATTTAGGGCTTGTACCTGTTCTATTAGGCCTATTATTTTGTCCTGTTGGCTAGTCAATTTGGCCAATTCTTCTGACATAAAGCTCAGAGCTTTTTTGATTTCTTCCATTTCCTCTTTCTTTGGTGGCATCTTACTGACCTGTAGATAGAAGTAAACAGAGAATCCGGCTAGGCCTCAACTAGCCCGGCCGCTGCTGAACTCGCCGCAGCAGCTCCTGCACAGCTCCTCCGCCAAGTAGCGCTGTACAGCTCCGCAGATCACCCCCGTCATTCGCCACTGCCTGCCGCCGTCTGCCTGGCCGGTTATGCCGCACACCGCCGGCGCAGCCGAGCTTCACCGATCACCGCCTCCGCTCACCACCGTCTGGCTGGGTGGCACCTCCGCTAGGCCCCGTCACCGACCGCCGTCAGTCTGATAGCTCCTCAGCTGGACCTCGCAACTGGGTTCCGACTCAGGCCACTGTCCTGCTGGGTCCAGGTGGCCCCGTCTCTCACCAACGCCGCGCTCGAGGTCCCAACTGCCGCCTCGGTTGGTTCCTCCGATAGGCCCTCACCGGGGACTGAGCCGCTTCTTGTCGGAGTTAGGTGGCGCACTGGGGCCAGCGTTAAGCTAGCTAGCGTTAGCTTGGCAATCGCTTCTGGTAGAGCGCAGCAGTTCTACCCGATTAAAGGGGCATTCCAACGGGATTCTGACGGAGGTGGAAATTCAGCCCGTGGGTGTCCGTCACGAGCGCCGATCACTGTTGGTTAGGTACTTTTGGTGGGGAAATCAGCGAGTTTGTCTCAGCGCTGAAAAAGTGTGACCATCTTGGTCGCCATAAATAAAAGAAATAAAATCCTAGAATATCAAGATTTATTCATTTTGTTCTGAAAATGTCAATTTATGCCTGTTTATCTGCACCCCATTCATGTCCAGCTACAGCTTTTATGAGATTCATTACTTTTTTGCACTTTGTCTCTAGATTTTTAACATGAACTCTCCATGTGTATGCACTATGAAACCACAATCCTAGATATTTGAACTCACTGACTTTTTCTATCGATTGATTGTATAATGTTTACTTTTCTGTACCAGTTCTGCATTTTTTTGTGAAAACCACATAGCAGGTTTTACTGTTTGAAAGTTTCAATCCACATTCATATGACCACATTTCCACTTTCTCCGTTCCTTTCCTGATGTTTTTGAACAAAAACTTGTCATTTCTTCCCCTCATCCATATGGCTCCATCATCTGTGTTGCAATGATTTCAGAAACGAGACGACATTGTGTAACTTGAATAAATAACCAATTTTATCTTTAAAATACATTTATTGAACTTTTTAATGTTACAAACTATCGTTCAAGAAAAAGGCAAGAACATAAATGAAATCAAATAAATAAAGTTAGTGATACGGGAGTTCCACAGGGGACTGTGCTCTCTCCTTTTTTCTTCACCTTATACACCACTGACTTTCAGTACAACACCAAGTCATGCCACCTGCAGAAGTTCTCTGATGACTCAGCTGTTGTTGGGTGTATAAGAGGGGGAGAGGAGGGGGAGTACAGGGCACTGGTAGACAGATTTGTTGAGTGGACCGAGCAGAATCACCTGAGGCTGAATGTCAGCAAGACCAGAAAGATGGTGATTGACTTCATGAAGAAGAGGACTCCTTCACAGTCTTTGCAGATTAGGGAGTAGGATGCGAGGGTAGTGGAGAACTACAAATACCTGGGTGTCAGGAGCAGAAGCGGACTGGACTGGAAATCTAACACTGATGCTGCATACAAGAAGGGGATGAGCAGACGTTACTTCCTGAGGAAGGTGAGATCCTTCAATGTGTGCAGCAGGATGCTGGAGCTTTTCCATTGTTGCCAGCACCATCTTCTTTGCTGCTGTCTGTTGGGGTAGCAGTTTCAGGGCCAGTGACACCAACAGACTAGACAAGATTATCAAGAGGGATGGCTCTGTGATTGGTCTCAGGCCAGAGACCTTTGAGACAGTGGTGGAGAGAAGAACACTAAAGCTGCGTTTCGATTGCCCAATAGTGTACGCCAAAGTGGACTGCACAGGGTATCCTCCATATTAAGTGAGATTCCAAACTGAAGGGAGTGAATGGGCTTCAGTTCAAAGGGAACTGAGAAATGAGCAAGGAAGAAGTGAACAGCCGGACATCCCTTCACCAGAAGTTGACAGGAAGATTACCCATAAGCCACTGCACCTCAAATACGAGTAAAACAAACTATTGTTGCCAACGTTATTAACAAGCTAAACTGATGTTGGTTATTGCTTATATCAACTGGTAGTAATAAAAATATATTTGTGTTATTTTATTTAAGAAATATAAATTATCCACCATAGTATTAGTATGTGTCCATGGTTACCGTGGTAATGCATGGAGGAGGGGGCTGACAGTTACAGGGTGTTTCAAATGGAGAAACTTTGTGAAGGGCAGTTAACTTACTGATATTCCCTGAGAACAGAGCAGGGAGTAGGGAATACAGCTGAAGCACACTGTGGATCGGAATGTAGCTTAAACAAACTGCCATCCATCATGGACAATCCTGATCACCCCTCCACCACACACTGGACAGACAGTGGAGCACTTTCTCCAGCAGACTGCTACAGCTCCACTGCCGAACGGCCAGGTACAGGAAACCTTTTCTGTCACATGCCATTTCACTGTACAGTAACTCACTCTGATGTTGAATTCTGGTCATAACTATGCTGCCATACTGCATCTTGCAGTCTGGGGCAGACTTGGTCCATTTGGGGCCTAAGGCAAAGACAGAAATGGGGCCCTACTTTTTCTTTGTTCTACATTTTCTTTTCACTTTTTTGGGTATGACTTAAATTTTTATGTTACTGATTTTAAAATTGTAACAGGGTAGGCGCTATATCAGCACTAGCTTCAGCCGACACCCTTTCAGTTGTTCTTACGTGTCCTACATATTTTTCATTGTTTAGATTGTATGTTCATTATGCAATAAAATTCACATTCATACAATCACGCTTTACTGATATCCTACCTGAAACTTATTGTCCTTGGAAGTCTTCAGATGATGACATTGTTCAGGTGTCAGGAATTACATCTGTAGAAAAACAAAGAAGTGTAAAGTGACTCTATATCAGGAAAAAAGGCCAGTATTGCAAGAAAAACTGCAGATTCCTGAGAAAGTCATAACATTTTGTGGAAAAGGCCATTCAGAAGAATAAAGATGAAAAATTACATGGAAAAGATAAAAGAATAATTGTATTGGTTTTTGAAAAAATGTCTTCAAACCAATTGCAATGATGTTTGTGGTGGTGGTGGGGGGGTAACATTTTACACATTTGCAGCTCAAGTAACTTAATTTTCTGCTGACATCCTGTTTTTGTATTGAAGTGGATTACGAACCTCAAATCTTAACAAATGCAGTAAATGTAGAATCTTGTGTATTATTAAAAAAAACAACAACACCAACAATTCCCAGGAAGATCTGTTGCATGTTCCCACATCCCCACATCCCCAGCAGGGTCCTGTTCTCGTCTGCTACTGGTCCAGTTTGCAGAGGCATCCACTGTGCTCCCTCCTCTGTACCATGTAGACACTAGGGAGAATATATCACACAAAAAATAAGGATACATACAAAATATATTAAACAGGCCCTCTCTGAACTAAATAGCAAGGCTCCTTGTCAGGTGCTTAGGCCATAATGATGGGTCACCTTCAAGAACAAACTGGTCAGACTGGTGGTCTATAGTCCCTCATCATCTCCTCTGTGAAGGGTAGCCGTGGACACAGCGGCCGTGTCATTTAAGCAGCATGGGCTAGCAGCCGTGGCACTATCTGCAACAGATACAGGTCAAGTGGATGAGATGAGATGAGATGAGATTCAACTTTATTGTCATTACAACATGTATGAATACAAGGTAACGAAACGTGACTTGGCACTTGGGCACGCTCTGCAGAGCGCATCCAAGGCCGGAAAAAAACTGACCTAGTCAGCACCCTAAGAGGACCTCAGGATCCAGTCTGTACATGAACAAGTACATTTTCAATCCAGTGATTTACAAACTGATTCATAATTTTCTAAAGCCTCATTCAGAGCATTCTAGTCCCATATGGCTATTCTGTGGATTTTCATCTGGGGGCAGCCAGCCGTGACGAGCAGCAACTGTGGAGAAGAAAATCCTTTTGAAAGCAGAAATGGAGCCAAAACCTTCTCTGGGTCTTTCTCTGCACTGTGTGTCTATATATATACATTTATAGTAATATGGACATATGTTGACTGCGATCTGCGACTGCGAGACTGCGATCATGCAGCTTCCGGTGAAGTTGCAATGACTGTTACGAGCTGAGAATTCTAAGCAAAACCTTCAAAAATAAGGACTTTTGTTGGCCACCAACAAATGTGTGGAGTACTCTTGGGACCCAGTGCTGACCCGGTGATGGTTCTGGCAGCTCTGGCCCCGTTTCGCCCCGTTTCCGACTTTTAAAGTCTGATCCTCGCCCCTGCTGCTACCCCAGAGATACAGCGGCAGTGAGAAGGTATTCACGAGGTCCGGCAAATGGTCACCTGCACGAGATGAAGTAAAATCTGGTGTCGTCTACCGTTATTCCCCGGAGGGCGATCTGATCTGCAGTAAGGTGGAACCATTGGCGCACGTGTATTAATTCACATATGAGTACAATTACAGTCTATATTATGCTAACGCTAATGCTAAGCTAATGCTAAGCTAACGCTAGCCCTAACCAACGCTAGCTAACGCTGGCCCCGCCAACCTAACGATCAGCCTCGTTGAACGACTCTCCTGTTGGGCTTCAAAGCTATCTTGATAAACTTAAGTTGGTGCGCTTTATATCCCATTGTTAGCATCCTGCTATACTGGTACAGAAGGCAGTCTATGGTTGTTAGATGGGGCAATGTGAGGGCCTATCGGAGGAACCAATCGAGGCGGCAGTTGGGAGCTCGAGCGCGGCGTTGGTGAGAGACGGGGCCACCTGGACCCAGCAGGACAGTGGCCTGAGTCGGAACCCAGTTGCGAGGTCCAGCTGAGGAACTACCAGACTGACGGCGGTCGGTGACGGGGCCTAGCGGAGGTGCCACCCAGCCAGACGGCTGCGAGCAGCGGCGGTGATCGGTGAAGTTCGGCTGCGCCGGCGGTGTACGGCATAACCGGCCAGGCAGACGGCGGCAGGCGGTGGCGAATGACGGGGGTGATCTGCGGAGCTGAGCAGCGCTACTTGGCGGAGGAGCTGTGCAGGAGCTGTTGCGGCGAGTTCAGCAGCGGCCGAGCTAGTTGAGGCCTAGCCGGATTCTCTGTTTACTTCTATCTACAGGTCAGTAAGATGCCACCAAAGAAAGAGGAAATGGAAGAAATCAAAAAAGCTCTGAGCTTTATGTCAGAAGAATTGGCCAAATTGACTAGCCAACAGGACAAAATAATAGGCCTAATAGAACAGGTACAAGCCCTAAATTTAATAATTCAAGAAAAAGACAAAAAAATTATGGACCTGGAGCAACACGGGCGTCTTTTGGAGCAACGCGTCGAGGATCTTGAACAAGGTTCTCGTATTGATGACCTAGTTATAAGTGGACTAGACATCAGATATCAGTCATACGCCCATGCCACAGTAGGTCTGAGTGGTGAAGATGCACCCATGAGGGAGTCATTGTCCTTAGAAAATCAAGTGCTTCAGTTCCTTAATGATAAAGACATTAAGGTAGAAGCCAATGCAATCTCAGCCTGCTATGCTCTACCGAAGAAAGATAACAAAACAAAGAAATCAATTGTGATGCGCTTTGTGAACAGAAGGGTAAAGAATAACATACTGAGGCAGGCCAAAAAGCTAAAGGAAACTCAAATTTACATAAATGAACACCTGACAAAAAAAAAAACGCTGAATTAGCACAACAGGCATGGATGCTAAAAAAACAAGATAAGATACAAGCAACCTGGACAAGAAATTGTAGAATTTGGATTAAACTAGATAAATACAGATGAACACTGATTAGAAAATTATGAGCCAATGATAATCCATATTCATACACACGATAAGAATAGTTCTTTTGATACACCATGCCAAAGTACTTTAATAAAAATAACCAAAACAAACAAAAACTTATGACCGACTCAAGTAGACATCAATTATCCCCAGTTGGAGGAAGTCATTTGACACAGAATGAGGAAACTCAAACTCTGAAAACATACCATTATGCTGAACATAAACCACAAGAGATGGAGAATGATATTGATCCTGATAACCACTTTTTCAACAATATTCATAACCACTGTGAATATTACACTGAAAAACAATTCAAAAGTCAAATGCAATTAGATGGTAAACTGTCAATAATACACTTCAATAGCAGAAGTCTTAACAAAAACTTTCCACAGATTCAGGACTATTTAAAACAGCTAGACAGAAAATTCACAGCTATTGCAGTCTCTGAAACTTGGCTTAACGAAGAGCAGGCTCCCCTGATGGCAATAGAGGGATATCAGATGTTTTATATTAACAGAACTCAAAAAAAGGGTGGTGGTGTTGCACTGTATATTGATGACCTGTACAGGTGTAAGCTTGTAAATGAAATGTCCTTAGCACTACCAGGGATTTTGGAATGTGTTACTGTTGAGATTGACCTAGACAAAACAAAAAATCTAATCATAAGCTGCATATATAGAACGCCGGGAACTTGCATTGAGACATTCAGAGATAAATTAGTCGAGCTGTACAATAATAATGCTAGTAAGAAAATGGTAGCAATTTGTGGAGATTTCAATATTGACTTACTGAATCCTCATCAACAAAATGTAGTTACAAAGTTCATGAACTCTATGTACAGCATGAGTCTATATCCCACAATAACACATCCCAGTAGAATCACAGTTCACTCTGCTACACTTATTGACAACCTGTTTGTCAATGTTTTCGATAAGAAAATAGAAAGTGGATTATTGATAAATGATATAAGTGACCACTTGCCAACCTTTGCACTTATCCATGGCCACATGGGGCCCAACGCAGAAAAAACTTCAAAATCGTTCAGACACAAATCACCAAATGCAATCAGTTCTTTTAAAGAGGACTTGCTGAAGCAAGACTGGACAGAAGTCTATGTATCAGATGTAAATGAAGCCTATGACACATTTATAAACATTGTAACCACTCTTTATGAAAAAAACTGCCCATTAGTAATAAAAAAGCTTAAACACAAATTTGCTAATAAGCCATGGTTAACCAAAGGACTACAAAAGGCGTGTAAAAAGAAAAATTTATTATATAAAGCTTTCCTAAAGAAAAGAACAAAAGAAGCAGAGCAGCGGTATAAAACATACAAAAATAAGTTAACATATATAATAAGATGTAGTAAAAGAGACTATTACAGTAAAGAACTGGAGAAAAACAGAGACAATATTAAAAATACATGGACAATACTCAACAGTATCCTTGGAAATAAAAGCAGAAATACAAGCTACCCAACTAATATTCCAAAAAATAATAAAACGACTCAGAGTGTGAATATTGCTTCACCTGCAGATGAATTTAATAATTTTTTTGTTAACATTGGACCTAAACTGGCCCGAGAAATACCCACTACGGTGCCTACAGGTGATACAATACGCAATAACACTGCTGTAAAAGACTCCATCTTCATAAAGAACACAGACGAAAGAGAGGTCATTGAAATTGTTAACTCGTTCAAAAGTAAAACATCTACTGACTGTGATGGTATCGACATGCTACTAGTCAAAACTGTTATCGAATGCATAGTAAAACCACTGACGTATATCTGCAACCTGTCTCTCCAATCAGGTATATTTCCCAATGCAATGAAAATAGCTAAAGTAATTCCGATATACAAGACGGGCGACAGAGGGGAACTCTCAAACTATAGACCAATTTCACTATTACCGCAATTTTCCAAGATACTTGAAAAAATATTCTATGAGAGAATTGACAACTTCATACTGAAGAATGATTTATTATGTGAGCAGCAATATGGGTTCAGACACAAGAGGACAACAGCATATGCCCTAATGGAATTTACAGAAAAAATATCAACAGCCATTGAAAATAAAGAGTATTCAGTTGGAGTATTCCTAGATCTTAAAAAAACATTTGATACAGTAGATCATAATTTATTATTAAAGAAACTACAAAATTCTGGTATTAGAGGGGTAGCACTGTCCTGGTTAAGTAGTTACTTAAAGAATAGATATCAGTATGTATGTGTTAGCAACAAAAACTCAGAGTTGCTGAAGGTCACCTGTGGAGTCCCACAGGGTTCAGTTTTGGGACCATTATTATTCAATATGTATATAAACGATATATGTAAAGTCTCAGAAAAAATGGACTTAATATTGTTTGCCGATGACACTAATCTGCTATGCAGTGGAAACAATTTGGAACAACTTCTGGATACACTCGGGAAGGAATTAGGAAAGCTTAAACTGTGGTTTGATTCAAACAAATTAACGCTCAATTTAAGTAAGACAAAATTTATAGTATTTAACAACCATCACAACAATCCAGTACCCAAACTCAGTGTAAATGGTGTAGAGATTGAAAGGGTATCTGAAACTAAATTCCTTGGAGTAATAATTGATAACAAACTGTGTTGGAAGTCACATATTAATTATATCAAAGGTAAAGTTTCCAAATCAATTGCAATATTACACAGAGTGAAATATTTGCTGAATCAACCCACACTATACACCTTGTATCATTCATTAATACTCCCATACATGACATATTGTAATGAAGTATGGGGAAATACATACAAAACAAACATATATCCACTCTTTATGCTTCAAAAGAGAGCTATTAGAATAATAAACAAAGCAGCTTACAGGGAACCAACAAACCCACTTTTTTTTAAACAAAAAACTCTCAAGTTGAAAGATCTGGTTGACTTTAAAACCGCAATAATAATGTTCAAAGTGAAGAATTTATCACTGCCCGCAAATATCCAAAAGTTGTTCCAAACAAGGGAGAAACGATATCACTTCAGAGGAACATGTATATTTCAAAAGCCTACAGTGAGAACAACCACCAAGCAACACTGTATTTCAGTGCAAGGAGTCAGATTATGGAACGATTCCATCCATCCATCCATCCATCTTCTACCGCTTTTCCGGAGGTCCGGGTCGCGGAGGCAGCAGTTCAAGCAGAGAAGCCCAGGCTTCCCTCTCCCCAGCCACCTGCTCCAGCTCTTCAGAGGGGATACCAAGGCGTTCCCAGACTAGCTGGGAGACATAGTCTCTCCACCGAGTCCTGGGTCTGCCCCGGGGTCTCCTCCCAGTGGGACGTGCCTGAAACACCTCAAGTGGGAGGTGTCCAGGAGGCATCCTAATCAGATGCCCATACCACCTCAACTGACTCCTTTCAATGTGGAGGAGCAGCGGTTCTACTCTGAGCCTCTCCCGGATGACTGAGCTCCTCACCCTATCTCTGAGGGTGAGTCCAGCAATCCTACGGAGAAAGCTCATTTCAGCCGCTTGTATCCGCGATCTCGTTCTTTCGGTCATTACCCAAAGCTCGTGACCATAGGTGAGAGTAGGAACGTAGATTGACTGGTAAATCGACAGCTTTGCCTTAGAACTAAGCTCCCTCTTCACCACAACAGACCGGTACAACGTCCGCATCACTGCAGATGCTGCTCCAATCCGTCTGTCGATCTCTCGCTCCATTTTCCCCTCACTCGTGAACAAGACCCCAAGATACTTAAACTCCTCCACTTGGGGCAGGAGCCTGTCCCCAACCCGGAGAGGACAATCCACCTTTTTCCGGCTGAGGACCATGGACTCGGACTTGGAGGTGCTGATTCTCATCCCAGCCGCTTCACACTCAGCGGCAAACCGTCCCAGCAAGAGCTGTAGGTCATTGCTGGATGAAGCCAACAGGACAACATCATCTGCAAACAACAGAGATGAGATCCTGTGGTCACCAAGCATGACACCCTCCATTCCCTGGCTGCGCCTAGAAATCCTGTCCATAAAAATTATGAACAGGACCGGTGACAAAGGGCAGCCCTGGCGGAGTCCAACTCTCACTGGGAATGACTCCGACCGAGTGTTGGCAATGCGAACTAAACTCTCACAACGGTCGTACAGAGACCGAATAGCTCGTAACAACAAGCCCGATACCCCATACTCCCGAAGCACCCCCCACAAAAATCCACGAGGGACGCGGTCAAATGCCTTCTCCAAGTCCACAAAACACATGTAAACTGGTTGGGCAAACTCCCACGAACCCTCAAGAATTCTCGAGAGGGTAAAGAGCTGGCAAACCGGGGTGGTGGTTCCTCTCTTCAAAAAAGGGGACCGGAGGGTGTGCTCCAACTTTAGAGGGATCACACTCCTCAGCCTCCCTGGGAAGGTCTATGCCAAGGTACTGGAGAGGAGAGTCCGGCCGTTGGTCGAACCTCGGATTCAGGAGGAGCAATGTGGTTTTCGTCCTGGCCGTGGCACATCGGACCAGCTCTTTACCCTCTCGAGAATTCTTGAGGGTTCGTGGGAGTTTGCCCAACCAGTTTACATGTGTTTTGTGGACTTGGAGAAGGCATTTGACCGCGTCCCTCGTGGATTTTTGTGGGGGGTGCTTCGGGAGTATGGGGTATCGGGCTTGTTGTTACGAGCTATTCGGTCTCTGTACGACCGTTGTGAGAGTTTAGTTCGCATTGCCAACACTCGGTCGGAGTCATTCCCAGTGAGAGTTGGACTCCGCCAGGGCTGCCCTTTGTCACCGGTATGGAACGATTATGGACCTGAATTAAAATCATGTACAACGCTTGGACAATTTAAACAAAAACTAAAGGAAGAAATACTCCAAACATATTTACAAGACGACATGTAAACTCACATAAGGATTGACATATCCAGCCTGTGTTGTGTTGTAGCTTTTTTTTTTTTTTTTCTCTCTGTGACATTCTGTCTTAGATTTGTCTTGAATAGTAACCGCTTAACTTAGCTTAGCTTAGTTTTCTTTTTTTTTTTTTCTCTCAGTCACACTTTGTCTTAGCTTTGTTCTAAATTGTAATCACTCTTGTCTTGTTTACTCTTTTTTCTTTTGAATTCTTGGATGGAATATGGGTGGGCAATATAAGCTGCGGCTTCAGCCATCACCCATTTCGGATAACTCACGTGGAATTGTTTAGTAGAAGGAGTCTTTGTCTAATCTGACCTTGTTGTTATATTATACAGTTTCTTTTAACCTGTACTGTATTATCCAAAAATAAAAAAAATAAAATAAAATTCATTCATTCAAATAAATTCAAAATTCATTCATTGTTTACTAGATGTTGTTTTTTTCTTGCCTTCTGATTGTTGCTCTGAGTGTTGCTATCCCTGTGCTGTTGCAATCCTGGAATTTCCCCATTGTGGGACTAATAAAGGCTTATCTTATCTTATCTTATCTTATCTTAATACACATACCATATACATATGTATATGTTCTTTTTCACTTCTTGGTGACTGTAATGTTTTGAATGAGGCTTCGGGAAATTATGAATCACTTTATAAATCACTGGATTGAAAATGCACTTGTACATATACAAATTAGATCCTGGGGTCCACATGGGGCGCTCACTCGGTCAGGGGTCCGCTTGACCTGATCCCTCCTGCAGTTATGCTGCTAATGCTACTACAATTACCATGAAGGCAAGGCAAGTTTATCTGTAGAGCACATTTCATGTTCCAGACAATTCAAAGTGCTTTACATAAAAACATTAAAGCATTACAGCAAGTTGCAAAAGGAAAACATAAGAATTTAAAAGCAAACTAAAAAGTAAATTAAAGAGAAACAAAAACAAACTAAAATAAAATACAACAGAAATAAAAATGTACAGTACATGAACGAAATAATAAGTCACATCTGCTCTGTCACAGGTTTTAATGTCGGGTCCCATCATGTGATGCTACTACCAACCTCCAATGTCTCTCAGAAACTGTGTCTTTACTCAATAACTGGACAACAGATTTTTGAAATAAGAGCTGACCTGGCTAGCTAGATGAGCGAACACAGGCTAATAATGGGAAGGAAGTTTATGAGCTTTAACTGCACATAAAGAAGAAAAAAAGCTGGCAAAATAAAACAAGATCACAGACTACAGAATCTACCTGTTAAGTGGTAAAATGACCAGAACAACGGCAATTCATCGATTTACCCGGGATTATTAAGCAGACACTCCCTGAAATGAATGGGGATCTATGGGGAAAATTCTATAATGTTTGGTGTGAATAAAGTTCCGAGTTGTTAACAGGTTTTATTCGCTTTACTAACTACTAACTAACCTGCACTTATATAGCGCTTTTCTAGTCACAAAGACCACTCAAAGCGCTTTCACTAGTACTAACCCTCTATTCTAAGGGCCTATAGGAAACAGATATCTAGGGACAATTTAGAACAGCCAGTTAACCTAACATGCATGTCTTTGGATTGTGGGAGGAAACCGGAGCCCCCGGAGTAAACCCACGCAGCACAGGGAGAACATGTAAACTCCACACAGAAAGGTTCCAACCCCTGCCAGCCTGGGGATTTGAACCAGGAACCTTCTAGCTGTAAGGCAACAGTGCTAACCACTGCACCACTGTGCTGCTTTATTTCTGTTCCCAACACAGGCTACTGCTGGCTGTAGCCTGCACCCCAAATACACACACCAGTAGCGACACAGGAGCTCAGGAGGAATAATACTGGTCTTACCCGCAAACAACATACCCAGGAAAACAAGCCACTGTAGCTCATGTATTTTTGCCTACATATGTATAAGCACAAGGTGAGATGCTTAGGATTACATGTGTGGATTGACCTCACGTCTTGGATGGGACGATATGTCTGGACCGCCTGTGGATAACAGCAAGAGGACGGAGGTACCGTGATAAGGGGCTGAAAGGACTTCCTGACCTCCTGGGGCCAGGCGGGAGACTAAGGGACTCGGGGGAAGAGTTATTGTCAATGGGGGGTTTGACAGTGATATGTGATTCTTTCTTTGATGTGGATGTATAAATGTGGGGGTTCTGATGCAGCTCACCCTCTTCTGTTCTTGAGAGATTGCTGGGGATGTGAAAGCTACATTAAAACCTGAATTGAGAAATAATTCAGCCTCGTTATTTCACGCTCCCCACACCACTTCCTTTCCCCCCCAACCAATGAACGCTAAGAATCAGCAAAACACTGGCTACCATAGGTAACAAGAATGACTGACAGGCTTCAGACCAAACATATGTTGCATCGAGACAGTCAAAAAGACTGAATAAGTCAAACAGATTTTTTACTTAAAAATCTTACACATTCTATTACAATGATTGAGGAAAAAGACACTAACAGACAAAAAGAAGGACAACAACAGTGACGGGATTCCAGATCATCACTATAAAAGACAAACATCACATCAATAAAACACACTAATAACATTCTTAAACATTCAAATACATAACAAAAACTAAATTAATGTATGTCTCTCAGTCTCCCCAAAGGAATTAATCATGGGAAATGCTAAAATGTACACAAAAATTAAAAATGTTTAAAAAATACACCACTACAACACAGTCCCTAAAACAATCCAATAAGTGACGTACCAAATTCAGTTTCCACTTAACATCATGGAAACCCACATCTTCTGGGGGCCATCCCTGTCACAAAACATGCAGCAGCCACTACACAACACAAAAAAGTCAATTAAAACTATCGACAAATTCTAAAAAAAACAAATCTCACTATATTAAATCACTTGTACTGTACATGCTCACTTTTTTCGTCTACCCAGGCCAAGCGGTTGTCGTATGCGCACAGCCATCATTTGTAATTTCACTCCTGCCCTATAGGTGGTGCCAATGCGCTAACGTGGCAGGGTTTTCACCAACAAAGAAACGCTGCTTGCTTTCTGCTGCTTGACTTCCCAGTTTTCACTCCTTTTCCACAAAGATGCTGCTACTGCTGCTGCTGCTGCTTAAGTATTTATGTATGATTCATGTATGTTTATTCTCATCTTCTGCTTCCTCGTTGTCTTCTTCATCTACTTTGTCTTGGTATGCTGTATCAATATCGCCACCTCATGAATGGGATGTTCAGTCTTGCGCATGCGCTTTTCAACGCATTCACGTCGTGGGCAGACGGCGCGGTCACAAAATTTGGGCTGCACGCAGGTGTCCACCCCCTCACGGATCGTCACCTTATCGTGGCGGGGGTTTGCGTGCCCCAGTGATCCCAGGAGCTATGTTGTCCGGGTCAATTTGCCTCTGGTAGGGTCACCCAAGACAAACTAGTCCTGGGTGAAGGGCCAGACTAAGAACAATCCAACAGACTTTTATGATGAATGCTAGAACAAGGATTCAGTGTACTCTGCCCGGTATGGGGTTACCAGGGCCCCACCCTGGAGCCAGGCCTGGGGAGGGGCTTGATGGCTAGTGTCTGGTGGCTGGGTTTCCACCCATGGGACCCGGCCAGGCTCAGCCCAAAGGAGTTACATGAGGTCCATCCTCCAGTGGGCTCACCACCTGCAGGAGGGACCATGGGGGTTCAGTGCTATGTGGATCAGGTGGCAGTCAAAGGCGGAGACCTTGGCGGTCTGACCCCCAGCTTCCTTAACTGGCTTTTGGGATGTGGAATGTCACCTCTGTGGTGGGAAAGGAGCCTGAGCTGATGCATGAGGTTGAGAGATACCGGCTAGATATAGTCGGCCTCACCTCAACACACAGCTCCGGTTCCGGAACCAGTCTCCTGGAAAGGGGCAGGAGCTTGGGCTACTCTGGAGTTGCCCCAGGTGAGAGGCGATGAGCAGGGGTGGGTATTCTTGTTTCCCCCACCTTGCTGCTTCTATATTGGAGTTCTACCCGGAGGACAAAAGGGTTGTTTCCCTGCGCCTTCGGGTTGGGAAACAGGTCCTGACCATCATTTGTGCCTATGCACCATATGATGGTTCAGAGTACCCACCCTTTTCGGAGTCTCTCACTGGGGTGCTGGAGGATGGTCCTCTGGTGTCCTTTGACAGCTCTTTGGTCTTGGCCATAGTGGAGTTTGGAGTCTGACTGTTTGAGGTTGTGGACAGGTGTCTTTTATACTGATAACGAGTTCAAACAGGTGCCATTAATACAGGTAACGAGTGGAGGACAGAGGAGCCTCTTAAAGAAGAAGTTACAGGTCTGTGAGAGACAGAAATCTTGCTTGTTTGTAGGTGACCAAATACTTATTTTCCACCATAATTTGCAAATAAATTCTTTAAAAATCAACAATGTGATTTTCTGGATTTTTTTTTTCTCATTTTGTCTCTCATAGTTGAGGTATACCTATGATGAAAATTGGAGACCTCTCTCATCTTTTAAGTGGGAGAACTTGCACAATTGGTGGCTGACTAAATACTTTTTTGCCCCACTGTATATCAGAGCCTGTAACAGTCACACAAAACCACTAAGGCTAGGGGGGAACAGGTCCATTCCACCCCCACATGGCCAGACAGATTATTCTGCTATCTCTGCTATAATATAGTCCATTAAACAAAAAAACTGCTGTGTTCCTAAAATAAAACATAAAAGAGATTCTGACAAACTGTCTGGCGGCTCAGGAGGGGGAAGAATCTCCCTGTCCACACTGTGTATAGTGTGGATGGGGAACTGCTGACTTCGACTGGGGATATTGTCGGGCAGTGGAAGGAATACTTTGAGGATCTCCTCAATCCCACTGACACACCTTCCACAGAGGAAGCAGAGTTTGTGGACGAGGTGGACGACTCACCTATCACAGGGGCTGAGGTCGCCAAAATGGTTAAAAATCTCTTTGGTGGCCGGGCCTCAGGGTGGACGAGGTTTGCCCTGAGTACCTCAAGGCCCTGGATGTTGTTGGGCTGTCATGGTTGACACGCCTCTGCAACATTGCGTGGAGGTCGGGGACAGTGCCTTTGGCATGGCAAACCGGGGTGGTGGTTACTCTCTTCAAAAAAGGGGGACCGAAGGGTGTGCTCCAACTTTAGAGGGATCACACTCCTCAGCCTCCCTGGGAAGGTCTATGCTAAGGTACTGGAGAGGAGAGTCCGGCCGTTGGTCGAACCTCAGATTCAGGAGGAGCAATGTGGTTTTCATCCTGGCTGTGGCACATCGGACCAGCTCTTTACCCTCTCGAGAATCCTTGAGGGTTCGTGGGTGTTTGCCCAACCAGTTTACATATGTTTTGTGGACTTGGAGAAGGCATTTGACCGCGTCCCTCGTGGTTTTTTGTGGGGGGTGCTTTGGGAGTATGGGGTATCGGGCTTGTTGGTACGAGCTATTCGGTCTCTGTACGACTGTTGTGAGAGTTTGGTTCATATTGCCAACACTTGGTCGGACTCATTCCCAGTGAGAGTTGGACTCCGCCAGGGCTGCCCTTTATCACTGATCCTGTTCATAAGTTTTATGGACAGGATTTCTAGGTGCAGCCAGGAAACGGAGGGTGTCATGCTTGGTGACCACAGGATCTCATCTCTATTGTTTGCAGATGATGTTGTCCTGCTAGCTTCATCCAGTAATGACTTACAGGTCTTACTGGGACGGTTTGCCGCTGAGTGTGAAGTGCCTGGGATGTGAATCAGCATCTCCAAGTCCATGGTCCTCAACTGGAAAAAGGTGGATTGTCTTCTCCGGGTTGGGGACAAGCTCCTGACCCAAGTGGAGGAGTTTCAGTATCTCGGGGTCTCATTGACGAGTGAGGGGAGAATTGAGCGAGAGATTGACAGATGGATCGGAGCAGCATCTGCAGTGATGCGTTGTACCGGTCTGTTGTGGTGAAGAAGGAGCTGAGCTCTAAGGCAAAGCTGTAGAGATGGATGGAGGGTGGTCGTCTGCGTTCGAGCACTGCGGACACTAGAGGAGTGGAGATGATGACGTAAATTTCATCGCACGAGGTTTCCGGTTACATGTACGTGGACATGTAACCGGAAAAAAAATATGGGGTTTCTAGTAGATCGGGGCCCCTAGCAGGTCGGGGCCTAAAGCAACCGCCTACCTTTGCCTAATGGTAAGTCCGCCTCCGCTTACAGTCTGATTGGTGCCTCACATTTCACCCAGCGCCTGATAGTCCTGCACTGTACAGCAGGCATGATTCATGTATCTAAACGGGTCACCATCTGTTCATCTATGATGTATATAAGTTATACAGGCAGCTTGACTTTCCATGGGTAATGCTTTGTCTGTTATGCTGTCTGTTTCTGTTGTTTGGTCGTCTACTGTCATCTATCTATCTATCTATCTATCTATCTATCTATCTATCTATCTATCTATCTATCTGTGTCCGCTTTCAAGGTCTTGTTGAAAGACAGACTCCGGGTGGAGTTCTCTTACTATCAAATGGTGGACAATTTGGAGGCATTCATCAATAGATGGGCTGTAGGGAATGTTTTGTGTTCAGTGGGTCAGGGGGATGAGTTATGTTTGCACTTTTGAGATGTGACACACTTGGACAAGTGATATTGGTCTTTTTGCAATTTCGGAATGCGCAATAAAGCCTTTTTTTAAAAGTCAAAGTCTATCTATCTAAATAAATAAATAAATAATACAAAATTGGATTTACAGTAAAAAAAAAATAACACAAATAAAACTGAGGCAGAAGAAAACTTTTATCAGTACAACTACACTTAAAATTGTGTAAAGTTATTGAATTTAGAAAAAGAAGAAGCCAACTTAATTGTCATTCAGTCCATCCAGCCAATCATGCTCAGTAGCAGGAAATGACGTGTCTCCTGTTTACAATGTTCATCCCTTCTAGAATCAGTTGCTGGCATGCAAGCTGCCGCCGTCGCCGCCAACAGCTTCTCCTTCCCCCATTCTATCATGCTGAGCTAAATATAGAACTTTTTCCTCATAAATTTGTATTTTTTAAATAAAGTTGCACGCTTTTTCTATTGTAACTTCTGCAACTTTCTAATAAAACATTTTTTTCTTGAAAAATCTTCCAACTTTTTTCTGAAAAATTTGCAATTTTTTTTTCTCATAAATCAGCATTTTTTTCTTGTAAATTTGCAACTTTTCTCATAAATCTGCAACATTTTCTTTGTGAATTTAATTTTTTTTTGTCATGAAACTAACTTTTTCCCTGAAAAATTAGCAACTTCTTTTCTGAAAAATTTGCATGTCATAAATGTGCAACTTTTGTATTTTCCTCATAAATTTTGCAGTTTTCCCCAAAACTTGCAACTTATAAATGTAAATATGCAACTGTTTTCCCATAACTTTATCATTTTTTTCATCTAAGCTCAGCATTTTCCCTACAAACTTCTTCTTGCAGATTTATTTTTTCTCATAAACGTTGACCTTTCATCTTTTTCCACGTGTTTGCACCTTTGTGCTGCAGATCGGTTTGTGCGTCATGCTAAATCTGTGAAACCATTTTTTCATCAATCATTCCCTCGTTAATCGCCATCTTAGTTCTTGTCACACAGTCATGTTGGTTCATCAGTCAGAAGGTTTTAAGACGCGAGCGTAACAAGGTGAGACACGCGCCTTCTCACGGACAGACCGTGACGTCATCCTTCATCATGGTAAATGAACCTGCACGCATGCGCTGCGGAGACTCTATTGTACGACAGCCGCACGTGTCAGACTGACGGTGACTCTGTTGTTTTAATATTTAATCCACGTCATCTTTGCACAGACTGACGCACAACAACAGCGAGGTGCGAAGATTCTGATTCACGAGCTGAAACGGACAGAAAACGGCGATTTGAGCCGGGGACTGTCAGGGGAAATGCATGATGGGAAAGTGGGCGGTGACCACGGGAACGGGAGCCTTTTGATGGAAGTTTTTTCTTTAAAGAAACAGCAAAACAGAATTGAAGCGATAATGAAGCTAAAATTAAACCTTTTAAATTTGATTCATGATAAATGAACTCCATTTTTGCTAAGAACATTTTTAAAAGGTCAAAAAAACCCAACAACAATCAAATCCTCTTTATTTTTATAATTAGTGAAAAAAAGAACTTTGGCTTTGGCCGCTAAAATATTCATATTTTATAAGTAAAAGGTCAACTAACTTACAGATTTATAAACATCATAAATCTGAATTTAAAAAATGTTGAAATGAAGAGTTTTTGATTGTTTTTTCGCCTTTTCAAAATGTTCTTCGTAAAAATGGAGGTCATTTATCATAAATAAAATGTAAGGTTTTATTTATTTATGAATCAACTGAACTGAATGTTTTGCAGAGTTAGAATTCTCACAGCTCAACAGAATCTTATCTTCATGTTTTTCTCCTTGTTTCATGAAAACAGTGAAATGAAGTGGGAGCGGACGAAGGCCGCCGCTATGTCAGAATAACGTGAGACCAGAGCCGCATTCAGCTGAGCACTGAACTGACTTTATTATAGAAAACGGCTCAGTATACTCCCTAGCCGTAGCCCACCTGACGTCATCACCCTCAATCCCCCGGCCAGACTACAGCTAGCCCCAAATGTCAAATCCCCACACAACAGCCACGACACAGGAACACTGCTGTGAGTCTTCTGTGACTCTTCTTCACTTTAAAAAAAGTTTGAAATGCTCAAGATTTGCAATTTGTTTAATTTCTTCTATTGCATTTTGAGATATTTTCATCAGTGTTTGTCCCACCTGGAAACCCAGAATGACTAATGGAGAGGAGAGCTGTGCTGGAACTCAAACTTTATTACAGAATGCAGGTTAGATACAATACAGCGGGTGGACCACCGCTGAACCCGACGTGGCTAAGTGGTTTATTCTGCCACTTTTCTTTAGCCACGCTCCTAACTAAACAGTCACTTCTTTCTGACAGTCTTCCATGGGGAAGACAGCTCTGCTGGAAGGGCCTTGTAGCGGGCCCGTAGTGGACGTGCCCCTGGAGATGCTGGGTCCTCTGGACCGCACCCAGTCTTCATAATGCTGCGCTCTGAGTCCCACGCTGCACCAACTGACTCCTGCGAAGCCTCACCGTCTGGATCAACCACTCGAACGCACCGGAGATGGTTTGCATGTCGTACCAAACCATCCATAAATCTGAAGCACGCTGATCCCAGCTGCGCCACAATCCTCAAGGGCGTCCGCGGTCTGGTAGAAGGTAACTTTCCTGGCCGCAGACCCGGTCGATACTCCGTGCATACTCACACCCAGTCCATCACCTGAAGAGGCGCATTGCCTGGTCTCACATGCCCTTGAGATTGCGGTGGTGCTACGTTTATCACCATCGTTACGGTGTTGGTTACGGACTCTTCACCCAATGCCCCCGCACCAGTCTCTGGAGGCCAAAGTTAGTCATGGGTACTGAAGATGTCTGCCGTCTCTCCTGTGTCGCTTACCATTACCAACCTTTCACCCATCGGCTCAGTCATGGCTCCTGTAGACTGGTACTGAGCAAGGGTACTGAAGCAATCCAGTTCCACTTCTCCTTTGCCTGATGTGCTTTGTTGTTGTTCCGTGTTGTGGATAACGTCCATGCCTGGTTGTTGTGCCCGGAGGTTCTCTGCATGCACAGGCTCCTTCTCCTGCAACTCCGCAGCGATCTCCGTAGTCTCCAGCTAGGCGAGGATCTGAAGCGAGTCTGGTCACTGCCTCTGTGACAACAGAGTGTCGCCACTGCTATGGTTTACTGTAATTGTGTCTATATTATATGTGTAGTATGTGTAAATGTTAATGTGATTGTTTGATAAAGTGCACATATTATTTCAGGATCTGTTTTTGACTAATTGGAATGCCTTTTGTGAGATAATTGTTATGGTTAATTAATTGGGTAAAACATTGGTGACTATTAAATCCACATACCTTTGCCAACATGCTTCCTGATGGTGTCCGGGCAAAAGACTCTTTAGGGGTTGAATGCCTTTTAAAGGATACCAGCAGGAAGGAAGCATGTGATGGTAAGTTTAGGGGTGATTTAAATATGTAAATAGGGGTTTAAATTATTTATTGTAGTATTTATGGTGTATTTATGGTGTGTTATTTATTCTGTATTACAGTATTTATATTTATTCTGTAAATAGGTGGGGAATTATTTATGACTCTTTTAGATGTTATTGGGTATGTGTGGGAAATGGAAAATGTTATTGTCTTACCTGGGGTTATGGTATGTGATAATTAACCCTAATTATCTCATAGTATATAACAGGTGTTGGTTATTTGGTTTATGTTTATGGAAGTCGAGTCGTGTGGAGTTGAATCGTGTCTGGTGTCAGATGTTTGTTTTTTTTGGAGTTATTACCTGTGAAGTTTTGGAATAAACGGAAAATTTGCTGATTGCAAACTGCCTCAAAGCCTCCATTTCTGGTCTGGTATGCCTAGACCGCTCGGCTTGCTGGCTACGTTACAGCCTCCCTCCAGGCAGCGCCCCTCTTGTGCACACAGGACGGCTGGTTTCTTGTTGGTGTTGCCTTTATTAACCTCGTCCCACACCACATCATCAACATCAATGTTTGTTTTGTCCCAATTACTGTAGCCAGACAAAGTGAGCCAATTGCTGTCGTGGATGGTGAAACCCTGTCAGTAAAGAGGTCATATCCCATTATGTTTTCACCATGTGTAGCCACTTGAAACTCAAAGTCATAAACAATCCTCGACTTGTAGCAAACTGTTAGCATGACAGTCCCTACATTGTTAACTCTGTGACCACCATATCCATACAGTGCCGCTGTTTTGTTTTTTTTTCTAACTGGGCAGCATGGTGGTGCAGTGGTTAGCACTGTTGCCTTACAGCTAGAAGGTTCCAGGTTTGAATCCCCAGGCTGGCAGGGGTAGGAACCTTTCTGTGTGGAGTTTGCATGTTCTCCCTGTGCTGCGTGGGTTTACTCCGGGGGCTCCGGTTTCCTCCCACAATCCAAAGACATGCATATTAGGCTAATTGGTTGTTCTAAATTGTCCTTAGATTATTGTTGCAGATGATAGTAATCAATTAGCCAAGTTAGAAGCCTGTCTTAAGGAAATCAAACCTTGGATGACTTGTAATTTCCTGCTATTAAATTCAGATAAGACTGAAGTCATTCTTGTTGGTCCAAAAAACCTTAGAAATTCCTTTCCAAATCAAACTTTCAGTTTGGATGCAGTTACTCTTTCTCTTAATAGCTCTGTGAGGAACCTTGGAATTATTTTTGATCAAGATCTGTCCTTCAATTCACATATTAAATTTGTTTCTAAGACTGCCTTCTATCATTTGCGTAATATTGCCAAGATTAGGAGCATCTTGTCTCAGAGCGATGCTGAGAAACTGATCCACGCTTTTGTTAGCTCGAGATTAGATTATTGTAATTCTTTATCAGGCTGTCCTAAAACATCTTTAAAAAGTCTTCAGCTGATCCAAAATGCTGCTGCAAGAGTTTTAACAGGTACTAGAAAGAGAGATCATATCTCTCCGGTTCTGGACTCCCTTCATTGGCTTCCCATAGAGTTTAGAATTAAGTTTAAAATCCTTCTTCTGGACTTCCGGTCTGGACACCATGGTGATAGCAGCTTAACGCTGAAGCTCCCAGACCTAATCCAGGAAAATATCTTGAAAATGAGATTTAACGGATTTTTGGAAGAGTGAAAATCAAAAGACAAAATCATCATGCCTAAAGGAAAACAGAAGAAATCGACATTTTCCAGGCCAGGACACGCATCGGCCGAAGAATCTGAACCGGAGGATTTCCGTTCAGAAGACGAGGAGCTGAATGTAGCTAACAAGAAGGTTAGCTTGAAAACGTTATTTGAAGAATTACGACGATTTCGCCGAGAGGTTTGGGCCGAATTTCATGAATTCAGAGAAGAATTAAAAAGGGCAAACAGCAGAGTGGACCAGGCTGAGAACCGAATCTTGGAAGCAGAAGAAAGAATAAAAGTGCTTGAAGATTCTGTGCTGGATCTACACAAAAGACAGTCAAGAATAGAAGCTAAGCTAACCGACCAAGAAGGAAGACTGAGAAGAGACAACATAAGAATTCACGGTCTGAAAGAAGGAGCTGAAGATGGTTTCAACACAATGGCGGAATGCGTGGAATCTTTACTGAGAGAGAAGTTGGATATCCCCAATCCACCGACTTGAAGATAGAAAGGGCCCATAGTACATTAGCCGCTAGGCCAGCGGCGGAAGCGCCCCCATGTTCGGTGGTGGTGAGATGCTCCAATTTCAAAATAAAACAAGAGGTTGTAAGACTGGCTTGGCAGAAAAAAGGATTTATGCACCAAGAGAGAAAAGTCTTTGTGGAACACGATTATGCCCCGGAGGTCCTTAAAAAGCGCCGGGAATACAACGACGCTAAAAAGGTGCTACGAGAGAAAAAACTGCACTTTTTAGATGCCATTTCCTGCGAAGTTAAGGGTCTTCTATGGTGAAGAGTCATGTCTCTATAATTCGGCGGAAGAAGCAACAACTGACATGGCGAGAAGAGGGCTCCCGGTAACGGTGTTTAAACCCGCAGCAGACCCCAGCGATAGGATCAAAGCTCAGACGTGGTCCACACAGAGAACTTCAAAATCCACTGGCCAGCAACGGAAAACCCAGTGCCAGAGCTACAAGGATAAGCTTGCCGTTTTCAGGAGGGAATAGCGACCTTTTTTTTTTTTTTAGTCATTCTGCACATCCATCCCCCCTCTTACAAGGTAACAAACATTAAAGGAGATGCAGAATCAGCATGTGGTAAAACATTTCATGGAACAGTCATAGTATTAGAAACAAATAAGTCTTTTTAATAAAAAAAAAAAAAAAAAAACTTGTTAAAGTAGAAATGTGACTATGATCCACATGTTCTCCCCACACTAACAAATACTGTATTAGCGTGAATGTTTGCTGTGATGGGGGTGGGAGGGTGCACACAATTTCATAGGGTATAGGCATAAAAAAAAAAAAAAAAAAAAATCATTACAAGTTCGGATTGGGATCTGAAATTCACGTTAAAAACATGGGACAACTTACAGGGGTAAGAGAGGGCCCTCAACACGTAACAGAGTTTGAGGAATTTCCCTCAGAGCCTACACTCCATCAAGGCTCTTCCAGGGTCTTTAAAAAGACCTCAGCTCAGGAAGTTCTTTTGACAGTTTTTTGTTTTAAAGTTTTATACACTATGTTCTTAATGTTTTTTATGTTCTTAATGTTCTTTCAGTTTCTGAGTAGCATAAAAGAGGGCCACCACACTGTTATACTAAATAAGACAATACAATGGAGAAACAGGGTGTAACCAAAATAATCTCATACAATGTAAAAGGGATCCTGAATCCAGTTAAAAGAGCCAAGATTCTAGGCAAAATGAAAAAAGACAAAGCAGGAATAATATTTTTTACAAGAAACCCACCTAACAGACGTGGAACACACTAAACTCAATAGACAAGGGTTTAAAATGATCTCTTCATCTTCATATAAGTCAGGGAGGAGGAGGGGAGTAGCGACATTGATATCATCCAAAATTACATTTAAAAAAAAATCAGAACACAAAGATAAAGAAGGGAGATACAGTTTGGTAATTGGGCAGCTAGAGGGAGAAGATATCACCCTGCTGAATGTATATGCACCTCCAGGGGCTAACTGGAAATTTTATAAAAATGTATTTGATCTAATGATAATTAAAGCCCAAGGTTTAGTGATATGTGGTGGAGACTTCAATCTAAGACTGAATCCATACTGGGATGCATCAGGTAATTCTCCACATCAAAATAACACTCAAAGTAGGAAAACTCGGATGCTACTAAAAGAAATGGGAATCTGTGATGTGTGGAGGGAATTCAACCCCAGTGTAAAAGATTATACATTTTACTCAACGCCACATTCATCTTACTCAAGGATTGATTACTTTTTTATGTTTAATAGAGACATTGGAAGAGTAAAAACATGTAAAATAGGACTGATGGATCTCTCTGACCACAGTCCGATCTATATGGACTTAAGTATCCAAAAGTACACAAACAATACATTTTCTTGGAGGTTGAATTCAAATGTCCTGAAAGGACCACTGAAAGATGAATTGGAATCAGATATTCTCAGATATTTGGAAGAAAACGATAATGGAGAAGTATCCCCTTTAATACTGTGGGATGCATGCAAAGCTGTAATAAGGGGAAAGATTATTGCAAAACTGGCAATCCAAAAGAAACTGAGACAAGAAAAACTAATCACATTAGAGTCAGAACTTAAGAACCTAGAAAAAGAACACAAAGGCAACACTCATTCTAATGACTCGCTCAAGATTAAGGAAATTAAAAATCAAATAAATGAGATCTACACAATAGATATCCAGAAGAAACTTACATTTCTGAAACAAAAATACTATGAAGCAGGCAGTAAATCGGCAAAATTACTAGCCTATAAATTGAGGAAACAACAAACAGAAAGAGCAATCTACAAAATCAGAGACCCAGTATCAAAGGAAATAAAATTCAGAATTCAGGATATTCTTAAAAGCTTCGAGAACTACTATAAGAACTTATACTCCCTCAAAAAACATAAAAACACATCCGAAGCATTCCTAAACACATTAAACCTTCCCCAACTTACGGAGTCTCAAAATAAAACACTACTGTCAGAAATACAACCTAAAGAATTGGAAAAAGCAAGTATGAAACTTAAAGCTAACAAATCCCCAGGAACAGATGGCTATACAGCAGAGTGGTACAAAACCTTTAAACAGCAACTATCTCCTCTCCTCCTGAAAACATTTAACTATGTCCTCCACACAGGGGAAATCCCCCCCTCCTGGAGAGAAGGGGTCATTGCAGTTATACCTAAACCTGAAAAGGATAAACTAGAATGCTCCAACTACAGACCAATCAGTGTATTAAATCAGGACTATAAGCTTTTTACCACTATCCTTGCCAAAAGGTTAGAAAATATACTGACAGACTTAATTCATTTAGACCAAACAGGTTTTATAAGACAAAGACAGACACAAGACAACATTAGATGCACTTTACACATAATTCATCATATAAAAAAATATAACTTAAATGCAGTCATATTGGGATTAGATGCTGAAAAAGCATTCGATTCGGTTGACTGGTCTTTCCTATATAGAATCTTATCCAGTTTCAATTTTCATAACAACTTCATTAGAACTATCCAGGCACTATATAAAAAACCAACAGCTAAAATAAGGATTAACGGTAATTTATCATCATCTTTTGAGCTGGAAAGAGGATGTCGTCAGGGCTGCCCCTTGTCTCCACTGCTCTTTGCAATCTTCATAGAACCTCTGAGCCAATGGATAAGACAGAATCAAAAAATTCAGGGTATTACACTTGGTCAGAAGGAACATAAAATAGCACTCTTTGCTGATGACATTTTAATATACCTGGGGCAGCCGGACACCTCTTTTCCAGAACTAATCTCAGTTTTTTCAGAGTATGGTGATTTATCGGGGTACAAATTAAACATGCATAAAACCCAAGTTTTAACATTCAACTATGACCCAAATCATTATTCACTAAGCAAACTCAAAACTAACTGGGAGATGGAATCTATGAAATATCTGGGGGTCAATATCCCGAAACAACTCAACAAAATTATAACACTAAACTATGATCCACTGGTGGCAAAAATAAAATCTGACCTAGCAAGATGGAATATGATACCATTCCTGGGTACTGCACAAAGAATTGAAGCAGTCAAAATGAATATACTTCCACGTCTTCTATACCTTTTCCAAACGATACCGGTAGAACCTCCCAAAAAAACATGGCAGGAGCTGGACAGAAGGATCTCAAGATTCATATGGCAGGGCAAGAGACCTAGAATCAGATATAGAACTTTACAGCTAAACAAAGACAAAGATGGGCTTGCGCTGCCAAATATCAGGGACTATTTTAAAGCCGCACAAATTAAAACTTTAGTAGAGATATGTAACCCAGTCTACACTGCACAATGGAAGGAGATCGAATGCCAAATAACAAGTGACATCCCCCTACAGGCAATAATAGGGAACAATGCCTTACCTAAACTTTTGAATAACACTAACCCGTGGCTAGAGACCCCGCTAAAAATTTGGTTTAAGATAGTCAGAGAGAATCAAACTAAAGAGCCTTATCGACTTCTGCAATGGGTTGCCTATGATCAAGACTTTACTCCTAATAAAACAGACACTAGATTTAAAAAGTGGAAAGAGAACGGGCTGATAAAATATTACAATTTTTTTTTAAGGGGCAAATCTTAAGAAGTTTTGAAGATTTGAAAAAACAAGGTCTAATAAATCAAGACCTTTACAGGTTCTTTCAGCTTAGACACCACATAAACAATATACTTAAAAAGGAGGATTTGGAAAGGGCCCAGTCAGGTGTTCTGAAGGTCTTCTTAATGGCATATAAAGGGATCCCAGGGATCAGATACATCTCTAAAATATACCAAGGTCTTCAAGACTTAAAAGGAGACAACACATTGTAGAGGATGTGTTCAATGATGAGGCCGAGTTTTATTTCTCAGGTTCAGCTTTATTGACAGAACACATACTCTAGCATTCTCAAAGCAGGAAGAATAGAAAGAACTATATCACATCACCTCTTTATATGTTTCCAGCATCGGAACTCAAGTCACATGGTGCTTCAGTAAACATACAGTCACATGGTACTTAATCCCAGCCACAATGCAACCCTTTGAACTTTCACCATTGTCTCTTATTCATTGATGAACCGGAAATCTCTCTGGGGCATCTTCTCCGAGACAAAGGCCAAATCTCACACCTCCTCGTCATCCTCTGCAGATTCGAGCCTTTTGTCCTTCGAGACATGAAGCCTCCAATAAACATGCAGTCATACCTTTGTGGAAAATGTGAGCCCAACATATGTGCCACATAACCCCCCCCCAAACGTCTATTAAAGGACAAAACATGCATGGCATAAAAAAACACTCCACATATTACAAATCAATCCACCAGATGCCTAGGTCTTAACCTTCTGCCGAATCTGCTGTAAACCGGCTTTGCTACCTCTGCAGCGTCTTTCTGCCTCTGTGGATTAAAGCTGTTAGCACATCTCTGTGAAGGTTCTGGAGAATGTCTTCTCGGCGGCCTGCCACGGCGGGGGGGGCTCGCCAGCTGCACTTGGTCATCAGCCAGAACAAAAGCGTGTTTGAGTCTGTTTATGCAAATCAACTCCTTTCTGCCCCCTAAATCTAGCAGAAAAGGCTTCCCCCCCGGTTTCCAGCACTCTGAAAGGTCCGTCATAAAACGGTCGCAAACTTGGGCGCTGAGCATCATGTCTAACAAAAACAAACTCCACATTTTTTAAAGCCTTCGGCACAAAAACACGTGGGAAACTGTGGTGAACCGGGCCAGGGAGTGTGTTTGATCCTGTGTCACTCTGCAACGGCTGAGCGGGGGGGCAATTTGGTGCGGGATTGTCGGGAAGAAATTCCCCCGGCAAACGGAGAGGTTGTGCAAAAACTAACTCAGCCGGGGAAGCCTGCAAATCTTCCTTAGGTGCAGAACGCAACCCCAATAAAACCCATGGAAGTTTGTCCACCCAATTTGTATCCGTAAGTGACGTTCTGAGGGCTGCTTTCAACAACCTGTGAAAGCGCTCGCATAAACCATTAGCCTGGGGGTTATACACGGTAGTGCGGTGAATCTTCACCCCTAAGCTGCGGGCCATCGACGACCATAGTTCGGAAATAAATTTGGGGCCCCTGTCGGGCGTTATGTCCGACAGGACTCCGAAACGCGCAACCCACGCTGTTAAAAATGCTCGCGCAACTTCTTCCGCTGTGGTTGATGCCAGAGGAACCGCTTCTGGCCAACGCGTGGTGCGATCCACCATCGTCAAAAGGTGTGTGTGCCCTTGTGACGACGGAAGGGGGCCCACCAAGTCGACATGCACGTGATCAAAACACTTAGCCGGGATGTGAAAAGGCTCCAACGGAGCTCTAGTGTGCTTGTGTATTTTGGCTCGCTGACACGCTATGCAGGCTGCTGCCTATTCCTTGACCTGTTTGCGCAACCCGGGCCAAACAAATTTCTCCCCCACCATCTTAATCGATGCACGCACCCCTGGGTGCGCCAGAGAATGGACCGAGTCAAAAACGTGGCGACGCCACGCAGCTGGAACCCCCGTGGAGACATCACAGATTAGGGGGGGGCATACCAATTTGCTGCACCCTGTGCTCCAGCCTTAACCCTGTTGGTCCAGACTGGAGAGCGCGCACGTCCGCATCATTAACCTGCTCCGCGGCCATGGCTGCATAATCTAAACCTACACGGACCGGGGCTGTGCGCGCTTCCGCGTCGCTGCCCTGGTCCGCGGCCACGGCTACAGAGTCTGCCCCCACGGGGCCTGGCGTTGCTGCCGCACGAGAGAGACAGTCTGCCGCTACATTGTGTTTACCTGCGACATGCTGGATATCGGTGGTAAACTCCGATATCGCGGCTAGCTGCCTTTGCTGCCGGCCTGACCAGGGTTTTGAAATCTTGGCCATCGCAAACGTTAGCGGTTTGTGATCCACAAACGCGGTGAAACGGCACCCTTCCAGCCAGAACTGGAAATGGCGGATGGCCAAGTGTATGGCCAAAAGCTCCCTGTCGAATGCGCTGTATTTACGCTCGCTATCGCGCAAGGTTTTGCTGAGAAACGCGAGAGGTTGCCAGGTCCCTGCCACAAACTGTTCAATGACCGCCCCCACCGCTAAATCGGAAGCGTCAGTGGTGAGCGCCATGCGGGCCGTTGGAACTGGGTGTGCTAACAAAACTGCGTTTGCCAGGGCTGATTTGACCTGGGCGAAAGCGCGCTCCCGCTCCGGAGACCATTCAACCTTATTTGTGGGCTTTTGTTTTTTTAACACAGTGTATAATGGTTGCATGAGCCGCGCTGCACTTGGGAGGAACCGGTTGTAAAAATTAACCATTCCCAAAAACTCCTGCAGCGCCTTGACCGTTTGAGGTTGCGGAAAATCTGTTATTGCGCGTACTTTATCAGGCAGAGGGACTGCCCCTTCTGGCGAAACGCGATGCCCCAAAAAATCAATTTGCGCTACCCCAAACTGGCACTTTGCTGGGTTAATTATTAACCCGTGCTCTGTCAGCCTCCGAAAAACTGCTGTGAGGTGACTTTCGTGTTCGCCTTCGGACGTGCTGGCTACTAAAATGTCATCCAAGTAGACGAACACAAAAGGGAGGTCGGGTAAAACTGCATCCATCATGCGTTGGAAAGTCTGCGCGGCACCTTTGAGACCGAATGGCATGCGCAAAACCTCAAAAAGCCCGAAAGGAGTTATAACCGCTGTTTTGGGTATATACTGAGCGCGCACTGGGACTTGATGGTAACCGCGCACCAAATCTATTTTAGAAAAAATGTGCGCCCCCCGCCAAATGAACTGAAAAATCCTGAATGTGCGGAATCGGGTAGCGGTCATGTGCTGAAACGTTGTTCAACCTGCGGAAATCACTGCAAGGTCGCCAAGAGCCATCAGCTTTTGGGACCATGTGTAGCGGGGAAGCCCAGGGGCTTTTAGAGCGTCTAATAATGCCCAGTTTTTCAGGTTGGCGAATTCCTCGCGAGCAATGGCTAGTTTAGCTGAGTCCAAGCGCCGAGCTTTTGCAAAAACGGGCGGCCCGGTGGTGGTGATAAAATGCTCCACCCCGTGTTTAGCGACCGTCGCCGAAAACGTGGGGACTGTGAGTGCTGGGAACTGAGCGAGCAGTGCGTGAAACTTACCACCCGCAGCTGTGACGCTGGCATGTGCAGTCGGCGGGGCCACCCGAGCTGTGCAGGGAATAGAATGGAAAGACAGTGCATTAACCAAACGTCTATTAGCAAGGTCAACCAATAAACCATGTGAGCACAAAAAATCAGCCCCTAACATGTTGAAACTGACTGCTGCTACAATAAAAGTCCACTCAAATGAACGGCCCTGTAAGGACAGAAGCATAGTCCTCTCACCGAACGTCTTGATCGCTGAGCCGTTCGCTGCTGACATCGACACCCAGGGAGCTTTAGACGGCATCAGCCATTCCGCGTAGGTAGGTGTGACGAAACTCAGCTGGGAGCCCGTGTCCACGAGGAATTGTTTCCCCGAGTGTGCATCCGTCAGGTAAAGCAGCTTGTTCTCCTCCCCGAGGGTCGTAGCTGCTACCGACCCTCGGTCTTGGCGTTTCCCGGACGCTTGAAGTGGCACGGTGGGACGCACTTGTGTGCCCTCTCTGCAAAACGGCGATGGTAGAAGCACAGGCCGTCATCCGCTCTGTGCTGCCTGGTACCCGTCGCCGCCGTCGTCGGTGTGTCTGGCGCCGCAACCACTGGCTCCAAGCTGTCTCCAGACGTCGTTCCTGGGCTGACTGCCGCGGCCGAAACCGCGCTCCGCTTGTGGGCGTCGACGAGCTGCTGCGCCTCCTTACTCAGCCCATGGTAGTCTCGCCTGGCCAATCGGGGCGACTCTGCCAGGGCTACTCTCACTGCTGGCGGCAGGGTCCGGAGGAAAAGGTGGGCGAAAATAAATTCGCCATCCTCGGAGTCTTTCAGCCTCAGCATCTTCACCATCAGGTCCGCAGCTCTGTCATTCTCCGACTCCGTCAACGTTAGGAGCCCTTCTGCTCGCTGTTGTACCGAAGGGGTGAAATGGCTGATCAGCGCGTCCTTCAATGCGCTGTACTTGTCGCTGCCTGGTGGATGATTGACCAGATCTTCCACCCTCTGGACCGTGTGGCTGTCCAGCTTCGCTACCACATGGTAGAATTTTGTGTCGTCCTTTGAGATTCTCCGGAGGTTGAACTGTGCCTCGACTGCGCTAAACCAGGAGCGCGGACTATGCTGCCAGAAGTCGGGCAGCCGGAGTGTGGAGGCAGCCATCAGGCTGGCTTCCGCCGAGCCCCGCTCGGGAGAATTCTGTGTGCTCATTCTTTGTCGTAGGGTCACCAGTGTAGAGGATGTGTTCAATGATGAGGCTGAGTTTTATTTCTCAGGTTCAGCTTTATTGACAGAACACATACTCTAGCATTCTCAAAGCAGGAAGAATAGAAAGAACTATATCACATCACCTCTTTATATGTTTCCAGCATCGGAACTCAAGTCACATGGTGCTTCAGTAAACATACAGTCACATGGTACTTAATCCCAGCCACAATGCAACCCTTTGAACTTTCACCATTGTCTCTTATTCATTGATGAACCGGAAATCTCTCTGGGGCATCTTCTCCGAGACAAAGGCCAAATCTCACACCTCCTCGTCATCCTCTGCAGATTCGAGCCTTTTGTCCTTCGAGACGTGAAGCCTCCAATAAACATGCAGTCATACCTTTGTGGAAAATGTGAGCCCAACATATGTGCCACAACATCATATATAAAAGAGAGATGGGAAAAAGAGGGGAATTTCACTTTACAACTGGAAATATGGGAAAAGCTAAATAAACAGCAATGGAAAAGTACCTCATCCCTGCAGTGGAGAGAATTTGGATGGAAAAATTTGGTAAGATTTTTCAGAACACCTGCACAAAACAAATTTACCCATAAGGGGTTGAACTGTTGGCGCTTGTGTGGTGAAGGGACTGCAAATCATTTTCATGTGTTTTGGTCATGCCCAGTTATCCACCAATATTGGACCAATGTACAGACAATATTGGGGAAAATATTCAAAATAACAGTTCCCTTTTCTTTTGTAACTTTGTATTTGGGTTTACTACCGGACTCACTGGAAAGACGAGGAGAAAAATACTTATTCACTGTTTTAATATTGGCAAGTAAAAAAGCCCTAACTAAAAAATGGATGTTGAAAGACTGTCCTACACCTGAAGATTGGATTAACGTGATCCAAGACATTTACTCGATGTAAAAGTTGACATTCGCACTGAGACAGGACATGGATGGGTTCTTGAACTTTTGGCAACCCTGGATCGCATATGTGTCTTCCATTAGATCTAATCTTTGACAAATACCATTTCAATAATGGCTCCGCTCTTTGTTCCAACGCTACTCAGATGGTCTTTTATTTTTAATTATTTATTTTTATTTTTCTCTTTGTTTGTTTGTTTGTTTTTTGCTCTTTTGTTTTGTTTGTTTCTTTATTCTCTTTAATTTCACTTTTTCTTTCACTTTAAAAAAAAGGGGTGTTGTAATAATTATTCTTCCAATGTTGTCAAATAGCAAAAAATAAGGGAACATGTGATGAAAATGTAAACAATGCGATGCTGTATTGACCTGTATACCCTTTACAAAAACTTAAATAAAAAAAAAAATCCTTCTTCTTACTTACAAAGCTCTAAACAATCAGGCTCCTTTTTATTTAAAAGATCTGATACTACCGTATTATCCTAACAGAGCACTACGCTCCCAAAATGCAGGATTACTTGTAATACCTAGAATCTCCAAAAGTACAATGGGAGGCAGAGCCTTCAGTTATCAAGCTCCTCTCCTGTGGAACCAGCTGCCAATCTGGATTCGGGAGTCAGACTCGATCTCTGTTTTTTAGAATAGGGCTAAAACTTACCTTTTTGATATAGCCTACAATTAGGGAGGGATCATGTGTTTCTGAACCCTCCCTTAGTTATGCTGCTAATAGGTTTAATCAGCCGGAGGACCTCCAGTAATGCACTGGGCCTCACTCCTTTCCTCACTCTCAATGAAATATTTTTTTTGCTGGTCATTAACATTTGTTTGTTCTCTCCCATAGATTGAGTCCCCATCGTGCTGTTTGCTCTCTACATGTCTGTTCTTTTCATCTTCTCTATCCCCTCACCCCCCCAGCCAGTCGCAGCAGATGACTGCCCCTCCCTGAGCCTGGTTCTGCTGGAGGTTTCTTCCTGTTAAAAGGGAGTTTTTCCTGTCCACTGTCGCCAAGTTCTTGCTCACAGGGGATCGCCTGATTGCTGGGGTCTTTCTGCAACTGTGGGGGTTCCCCCTACAGTTGATAGTGCTATGAGATGACTGTTGTTGTGAAATGGTGCTATATAAATAAAGTTGAATTGAATTGAATTGAATTAATCGGGTGGTTGGGGAAAAATTTCTTCACCGTGGCCCAGTTTAGCATTGACCTTACTGCAGTGTGATTTCAGGGGTTACCGGGTGGATGGTGGTCGCGGGTGGGTGGCTTTGCTTGCCTAGTGGGCCCCTCAGTGTCGGCGACTGACAAGCTTTGGTGAAATGGTTATATCTTCTACAACTGTCACATCATTGTCGTCTCACCGAGCAAAAACGTGCTCTTTCATGGTGCATCGGGGAACCACAGTTACCACACTCGGGGCCTCTCATAGCGGTCCTCTGGTTAATGGTGTTCGTCTCGAACTCCACTGCTGTGTCTTTATGTTCCTCCATGCCCACCGTGTTGGCTAACGTTGTCTGTCCTGGTTGTTTCTGTTGTTGGTGCACACCACACCAACTCTATTATGACTGGCGCCTAGCGGCTGCCCCGGCCTTGGATGCGCTCTGCAGAGCGTGCCCAAATGCCAAGTTACGTTTCGTTACCTTGTATTCATACATGTGTAATGACAATAAAGTTGAATCTCATCTCACCTAGCTCCGATGCTAACTGGTCCACTGACTCCAGTTGGCACACTAGCTCGATGGTGTTAGCTAGTGTCATGTTGTTTGATGCCGTTAGCATCTTAGCCCTTAGCCCTGTGTTGTTTGTGTGTTTGGCAAATTGGTCCCGCACCATTTCATCTTACAATAAACCAAACCTGCACACGCTAGCTAGGTGATGAAGGTCTACAACGAATTGCTGTGTTGTTTCACCTATTCCCTGTCGCCGTCAGTGGAATATTACATACTGCGCCAACACGTTGTCAGTCTCAGCAAAGTAGCTAGCTAGCAGCTGTACAGCATCATCGAAAGAGTCTGTTGGTCCTAACTTGCAAACGATACATTGGCCTTCCATGCCCAGACAGTGAATTAACAGAGCTCGCTTCCGTATCTCCTCTAGCTCATCCAAGCCAGTCCAAGCCCAGCACTGATATGTAGGTGACAAAAGCATAAAACCAATTTTTCCACAGAACGGGTGGGTCTCTGGGGTTTTTCAGAAATGGTCATGGTGGCCTCACACATGCCTGCAGGTGGGAGAAGTTTGCTGTGGACTCTTTCTGGAAGAAGTCCTGTCCTCCTGGAAGTCCCACCTCGCCCCTCCATCAGCCAATAGATTCAAACAGAACATCAGCCAGTGATGTGGGGTTTTGACTCAACCAGCAGCGGGAGCCTTTCAGTGCACAGGGGAGACGAGACAGCTTGATCTGCCTGAAGGTAATTTATAAAATTAGCTGCATTACCACCTTAATTTAAAACAGAAAAGTTTATGAGACCTAAGTCGCAAATTGTCATGATTGGCAAGAATGAACAGCTCACATGCAGGGAACAACACCAGAGAAAACACACAAATAACACAGAGAAGCTGATGAACCAAAATTTATTGATTCAAAAAAGATGCACTGTTAATGAAAGACGCCATTCGCTAGAGGAAGACTCAGCCTGTAAGGGGAGACAAGAGCGAATTAGATAAGGAGGGAGACTGGTAAAGGGAAAATAGGACAGCACTCACGTGGGATGAGCAGGGAGCCCGGCAGAGGAACCCAGCAAGAACAGGTGAACCAGGAAAGGATGCTGGTAGGCAGGAGTGGAACCGGGTGAGATGTCTGACTGGGTGGAATGAGGAAGCTGAAGTAATGATGAGATGATGGGGCAGGTGAGCGCGCAACGAACCCCAGAGACACACCACAAAGATAGCAGCAACCTGAAAAAGGAAGAGAAGAGAAAAGGAATTAAACGTTGTTCCTCGGAGAGTGAGAACTTCACTTACTTGCTTGTTAGAGGCAGTTTACCCAACGAGCCAGCGCTGGAGCGTTCACAAACTGGTCCTTTTCAGCACTGGCAGGGAAGATGTAGCAGGTGCGTCTAATCACGCAGGTGTGGTGATTGCCTGCGGAGCCGGGGAAAGTCTTGCAGGAAGGGAGGGGGAGTGCACGCTCACCTGATCATGACAGTGCCCCCCACTGTCTTGTTGGGGTGTGCCTTGTGAAAGGCCCGGACTATCCCCTTATCATGGAAGTTGGAACCAGCGATCCAAGACCTTTCTTCTGGTCCGTAGCCCTTCCAGTGGACTAGATACTGTAGTCCCTGGCCCCGACAGCGGACATCCAGAATCCTCTGGACCATGTAGGTGGTTTGGCTGTCGAGGACCCGAGGGGGAGGAGGCGTTTTTTTTTTTGTGGGGGGCAGAGAAGGCTCTGCAGAGCAGGTGAGTGCAGCTCGAGTAGCCCTCCAGATCCGGTGGCAGCGGCGTACGTGAGCCCCCACCGATGGCACAGCAATGTCCCTCTCCACCATAGGTAACGGGGGGAGGGGGCGCATATACCACATGGAAGCCTCGATCGGAGTCAGTCCAGTAGCCGCTGAGACTGCAGAATTGTGAGAATATTCCACCCAGGTCAGATGGGTGCTGCAAGTACTCGGGTTGCAGGTTTCTACGCACCTTAGGGCAACCTCCAGGGATTGGTTGGCACACTCAGCCTGCCAGTTACTTTGAAGGTGGTATCCAGATGTAAGACTGACGGTAGATTCTTAGAAATGTCAACAACTTTTACACGAGATATCATGAAAAACAACATCAACTGCTGGTATTAGCTGTGGATGTTTTTAAAGGAAATAATATTCCATTCCCTCTAACTACATACAAACTCAAAACTGAGCCAGAGAAAATGCAATAAAATGTTAGTCATTGATGTCATCTCATCTGCAGTAATTTTAAGTCTTAGGTTGCATCATTCAGACAGTAAAGCAGGTATTATTCATTACAGATGAGGATGAAAACTCCTCAACAACAACTGTGTGTCATGGGTGGCTCTCGCGAGCCACCATAAGACGCCACACAGTCACCAGTGAGTTCAGTGAGTTTTATTTACGGTGAGAATAGTGACAACACAAGCTGCAGAGACAATAACACTTGAGTCTACTCACAACAGGAGGCATAGGCTAAACAGCTCTACAGGTCCATAGCAGGAGACAGTCATACACTAGGCAGGCAAGGTTGGTGAAAATAATAATTACACCAGCTGCTAAGGCAGAGACACACAGAGATCGATACACACCGGGAGGGGTAAGGCTATACAGCACACTTACTAGTTCCGGAGAACGACGGTCAAGCCAAAGGCAGACATGGTACGAATAAGTATCGTGCATCCGTAGCGAGACGGAGTGTAAACAGACACTGCTGCAAAGATGTGATCGCCAGCGAGGGTAGAAATAGTCCCAGTACTAACGACCACAAATGCAGCACAGCTGTTCAGGGTTTGACAGCTGAGCGTCAAGCCTCCCCGTCAAGTGTCAAATGCTCGGGGAAGCCTCCCCGAGCACTATCACAATAAGAGCTCGGAGAGCTAGAATAATAATGCCGCTATCAAACCCTGACAAGAATAACCCGAGCACCAAGACCTAGTGCTCGGGTCATGACAGTAGCCCCCCCTCACTTGACGGGCTCTGAACGTCTAGTAACACCTGCCCCCCCCCCCAACCACAGGGCGAGTGGATTGAGGAACAGGCAAGGAGGGAGCCAACAAAACCTAACACCCTAAACAGGAAAAGAAACGAATACATCACTTGACATATCCATCCTATTTCCCCCCAGAACAATGACGAAAGAAGAAAAAACAAAACAAGACCTGACTACAAAACAAGGAGAACACAATCATACAAAGCAAAAAACACTTGACCCTGAAAATTTTCCCACCGAGGCCACAGACAACCCGTCTAACCCCAGCGTACATAACCTGGCCCAAAAAAACCCTCAACACACAGTAACTATAGGAACAAAACAAGAAATAAATGCAAACACATAACCATGGCAAAAAAGGAAAAAATTACATGACGGCAACTATGGAAACAAAACGAAATGCAAACACAAGATAACTATGGAAACAAAACACGACGTAAATACAAACACATGAAGACTATGAGCAAGAAATGCATACTAACACATGGTAACTATGAAAGAAAAACAAGAAATAAATGCACACATGGTAACTAAAAAAACCCCACAAGAAATACGTGCTAACACACCGTGACTATGAAAAACCAATACACACGAAACCAGAAATACATGTAAACACCTGGAAACTATGAACAAGAGCCCATACTATGGCCCCTCAAGAAGAAGAGGGGAACAAAACAAAAAACAAAACACGGCCATAGCCCCCCCAAAGGAAGAGGGGAGGACAAAAAAAAAAAAAAAAAAAGACCCAGACTATGGATTACAAAAACTCAAGAGGCAATCTAAATTGCTTAACATAACTTGACATAACCAGACTATGGATTTCAAAACACATGAGGCAATCTAAATTGCTTAACATAACTTGACATAACCAGACACCGTATGGGCCAAAACAAAAGATGATCGGTGGAGATCCAACGCCCCCCAGGCAGAGCTCCGGCGACCTCCCTGCCTCCGATGGCCCACGGATAGTCCCACAAAACAGTACATGGTCAGGCGGCCTGCCCCAGTCCCAGGCCCCCAGAAACAAGTCCTCTGGTGGCCAAACCAGGTCACCCAGTAGCAACCACAGTTTATCGGGCGACCAACCCAAGACGCTGAACGCACAAAGCAGTTCCTCAGGTGGCGGACCCACATCCCACAACCACCAGAAACGTGGAGGAATTGCATGCAGCCGCCCGCCTAATGACGACAAGACATGAGAGCGCCAGTCTGCCAGACAAGAACCTCCAACGGCCCCCTGCTGGTGGCTCCTGAGAGGGGAACAACAAAGAACTTGGACCCCCTCGAATCCTGATTGGGTCGCAGCCGCACCTGCGCTGGACCCCCACTGGACCTCGTCGGACCCCGACTGGGTCATAGCTGCACCCGCATCGGAACCCGATTGGGTCAACTCGAACCCTGATTGGGTCGCAGCCGCACCTGCGCTGGACCCCCACTGGACCTCGTCGGACCCCGATTGGACCTCGTCGGACCCCGACTAGGTCACATCGGCCCACGCGTCGGACCCCGACTGGGTCTCCTCAGCCCACGCGTCGGACCCCGACTGGGTCTCCTTGGCCCACGCGTCGGACCCCGACTGGGTCGGCAGTGCACCGGCGACGACCTCCATCCCCGAACCTGGAACCTCCAGTCCCGTGACCTTGACAGATTCCAGACTAGTAACGCTGTGGAGAGGCTCAGAGAACAAGAGAGGACCGGGATCAGTTCCACTGGCAGCGCCAGAGCCCAGCGAGACGAGCTCGGGTGCAGCAGACGGCTGCCCCTTGCTCGCCTCCCCATGAGGCAGGCAAAAATGCTCTAACACACCATAAAGGAAAACAAGGAAGAGCACTTGCCTGCACTCGGGCTTTGGAGCCGTCCAGGACTTCGTCGATCCAGGTTCAGACAGACGCTCGTCGTCGGGCTCCCACTCGGCTGCGTCGGGTTCCACAGCCGGCCTGATGGTCTGTGCAGCTGGATCCTCTCGCGCTGGTGTCCACGCCAATAACCCGTATGGCGTGGGGGCAGAGGACCCTCGACCTGCTGACTCGGGCTGCATCTTTGAGGAACCCCGGGGACGCTCACTCGTCGGCTGTGGCTCCTCACCGCAGTCCGTTCTCCTCCTCTGTCCAACACAAGGCTGCAGGGCCGGGATATCTCCCAGAGCTGCAGGCCTCCCCCTCGTTCGACGGCGTGGGACTGACGCCGAGGACCGCTCCGCAGGAGGAAACACAGAGGCAGCAGGTTCAGTATAACTGGCTTCAGCTGGAGAAGGAAACTCGGGGAGCTGCGAACCCCGAGCTTCACCCCCAGGAGTCAGACAAGACATATCACCAGTGAGTTCAGTGAGTTTTTTTTTTTTTTTTTTTTTTTTTTATTTAAGTTTTCGTAAAGGGTATACAGGTCGTTACAGCAATGCATTGTTTACATTTTCATCACGTTCCCTTATTTGTTTCCTATAGGCCCTTAGAATAGAGGGTTAGTATTAATGAAAGCGCTTTGAGTGGTCTTTGTGACTAGAAAAGCGCTATATAAGTGTAGGTTAGTTAGTTATTTTCTGATATCTGACAACATTGGAAGATTAATTCTTACAACACCCCTTTTTTTTTTTTAAAGTGAAAGAAAAAGTGAAATTAAAGAGGAAAAAAAGCAAAAAACAAATAAAAAAACAAACAAACCAGTAAAAAACAAACAAAAAGAAAAAGTAAGTAAATAAAGATAAAAGAGCATCTGAGTAGCGATGGAACAAAGAGCGGAACCATTATTGAAATGGTATTTGTCAAAGATTAGATCTAATGGAAGACACATATGCGGTCCAGGGTTGCCAAAAGTTCATGAACCCATCCATGTCCTGTCTCAGTGCGAATGTCAACTTTTCCATCGAGTAAATGTCTTGGATCACGTTAGTCCAATCTTCAGGTGTAGGACAGTCCTTCAACATCCATTTTTTAGTTAGAGCTTTTTTGCTTGCCAATATTAAAACATTGAATAAGTATTTTTCTCCTCGTCTTTCCAGTGAGTCCGGTAGTAAACCCAAATACAAAGCTACAAAAGAAAAGGGAACTGTAATTTTGAATATTTTCCCCAATATTGTCTGTACCTTGGTCCAATATTGGTGGATAACTGGGCATGACCAAAACACATGAAAATGATTTGCAGTCTTTTCACCACACAAGCGCCAACAGTTCAATCCCTTATGGGTAAATTTGTTTTGTGCAGGTGTTCTGAAAAATCTTGCCAAGTTTTTCCATCCAAATTCTCTCCACTGCAGGGATGAGGTACTTTTCCATTGCTGTTTATTTAGCTTTTCCCATATTTCCAGTTGTAAAGTGAAATTCCCCTCTTTTTCCCATCTCTCTTTTATATAAGATGTGTTGTCTCCTTTTAAGTCTTGAAGACCTTGGTATATTTTAGAAATGTATCTGATCCCTGGGATCCCTTTATATGCCATTAAGAAGACCTTCAGAACACCTGACTGGGCCCTTTCCAAAACCTCCTTTTTAAGTATATTGTTTATGTGGTGTCTAAGCTGGAAGAACCTGTAAAGGTCTTGATTTATTAGGCCTTGTTTTTTCAAATCTTCAAAACTTCTTAAGATTTGCCCTTTAAAAAAATCGTAATATTTTATCAGCCCTTTCTCCTTCCACTTTTTAAATCTGGTGTCTGTTTTATTAGGAGTAAAGTCCTGATCATAGGCAATCCATTGCAGAAGTCGATAGGGCTCTTTAGTTTGATTCTCTCTGACTATCTTAAACCAAATTTTTAGCGGGGTCTCTATCCACGGGTTAGTGTTATTCAAAAGCTTAGGTAAGGCATTGTTCCCTATTATCGCCTGTAGGGGGATGTCACTTGTTATTTGGCATTCGATCTCCTTCCATTGTGCAGTGTAGACTGGGTTACATATCTCTACTAAAGTTTTAATTTGTGCGGCTTTAAAGTAGTCCCTGATATTTGGCAGCGCAAGCCCACCTTTGTCTTTGTTTAGCTGTAGGGTTCTATATCTGATTCTAGGTCTCTTGCCCTGCCATATGAATCTTGAGATCCTTCTGTCCAGCTCCTGCCATATTTTTTTGGGAGGTTCTACCGGTATTGTTTGGAAAAGGTATAGAAGACGTGGAAGTATATTCATTTTGACTGCTTCAATTCTTTGTGCAGTACCCAAGAATGGTATCATATTCCATCTTGCTAGGTCAGATTTTATTTTTGTATTCTCTACTGACGAGACTCAGGTCTTTTGGTGTACAAGGGGCACTGCTGAAGACATTCTATGACACGGTGGTGGCATCAGCCATCACTTTTGGAGTGGTCTGCTGGGGCAGTGGCATTACAGCAGCCGATAGGAAGAGACTGAACAAACTGATCAAGAAAGCTAGCTCTGTCCTGGGGCAGTGCCTTGACCCAGTGGACGAGATAGGAGAGAGAAGGATAAGATAAGATAAGATAAGATAAGCCTTTATTAGTCCCACAATGGGGAAATTCCAGGATTGCAACAGCACAGGGACAGCAACACTCAGAGCAACAATCAGAAGGCAAGAAAAAACAACATCTAGCAAACATATGTCCATATTACTATAAATGTATATATATAGACACACAGTGCAGAGCATTATGGCTGGTGGATGTGCAGCAGAAAGTCTAAGCTCTCTCTCCGCGGATGCAGCGGGCCAGCTGGAAGTCTTTGGGCATGATGGTGACCCCCTTAGCGAAGAAGAGACCACCAGGTGGGTCTCGCTGGTCTCCTGCAGAGCCATGACAGCGAAACTCAGGAAACGCAGGACGGTCTTGAAGTCCTGAGCGATCTCCCTCACCAGGCGCTGGACGGGCAGCTTACGGATGAGCAGCTCCGTGGATTTCTGGTAGCGACAGATCTCTCTCAGAGCCACAGACCTGTGACGGCGAGGCCTCTTCACTCTGCCGGTGGCCAGAGCGCCTCTCCGAGCAGCCCTGGTGGCTAGCTGTCTCCTGGGGGGCTTCTTCCTCCAGTAGATTTTACGGGCGGTCTGCTTGGTTCTTGCCATCGCTCTTTATTATTCTGTCTTATATTTCTTTCACGCCGCCTAAACTGGTTTAGCCACTGATGGTGGCTAAACTGTCATCTCTGCTGGAGTCCGAGTTCCACCCTATGCAGGACATACTGAATGCACTGAGCAGCTCATTTAGCAGCAGACTACATCATCCTAGGTGCACAACCGAGAGGTTTCGCAGGTCCTTCCTGCCTACGGCTGTCAGACTGTACAACCTAAGCAGGGCTGCTCGCAGAGATAGCAAAAAGACGTGACAACCTAATAGTTTTGAATGCAAAAGACGCAATAGACTTATACAATGGTCCCCTCCGGCATACAACTAGGAAAATACTGGTCGCTATGGAGGGTGAGAATATGTATAGATACATAATCATACCATGTAGGATAACTAAGTAGACGGTTGTGCTGTTTCATCCCATCTAGCAACAATGCTCCGCACTGTGTGTGCTTATATATTTACATTGTGGCCACACTTATGTGACCTACTTTGCGACTGATGTAAGGCCTTACATTTTAGACAAGAACAAAGACAGAGCTTCCTTGGAGATGACAGGAAGCTGTGAAGGTTTTAGCTTTGGGATGCAAGGCCTGAGACTGTGGGGGATTTCAGGGGATTAAAGAGGAGATGCATTGTTACGGGCGATGATAATGCAATGTGACTGGTGATGCAATTTGACTTGTGAACTGTGAGAGTCCTGGTATTTAAGGACGAGAGTTTCCTGTGTTGTCCTCTTTCTTCTTTAAGATGTTGGTGAATGTGAATAAAGATGACTTGAGAGAACCCTGTCTCGTCCTTTCCACATTCCCACACTGGTGACCCAAGACGAGCATGCAGCGAGAGGAGACTTCCCCCGGGCCAGCCTTGTCAGGAGCCCCCAGCCAAGCGAATGCCGCTACAGTCCAGCTACCGGACTTCTGGCAGAACAATCCGCGCTCCTGGTTCAATGCGATTGAGGCACAGTTCAACCTCCGGGGGATATTGGTAGACACCACAAAATTCTACCACGTAGTCGCAAAACTGGACAACAACACGGCCCAGCATGTGGAGAGCCTGATCGACCAGCCGCCAGACAGCGACAAATACGGCGCGTTGAAGGCTGCACTCATCCAGCACTTCACCCCCTCGGTTGAGGAGCGAGCAGAGAGGCTCCTGGCGCTTACTGAGTTGGAAAATGACATGCCCGTGAACCTTATGGAGAAGTTGTTGAGGTTGAAAGGCTCAGATGACGACCACTTCATCTTCACCCACCTCTTCCTCAGGACCCTACCGTCAGCGACGAGAGCGACCCTGACCAGTTCGCCGTTGTTGGCCCAGCGGGACTACCGCGCGCTGGCCCGGGAGGCGCAGCGAATTGTCAACGCCAGCAGACAGTGCACGGCCACGGCTGCAGCAGCGGAACTTGGCGCGACGACCGCAGATGGCAGGGGGCCAGGGGCAGCAGTAGCAGACCCACCGACGACGGCGGCGGCGAGAGCCAGGGAACGCGGAGGAGACGTCCTTTGTTTCTACCATCGCCATTTCGCAGAGAGGGCACGCAAGTGTGTACCACCGTGCCAGTTTCAGCGTTCGGGAAACGCCAAGACCGGGGGGTCGGTAGCAGCCGCGGCCCTCGGGGAGGAGAACAAGCTGCTCTACTTGTTGGACGCACGCTCGGGGAGGCAGTTCCTCGTGGACACAGGCTCCCAGTTGAGTTTCATCACACCTTCCTACGCGGACAGACTGGCAGGTTCCAGAGGTCCCGGGGTGACAGCAGCGAACGGCTCGGAGATTAAGACCTTTGGTGAGAAGACTCTGCTTCTGTCTCTACACGGCTGTACATTTGAGTGGACTTTTGTTATAGCAGCAGTGAATTTCAATATGTTGGGGGCTGATTTTTTGTGCTCGCATGGTTTGTTGGTTGATCTCGCTAACAGGCGCCTGGTTAATGCACTTTCTTTTGATTCTATCCCCTGTACAGCGCGAGTGGCCCCGCCGACAGCACAAGCCAGCGTCACAGCTGCAAGCGGTAAGTTCCACACACTGCTCACTCAGTTCCCAGCACTCACGGTCCCCACATTTTCGGCAACAATCGCTAAACACGGGGTGGAACATTTTATTACCACTATCGGACCGCCCGTTTTTGCAAAAGCTCGGTGCTTGGACGCAGTTAAACTGCCCATAGCGCGCGAGGAGTTCGCCAACCTCGAGAGGTTGGGCATTATCAGGCGTTCAAACAGTCCGTGGGCTTCCCCGCTACACATGGTCCCGAAAGCTTACAGATCATGGCGACCTTGTGGGGATTTCCGCAGGTTAAACAATGCTACAGCGCACGACCGCTACCCAATCCCACATATCCAAGATTTTTCCATTCATTTGGCAGGGGCTCGTGTTTTTTCTAAGATAGATTTGGTCCGCGGTTACCACCAAGTCCCAGTGCGCGCTGAGGACATACCCAAAACAGCGGTAATAACTCCACTTGGCCTATTCGAGTTTTTACGCATGCCATTCGGGCTTAAAGGGGCTGCACAGACGTTCCAACGCATGATGGACGTGGTGCTTCGCGATCTCCCTTTTGTGTTCGTCTACTTGGACGATATTTTGGTAGCCAGCGCGTCCGAAGATGAACACGAAAAACACCTGGCCACAGTTTTCCGAAGGTTGGGAGATCACGGGTTAATAATCAACCCAGCGAAGTGTCAGTTCGGGGTGGCGCAGATCGATTTTTTAGGACACCGCGTCTCCCCCGAAGGAGCAGTTCCGCTTCCTGACAAAGTGCGCGCGGTGGCAGATTTCCCCCGGCCGCAGACGGTCAGGGCGTTACAGGAGTTTTTGGGAATGGTGAATTTTTATAACCGTTTTCTCCCCTGCGCGGCGCAACTCATGCAGCCGCTGTATGCCGCGCTCAAAAAAAAGAAACCCGCGGATAAGGTCATGTGGTCCCTGGAGTGGGACCAAGCGTTCTCGGAGTTGAAAGCAGCCTTGGCAAAGGCTGCGTTGTTGGCATACCCAGACCCAACGGCCCGCATAGCGCTCACTACTGACGCGTCAGATGTGGCCATAGGGGCAGTCATGGAGCAACATGTAGCCGGGGTTTGGCAGCCCCTCGCATTTTTCAGCAGGACCTTGTGCGATAGCGAACGTAAATACAGCGCGTTCGACAGGGAGCTGCTGGCTCTCCATTTGGCCATCCGCCACTTTCATTTCTGAATGCCATTTCACCGCGTTCGTTGACCACAAACCGCTAACATTCGCGATGGCCAAGGTTTCCGAACCGTGGTCAGACCGGCAGCAGAGACAGCTGGCCGCGATATCAGAGTTTACCACTGATATTCAGCATGTGGCGGGCAAACTGAATGTAGTGGCAGATTGCCTCTCGCGCGCCGTGGCGGCCCCAGTCAGCGTAGGAATAGATTACGCAACCATGGCCGCGGAGCAGGTTAGTGACACAGATGTGCGCGCGCTTCAGTCTGGACCAACAGGGTTAAGGCTGGAGAGCAGGGTGCTGCAAGATGGTATGCCCCCCCCTAATCTGCGATGTCTCCACTGGACGGCAGCGTCCAGTAGTACCGGCTGCGTGGCGCCGCCGCGTTTTTGACTCGATTCATTCTTTGGCGCACCCGGGAGTGCGCGCGTCGGTCAAAATGGTAGGGGAGAAATTTGTGTGGCCGAGTCTTCGCAAACAAGTTAAGGAGTGGGCAGCAGCCTGCACGGCGTGTCAACGAGCCAAAGTACACAGGCACACGAGGGCTCCTTTGGAGCCGTTTCACATTCCGGCCAAGAGGTTTGATCACGTTCATGTGGACCTCATGGGACCCCTCCCGCCGTCGCAGGGGTGCACACACCTTCTGACAATGGTGGACCGCACCACGTGCTGGTCTGAAGTGGTTCCGCTGGCATCAACCACGGCTGAGGAGGTAGCGCGCGCGTTTTTAACAGCTTGGGTGGCGCGTTTCGGAGTTCCGTCGGACATTACGTCCGACGGAGGCCCTCAATTTGTATCCGAATTTTGGTCGACTATGGCCCGCAGCCTGGGTGTCACAATTCACCGCACAACCGTGTACAATCCGCAGGCCAACGGGTTATGCGAATGTTTTCATAGGTCATTGAAAGCGGCTCTCAGAGCGTCACTGACGGATGCAAATTGGGTAGACAAGTTACTGTAGATTTTATTGGGGTTGCGTTCTGCGCCTAAAGAGGACTTAGAAGCCTCCCCAGCGGAGCTCGTGTTTGCGCAACCACTTCGGCTCCCTGGGGAGTTTCTCCCAGATAACCTGGCTCCAGACACCTCCCCGTTGCAGCTGTTGCGGATTAACATAGAATCAAGCACGCTGCCTGGCCCCGTGCACCACAGTTTTCTGCGCGCTTTTGTGCCTAAAGCGTTGAAGAATGCAGAGTTTGTTTTTGTCAGACACAATGTGCATCGACCCCCGTTGCGACCACCTTATGACGGGCCGTTCAGAGTGCTGGAAACAGGGGACAAGCAGTTTTTGCTAGATTTGGGGGATAGGAAAGAAAAAGTTGGCATAAACAGACTCAAACCTGCTTTTGTGGTGGCGGATAAGCAAGTGCTGTTGGCAAGGGCCCCGCGGCGAGGTAGACCCCCACGGGGGGCTTCACAGAGTAATGTTTCCCCAGAATACTCGCAGGGACTGACAAAGGGTTTCCACCCCCAGACGGCAAACCCCCAGCGTGACAGCGCAGCGGAGACGTTGAATCCCAGCTACAGCAGATACGGCAGGAGACTGAAGCCTAGACAGCATACAGACTGATGTGTATTGATTCTATCACGGCATGCATACTGTATTCTCTGGTTCGTCTAAAATGTTTTTGGGGGAGCTGGTGTGGCCACACTTATGTGACCTACTTTGTGACTGATGTAAGGCCTCACATTTTAGACAAGAACAAAGGCAGAGCTTCCTTGGAGATGACAGGAAGCTGTGAAGGTTTTAGCTTTGGGATGCAAGGCCTGAGACTGTGGGGGATTTCAGAGGATTAAAGAGGAGATGCATTGTTACAGGCGATGATAATGCAATGTGACTGGTGGTGCAATTTGACTTGTGAACTGTGAGGGTCCTGGTATTTAAGGATGAGAGTTTCCTGTGTTGTCCTCTTTCTTCTTTGAGATGTTGGTGAATGTGAATAAAGATGACTTGAGAGAACCCTGTCTCGTCCTTCCCACATTCCCACAACATATTTATTCCATCTAGCTACAATGCTCCGCACTGGGTGTGTTTATATATCTACATATTTATTCCATCTAGCTACAATGCTCCGCACTGTGTGTTTATATACTCATATATTTATTCCATCCAGCTACAATGCTCCGCACTGTGTGTCTATATATACAGTATATATATATTTATATTTATATGTACATATGTATACTTGCTGCTCTTGTTTTTTTTTTCTCTTGCCTTCTGATTGTTGCTCTGAGTGTTGCTATCCCTGTGCTGTTGCAATCCTGGAATTTCCCCATTGTGGGACTAATAAAGGCTTATCTTATCTTATCTTATCTTATCTTATCTTAAGACCTCTACCATAGTGTCGGTGGCAAAGAAACCAGTTGTGTCCTGTCTGAATGACTATCGTCCTGTTGCACTGACACCAATTGTGATGAAGTGTTTTGAACGGCTTGTCAAACCACACATCACAGCCTGCCTCCCTGCATCACATGACCCACTCCAATTTGTATATCGTTTAAATCGCTCCATGAAGGATGCTATAGTCACCACCCTGCACTCTGTTATCACCCACCTGGATCAGAAAGACACCTACGCCAGACTCCTGTACACTGATTTCAGTTCAGCATTCAACACCATTATTCCCCAGAGACTGATGGAGAAATTACTCCTTCTCGGTCTGAACACCGCCACATGCCTCTGGATCCTGGACTTCCTGAATGAGAGGCCTCAGTCTGTCCATGTTGGAAACAACATCTCCAACTCCATCACACTGAGCACTGGATCCCCTCAAGGCTGCGTACTCAGTCCACTGTTGTTTACACTTCTAACACGACTGTGTTTCCAGACACGAGGGGAACTAGATTATTAAGTTTGTGGACGACACCACAGTGGTGGGACTTATTCAGAGGGATGAGAATTCAGTGTACAGGGAAGAAGTTAGAGACCTGGAGGGCTGGTGCAGGGAAAACAATCTGGTGCTCAACGTGGGCAAAACGAAGGAGATGGTTATCGACTTCCGGCGGTCACGGCCTAAACATGACCCTCTCAGCATCGGCGGCCATTTAGTGGAGAGAGTGGAGAACATCAAGTTCCTCAGAATGCAGATCTCGCAGGACCTGACCTGGAGCAAGAATTCCTTGGGGATCAGGAAGCGGGCTCAGCAGAGACTGCACTTCTTGAGGAAACTCAAACAGGCCTCTCTCCCCATCTGCATCCTCAGGACCTTCTACAGAGGTGTGGTGGAGAGTGTTCTGACGTACTGCATTGCAACATGGTACTCCAGCTGCAGTATGTCAGACAAAAAAGCCCTGCAGAGGATAGTTAAGGGAGCTGAGAAGGTAATTGGAGTTTCCCTCCCCTCAGTCCAAGAACTTTTTCAGAACCGTTGTAAGAGCAGGGCACTGAACATTGTCAAGGACCGTTCTCACCCTCTGCATAAACACTTAGAACTTCTGCCATCTGGCAAACGATTCCGGAGCATCAGAGGCAGAACCACCAGACTGATTAACAGCTTCCTTTCACAAGCTGTTAGGATGCTGAACAGTTGATCCAGAATCTCTCATACATATTACTGCACCTTATGGACATTATGTATATTATTTGTATATTACAGTTCTGGTTAGTTTTCAAGTATGTCTCAGGGAAGTGTGAATGGCTGTGTTGGGGTGGGGGGTGAGGGTGTGTGTCTTAAATTATGTTCTTCTTACTTATATGGATGCCGACAGAAACGCAATTTCATCTTGCCTGCACTACAGTTGTATGTACAGCAATATGACAATAAAGGTTGATTTGATTTGATTTGACATGATTCTGGTTGTATTAGTCGTGTTTGTGGCACTAGTGTGGATGGTTGTGTTGGTGGTAAAGCTACCAGTACTAGTGGGGATTGTGGTGCTGTTGGCCCTCGTGGTGGCAGCTGTGCTGGAGGCACTGGTGGGAATGGTTGTGTTGGTGGCAGTGCTACTGACACTAGTGGGGATCGTTGTGCTGATGGCACTGGTGGCGGCAGCTGTGGCAGAGGCACTGGTGGAGATGGTTTTGCTGGTGGCAGTTTTGGTGGGAGCTGTGCCGGTTCGCTTTCTTTTTGCTCCTCTCCACATTTTCTTGAAACAAGGAGAGATGGAATGTCCGTCTCACCCAGGATTGATCCTGACTCCAGATGCAGTACGTTGCAGATGCAGTGCGGATGGCCCCTTGTGTCTGTCTCTACCAAATCTGTTTGTGTTTTGCAGCGGCATGGATGAGAACAGAGTTTGAAATAAGAGATCATGTGAGAATTATACAAAATAATCTCACCATCTTGAAAAAGATCCGAGAGTGACTGAGATGAACCGATCGCAATCACGTAATGACAACAAGGAAGTGTGATGCAGTGACTCACCACCTGGGTTTTTGGGCTCTAAATAAAACCTAAGTAGCCTGTTAAGTTTAATTCTATGAAGCGTTTGTATTGTCAGTCAAGTTTTTACCTTCTCTGACACAGTGGTGGAGGAGCAGACCTCAGAAAATAAGAACGATCCTTCAGTCGTTTTTAATGATCAAACAGCTATTAAATACCGTGAGATACCACGAGATTTCCTTGTATACTGTATGCGGCATCTGTCAAAAATAGACTTGTTGCGTTTCATTAGTGAACTGAATCTGACAAGCCAGATTTGTTCCGCAGTGGTCCGGACCAGGTGGGGATTAGAAAATTGATCAGAATGGGAACTATTTGCTGCGGAGTCCGGATCACAGCCGTAACGTCCTGCATCCATAGTCAGTGTAAATCCAGGGTAAAGGTGAAGACGTCTACAGTTCAACTAGAAGATAATTATAAAATTGTCATCATTTCTGGAGGGGGAAGAGTCCATTTTTAATGACTCACAGATGACAAAAATACAGAAATAGGTACTTCTGCAGGATGAACTGACACTAGTAGAATTAAATAATGGATCCATAGAGAATCTAGGAAGGTAATCTGTGAGCTGACATGTTCTGATCCACAGTCACTATGGGGAGCTACAAGGAGGATTATCCTGACGGTTCTAATAGGAACACAGATGATATGGCTGCTGATATGGATATTTCAATTCAATTCAATTCAGCTTTATTTACAGTATAATGCGCCACATCACAACAAAAGCCGTCTCGTGGCACCACAGTGCAGATAAAAAAAAAATCACACAGTCACAGAAAAACCCAGCAATCAGACGATCCCCTATGAGCAAGCACTAGGCCACAGTGGAGAAGAAAAAATCCCATTTGGAAGGAAGAAACCTCTAGCAGAACCAGGCTCAGGGAGGGGCAGTCATCTGCTGCGACTGGCTGGGGATGAGGGGATAGGAAGGATGACTGAAAAAAAAATTCACACTGAAAAAATCATTTCATCTGATTACCTGTGTGTGTGATTAGTAAATTACATTTCTTGATCAGGCAGCACGGTGGCAGAGTGGTTAGCACTGCGGCAGCACAGCAACTCACCCTTGGCCGGGGGATCCTGGGTTCAATCCCAGCCCCCGACCAACAGTGATCTGTGTGGAGTTTGCATGTTTTCCCCGTGTCTGCGTGGGTTTACTCCGGGATTTCTCTGGTTTCCTCCCACATGCCAAAAACATGCAAGTTAGGTTACTTGGCATCAAAACTGGGGATTCTAAATTGTCCTTAGGTATGACTGTGAGAGTGAATGGTTGTCTGTCTCTCTGTGTTGGCCCTGCGATGGACTGGTGATCTGTCCAGGGTGGACCCTGCCTTATGCCCATAGATGCTGGGATAGGCTCCAGCCCCCCCCCCCCCCCCCCCCCCGTGACCCGAAAAGGATTAAGCAGAAGAAGATGAATGAATGAATGAATTTCTTAATGAAATCCATTTAGTCTTGTTGACTACATACGAAGAATTATTGACATTTTGGACAGAAATCCATTTATATGGAAGACCAAGATATCATCAGCAACAGACATTTCTGACATATATTTATTCTGTTTCGCTTCATAAGAAAAGTAACTGAAATTTCTGCCATAAAATGCATTTATTGCTGCCTACATATTATCTTCAATAGATATTTGTGGTAAAAAAAATTTTTTTCAAAATAAGAATGTATGAACAGTGACTACTTTTCTGCCAGAAATACATTTATTACCTAAATATCATCATCAATAGATATTTCTGCCAGAAATCCATTTATTCTGGTTCGCTACACATAAACAGTAATTACATTTCTACCAGAAATACATTCATTGTTAAGACAGCATCATAACTAGATGCCTACATGATTTTTTGCATTCTAGTGTTTATTAGTTAATCATTTGAAAGTGCAAAAACTGCACAAAATTATTGCTAGAGAACAATGAATATTTCAAAACTTCAGTTCTTCTTTCCTGCGTTTGTCTGGACATATCTCCTCTTAGATAAAACAGAAGCAGCAAAGGTTCTGAGCATAGAAAGCAAAACACATCCTGAAACAAAAGGATGGATCTTGTCCTGCTAGTATGGAGTATAGAACCACACATGGCATGAGCATTTCTGACAGAAATATAGCTGACAGCTTCAGAAAAAGATGGTTGATTTTTCTAGCAGCCGCTTACAAACCATTTATCAGTTAGAACTCCTTTATGACAGCACACTGGTTTTTAAAACTACATTTGCACTGAAGCTCATAGATTAATGAGCAGAAACGTAGCTAACAAGCTAACATTCACTTATAGCTGAAGCAAAAACACAAAAAAAAAGCGGAAATGCAGTAGAGGATGGATGGATGGAAAAAAACCCTCCCAAATTTATGGAAAATTTTACCGATAAATCTCCCAAATTGCATTTTTTCTCTTTGTAAATTTGCAATTTTTTATTACTGTAAATTTTCTTCTTATTTCTCATTCATTTTTCATCTTTTTTTCTTGGGAATTTGCAAATATTTTTTGTATATTTGTGAGGATTTTTCTTTTAAATTCATCATTTGCTTCACATAAATTTTCTTATTTTTTTCTTGTAAATTTGGAATTTCTTTGGTACTTTTGTGGGAAGTTTTTCTGATGAATTTTGGATCCAGATTGTTTGAAAATTTGCAACATTTTTTCTAATAAATTTTCTCATTTTTCACTTTTTTCTTGTAAATTTTCCAAGTTTTTTAATTCCAGATTGTCGTTTGTTTTAAAATTTTACATATTTTTTCTTGTACAATTTTTCTTTTTTCTTCTTCATATTTGTCTGGGCAGGAGAAGAAGAGAATTGAGACTTCAGCCCGGCTAATGCTGCTTCAGCCTCCTCCGTCCACTGGAAGGCCACCTTGGGGGATGTGAGGCGGGTCAGAGGGAGAGCAATAATGCTGTAGTTTTTGACAAAGCGGCGGTAGAAATTGGCGTAACCCCAGAAACTGTTGGAGCTGCTTCCTAGAGGAAGGGGTGGGCCAATCTACCACCGCGCTTACCTTGCCGGGATCAGGGATGATCTGGTTGTGGGAGATAATGAACCCAAGAAACGACGTTTTGGAGACTTGGAACTCGCACTTCTCAGCCTTCACGAAGAGTTTGTTCTCCAGGAGCCGCTGCAGAACTCGCCTCACGTGCACCCGATGCTCGTCTAGACTGCGAAAAAATCAGGATGTCATCCAGGTACACAAAGATGAATGAGCCCAGAAATCCCTCAGCATGTTATTAATTAGGCACTGGAAGACGGCGGGGGCGTTGGTCAGCCCAAACGGCATCACCAAGTATTCGAAATGCCCGCTAGGGGCCCGGAAGCCAGTCTTCCACTCGTCACCTTCCCGGATCCGCACCAGATGATATGCATTGCAGAGGTCCAGCTTGGTGAACCAGGAGGCCCCCCGGAGCGAGTCGAATGCCGTGTTGATAAGGGGGAGTGTATATTCGTCCTTGATAGTAATGTTATTCAGGGCGCAGAAGTCAATGATTAGATTAGATTAAATTAGATTCAACTTTATTGTCATTACACATGTATGAATACAAGGTAACAAAACACAGTTTAGCATCAATCAGAAGTGCAAAGGACAGCAGTGCAGTATATACAGTAATTGACAGTATGTGCAATTTAAGCAAATATATGCAGATACTGTAGGTCAGTGTAGAAAGTTAAGAGTACCGTTATGTGCAAATAATGTACAATAAGTTAGGTGGGCAGTTATGTACAGGTGAGGATGGTAAGAGATGGGAATAAGTTAGCATAAAATTACAGAAGAGCAAAGTACAGGTGAAGTGAGGTAAGTAGCAGACTAACTATACAGAGTGGCAATATGCAGAAAAACAGTATGTAGTTAAATATGTGATGATAATATACAGAAGAGCAGTATGTATCAATATATAATGACAATATGCAGATATGTTATATATGTGTATACAGTATGAGGAAGCACGGGGGGAGGGGGGTGTTAAAGGGGAGAGAAGTGGAGGTTCAGCGGGGAACTAAGTTCAAATAATGTGACAGCTGTTGGAAAGAAACTGTTCCTAAACCTGCTGGTTCTAGTCCGAAGGCTTCTGAAACGCCTTCCAGAGGGGAGAAGCTGGAACAGTCCATGAGCAGGATGGTTGGAGTCCCTAAGAATGCTGCGTGCCCGGCGCAGACATCTTTTCCTGTAGACGTCCTCTATAACTGGAAGTGGAGTCCCTGTGATGCGTTGGGCGGTTTTCACCACCCGCTGCAGCGCCTTACGGTCAGCAACAGAGCAGCTCCCATACCAGACTGTGACACAGTTGGTCAGGGTGCTCTCTATCACGCAGCGGTAGAAGTTGCCCAGGATGTCAATTGACAGATGGTTCTTCTTCAGTGTCCTCAAGAAGAAGAGGCGCTGATGGGCCTTCTTGATCAGGCTGGCGGTGTTAACTGACCAGGACAGGTCCTCCGAGATGTGGGTCCCCAGGAATTTGAAGCTGGGGACACGTTCAACAGCTATGCCATTGATATGGATGGGGTCATGTGTCTCTTCCCTCTCCTTCCTGTAGTCCACTATGAGCTTCTTGGTTTTGCTGGTGTTAAGGAGCAGGTTATTGTCAGTGCACCAAGTAGCCAAATGCTCAACCTCTGCCCTGTAATCTGACTCATCGTTTTCCCTGATGAGTCCGATCACCGTGGTGTCATCTGCGAACTTTATGATGGAATTGGATCCATACATAGGCCTGCAGTCATGGGTGAAAAGGGAGTAGAGGAATGGGCTGAGCACACAGCCCTGTGGTACACCAGTGTTGAGTGTGATGATGGAAGAACAGTTGGGGCCTGATCTAACATGCTGGGATCTGTTGGTCAGAAAATCCATGATCCAGTTGCAGGTGGAGGTACCGATTCCCAGGTCCCCAAGTTTAGTGATCAACTTGGAGGGGATAACTGTGTTGAATGCTGAGCTGAAGTCAACAAACAGCATTCTTGCATAGGTGTTCTTGTCATCCAGATGTGAGAGTACACAGTGCAGCGCTGTAGAAACTGCATCCTCTGTACTCCTATTGCTCCGGTAGGCAAACTGGTGAGGGTCCAGTGTAGGGGGCAGGCATTTTTTGAGCTGTGCCAAGACCAGTCGCTCAAAGCACTTCATGACTATGGGCGTCAGTGCCACAGGGCGATAGTCATTTAGGCACGATGGTGTTGAATGTTTCGGCACTGGTACTATAGAAGTGGTCTTGAAGCACCCTGGTACCACCGCCTGGGCCAGGGACAGGTTGAAGATGTCCATGAAGACCCCTGCCAGCTGCTCAGCGCATGCCCTCAGCACACGCCCAGGAATGCCGTCAGGGCCAGCAGCCTTACATACGTTGATATGACTCAGTGCATTACGGATGTCGGTGTGGGTGAGTGTGAGGCGGTGGAGGTCGTCAGAGGGTGGGAAATTTGATATTCTTTTCATTATTGTCCTTGTCAAAACGAGCATAGAAGTCATTTAGCTTATTGAGAAAGGACACAGTCATGGCTATAGGTATGGAGTTGCTGGGCTTATAATCAGAGATAGCTTGAATGCCCTGCCACATGCGTCGGGGGTCAGAGTCCCCAAAATGTTCCTCCACCTTCAGCTTGTAGCTGTGCTTGGCCTTCTTGATGCCCCTCTTCAGATCTGCCCTGGCTGAACTGTAGGCCTGTGCGTCACCAGATCTAAAGGCATTGTTACGTGCCTTTAGCAGAAGCCGCACTTCTCTGTTCATCCACGGCTTCTGATTTGGGTACGTGGTGATCTGTCTTTCCGTGGTGACACTGTCAATAGTGGTGTTGATATGGTCCAGGACTGAGTGGGTGTAAGAGTTGATGTTTATGTGGGAGCCACAGGTAGCCTGAGAGGTGAACATACTCCAGTCTGTGTTCCTAAACTTTTCCTGGAGTACAGAGTCAACCCCCTCTGGCCACACTTTGATGGTCCTCACTGATGGCTTCACCCGGTTGATGAGCGGTACATACTTGGGGGTGAGGAACAAAGATAAGTGATCAGACCGACTTAGGTGGGGGAGAGGAGTTGCTGTGTAGGCTCCCATAATATTGGTGTAAACATGGTCCAATGTTTTGTCCCCTCTTGTGTGACAGGAAACATGCTGGTAGAATTTAGGAATCACTGTCTTGAGGTTAGAGTGGTTAAAATCACCCGCCACAATGCTGCCCCTGGGTGTGCAGTTTGTTGTTTGCTAATAGCTGCATGCAGTTCTTTCATAGCAAGCTTAGCATTAGCATCCGGAGAGATATAAGCAACTGTTATGATGGTACAAGTGAACTCCCGTGACAGATAGAAAGGTCTACATTTAACCATGAGAAACTCCAGGTTAGCTGAGCAGTGTCTCTCAACAGTGACAGAGTTCGTGCACCAAGCCTTGTTAATATAAATGCACACTCCCCCACCTCTGGTCTTACTGGAGTCATCAGCTGCTCTGTCTGCCCGGAGAGTGTGTAGGCCGGCTAGCTCGATAGCATTGTCGGGTATTCCACTGTGTAACCATGTTTCCGTGAAAATCATGATATTGCAGTTCATAAGTTTCTTATTGTTGGTAATCTGAAGCCGTAGCTCATCCATTTTGTTCGCCAGTGACCGTACATTAGCGAGGAAAATGCTGGGTAGAGAAAGCCGGTGCGGTGTTAGCTTTAGCTTAGCTCTTAGCCCTCCGCGCTTCCCCCGCCTTTGTTTACGGTCTCTACGCCGCCTGCGAGCACTTCCGTTCGGCCGGGTAGCTTGCCTAGCGTCGGGTGTTCTCCGGAGCTCAGGGATGAGACGTAGGTTGCTGATAAAAAGATCGTTATCGTTATTTTGTAATCAATGCACGGCCTCAGTGAGCCGTCCTTTTTCCCAACAAAAAAAATCCTGCCCCCACTGCTGAGGACGAAGGACGGATGATGCCAGAGTTGAGCGACTCCTTGATGTAGGTTTCCATTGCTTCCCGCTCTGGAGCTGACAGGCTGTAAAGGCGGCTCGAAGGTAACGGGACTCCAGCCCAAAGATTAATGGCACAGTCATACGGGCAGTGGGGGGGAAGAGACAGCACTTGGGATTTACTGAAAGCAGGCCCCAGGTCATGATACTCCGGGGGAACCCTGGACAGATCGGGAGGGGGGGTGATGGGGGCAGTCAGGGGCACGGACGGCAAGCAGGCAGCAGATTGCAGGCAGGCACTAAGATAGAAGGAGCTCCACGAAACAATACTCCCAGAGCACCAGTCGATCATGGGGTTATGCAACCAAAGCCAGGGGTAGCCCAGGTTAATTGGAGAGGTAGAAATGGGTAGCACAAACAACCTGAGGTTCTCCCGATGGTTCCCAGAAACAATGACAAACACTGGGGCGGTTTGCTTGGATATCACTGCCAGGGGGGTTCTCGACAGAGCAATGAGCCTGAGGGGGGTCTTCAGAGGCTGACAAGGGAGTCCCAGTCGGGTTGCCAGTTCCCCCGAAATGAAACTCTGCTCAGACCCCGAATCAATCAAGCCTTGTGTGGTTATTTCAGTCTGGTTGTGAATGAATCTAATGGGCAGGAGGAATTTGGAGAGGGGATTGGATTGCGGTGAGTCCCCCTACTGCGACGCACAGACTCCCTCTTTTGGCCGAATGGTGCAGGATGCTACCTCATGCTCTTCGCTGCCACAGTAGAGGCATAATCCTAGCTCATGGTGGCGCTGTTTCTCAGCTAATGGGAGCTTAGACTGCCCTACTACCATAGGCTCCGGGGCATCCGAGGAATCTAAGGGAGGCAGGGCCAATAGAGGGGACTGTAGGGAGTGACGAAACTGGGCGCCCGGGCGACCAGAAGTCTTGCGCTCAGCTGCCCACTCCCTCAACCTGTTGTCAAGGCTAATGGCTAAGGAAATTAGCTCAGTTAACCTATCTGTTTTTTCTAAGCGGGCCAGTTCATCCCAAAGGCTAGGGCTGAGGCTCCTAAAGAATATACTGCACAACGAGGCGTCCTCCCACCCCACCTCTGCGGCCACCACCCGGAAACCGACGGCATAATCCGCTACGGACCTGCTCCCCTGTCTTAAGTTTAATAGCCAGGTGGGAAGCACACTGTCACGGTCGGAGTGGTCAAACACCTCGTTGAATTCACTGACGAACTGATTATACGTTAATAAACTAGCATAGCTCGCCCTAGCCATCACTGCATAGGCCCAGGCTAACGCTTGCCCTTCCAGAAGGTGAGCAATGTAGCCTATCTGGCTGTGATCTGTGGGGAAGTCCCCGGGCACACACTGAAACACTATCTCACACTGAAGCAGAAACCCCCTAGCCTCTCCTAGCTTGCCACTAAAGCGAGTGGGAGTGGGGACTGGTGTTAGCCGGGGTGTGGAAGCCTGACTGGGTGGTGAGCTAGCGGGAGCAGAGGTGCTGCTTGGAGCCGGTGGAAAAGCCTGTGGCCCTGCCAGACAATCCAACCAACCATTTATTTGGACTAGCTGGGAAAGGATAACCTGTTGCTGGTAAGCTCACTGATCTACCCGAGCCTCTAGGTTGTTAACTCGGCGCGCTAGCGTGCTTTCTGCTGGGTCACTTTGGCGGAGCGGTACTGACATGATTTAACAGACCCAGAGAGCAGACTCAGACTTGGAAATAGATACAACTAGAAAAGCACTCGGAGAGTGCAGACCTCCGCTAAGCGCCACAGTTCCCCCATACAGTGTTTGTGTGTACGTTTTCAGATTCCTTGACCATGAAAACATATGACTAGCAATTGGATTGACAATGATAGGATTAGTGGTTCAGTAGTTATTCACAAAAATGGCATTTTCCGTAATGGCGGTTTTCTTTTGGACAGTGATCCGGATCACCACCAGAATACAATGTTTGTGTGTACGTTTTCAGATTCCTTGACCACGAAAACATATGACTAGCAATTGGATTGACAATGATAGGATTAGTGGTTCAGTAGTTATTCACGAAAATGGCATTTTCCGTAATGGCGGTTTTCTTCTGGACAGTGATCTGGATCACCACCAAAATCTAATCATCTGTAGGATACCCCATTTCTGACAATCTGTGAAAATTTCATGAAAATCCGTCCATAACTTTTTGAGTTATCTTGCTAACAAACAAACAGACAAACAGACAGACAGACAGACAAACCAATGCTGATGAAAACATAACCTCCTTGGCGGAGGTAATTATCTTTATTGTGTGAATGAGTGTGTGTGTCAGTGATGACGTAGCAGCTGGGGGTGAGCAGAGCGCTGTGCGACCTGGCAACCCTATGGACAGAGTAAAGACAGCAGACGTTAGTGAAGCCCCCGGAGGGAATGTATGAGAATGACCAAGGCTTAATGTTTGCAGAGGTGGTGTGGAGCTCAGGTTGGCCCGCAGGCTTTGGCCAAGAGGACAGCGCCTGCTGTCACAGCACAGCTGGAGGAAAAGGTGTTGCTCGGTCTGCTGCCAGGAGGGAGAGGATTCTGCCGCCACGGAACCCCGCCCGTGCACAGGGGACGAGCGCAGATAAAGGTGAGTAGACAAAAGGCTTACTTGGAGTGGAAGAGATGATACCTCCAGGAGGTTGAAGCAGGAGACGAGGATAGCTTTGGTTTGCCGGCAATGGCTGGGAGATTCTCTGAAGAAGACGAGAGTTGGTCTCATTCAAGCCAAGGTCTTCAAAATAGCAACCTCCCAGGAAGACAAGACAGATGTGGAGGAGTATGCTGATACGGTCACCAGCTACATCGCGAAGTGCACAGAGGATGTCACTACAGTGAAGACCATCACTATGCAGGGTAACCATAAGCCCTGGATGACTGCAGAGGTGCGCTCGCTGCTTACAGCCAGAGATGCAGCCTTCAGAGCGAAGGACAGGATTGCCCTCCGCTCAGCCAGGTCTGCGCTCTCAAAGGGAATTAAGGCGGCAAAGCGCGCCTATGCAGAGAAAATCCAGGGACACCTCTGTGACACTAGGAACACCAAGCAGATGTGGCAGGGAGTTCGGACATTGACGGGCTATAAGTCTAGGCAGGGGGTTGATGATGACGACGCTTCGCTTCCAGACAGGCTTAACGACTTCTTTGCACATTTTGAAGCATCAAACTCGACAATCAGAGGGAGGGCTGGCCCACCCCCACCATCGGTCAGACCAGCTTTTACCATCAACACAGCGGACACACGGAGGACCCTGACCAGAGTCAACCCACGCAAAGCTGCAGGTCCGGACAACATTCCAGGACGTGTGCTCCGAGACTGCGCGAGCGAGTTGGCGGATGTCCTGACTGACATTTATAACATCTCCCTGAGTCAGGCAATTGTTCCCAGATGCTTCAAGACCTCTATCATTGTACCGGTGGCAAAGAAACCAGTTGTGTCCTGTTTGAATGACTATCGTCCTGTTGCACTGACACCAATTGTGATGAAGTGTTTTGAACGGCTTGTCAAACCACACATTACAGCCTGCCTCCCTGCATCACACGACCCGCTCCAGTTTGCATATCGTTCAAACCGCTCCACGGGGGATGCTATAGTCACCACCCTACACTCTGTTATCACCCACCTGGACCAGAAAGACACCTACGCCAGACTCCTGTACATTGATTCAGGATTCAACACCATTATTCCCCAGAGACTGATGGAGAAATTACTCCTTCTTGGTCTGAACACAGCCACATGTCTCTGGATCCTGGATTTCCTGACTGAGAGACCTCAGTCTGTCCGGGTTGGAAACAACATCTCCAAGTCTGTCACGCTGAACACCGGATCCCCTCAAGGCTGCATACTCAGTCCACTGTTGTTTACACTTCTAACACATGTATCCAGAAACGAGGGGAACCAGATTATTAAGTTTGCAGACGACACCACGGTGGTGGGACTTATTCAGAGGGATGAGGAATCAATGTACAGGGAAGAAGTGAGAGACCTGGAGGGCTGGTGCAGGGAGAACAATCTGGTGCTCAACGTGGACAAAACGAAGGAGATGATTATCGACTTCCGGCGGTCACAGCCTGAGCACGTCCCCCTCAGCACTGGCGGCCGTTTAGTGGAGAGAGTGGAGAACATCAAGTTCCTCGGAGTGCAGATCTCGCAGGACCTGACCTGGAGCAAGAATTCCTTGGGGATCAGGAAGCGGGCTCAGCAGAGACTGCACTTCTTGAGGAAACTCAAACAGGCCTCTCTCCCCATCTGCATCCTCAGGACCTTCTACAGAGGTGTGGTGGAGAGTGTTCTGACGTACTGCATTGCTACATGGTACTCCAGCTGCAGTATGTCAGACAAAAAAGCCCTGCAGAGGATAGTCAAGGGGACGGAGAGGGTAATTGGAGTCTCCCTCCCCTCTGTCCAAGAACTTTTTCAGAACCGTTGTAGGAGCAGGGCACTGAACATTGTCAAGGACCGTTCTCACCCTCTGCATAAACACTTTGAACTTCTTCCATCTGGTAAACGATTCCGGAGCATTAGAGGCAGAACCACCAGACTGATCAACAGCTTCCTTCCACAAGCTGTTAGGATGCTGAACAGTTGACCCGGAATCTCTCATACACACTACTGCACCTACGGACATTTTGTATATTATTTGTATATTATAGTTAGTTAGTTTTTTCCCCCAAGTATGTCTCAGGGATGTGTGAATGGATGGGGGGGGTGGGGGGGGGGGTTGTGAAGCTATGTGTGAGTGTGTCTTAAATCATGTTGCTGTGGTCTATATTAACCATATATTCCATAACCTACATATGTTGAAGCATTTGGAAATGTTTGGTAATTACATATGTAAAGGACTTCACACCTCTGAAAGGACAAAGGGCTCTCACCCGCCGAGTGAAGAACAAAGACGTTCCCGGACGCGGCGGAGGAGACTGGAGGAGCCACCCTCACCCCCCAAGGCGAGGAGAGGAAATACCAAGACAATGGGGGGATTAAGATAATGAGGGATGTCAGCCTTTGTTATGCATGTCTTTTGTTGTGTGCCAGTATAAAGTCAGTGAGCTGGAGACATTCTGTCTCTTTTCCCTTCTGCCACTCTCTGCACCAGATGAGACTTGTTAGAAGAGCTGATTATGCTGATTATTAAACTTGGTTTATAAATCAAATCGCCTCTTCATTTCTAAGCTCTTCTACACTGGTGACCCCTGACGCGAGTATGGTCCTGAGGCATACCCCCGCAATCGACTCATCCGTGGCGACCCACGCAGACGAGGGAACAGATGGACAACTGTTCCCCCCGGCAGAAGAGATTGAGAGGGCTCAACCGAGCACCAGCACCGCCGTGAGAGCCGAGGCAAGGCACTCTCACCCGGCGGGCACAGCAGTGATGGTATGCACGAATGCCGTCGCTGTCCAGCTGCCAGACTTCTGGCAAGAAGACCCCGCCTCTTGGTTTCAGCAGGCTGAAGCCCAGTTTACACTGGCGGGCATCACGGCTGACGATACCAAATTTTACCATATCGTCTCCAAACTCGACGCCGCTACTTCGAAGTGTGTGCGGAGCATGATCCGGCGGCCACTGGCCCGGGACAAATATGAGACGCTCAAAGCAACCATTGTGGCGAACTATGTCCCATCAGCGGAAGAGAGAGCCGAGAAGATCCTGGCGGTCTACGGCCACAGAGGGTGCAAACCGAAGGCCCTCATGGAGGATTTGCTACAGCTCAAAGAAGAGGACAATGACAACTTCCTCTTCCAGTTTATATTCCTCAGCACGCTGCCGCCACACATGAGAGGGACACTCGCCAGCATGAAATGCAACAACCACCAACACTTCCGCGCACTGGCCAACGAAGCTCATCGGCTCATCAACACCTGCAAGGAGCTGACACCCACAGCAGCATCCGCAGACCTCAAAGCTGACGCCCTGAGCCACGAGGAGCCACAACCCACTGAGCAGACCCAGCCCACGGTGACAGCGACACGGCCCAAACTTAGCAGACAGAGCGATGCCTGTTATTATCACCACCGCTTCGCCGAGAAGGTCCACAAATGCGTTCCCCCCTGCAAATTTGCGATTTCGGGAAAACGCCAAAGCCGAGAGCCGTTAACGGCAGCGGTTCTCGGCGAGAAGAATAAGCTGTTGTACGTGATGGATGGACACACAGGCAAGCAGTTCCTCATCGACACAGAAGCCCAGCTGAGTTTCGTCATGCCCTCCCACGCAGATCGAGCCACGGGCACCCGGGGCAACGGAGCCGTGGCAGCCAACGGCTCTAGCATCGACACGTTCGGCGAAAAGAGCCTGCACCTCCTCATCCACGGCCGCAGCTACAGATGGACATTTGTTGTAGCGGCGGTGAGTTTTAACTTATTAGGTGCAGATTTTTTGTGTGCACATGGGTTATTAGTGGATCTAGCAAATAGGCGCCTGGTTAATGCACTGCCCTTTGCTTCTATTCCCTGCTCAGCCCGAGTTTCTCCACCACCTGTGCAGGCCAACGTCACCACGGCAGGAGGTAAGTTTGAGCAACTCCTCACCCAATTTCCAGCACTCACAATTCCCAAATTCTCAGCCACTGTGGCTAAACACGGGGTTGAACACTTCATTCCCACAACGGGACCTCCCGTTTTTGCCAAAGCTCGCCGCTTAGACGCGGCCAAGCTCAACATAACACGGGACGAGTTTACAACTCTTGAAAAATTGGGCATTGTTAGACGCTCGAAGAGCCCCTGGGCCTCACCACTTCACATGGTTCCGAAATCCAACGGTTCTTGGAGACCGTGGGGAGATTACCGCAGATTAAACAACGCTACAGCGCATGACCGTTACCCAATCCCTCACATTCAAGATTTTTCACTACATCTGGCGGGTGCGCGCATTTTTTCAAAAATAGACTTAGTCTGCGGTTATCACCAAGTCCCAGTCCGAGCAGAAGACATTCCTAAAACAGCGGTAATAACCCCTTTCGGCCTTTTTGAATTCCTGCGAATGCCTTTCGGCCTCAAAGGCGCTGCTCAAACTTTTCAACGAATGATGGACGCGGTCCTATGCGACCTTCCTTTTGTCTTCGTCTACCTCGACGACATGCTGGTAGCCAGTTCGTCTGAGGTAGAACACGAGCAGCACCTCACTACGGTTTTTCAGAGGCTAGAAGAGCACGGGCTAATAATCGATCCAGCCAAATGCAAATTCGGCGTGTCACAAATTGATTTTTTAGGACACAAAGTCTCTCCGAAGGGGGCAGTTCCACTTCCAGACAAAGTTCACGCGATAGAAAGTTTCCCACAGCCACAAATGGTCAAATCGCTACAGGAATTTTTAGGGATGGTTAATTTTTACAACCGCTTCCTCCCCCACGCAGCTCAGCTCATGCAGCCCCTATATGACGCGCTCAGAAAAAAGAAGGCTTCCAACGCGGTCGAATGGACCCCGGAGCGCGAACGCGCCTTCGCGGAAGTAAAAAGCGCCCTAGCTAACGCCACATTGTTAGTTCACCCAGATCCCTTGGCCCGCATCGCGCTAACCACAGACGCTTCAGACCTAGCTATAGGGGCAGTTGTAGAACAACTTGTCAGCAGGGTCTGGCAACCTTTAGGATTCTTTAGCAAATCGCTAAACCAAACTGGGCATAAATACAGCCCTTTTGACAGAGAGCTGCTGGCGCTTCATTTATCCATCCGCCACTTCCAGTTCTGGTTAGAAGGGCGGAGCTTCACGGCTTTTGTAGACCATAAACCGCTCACCTTTGCTATGGCTAAAATTTCAGAACCATGGTCAGGCAGGCAACAAAGACAGCTAGATGCGATTTCAGAGTTCACCACAGACATTCGACACGTGGCAGGCAAACTTAACGTAGTAGCAGACTGTCTCTCTCGCGCTGTGACACCACCAGAGCGCGGGGAGACAGATTATACTGCCTCAGCAGCAGAAATCTTCACTAACGCAGACACATACGCAGCACCTATCCATGCAGGGATAGATTATGCAGCCATGGCGGAGGAACAAAGCAGTGACGCGGACGTGCGCGCACTCCTGTCTGGACCAACAGGGTTAAGGCTGGAGAAAAAGGGTTTACGCGACAGCGTGCCCCCCCTAATATGCGATGTTTCAACCGGCCGACCTCGCCCGTTAGTACCAGCTACATGGCACCGCCGTATTTTCGACGCAATTCACTCCCTCGTGCACCCAGGTGTGCGCGCCTCGGTTAAAATGGTCGCCAAAAACTTTGTGTGGCCAGGCCTGCGCAAAAACGTAAAAGAATGGGCAAAAACTTGCATTTCTTGTCAACGCGCCAAAATACACAGACACACAAAAGCCCCTCTGGAGCCTTTTCCAATCCCTGCTAGAAGGTTCGACCACGTTCATGTCGACCTCGTGGGGCCACTACCTTCCTCCCAGGGTTTCACACACCTGTTAACAATGATAGACCGCACCACACGCTGGCCAGAGGCAGTCCCTCTAGCGGCAACCACAGCGGAGGAAGTCGCTCGCGTTTTTTTGACAAACTGGGTGGCACGTTTCGGCGTCCCATCGGACATCACATCCAATAGGGGGCCTCAATTTGTCTCAGAGCTCTGGTCAGCCATGTCCAACAGCTTAGGGGCAACAATTCATTGCACCACCGCTTATCACCCTCAGGCTAATGGGTTATGCGAGCGTTTTCACAGGTCTTTAAAGGCTGCCCTCAGAGCCTCACTAACGGACACAAATTGGGTAAATAAACTTCCCTGGGTTTTATTGGGGTTGCGTGCTGCACCTAAAGAGGATCTAGACGCCTCTCCAGCAGAATTAGTCTTTGCACAACCTCTCAGGCTTCCAGGTGAATTTTTACCAGAGAACCCAGAGCCAGGGCACCTTCCAGTCCCAAGGTTTTTAGGCAGCAACAGACCGGACTTCTCCCCGGTCCAGCTCATCACTCCTTCCCACGGGTTTTTGTCCCTCAAGCTTTAAAAAACGCTGAGTTCGTTTTTGTTAAGCATGAAGCTTTAAAACCAACTTTCCGCCCAGCATACGATGGGCCATTCAGAGTGCTGGAACATGGTGATAAACACTTTGTGCTTGATTTTGGGGATAGAAAAGAAACAGTCAACATTGACAGACTTAAACCTGCCTTCTTGTTGAAAGACGAGCCTGCACAGTTGGCGAGAGCACCTCGGCGGGGTAGACCCCCCAAGAGAAAAGACTCAGCCCCCCAGCAGGGAACAGTTAACCTCTCTCCTTCCCACACTGCAGATTCCTCACAAGAAGGTCCCAGCAGGGCGCCTAAACCAACCTACAGCAGCTTTGGGAGAAGATTAAAACCCAGACAGCACAGGGACTGATACAAACCACTCCACAATTATTCAGAGGCACTTTTCCACTAGGGTCAGTACAGTACGGTTCGGTACGGTACGGGACGGTACAGTTCAGCCTGCTTTGTGTTTCAACTGCACTAAGTCACATTTGAAGTGGGTGGGAATATAGTTACAGGGAGGCGGTGCAACCCTCTCCCTCCCGTTATGTAAAACAAGCATAACTGGCGTAAAACAAGCGTAACGTTACGCAAAACACAAGCTGGCAGGATACGCAGCGTTTGCATTCTCTGGCTCTTTTTGCCTGAATAAAGGCAAAAAAGGAGAACAGAAGGGAAAGGCAGCGATACAACACACTCTGGAAAAGTACTGCAACGTTTAGGAAACCATAGAGCAGTGTAAAGGGGAAGACATGAGGATACAAACTACATCACATATGAAGGTAAGCTAATGATTGCTAATGCTACTTTGCTTTTAAGTCCGTTGTACAACATTGTAATGTTGGCAAGTTATTGATATTGTCACGACTCGCCGCTCATCAGCGGCTTCAACTGCGCGCACACCTGCGCCTTGTCAGCAGCGGGCTATTTAGCCCACTCGGCCCAGTGCTGCGGTCTGGAGCCGTCTGTTCTCGTCGGCACTTCAAAGCTCGTGAATCAACCTCAGATCACCAGCAAGATAACTTCTACACGTAAGCATCCCTTACCTTGTCTCCAAAGTTCTTCACCCCTGTGCACAGGTGGATTCCCCGGCGGCGGATTTTCCCCGTCATCGCCGACCCATCTCCACCATCCACGCAGGCCCTGCAGTACGCTGTCTCCCGGGCCTGTCTCTTGCCAACGCCGGCCACCTGTACTCGCAAGTTAGCAACACTCAGACTCATTATCCCTGTCTCGGTGTGGTGCCTGTTATCCTTGTCCTCTGCTTTCTCTCCATAGGGTTGTCCGGCTGAACGGCGCGCTGCTCTGCTGCCTGCGCATCGGTGTTCACCCCAGCACATACACATACCGCATACATCCATTCAGACACACCTGCTTGTTGAATAAAGCTGCTAAATCTATCCTGAGCCTGCGTGCGTGTTTCCTGGGCCAGACATTATGTCAGATATTAGGTACTAAAATATCTATTCTCTGTGTGTGTGTTTCAGACGTCTCTCTTGTGGAAAAAATATCGCTTCAGTCGGTCTGAACGTTCAACACAGTGATGTCACCCCAGCTTCAGGAACGTGAAGTGGTTACAGTACTGCAGAATGTCTGTAGAAATGTTTAGTTTCCTGGGCAACAAATTGCTCTGATCTGTGTCAAAATCATGGAGAGACTGTTGAGATGTCATGGGATTTACCTGCTCCAGCTAGTGGTGTCGTGGCAAAACATGAATCAGTCAGGTGCCATATTGTAACATATGAGCCGTAAAATATACAGTATATTTCAACAGGTAAACAGTACTGAGTTAGGCATAAGATATATTTAACGATTATGATGCATTTTAAGCCAAAACAAATGGATCTAGGATTAAAAGTAATTAAAATAATGCAGTCACAAGGTTACATGGAGAAATACATGGATTAACTGGAAATATATAACATTGAGTATTGGTGACTACATGTAGATACTGTATAAATATATATTCTCTGCATCAACAGTGAACTATACATGTATTCATGTTGTATTGCCCTGGGAATTTTGACAATAAACCTTTGTACTTTTGCAGATGTCTCTATTTTGTTTTATGTGTGAAGGTTACCACCAAGTGACATAAGTACTAAAAGATTGGAAAAGCTGTCTAAGAACAATCCAGCAGTTTGACAAATCACTTTTGGTTTGGTGTAAGTCTGCCAACAGAATTATGAACCATAAAGCAGTTTGTGTGAAAATGTTAAATCCCATTAAACCTGAACTCAGGGGTGTCTAATCATGTGCCATGGAAGGTCAAGACCCTTCAGATTCTCTCTTCTATCCCATTATTAGGAAATACAGATGCTAAGGTGGCCCAGAATTCCTCCATATACTGGGTCTATCACGAAAGTGTGCAGCGTCTTCTGCATTGGCACAGCCAACAATACAGTCTTCAGCAAATAATTGCTTTGGTTACTTTTCTTAAAAATGAGCCATTATTTTCAAAGTCACTGATAAATGGTTTGTACTGTTGACTCTTTTCCCACTGGTGTCTTAACAGACAAAATAGAAAATCATGATGCAAACACATAAATCACTAAATTGGTTATTACAATCAGCAGCAAATTCCAGATTATTTAGAATGTGCAAAATTCAAACTGTAAAAAAAAAAAGAAAAGAAATTGGAATGGAATGGGTCACACACGCCAGCCACACTGCCTCACTGAGAAGCAACTGGGTCGGCCCCTCGTACTGGTCCCGGTTCAGCAGATCTTTAGCCTGCATCTCTGTAAATAGTGAGGCAAGGTCTGGTTTGGGTGGATCATTTTCCTCTTGCCTAGATGAAAGACAGAAATGGGTGGTGGATAATTAAAGCAAGTTTAAAACATATTTGACAAATGAATGAATGAGTGAATCTTTATTTTGGATAGATTAGATTAAAAGAAAGGAACAGACTAATAGAACAAAGGAGAAAAGTCCAACAAGGTCAAATTAAACAATAACTCCTCTGGTTATACAGTTCAACATAAGTTATCCGAAATGGGTGATGGCTGAAGCTGCAGCTTATATTGCCCACCCATATTCCATCTAAGAATTCAAAAATAAAATAAAATAAGAGTGATTACAAATCAGAACAAAGCCAAGACAAAACGTGACAAAAACTAAGCAACAGCACAACACAGACTGGATATGACAATCCTTATGTGATTTTACATGTCATCTTGTATATACACTACTGTTCAAAAGTTTGGGGTCACTTAGAAATTTCCTTATTTTTGAAAGAAAAGCACTTTTTTTCAATGAAGATAACTTTAAACTAATCAGAAATACACTCTATACATTGCTAATGTGGTAAATGACTATTATAGCTGCAAATGTCTGGTTTTTGGTGCAATATCTACATAGGTGTATAGAGGCCCATTTCCAGCAACTATCACTCCAGTGTTCTAATGGTACAATGTGTTTGCTCATTGCGTCAGAAGGCTAATGGATGATTAGAAAACCCTTGTGCAATCATGTTAGGTCTGCAATGCTGTAATTGGAGGATTCTTTGACAAAAGCAAAGTTTGAAGGAAAAAAATTATTATTTCAAATACAAATCATTATTTCTAACCTTGTCAATGTCTTGACTATATTTTCTATTCATTTTACAACTCATGGTGGTAAATAAGTGTGACTTTTCATGGAAAACCCAAAATAATTGTCTGGGTGACCCCAAACTTTTGAACGGTAGTGTATATTTGGAGTATTTCTTCCTTTAGTTTTTGTTTAAATTGTCCAAGCATTGTACATGATTTTAATTCAGGTCCAAAACGTTCCACAGTCTGACTCCTTGCACTGAGACACAGTGTTGCTTGGTGGTAGTTCTCACTGAAGGTTTTTGAAATATACATGTTCCTCTGAAATGATATTCATCCATCCATCTTTCCGGAGGTCCGGGTCGCGGAGGCAGCAGTTCAAGCAGAGAAGCCCAGACTTCCCTCTCCCCAGCCACCTGCTCCAGCTCTTCAGAGGGGATACCAAGGCGTTCCCAGACCAGCTGGGAGACATAGTCTCTCCACCGAGTCCTGGGTCTGCCCCGGGGTCTCCTCCCAGTGGGACGTGCCTGAAACACCTCAAGTGGGAGGCGTCCAGGAGGCATCCTAATCAGATGCCCATACCACCTCAACTGACTCCTTTCAATGTGGAGGAGCAGCGGTTCTACTCTGAGCCTCTCCCGGATGACTGAGCTCCTCACCCTATCTCTGAGGGTGAGTCCAGCAATCCTACGGAGAAAGCTCATTTCAGCCGCTTGTATCCGCGATCTCGTTCTTTCGGTCATTACCCAAAGCTCGTGACCATAGGTGAGAGTAGGAACGTAGATTGACTGGTAAATCGACAGCTTTGCCTTAGAACTAAGCTCCCTCTTCACCACAACAGACCGGTACAACGTCCGCATCACTGCAGATGCTGCTCCAATCCGTCTGTCGATCTCTCGCTCCATTTTCCCCTCACTCGCAAACAAGACCCCAAGATACTTAAACTCCTCCACTTGGGGCAGGAGCCTGTCCCCAACCCGGAGAGGACAATCCACCTTTTTCCGGCTTTTCCCCTCATGGATCGTCACCTTATCGTGGTGGGGGGGTTTGCGTGCCCCAGTGATCCCAGGAGCTATGTTGTCCGGGGGCAATTTGCCTCTGATAGGGTCTCCCAAGACAAACTGGTCCTGGGTGAAGGACCAGACTAAGAACGATCCAACAGACTCTCATGATAAATTGTATATCAAGGATTCAGTGTACCCCGTCCGGTATGGGGTTACCGGGGCCCCACCCTGGAGCCAGGCCTGGGGGAGGGGCTCGAAGGCTAGCGTCTGGTGGCAGGGTTTCCACCCATGGGACCCGGCCAGGCTCAGCCCGAAGGAGTTACATGGGTCCGCCTTCCAGTGGGCTCACCACCTGCAGGAGGGATCATGGGGGTCCGGTGCTATGTGGATTAGGTGGAGGTCAAAGGCGGAGACCTTGGCGGACTGATCCCAAGCTTTCCGGCTGAAATGATATTGTTTCTTCCTTATTTGGAACAACTTTTGGATATTTGCGGGCAGTGATAGATTCTTCACTTTAAACATTATTACTGCAGTTTTAAAATCAACCAGATCTTTCAACTTGAGAGCTTTTAATTTAACAAAAAGTGGGTTTGGGATAGGCTCCAGCCCCCCCGTGACCCGAAAAGGATTAAGCGGAAGAAGATGGATGGATGGATGGATGGATGGATGGGTTTGTTGGTTCCCTCTAAGCAGCTTTATTATTCTAATAGCTCTCTTCTGAAGCATAAAGACTGGATATATGTTTTTTATGTATTTCCCCATACTTCAGTACAATATGTCATGTATGGGAGTATTAATGAATGATACAAAGTACATAATGTGGGTTGATTCAGCAAATATTTCACTCTGTATAGTATTGCAATTGATTTGCATATTTTACCTTTAATATAATTAATATGTGACTTCCAACACAGTTTATTATCAATTATTATGCCAAGGAATTTAATTTTGGATACCCTTTCAATCTCTACACCATTTACACTGAGTTTAGATACTGAGTTGTTGTGATGGTGTGAAATAACGTTATCAATAAAAGTTTAGCCACCGCTGTGTCGCCCTGGTTTCAAGTGTTGGTGGTGTTTCGTGCTTGTATTGCTAAAATATAAAAGGAAGCAGTACAGTGGGTCTCAAATATTTGTAATGTGTTCTTTTACTTGATAAGTTTAAAGATGAAATACTATAGACTACACATATAAACTAAATTCTAATGGTGACTGAACAACTCCCATTCCCCAAAGTGCAAGATACACTATTATGACTATAACTCATAAAGGATCACAGAAATGATCTGATAAAAAATAAATAAGCAAGCGGTTCATTTTACAGTGGCTACTATTGGATGCGCCATTCATTTTCAATTACTCTGTAATTAATATTTACACAAATAAATCTCAGTTTAGTCCCTTTCATATTAAGTGGAAATTGTGCTACTTTAAATTTGGCACTTTACCTATACTTTAACTTAAAAAGCAAAAGATTTGACTATAAAACAAGATGTGTAGCTTATCTGTCAGAATACATTGCTGTGTCGTGTCGTGCCAAATACAGCCATTGTCAGAGCAGATCCAGGTCCGACTCTACAATGAAAATACACACAACTTAAGTACATGCACAGCACGACAGTGCAACATGTAAAAAAACACCTTTTATACCAGGATTTCATCAGATATTATCATCACAAAAAAGCAACATACAAGGATGGACGTAGCATTGAGCTAGGTCATCGTTTAAACACGATTAAGTTTTCGTCTGTCCAAAGTGAACTTTCCACTGCTGGGATAAATAACGTAAAACATGCATATCACATCACTCACCGTCCTCTATATCCCAATATCACGGCTTCAACTGCTGAAGTTGGGTGCTGCCGCGGCTGTACATTCAATTCAATTCCGGCGGCTATGTCTGTTTCCTAGTCCGTCTCCGTCTATTTTCCAGTGTATTTCCATCTGTTTCCCAGTGCAGACTCTGTCTGCTTCCCTCTGGATTCACTCAACAGCCAAAACGCACAGAAAACTCTGCTGGACCGCGGTGTTGATTTCTGCTGATTTCTGTTAAGCCATTCTATCGTTGTTGTTTATATTATCACTTGTTGGCTGGCTCACAGACGAATAATTGCAAATGGCGGCCCACCAGCGATTCTGGAAAGTCAGCGTAATGCCCACTCTCATGAAGCTACGCCCGGACCAATCAGTGGCCTGCAGTGTTTTTACGTAATCGGGATGGTACGCTTGGAACCATCGTCGAGCAGTTCTGAAAAAATAGGGATAGTTCAGAAAAAACAGAACTGAAAGCAGTTACGGTCCCTAATGGAAAAGCGGACAAACCGTGCCGTCCCGTACTGAACCATACCATACTGACCCTAGTGGAAAAGTACCTTAACTTCATCTGAAGCACCACAATCCAGCTCTGCACTGCTTTGACTGGTAGGAAGCTCATGTCAAATAACAAGTTCCAATGACCAACTTTGGTTTTTTCGCTCTCATTTGCAACTTTATAGACATGAGTCTGAGGATTTAGATCGATGACAGTGTAGATTGTTGGTTGTCATTTATCTGCCAACTTCCTCTTTCCTCTCTCTGTCTTATGAGCCAGCAAAACCCTGTCCCCAACATTCAAACCAGTGCCACGGACTCCCTTGTTATAGCAATCAACTTGATGCTTGACAAATTCCTAGTTTGTGTACTACATGAACAATGGCAATAAATCTGATTCTGATTCTGATTCTGATGCTGTTGCTCTTTCGTTGAATGCTGCTGAGCAATGCTAGCAGCTTCATGCAGAGTTGACATCAGTTTCTCAGCATAGGTTTTGGAATCCATCACAGCTGGATCCTTCAGGACCCATTTGAAGACTACATCCACTGGGAGTCTAGGGACTCAACCATACATGAGGTAGAATGGAGCATAGCCAATTGTTTTGTGGATGGTGGCATTGTAAGCAAAGGTCAAGGTTTGTATTTGCTGTGTCCAGCGTTGCTTTGCTGCCAATGGTAGGGCACACAGCATGCTACCAAGTGTTCTGTTGAACTTTTCACTTTGCCCATTCCCCATGTGATGGGAAGCTGTGGTCTGTGATTTTGTGATTCCAGCAAGACTGAGGAGTTCTGTCACTAGTTTACTTTCAAAATCGGCCCCTTAATCTGAATGTATTTGGTCTGGAAAACCATATATGCGAAACATGTGAACCCAAAGTTTCTTTGCAACTTGTTTTGCTGTCTGGTTAACACAGGGAAATGCATGAGCCAGCTTTGTAAAGTGGTCTGTTATGGCCAAGACATCCACTGTTCTTTGCTTGTTATCCTCAACACTCCAAAAATCAATACACACCAACTCCATGGGTGCAAAGGTGTGGATGCTCTCCAAGGGAGCTCGGGCAGCTGGTTTGGGTGTTTTTGCTAGGATGCATCGTTGGCAGCATTTCACATAGTCCTTGATATCTCTCTCCATTTTTGGCCAGAAGAAGCGCTGTTTGGCAAGATGCATGGTCTTGGCCTGCCCTTGATGCCCTTCCAGATCATGCACACCAGAAAGCGCCCTATCACTCAGACTGTCAGGTAGGACAAACTGATACCTTTTCTGCATGGTTAAAGTATCTTTGGTGATCCTGTAGAGGACTCCATCCTGGACTTTTAGCTGACACCACTGCTTGCATAATGTCTGAGCTCTAGGGGTTAACTTGCTTCTCTCCCTTCAGATGGCAGTTTACCCTGCTCCACAAATAACAGGATTTCCCCAATGACTGGGTCCAGTTCTTGGCTTTGCCGGAGCTCTCCAATGGACGAGGCTGGGGGTGTGTCTGGTTCTGCAGATGCCACCTGAGGAAGAGCCTGAATGAACTGCATTGCTCATGACTCTGCAGCCGTCTCCCACTCAAGATGAGCATCATAGATGGCCCTGACATCAAAGGAACTCTGGTTTCTGGCTGACTTAGCCTGTGGCTCACCTGGGGTTGTACAGCCCGAATTATCTGCCTGGAGACACTGAACCTTCCACCGGAAAACATCTTGGATTCCTTCCTCCTTTGTTCCCTCAGCTTCCACCAGAAGCCCTTCATATAATTCACTGAGCAACCGTTGGCTCACAGACTTGGCAAAGGGGTCTCTGCTTAAGGCATCCGCGACAGTGTTCTTTGCCCCAGGGATGTGTCTGAGGCTAAATGTGTATGGGGACAGCTTGGCAGCCCACTGCTGTTCACAAGCATCAAGTTTTGGTTTGGTCATTATATAGGTCAATGGATTGTTGTCAGTCCAAACTGTGAAGGAGTGACCCTTCAACCAATGACTAAATTTTTCGCAAACACTCCACTTGAGTGCTAGAAATTCTAGACAGTGGGCAGGGTACCTCCTTTGTGAGCCTGTGAGGGTCTTACTCGCGAAGGCAATTGGACGGGCTTTAGTTCCACCTTCTGGTATATGGGACAAAACTGCCCCAAGGCCATCAAGAGAAGCATCAATAGAAAGGATCATTGGTCTAGAGAAGTCTGGATGAGTGAAGACTGCACAGTTCAGGAGTTTTTTCCTTAAGACTGATAAAGGCTGACTCACAATCATCAGTCCAGTCTGTGGGCTTGAGCTTTCTGAAAACACCAACGTTATGGTTTAGCTTGCTAACCTTCCCTCTCAGAGGCTTTGCAATGGATGAGCAGTTGGGTATGAAGTGCTGATATAGAACACCATTCCCAAAAATGACTTCAGCCGCTGTATTGAAGGTGTGCTGCCGTCGTTCTCCATTAAATTCATCTTCAACATTTTGTCAATGACCTCAACTTTCTCTGGGTCAACAGCTATCCCATCACCACTCACAATGTGTCCAAGAAATTTGACAGAGCGCCACAACAAGTGGCACTTTTTGGGGCTCAATTTCAGGTTGTGGGTTCTCAGCCTCCGAAGAACAACTTCCAGCCTAGTGAGAGCTTCTTGTTCAGTTGGAGCAAAGACCAGGAGGTCGTCAAGATAGCACAGCAAACTACTAAAGTTTAGATCTCCAAAGATTCTTAGCATCATTCTCATGAAGGATGCCGGGCTGTTACAAAGGCCCTGTGGCATTCGGTTGTATTCATGCAAGCCCAGTGGTGTTGTGAAGGCGGTATACTTTTTGTCTTCCTCATGCACGGGCAAGTTGTAAAAACCTGATGTGAGATCCATCGTGCTAAAGACAGTGTTTCCACCAAGGGCTCCCAAACAATCTGACTGATGGGGCAGGGGATGAACATCTTTGTTGGTCCTCGCATTCAACTACCGAGAAGTCTGTGCATATCCTGAGGTCGCCATTCTTTTTCCAGACCATCACTAATGGAGAAGCAAATTTGCTCACTGACTTTTGAATGATTCCCTGCTCTTCCATCTCAGTGAGGACTTGGTGCAACATCTGGCAGTGTGCTGGTGGGAGTCTGCGATATAGAAGATAGAAGGGACGGTCGTCCATCAGCCGGATTCTGTGCACAAACCCATGGGCTTCTTCACAATCCAGGTGGTGTTTTCACAATACATCGTGATAGCGTTCCAACATTTCCACCAATTGGACCTTGGTGAGGGGGCTCATTTCACAGCGGTCGATGTCAATGTCTGTCAGGCCAACATTTTGTAGTCTCTGTTTTAGGTCAGTGTTGTCAAAATGTTTGTCATGAGTCTCTTTGTCTGCATCATTTTTCTTCTTACAAGAGCCTTGGATCAGTGTGAAATCCTCGACTGCAATGCAGGGAGAAACATCTGCAATTTTGCAGTTCCTTCTTAAGGTGAGAGTTTTTTCAATTCAATTCAATTCAATTCAACTTTATTTATATAGCACCATTTCACAACAACAGTCATCTCATAGCACTACCAACTGTAGGGGGAATCCCCACAGTTGCAGAAAGACCCCAGCAATCAGGCGATCCCCTGTGAGCAAGCACTTGGCGATGGTGGAGAGGAAAAACTCCCTTTTAACAGGAAGAAACCTCCTACAGAACCAGGCTCAGGGAGGGGCAGTCATCTGCTGCGACTGGCTGGGGGGTGAGTGGACAGAGAAGATGAAAAGAACAGACATGTAGAGAGCAAACAGCACGATGGGGACTCAATCTATGGGAGAGAACAAACAGATGTTAATGACCAGCAAAAAAAAAAAATTTCATTGAGAGTGAAGAAAGGAGTGAGGCCCAGTGCATTATTGGAGGTCCCCCGGCTGACTAAACCTATTAGCAGCATAACTAAAGGAGGGTTCAGAAACACATGATCCCTCCCTAATTGTAGGCTATATCAAAAAGGTAGGTTTTAGCCGTATTCTTAAAAACAGAGATCGAGTCTGACTCCCGAATCCAGATTGGCAGCTGGTTCCACAGGAGAGGAGTGAAATTCTCTCCCAATTCAAATTCAGTGAAACTGGTGATCTTCATCGGAATCAAGCCATCTCCCCACAAAGGTGTGACCACTCTGCCAACCATTATGCCCCGAGGAATACATCTAGCAGAGGTGGGCTCCACCAACACTGTGCTCCCAGGTGACTTAGGGATATTGCTTGGTAACTTTCCCTACAGTAGGTATTCTTGTTGGGGGAGTACAGTCACTGCTTGGGTTAGTTTTACTGTACCCACTTTGTCCGGTATGTCTCCACTTTTCCACCTTGTGAGGTTAGCTATCATCTCCAGGAAGTGCTCGCTTTCAGAAGACTCTTGTGCACTGCATGAGATGAGTTTCCAGTAGTTGTCATCCTTTTTTAGACGGTGCAACACTTATTTCAACATGTTAGTGCCTATGATGATGCCATCTTTGTGGCCAGCAACTACCAGGACTGGGACCATGCACTTAACTCCATATAAAGCCAGTTCCATATCATGCATGCACTTGGGGCTCACCTTTAGTCCCCCACAACCCACAAGGACAATGCGCTGTTTCAGGTCTTGCTTTTGGACTGAAACGTTGTCTAATAATGGTCTCTGCTCGGCCTCCTCACTTACCGCACAGGCCATGGATCCCGTATCTAATAATCCTTGCATCTGGGCAGAACCATTAATTAACTGGTGCATGAAATAATTCGCCAAATGGCTCAGCTTTGTGAATGTTTTGAGTGATGGCTATACAGTCCTCTGGCATTGCTCTGCAAACATTAGCATACACCTCTCTCAAGTCTTCATCTCCTTTGAGGGTTGGTTCTTTCACGCCCACATGTCCCCTCTCCAGATGTGAGCTGTCAAGTTTAAATCTGCCCCTCCTTGCTCATCCCAAGGTTGGGTCCTGATGGGACTTAGTGTGGCATTATTTCTTAACCCCCATTGCTGACATTCTCTTTTCCAGTGGCCAGACTTAAAACAGCTCATGCAGAGGTTTTCTTGTCTGCAGTGTATTGTTGTTGAATGGTCAGCAGACTGGCAAACCTTGCATCTCTTTTTAGGAAAGCTTGCTCATTCTTTAATTGGTGCTGCGGACTGAGCCTTCTGTTCCAGCACACAGTCCAGCAGGGTGATAAGGGACTGAATGCAAGCACTCTCTGTCTGTGAAGAGGGTGACCCTCTTGCCATCTGGTTGCAGGTGAGCTCTTTGGGATTAACAGCTTCAGCCTCAGCTGCTGTGGTTTGAGCATGTGCACTAACTTGCTTTGGCTGTGGTGGTCGAATTGCTTTACTTTGAAGTTTTGTCCGGGTTTCTCTCTGACGTTCAATGAGATGTTCTTGTATCTCATTTGCTGTCCACTTCTCAGCTGTTTTAAATTTCTGGACACTTGAGAGTGCTTGGTCAAGACAATGTTTTACAAGCATAATTGTAAGAGGGGTCTTCAATACTTCGCCCCTGTCTCTTCAAACACTCATCTGTCACATTCACAGCTTTATTCAAGTGGATCCAGTAATCCATTGGGCTTTGCCCGGTCAGTGGAAGAGTGCTGTAAAAATCTGCAAGAGGCACGGAAGAATGTTACCTCACTGAAATGTTTTGAGGATATCAAAGATCAGCTTGGGATTCTCAGCAGGCTTTAACGATGGGATGCTGCGCAAGGTAACTTTGACAGCATCTCTAGCCTTTCCGATCAATTTTGACAGTATTTCTTGGGAGTGCTCTTGGGCTGGAATGCCTCTCTTCTTCAGGCAAATGTCCATGATTTCCTCCCATTCATGCACTGTGTATTTATCGCTTCCATCACCCCTGAAGTTTGGTGGCTCTTTGACATCAGCCTGCATGACTAACTTCACCCCAGTTAAGTTTAGCTCTGAGTGGCCTTGTTCCATGTTCAGACTTGGCACACGAATGGGTTTGTCATCTTCGTCAGTTGCTTTCTTTATCTGGCTTGCAATACTCTCTCCAATTTGCTGGGCTAACTGTGTTATAAGTCTCCCGATGTCTGGGGAACTCATGTCAACAGTTTGTGTGTGTTGTCTGGGACGATGTTCACCTGTGTGTGCATGTGTAGAGGAGAATACAGGGTGACCAAATGTACTTAAACCACAAACTGGAGTTGAAGCAACCTCTCCCAAAAGTTGGCCTCACACAAAACACACTACGTTAGCACTCTCATCATAGTCAAATGTTGGCTTTGCATCTTTATCATCAGTCATCTTGTCTAGGTTTGCTTAATCTTAACCAGAATTGATGAAAGGTAAATGAACCGTTTCACACTTGGGGAGAAAATGTACTTACGAGGATATAAAATCAAAAACCAAATTGCACAATAAATATATAGTGCTGTTCAAATCAAAATAAATAAAATGTAACTGAAAAAGGAAATTTGGCTACAGTCCGACATAAACACTGAAAACAAAGATGAACTTTCAAAGCTCTGTGACACCATTAATATATCACAACAGAATTGGCATTTGTTAGATTAAAAATTTTCATTTTTATCACAACATTAGTGTCCTGAATATGTCCCTATTACTTGCAACAGCCATTGGCGATCAGTCTGGCAATGGTCTGAAGTGAAGACATCCGTGTAACAGCACCAATGTAGCCAGAACGGTCTGCCTATCCCGACTACACTGCACTGTGTTCTAGTGCACAATTAGAAGTTGGACACTGACATGACTTGTCGAACTCAGGTTTATTCCTGTGTCAATGCAGAGAGAGCAAAATGCTGTCAACATGGGATTTGTCTTCATAAAACACACCTAACAGGAGAAAAAAAAATCCCATTTCAAACATGTCCTCACATGAAGACAACATGGCGGAAGACGACACCAGAGCCACATTTTAGCTAGCTCTCAAACTCTCTCAAAAATCACTTCACAGGTAAAATAGATGACAAAAACTTGCTTGACTCATCTGCCCAACTGATATCAAGCATAATTTAGCAGTAGTGTACATTTTAACCAAACTAGAATAGTGAATTTTCATTTTATGAACGAACTGCCTTTAATACGTACCTCTCGCAGTCAGGCTCAGCGCAGACTGACGAGAGGGCGGAAATGATAATGCAGCTGTCTAACAACTATGAACCAGTAGAGGGCGCCATGACAACACATTATTCCAAAAATACCAGAACTTAGAGAAAACCAAAACAGGGATTTTGGTGAAACTAATTCACATTATTTAAAGACCACACCAGTAACAAACAAACAAAAAAAAACATATAGGGAACACTGTATAAATTTTTCCATCCGTTACACTTAGGTGAGCAGAACAGAAATCTGCTACCTTTATTGTGCCAAAACAGATTTACTTTGCCAAAAGGAGTTTTATACAGTACCTATGTACTGAATATTGTTGTAAACTCCTCCTGTAATAACTTTGAATACTTTATTAAAATTATTATTTTTTTTTTTACCCATGAAGGGCCCGACAGGATGGGGAATGGGGAAAGGAAGTGTGGGGAGGGGGAAAGAAAAGGGAGAGGGACAGACAAAAAAGACAAACAAATCAACAACTAAAACAAACAGAAGACAGTCTGCTTCTTCCACCAAAGAGGTCTCAACACGAGTCTGGTATCCACATCTGTTGAAGGGGAGACATTTGTGCGTGTGCGTCCGTGTATATGAAAGCATGCGCAAAATAAGTGTGTGCATGTGAGTGGTTTGCTAGGAAACGTACGAAGAGGTCGGCCGCCCGCAGCAACATCCACCCCCCCCCAGAAACTCCCGAGCAGGCAAGGCAGCGCCACCAACCCCCACAGGGCACAGATGTCCAAGGCCAACAAGCCCCAGGAAAGCTAGGCATCCACCCCCCGGAGGGATGATTGAGGAAGACCAGGCCGCTGGCACGGTGGGCCCAAACCCCCAGGCCCGCCAACCCCTCCACCCCACCAGCAGGGCCAACACCAACACCCGCACCCCAGGAGCTGGGAGGCTAGCGCCCTCACCCTCTGGGTTGGATACCGGCCTGCGCCCTCGGTGCAAGCCCCCCCAGGAAACCCCTCCAGCAGGCCCGCCTCCCCCAGCACCACCGCTGCACACTCTGGGGACCCCCACGCCAAAAGAAGCGCCCCCCCCCCGCCGGTCCATCGGAGCCCACGTAGCCGAGTGGCACTACCCCCCTCAATCCAGCACCTCCCAACTAGCAGACACACCCATTCAAACACATTTACACATTTGCTATGAAATGCACCCACATGCACGCACTCACTCTCTCTCACCCACTCCCCCACAAAGTTCCACGCTCGCACTCCCGGATCCACCCATTCTATCTACGCGCTAAATCTCACCCCTCTCGCCCTCAGGGTCACCCATTCTCGCTCACATTCACCCACACACGCACTCTCACTCACACTCTGACCCACTCACATCCATTTGTGCGCTCCCCCACACACTCACCTACCCTCATTCACCCTTATTACTTAGGGTGACCGCAATGTAGATGCAGCGAGTCTGAATGGGCACCAGTGCCCGGCAGCGGCCAGGGAGATCGACGGCTCAGGCCAGCAGCCACCCACTCCAGGGCGGCTGCGGCCATAGAAGCAGACCGCCCACTCCCAACACCCACCCGAGCGGCTATCAGCAGACCACTGCAGGTGCTCCGAGATGCCATCCGACACAAAGTGCCACAAAAAAAACAACCCACTATCACCATCTCCACTCATTGCTCCCTCACTCTTGCTTACTGTCAATTCAGTTCAATAGGGGAAACCCCCATAATTGCAGAAAGACTCCAACAATCAGGCAATAAGCCAGATATCATGCTGCAATCCAGAGAAATTCAGGAACAAATGAGAAACAATGTAACTGAGATCTATCAGTCTGGAAAAGGTTATAAATCCATTTCCAAAGCTTTGGGACAGCAGCGAACCACAGTGAGAGCCTTTATCCACAAATGGGGAAAACATGGAACAGTGGTGAACCTTCCCAGGAGTGGCCGGCTGACCAAAATTACCCCAAGAGCGCAGCAACGACTCATCCAAGAGGTCACAAAAGACCCCACAACAACATTCAAAGAACTGCAGGCCTTACTTGCCTCAGTTAAAGACAGTGTTCATGACTCCACCATAAGAAGGGTGGGGACGGCAGTGGCTCAGGAGGTAGAGCAGGTTGTCCAATAACCACATGGTTGGCGGTTCGAATCCCGCACTCCCCAGTATCCTGCCGTTGTGTCCCTGGGCAAGACACTTCACTGCCAACTGCTTGGTGGGTCTGGAAGCGCCATGTTAGGCAGCATGCCGCCATCAGTGTGTGAATGTGTGTGTGAATGGGTGGATGGCAGGATCTGTAAAGCGCTTTGGTCATCAAGAGATGAGAATAAAAAGTGTTATATAAGTGAACACCATTTACCAAGAAAGAGACTAGGCAAAAATGGCCTGCATGGCAGAGTTCCAAGATGAAAGCCACTGCTGAGCAAAAAGAACATAAAGGCTCATCTCAGTTTTGCCAGAAAACGTCTTGATGATCCCCAAGACTTTTGGGAAAATACTCTGTGGACTGATGAGACAAAAGATGAACATTTTAGAAGGTGTGTGTCCCATTACTTCCGGCATAAAAGTAACAGAGGATTTCAGAAAAGGAACATCATACCAACAGTAAAATATGGTGGCTGTAGTGTGATGGTCTGGGGTTGTTTTGCTGCTTTAGGACCTGGAAGACTTGCTGTGGTAAATGAACCCATGAATTCTGTTGTCTACCAAAAAATCCCGAAGGAGAATGTCTGCATATCTGTTCATGACCTCAAGCTGAAACACACTTGAGTTCTGCAGCAGGACAATGATCCAAAACACATCAGCAAGTCCACCTCTGAATGGCTTAAGAAAAACAAAATGAAGACTTTGGAGTGGTGTCAGAAATTGTATATATGTACAAATATGTTATCATTTCATAATTAGTTTTTAGATGAACTTTTCAGTATTTTTTCCCTTACAATGGCTGCAACAATGCTGCATCAGGAAGGTTTAACTCACCCTGTAACAGACATACCTCAACAGACCGGAATAATCTGTATTTACTTAAAGTTTAGAAACTGGTGTGCAAGAAGTCATGTGCTGACATGGAGTTGTCTTTGTGTTACACAACAAAGCCTGACTGTTTCACAGTCTTATCAGTCACCACAAAGCCTGACTGTTCCACGGTCTTATCAGTCACCACAAAGCCTGACTGTTTCACGGTCTTATCAGTCACCACAAAGGTGCCCATAAAGTTGCAGTAGATGTTTCCTGTGTCTGACCTGCTCAGTATAAAAGGGACGTGCTGGCTTTGTATGGCAGCGCGCATTTCCCATCTGTAATCAGAGGTGTGTTGCTCCTTGTACAAGTAAAAACTTTGAACACATTTTGTGTCTCGAATCTTATTAAGGTACGAACCTAACAGAGTACTATTTTTTTGTGAGTCTTGAGTTTCAGATTCCTGACATGCGTGGTGCCGTGACCCGGATGACCAATATCCAGACTGGGTGAGGACCAGGACAGACTCCAGGTTGAAAACCATGCGCATGGTCTGACTTATAGTCAGCTTTGAAAACCCGCCTTGAGGGAACTCTGTGAGCCTCGTCGGAGTCCTAACTCTGTCTGGTGACGGTCATCCGCACAGAGTCTGAAAAGTAAGTGAAAATTATTTGTCTGATCGCGGAAAGTAATTGTCATTGTTGAAAACCACAGGTCAGCTAAATGCGAGTAATGGTAGTATAAGGTGACGCCCTGTACTTTTCCTGGTGGTTAAAATTATTGTGTGAGCATCTAGTTCCATTCAAAAGGTGAATGCAATAATTTTATGAGGTAGTGTGACGGCGTTTCACGACTACAAGTAAAATGGGCAATTGTACTGGAAAACCGGATAGACAGAAGAGTAAACAGAAAAGGAGGGAGGATGTAGCTCGTAGAACAGTAAAGAATTATAATGATAAACTAAAAGAAGGAGAACAAGTAAAGGATCCGGAGAAATATTTAAATAAATGGGAAAAGGATTTTTCATTTAAACCTACACTTAAAGTGGATGAATGTCAAGTTTTGGTAAAAACGATAGAAATGACATCTAAGGGGGAAAAAAAATAATAAAAAAGGGAATCCCCCACATTCTGAACTTCGATGCGCGAATCTTTGGGCAAATGCGGCTGCAGACACAAAAAATAAAGCAGATGAAGAAAAAAAAAAAAAGAATAAATTGAAAATAAAAACAAACAATGCTGAATTAAATTCCCAAATTAGCGTTGATGGTTCAGCGAATGGTTCCGAACCACCCCCCCCCTATCCTAATACTGATCCTAAGGAGGGTCTATATAGTAAACTTTTGAAAGAAGCATAGCAAGTAGAGGAGGATTTTAAATCAAAAACTGAGGGAGTTGAAATGGGAAATTATCCATATGTACAAAAACCTGTGTCAGCTAATGTAGAGACTGAGATAGAAGATAAGGATGGGAAAAAGGTCAAGGTTTTGAGAAAGGAGGTCCAAGTTGTAACAGTTTACAAACCATGGACCTTAGCAGAAATGCATCAGACAGCCAAAGCTATCCCAAGGCCTGAGGAGGATATAAATGGTTTTGTGGAAGAAATTGATAACATTCTTGAAATGTATGCTCCGAGTCCTGAAGAGATATTAAAAATTTTTAAAGTGGTGCTTGGGAGAAAATTTGATATGTTTTGTGATGATTTAAAGAAACATACATGGGACCCGACTTTTGAGCCTGTGAGGCACGGAGCAGATTTAAGAGTAGCAGTAGCTCAGATATGTCAGGCTGTTAGGGCACACTTTAAACCAGTTACAACCATGTCTGATATATCAATGCTTCGCATAAAACCAAATGAGGATATTCAGGAATATTGGCATCGTTTCATTAAGGTTTACACCTCTACTGTAACAGGAGATCTCGAAGGGAATGACCAAGACCTATTGTTGTTTAAACACACCTTCCTGGATACTCTACCCACTGATTTGAAAGAAGCTATCAAGGTATCGTGTGTTACATTACGAACCTGTACCTTGGAACAATTTAAACAACATGTTTTTCATGTGGCAGATGCAAAGGTAAAGAATAAAACAACTAAGCGAATTCCCCTTCACTTTAGTGCTGAGGAACAGGAAGGACAAGTATATGTAGCTAGAATGGTGCAGGGGGGAGCAAGATTCAAAGCCAGACAGCAAGGTAATGTTAGAAATGGAGAAAACCAGGATGTATGTTTTAATTGTGGCCAACCAGGGCATTGGTGACGTGAATGCCCTATGAACCAGAAATAGGGGACGAGGAAGGTTTAATAGCCTGTCACGAGGAAGAGGCAGAGGAAATTTTCAGGAACAGCCACCAGTGACAGGGCCCTCAGGGGGTCAAGGACAGGGGGGTTGGAGAGCATGACTAACCGACTGTGACAAGCTCTCCCCCCAGGACCGACAGACTATAAGTGACCAACAACGCAGACTGACTGATGTACTGTTTCGACCCCAAAATGATGTGTTGGACTTATCCACGATAACTATGTACTGTAGTACAACATCTGCTCCAACAATAACGCTGTTAATTAATGGTAAAGAGGTTGAGTTCCTCTGTGACACAGGAGCTACTAAAACGACTGTCCGTAAGGCTCCCCCTGGGACCAAACCCACTGGTGAGATGATTAGAGTCCAAAATGCGGGTGGTGGCACCACAACTGAATGTTTATATGGCCCTGTTACATTAACAGATCCCTCTACGGGTTTTATGTGTGTTACAGAGGTAGTGGTGGCACCCTCCTGCCCAGTTAATCTATTAGGACGAGATGCATTATTTAAACTTGATATCACCTTGGGTCCTGATAAAAGTAAGGATGATTACACTGTCCTCAGAAGGGTAAATACCCTTTTTGTGGACAGTGAAGAACCTGATGAACATGGATGTGGGACTTTGTACTGTTACAGTTTAAAAGATGGGAGTGCGACCGAAACTGCAATTTGTATTGAAAGTGCCAGACATTTGTCTAGCGTGCTGCCATCTAATGTGATACATGATCTGCACGGTCCGAAACCTCTGCATGTAACTATGAAATATGTGCACTGTTATCAACCATTTGATTGCCCTCTTGCTGAAAAACTGTATGAGCTCCCACGCATTACTGTCACTTCCCACAAATTATATTTTACGGAGGAGGGAGTGGCAGCATTGGAGATCTCACTCCCTCCGCCTGTGCGCTTGTTATTTTCTGGTGACACACCACTACATATGTCCCTATGGGGACCTGCGGATTATTTTTGGGCCGATGCAGGTCATGTGGTAGAAAAAGGACAAAAAGCTAGTGATTGGCAGTCTACTGCAACCAAAAGGATAATGTATTCTCCCTCAACTAAACTGTACTCTACTCATATGTACATGACCATGGAGGTGACTTTTGATATCCAATATTTATGTGGCAACGAATACCCACCCAATGTGTTAGGGGTGATTCCAGATCCTGAACGCATAGTTGTGACTTGAGAAATGCAATTTCTGCCGGACACATTGTGGTCCAAAGGGAATGCAGACGTTGGTAAATTAAAAAATGCTACTCCCGTAATAATAAAGTCAAATGGGAGAGGATTTCCTTATAAAAGACAGTACCCACTGAAGCCTGAAGCTCTCGAGGGAATTAGACCAGTCATTGCTGACCTTTTAAAGAGTGGTGTGATAGTTCCATGTCCTGACTCTCCAGTGAACACTCCATTATTCCCTGTTAAAAAGGCTCCACCTAGTGTTGGCTGGAGGTTAGTGCAGGATTTACAAGCAGTTAACGCTGTAGTGGTATCCAGGGCTCCTCTGGTCCCAGATCCACATACTTTGCTTAATACTGTAGGACATGATTCATCAATATTTTCTGTCATAGATCTCAGCAATGCATTTTTTACCATACCAATACATGAGGACAGTCAGTTTTGGTTTGCATTTACATTTGATGGTAAAAGATACACTTATACTAGATTGCCCCAAGGATATTGTGAGAGCCCCACTATTTTTTCCCAAGAAATGTCATCATTGATGGCTAAGTTTGTTCCACCTGCAGGATCTAAAATTCTTCTTTATGTAGATGATATTTTGGTTGCATCCTCAAGCGAGGCACAGTGTAAACAAGATACCATTGCCTTGCTCCACTTCCTCTCCGAAAATGGATTGAAGTGCAGCAAGAAAAAGCTACAGTTTTGCAAAAAGGATGTTAAATTTCTTGGACATACATTAACATCTGAGGGTAAAATGTTGGAAAAGGATAGAGTGAGTGCAATACAAAATTTACCCTTGCCACAAACAAAAAAAGAGTTGATGTCTCTTTTAGGCACCCTGAATTACTGCAGGCAATGGTTGCCAAATTTTTCCCAACACACTGCACCATTGTATGCACTACTTCGGGAGCCCCAGGGTAATCTACACTCAAAAATTCAGCTTAATGCAGAGCATGTGGCAGCTATTGATTTTTTGAAAACTATGCTTTCAACTGTGTGTGCCCTGCATATTCCAAATTATGAAGAGCAGTTTCATCTCTTCTGTGATGTAGTAAACGGACATATGTCAGCAGTTTTAACTCAAATACATGCAGGAGATTATAAGCCTTTGTCATATTATTCTAGAAAGTTAGATCCAGTCGCTACAGGTCTCCCACCATGCATGAAAACTGTTGCCGCAACCGTTGACGCTGTAAATGTTGTTTTAGACATTGTTTTATATCATTCTTTGATTGTACATGTGCCACATGCTGTTGACATGCTTCTATCAGAACATGGACAGACTATGCTATCAAATGCTAGGTGTTTACGCTATACTATGACACTGTTGTCTCAGCCGCACCTCACATTTGTTAGATGTACTTCATTGAACCCTGCTACCCTGCTGCCCTCTAGTAGTGACACCACTGATGCACCAGACCATGATTGTGTGCAGCAATCATTGAAGGAATTTCTCCCACGCCCTGATTTGTCACAAACATTACGCCCTGACTCCCTCTGGCTTTTCACCGATGGTTCATCTGTGAAACTGCCAGACGGATCCACATCAACTGCGTATGCTGTAACTACTTTAACTGAAGTTTTGATTGTTGAAAACGTACCTCAACCAGCTTCTGCTCAGAAAGCAGAACTGTTGGCACTGATTGCTGCTTTAAAATGGTCAAAGAACATTGATGCCACTATCTGTATAGACAGCAAGTATGCATTTAATGCTGCACATACTCATACAGCTTTATGGCAGCTTAGAAGTTTTAAAACATCTACTGGCAAACCAACACAACATAGTGATCTTTTACAGATTTTGACACATGTTTTGAAATTGCCAAAGTCATTGTCTATTGTTCACTGCCCAGCGCATACAAGGGGTAGTGATTTATTAACCAAAGGTAATGCATTGGCGGACCATGTGGCCCGGTGCGCTGCTGAGGGACACGGAGCAACAATATACCTCACAGCACCTAACAATGTAGATATTACTGTGTTGCTTGACGCACAGAAGGAAATGACTATGCCCCCTGGAGCAATTGTTTCAAACAATGGAATTTATTGCACTACTGATGCTCATGACAGTGGCCATGTGTCCACAGGAGGAATGAAGGCACAGGCTGAAAAACATTTTTTCTGCCCAGGAATTTTGAAAGAAATGAAAAAAGTGTGCCAACAATGTTTAATCTGCATACAAAACAATGCACAAGGTGCAATGAGGACGAGACATGGTAGTTTCCCACCACCTAAAATGCCCTTTTCTCAATGGTGTATGGGTTTTATTGATCTATCTAAAGTGGGACAACTGCAGTATTGTCTGGTCCTCATTGACACCTATACTAAATGGACAGAAATTCATCCTACAGCAAAGGCAGATGCTAAATTTGTTTGCAAAGTTTTACAAAACAACATATTTCCCACGTTTGGAATACCGGAGACCATTTATGCAGATAATGGCACACACTTCACAGCACAAATGGTTAAGGATCTTACTTCTGCCGTTGGAACACAGCTGAAGTTTCACACTGCTTATCACCCACAAAGTGCAGGTCTAGTGGAAAGGAAAAATGGTACTGTTAAGCAAATGCTAAACAAAGTAATGCATGACCAACGAATTTTATGGCCTAAAGCATTAACTGTAGTGAAGCTAACCATTAACACCATCCCAGAAAAGAAGAGTGGGTTATCTCCATTTCAATGCGCCTTTCATAGGCCCTATATTCTACCTGACCTACTCCCATTAACTGCCACTAACCCTTATAAGACTCTTGGAGAGCATTTGAAAGAATGTAAACAAATGAAAGATTATGTTGAATCTGTCAGATCTTTCTCTACTCCACAGGAGGGCCCAGAAAATTCCCTCCAGCCTGGTGATTATGTCTTCATAAAGAACCATCACCGACAGAATTGGAATTCCGTGAGGTGGCTTGGACCATACCAAGTATTATTGACCACACCTACCGCAGTGAGGATTGCTGAAAGACCTTCTTGGATTCATCTGTCACATGTTAAAAGACTTCAGGTGCCCCTTGGTGACCTCCAGCCACCCCTAGGGTAAGTCCGGTTACAAAGGGGAGTCTAGTCCTTTTAAGGATAAGACTCGTCTCAAACCCGGTGAAGACAGTGACCCGAGTCTATAGGCACACTCCCAGGGGAATCAGGCACCATGGTAATCCTGAGACTGACTCTGACCTTCTTGAGCATCCCGCTATTGGTCCTCATCATTATCACCTCACCACCCTTGAGAAGAGATAATAGGAATATAGAGGAACATGTCACAGAAACACTGTTTATGACTAATCAGTGGTATCAGTATATGTTCCTCAATGCTTGTCTGACAAGAGGAAACGGCAGTTGTTGGGCTTGTTCTTTGTTGCCTTTAACCACTAAGGGACCAATCCTAAAGGCTGAACCCTTTCCTATAAACGTGTCTGACTGTATACTAGAGATTTCAGCCTGGGGATTCCTACCCGATATTACCATGAAAAATCATGATAACACCTCTTATCAAATGACATGTCCTGATCAGATTATGGCTATGAATGTAACACAACCATTAACTAGATTTGCCTTTACAAAGAAAAATGTGACTTTCCCAGCATGTGTGTATTCAAATGGTACCACGGCGTTGGGGAAACTTCTTCCACGACAATGTTTAACAGTGTTGTTACCTTGTACCTCACAGTGCAGCGGAGCAACAGATTGTTCTTTTACACCTATATTACCTAGTCCAAGGTATAGATCACAAAATTACACTGTCAGGAAGACTAGCATTACGGGCACAGTTCAAAGTAATGGCACCTATGTTATCAAAGAAGTTCATTGGTTATGTGGTTCTAAACTCTACGCTCAACTACCTCCCAATTGGGGAGGAATTTGTGCCCCAGTGACTGTTACTGATGGATCATTTGTTCTCTACTCTGATGACAACTCCTCAGGACACGCTAAGAAGAAAAGAAGTATTCAGTCCCTTTTTAGTGCTGCTGGACTTACTGTCCCACAGAAATATAAATTATGGACACTGGGTGACAAGGTTGGACATTCAATTTTCGCCCCATATGGAGTTGGCCAGTTAATGACAAAATTTGAAGAAATGAACTACAAACTGTTAACGTTTGTTAATGCCACTACTGTTGCTTTGAAGGTTTTATCCAATGTAACTGAACAGACTAGAGTTATGGTTATGCAAAACAGAATAGCATTGGACCTAGTTTTAGCCTAAAAATACACATACAAATACACATACACATACACAAAATACACATACACCTCCTTGGACACCGTCCAAGGAGGTGTATGTGCTATGTTTAACGGGTCCTGTTGCACTTACATTCCCTCTGACTCTGAAAGTATGGATACCGCTATTACCGTCATGGAACAAGTGCAGCAGGCAATCATGAATGATTATGATGAGAAGCTACAATCTGGTTGGTTAGACTGGTTATTCACAGGAAGTTGGTGGCAGGTGCTTCTTAAAGCCTTTATGCCTTTTATTATAATAATGATATGCATGTTTCTGTCATGTTGCGTTGTGATTCCCTGTGTCAAATCAATGATGTCTCGCGCTCTGTCTCAACATACATTTATGATACAACAAATGTTCCAAGACCAATACACTCCTTTAAATACCGAAGAGGTGGATAACAATGATAATTGTGCTCCTGTTTAAATTTGGAAATGATACTCTATGAAGACAATGTAGAAAATCTTTTGAAGTTACATTGTTCTGATGTCTGTATGTGATAAAAATTATGAACTGATAAACAGGAGGAAATTGTCAGAAATTGTATACACTACCGTTCAAAAGTTTGGGGTCACCCAGACAATTATTTTGTGTTTTCCGTGAAAAGTCACACTTATTTACCACCATGAGTAAAATGAATAGAAAATATAGTCAAGACATTGACAAGGTTAGAAATAATGATTTGTATTTGAAATAATAATTTTTTCCTTCAAACTTTGCTTTCGTCAAAGAATCCTCCATTTGCAGCAATTACAGCATTGCAGACCTAACATGATTGCACAAGGGTTTTCTAATCATCCATTAGCCTTCTGATGCAATGAGCAAACACATTGTACCATTAGAACACTGGAGTGATAGTTGCTGGAAATGGGCCTCTATACACCTATAACCAGACATTTGCAGCTAGAATAGTCATTTACCACATTAGCAATGTATAGAGTGTATTTCTGATTAGTTTAAAGTTATCTTCATTGAAAAAAAGTGCTTTTCTTTCAAAAATAAGGAAATTTGTAAGTGACCTCAAACTTTTGAACGGTAGTGTATATGTACAAATATGTTATCATTTCATAATTAGTTTTTAGCTGAACTTTTCAGTATTTTTTCCCTTACAATGGCTGCAACAATGCTGCATCAGGAAGGTTTAACTCACCCTGTAACAGACATACCTCAACAGACCGGAATAATCTGTATTTACTTAAAGTTTAGAAACTGGTGTGCAAGAAGTCATGTGCTGACATGGAGTTGTCTTTGTGTTACACAACAAAGCCTGACTGTTTCACAGTCTTATCAGTCACCACAAAGCCTGACTGTTCCACGGTCTTATCAGTCACCACAAAGCCTGACTGTTTCACGGTCTTATCAGTCACCACAAATGTGCCCATAAAGTTGCAGTAGATGTTTCCTGTGTCTGACCTGCTCAGTATAAAAGGGACGTGCTGGCTTTGTATGGCAGCGCGCATTTCCCATCTGTAATCAGAGGTGTGTTGCTCCTTGTACAAGTAAAAACTTTGAACACATTTTGTGTCTCGAATCTTATTAAGGTACGAACCTAACAGAGTACTATTATTTTGTGAGTCTTGAGTTTCAGATTCCTGACAAGTGGCCTAGTCAAAGTCCTGACCTGAATCCAACTGAGATGCTGTGGCATGACTTTAAAAAGGTGGTTCATGCTCAAAACCCCCCCCAGTGTGGCTGAATTACTACAATTCTGCAAAGATGAGTGGGCCAAAATTCCTCCACAGCACTGTAAAAGACTCATTACCAGTTATCGCAAATGGTTGATTGCAGTTGTTGCTGCTAAGGGTGGCCCAACAAGTTATTAGGTTTAGGGAGCAATCACTTTTTCACACAGGACCATGTAGGTTTGGATCTTTTATTCCCTTAATAATAAACACCATCATTTAAAACTGCATTTTGTGTTTACTTGTGTTCTCTTTCTCTAATATTAAGATAAGATAAGATAAGATAAGATAAGATAAGCCTTTATTAGTCCCACAATGGGGAAATTCCAGGATTGCAACAGCACAGGGATAGCAACACTCAGAGCAATAATTTACAAGATAAGAAAATAAGAGCAGTGAATATACAGTACATATGTACACATAAATAAATAAATGTATACAGTATATACACAGTGCGGAGCATTGTAGTTAGATGGAATAAACAGCATAACCGTCTATTTAGTTGCCCCACACAGTATGACTATGTACCCATACATATTGTCACCCTCCGTAGCGATTGATATTGTCCTAGTTGTACACTGGAGGGGACCATTTTGTGTAAGTCTGTTGCGTCTTTTGCATTCAATACTATTAGGTCGTCACGTTTTTTGCTATCTCTGCACGCAGCCCTGCTTAGGTTATAAAATCTGACAGCTGTAGGTAGGAAGGACCTGCGAAATCTCTCGGTCGCGCACCAAGGATGATGTAGCCTATTGCTAAATGAGCTCCTCAGTGCGTTCAGTATGTCCTGCATAGGGTTGGACTCGGACTCCAGCAGAGATGATAGCTTAGCCACCATCCTTCTCTAGCATATCTCCTCCACTGGGTCAAGGCGCTGCCCCAGGACAGAGCTAGCTTTCTTCATCAGTTTGTTCAATCTCTTCCTATTGGCTGCTGTGATGCCACTGCCCCAGCAGACCACTCCAAAAGTGATGGCCGATGCCACCACCGAATCGTAGAATATCTTCAGGAGCACCCTTTGTACACCAAAAGACCTGAGCCTCCTCAGTAGGAACAGCCTGCGCTGTCCCTTCTTGTAGAGTGCGTTGGTATTGTGTGACTGGTGTAGTTTATTGTTCAAATGAACACCCAGGTACTTGTAGGATGTCACCATTTCAATGTCTGTTCCCTGGATGTTTACTGGTGCTGTGAGGGGTTGTCCTTGCCTGCGGCAGTCCACCACCAGCTCCTTAGTTTTTCTCGCGTTGATCTGGAGGCAGTTCCGATGGCACCAGTCCACGAAGTCCTGGATAAGTCCTCTGTACTCAGCTTCATCTCCGTTGGAGATGAGGCTGACAATCGCAGTGTCGTCAGAGAACTTCTGTAGATGGCAGTGTGTTGTGTTGTGCGAGAAGTCCGCAGTATAAAGGGTATTTAAATGTTGTTTGATGATCTGAAACATTTAAATGTTAGCTCCTCTCCTGTGGAATCAGCTGCCAATCTGGATTCGGGAGTCAGACTCGATCTCTGTTTTTAAGAATACGGCTAAAACCTACCTTTTTGATATAGCCTACAATTAGGGAGGGATCATGTGTTTCTGAACCCTCCCTTAGTTATGCTGCTAATAGGTTTAGTCAGCCGGGGGACCTCCAGTAATGCACTGGGCCTCACTCCTTTCCTCACTCTCTATGAAATATTTTTTTTTTGCTGGTCATTAACATTTGTTTGTTCTCTCCCATAGATTGAGTCCCCATCATGCTGTTTGCTCTCTACATGTCTGTTCTTTTCTTCTTCTCTATCCCCTCACCCCCCAGCCAGTCGCAGCAGATGACTGCCCCTCCCTGAGCCTGGTTCTGCTGGAGGTTTCTTCCTGTTAAAAGGGAGTTTTTCCTCTCCACCATCGCCAAGTGCTTGCTCACAGGGGATCGCCTGATTGCTGGGGTCTTTCTGCAACTGTGGGGGTCCCCCCTACAGTTGATAGTGCTATGAGATGACCGTTGTTGTGAAATGGCGCTATATAAATAAAGTTGAATTGAATTGAATTAAATGTGACAAACACATGAAAAAATGAGAAGTCTGGAAGGGGGAAAACACTTTTTCACACCACTGTAAATAAGATCTAAACCACTGCATTGAAGTTCCATTAAGTCCAACAAGGTGTTCTAGTCTATCAAGTAAAATATTCTGATTGATAGTATCTAAAACTGCACTAAGGTCCAAAAGGACAAGTATAGAAACATGTCCATTATCTGATGCCAGAAGGATAAGTCAGACCTTAACTAAAGCTTTTTCAGTACTATGATGGATTCTGAAAACAGATTGAAACTCTTCAAATAAACCATTTCCCTGCAAGTGGTCAAATAATTGCATAGCAACAACTCTTTCTAAGATTTTTGAAATGAAGGGCAGATTAGAGATTGGTCTATAGTTAGCTAAAACTCCTGGATCCAGCATTGGCTTTTTAAGTTAAGGTTTAATTACAGCTGTTTAAAAAGCCTGTGGTACATGGCCTGATGTTAATGAAGAATTGATTGTTTGAAGAATAGAGCTACCAATAAATGGGAAGACTTCTTTAAATAACCTGGTAGGAATAGGGTTAAGTTGAAGGCTTGAAGACAAGATGAAAACAAGTTAAAGGCTTGGATGAGGAAATTATTTTATCCAACTCTAAAAGGTCAATTGGACTAAACTCATCCAAACAGATATCAATTGAAGGAGTTGTAGTTACTGTTTTCACGTTAACGGTTGGAAGAATCTTATCTCTGATAGATGAAATTTTATTATTGAAGAAGTTCATTGATAGAAAAATTCCATATTATTATTATTATATAATCCTTATATTATTCCATGACTTTCCTATCTCATGTCTGATGTTTATATGTGTATTCCATGTAGAATAAGTTCATATATTCCTCTATATTATTCTTTCATATTATATGTCTGATATATTTTTGGTGCGTTTCTGTGAGCAATTATTCTCTGTGACCTTCATGTCCCAGAGTCTTGAGTGGATGTGCGTGTGAATGCTGAGAATGCATGTCAGCAGAGACGTAAAAGATGACCCAGGCTACACTGATAATCTCTGTTTTTATTGACTCGCTCTGCTAAGTTTCTATGACTGAGGAATGTGTTAAAACTCCCAGTTTATGAAGATTACATTTATAGACACTCTGCCTGTCTTCAAAGATGCCACAATGACGTCTCCTTCTTTGTTTATCTATCCTGTGTCACGACTCGCCACTCATCATCTGCCTCAGCTGCGCGCACACCTGCGCCTCGTCAGCTGCGGGCTATTTAGCCCACTCAGCCCTGTGCAGCGGTCTGGAGCCGTCTGTTCGCTCCGTTCTGGTCGCGGGCTGCAGTACTTGGTGGACTGGGAGGGATTCGGTCCTGAATGGAGGTCCTGGGTGCGCTCTTCCTTGGTGTTGGACAGGAGTCTCATCACGGAGTTTCACCGGGTGCATCTGGACAAACCAGCACCAGGAGGCGCTGCTGGGGGGGGGGAGTACTGTCATGACTCGCCGCTCATCATCTGCCTCAGCTGCGCGCACACCTGCGCCTCGTCAGCCGCGGGCTATTTAGCCCACTCAGCCCTGTGCAGCGGTCTGGAGCCGTCTGTTCGCATCGGCACTTCTTCGCGTTAGGATCATCTCCAGATCGTCAGCGAGACTACGCTTCATTGTAAGCATTCCTTACCTTTCCCAAGTCTTCTCCCCTGTGCACAGGTGGATTCCCTGGCGGCAGATACCCCGTCATCGCCACCCAATCCTCACCATCGTCACAGGCTCTGCAGGGCGCTGTCTTCCGGGCTTCTCCCTTGGCCAACGCCAGCCACCTGCCACCCACAAGTAAGCAACACACAGCTCATTATTCCTGTTCAGCTGTGGTGCCCTTTACCCCTGTCCTCTGCTCTCTCCATAGGGTTGTCTGGTTGTACGGCGCACTGCTCTGCTTCCTGTGCATCAGCGTTCACCCTCAACACATACACATATCTCACACATCCATCCAGACACACCTGCTTGTTGAATAAAGCTGTTAAGTTTATCCTGAGCCTGCGTGCGTGTTTCCTGAGCCGGACATTATGTCAGTACGGCTCCAGCAGAGCGGCTCAGCAGACAGCGGGCTCGCACACCATCTTTCCACCCTCGAGGCTCGGGTGGATTTAATAGCCCACCAACAGCAGGTGATATTGAACCAGTTGGTAAACATCACTCACCGGTTAGACCGCTTGGACCCCCAGCAGGCGTTCTCCTCTGCTCGTCAGGGTGGGGTAGCTCCTGCCGCTCCGGTGGCCGGCCAGTATGCCGCGGGAACGCCAACCCGACTCACACCAATCCCAACCTCCGCCCGCTTCAGCGGGAAGCTCGGCAGAGCACGGGGGTTCATCATGCAGTGTGAGTCGGTGTTTCTGCGCGTTCCCGGGGATTTTCCCTCGGACCACAGCCGGATTGGCTATATTGGTAATCTTCTGGAGGGGCAAGCGCTAACTTGGGCTTACGCCGTTATGGCGAAGCCCAGTTACGCAAACCTCTCCTACAGCCAGTTCGTGCAGAGCTTTCTTGAGGTGTTCGACCATTCCCGGCGTGATAGCATCCTCACTGACCGTCTCCTTGGCCTCCAACAGGGAAGCCGGTCAGCGGCGGACTACGCTATCGACTTCCGGGTCACAGCGGAGGAGGTAGGCTGGGGTTAGGCGTCACTCTGTGGCATCTTCCTCTGCAGCCTCAGCTCGGGTCTGAGGGATGAGCTGGCCGGTTGAGACCTTCCGGAGACGCTCTCGGAGCTAATCTCCGTAACTATTAGTTTGGATAACAGGCTGCGTGAACGGTCCACCGAGTGGAAGTTAATCAGCCGCTCGCATGGAGGCTCCGTCCGCACGCCTCAAGGCCGCCCCCTGGCATTACCTTCTCCGGAGTCCTCCGAGGAATCGGAGGCAATGGTGGTTGGTCGGTCAAGGCTCCCCCTAGCGGAGAAACAGCGCCGCCGGGAGTTGGGCCTCTGCATGTATTGCGGAGGCAATCAACATACCGTGGAGCATTGCCCGGAGAAACCAAACGGGGAGGTCCGCGAGTCACTGTAGGGGGCCTCGCAGACTCTAACCGGTCAAATCCCCTCACAAGTCTATCACTGCCCATTCAATTTTGTCACAACGCCACGGGGCACCTCACACACGCACTGGTGGACTCAGGAGCAGAGCGGATCTTTATTTCTAAGAGCCTGGCAACCCAATTGGGCATCCCCTGCCACCCTCTGGCCGCTCCTCTCAGCCTGGTCACCCTCTCCCGTGCGCCCCTTGGACAAGTGACTCATCGCATCCAGCCGGTCCCTGTTATTATCTCAGGTAACCACTGGGAGGATCTCACCCTGTACGTTCTGTCCTCCTCTGTGTCACCTGTCATCCTAGGGTACCCCTGGTTGCGTCTGCACAACCCTGTGCTGGATTGGCAGACAGGAAGAATCGCCGCCTGGAGTTCCTTGTGTATGGGTACCTGCCTACAGTCCGCAGCCTGCGCCCTGTCCTCTCCCCCTCCGGCCAAGGACGCCGCGCCTCCGGATCTCTCTCTGGTGCCCTCGGAGTTCCATGACCTGGGTCTCGTATTTAGTAAGTCCAGGGCGATGTCTCTTCCTCCTCACCGGCCCTACGACTGCGCCATCAGAATCAGAATCAGAATCAGAATCAGAATCAGAATCAGAATCAGCTTTATTGCCAAGTATATTTACAAGTAAACACACGAGGAATTTGACTTGACATTGGACGCGCACGTTAGGCGCATCCAATGACGCGTCGCCATACAAGGCGCCTGTCAACAGTGGAGGTAAAGAGGGGAGGGGAGGGAGAGGAAAACACAATAGGAGAGAGAAAAAACATAGTAATCAGAATAAACGCTCGTATATGAGCCAAATTTTGACTACACAGAAAAAAACCCCTCATGCATTAGCAGACAATAGATACAATCACACAGCAGAGGGAGGGAGAGCAGTGTGTGTATATTTGCATGTCATTGTGTAGTGTGAGTGTAACAGTTGTTAGTGGGCAGCAGAGGGCGCCTCCAGGCAGTGGATAGATGTTATAACCATGTGACTTATAAACAAGACCAGAGATCAGAGTCTGTCTCTCTTTTCCTCTTCCTTGCAGAAGGCACATGGGCATTGTCCTCGAGAGACCAATCCGCTGACGACAACAACTGATTGTTGATGTATGGGTAGACATAAGCCACTTCTCTGGCGTTATCTTATCAAGGAGGAATGTAAACAAGGGTACCAAAACACAAGGTCAAATCTGCACAGTGCACTCAGAGAATAAAAAAATTTCTCTCTCTTCGATTCTGTGCTTCAATTTCATACAGGCTTGAATCATACTTTAGATCATTCTCTGGAGAGCACTCAGCGATCCACAGATGTTATCCACCTACCGAAACATAGGTAAAACATGTCCAGAGAGTTCGTTCTCTCTTCAATGCATGCCAGGTAGTAAATTCCATGTTAATCCTGCCGCTGACAGTCAGTGCTCCCCCCAGCTGGACGAATTGTTGAATTTGTTAAGGGAGCTACGCCGGGGTCCGCATTTGATTAGCTCACCCAGATAATTTCGATACACTAGGAAAACTCCAGGGGCCAAAACAGAAGATCCTGTGATCAGTTCAATCTCAGTCGAATCACACAGACACATGAGTTCCAATGCCATGAGTCTCCCTTGGGTTCCCCCTGACCCGCTTCTTCTTTTAAAGGTGACAATCGCATATAAGCCGCTTTCCAGATCCATAATTTCCATTTGGATTAAGATTCAGCCAGGAGAAGAGTGACATTGCAAGCTGGGATCAGAAGGGAGAGGATTAGGAGGGAGAGGGAAGAAAAGCGTCTGCTCTCTCTCAGAAGCGGAAGTAGAATCCGCGTTGTCATCAACGTCCGCCCGGGGGCGCCCCTGCCTTCTGGACGCCTCTACAGCCTGTCAGCGCCGGAGCGAGAGGCAATGGATAGTTACATCAAGGAGTCACTCAACGCGGGAATCATCCGTCCCTCCTCGTCTCCGCTCGGCGCAGGGTTCTTCTTCGTGTCTAAGAAGGATGGGTCACTCCGCCCCTGTATCGATTTTCAGGCCCTGAATGACATCACGGAAAAGGACCGTTACACCCTGCCTTTAATGGACACTGCCTTCCACTCCCTCCAGGGGGCGACCTGGTTCACCAAGTTGGATCTCCGCAGCGCATACCACCTCGTCCGGATCCGAGAGGGGGATGACTAACTAACTAACTAACTAACCTGCACTTATATAGCGCTTTTCTAGTCACAAAGACCACTCAAAGCGCTTTCATTAATACTAACCCTCTATTCTAAGGGCCTATAGGAAACAGATATCTAGGGACAATTTAGAACAGCCAATTAACCTAAGTGGAAGACGGCCTTTCGAACGCCTAGTGGTCACTTCGAGTATCTGGTGATGCTGTTTGGACTGACCAACGCCCCCGCTGTATTTCAACGCCTAATCAACGACGTCCTGCGTGATTTCCTTGGCCTCTTCGTGTTCGTGTACCTGGATGACATCCTCATCTTCTCCAGGTCACGGGAGGAACACCAGGTTCACGTGAGGCGGGTCTTACAGCGGCTGCTGGAAAACAGGCTGTACGTCAAGGCCGAAAAATGTGAGTTTTACGCCAAGACCACCTCCTTTTTAGGATTCGTAATCTCACACAACCAGGTCCTACCTGACCCCGCGAAGGTCAAAGCGGTGGTTGAGTGGCCCACGCCGACCTCCAGGAAGCAGGTCCAACAGTTTATTGGGTTTGCCAACTTCTACCGCCGTTTTGTGCCCAATTTCGGTGCCATCGTTGCCCCATTGACCCGTCTCACTTCCCCCAAGAACCCCTTCCGGTGGACCGAAGAGGTTGCAGCAGCGTTCCAGGCGTTGAAGACGGAGTTCTCCTCCTCCCGAGTCCTGACCCAGGTTGACCCCGTGCTGCAGTGTTTGGTGGAAGTCGACGCGTCTGATATGGGAGTGGGGGCGGTGCTATCCCAGCGATCACCCACCGACGGGGTCAAGCGACCCTGCGCCTTCTTCTCACGATGTCTGTCTCCGGCCGAGCGGAACTACGACGTCGGAGACAGGGAGCTTCTTGCCATCAAGCTCGCCCTGCAGGAGTGGCGCCACTGGCTGGAGGGGGCTGTGTTGCAGTTCGTGGTGCTGACGGACCACAAGAACCTGGAATACCTTAGATCTGCCAGACGTCTGAATGCCCGCCAGGTGCGCTGGTCCTTGTTCTTCGCCCGGTTCCGCTTCACCATCACCTACCGCCCTGGTTCCAAGAACGGCCTGCCCGATGCCCTGTCCAGGCAGTTTGCCCCCGAGACATCAGAGGAGCCGGGTCATACCATCCTGCCCAGCTCGTGTGTGGTTGGGGCGATTTCCTGGTCCATCAGGGACAAGATCCAGAGGGCGCAGGAGACTGAACCGGACCCTGGCGGCGGACCGGAGGGAAGGCTGTTTGTTCCATCTACTGTCCGGGGGGAGGTCATCCATTGGGTTCACACCTCCAAACTTGCCTGTCACCCTGGTGTTTCCCAGCTAGTGGATCTCCTCCAGCGTTCCTTCTGGTGGCCAGGTCTTCAGAGGGACGCCACCAACTACGTCCAGGCGTGCCCTGTGTGTGCCACCGACAAGTCAGGAAATTCTCCCCCCGCGGGCCTGCTCCAGCCCCTGCCGATCCCAGGCAGGCCCTGGTCCCACATAGCCCTTGACTTCGTCACCGGTCTCCCGACCTCCAACACCTATGACGCTGTGCTGACCATCATGGATCGTTTCTCCAAGGCTGCCCACTTCGTGCCACTTCGGGGCCTCCCAACGGCTCGGGAGACAGCGGATCTTTTGGTTCAACACGTGGTCAGGCTGCACGGGATACCGGTGGACGTCGTCTCTGATCGGGGGCCCCAGTTTGTCTCAGAGGTATGGAGGTGTTTCTGCAACGCCTTGGGGGCCACAGTAAGCCTCTCCTCCGGCCACCACCCGCAGTCCAACGGGCAGTGCGAATGGGCCAACCAGGAGCTGGAAGCTGCCCTACGCTGCGTCACTTCCTCCAACCCGTCTTCCTGGAGCGCGCACCTGGCCTGGGTAGAGTACGCCCACAACACGGCACGGTCTTCTGCCACAGGGATGTCCCCCTTCAAGGCATCCTTGGGATATGACCCACCATTGTTCCCAGAGCAGAAGGGTGAGCTGGCCGTTCCATCCATCCAGGCGCACCTGAGACGTTGTCGGAGTCTGTGGACCAAGGCGCGCGATGCGCTTTTACGCACGGCGACGTGCAACAGCACCACGGCGAATCGCCACAGGAGACCGGCCCCTGCCTACCAGGTGGGCCAACGAGTCTGGTTGGCCTCTCAGGACATCCATCTCAAGGCTGAGAAGAGGAAGTTGGCCCCACGCTTCATTGGTCCCTTCACCATTTCGAAAATTATTAACCCGGTGGCTGTGCGTCTGGCCCTCCCCCCTCCCTCTGCATATGTCCCACCTTCCACGTGTCCAAAATCAAGCCCGTGGTCTCCGATCCCCTCTGTCCCCCGCCCGCGGCGCCGCCCGCGCCTTTGATGATCGACGGCCACCCGGCCTGGAGAGTCGCTTCCAACATGGACTCCCGGCGCCGAGGTCGTGGGCTGCAGTACTTGGTGGACTGGGAGGGATTCGGTCCTGAATGGAGGTCCTGGGTGCGCTCTTCCTTGGTGTTGGACAGGAGTCTCATCACAGAGTTTCACCGGGTGCATCTGGACAAACCAGCACCAGGAGGCGCTGCTAGGGGGGGGGAGTACTGTCATGACTCGCCGCTCATCATCTGCCTCAGCTGCGCGCACACCTGCGCCTCGTCAGCCGCGGGCTATTTAGCCCACTCAGCCCTGTGCAGCGGTCTGGAGCCGTCTGTTCGCATCGGCACTTCTTCGCGTTAGGATCATCTCCAGATTGTCAGCGAGACTACACTTCATTGTAAGCATTCCTTACCTTTCCCAAGTCTTCTCCCCTGTGCACAGGTGGATTCCCTGGTGGCAGATACCCCGTCATCGCCACCCAATCCTCACCATCGTCACAGGCTCTGCAGGGCGCTGTCTTCCGGGCTTCTCCCTTGGCCAACGCCAGCCACCTGCCACCCACAAGTAAGCAACACACAGCTCATTATTCCTGTTCAGCTGTGGTGCCCTTTACCCCTGTCCTCTGCTCTCTCCATAGGGTTGTCCGACTGCACGGTGCACTGCTCTGCTTCCTGTGCATCAGCGTTCACCCTCAACACATATACATATCTCACACATCCATCCAGACACACCTGCTTGTTGAATAAAGCTGTTAAATCTATCCTGAGCCTGCCTGCGTGTTTCCTGAGCTGGACATTATGTCATCCTGGTGTATCGCTGCCCTTTAATTTTTATAATTTGTCTGTTTTTGTTCACCGATTGTGCATCTGCTGGTTCATACACCCGTGAAGAACTATTAAATATCAGGACTCTCACCCCCATGGACCTTCTTCCAGTTTTTTTAGCTCCTGCCGCCGGTCTGATCCATTGTTTGGCCAAAAGAGCTAGACGGCGGAAAAGAGGGAAGAGAGGGGGGATTCTCGCCCGACTACGAAAAAGAGGCACGCGAACAGCCTTGCCTGGCATATTTCTATCCAATGCCAATTCTCTCCTGAACAAGGTAGAAGAATTAAGACTGCTGATGCGTTTCAAGGACCTCGCTTCCTCGTCTGTCATCTGCTTCTCTGAGACCTGGCTTAATGAGAACATTCCAGATTGCGCAATCAGCCTCGAGGGATTTCAGCTGATTCGTGCTGACCGCGTCACAGAGCTGTCCGGTAAGTCTATTGGAGGAGGAGTGTGCTTCTATATTAACAACAGCTGGTGCTCTGATGTAACGGTGATTTCCAAACACTGTTCTCCCGCCCTGGAATTTCTTTTCATTAACTGCAAGCCATTTTATTCCCCGCGGGAGTTCGCCTCATTCATCCTCGTCGCTGTGTACGCCCCTCCCGACGCGGACACGCGCGAAGCTCAGCGCGTGCTCGCAGATCACATCCAACTTACGGAGCGGAACTTTCCAGACTCCCTGGTTATCGTGGTGGGCGATTTTAACCAGAGCAATCTGAGTCACGAGCTCCCCCGCTACAAACAGTGTATTAAATGTCCAACCAGAGGAAATAACACGCTAGATCACTGTTATACTTCAGTAAAGGACGCATATCGCGCTGTTCCCCGCGCTGCGCTGGGACTATCTGATCACGTGATGGTTCACCTCATCCCCACATACAGACAAAGACTGAAACTCACTAAACCTGTTGTGACCACCACAAAGAAATTGACCAGTGAAGCTGGAGAGAAACTGAACACATGCATGGAAATAACTGACTGGGGCATGTTTAAAAGAGCCACACATGATCTTAATGAGTACACAGACACTGTGAACTCGTATATCAACTTCTGTGAGGAGGACATTCTCCCATCGCGCACCAGGGTAAGATATTCTAATGACAAGCCCTGGTTCACAGCTAAGCTCAGACGGATCAGGAAGGAGAAGGAAGCAGCGTTGAAAAGTGGAGACAGGGACTGCTACAGAGAGGTCAAATATCGGTTTAACAGAGAGCTGAGGAGAGCTAAATCTGTGTATTCTGAGAAACTCCAGCAGCAGTTCACTGCTAATGACTCGGCTTCTGTGTGGAGAGGACTGAGGCAAATCACCAACTATCGGCCTCAGGCTTCTAAAGGTCAGGATGACAAAGCCCTTTGTCAAAGACTGTCCCAACATTACGCCCGTTTTGACACCTCGTCAGCTGTGTCCAACTCACCCACTCCACCCAGCTCCACTGCCTCCTCAGCCCCTAATTCATCAAAAGCGGTCCCCCCCCTCCTCCTCCTCCTCCTCCCCCCCTCCCCTTGTCATCAGTGAGCAGGACGTGCACAGACAGTTCTCCAGACTGAACCCGCGCAAGGCCCCCGGGCCGGACGGTGTGTCTCCCTCCACCCTGAGACACTGTGCGAAAGAGCTGGCTCCTGTCTTCACAGACATTTTTAACACCTCCCTTAAGCAATGTCACGTGCCGACCTGCCTCAAATCCTCCACCATCATCCCTGTCCCCAAGAAGCCACGGATTACTGGACTTAACGACTACAGACCTGTAGCGCTCACCTCTGTAGTCATGAAGTCCTTTGAGCGCCTGGTCCTGTCTCACCTCAAGTCCATCACCACACCCCTCCTAGACCCGCTGCAATTTGCCTACCGTGCTAACAGGTCTGTGGACGACACAATCAACCTGGCCCTCCACTCCATCCTGCAGCACCTGGACTCCCCGGGAACCTATGCCAGGATTCTGTTTGTGGACTTCAGCTCCGCATTCAACACCATCCGCCCCGATCTGCTCCAGGACAAGCTGTCCCTGCTCAACGTGCCTGACTCCCTCTGCAGGTGGATCACTGACTTCCTGACGGACCGGAGACAGCATGTGCGGCTGGGGAAGTCTGTCTCAGACTCTGTTAGCATCAGCATTGGATCACCCCAGGGCTGTGTACTTTCCCCCCTACTCTTCTCCCTTTATACCAACTCCTGCACCTCCTCCCACCAGTCTGTTAAGCTGATTAAGTTTGCGGACGACACCACCCTCATCGGGCTCATCTCCAACAGCGACGAGTCCGCCTACAGGGAAGAGGTGGCCCAGCTGGTGTCCTGGTGCAGCCACAACAACCTGCAGCTGAATGCTCTGAAGACAGCGGAGATGATTGTGGACTTCAGGAAAGTCACATCCCCCCTGCCCCCCCTCACCATCACAGGCTCTCCCATCACCATTGCGGATTCCTTCCGCTTCTTGGGCACCACCATCACCCGGGACCTCAAATGGGAGCCAACCATCAGCTCCCTCATCAAAAAGGCCCAGCAGAGGATGTTCTTTCTGCGGCAGCTGAGGAAGCTCAAGCTACCCACCAAGATGTTAGTGCAGTTCTACACGGCCATCATCGAGTCCATCCTCACCTCCTCCATAACTGTGTGGTATGCAGGAGCCACTGCCAGGGACAGACTAAGGCTGCAGCGCGTCGTGCGCACTGCTGAGAAGGTGATAGGCTGCGAGCTCCCATCTCTCCAGGACCTGTACATCTCCAGGACCCGGAGGCGTGCTGGCCGGATCATAGCCGATCCTTCACATCCTGGTCACGTGCTGTTTGCCCCCCTCCCCTCAGGTAGAAGGCTTCGGTCCATTCGGACTAAAACCTCCCGGCACATGAACAGCTTTTTCCCCTCTGCCATCAGACTGCTGAACACTAAGTGACTTTTGACTCTCGTGCACTATGTACAGCAGCTCAACCAGACTCATGTCAATCATCACTGTTTTTCTGTTGCATTATTGACTGCACTATGTGGTACTTCACATTATCTGCTACATGCTAATTTTTTAAAAACTGCCTTGACTAGTACTACTCATTATTACTAGTATTATTATTATTATTACTTATTATTACTTATTTTTCTACACTTATTGCACGTTTCTAGTCCTTTAGTTTTTTAGTTTATCCCTTTTTCTCATTATGTTTTTAATGTTGCAGCATGGCACCGAGACAAATTCCTAGTTTGTGTATTACATGAACAATGGCAATAAATCTGATTCTGATTCTGATTCTGATTCTGATCCTGAAGGGCTATAAAAATACCGAGCTCAGAATGAATGGTCAGAAAGGTGCATGAACGGCTCTGTGGGTGGTTGAATGTACACTTTCTCCTGGGCCAGAAAATAAATGGCTCATAACTCAGAATCCGCCTATTGAATTTTTGACTCAGTCTCATTTAATTAAATTTTATTTGAACATTTGGCACAACAAACAGGGACCCAGATAGCTCCATCCTTCCGGCACCTCTGCCCAATTTCAGCGAGTGCACAGCTGAGGCAAGACCTTCCCAGGCTGAATCCAACAACTCAGTGTTACTGCAGTGGGTGTCACCATGGGATGAGACGCCGGGTCGGCGCTCAGACCATGCCCCTTCTCATCCCTGCCTCTCATTGGACAGCGTCTCAGCAGGCTCCCAGCTGTCAGTGTTACGGGATGGCTGGGGCCAATTAATCCTCATCAGCTGGGGCGCTGCTAATGAGGATAAAAAGGAGCAGCCTCGATCACTCGGGGCTGCGACTTAAGCACTGCTAGGCTGGAGCCCCTTCGTCTGGTGCCAGTCCTTGACTCATCTGCAGCATTACTCGTGTTTTCCCGTAAGGAGTAATTGTGTATCTGTACCCCCATGTCCAGTGCTAGCTCTCAGTTCACCTTACTGTATCACTTGGGAGTGCCACCTTGTACGAGTACCTGCGCATTGGAGTCCTTATGCCTTGTGCCAGCTCTCTGGCTGCTTAACCCGTGAGTGTTACCCGCTGTGAGTTCTCTTGCTGTGTACCCCTACGCCCGGTGCCAACTGTTTACTCTGGTGTTGTACTGCTCGTGAGAGTTACTTTGTATGAGCGTCTGTGCTTTCCTCATCCCTTACCCCTGTCATCAATAAACATCACAACTCACTGGCTCGCCCTTGGCTCTCATTGTGTGGCTCCCCAGAGCCACACGTAACAGTAAGTCGCAGCCAGACGAGTTGCCGGCGGCCGTGAGTTGGAGTGGAATTGTACCTTCCTGTCCGGATGTCAGCGCTGTTAGCATGCCGTTTCCCAGGAGTCACGTCTGACGCCAGGGTGACGAGCTGAGGTCCATCCTGGGGGCTGTCGACAGGACGCTCTTCACCCTGCACGACGCCTCCAACGTGAGACGCTGGCATCTGGACCGTGCTGAGGGCCTCTTGGACAGTTTTCCTCGTCACTCTTACCATCCTGTGGCCTGTGCCAGGAGAGACGCCATGGCTGCACTGCGAGAGGAGCTCCGCGGGTTGGAAGGAAATCCCGGCAGGAAGCCGAAGTGGATGACGTTGCCCCCCGCTTCGGGATCCCGTTCCTGCTTCCATTCCAGCCCGGGAGTTCGCGCCACCTAGAGGGCTTCCCCCATTCTGCACTACGTCACTCGGGATTCCCCTGAAGGAGCCGCAGCTGACAGCAGTTACGTCCGGGACCGAGTGGCTGTCGCGAGCTCCGCTGTGCATCCATTTACCATCTTCAGTCATGTGGCGGCGGCGGTGAGATTGGTGGAGAGGAGTCCAGGGCTATGGAGCTTTCCCGAGTTTAACACCCTCCTCTCTTCGGTCTCTGCTCAGGAGCGGCGATTCCTGGGTCCCCCCCTCGCTTCATCCCCTGGGAATAGCCGTCATCACATCGCCAAGTCACCTCCGCACGAACCCCGTCCGGATCCAGTTCTGGGCTGTCGCCAGGACCTCTCCCCCCACGCAGCTGTCACCTCTTCGTCTCGTCAGCGTGGAGATTTCACAGCCTCGTTCCCTGAGCCTCGTTCCCCCGCTGTCACTCCAAGGCATTCGGGCTGGCTCACCCTGGCTGTCACCCCCTCCTCCTCGACGAGCTTCCCGACTGCTGTGTGTGCCTGGAACTCTGACCTGGTGAGCCCTCTCCTGGAGACGACGCGAGCGGTCCCCAGACGACTTCTTAGGGGGCCCTCCGTTATTGCCCGGTGGGGAGAGGAAGAAGCAATTTCCACCACAGCAGGCACCATCCAACCTCCAGGAGACAGGCAAGTCCCAGTTTTTTCACATCAGTTTTGTGATTTGCTCTGTCATATTCCTGGAGGTGGAGTTTGGGGTCTGCAGCTCTCTGAACTCCCACCACCTGCTGTAACTTGTGTCCTTAATCCTGCATCCTCTGTGTCTCTCTCCGCTGAGCGGTCCCCGGCTTCGGGTCAACGTCGTGGGACGAGGAGAGGGCCTGCGGCTCCGCAGCTACGTGGTGGACGGAGGAGGAGGACTGACCGCTACGTGGAGTCTGCGCCGACGACCAAGCATCCCCGGGTCTCCATGGAGGTGCGGTTCAGTCCAGCGGGATGAGGTTCTCCTGTCGTCACGCCGCGTGGACCGACGGCGTGGTTACCAACGCTGGAGGAACCTCAAGCTGCGCTGACCATCGTGCCGGCTGTGGGGCCCGACGCAGCTGGGTGGGAGCCTGACAACGACCTCCTGACGAGGGATCCTGGATCTTCGCAGTCCTGGATGGCGTCAGAACCCGAGATCAGGTGAGTGCTCTCTTTTCCTTTTCCTCCTTATATCTTTGAGTACTTTAGCCTGTCTCTAGGGGAGATGAGCCGGGTGCAGCCGCCCGCTGCGTCTCAGCTCGTCTCGCCGGGTTCTGGTGCTGCCGGTGACCCTGATCCCGGTTCTGTTTTCTCTCTTGAGCCTTCCTACAGGGTTGCCAGCGAGGAGTTGCTGTCTCTCATGGTGCTGGAGGGTCCAGGTTCAACGTTGGAGGTCAGTTCTGGTGCGGTGCTGGCCCAGTCGGGGTCCGTCGTGGGTGCTGCTCCAGCGGTGTCCAACATGGGTTCGCCCGAGACCCAATCGGGGTCCGACGTGGGTGCTGCTCCAGCGGTGTCCAACGTGGGTTCGCCTAAGGCCCAATCGGGGTCTGACGCGGGCGCTACACCAGGGTTGTCCAGGTCTGGTGAGGAGGTGGCTGTTTCCCTGCGGCCTGACACTCGTCTACCTCGTCATCGGCTCTCCCCTAAGCCTCTTCCACCGGGGTCCGCTTTGACCCTTCGCCCGTCTCAAGGGTCCTGGTGGTTGAGTGATGCGGGTCGACGGCTCGACCTGCAAGACTTCCGGTTCGGCGATCTGGTCCAACCCCCCGATGAACTGTTTGCTTCTGGGTGGCCTGGCATGGCTATCGGTGGACTGGTTTCTTGGGACCTGGGTCTGGAGTTGGCCGTCCGAACTTTTCCTCTTTCCCGGCTCACCAACTGGACAATGGGCGGGGAGACCACCAGAACAATCCCGGCCGTTTTGGACTCTGCCTGCCGTCTCCTCGGGTGTCTCTCATCTTTTTATTATTATTAAGGTCACCCGGATGTAGTCTCTTTGTCCTCTAGGGGAATATGTATTTTTAGTGCTGTGTATTGTGTTTTTTTTATTAATCATACTCAGCATTTTTCCCTTATTGTTATCCTGTCATGTCACCTTTATTCCTCTAGGTGACCCTCCTTATATATAGCGCTGTGTATTGTGTTTTCTTGTTATCTGAACTCAGCGTTTTCATCATCTTTATCTTGTTCTTAGCCTTGTCGGTGCATCATGGAGTCATGTGTGCGGTTCCCTTTTCGACCATACCCTGTGATCACCTTATCTTTCCCCGTTATCTTCGTGGGGGGCTTTCCCTAGCCCCGACTTAAACATTGTCTGTGTGTAATTATATGGAGTAATGTGTTTTGTTTTCCACTTAACTGTACTCTGTAGTTGCCCTGTTGTTCCTGTCACCTTTTTGGTGGGTTCTGTCTCTCTTTCTTTGCCCCGACCTACACGTCATTTGTGTGTTTTGGGTAGTGGGTTTTTTCTGTAACCACACTTAGTATTTTCCCCATCTGTGCCCTGGTTATTATTTTCTGTGGGATACAGAGTGTTGTATTTCTTTTTTTTTTTGTCTGCCCTTGTGCTCTGTATTTGTTCTTGGTCTGTTTTTCTTTTTTTTCCCCCCTGCTTCTCTCCTTCCGGTCCTGCCTCCCTTCCGCCCACCCTAGGTGGTGGTGGTGGTGGTGGGGGGGCTGGGATGTTCCTGGTCATTCGGAGCCCGACCGTGAGGGGTTATGGGATTAAGGGATTATGTGATTATTGTCTCATGGGGAAATGATGAAAATTGTGGGAGCTTGCAAGTAATACTTTTGGGTAAGAAATTGAATTGTGTTCTCACAGTGGTAGACAAAAAGTTGACGTGAGAACGTGGGGTTGCTAGATTTGTTTTTACAAGTACTTTGGAAGTGTTTTTTCTTTTAAACTTTGGGTTGCCACTTCAAGCTTGTCTTAAGGCTGTCTTACTAACATGTATGTGTGTGTTGATTTGAGTGTGCAACTGTTTGTGTGTATGAGCAGCTGCGCAATGCCCTTGCTGGTGGAAGGAGGTTTTCACTCAAAATCTCACGATACATGGCCCCATTCATTCTTTCCTTTACATGGATCAGTCGTCCTGGTTCCTTTGCAGAAAAACAGCCCCAAAGTATGGTGTTTCCACCCCCATGCTTCACAGTAGGTATGGTGTTCTTTCTCCTCCAAACACGACAAGTTGAGTTTTTACCAAAAAGTTCTATTTTGGTTTCATCTGACCATATGACATTCTCCCAACCCTCTTCTGGATCATCCAAATGCCCTCTAGCAAACTTCAGACGGGCCTGGACATGTACTGGCTTAAGCAGGGGGACACGTCTGGCACTGCAGGATTTGAGTCCCTGGCGGCGTAGTGTGTTTCTGATGTAGCCTTTGTTACTTTGGTCCCAGCTCTCTGCAGGTCATTCACTAGGTCCCCCCATGTGGTTCTGGGATTTTTGCTCACCGTTCTCGTGATAATTTTGACCCCACGGGGTGAGATCTTGCGTGGAGCCCCAGATCGAGGGAGATTATCAGTGGTCTTGTATGTCTTCCATTTTCTAATAATTGCTCCCACAGTTGATTTCTTCACACCAAACTGCTTACCTATTGCAGATTCAGTCTTCCCAGCCTGGTGCGGGTCTACAATTTTGTTTCTGGTGTCCTTTGACAGCTCTTTGGTCTTGGTCATAGTGGAGTTTGGAGTCTGACTGTTTGAGGTTGTGGACAGGTGTCTTTTATACTGGTAACGAGTTCAAACAGGTGCCATTAATACAGATAACGAGTGGAGGACAGAGGAGCCTCTTAAAGAAGAAGTTACAGGTCTGTGAGAGCCAGAAATCTTGCTCGTTTGTAGGTGACCAAATACTTATTTTACTGAGGAATTTATCAATTAATTCATTAAAAATCCTTCAATGTGATTTTCTGGATTTTTTTTTTCTCATTTTGTCTCTCATAGTTGAGGTATACCTATGATGAAAATTGGAGACCTCTCTCATCTTTTAAGTGGGAGAACTTGCATAATTGGTGGCTGACTAAACACTTTTTTGCCCACTGTAAATATATATATATATATATATATATATACAGTATATACACCCCCACACCCCCATACTCCCACATATATATATACACTATACTGTGTATATACAGTATATATACTGTATATATATAATACATTTAAAAATAATGTTGCCTACTGGAAATAATCGCGTGTTGGTTGTTGTGATATCAAGAATAGTGGAGCTTAGTAAAATTACACTGATGATTCACATGGACAGCAGTCTAAGCAGAAAAGATGGACTGCTGCCTGGCTGACTTTTCACTATGACCTCTTCAACAGATTACTAGGAAGAGTTCAAAAGATTTAACATGAGAAGGGAACAGATTGTCATGTTCAGGGTCGTCACCCCGAGCATGACTCGTGGCTGTTGGGTTTAATTATTGCTTATTAATTTCAGCTGGCGGATTGAACCTCGCTCTCCGCCAGTCCCACAGCAATGTCTCCTCCTCACCAGGCATCCACCAGCTGTATGGTTCACCACATACACACTCACATACTTATGCACACATACACACACACACACTTACATTCACACTCATACACACACACACTTAGTCCTATCAGTCACGCACCTGTTGCCACACGGCTGGTCTACTTGCTGTCATTAAGGCTTTGTATAAATAGCAGCGCAGTATGACCAGCCGGTGTAGCAACTTAGCAATGTCAACTCTGGCCATCCAGTCTCGTTTCTGTTGGTGTATCCCTGGACTGAATCATGTTGTTCCCTCAGAGCCTTTCCGCTCCAACACCATTGTAAGTCTTTCCCTGTACCTTTTTCTCCGCTCCTGCTTAATTGGAGTGTGTTGGCATTCCCGTTCACCGACCAAGCTTGTAGCCGGGTGTCTTCCCTTAGCTGTGACTGAATTTAGACTTTCTACATATTCACCCATTGTAAATAAACACATTACTTACTCTGCGTTTTGGGCTCGCTGCCATTTCATATTTTCGCTGGGTAGTTACACAGTGAACATGACACAGATCTCTAAATCTGATCTCTAAATCAGATCTGTTGTTCCAACCTATTATTATCTGATTTCAGCACTAAATCCGCTAAGAATTCGGCAAATTTGGATTAAAAACTCTGAGTAGGCTAAGAGACGATGATAAACTATGGCAAATAAAATTGGGTTTAACCTAAAATTGCTAAAATGCCGAATACTGAGGACCAGGCCCTCAAGGGAATTATAACATGTTTTTTGCTTTACAGTAACTATTTATTTGGAATAGTTAATTGTTGCTACTCCTCCTCCATGACCAGAACTTCTGGGATTTTGACAGTTTAAGTAACCAGAGGGAGTTGATTCATTTAAACCAACATAATCCTCTTGCCCTAACCAATTCTCTGTAAGGGAAATTAAATCAATCTGATGATCAATTAACAGATCATGGACTAGCAGAGACTTGGGAGGTAGAGACCTAATATTTAACAAACAACATTTAATTTTTAAATTATAAGGAGGAGTAGAGGCCAAGTCATTAGATTTAGAGTCTTCATGTTTAATTTGAGTTTTACCAACTTTTTGTTTAATCACTTTGGGATGCTTATACACTATATTTTTATTAACTTTGGAGGGAGCAGACAGTGATTCTCTGATGGGGAAGACAGGGGCTAAGTTGAGGGGTGGTAGATGGAGAGAAGCTGCAGAGAGGCGGGTAAGACTGCGACTCTGCTTCCTGGTCCCAACTCTGAGTTGTCAAGGTTTTAGAAATTTGGATAAAAATGATGCCAGATTGTTAGATAAATGAGATGCACCATCCAAAGTGGGATGGACGCCATCTTGTCTAAAGGTGCGTTCACACCAAACACGAACAGGCGAATATTTCGCGCAGCACAATTACATTATAATTCAATGTAAACACACAGACATGAATAGTGAGATGCAAACAGGCAAAGTTGTCTTTAAAATTCCTGCAGCTGTGTTCAACCTGCTGTGGAAATTCCCAAAATAATGTCATGCTTAGGTTTACATTATTCTCACCTGAAAATGTTGTCTCAAGCCTCCAAAACTTCACAGATCATGGGCGTTTATGTTGCTCGCTTGCTAGCTTGCTAGGACGTCCGTGGCCGTAAACCATGGGTAAATAACTCCAAAATCCCGATACAGCTGAAGAGTTCCCGGTCCTCCTGTCTCCCGGTGAGTGAGTTTCATGTTCAAACTAGTTTACTCTGCAGTGGTGATATTTGTACTCCAGTGACAGCAGAATCTTAATTACTAGCTAGCTAACGCACTTATGCGAACACATGACTGCGCAAATTTGTGCATACTCGCGTCTTCCCATTCACTTTATATGAATTTGCGCCACCCCTTCATGTTTGGTCTTAATGCACCTTAATAAGACCAGGTTTTCCCCAAAATGAGTTCCAATTGTCTGTGTAGCCCACATTGTTTGCAGGACACCACACAGACAGCCAATGGTTGAAGGATGACATGCGGCTAAACATGTCATCACTGGTCAGATTGGGGAGGGGCCCAGAGAATACTACAGAGTCAGACATCATTTTGGCAAAGTTACATACCGATTCCACACTAAGTTTTGTGACTTCCGACTGTCGGAGGCGGATGTTGTTAACGCCGGCGTGGATAACAATTGTGGAGTATTTAAAGTTATTTTTAGCCAGCATTTTCAAATTTGACTCGATGTCGCCTGCTCTGGCCCTGGGAATGCATTTGACTATGGCCGCTGGAGTCTCTAGGTTCACATTTCTGACTATAGAGTCACCAATGATCAGAGTTTGTTCCTCAGCGGGTGTGTCACTTAGCAGGGAATATTGATTAGAAACATGAACAGGCTGGTGGTGTACCAGGGGCTTGCAACTCTGCTTCCTTCTCATCGTCACCCACCTGTTCTCTCCTGGCTGCTCAGGAGAGGTGGTTGCCGGGGGACGGTTAGCAGGCCCTATGCTACAGTGCTCCGCTGCAACTAAGGGGAGTTTGTCATTAAGTGGCACTGACGGTGTTTCAATGCAGCAGAGCCGGGATTCCAAATCACACAACCTCGCCTCGAGCACCTCAAAAAGAATGAGAAGGACAGCTAGTAGCCATAGCTAGTGGCTAGCCCAAAGCTAACACAAACACTGATGAAAGGTGAACAAAAGGCTAAAGAGGGTGATTAGGTGACACTGAGTGCACACACAGGTGAAAGAGGCTTGTTAAACAGAAGTGAGAGGTGACAGTAGATGGAAAAAAGTGATTAAAATGCAATTAGAGGCAGCAACCCTCAGGAGAGGGAGGAGAGCTAACCACAGAGCAAACCACACTAACAGCCAGCAACTCAGGAAGTATCGATACGTTACCACAGGAAGCCGAGACACTGAACTGCTTAGTCTCTTGTTCAGTCCCTCTCTTACTCCCTTGCTTGTATCTGCTCATTCGGCAGCACCCAAGGATTTTGACAACCTGATGGGTCCCAGGCTCCCCGCCAGACCCCCCAGGACCTCGGCAGAAAGAGGGCAACAGGGGTGGGGGAAGATCCCCACCCCTCCTTCCCCTTGCACAAATCATGATTGGTGTGTGTTGGTTGTATGATGTTATTGTGTGCAGAATCAGAATCAGAATCAGAATCAGAATGAGATTTATTGCCATTGTTCATGTAGTACACAAACTAGGAATTTGTCTCGGTGCAATGCTGCAACATTAAACATGGAGTAGCACTAAAGATAAAAATTACTAACTACTAACTAACCTGCACTTATATAGCGCTTTTCTAGTCACAAAGACCACTCAAAGCGCTTTCATTAATACTAACCCTCTATTCTAAGGGCCTATAGGAAACAGATATCTAGGGACAATTTAGAACAGCCAATTAACCTAACATGCATGTTTTTGGCATGTGGGAGGAAACCGGAGAAATCCCGGAGTAAACCCACGCAACACGGGGAGAACATGCAAACTCCACACAGATCACTGTTGGTCGGGGGCTGGGATCGAACCCACGATCCCACGATCCCCACAATCCCCCGGCCAAGGGTAAACTGTGCTGCTGCAGTGCTAACCACTGCGCCACCGTGCAGCCAAAAATAAAAAACTATGCAAGCAATAAAATGTAGAATATGAATGAGTAATACTAATCTATGCAATTTTTAAATATATTAACAAGCAGCAGATATTGTGGAGTTCCACATAGTGCAGACGGTAGTGCAAAAGAAAACAGTGGTAATTATCATGAGTCCGGTTGAGCTGCTGTACGTAGTGCACGAGAGTCTAATAAGTCACTTAGTGTTCAGCAGTCTGATGGCAGAGGGGAAGAAGCTGTTCATGTAGCGGGAGGTTTTAGTCTGAATGGACCGAAGTCTTCTACCTGAGGGGAGGGGGGCAAACAGTGCGTGTCCAGGGTGTGAAGGGTCAGCTATGATCCGACCTGCATGCCTCCGGGTCCTGGAGATGTACAGGTCCTGGAGGGATGGGAGCTTGCAGCTGATCACCTTCTCAGCAGCGCGCACAACGCGCTGCAGTCTTAGTCTGTCCCTGGCAGTGGCTCCTGCGTACCACACAGTGATGGAGGTGGTGAGGATGGACTCGATGATGGCCGTGAAGAACTGTACCAACATCTTGGTGGGTAGCTTGAGCTTCCTCAGCTGCCGCAGGAAGAATATCCTCTGCTGGGCCTTTTTGATGAGGGAGCTGATGGTCGGCTCCCACTTGAGGTCCCGGGTGATGGTGGTGCCCAGGAAGCAGAAGGAATCCGCAGTGGTGATGGGAGAGTCTGTGAGGGTAAGGGGGGGCAGAGGGGCTGTGACTTTTCTGAAGTCCACGATCATCTCCACTGTCTTCAGAGCGTTCAGCTGCAGGTTGTTGTGGCTGAACCAGGACGCCAGCTGGGCCACCTCTCTCCTGTAGACGGACTCGTCGCCGTTGGAGATGAGCCCGATGAGGGTGGTGTCATCCGCAAACTTGATCAGCTTGACAGACTGGTGGCTGGAGGTGCAGGAGTTGGTGTACAGGGAGAAGAGCAGGGGGGAAAGTACACAGCCCTGGGGTGATCCGGTGCTGATGCTAACAGAGTCTGAGACAGTCTTTCCCAGCCGCACATGCTGCCTCCGGTCCATCAGGAAGTCGGTGATCCACCTGCAGAGGGAGTCAGGCACGTTGAGCAGGGACAGCTTGTCCCGGAGCAGAGCGGGGCGGATGGTATTGAATGCAGAGCTGAAGTCCACAAACAGGATCCTGGCGTAGGTTCCCGGGGAGTCCAGGTGCTGCAGGATGGAGTGGAGGGCCAGGTTGACTGCGTCGTCCACAGACCTGTTGGCTCTGTAGGCAAACTGCAGCGGGTCCAGGAGGGGAGTGGTGATGGTCTTGAGGTGGGACAGGACCAGGCGCTCAAAGGACTTCATGACTACAGAGGTGAGCGCTACAGGTCTGTAGTCGTTAAGTCCAGTGATCCGTGGCTTCTTGGGGACAGGGACGATGGTAGAGGTTTTGAGGCAGGTCGGCACGTGGCATGACTTCAGGGAGGTGTTAAAAATGTCTGTGAAGACAGCAGTCAGCTCTTCCGCACAGTGTCTCAGGGTGGAGGGAGACACGCCGTGCGGACCGGGGGCCTTGTGCGGGTTCAGTCTGGAGAACTGTCTGTGCATGTCCTGCTCACTGATGACAAGGGCAGGGGGGGAGGAGGGGGGGCCGCCTTTGATGAAGTGGGGACCATGGAGGCAGTGGCGCTTGGGGGGGGGGAGTTGGGCACAGCTGACGAGGTGTCAAAACGGGCATAGTGTTGGGACAGTCTTTGACAAAGGGCTTTGTCATCCTGACCCTTAGAAGCCTGAGGCCGATAGTTGGTGACTTGCCTCAAGTCGTTAGCAGTGAACTGTTGCTGGAGTCTCTCAGAATACACAGATTTAGCTCTCCTTAGCTCTCTGCTAAACCGATATTTGACCTCCCTGTAGCAGTCCCTGTCTCCACTTTTCAACGCTGCTTCCTTCTCCTTCCTGATCTGTCTGAGCTTAGCTGTGAATCAGGGCTTGTCGTTGGAGTAACTCACCCTGGTGCGTGATGAAAGAATGCTCTCCTCACAAAAGTGGATATATGAGGTCACAGTGTCCGTGTATTCATCCAGATCATGCGTGGCTCCTTTAAACATGCCCCAGTCAGTTATTTCCAAGCACGTGCGCAGCTCCTCCCCAGCTTCACTGGTCCATTTCCTCGTAGTGCTCACAACAGGTTTTGTGAGCTTCAGCCTCTGTCTGTATGTGGGAATCAGGTGGACCATCACGTGATCAGATAGTCCGAGCGCAGCGCGGGAAACAGCACGATATGCGTCCTTCACTGTAGTGTAACAGTGATCCAGCGTGTTCTCTCCTCTGGTGGGGCATTTAATAAACTGTTTGTAGCGGGGGAGTTTGTGGCTCAGGTTGCTCTGGTTAAAGTCGCCAACCACAATAACCAGAGAGTCCGGAAAAGTCCGCTCCGCTTGCTGAATGTGATCCGCGAGCGCGCGCTGAGCCTCGTGCACGTCCGCGTCGGGCGGGATGTAAACAGCGGCCAGGATGAATGAAGCGAACTCACGCGGGGAATAAAATGGCTTGCAGTTGATGAATAAATATTCCAGAGCGGGAGAACAGTGTTGGAAGATCACAGTTACATCGGAGCACCAGCTGCTGTTGATGTAGAAGCAGACTCCTCCGCCTGTGGTCTTGCCAGAGAGCCCCTTATCTCGGTCTGCACGAAACAGCTGAAATCCCTCGAGGAGGAGCGTGCTGTCCGGTGTCCTTTCCTTGAGCCAGGTCTCAGTAAAGCAGAGGGCACACGAGGTGGAGAGGTCCTTAAATCGCATCAGCAGTCTCAGTTCATCTACCTTGTTATAGAGAGCATTGACGTTGGACAGAAATATCCCAGGCAAAGCCGTGTGCGTGCCTCTCCTGTGAAGCCGCATGAGAGCGCCCGCTCGTCTTCCTCTCTTTCGCCGTCTCACTTTTTGGGCTAAAAGGTGAACCAGATCGGCAGCAGGAGCCAAACAAAATGGGAGTAGGTCCGTGGGAGTGAAAGTCCTGATATTTAGTAGCTCTTCACGGGTGTAAGAGCAAGCAGACACACAATTGACGAACAAAAACAAACAAAGCAAAGCGCAGCGAAGCACCATGGTGACCACTGTGGGCACCATCTTGAGATGGCAGGTGTGTGAACTACCAGAGTGCAGTTAAAATTGGGGGGGATGGTGGTTGGAGTACCACTAGCCACTGTGATAGGCAGTGGGGCCCCCATCCCCCCAAGCCCTCAGTCTACAATGCAATTAAAATTAAGGTGAGGGCAGCCCCACTACACAGCAGAGACACCCCCTTCACCAACACAGTGTGGCACACCCCCGCCCCCAAACCCTAAGTGTATCCAAGAAGATGTATATTCCACCCAGAATCGGGGGGGGGGGTAAGACTAGGAAGGAGGCAGTCCAAAAGTGACCCCCCCCCTTCCTCAGAACCCAACTTGCAAACTGGTTCAGGAGGCCACCCACTGCCCCCAAATCTTAATCCAAGGCGAGGGCCGCCAGACCAAGCAGCCCAGGACCCACCGGCGTCATGCCCCAGCGCTCCCAGCACCACAAACATGATGGAGCAGCCACACCCATTCCCACTCATCTTGCACACAAGAACATGCACAACAACAATAGTCACAATAGTGAACAATGGGCCGGACGCATACGGCGCCCCACACACCAAGCAGCACCCCCGAGCGCCCACCGTAAGCCCACCAACCACTCTCCTCAGACACACACCGACAGCAGCAGGCTGCCTCACAGCCTCAGCCACCCCGGAGCAGCCCGATGGCAACGCAGCCACCAACCTGCGCCAACTACCCCCCCGACCACCCCCGAGCACCCACACACACCCAGCGGCAAAGACACCGGGGGCAATGCGATAAAGCACCCCACCCCATGATGCAACCGTAGGGTGGCCAAGACAAGCAGGCCTCGAATCGCCAACCCCCAGGCCACTAGATAGTTTGCCCAACCCCACCACCCAACAAGGTTCCCCCACCCACACACACATGTCCACCTCTGCACATCCACCCTCAGGAATCTGCACCCGTACACACACACCCGCCCACCCTCACGCACACACACACACACACACACAGTCACCATCACACATGTCCACCTACACCCACACACAGCCCCACATGTCAACATACAACACACACACACACGCACCCACATCCAAACACATACATGTACCCACTCACACCCACAATCATGTGCACGCACACACACACTCACACACTTACACTCACACACACACACACACACACACACACACACACACACACACCTGCAAGTCCCAGAGGACAGGCAGTGCAACCCCCCCCCCCCCCCCCAGGACGCGGTCACCTGGTCCCAGAGTGCTGCCAGGGCCCTGGGAAGGGTATGACCCTGCCGCACAAAGATGTGCTGGGGCCAGTCCGCATCACCGGCGCACACCCCAGCCCCACCCAGAGGTTGAATGCCATCTCCAGCACCATGAGCCCAGGGCCAGACCCAGCCCCACATGGGAGGCAAGGAAATCCAGGCCGGGGGTGGGGGGGGGGGGGCGTGGCCCTGGACTGACTCTCTTTCGCCATAGGCCATGAAAGAGAGGGAGTCTCTTCCGCTTTTCCCTTTTATACCCCTGGTGACGTGCCACTGGAAAAGTCCGTCACCACCCTCTAAATTCCGGCTATCCTGGCCGCCATCTTACTAATACTAAATATATAATTTTAATATATAGCACCCCCCCCCATAGAAAATGCCAAGAACACTCATCAGGCCCGCCCAAAGTTTGAAACTCGACTCTGTCATATTGACCGGACAAGCAACCTGAGTGCAAAGTGCAATCACCAAAAGAACACACACACAGAACGTTTGACCTTTTATTTGAATTTTCAAAACCGCAAACTTGAGGTAAAAGTCACTCGCCAGAGAAGCAGCAAACCTGCGGCGGATGAGACGAGGCTGATTACAGAGGAATGGAGGGAAAAGATGGGAATCAAATTTACGCCACTTACGTGGGAGGAGAGGAGTTACCGGCACAGAACCCAGCGAAGGAGAGGAACCAGCAGGTCGGAACTGCCGGTAGGGAATGGGTTGTGGAGTCTGACCGGGTGGAGTAGATGAGCTGCGTAGAGGAGGAGTAACAGGCTGGCGAGCACACCAAATCCCTGAAGACGCATCGCTACGTTGGCAGCAACCTGGAAGAGATGAAGGAGAACGTGTGTCAGGTAAGATCACTCACAACACTACCGCTCACTTGATGAGCTGTCTGCTTAGCGCAGTATACCCAAACGAGCCAACGTTGACTCACTGAAGAGCGCTTCCTTATAAACGCTGGCCAAGCAGGAAACAGCAGGTGCGTCTGATGAGGAGACAGGTGAACGGGAAGGAAGGGGCGAGATAGACTCACTCACTAATCTCAAAACAGTATGCTCAAAAATAAACAAACAGGCCTATTCATTCACACAAAACAAGCTGGGGGGCCGGGTCAACTACCAGTGCCCCCTACACAGCCAAGCGGGTAATTCTGCCGATTAATTCCTACAAAGTCCAAAATAAAATAAGCCATATTCCTAAAATCAAAATAATCCCAACTATATATTTGTATATATATATACAAATATAAAGCCATAATTACAACAAAAAATACTGCTATATACACACCTGCGGCGCCTCCCCCCCAACACAGCCACCCCACAAATCCAACATTTTACAGCAGCGGCTGGAGAGAAAAAAAAAACAAAAACGGGCGGTGTTGGGAACTCACTTTTTTTTTTTTTTTTTTTACAAAACCAACACACCACAACATGAACAAAAGTATATATAATGAGGGAACAACCATTTACTTCAACGCCACGTTCAGGTCACAAACACCTCAAACCTCCTCATTTTGACATTCAGTCATCAACAGCCCAATGAAAAGGGCTGCTCTCTGGGACCCCATCTGGTGGGTCCCGTCCAGAGCACCTCCACTTCCTGGCCTCCGGAGACATGCTGCTCTGGTGTCTCTTCTCCTGCACTCTCCGTAGCTCATTGGGGTGCCTCTATGACAGGTCCGATAACCCTAGATAACCATCCTTTCTGGTGGCCACAACATGGAGTCGCCCCGGCTCATCACGCCGTCTGCCCCTTTCATGTGTACCTCTAGCCCGAGCCTCGTTTCTGGCCTGAACTTCATCACTGACCCGCAAAGCAACCTGGGTTGACCTCCTATGTCCACTCTGCCACGACCAGGTCTCCTTCTCAGGTCGGGCCGTCCCATCAGTCCACTTCGGGGTTTTCCCACAACGGTGACTCTTGGTGCGCCACAGAACCACTCTTTTCGGTTCCAAACCACTTCTCGCGCCCCCGCCCTAGCAGTCATCTTCCGGGGGGTCCTGCTGTGCCGTCCGGTTCCCACACCAAGTGTAACGCGGACACTGGCATCAGGACCCTCCTGTGCTGGGCCACCGCGGTGTCAGTCCACTTCATCTCTCAGTTTGCCAGGCCAGTCCATGTCCCAGAACATGTCAGCGTCCTCCGCCTGTTTCAACAGTCGGTCCAGTAGGCCACCATCTAACCACTCCTCTCCAGTACCACAGGTGATTTTAAATCCCAGGCCATAAAAAAAGATTGCATCCCATAATGTCTTCTCCTCTGGCCATAACCACCAGATGGGCATCCACCATCATCGCCGACTTGTACTGGACTGTGCATTCCAGCGATCCCGTGATGTCCAATCTGTTACCGCCATAGCCACAGTATGAAGCCAACAATTCCCTCACTTGATAGTACAGGAACAATCTTCTTACGGTGGCCAAACTCAGTGCCGAAGCCACTGCCCCCATGTCCACCAGCAACGGCACCTCCACGCCATCCAGCAATACATTGCAGTAGATATACCTGCTGGTGGCCTGGGAAACTCTGTGAATCACCGTAGGAGCCACAGCAGAGGAATCTGCTCCACGTCTTCGATCCAGCTGCTCAAAATGTTTACAATTTCTGGCAAAACGATGTAGCAGACCGCATCTTCCACACCGCTTGCCCTTCACCGGACACTCTCTCAACTTGTGTTTGTGCCTCGAGGATCCGCAGCCATAACAGTTGGATGTACCTGAGGCGGGCCCAACCCTTATGGCAGTGGCATACTCGTCCACCTCCGAGCCATCTTCAGAGTCCGAACCCACAGCCAGCGTTGTCCCACTTGGTTCATCGCGCCTCAACGTGTCCTTTTCACGGAGGTCTTGTGACAAATGCACCACTGCCTCACACTGCATAGCTATCTCAGTGGCCGTAGTCAACGTCAGTTCGCCCTTGGTACGTCAAGAGCCTCAACCGCGCTGAGGAACAGCGGATATGCTCTGCTAATTGGTCACGGATCATCTCTTCTTCATGGCTCCAAACTGGGATTCCCCCACCAGCTGACGCAGGCCTCCAACGCAGGTCTGCAATGAAGCGCTGCACCGACTCTCTCATCCGCTTGTGTCACTGCCGGAATCTAATCCTCCGCACTATGACGTTCTCAGTGGCGTGAAAATAATGCACCATCACCTCCACCACGTCCTCATAGCTATCAGCTACCCCCAATGTGCCCAGGATCCTTTGTCTTTCCATCCCGACCAATATCGCCATAGCACAGGCCTTGCTAATTTTGCTGAGGTTCAGAGCCATTAGATATGCTTGGAAGCCCGAGTACCATCTAGCCCATGGCACCGGCGGCTCGCCCAGGACCTCCAGAAACGGCTGAAAAGCAACAATAACACACTTCATACCTTAGTTTACCTCGTCGCCAAATGTTGTGTCCAAACCTTAAGGTATAATGACGAGGCCAGGGGGTTCAGCAGAACACACACTTTATTAACAAACACAGAACTTCTATGGCAATCCTCCCAGCCGGGGGTCTACGGCAAAAGAGAAGGAGTTTCTTCCGCCTTTCCCTTTTATACCCCTGGTGACATGCCACCGGAAAGGCGGTCCGCCACCACCCTCTAAACCCCGGCTATCCCAGCCGCCATATTACTAATACTAAATATATAATATTAATATATAACAACTGGTACCTCTAAATCTTTCTGATTAAGATTGAATCTTGCTTTTATTTTGGATTTAAGCTGTTGGGACTCAAGAAACTTTTTATCACTGATGTCGTACTGTGAAACTAGTTCCTGAAATTGGACAAAAATTTCCACTTCGAAAATGATGCTCTAAGTTTTTTATTCCCTTCTCATGCCATCGTGGAAAATTTAGATTTTTTTGATTTAGATTCCTTTATTAGCCCCACAATGGGGAAATTACAGGACATGAGCTAAATGACTTCTATGCTCGTTTTGACAAGGACAATAACGAAAAGAACATTAATTTCCCACCCTCTGACGACCTCCACCACCTCACACTCACCCACACCGACGTCCGTAACGCACTGAGTCATGTCAACGTACGTAAGGCTGCTGGCCCTGACGGCATTCCTGGGCGTGTGCTGAGGGCATGCGCTGAGCAGCTGGCAGGGGTCTTCACAGACATCTTCAACCTGTCCCTGGCCCAGGCCGTGGTACCAGCGTGCTTCAAGACCACTTCAATAGTACCAGTGCCGAAACATTCAACACCATCGTGCCTAAATGACTATCGCCCTGTGGCACTGACGCCCATAGTCATGAAGTGCTTTGAGCGACTGGTCTTGACACAGCACAAAAAATGCCTGCCCCCTACACTGGACCCTCACCAGTTTGCCTACCGGAGCAACAGGAGTATAGAGGATGCGGTTTCTACAGCGCTGCACTATGTACTCTCACACCTGGATGACAAGAACACCTACGCAAGAATGCTGTTTGTTGACTTCAGCTCAGCATTCAACACAGTTATCCCCTCCAAGTTGCTCACTAAACTTGGGGACCTGGGAATCAGTACCTCCACCTGCAACTGGATCATGGATTTTCTGACCAACAGACCCCAGCATGTTAGGTCAGGCCCCAACCGTTCTTCCGTCATCACACTCAACACTGGTGTACCACAGGGCTGTGTGCTCAGCCCATTCCTCTACTCCCTCTTCACCCATGACTGCAGGCCTATGTATGGATCCAATTCCATCATAAAGTTCGCAGATGACACCACGGTGATTGGACTCATCAGAGACAACGATGAGTCAGATTACAGGGCAGAGGTTGAGCACTTGGCTACTTGGTGCGCTGACAATAACCTGCTCCTTAACACCAGCAAAACCAAGGAGCTCATAGTGGACTACAGGAAGGAGAGGGAAGAGACACATGACCCCATCCATATCAATGGCATAGCTGTTGAACGTGTCCCCAGCTTCAAATTCCTGGGGACCCACATCTCGGAGGACCTGTCCTGGTCAGTTAACACCACCAGCCTGATCAAGAAGGCCCATCAGCGCCTCTTCTTCTTGAGGACACTGAAGAAGAACCATCTGTCAACTGACATCCTGGGCAACTTCTACCGCTGCGTGATAGAGAGTACCCTGACCAACTGTGTCACAGTCTGGTATAGGAGCTGCTCTGTCGCGGACCGTAAGGCGCTGCAGTGGGTGGTGAAAACCGCCCAACGCATCACAGGGACTCCACTTCCAGTTATAGAGGACGTCTACAGGAAAAGATGTCTGCGCCGGGCACGCAGCATTCTTAGGGACTCCAACCATCCTGCTCATGGACTGTTCCAGCTTCTCCCCTCCAGAAGGTGTTTCAGAAGCCTTCGGACTAGAACCAGCAGGTTTAAGAACAGTTTCTTTCCAACAGCTGTCACGTTATTGAACTTAGTTCCCCGCTGACTCTCTTACCATCATCTCTTACCATCCTCACCTGTACATAACTGCCCATCTAACTTATTGTACATTATTTGCACATAACAGTACTCCTAACTTTCTGCACTGCTGCATATATTTGCATATATTTGCTTAAATTGCACATACTGTTAATTACCGTATATACTGCACTGCTGTCCTTTGCACTTCTGATTGGATGCTAAACTGTGTTTTGTTACCTTGTATTCATACATGTGTAATGACAATAAAGTTGAATCTAATCTAATTTAATCTAATCCACATGAGTGGATGAGGCAGCTACTGGTGTGGCGCCCAACCCTTTCACCATTCACACACACATTCACACCTGGGGCCACTTTAGAGTCTCCAATTAACTTAACTTGCATGTTTTTGACATGTGGGAGGAAACCGGAGAAATCCTGGAGTAAACCCACACAGACATGGGGAGAACATGCAAACTCCACACAGATCACTGTTGGTTGGGGGCTGGGATTGAACCCGAGATCCCCTTGGCCAAGGGTGAGTTGCTGTGCTGCCGCAGTGCTAACCACTCCGCTACTGCGCTGCCCAGCATTTTTCTAAGTACAATGTCCATCTTTCTTCAAATAACACCACCCATATCTGTAAAGCCAGGTTCAACGCAAATGAGTTTTGGTTTTTTTTTTTTTTTTAGATTTTTTTACGTCCTACTTTTTTTTTGCAGGATATCAGGATTATTCCACATGGGGTGAGTTTACAAGGGACAAGTGAAGACCCAGTTACTTTTAAAAAAATCCACCAGGTTGTCAGAGAGGAGCTGATATTAATGCTTTTAAAATGGTTATGGCATTTGATCCAGGGATTCATGAAAGGGAAGTCAGAGATATTTAGTGACCCACAGAGAGCCTGTTCAGCATCTAACCATGGGTTTCCTAGTGGGGATGATTTTGTCCATTTACAAACAAACTGCAGTCTATTGGCTAAGAAGTCATTTTTAAAAAATTGGTAAATCTAAACCTCCACACTCTTTTGCCATTTGAAATTTGTTTTTTGTTTTTTTTCAAATTGTATTTATTGAATTTTTTTTGTTTGTTTGTTTTGCACACACACACAACCGCCCCCCCAACAATCAAAACATGAAAAACAGCACAGCACAAAACTGATCTACACAAAATTAAAGATTGAAATTAAGATATATTTAGCTAGAAACTCATACATGTACACACATAAACCAGCACTTTTACATTTGTACAGAGGAGCGTAACCATCATGGCACCACAAACAAGGTAAAAAAAAAAAGAAGTCATATTTAATCCAAGTTAACGCTCCCAAGAATCGAGGCCACCATAAGGTTAGAGAATTTGAGATATGGGGTCCATATTTTCATAAAATATCTCTTTGTTGAGTGAAGTAAACATGTTAAATATTCCAAAGGGAAACACACCATGATGATTTTATGCCAGTTTGTTTTAGTTGGTGGTCTGTCACATATCCATGACAAAAAAATATTCCTTCTTGCTGCGTATGCAAGGATATTGTACAGTCTTGCAGAGCTTCCAAAAAGTAAGTCCTGGTTTGGGTGTCCCAGTAGCAGAGAGCGAGGATCCATGTCTACATTCACACCAAATATTTGATTCATGTCTTGTACAACGTCTAGCCAGTATGCTTGGATTTTAGGACAAGACCAAACACAATGAGTATAGGTACCAACTGAAATTTTACATTTCAGACACATGGGTGAAAGCTGGGGATTCATGTTGGATCTTTAACTGGGAGAGATTTGTAAGCGATGTAAAATTTTGTATTGCAATAATCTTGCACGATTGCATATTGAAATCTTCTTGGCACACTCCCAGATTGCATCCCATGAATCCTCACAAATATTTACACCAAGTTCACTTTGCCATTTCTGTTTAAGATCCTGCATAATTGACATACACATCACATCTGACTGACTTAAGGCACTATAACAGCGAGTTACAAATTTTTTGGTTGGGCCTAAAAGAAGTAACCGCTCAACTGCAGACACTGTGGCATTTACATTGAGTGTGGTCTTTCTAGTTATGAAATCTCGGATCTGAAGGTATCTGAAAAAATTCTGTTTACAACGACCAAATTTCTCCTGAAGCTGTTCAAATGATAACAATCACCATCAAAAAGGTCATAAATTTTCTTTAACCCTTTAACTGTCCATATATTATAACCACTGTCCATCATACCAGGAACAAAGTCCAGATTGCCTTGAATAGGAATTAATATAGTTAAATCTGATCTTCCTTCAAGCTTTCGTGTCATAAACCAGGCCTTTAAAGTATTGCAAATTATGGGGTTATTATCACAGAGATTTCTAACTGACTTTAAATTCTAGGTGCTCAGAGCATGTACAGATCAGCGATGCTCTGTTTTGACTGACATTTTTAACTTGTCTCTCAAGGCAGCCGTTCTTCCACAGTGTTTAAAATCTGCAGTCATTATTCCTGTACCTAAAAAACATATTATTAGCAGTCTGAATGACTATCGACCAGTAGCATTAACACCCATTGTTATGAAGTGCTTTGAGAAAATGGTATTGAAACATCTTTTGTCTAGTCTCCCCCCAGACTTTGATCGGTACCAGTTTGCCTACAGGCGGAGCAGATCCACTGAAGATGCTATTGCTATAGCTCTCCACTCGGCATTCAGCCATTTAGAAGACAAGGGGAGCTATGTAAGAATGTTGTTTGTTGACTATAGCTCGGCATTTAATACAATTATTCCCAACATTCTCATCACCAAATTGCTTCAGCTTGGTCTGCCTACTCACACTTGCAGCTGGATTAAGGACTTCCTAACAAACAGAACACAGACTGTTAGACTCGGACCCCATTCCTCCTCTACAGTCATGCTTAACACAGGCTCGCCACAGGGCTGTGTGTTGAGCCCCATTTTGTATTCATTGTACACATATGACTGCAATACCTGTTCATCCCACAAACATTATAGTGAAGTTTGCAGATGACACAACAGTAGTGGGGCTCATATCAGGAGGAGATGAGTCCGCATACAGAGATGAGGTCCAGAAACTGGTGAGATGGTGCTCAGATAATAATCTGCTATTGAATACAAAAAAAAACAGAAGAACTCAGGTTCAGGTTCAGGTTACTTTATTTGTACCCGTAGGTAGATTTGTTTTGCAGTCTGGTGACATCCATATTTACAAGCCACTAATTACATTCAACATAGACACAAACACAGGCACACATGAAGCTGACTCTTCATTGATTTTAGGAAGCATAGCAGTGAGCCACCTCCTCTATATATAGGCAAGGAGTGTGTGGAGAGGGTGGAGGCTTTTAAGTTTCTGGGTGTTCATATTTCTCACAACCTTACCTGGGCAGTTAACACCATAGCTACGATAAAAAAGGCTCAACAACGTCTACACTTTCTGAGGCTCCTCAAGAAGAATGGCCTGAATGCACAGTTGCTGGTTTTATTTTATCGCTCTGCTATTGAGAGCATTTTGTCATATGACATCATGGTTTGGTATGAGAGATATTCAGCTGCAGACCGCAAAGCCTTCCAGAGAGTGATCAAGACTGCGCAAAAAATCACTGGCTGTTCTCTCCCTTCTCTGGAAGAGATTTCCAGGTCTCAGTACCTCAACAGAGCTACTGCCATCATTAAAGACTGTGCTCATCCAGGCCATGATTTCTTTCACTTGCTTCCCTCGGGAAAGCGGTACAGATCCCATAAAACCTGGACTACCAGGTTTAATCATAGTTTTTTCCTAGCAGCAGTACGTATTTTGAACGGATTTATGTAACACGCACAGACTGCTGATATTATTTTGTTATTTTAGGTTATTTTGTGGCAATAACCCTGTGTGTATAAGCTGGTCTTTTATATTTATCACTCAGTATGTTTTCATTATTGCTACGTACATATTGTATTCAACTTTTAGGTAATATTGTTTCAAGCATTATTTATTGTTGTAATTATAAGAATGTTAAATGCATGAGTGAACTGTGAGTGTGATAGTTTGTTTTTAGGGAGCAGTATCTCAATTTCGTTGCATTATTTATTAGCAATGGAATGACAATAAAGGCACTTTGACTTTGACTTACAAGACAAAAGGCCCAACAGTGAACAGGAGGCCTGTGACTTTTCAAGGCCCAACCAAACAGAAGTAGGATAATCTTTAACCCATTCTGCTATAAACCTTAGTTGAGATGCTATTTGGTACCATTTAATGTTAGGAACATCCAAACCTCCCATTGAACTTGGAAGTTGTAGTTTTACCATTTTTAATCTTGGCTTCCTTTTGCTCCAAATAAAATCACTCAATCAACCATTCAATAACTTCAAAACCTTATTAGTTATAAATATTGGAACCATCTGTAGGGGGTACAATAACCTAGGCAGGATATTCATTTTGATGATAGACACTCTGCCGAGTAATGATAGGGGAAGTGAACACCACCTGTTTACATCCTTCTATATAGTATCTAGGAGAGGGTTAAAATTGGCTTTAAACATCTGATGGAACATAGGAGTAATCTGAATATCCAAGTACACCAAACCTGACATAGACCAGCGAAATGAAAATGATATAAGGGAGTTCATTCTATTTCTGAGGCTTCCCATGGGCATAGCTAAGGATTTAGAGAAATTAATTTTGTAACCAGAAAAAGACCCAAAATAATTAATGATATCAACCAGTCACGGAACAGAGGTAGCAGGCTCTGCTACGTACAACAAAATGTCATCCGCATAAAGGGAAATTTTATGTTGCATCTCCCTACATCTATACCCACTGACACCTGACATCCTGTCTGATGGCTTCAGCTAAAGGTTCTACCACAAGGGCAAAAAGAGCAGGGCTTAAGGGGCAGCCTTGACGTGTTGAGCGATAAATTTGGAAATTATCTGATCTACAACCATTTGTTATGACTGATGCCAAGGGTTTATTATACAAAAGTTTGATCCATTTGATAAAGTTATCCCCCAGATTAAATTTTTGTAATACTTTAAATAGATAAGGCCACTTAGCTCAGTCGAAGGCTTTCTCTGCATCCAATGAGATGATTACAGTGTCGCTTTCTTGTGATTGACAGAAATGAACAATATTTAAAAGCCTCCTAATGTTGTGACTACAGCTTCTGCCTTTAATAAAACCTGTCTGGTCCTCCTTAATGATAAGAGGCAAAACCTTCTCTAATCGCAGAGCCAGGATCTTAGATAACAGTTTAACATCTTGATTTAAAAGAGCAATAGGTCTATATCCTGAGCAATCTTCAGGACACTTGCCTTTTTTAAGAATTAGAGAGATGTCAGCTTCTCTTAATGACTGAGGTAAACTCTCAGAGGTAAAGGAGTGTTCTATCATCTCCAAAAATGGATCCACAAGTATATCCTGAAATTCTTTATAAAATTTGCTGCCCATGCCATCTGGCCCCGGTGCTTTACCTGATTGTAAACTATTAATTGCTAATATGGTCTCTTCTCTAGAGATGGGAGAATTTAAATCATGTCTCTGAGTATCAGAAATAGTAGGAAGCGCTAGGCTGTCCAAAAAAGAGTCCATCTTATATGAGGCCCCTGCTCTCTGGTCTGCTGTATATAGCTGAATATAAAACTGCTTAAAGGTATTATTAATATTTTTGTTATCAAAATAACGAGTGCCATTTAGACCTACAACTGAAGGAATCAGTTGGGAATTTGTTCTGATTTTTGTTAAACAAGACAAATACTAGATTTGTCTCCAAATTCATATAACCTCTGATTTGGAAAAAAAAAAAAAAAAGAGCACACTTAGCTTGTTGAGTTAATAATGCATCTAATGCAGCTTGTGTGGCACACTTTCTCTGCAATAATGTAGGATCTGATAATGATGATGAACCAAGTACTCTCTTAATTTCTTCCAGTTCCTTTTCAAGTTTAGATTGCTGTTCTTTTTGCTTTTGTTTTTTTGAGGCTAAATATGCTATGATTAGGCCTCTGATGTAGACTTTAGAGGTTTCCCATAATAAGGATGAGTCATTAGTAGATTGAGAGTTGATAGCAAAAATATTTTAAAATCATCTCTCAAGTAAGTAGTAAACTTTTCATCTTTTAGAAGGCATGTATCAAATCGTCATTGTCTACTCTTAACCTGCCCTAAACCAACAGATAAATCTGTTAATACTGTTGCATGGTCACTAACAATGATATTGCTTATTGTACACGAAGACACCGATTGTACCAAGAGTTTGGAAATGAAAAAGTAATCAATCCTTGTATGACATTTATGAGGGGGGGAATAAAAAGTAAATTCTTTAGCAGATGGGTGGAAAGTTCGCCATGCATCTACTAAATTCATTTCTTCACAGATAGCATGAAGAACATCAGCCTGAGTTGTTAAAGATGTATTCCGAGGAGGGTGTCTATCAAGCAGGGGGTTAAGTAGGCAGTTAAAGTCTCCTCCCACTAAAGCTATTGCTGGGGAAAGCTCTGCAAATTCAGAAAAGGCCTTAACCAAGAAGCTAGGTGAATAATTAGGTGGACAATAAAGATCCATAATAGTAATCTCTTCACCATATAAAACCCCTTTAATAATCACATATCTTCCATGCGTATCTTTAATGCACTTCACCAGCTGAAATGGGAGATTTTTATGTATTAATATAACTACGCCCCTGCTACTGGTGGTAAAAGAAGAGGAATAAACCTGGCCAACCCAACCATATTTAAGTTTATGATGTCCATTATCGTCCAGGTGTGTTTCCTGTAATAGAGCTATCTCCACTCTCTCCCTTTTCAATAAAGCATAAACCTTTCTGTGCTTCACATTCCCCTTCAAGCCCCTCACGTTCCAAGAACAAAGTTTAATCCTATTGGAAGAAGACATTAGGATTTTTGTAGGATTTATGTACCCTATAGAGCCTAATAAATATGCCTCCAGCGCCCCATTTTGTACATGTGAAACTCTTATGTATTTGGCATAATGTAATGTACAAATAATATAAATATTGATACAGTAGACCACTGCTGAGCATAAAACATGCACCCAAAAACAAACCCAAAACAAAAAAAATACACAAAACCAATAGATAATAAGTAGGCTCCTTCCCCAGATCGCATGGGGATTGCTATTCTTCGAGGCACTTACTAAAGGCCAAAACACTTCACAAGAAAAGAAAGAAGAGGGGGGGGGGGCAATACAAAAAAAAAATGCAACGCAAAAAAAAAAAGAATAAATAGTAAAAAAAAACAAAAACAAAAAAAAAAACTTTTACACGAGTGCAAAAAAACAAAAAAAAAAAACTGGGGAAAAAAAAAGGGAAGAGGGGGTAAGTGGTAATCCAGATGGCAGGGAGCTACTGAAACACCCCTTAATATTAAGAACAAGCAATGCATTTAAATTTAGGTTTAAGTCATATTCAATAGTTTTTTCCTTAGATAGTTGGATTAGCAGATTAACATATGTATTAAACACAAAGAGTTGTGTCTATTATTTAAACCACATATCACACACAGAGAGTCATAATAAGGCACAGAGATGGATAATAATAAATACACTGTCCAACCTTAAGGTCCACTTTCTCATCTTCCCTGATTTGTCATACTGGATACAGAAGACATTACTTCAGTTGGGGAGAGAAAAGTTTTCTTAGTGCCGTTAAAGGATACTTGCAGCCTTGTGGGGAACACTGATTAAGAAAATTAAGAGACTATGAAAATCCATATCCACACACACGGCAAGAATAGTTCTTTTGACATACCATGTCAATGTCCTTTAAAAAAAAAAAAATAAACAAAACAAACAAAAAAACTAATGACTGACTTTAGTAGACATCAATTATCCCCAGTCGGAGGAAGTCATTTGACACAGAGTGAGGAAATTCAAACTCTGAAAATATGCCATTATGTTGAACATAAACTACAAGAGATGGAGAATGATATTGATCCTGATAACCACTTTTTCAATAATATTCATAATCATTGTGAATATTACACTGAAAAGCAATTCAAAAGTCAAGTGCAACTAGATGGTAAACTATCAATAATACACTTCAACAGCAGAAGTCTTAACAAAAACTTTCCACAGATTCAGGACTATTTAAAACAGCTAGACAGAAAATTTACAGCTATCGCAGTCTCTGAAACTTGGCTTAATGAAGAGCAGGCTCCCCTGATGGCAATAGAGGGATATCAGATGTTTCATATTAACAGATCTCAAAAAAAGGGTGGTGGTGTTGCACTGTATATTGATGATCTGTATAGGTGTAAGCTTGTAAATGGAATGTCCTTTGCACTACCAGGGATTTTGGAATGTGTTACTGTTGAGATTGACCAAGATAAAACAAAAAATCTAATTATAAGTTGTATATATAGAACGCCGGGAACTTGCATTGAGACATTCAGAGATAAATTAGTCGAGCTGTACAATAATATTACTAGTAAGAAAATGGTAGTAATTTGTGGAGATTTCAATATTGATTTACTAAATCCATATCAACAAAATGTAATTATAGAGTTCATGAATTCTATGTACAGTATGAGTCTATATCCCACAATAACACACCCCAGTAGAATCACAGTTCACACTGCTACACTTATTGACAACCTGTTTGTTAATATTATTGATAAGAAAATAGAAAGTGAATTATTGATAAATGATATAAGTGATCATTTGCCAACCTTTGCACTTATCCATGGCCACACGGAGGCCAATACAGAAAATTTTTTAAAATCGTTCAGATACAAATCACAAAATGCAATCAGTTCTTTTAAAGAAGACTTGCTGAAGCAGGACTGGACAAAAGTCTATGTATAGATAGAGCCTTTATTGTCACTGCATAAAAAACACAACGAAACTGCACATGCCCCCACCCACATAAAAACTACGAACAACACTCAATCCATACACATCAACAACCATAGCAAAACACACAGAACATAACATAACAGCATTAAAAAGAGCTTAAAAAAAGTGAAAAGAGCAGTCATTTTGTGTCTAGTTAACAAAAGGCATTAAAAAGACACATTTAAGAATAAAGATAAAAATTTCTTTCCCTGACAGATGTAATGTGCTGGAGACTATGATGTGTATTGGTGATTTAAAAAGTCAGAATCAGAATCAGAATCAGAATCAGAATCAGATTTATTGCCATTGTTCATGTAATACACAAACTAGGAATTTGTCTCGGTGCCATGCTGCAACATTAAAAACATAATGAGAAAAAGGGATAAACTAAAAAACTAAAGGACTAGAAACGTGCAATAAGTGTAGAAAAATAAGTAATAATAAGTGATAATAATAATAATACTAGTAATAATGAGTAGTACTAGTCAAGGCAGTTTTAAAAAATTAGCATGTAGCAGATAATGTGAAGTACCACATAGTGCAGTCAATAATGCAACAGAAAAACAGTGATGAATGACGTGAGTCTGGTTGAGCTGCTGTACATAGTGCAAGAGAGTCAAAAGTCACTTAATGTTCAGCAGTCTGATGGCAGAGGGGAAAAAGCTGTTCATGTGCCGGGAGGTTTTAGTCCGAATGGACCGAAGCCTTCTACCTGAGGGGAGGGGGGCAAACAGCACGTGACCAGGATGTGAAGGATCGGCTATGATCCGGCCAGCACGCCTCCGGGTCCTGGAGATGTACAGGTCCTGGAGAGATGGGAGCTCGCAGCCTATCACCTTCTCAGCAGTGCGCACGACGTGCTGCAGCCTTAGTCTGTCCCTGGCAGTGGCTCCTGCATACCACACAGTTATGGAGGAGGTGAGGATGGACTCGATGATGGCCGTGTAGAACTGCACTAACATCTTGGTGGGTAGCTTGAGCTTCCTCAGCTGCCGCAGAAAGAACATCCTCTGCTGGGCCTTTTTGATGAGGGAGCTGATGGTTGGCTCCCATTTGAGGTCTCGGGTGATGGTGGTGCCCAAGAAGCGGAAGGAATCTGCAATGGTGATGGGAGAGCCTGTGATGGTGAGGGGGGGCAGGGGGGATGTGACTTTCCTGAAGTCCACAATCATCTCCGCTGTCTTCAGAGCATTCAGCTGCAGGTTGTTGTGGCTGCACCAGGACACCAGCTGGGCCACCTCTTCCCTGTAGGCGGACTCGTCGCCGTTGGAGATGAGCCCGATGAGGGTGGTGTCGTCCGCAAACTTAAAAAAGTAAATGGCTTTTGGAAAGAAACTGTTAATGAATCTAGTGGAGTGCGATTTAATTGATCTGTATCGCCTCCCTGAAGGCAAAAGAGTAAACAGGTGATGACTGGGGTGAGAAATGTCTGTACTGATGGTCCTGGCTCTTGTATAATAACGGGTGTTAGCAATATCCTGAAGTGATGGAAGAGGGCAGCCAATGACTTTGTCCGCAGTTCTTACAACTTTCTGTAGTGCTGTTTTGTTTGCAACAGAGCAGCCTCCATACAAAGACGTAATGCAGTATGTTAAGATGCTTTCAACAGCAGAGCGGTAAAAGGTCATCAGCAGCCTCTTACAAAGGCTGTTTCTTGTTAAAATCCTGAGGAAATGGATACGTTGCCGGGCCTTCTTAACGATAGCTGTGGTGTTTGTGGTCCAGGAAAGGGCGTCTGTGATATGTATACCAAGAAATTTACCATTGATAACCATTGGTAACCACAATTACCATTGATAAAAATGGGGGATGGGTCAGCTCTGTGTTTCCTGAAGTCCAATATGAGTTCCTTAGTTTTCTTAGTATTTAAAATCAAATTGTTTGCAGAGCACCACAGAAACAGATTTTTGGACGGTAGGCAGGCTCATCCTCCCCTGAGATGAGTCCAACCACAGTTGTGTCATCTGCAAACTTAATGATGCAGTTGGACGGATGAATAGGTGTGCAATCAGAGGTGTACAGACAATACAAAAGTGGGCTCAGCACACAGCCCTGTGGGGAGCCGGTGCTGAGGGTAATGGTAGAAGAAAGGTGAGGGCCAAGTCTAACAGTTTGAGGGCGGTTTGAGAGAAAGTTCATAATCCAGGAGCAGAGCTGTGTGTGAAAACCGAGGTGAGCTAGTTTCCTGATCAGAATATGTAGTATAATAGTATTAAATGCAGAGCTATAATCAACGAAAAGCATCCGGACAAATGAGTTCTTGTGCTCTAGATGTTCCAGAGCTGAGTGGAGAGCAATGGTGATGGCATCCTCCGTTGACCTGTTTTCCCTGTAGGCGAACTGAAAGGGGTCAAAGGTCGTGGGTAGTCTGGTTTTAATGTGCCTCAGTACAAGTCTCTCCAGGCATTTTGTGACAATTGAGGTGAGAGCAATGGGTCTGTAATCATTTAAAGTCCTCGGACGGTGACATTTTTTTATTGAATCAATAAACTGATTGTATGAAAATATTCCATTCTGGCCATTCCCGTGATTTAAAATGTGTCACCAGCCTCCATAAATGACTTTGTTTGTTAATAGCCCATCTTTCACTTAGTGATGCTGCAGTACCGCCATCTCTCGATAGGGGCGGGCAGCAGTGATGTCAGTTAAGGGAGAAAAAGGAAATGGCTGAACGACAGCAGAGTGATTCGGACAGCGATTATTTTATCGAGTATGACGACCGCAATATAAGTGATGATATTGAAACTGAAGAATCTGATGATGAAGTAGTTTTGGGTGGTGCTGATGGGGTTATTCAGCCGTATTTGTTCGAGCCCGAGGGTGCGGAGGAAGACGAGGACGAAACAGAGACGGGAGCAGACCACGTTGAGGACGAGCGGCTCGCAGATTTATATTGGTAAAATATGCTTTGAAATTTTTTTTTTAGGCGATATGCATGGTCACACACTTAATTATCAAAATAAAACTGCCAATTGTTCCCCCGCTGCCTTACTTGGCGACTTATAAACATTAGAAACATTTAGAAACATTATCATTGGAAATAAAAGGATAATGTATGTGAGGGATAATATGTGTACTTTACGAGTTTGTTAGGAGATGTTGTTAATCATCATCATGTTAATCCTAGTCTCAAAAGCTACATAATTCTCTTAAGAGATTGATGGATCAACATGATCCATCATGGATCGTGATGGATCATGGATCATGATTATTGTGATTCATTATTGTTTTCCTATAACTTCTCTTTCGGCTCAAAATTTTTTACATGTTTTTAATATTTTCTAATCAAACTTCATAGACCAATTTATATAACACTCCCACGAGCCATTAGTTTATTATAAGCATCTGATTATACCATTTTTTTTTAACAGGTGCACTGATTGGCTTCAGGTGTGCTGGCAATGGAGTAGGTGTGTGCGTTGCTGGCTCCTGCTATATTTTTTTTCCTTTACTTTTTAAACCCTACTTTGCTGTAAGCTGTTAATGTTTTGGACATTTAATACATGCAGAATCTGTTTTGAAATATGTCCAAAACAAGAAAGCAGATTGAAAAGGAGGCAGCAGGGAACAATATTAACACCAGCTTAGCTGAGGATGCTAGTATCAGCCTTAACCCTGCACTTGTTGCCTTGCTAGAGCAACACAGAATGTCCATAGCTGCTGACTTCAAAGCTTCATTTGAACTTATTAATGGTAAGCTGGACAAAATTCAAGCAGATGTGGCGAACCAGGAGCAACGCATTGGCGACCTTGAAAACAACGCGGAGGACGTCAGCCAGCGCCTAGCGGCGCTTGAAGTTACATGCGAGTCAATACAGGAGGAGAACAAACTTTTGAAAAACAAACTTTCTGACCTGGAGGGAAGAAGCAGGAGGCTGAATATTCGTCTGGTGGGTCTGCCGGAGTCCTTTGATGTGGGTCCACGGCCATCTGAATTTTTTTCTCGGCTGTTGGTGGACGTCTTTGGCGCACAAACTTTGCCATCTCCCCCAGAGCTGGATAGAGCCCACCGCAGCCTCATGCCCAAGCCGGGTCCGAATGGGAAGCCGCGCACTGTCATTATTTGTTTCCACCGGTTTCGGACCAAAGACTTGGTGATGAGAGAAGCGCGGAGACGCCGTGGGACTTTGGAATATCGTGGGCATAAACTTCAGTTCTACGAGGATTATAACGCCGACGTTCAGAAGCAACGAGCTGAATATAAGGAGGTTATGTCCGAGTTGTACAAGAGAGGTTTTCGTCCTTCTCTTCTTTTCCCCGCCAGGCTCCGGATAACTCTTCCAGACGGCAAAAACCAGTGGCTGGCGTCCGTCTCAGAGGCCACCCGCTTCATGCAAACTATGGAGAGAAACCAGCAATTTTCGCCTTGAACTGGACATTTCTGGGTTGACCAGCTGCCGCGCTGGGCTGCTTGTTACTTCATTGAAGCTGCACTGACTGGACATTGATGCATTTTCAGATGTTTAAAAACAAGGTAAAATTGGCTCCCTATACGTTATTGTTTACTTAATTCTTTTTTTTAATTTTATCTTATTTATTTTTTTTTTTTAGGGTAAAACGTTCATATTATGCAGGATTGAAGCCAGTTGTATGGGAGCATTCTGTTAGGATGAAAATAGAGCAGGAGATGGAGCGGTTGCTGTTTTTTTGCAACCGGCTGGAGTGTTGTTATAGGTTTGGTTGTTGGATTTTTTTATTTATTTTTTTTTTTTTTAATTTTTATTTTTTTATTTATTTTTTTTTGTTTTGTTTTTTTTGTTATGGTTTTATTTACACCCCCCTTACCCCTTCCTTTTTTTTTTTTTTTTTTTTTTTTTTTTTTTTACCCGTACCTCACTTTACTCTTCTTTGGGCTACACAACATAATATATAAATTTTACTCTTTGAATGAATAGTAATCTTACTTTGGTAAGCTGGAATGTGAAGGGGTTGAACCATCCAATTAAACGAAAGAGAGTCATGTCACGTCTAAAGCAATTTAAGCCTGGGGTATTGTTTTTGCAGGAAACCCATTTGCAGGATTCCGACCACTTGCGTTTGTCAAAATGTTGGTCAGGACAATTTTTTCATTCAAATTTTAAAGCTAAGGCCAGGGGCGCTGCTATTCTTATTGATCGAAATATCCCATTTATTCCCTCTAATGTTGTATCAGATAAAAATGGACGATTTGTAATAGTATCAGGTAAACTTGGTGATAAACATGTCACTTTGGCTAATCTGTATGCACCGAATTTTGATGATGTGCACTTTTTTCGCAACCTTTTTTCGCAACTTCTAGATTTAAATACTCATTCTCTAATTCTTGGGGGTGACTTTAATTTGTATATGGATCCGATCTTAGATCGCTCATCTTCAAAACCTGCTAGTCTTAATAAATCTGCAACTTATGTTAAGTCTTTTCTTGAGGAATATAGCCTTACAGATCCTTGGCGTTTTTTACATCCTAACGGCAGGGACTATTCTTTTTTCTCTCACGTACATCATACTTATACCAGAATAGATTATTTTTTTGTTGACAATTTATTAATTAATAACCTTTGCTCTTGCAGTTATGATAGCATCTCGGTTTCTGATCATGCCCCTCTTGTACTTAAAATGATCCTCCATGGATGTGACTCCATGAGAAAGCATTGGAGATTGGATCCATTATTACTTACAGATGAAAAATTGGTTGCGAATATTTCTTCTAAAATTAATTTTTTTTTGAAAGAAAATAAAACTCCTGGTATGTCAAATAAAACGATATGGGAGGCCATGAAGGCATTTCTTAGGGGGGAATTTATTTCATTGGCAGCATTTAAAAGACGATCCTTAATACAGGAACAGAAGGTTATTTTAGATCAAATCCTGGACATTGACAGACAATATGCTCAATCTCCATCACCCGCTCTGTACAAGGAACGTATGACATTACAAACTAAATTTAATTTACTTTCTACTCGACAAATTGAAGGTTGTTTAATAAGGAACAAGAGTGAATTTTATGAACATGGCGAAAAAACCAGTAAACTTCTAGCTAATCAACTACGTGGTATTAGAGCTAAGCAAATTATTACTGGAGTTAGGACAGATAAAGGAGAGGTGACATCTGACCAACAAGCGATTAATGATATTTTCAGGTCATTTTATTCCAAATTATATACCTCAGAATATACAACAAACTTAAAGGGTTTGGAAATTTTTTTTGATTCTATTGATATTCCTTCGATTTCTTCAGAATCTCGGCAAATTTTAGAAGCTCCCATCACAAAAGAAGAAATTCAGCTGGCAATATCATCCATGCAATCAGGAAAATCTCCAGGACCTGATGGGTTTTCCGCTGATTTTTTCAAAAAATTCTCTGATGACCTCGCCCCTTTCCTTTGTCAAGTTTTTACAGAGTCGCTTGACTCTGGTACACTTCCTCCTTCATGCTATCAGGCCTGTATCACTGTGTTGCTTAAAAAGGATAAGGATCCTGTTGATTGTGCTTCTTACAGGCCTATTTCCTTGTTAAATACCGATGTTAAAATTTTGTCAAAGTTGTTAGCTTCAAGGTTGGAAAAGATTCTTCCTTTTATAATTTCACAGGACCAAACCGGTTTCATTAAAAATCGCCATTCTTTTTTTAACTTGCGGCGGTTGTTTAATATTATTTATACTCCTCACCACAACATACCTGAATGTCTTATTAGTTTGGACGCTGAAAAGGCATTCGATAGGGTTGAGTGGGAGTATTTGTTTTTTACTTTGGAGAGGTTCGGTTTTGGTCCTTCCTTCTGTTCCTGGATTAAACTTCTCTATGCTAGTCCTTTAGCTTCAGTGTTAACTAATTGTCGCTATTCTGACTATTTTAGACTTTACCGTGGTACGAGGCAAGGCTGTCCTTTGAGCCCGTTGCTCTTTGCCTTGGCAGTTGAGCCGTTAGCTATTGCAATCCGTGGGAGCCGGGACTTTCTAGGCATTCGTAGGGGTGGCATTGAGCATAGGATTTCACTCTATGCTGATGATCTTTTATTATTTCTCTCCAACCCACTTACTTCATTACCCGCTATACTTAATATTTTGGATAGTTTTAGTAGGTTTTCTGGTTATAAAATTAATCTTAATAAGAGTGAATTGTTTCTGATTAATGAAAAGATTCAAGTTCAGGATTTTGAACATTTTCCTTTCAAGGTTGTTATTGATCATTTTAATTATCTTGGGATATGTGTCACTAAACAATTTAATTACTTGTTTAAAAATAATTTTCTCCCCTTACTTGATCAGTGCAAGTTAATACTTTCCAAATGGTCCCCATTATCCTTGTCTTTAATTGGCAGAATCAATTCTGTAAAAATGATGTTACTTCCAAAGTTTTTATATTTGTTTCAATGTCTCCCCATTTTTATTCCTAAATCCTTTTTTAAGTCTTTGGACTCTCTGATTACCTCATTTATTTGGAATGGTAAACATCCGAGATTGAGGAAAGTTTTTCTTCAAAGACCCAAATCAGTAGGTGGCATGGCTCTGCCTAACTTTCAATATTACTACTGGGCAGCAAATATCAGGTGCATGTTATATTGGAAACATTTTTATCTGGAACCCAAATCACCTATTTGGATCCTTATGGAGTCACATGTGGACAATCAAACTTCCCTACCGGCAATTTTAGGTTCACCATTTCCCCTTGCTTTGTCTACACTGGGTAATAATAAAGTAGTTCGTCAGTCTCTTAGAATTTGGTCTCAATTCAGGAAAAATTTCGGTCTTCAGTTTTTTTCCATTAGAAGTCCAATTGCCGCAAATCATTTATTTACCCCATCAACTATTGATAGTGCATTTCATATATGGCACAGAAAAGGTTTAAAATCTTTTGCGGATTTATATTTTGATGGTCAATTTGCAAGTTTTTCTCAACTTTCCACCAAATTCGACATCACTTCTACACACTTTTTTCGCTTCCTCCAGGTCAGACATTATGTGCAAACTATGACAAAACAATTCCCTCAAAAACCTTCTGATAATCCTCTAGATGATTTTTTATTAGTTAAACCAACTTCTAAGGGGGTAATGTCAGTTTTATATAATTTAATTTCAAATTTACAATCTTCTTCTCTGGCCGCTATCAAATTGAACTGGGAACAAGATCTTAATTTTACTTTTACTGATGAACTGTGGGACTCTATTCTTGGCCAGGTTCACACTGTATCAATGTGTGCTCGTCACGCTCTTATTCAATTTAAGATTGTACACCGGATGCACCTGTCCAAGGTTAAGTTAGCACGCATTTACTCGGATATAGACCCAACTTGTGAAAAGTGTGGTAGCGCTCCTGGCACTTTGCTTCACATGTATTGGTCCTGCCCTGCATTGATGAATTTTTGGCATTCTGTTTTTATCACTATGTCTGAAGTCCTGCAATATCAAATTAAACCTGATCCATTATGCGCCATTTTTGGTGTGGCTCCAGAACTTGTCTTGCCAAGTTCCAAATTAAAAGTATTCAAATTTTCATTATTATTGGCCAGACGTGCTGTATTACTGAAGTGGAAAGATTCTTCGCCCCCTTCACATTTACAGTGGATAAAAGATATAATGTCCTGTTTGGATTTAGAAAAAATCAGATATACAGTCTGTGGCTCTGAAAACAAATTCTATAAATTATGGCGCCCGTTTCTTGATTTCTTTGAAAGACCCACGATTATAGTTTCTGAGTAGCTCATATCCCCTTTACCCCAACCCCACTTCACACACATAATTTTTCTTTGTATTTTTTTTTTTTTTTTTTTATTGTTTATTTAAAGGTTTTTGTGCTTTGAAGCATTTACATTTGTTGGCTTTAAGTTCTAGTTTTTTACTGTTTGGTTGAAACAAAAATGAAAATTTCTAATACTTTGTATTGTATTAATACTTCAATTAATAATAATAAAAAGACCTTTGAAAGAAAGAAAGAACAGGTGCACTTGTGAGAAATGCAACATTATGCCAACATCAACTGAATCTCGGTGCTGCCAGGAGGTATTGAAGGTGAAGGAGAAACTAGAAGAACTGAAGGGCTGTGGATACACAGATGATAACCTACCAAGGTGTATCACTGATCACCCCGGTTTCCGTTCTGTCTGTCTTGACATCTGGGTTTTACAGACAGCTTATCTGGCCTACAGACAGCAATATGGTGATCATGACGCAAGTCAACACGAGTGAGTTTTTAAACAATATTTATTCATGTTTTTTAATTTTCCAGATCAGTTATGAAGAAATCATTCAATACATTCAATAATCAATGCAAACAGAATAATCAATGCCAACCCCATATTTTTCAGGCGATACAGATTCATAGCCTACAGGCAACTGGTCCGGTGGTGTTGGGGATATCTTGGGAAAGAAGTGAGGGTGATATTGCCTGCCTGTGCTGTGAGCCTCATCAGAGAAACAGTCCCATCTGATCACTACAAGGGATTTTGCCTACCAAGATTAGATTTGTGATCAATGTTAATTAAATAAAGTTTTTTAAAATCATATATTGAGTTTATTAATGTGCATGCCAATTTTATAATTCTAATATTTCAGCATTCATCAAAGTCGGATCTCATATACATTAGACTAATTTTTCTACCATTTTATGGTGTAAAATTCGTGTTCAATTTTTAAAAGCACATTTCTCTAAAAATCTTAGGCTTATATTTGTTTGTCTTAGCAAAATATGTTGCTTCCCTAACAATATAAAAGCTGAACTTTCATTGCTAATTGGAAATTTATTCTACTTTTACATGTTTGATTTTGAAAATCTAGATACATGTTGCTCAACAGCATCAGCTTTGATGGGACGCTGAAATTTGGCACTCAATGCTGCGGGAACTCTGGCTTGTACAGAGTGCCACTGCTCCAATAAGTGGGTTGGATCAACCAAGGTTTTGTCGAAAAGAGTATTCATCAGATCATCCACATATTCTGAAATAAAATTAATTTAATAAAAATTAGAAATCCATTTGACTACAGTATGAAATACATATTTGACCCAAATTAACATAATTTGATAAAAGCTATGAAATGTGAAAGCTGAATGAAGACCAACCCTCCACCCACCCTAAATATCATACACAAGCCTAGAAAATGATAGTAATATTTCGTATACTCACCGAAAGTTGGATTAACTTTCTTTGCTTGCAGTGTATATCCTCCTTTTTTGAATTTTGGGTATCTGATGATGAATACCGGCTCACCATCACGATTGTGTGCCTGCTTGCGGCCTGCATTTTCGTTAAAGTGCATTGCAGCTAAACAAAGTCTGTAATTAGAATATTATCAATGATTTATTTATGGACATATAAGTGATCTGTCTATCAGCAGAAACTCTATGTAATTGGCACTGTTATTATAATTCCATTTAATACTTTTGGTCACATATTGCATCTCCTCACCTTGTCAACATCCCAAGGAATGAGAAGTGTACACTCTTTGGGGCAAAGTGAATAATCAGACTGTGGAAAGCCTCCACATTAGAAGTTTGCTGCCCTGGACTCAGCTTTCGCACATCCCTGAGGACCTGTGTTTTGTTGATCATATCAACAACTTTTTCACAGCCCTTTGTGCCTGAAATAAATAAATTTTAGGTGTGAGATATGTCACCAAAAATGATGAAAATCAATGGGATAATAATTTATATATATATTTAATACATGCACTACAGATCGATACATACTTATTGGAAATAATCCATAACTACACTCACTGGGTTTGAGCCGGTAGATCACCCTTGCTTTTCACGCCACTGTCACTGACACTTGTCTGAGAGTGGGACTTTGAAATGAATGGATATATAGTTGGAAAAGCCGATTTTTTTATCAGCAATCTTTTTGCTAATTTCATTTCAAATTGCATCTTATTCTCAAAATCGCTGTCAACGAAATGTCTACTGCACATGTTGGGTGATTTACCGACATCATTCCAATTTTTTTGCGTTTTCTGAACGAATTTCACCCATGCGGTTCTGATTTTCCCAGGCAGGGGAAATTCATAAACACTCACCGCGTGCTCCTCCGGTATACCGTCGCACCCATAGACAACACAATGCCAAACCATAATTAATTCGATCACTGAAATCCTAATCGTAATAAATACTCTATTTGTAATCCACAAGTACTCCTAGAAATATCCGTTATCGCCGATTTTAAAACGTAAACAACACGCAATGTCCGTCGAGTGTTTGCTGGTTGCTTCCTGAACTGACGTCACACAGTCAGTGGCCATCTTAGCCGCTGATCGCTTGGCAGAGTCAGACAGCTCTCAAGGAAATCATACTTCAATAGCGCATTGTCACCTTATGCGACATTTGTTGACACCAAAACATGTGCGGTTCAAATTAGCTCATCTCACACAACAATTTAAGATATGATTTAGCGATATTGAAATTTCGTCCGGCCGATGCCTTTAAACAGTCCACAGCATGCTTTTTGGGAACAGGGATTATGGTAAATGGTAAATGGCATTCACTTATATCGCGCTTTTATTCTCATCTCTTGATGACCAAAGCGCTTTACAGATCCTGCAATCCACCCATTCACACACACATTCACACACTGATGGTGGCATGCTGCCTAACATGGCGCTTCCAGACCCACCAGGAGCAATTGGGGTAAAGTGTCTTGCCCAGGGACACAACGGCAGGATATCTGGGGAGAGCGGGATTTGAACCGCCAACCATGTGGTTATTGGACAACCTGCTCTACCTCCTGAGCCACTGCCGTCCCCGACAGCTGATTTGAGGCAGGGTGGGACAGTAGCTTGTGACAGAGACAGATTAAAGATTTTTGTGAACACCGGGGCAAGCTCAAAGGCACAGGCTTTGAGTACCTTTCCAAGTACGCCATCCGGACCAGCCGCCTTCCTTGGATTCACAGATCTAAACACTTTCCTCACCTCATACCCCTGTACAGACAGCACCTGGATGTCAGTGTCAGGAAGAGATGAGTATGGTAATGATATGGTCTTTTCTTCAAAGTGTGCAAAAAAGCAGTTTAGCTCCTCTGCCAGCAATGCCCTGGTGTCGGGGATGATGGATGTACTGCCCTTGAAGTTGGTGATCTGCTGCACTCCCTGCCACATCCACCTTGTATTGTTGTTTGTGAGATGCTCCTCGATTCTCCTCTTGTAGGTCCGTTTGGCCTCTTTAATACCCCTCTTCAGATCAGCTCTTGCTACTGTGTATAAGGCACTGTCACCTGATTTAAAAGCCATGTCACGAACTCTGAGAAGGTTGCAAATATGTCCGGTCATCCAGGGTTTCTGATTAGGATAAACCCGGATGTTTTTCTTAATTGTGACATTTTCTGTACAGCATAAAATGTAGAATAACACCGTCTGTGTATATTCCTCTAGGACATGGTGTTCAAATAAGTCCCAATTTGTCTCAGCAAAACAGTTTTGCAATTTAAGGAGAGAGTCTGCAGGCCAGATGTTAACATTTTTTGTGGTGGGCTTTGTTTTCCTCCTAAGAGGGGCATAGGCTGGGACCAAGAGCAGGGATGTATGGTCAGACAGACCAAGATGTGACAGGGGTACTGCTCTATAGGCATGCTTGATGTTTGAATACACCCAATCAAGTGTATTTCCTCCTCTGGTGGAACATTTCACATGTTGGGTGAAACTGGGGAGAACAGTCCTTAAACATGCCTGGTTAAAGTCTCCAGCAATGATATGTACTCCCTTGGGGTAAGCCCTCTGATGTTTGCTTACAGTGTCATACAAGTGGCTAAGAGCAGTGCTAACCTTAGCATCAGGTGGAATATAGACAGCTATAATCACCACGTTTGATAGCTCTCTCGGCAGCTAGAAGGGTCTGTGTGTAACTGACAAAATCTCTATATCCGGTAAACAGTAACTGTCAATAATCCGGATCTGTGAGGACCAGTCATTATGGACATAGATACATAGACCTCCACCTCTGCTCTTACCAGAGTCACCAATGCGGTCCTGCCGATGTAGCATGCGCCCTGCTAGCTGGACGGTGGTATCGGGGATCGCCGGCTGTAGCCACGTCTCTGTGACTATGAGGACACAACAGTCTCGAACAGAGTGATTTGCAGCAAGCAGCAGCTCCATATCATCCATTTTCTTCACAATGGATCTGGCGTTTGAGAGAAAAATGCTCGGAAGCGGTGGTTTGTGGGGCCGTTTCCGCAGCTTGGCTAGCAGGCCCGCCCGGCAGCCCCACTTTTGCTTCCTCTCTCTACACCGACGGCGCCACTTGATACTCCCGATAACAATCCACGAAGAGCCGTGGGGTCTCGTAATGTCCACGGGAATATTGTGCGCCCGCTGAAAGTCAGCCGTAATATCCACCCTGGCTTGTAGTCCATAAGTGATCAGCTCCTGTCGACTGTATATAAACTTTGCTTGGCAAGCCTCAAACACACAAACAAGCAAACACACAACCAGCCACCATACAGGGGAGCAAAGAGCCGCTGCACTAGTGTGCGCCGCCAACTTGGTCATCTCAGTATCAGATGTAAATGAAGCCTACGACACATTTATGAACATTGTAACCACTCTTTATGAAAAAAATTGTCCATTAGTAAAGAAAAAGCTTAAACATAAATTTGTCGATAAGCCATGGTTAACCAAAGGATTACAAAAAGCGTGTAAAAAGAAAAATTTATTATATAAAGCTTTTCTAAAGAAAAGGACAAAAGAAGCAGAGCAGCGGTATAAAACATACAAAAATAAGTTAACATATATAATGAGATGTAGTAAAAGAGACTATTACAGTAAAGAACTGGAGAAAAACAGAGACAATATTAAAAATACATGGACAATACTTAAAATATTCTTGGAAATAAAAACAGAAATACAAGCTACCCAACCAATTTTTCAAAAAATAATACAACGACTCAGAGTGTGAATGCAGTTTCACCTGCAGATGAATTTAATAACCTTTTTGTTAACATTGGTCCTAATTTGGCTCGAGAAATACCTATTACGGCACCTACGGGTGATACAATAAGCAAAAACACTGCTATAAAAGACTCCATTTTTATAAAGAACACAGACGAGAGAGAGAGGTCATTGAAATTGTTAAATCGTTTAAAAGTAAGACATCTACGGACTGTGATGGTATTGACATGCTCTTAGTCAAAACTATTATCGAATGCTTAGTGAAACCACTGAAGTATATTTGTAACCTGTCTCTCCAAACAGGTATATTTCCCAATGCAATGAAAATAGCTAAAGTAATTCCGATATACAAGACGGGTGATAGAGGGGAACTTTCAAACTATAGATCAATTTCACTATTGCCGCAATTTTCCAAGATACTTGAAAAAATATTCTGTGAGAGAATTGACAACTTCATAATGAAGAATAATTTATTGTGTGAGCAGCAATATGGGTTCAGACACAAGACAACTGCATTTGCTCTAAAGGAATTTATAGAAAAAATATCAATTGCCATTGAAAATAAAGAATATTCAGCTGGGGTATTCCTGGATCTTAAAAAAGCATTTGGTACAGTGGTTCACAATTTATTGTTAAAGAAACTACAAAATTGTGGTATTAGGGAGGTAGCACTGTCCTGGTTACTTAAAGAATAGATATCAGTTTGTACAGTATGTGTTGGTAACAAAAACTCACAGTTATTGAAGGTTACTTGTGGAGTCCCACAGGGTTCAGTTTTGGGGCCATTGTTATTCAATATGTATATAAATGATATATGTAAAGTCTCGGAAAAAATGGATTTAATATTGTTTGCCGATGACACTAATCTATTATGCAGTGGAAGCAATTTGGAACAACTTTTGGATACACTCAGAAAGGAATTAGGAAAGCTTAAACTGTGGTTTGATTCAAACAAATTAACGCTCAATTTAAGTAAGACAAACTTTATAGTTTTTAACAACCATCACAACAACTTAGCATCTAAACTCAGTGTAAATGGTGTGGAGATTGAAAGGGTATCCAAAACTAAATTTCTTGGAGTAGTAATTGATAATAAACTGTGTTGGAAGTCACATATTAATTATATTAAAGGTAAAATATCTAAATCAATCGCAATACTACACAGAGCGAAATATTTGCTGAATCAACCCACATTATATACTTTGTATCATTCATTAATACTCCCATACATGACATATTGTACTGAAGTATGGGGAAATACATATAAAACAAACATATATCCAGTCTTTATGCTTCAGAAGAGAGCTATTAGAATAATAAACAAAGCTGCTTACAGGGAACCAACAAACCCACTTTTTCTTAAATTAAAAGCTCTCAAGTTGAAAGATCTGGTTGACTTTGAAACTGCAGTAATAATGTTTAAAGTGAAGAATCTATCACTGCCCGCAAATATCCAAAAGTTGTTCCAAATAAGGGAGAAACAATATCATTTCAGAGGAACATGTATATTTCAAAAACCTTCAGTGAGAACTACCACCAAGCAACACTGAGTTTCAGTGCAAGGAGTCAAATTATGGAACGATTTTGGACCTGAATTAAAATCATGTACAACTTTTGGACAATTTAAACAAAAACTAAAGGAAGAAATACTCCAAACATATATACAAGATGACATGTAAAATCACATAAGGATTGTCATATCCAGTCTGTGTTGTGTTGTTGCTTAGTTTTCTTTTGTCACATTTTGTCTTAGCTTTGTTCCGAATTGTAATCACTCTTGTTTTATTTTTCTTTTGAATTCTTGGATGGAATATGGGTGGGCAATATTAGCTGCGGCTTCAGCCATCACCCATTTCGGATAACTTATGTTGAACTGTATAATCAGAGGAGTTATTGTTTAATTTGACCTTGTTGGATTTTTTCCCCTTTGTTATATTATTCTGTTTCTTTTTAATCTTTACTTTTATCCAAATCTATCCAAAATAAAGATTCATTCATTCATTCAAACAGCATGGAATATTCTGCTCCAATTCCTCTCAGGCGCTGCTTGGCTTCATTAAACGCCTTTCGTCTATGAAGAACATCAGCAGAAAGATCGTGATAGAAGGATATTTTTTTCTCGTTCAAGGTAATGTTGCCGTTGCTTGCTTTACATCGCGCTGCCGCCATCACTCTCTGCTTGTCAGGAAACGAGTGGAATCTGATGATGACTGGGCGAGGTCGCTGATTATAGCTGGGTGCCGGTGCAAGGGAGCGGTGAGCCCTCTCTAGCTTAACCTGGCCGTCCTTCGTGTCCATATTAAGAAAATCTGGAAGCCAGTGCTCAAAGAAGCCCAAAGCATTCCCGCCTTCCATGTTCTCTGGTAAATTGACGATGCGTATATTCTTTCGCTGCCCTCTGTTCTCCAGGTCGTCTATATGTTCAGAGAAGGATTTTATTTTCTTCTCCAAAGCTGGGACCATGTTAGCCAATGGCTCGTTAGCCGTTTCCATCTGTAGCGTCCTAGCCTCTAGCTTGTCCAGCCGGTTAACGACTGCTTTCAGCTCATTGGCATGAGAAAGAACAGTCATGGCTAATGGTTCCAGTTTATCATCAATAGCCTTCATTATCTTACTGGTCATGAGCTCAAATGCTTTAGCAAGCCTAGGGTCCAATTCCATCTCATCTTCATCTTGATCGTGTTCGCAGCCGTGTTGGACTAATGGCGTAGCTGTGTTCTCAGTGTCATGGCCACCAATCATGGCACCTGTGTGCACACCTGCCTGTTATCTCCTGCGGCCCTATTTATTCCCATCAGGACCAGTGTTGGGCGCGGAGTCGTCTGATTCCTTTGGTGAATCACGCCACAACCTGCCTCTGTGCTTCCCTGCACTGAATTCACCTGCCTCCAGCTTCCAAGCCCAGCAGAATGACGTCCGGGTCGATTTCGCCCGGACCAACAACCAAGTAAGCTCTATAGCTTCTAACCTGTCCATTTCCCCTGTGCACAGGCGGAGCCCGCAACGGCGGACCTCCTTCTCCCTCCAGGCGGCAGACTTATTCTCCTTCCAGCTAACTAGCCTGCAGACACTGTCTCCCTGGCTGCAGCTTCAGTGCGACCTGAAGACTCGTCTCCATCTGTTGACAGTAAGCCCAGTAACATCAGACGTGCTGCATAGAGGGGCTTTTCCACTAGCCTCGCTTAGCCCTACACCGCACCACTCAGCCCGCGTTTGAGCATTTTCCATTAGCCCCAGCACCAGTTAGCAGGTGCTTTTTTAGTACCTGATCCAGGGCAGGGTCTAACCGAGCTGAGTAGGGCTGAGTATGGCTGTGATATGACTTTAACAGACTGGTCGCTGCTGATTGGTCAGGTCGTAACGTCACGAAAGCGACTTTTTCTGCTGAATTTACTACACGACCGCCATTTGTAGTTGTTCAGCCAGTGAACACAGTGCACCCCTTTAATACTGTATTTTCACACTTTGAAGATGAAGGCTATCCCCTGGTCAAACAATTCTATATTAGCCGACGATCGCATCCAGCGCGAGTTGGACGGATCTACTCGAAATGAAAAAATATACCAGCAGGTGTCCGAGCAGATGGGTTCCCAAGGGCACATCCGTACTGCCAAGCAGTGTCGGGAGAAGCTGAAAAAGCTGAAAAGCGATTGCCAAGCAGTGAAGGACCACAATGAGATGAGATGAGATGAGATTCAACTTTATTGTCATTACACATGTATGAATACAAGGTAACGAAACGTGACTTGGCATTTGGGCACGCTCTGCAGAGCGCATCCAAGGCCGGGGCAGCCGCTAGGCGCCAGTCAATGCTGCCGATGTCAATGCCACTCCTTGAGCGGATCGGAAGGAGTGGAAGTGGTTTGCTGAGATGGACATAGGCAATAGGCAGAGACATTGGGCTCGACACGGCCACAGTCACGGCCACAGCCACAGCCTTGGAAACCGTGAATGGTGAGTGTTGTTTTGATATTGCACGTCTTTTCGCCAATTTATCCTTTCTGTGCCAAACTCACTGTTTTTAAGAAATAGGAAGGTTGTTAGATTGTGGGTAATGGTTGTTACTGAGGCTTGCCTATTGTTTTGCAGCCAACTGCAGCTTCACGCTTGCTTTATGTTAAGTATTAGCGTGAACAAAACGCTGAATTACGCTTATTATATTCCGGTTAAAAACTTTAGAGTGTTGTGTACATGTTGCACTTTGGTGTTAAGTTTTAAATTGCGTGCATTTTCTTTCTAGAATTGCAGTTCATATCACAGGGGTCCACCTCAGTGGACATGGACACAGCGGACTCTCCTGCGTCTGCGTCTGGCGGAGCGCCAGCTGGATCGACTACAATGTCAGCCACATCACCAGCTCCATCTGGATCACGTTCAAGTGCCGGTAAGGCACAATAACCACGATTTTTTTTTTGGTGAAACAGGTCCAGCGGAAACCAGGGTCGAAAATCCATCCATCCATCTTCTACCGCTTAATCCTTTACGGGTCACGGGGGGGCTGGAGCCTAACAAGTTATGTACCAAATTGATTAATGCAATTTCCTGTAGCTGCATATTAATTAATTGAAAATGTCTTTTTAAATGTACAAAAAGGTTATTCTTTGGTCTTCACTTATCGGTGTTCCACAATGCGGTCCCATTTTTAGGTGTGGTGATTGAAGTGCTGTTATAACTCATGTTTCAGAAAAACAAATAAAGCTCATGAACTGCCGTTGAAATCAACATGCTTCATTGAAATGCTTCGCGTCAGCTGACTGTATTAACCCATTCAGATTTCTGCGGCCACACTACAAGCAACTATTTTAAACATTACCCATCCATCCATCCACCCACCCATCCATCCATCCATCCATATTCTTAATCTTAATCCTTTTTAGTTTTGCAGGGGGGCTGCAGCCGAAGACAGCACCCTGCGTGTTGCAAAATCTGCTCTACTGAGGGGCAGCAACATGACAGTTCAGCTTATACAGTATACAGCAATGAAGCATAATATAATAGTGACATTCCACCACAGACTTTCACCAGTGTAATTCCATAATATATGTAGTGATCCAGCTTTAACAACCATGCCTTTCTGTCTTTCCATCTAGGCAAGAGGAAAACGGACAACTCCATCGCTGACCTTACATCAGCGATGGTCAACATGCATGACGAAGAGATGCGGCTCTTGGAACGGCAACATGACCAGTGGCAAGAACACCATCAGGAGTACATGCAGCATTTGCGACAGGTGGCCGCAGATGTGTGGGCAGATGCGCGTGAAGCCCTGGAGCAGGACGCTGTGTTCCAAAGGGAAGAGCTCGCAGAGATGTCAACATTCAACAGAGATTTCCTGACCCTATTTGGCAGGCTTGTGGACGCATTTAGCAGTCGGCGTGTCTAACCATGTCTCCCCACGCCCAGTCTGATTTTTTGTTTGTAAATTTTGCTTCTGGAATAAAATTGTATTGTTTGCATCAAAAGTCTGGTTTATCTGTTATGACACCATATGAGAAAAGCCAATAATTACATACACATTCCATTCTCTGTTCACTCCACATGCTGCTGTTCATCAGGTCAGGTGTATAGCCTTCTAATGGTAATTTAATTTTTAACAACACAACGAAACGTAATGTCTTGGTAGTTTTTTTTTTAAAATTTTAAACAAATTTGCAATGCTGAATCCATTTCTCTTGACCGGTTACATTTTTTATGTTATAAGCAGTTGTACAGGTGTACTTTAACTTGTACAGTAGACACTGATAAAGGTAAGTACATGTAAATTGAATGTTGCATCACCAGTCAAAATTTAACAAATTAAGAAGGAACCTAGCAAAAATTTGGCACTAATAACATTAGACACAACTGTGTTTTTGTTGCACACAACTGTTGTTACCAACAAGTTGTGCAAAATTTATATTCCCTTTTCCCAAAAATTAAAAATCAATTTGTGAGTAAAAGTGGGAGACCTTTACATGGGAATATGACATGTATCAGCACATGATTTATAGTTCAATTTGCATTTCCACCTAAGCAAAAGTGGCTTGTCGAGCTGGATTTTTGTGAAGATGGCCTGTGCGGTGTTTCTGCAATGTAATTACATACCTGTCAAGTGATATGGTTTCGCCGTATTTTAATACGGGCAAAATGCAATTTTAGCAAATACGGGCGTATTGCCATTTCTGTACGCCAAAAAGAAAAATATACGGGAAAAAAAATTATTGAGAGTGTGGAGGAACACGTCGTGTGTGTGACCCCCACAGCTTACGGGGCTGGCAGAGCGCTCAGCGTGAGCAATTATCACAACAGTGAGAAGTGTGGACTCATCATTATGCTGATGGCTTAACAGATAAGCGTTATGAACAACAGAGGACAGGTAGATGGAACATGCACAACATTTTATTTACAAAAAACATTTTTGAAATATGTATGCACATAAATGTGGGCAAAATTACATTTCTACCTATTGCTAGACAAGTTCTGCATCACAGCATCTCGTATATCGGCACCCTGCTCTTCTGCTCCCTGTGCCGCTGCCACCTCTGGTTCATCTACTGCATCATCCAATGTAGTGTCATACGTCTCTCCATGACTCTCACACAGATTGTGCAGAGCACAACAAGTCAGCACCATAGATTTCACCAGTTTCATGTCACAGTCATTCCTCTCTCCTTCCTTCTCTCCTCGTCATCAGCCATTTTTCTTTGCTGTGGAGGATTCGGTCACGTGTTTCACGTCACGAGAGAGTGGCGCCGCCTCGCTGTTCAAGAAATCCCACCCACTGCAGGTGTGACAGCAGGTGTGCCAGCAGGTGTGCCAGCAGTAATGTTGAAAAGCAACCGAGGCAGAACCGAATCGAAGTGAGTCGAGTCGGGTTTTCTAATCGGGGCTAGTGGAAAAGCGCCTTAGGTGTACTGTTGCTAACGGCCCTTGTCTCTGTTTCAGGGTTGCCAGTCTGTATGGTGCTCTGCCGGCCCCAGCTGGAATACACGGATTGCACTACACTACATTACACCTCATAACCGCACTCACGCATCCACTCACTCACGCTAACAAAATAAAGTACGTTAATTGTGTTAATCCTGAGTCGTGTCTGTCTGTGGGTCACCTGAACCATGTCACTCAGTGTTTTGTTATCGTGGCTTATTGCTGTTCTTACCTTTCGACGACGGCATTGCTTTATGTTGTTTTGTCCAGTACTGCTCGAGAGTCCTAATATTAGATTGGCTTGCAAGGAAGAAGCCGTATCTTCACTGAGACTGTTGAATTTATTTAGGCGTTTACAGAGCTCCACAAAAGCCGACCGTCTCCTAAGCCGCCATCTTCCTCATCTTGAAGAGTTTAGATAGATAGATAGATAGAAAGATAGATAGATAGATACTTTATTTCGAACAAAAAAGTATAACAAAAACAGAACAAATGACAAATGCAATAAAGTGACAGTATACACTGTTCGAAAGGGAGAAGGAAGAAGTGAACACTTATTAATTCCATCTTCTCTTTTCCATAAATACACCCATGTGAATTATATACAAATTACCACCTTTAAGACCCCAAGTAAACAATTTACTGTATTTTTTACAAATCAGCATTAACACCCATCCATCCTAACATACATTGATGTCCATACATCAAAACCAGCCTCAAACAACACAGATATACACAGTGCTGTCCCACCCACCATGCCATAGTATCCCATAATGTCCCAGAGTGAGCATAGTGAATCGTACATATAAATACTACCCTTCTAATATATGTCCATCCATCCATCCATCTTCTACTGCTTTTCCGGAGGTCCGGGTCGCGGAGGCAGCAGTTCAAGCAGAGAAGCCCAGACTTCCCTCTCCCCAGCCACCTGCTCCAGCTCTTCAGAGGGGATACCAAGGCGTTCCCAGACCAGCTGGGAGACATAGTCTCTCCACCGAGTCCTGGGTCTGCCCCGGGGTCTCCTCCCAGTGGGACGTGCCTGAAACACCTCAAGTGGGAGGCGTCCAGGAGGCATCCTAATCAGATGCCCATACCACCTCAACTGACTCCTTTCAATGTGGAGGAGCAGCGGTTCTACTCTGAGCCTCTCCCGGATGACTGAGCTCCTCACCCTATCTCTGGGGGTGAGTCCAGCAATCCTACGGAGAAAGCTCATTTCAGCCGCTTGTATCCGCGATCTCGTTCTTTCGGTCATTACCCAAAGCTCGTGACCATAGGTGAGAGTAGGAATGTAGATTGACTGGTAAATCGACAGCTTTGCCTTAGAACTAAGCTTCCTCTTCACCACAACAGACCTGTACAATGTCCGCATCACTGCAGATGCTGCTCCAATCCGTCTGTCGATCTCTCGCTCCATTTTCCCCTCACTCGTGAACAAGACCCCAAGATACTTAAACTCCTCCACTTGGGGCAGGAGCCTGTCCCCAACCCGGAGAGGACAATCCACCTTTTTCCGGCTGAGGACCATGGACTCGGACTTGGAGGTGCTGATTCTCATCCCAGCCGCTTCACACTCAGCGGCAAACCGTCCCAGCAAGAGCTGTAGGTCATTGCTGGATGAAGCCAACAGGACAACATCATCTGCAAACAACAGAGATGAGATCTTGTGGTCACCAAGCACGACACCCTCCATTCCCTGGCTGCGCCTAGAAATCCTGTCCATAAAAATTATGATGATAATGAACAGGATCGGTGACAAAGGGCAGCCCTGGCGGAGTCCAACTCTCACTGGGAATGACTCCGACCGAGTGTTGGCAATACGAACCAAACTCTCACAACGGTCGTACAGAGACCGAATAGCTCGTAACAACAAGCCCGATACCCCGTACTCCCGAAACACCCCCCACAAAAATCCACGAGGGACGCGGTCAAATGCCTTCTCCAAGTCCACAAAACACATGTAAACTGGTTGGGCAAACTCCCACGAACCCTCAAGAATTCTCGAGAGGGTAAAGAGCTGGTCCGATGTGCCACGGCCAGGACGAAAACCACATTGCTCCTCCTGAATCCGAGGTTCGACCAACGGCCGGACTCTCCTCTCCAGTACCTTGGCATAAACCTTCCCAGGGAGGCTGAGGAGTGTGATCCCTCTAAAGTTGGAGCACACCCTCCGGTCCCTTTTTTTGAAGAGAGGAACCACCACCCCGGTTTGCCATGCCAAAGGCTCTGCCCCCGACCTCCACGCAATGTTGCAGAGGCGTGTCAACCATGACAACCCAACAACATCCAGGGCCTTGAGGTACTCAGGGCGAATCTCGTCCACCCCTGGGGCCCGGCCACCAAGGAGATTTTTAACCACCTTGGCGACCTCAGCCCCTGTGATAGGCGAGTCATCCCCCTCATCCCCAAACCCTGCTTCCTCTGTGGAAGGCGTATCAGTGGGATTGAGGAGATCCTCGAAGTATTCCTTCTACCGCCCGACGATATCCCCAGTTGAAGTCAACAGTGTCCCATCCGCACCATACACAGTGTGGACGGGGAGCTGCTTTCCCCTCCTGAGCCGCCGAACAGTTTGCCAGAATCTCTTTGAAGCCGACCGAAAGTCTTGTTCCATGGCCTCACCGAACTCCTCCCATACCCGCGTTTTTGCTTCAGCAACCACCCGAGCTGCACTCCGCTTGGCCTGCCGGTACACCTCAGCTGCTTCGGGAGTCCCACAAGCCAACCAAGCTTGATAGGACTCCCTCTTCAGCTTAATGGCCCCCCTCACCACTGGTGTCCACCACTTGGTTCGGGGGTTGCCACCACGAGATGCACCGACCACCTTGCGGCCGCAGCTCTGGGCCGCCGCTTCAACAACAGAGGTGGAGAACGTGGCCCATTCAGACTCCATGTCTCCAGACTCCCTCGGAATGTGGTTGAAGTTCTTCCGGAGGTGGGAGTTGAAGACCTCCCGGACAGGGGCCTCAGCCAGACGCTCCCAGCACACCCTCACTATACGTTTGGGTCTACCAGGTCTGAATGGCTTCCTCCCCTGCCATCGGATCCAGCTCACCACCAGGTGGTGATCAGTTGACAGCTCTGCACCTCTCTTTACTCAGGTGTCCAAGACATACGGTCGCAGGTCTGATGATACGATAACAAAATCGATCATCGACCTGCGACCTAGGGTGTCCTGGTGCCAGGTGCACATATGGACACCCTTATGCTTGAACATGGTGTTCGTTATGGACAGACTGTGGTTAGCACAGAAGTCCAATAACTGAACACCACTCGGGTTCAGATCGGGCAGGCCGTTCCTCCCAATCACCCCTCTCCAGGTTTCACTGTCGTTGCCCACATGCGCATTGAAGTTCCCCAGTAGGACAATGGAGTCTCCAGGAGGAGTACCCTCCAGCACCCCAGTCACAGACTCCAAAAAGGGTGGGTACTCTGAAACATCATTTGGTGCATAGGCACAAATGATGGTCAGGACCCGTTTCCCAACCCGAAGGCGTAGGGAAGCAACCCTTTCGTCCACCGGGGAAAACTCCAATATAGAGGCAGCAAGGTGGGGCGATACAAGAATACCCACCCCTGCTTGTCGCCTCTCGCCCGGGGCAACTCCAGAAAAGGCCAAGCTCCAGCCCCTCTCCAGGAGACTGGTTCCGGAACTGGAGCTGTGTGTTGAGGTGAGGCCGACTATATCTAGCCGGTATCGCTCAACCTCGTACACCAGCTCAGGCTCCTTCCCCACCAGAGAGGTGACATTCCCCGTACCAAAAGCCAGTTTAGAAAGCTTGGGATCAGTCCGCCAAGGTCTCCGCCTTTGACCGCCACCTAATCCACATAGCACCGGACCCCCATGATCCCTCCTGCAGGTGGTGAACCCACTGGAGGGCAGACCCATGTAACTCCTTCGGGCTGAGCCCGGCTGGGTCCCATGGGTGGAAACCCGGCCACCAGACGCTAGCCTTCGAGCCCCTCCCCCAGGCCTGGCTCCAGGGTGGGGCCCCGGTAACCCCATACCGGGCGGGGTACACTGAATTCTTGATATACAATTTATCATGAGAGTCTGTTGGATCGTTCTTAGTCTGGCCCTTCACCCAGAACCAGTTTGTCTTGGGAGACCCTATCAGAGGCAAATTGCCCCTGGACAACATAGCTCCTGGGATCACTGGGGCACGCAAACCCCCCCACCACGATAAGGTGACGATCCATGAGGAGGTCTAATATATGTCCTTTCAGCAAATAATGTTTATACCTCTTTTTGAATTGAATTCTGTTTGTACATAGTTGCAGTTCTGGCTCCAGACTGTTCCACAAATCCACCCCACAGACAGGTATGCACATACTTTTCTTGGTTGTTCGTATCTTGGGTTTTGTAAAGTTTAAGTCTCCTCTAAAATTATGATCATTGTCTCTTTTTTAAAATATTTTTTGTATATTAGTTGGGAGTTGATTATTAATTGCCCTGTACATTACTTGTGCTGTCTTAAATTTAACTAAATCGATTAACTTTATGACATGTGACTTTAAAAACAACGAATTGGTATGGTCTCTATATCCTACATTGTTTATTATCCTTCTAGCTCTTTTTTTGTAATGTGCATATTGACTGTAGGCTGGTCTTGTAGGTGTTTCCCCAGACTTCTACACAGTAGTTAAAATAAGGTAGAAACAGTGAATTGTACAGTAAGACCAATGATTTATAGTCCAAGATGTGTCTTGTCTTCCCCAGTATGCCTATACATTTTGCTAACTTGGCCCGGATGTGACTGATGTGAGGTTTCCAGCAGATTTTATTGTCTAGCGTCACCCCCAGAAACTTATTTTCCTGTACTGTTTCTATTCTGGTGTCATCTATTGTTACCATTATTTCATGATTTATTTTATAATTTCCAAACAACATAAACTTTGTTTTTTTTAGATTTAGAGATAATTTATTTTTGTTGAAACACTGTGTAACCCAGCTGAGAAAATGACCCTTTTTCTCAGATGTAAATTGTATTAATACAATTGTGTGATTTTATTTTGAAAACCGATTCTCTTGGGGAAGAGGAAGTGTGATCCTCGTCATCCAACTTTTGAATTTCCGGTTCATGGTCACGTTGGGTGATCTGGGTCTTTCTATTCGTTAAGAGTAATATTAGCCCCGCCTTCCAAGCAAAGAGCTGAGGCGCTATGCTGGAAAGCGTTCTTTTCACGATCTGCGAGCGGAAGGAGAGGAACTGTGGGACGATCTGTCCTCACGTTGACACCTCTTCTTGGTAAGCTAATTCAGATAAATACTATAAATGGATCTAAACACTTTCCCAACACTAATTTGCAACCTTTATTATCCTAAGTTGATGTGAGCACGAGCTTGAGAGGCCGTGAAGCGGTGACTTCTGCTGTGTTCACCCTGAATCTCATCTTTGGTGAGTCCGCTACATGCTAATGTTATGTTAACATTAGCACTATGCTAATGCTAGTCGCGAGTGGATTTTTTCCTGTTAAAAGCAATGGAAACGGCTGTCTTTATGTCTGTATGGTTTCCCTAAATGTGATTTCAGTTCCCAACAGTATGCTGAAGTACTTTTAGCTCTTATACACCATTTCTGTCGAATGTAATGTGTAGTTTGATGCTGTAACGTTGGGGCCATGTTAAGTGAATTTCCCAGCATGCTTTGCCAGATGAAAACGTTATGTGTGTGTAACCGTGATGTAAACAGAGGTCTGGGAGAATGACCTCCCCTCCTGCCTGTGCCCAGAGTGTGTGTGAAATCAGGTTGATCACAGCCATCTGCTCCATTGTCTTTGTGTGAACCCTGCAAACGTCACACTGGTGTCAGAAGTGGGCATGGAGCAAATGGAAGCTAGGATCAGAAGGGAGATCCAGCAGCTGGAGCAGGCCATTGCTCAGCTGATGATGGACGATGAGACCGAGACACCACCACCGGGAGCCCGGAGCCGGGACGAACAAAGCGGCGGACCTGACGGGGCCAGCGCACCCCGCCTCCTGTCTTTTTCAAGACAGAGCGGGCAGAACAGAGCAAACGCCCCACCCTTCTCAGGACAGCACGGGCTGGCGACCCCACGGCGATCAAGGGTGGCGATCGATCAGGAAACGACCACCCCACCTGTTCGACAGCGGGCCAAGATTCCCCGTTTCAACGGCGAAGCCACACTGGATGACTACCTGACACAGGTCGAGCTGACTGCGGCGCTGAACGGCTGGTCGCCAGAGGAAACCACTGTACAGGTCGCGCTGGCCTTGGAAGGGAAAGCCCTCTACACGCTCTCTGATCTCCGGCCCGAGGAGCACCACAGCTGGCCAGCACTACAAGGGGCGCTCCAGAGACGATTTGGGAGAATAGCGGATGCTGAGCACGCCCAAGAACAACTGACTCGCCGCCGCCGGAACCACCAGGAAAAACTAGGAGCCTATGCTGCAGACATATGGCTGTTAACCCGGCGCAGCTCCCCAGATTTCGCACCGGAGGCAGTAGAGAAGCTCGCCCTCCGGAGTTTCATCCAAGGTCTCCGCCCGGCCCAGCTCCAGAGCCACGTACGGCTCCACACCGCGAGTGACTGGAGGACTGCAGTGGCAGAAGCAGAGCGGGCAGAGCCGCTAATAAATCGCACCGCTGAAGCAGCAACGCACAGCCGAAGAACCTACCAGGCTACGATGGAGAGCGAGGGGGAGGAGGAGGAATTACGGCAGACCACGGCGGCGCATCCACGGAGAAGATGGCCTCGGCGGCGCGAGGAAGGGTGCTTCCGCTGCGGAGAGATGGGACACATCGCGCGATACTGCCCCGCACCCACCCCACGACAAACCGGCCCCTCGCCGGCGTTAAACTAGAGCGAGGTGGCGTGAACGGGGACAGGCCACCTCCAGCAGATGTTTCCCCCGAGGAGCCGGCACCGCGCGTGGGCCGAGTTGGACACTCTCCAGGGATCTATCTACAGTGCAGCTTGGGGAAGACGTCGATCCGGGCCCTGATTGACACCGGCTCTACAATCTCCTTGGTTCGACCCGGTGTGCTGCCGGGCACGAGCAAGACAGCTCCGCGGGGGTGGGAACCCACCGAGTGCTGCGTCACCACAGCTACCGGTGAGCGCGCCCGACTGAAGGGGCGGAGAGTGCTGGTGGTGGGGGTGGCCGGTCAGAACATAAGACACCCGTTCTGGCTGGCTGACATCCAAGACCCCTGTATTATTGGACTAGACCTGCTCACAGCCTGGCGTGCCAAGATCGACACCGCTGGACCTTCCCTCCAGCTGGGAAACCGGACCATCACGCTCCACAGCAGAACCCAGGGAAGGGACACGGGGGCACGCACAATCGAGGGATCGCCAAGACAGACCGGACCAGGCAGGCCACCGCGAGGACTGGACACAATGACGTCACCAGCATGGACAGAGGGAGCACGAGCACACACAGGGACAGCAAGGGGAGGGGTCAACGTGTCAGCAGAGACGCAGCAGGCGGTGAAGGAATTATTTCAGCGGAGCTGCAGCGGGCTGGACCCGGAACAGAGACGCCAGCTGCGGGAGCTATTGGACTATTACGTGGGTGTTTTCGCCGCGAAGGATGAGGAATGCGGCCGGACCGGGTTGGTGCAGCACGAGATCGACACCGGTGAGGCCAGGCCGATTCGACTCCACCCACGCCGGCTGCCCTTTTCAAGGCGGGCAGCGGCAGAACAAAAAGTGCGAGAAATGCTGGAGGCAGATGTTATTGAGCCCTCCAGCAGCCCCTGGGCGGCGCCTGTGGTGCTGGTCAAGAAGAAGGACGGGTCGTGGCGGTTCTGTGTGGATTACCGACGCCTGAACGACGCCACCAGGAAAGATTCCTACCCCCTGCCCCGCATCGATGACGCACTGGACCACATCGCCGGCTCCAGCTGGTTCAGCTCGCTGGATCTACGCAGCGGCTATTGGCAGGTAGAGCTGTCACCCGAGGCCCGCCAAAAAACAGCCTTCTCCATCGGGCAGGGACTGTACCAGTTTAAAGTGATGCCGTTTGGACTCTGCAACGCTCCGGCCACCTTTGAGCGCTTGATGGAGCGAGTGCTGGCTCACGTGCCCTGGAGTCGCTGCGTTGTTTACCTGGATGACCTGCTGGTGCATGCAGCTGATTTTGACAGTGCCCTGTCAAATCTCCGAAAGGTGCTGGGAGCCATTCAGCAGGCGGGGCTACGGTTACACCCTAAGAAATGCCACCTGTTCCGGCGGGAGACCACCTTTTTGGGCCACGTCGTCAGCGCAGCGGGGGTCGCCACCGACACGGAAAAAGTGGCAACAGTGAGAGACTGGCCAGTGCCGCGGAACGTTGGAGAACTGAGGAGTTTTCTTGGATTGGCCTCCTATTATAGGAGGTTTGTGAAAGACTTCGCCACCATCGCCAGCCCGCTGCATCAGCTGACGCAGAAAGGACGCACGTTCCAGTGGAGTGACAGCTGTGCTGCTGCTTTCTCCCAGCTTCGCGCAGCACTCATCAGAGCCCCCATCCTGCAGTATCCCGACCCGAACCGCCCTTTCATCGTGGACACGGATGCCAGCAACCAGGGCATCGGGGCGGTGCTATCCTAGGAGGGAGAGCATGGAGAGCAGGCAGTCGCTTACTTCAGCCGCACTCTCAGCAGAGCCGAGAGAAATTACTCTGTGACTCGCAGAGAGCTGCTGGCTGTCATTCAAGGACTGCGTCACTTCCACCCGTATGTGTACGGGGGGAGGTTCCAGCTCAGGACGGACCATGCTTCCCTGACCTGGTTGTTAAATTTCAAAGAACCGGATGGACAGTTGGCGAGGTGGCTGGAGGCACTGCAGGATTATAATTTCCAGATTGTGCATCGGGCAGGCCGCCTCCATGCCAACGCTGACGCGCTGTCTCGGCGCCCCTGCATGACAGAGGAGTGTCGTCACTGTCAACGGGCTGAAGATCGGGACCAAACAGCCCCACGGGCTGCTGCTCTCCGAGCCGCTGCGAGCAGGAATAACGCAGCGACGTACAGCCCCTCCTCAGATTATCAGGCAGTTCTCCCCAGCGATGACGTCACAGAGGTTCTTGGCACGCAGCAGCTGCAGAGCGAGCAGGACAGAGATCCGGTCATTTCGCGGGTTCGGCAGTGGCTGGACGCAGGACAGCGGCCCGCCTGGGAGATTGTGTCACCGCTGGACCCAGAGACTAAGGCCCTGCACTCCCAGTGGGCCAACCTCCGCTGCTACAAGGGTGTGGTGTATCGACAGTGGCAGACTCCAGCTGGGCAGCGGCACGTCTGGCAACTGCTGGTTCCTCGTCGACTCTGGCCCAAAGTACTCCAGCTGGTTCATGGGGCGGTAGGAGCGGGCCACTTCGGAGTGACAAAGACGCTGCAGCGCCTTCGGGCCCAGTTCTACTGGCCCGGTTGTCATCAGGACGTGGAGCTCCACGTTCATCGCTGCGACACATGCACAGCTCAGAAGGGACCAACTCAGCGATCCCACGCTCCCCTGCAGCAGTACCGGGTGGGAGCACCGATGGAGCGAGTGGGAGTGGACATCCTGGGCCCTTTCCCGACCACGGACCGGGGGAACTGCTACGTGCTGGTCGCGATGGATTATTTCACTAAGTGGCCAGAGGCGTACACGGTCCCGGATCAGAGCGCCGCTACGACAGCATCAAAGCTGGTGGATGAAATGTTCTGTCGGTTTGGCGCACCGGAGGAGCTGCACAGCGATCAGGGTTGGAACTTCGAGGCGGAGGTCTTCGGAGAGGTCTGCAAGAGGCTGGGCATCCGGAAGACCCGGACCACCCCACTGCATCCACAGAGCGACGGCCTGGTCGAACGATTCAACTGGACCCTCACCACCCAGCTCGCTATCCTAGTGGACCAGCGACAGCGAGACTGGGACCTGCATCTGCCTTTTGTTTTGTGGACATACCGGACGGCAGCTCAGGAATCTACCCGGTGCACCCCTGCGGCGCTCATGTTTGGACGCGAGCTGCGCACACCGGTGGATTTGGTATTCGGTTGCCCCCCTGAGCCGGAGGTGGAGGGAAAACCCGGATTGGATTATTTTTTTTGTTTGAAAGAACATCTCCACACGGTGCACGAGCTGGCTCGAGAGGCCCTGGCGGCGGCAGGGGGTCGGCAGAAGCAAGCGTACGACTCCCGCTGTCAGGGGAGGGACTTTGCACCGGGAGATCGAGTCTGGGTTTTCTGCCCTGAGAGGAAGAGAGGACGATCACCGAAGCTGGCGAGCCAGTGGTCGGGGCCATGCGTGGTCCTGGAGAGACTGTCAGATGTGGTGTACAGGGTGAGGCTTAGAAAAAGGGACCGGGTTGTGGTCCTTCATCGTGACCGTCTCGCCCCGTATCGGCCATCTGCACCGCTGGTGGACAAACCGGAGCTTCCATCCCGGCCCGATACCCCGACCGAGACCCAGATGGACACTAGGGGGCCTGTACGTGTTGGCCGCCGGCGCCGAAGACCACCCGACACCTGGATGAGTTTGTATTGGACTTTTAAATTGGACTGTAATTTTTCTGGGGACAGAAACCAGTCCGGGGGGGGGGGGCAGTGTAACGTTGGGGCCATGTTAAGTGAATTTCCCAGCATGCTTTGCCAGATGAAAACGTTATGTGTGTGTAACCGTGATGTAAACAGAGGTCTGGGAGAATGACCTCCCCTCCTGCCTGTGCCCAGAGTGTGTGTGAAAAATACATCAGGTTGATCACAGCCATCTGCTCCATTGTCTTTGTGTGAACCCTGCAAACGTCACAATGCTAAAAGCACATGGTGTTAGCCCTCTAAGTGAAAGCATAGGTTAGGCTAAACCCAGTAGCCCAGACAGGGTTTACTGATTTTAAAAGGGAATATTGGATGTGATGGGACAGTATATTCCATGGTTATGTGATAAATTAATTGTATTTCATTTCATGATTTACAGAGACAAGGTTAGAGAGGATTAATCATAATTTCATGGTTAAGTGATGTAGAGATAAACAGAGGAATTCATTTAATTGGTTACATGAAAAAAGGGGTATTTCATGTGCCACTAGAGAGATTGTGAGAAAAGAAAAAAAAGAACACATGCATGTAAGATGCAAGATGTGAGATGTAAGATATTACTATATTGCTGGATTGTGATAATAGTAATATGAGAGAAGAATTTAAACACTAAGCTATGGTGTTATATAAGATGGTGTTATACAGTATATATATACTCATTTCTTGCCTCCAGCTATTTCTTTCCACACTCACTTTAATTCCCTATTGTAACCCTTACGAACCTAGCAACTGGTCTACACTTAATTATTTCCCTTACCTAATTAACATCAGGCAAGGGTTACAACTGCGTTAACTTTTTCATTTCAGTTGTGACTACCTCTAAAACCTGCTGCAAATTCTCACCAGTGCAAAGGATATTTGTGTCATCCGCAAACAAAATAAATTTCAGAATTTTTGATACTTGGCATATGTCATTTACAGTGGGGTAAAAAAGTATTTAGTCAGCCACCAATTGTGCAAGTTCTCCCACTTAAAAGATGAGAGAGGTCTCCAATTTCCGTCATAGTTATACCTCAACTATGAGAGACAATATAAGAAAAAAAAATCCAGAAAATCTCATTGAAGGATTTTTAATGAATTAATTGGTAAATTCCTCGGTAAAATAAGTATTTGGTCAATAACAAAAGTTCATCTCAATACTTTGTTATATACCCTTTGTTGGCAATGACAGAGGTCAAACGTTTTCTGTAAGTTTTCACAAGGTTTCCACACACTGTTGCTGGTATTTTGGCCCATTCCTCCATGCAGATCTCCTCTAGAGCAGTGATGTTTTGGGGCTGTCGCTGGGCAACACAGACTTTCAACTCCCTCCAAAGGTTTTCTATGGGGTTGAGATCTGGAGACTGGCTAGGCCACTCCAGGACCTTGAAATGCTTCTTACGAAGCCACTCCTTCGTTGCCCGGGCGGTGTGTTTGAGATCACTGTCATGCTGAAAGACCCAGCCACGTTTCATCTTCAATGCCCTTGCTGGTGGAAGGAGGTTTTCACTCAAAATCTCACGATACATGGCCCCATTCATTCTTTCCTTTACACGGATCAGTCGTCCTGGTCCCTTTGCAGAAAAACAGCCCCGAAGTATGATGTTTCCACCCCCATGCTTCACAGTAGGTATGGTGTTCTTTCTCCTCCAAACACGGCAAGTTGAGTTTTTACCAAAAAGTTCTATTTTGGTTTCATCTGACCATATGACATTCTCCCAATCCTCTTCTGGATCATCCAAATGCTCTTTAGCAAACTTCAGATTGGCCTGGACATGTACTGGCTTAAGCAGGGGGACACGTCTGGCACTGAAGGATTTGAGTCCCTGGCGGCGTAGTGTGTTTCTGATGTAGCCTTTGTTACTTTGGTCCCAGCTCTCTGCAGGTCATTCACTAGGTCCCCCCATGTGGTTCTGGGATTTTTGCTCACCATTCTCGTGATAATTTTGACCCCATGGGGTGAGATCTTGCGTGGAGCCCCAGATCGAGGGAGATTATCAGTGGTCTTGTATGTCTTCCATTTTCTAATAATTGCTCCCACAGTTGATTTCTTCACACCAAGCTGCTTACCTATTGCAGATTCAGTCTTCCCAGCCTGGTGCAGGTCTACAATTTTGTTTCTGGTGTCCTTTGACAGCTCTTTGGTCTTGGCCAATAGTGGAGTTTGGAGTCTGACTGTTTGAGGTTGTGGACAGGTGTCTTTTATACTGATAACGAGTTCAAACAGCTGCCATTAATACAGGTAATGAGTGGGGGACAGAGGAGCCTCCTAAAGAAGAAGTTACAGGTCTGTGAGAGCCAGAAATCTTGCTTGTTTGACCAAATACTTATTTTACTGAGGAATTTACCAATTAATTCATTAAAAATCCTTCAATGTGATTTTCTGGATTTTTTTGTTTCTCATTTTGTCTCTCATAGTTGAGGTATACCTATGATGAAAATTGGAGACCTCTCTCATCTTTTAAGTGGGAGAACTTGCACAATTGGTGGCTGACTAAATACTTTTTTGCCCCACTGTATATACAAAATAAAGAGTTTGGGTCCCAAAACTGACCCCTGGGGCACACCACAAGTGATGTCCATGAAGGGTGATTTGTGCTCACCAATTTGTACAAATTGTTGTCTGTTAAATAACTTTCCACCCAACTCAGTCCTACCCCTCTTATCCCATACCTTTCCAGTTTCCTTAGTAGTATTCTGTGGTCAGTGGTGTCAAAAGCTTTCTTTAAATCTATAAATACTCCTACAGCAACCTTTTTTTTTATCTATATAACTAGTAATTTCTTCTATAATGTAGATTTATCTACTCTAAAACCATACTGGCTATCTGTAAGGAGGTTGTGTTTTTCAATGAAATCATCCAGTTTCTTAGTGAAGCTTTTTTCAAGTATTTTGGAAAATTGTGAGAGTAAAGAGACTGGCCTGTAATTTGTGAAACGATGACTGTCTCCTGTTTTGTATAGAGGTATTACTTTTGCTATTTTCATTTTGTCTGGAAATGTACCTGTTTGAAATGACAGGTTACAGATGTGGGTGAGTGGCTTAACAATTCCTTCAATTACTTTTTTCACTATTGTCATGTCAATTTCATTCCAGTCCGTTGATTTTTTGTTCTTAAATTTACTCACAGTCTCGATAATTTCTAATGTCTGTCATTAGTTTTTAAACTAATCTGTGATGGTTTAACCTTCCATAAAAATTTACTTATATTTGAGTCTAGAGACTTCAACCAGGCCATAGATGGTTGGATAGGAATCATTGAGAATAAATAGTTGATTTTAGGAAGGACCATCATTTTGACGGTTGCGGCTCTTCCCATTAGTGGTAAAGGTAACGTCCTCCAGCACGTAAGGTCGTCTTGTATTGTTTTTACAAGGGGAATGTGATTTAGTCGCAATAACTCTGAGAGCCTGGGGGAAATATCTATTCCTTAAAAAATGATTTAATTGATTACAAGAGGCTGCAGCACATTTAATTCAGTTTATTCCACAAGAAAGTAATCTGTTTAAAACCAAAAGTGTCAGACCCACGATCGTCAGGCTCATGTTTCAATTTCATAGAAATTCCAAGTATGGTTAAAAAAAAAAAGATAAAAAATAGACGCAAAAAGATATAGTTTTACTAAAACTGTAAAGCTCAAAATGAAAAAAAAAATGTTTGAACACCTTTACTTCAGTAACAAAATATTACCAAATGTAGAAGGGAAAACTGAACAAGAATGTAACACTTTAAAAGAAAAACAGGATTTTATTTTAAAAAGTTTGACTGAAAAACCAAAAAGTTCTAGACCCCCACCTCACACACACACACACACACACACACACACACACACACACACACACACACACACACACAGTGCATGAGTGTACGTGCCAGTCCTCCAGTCAGACTGAGTCAGTTGATGAGGGAACATCCTGGGGTCATGGGAGGATCCTCAGAACTGATGATGTTGTGAACGTTCACCTGTTGGCAGCAATTTAGTCTCGTTTGCCAGTGATGCCGTTTCATCATTGATGGGTTGGTCTAATGTTTATCTGCCTTGAGGCAACAAGGGTGGAGATTTCACCACAATCTGCAGCGTGTCAGAGCCTGATAAATCCGTCAGTTAGTTAGAAGCAGTTGATGAGTGTTCTGTTGATGGGCACATGAACTGTTGCTGAATGTTGTCACCTCTGTGAACCAGAGTTCTGCTATTTCATGACATCCAGCAGAAAAGATCACAGATAGTGAGGAAAAACAAATATTTTTAGTCAAAGCACAAAGTGAAAACAGCATTGAGCAGATTTTATAATGTAGTGACTAAAATGTTGGCCTGTATTACAGAATCTGTATACGAGTCATGAAGAGATGGATAGATAGATAGATAGATGGATGATCCCAAACTGGGAAATTACAGTGTAACAGCAGCATGACAGTAGACAACCAAATGACAGAAACACACACACCAGAACAGACAAAGGGATTATCCATGGAAAGTAAAACTGCGAAATAATTTATATACATCATAGCTGAATACATGATGACCCGTCTAAACACATGAATCATACCCACTGCACAATGCAGGACTATCAGGAGCAGAGTGAAATGTGAAGTACCAGTTAGTCTGTAAGGTGCAGTGTGGCAGCATAGTTATGACCAGAATACAACATCATAGTGAGTTATTGTACAGTGAAATGGCATGTGGCAGGAAAGATTTTCTGGACCTAACCGTTCGGCAGTGAAGCTGCAGCAGTCTGCTGGAAAAAGTGCTCTGCTGTCTGTCCAGTTTATGGTGGAGGGGGTGATCAGAATTGTTCACGGTGGATCGCAGTTTATTCAGTGTCCTCCTCTCTACCACTGTCTCAAAGTCTCAGGCCTGAGACCAATCACAGAGCCAGCCCTCTTGATAATCTCATCAAGTCTGTTGGTGTCACTGGCTCTGATACTGCTACCCCAACAGACAGCAGCAAAGAAGATGGCGCTGGCGACAACGGTCTGATAGAAAAGCTCCAGCATCCTGCTGCACACGTTGAAGGATCTTAGCTTTCTCAGGAAGTAGAGTCTGCTCATCCCCTTCTTGTGCACAGCATCTGTGTTGGATCCCCAGTCCAGCCAGTTGCTGATCTTGACACCCAGATACTTGTAATCCTCACCGCCCCCCCCCCCCAATCTGCAATGGCTGAGAAGATGCCCTCTTCTTCCTGAAGTCAATCACCATTTCTCTGGTCTTGCTGACATTCAGCCTCAGGTGATTCTGCTCTGTCCACTCCACAAATCTGTCCACCAGTGCCCTGTACTCCCCCTCCTCTCCCCCTCTTATACACCCCACAACAGCTGAGTCATCAGAGGATTTCTGCAAGTGGCATGACTCAGTGTTGAACTGAAAGTCAGTGGTGTATAAGGTGAAGAGAAAAGGAGGCAGCACAGTCCCCTGTGGAGCTCCCATATCCCTAACCACCACGCCAGACAAGACACTGCCCAGCTGGACAAACTGTGGCCTGCCTGTCAGGTAGTCAGTAATCCAGGAGATCACAGTGCTGTCCACCCTCGTAACTTCTCACCCAGCAGCAGTGGCTGGATGGTGTTGAAGGCAGTGGAGAAATCAAGAAATGTGATTCTCACAGTGTCTCCTCCGTCATCCAGGTGCAGATGGGCTCATTGCAGCAGGTAGATGGCAGTGTCTTCAGCTCCTAAATGGGGCTGATATGCAAATTGCAGAGAGCCCAGCCACATCTGCACCTGCGGGCTCAGGTGGGCTAAGACCAGTCTCTCCAGGACCTTCATCACATGAGATGTGAGGGCAGCTGGTTGATAGTCATTCAGATCAGATGGAGGTGACTTCTTGGGGACAGGAACCAGGCAGGATGTCTTCCACAGCGCTGGTACTCTCTCCAGACTCAGGCTCAGGTTGTACAGGTTTTTCAGTACCGGAGCTAGCTGGACGCACCCGAAAAGGCTGGAATGGCTGCCGGGAGGCGTCCCATAGGGGGAGGGGTACTGTGGTGATCTGCAGTGTGTGTGCCTTGCCCTAATTATCTTTCACAGCTGTGGACACACCTGTTCTCACTAATCAAGCACTCTTTATAAGGGACGCTTTCCAGAAGACAGCACGGAGATGTCTGTGCTTTCTCCCAGGAAGACCTCCTTCCTAGAGTCATCCTCCACCTTGCTACGCTTGAGAGTTCATTTCAAATCTCCTGCTTCTCGACACACGGGAGTTCCATCCTTCCAACGCAACGTAAGCTTTCTCTGAGCAGACATCGTTTTTGCAAAGTCACACACCTATGTGTCACTATATTAAGTTTCGTGACTTCCGACTGCTGGAGACGGATGTCATTATTGCCAGCGTGAATAACAATTGTGGAATATTTACAGTTACTTTTAGCCAGCATTTTCAAATTTGACTTGATGTCGCCTGCTCTGGCCCCAGGAATGCATTTGACTATGGCCGCTGGAGTCTCTAGGTTCACGTTTCTGACTACAGAGTTGCCAATGATCAGAGTTTTTTCCTCAGCGGGTGTGTCGCTGAGCGGGGAAAAATGATTAGAAACGTGAACAGGTTGGTGGTGTACCGGGGCTTTGCGACTAGGCTTCCTTCTCACCGTTACCCACCCAGTCTCCTCGCTGCTGAGGAGAGCCGGGGGACCGCTGACAGTGGGGCCTAAGCTCGCTAGCTCCACTGCAGCTAAGGGGCATCCGTCGAGATTAACTGGCGCAGACGGTGTTTCAATGCAGCGGAGCCGGGATTCCAAATCAGACAACCTCGCCTCGAGCGCCTCAACAAGACAACATTTATTACATTTACCGTTATCACTAAAAGAGGCAGAGGTGTAGCTAAACATCTGACAGAGAGAGCACACCAGAGGAGGAGAGGAAAGAGAGCTAGTAGCCATAGCTAGTGGCTGGAGAGTTATGCTCCAGCCCAGGATCCATCGTGGGTTCAGTCATGGCCCAGTCAACTGACATGACATGCCAAAACACTCCAAACACTCCAAAACACTTGACTGAGGATTTGTACTAATTATGCCCGTTCACAAGGTGGCAGACACAAGTTGGCTGACAGGGAATACACCAAAGAGCAAGAAATACCTCTTCTTCTTCTACTGTACAATTAGAAAACAAATATGCTGGCTACCGATCGCTGTGGAGTATTGAAATCACAGATAGAGGAGCAAATTTGTGAGCAAATGCTCCTGAGTTTGCCAACTATGATTCAAAAAAGAGATTATTTAGCTTAAAAAGGTAAATGTTTATATTTTTTTATAAGAGAGGGTGCCCGTTGATTTGACCTGCCGGCGGCTACAGTGGCATGTGACCGAATCCCTCCACTTCAGTGCAGTTTTATAAGATAAATAGCGCCAGAATAAAAGCGAAATTGAGGTGAGATAATCGTAAGAGTGTGTGGATGTGGGAGAAAAACCGCAAATGCCCTACAGAAGAGAAAATAGCGACCAGTATGGAGGAAAATGGATGCAGTGTGAGGCACCTTCGCCAGCAGTAAGTAACGAATGTCTGTGTTTGTTTTATTGTTTTGCTTACATTGTACTGCATTGTACTGATTTTCTGGTTCATATACTTTGAAGATAAGATAGCAAAATGCCCCAAACAAGAAACGGTGACAAAAAGAGGAACCATTCTTTGTGTAAATATGTCCAAAGTCCACTTTTGACAAGTTATGAATTTGATATGGCTGCCGCAGCATTATGCAAATTAGATGCATAAATTTACTTCTATCTGAAACTTTGGATCATATTCTATATCTTTCTTATTGACAGTAAGCCATTATCTCTTACAACTTTCAAGTTATAGCCTTGGAAATCTGACATCTGAGCTGAATATTTTCTTGAAAAAAATCTTTACCACTCTTGACCACTAGGGGGTCAATGTCACAATTTGGCGACATACACAGTTAAATTAAGAACTCTGGTCGGCTGCCTGACGGACTGAGCTGTTGTGTTGGGTGGCCCATGCTCTCCGACAGGTCACCCGACTCCGACCACCTTGCAATCTACCAGGTCTGGGACTTTGGTCGCCCCCCTGAACACTCTAGCTCCGTGGCCCGGGGGGCCTAATTTATTGTTATTGACCAGTGTGAGTCATGAGAGGGGTGTGATGTGTTCCCTCCTAGCCTGTTCCCCCCACCACCCACCCTGGGTGGGTCATTGTGGTTTCCTGCTGAGGAGGGGGGGGACTGACATGGTTTTCGGAAACACCCAGAAACAGACGCAGGCTCAAACAACAATAATGATCTTTTATTGAATGAGAGTGGATGTGTGTGCGTGTGAATGGTGTTGTGAAAATGCTGTGTAGGGAAAGCAGGAGCGTGAAGACAGGACAGGTCTGGCAACCCTGGAACGACAGCAAAACAGGAGAGTTAGCTTCAGGCTGGCAGGTAATGATATTAATAGAGTTTTAGCAGTCCTACAGCAGTGAAGAGGTAATCCTGCTCCAAAGAGATGACTTTCCAATACCAGCCCAGTGCCCTGTAGTGAAACCATAGTGCAGGTGCAGAGGATTTACAGTGCAGCTTGAGTGAAGGTGACATGTGCTCCAGCTCACCACTTTGTGAGGGAGGAAAGCTGCTGTACACATCTGCATCCGGTCTGCCACCAGGAGGAAAGAGAGGTCTGCCTGGAGGGTGGTCCACCTGTGCACAAAGAACAAGGGGAAGAAGGATAGGTGATAGAGAAGATGAAAAGAACAGACAAAGACAGACAAGTATAAGGAAACATAAAAACTAAGAATAAAAGGAAAGTATATAATGAATGGAGCTCATCTAATATATTGGCGTCTCAGCTGGGGAGAAGAGGTGGGAGTCCATAAGTTTGTTTTCTTCCTGCTCCTTTTTGAAAGTGTGATTTTGGTTGTACTCATCTTTTTTTATTGAAATTTGTTTGTTTTGTCTTGTTCTGTTTGCTTTTTTATTACAATTTTTGACATTTCACTATACGGTATGTAAAATAATTTTGGTATAAATTCACTGTATGGTTACATGTTCGAAATAAAATGAATATAATTGAATTGAATTGAGAATTGAATTGAAATGAATTTGCACAATGTACTTATAAGACTTATATTTTATCTTGTGTGGCAAAGGGAGATTTTCTTTGATCAGGGAAGCATATTTCCTTACTTTGCATATGACAATAAGCTTGATTTGATTTGATAAAGTTTAGCAGTTTGAACTTTAAATATCTTGTCTTTGCAGTGTATTTTTATTATCGCCCATTCATCCTGTAATCATAAATGACATTACACTCAGTACCTTTCCCATGAGACAGGAGACTCCAACACAACCAGCCTTGAACACTGTAAACAGAACATCTGTATCTCTGACATATAGCTCTGAACACTGCTGACTCAGCAATCCCCAAACAATGCTCATCTGTTGGCTCTATTGTATTAAAGCTCTCTGGTCTGTGCTGTAACTCTGAATTCTCTTGGCTGTCTCCTGTGAGTGGGGGACATGACATTTCCCTTCTTGTACAAGATGTAAATAAATACCCTAAAGGGCATCTGAGACTTGGACCTCATTTATGAACCAGATCAACCAGGGACATTTAGTGGTAAAACATTCACCTGTTGGCAGCAGTTCAGAGTCATTTTAACAATGTCAGAAATTGTATATATGTACAAATATGTTATCATTTCATAATTAGTTTTTAGCTGAACTTTTCTGTATTTTTTCCCTTACAATGGCTGCAACAATGCTGCATCAGGAAGGTTTAACTCACCCTGTAACAGACATACCTCAACAGACCGGAATAATCTGTATTTACTTAAAGTTTAGAAACTGGTGTGCAAGAAGTCATGTGCTGACATGGAGTTGTCTTTGTGTTACACAACAAAGCCTGACTGTTCCACAGTCTTATCAGTCGCCACAAAGCCTGACTGTTTCATGGTCTTATCAGTCACCACAAAGGTGCCCATAAAGTTGCAGTAGATGTTTCCTGTGTCTGACCTGCTCAGTATAAAAGGGACATGCTGGCTTTGTATGGCAGCGCGCATTTCCCATCTGTAATCAGAGGTGTGTTGCTCCTTGTACAAGTAAAAACTTTGAACACATTTTGTGTCTCGAATCTTATTAAGATAAGATAAGATAAGCCTTTATTAGTCCCACAACGGGGAAATTCCAGGATTGCAACAGCACAGGGATAGCAACACTCAGAGCAACAATCAGAAGGCAAGAAAAAAAAAACAAGCAAGCAAGAGCAGCTAATATACATATGTACATATTACTATAAAATATATATATACACACACACAGACACACAGTGCAGAGCATTGTAGCTGGATGGAATAAATATATCAATATATGAACACACAGTGCAGAGCATTGTAGCTAGATGGAATAAATATGTAAATATATAAACACCCACAGTACGGAGCATTGCAGCTAGGTGGAATAAATATGCAAGTATATAAACACACACAGTGCGGAGCAATGTAGCTAGATGGAATAATATGTAGATATATAAAAACACAGTGCGGAGCATTGTAGCTAGATGGAATAAATATATAGATATATAAATATAAACACACCCAGTGCTGAGCATTGTAGCTAGATGGAATAAATATGTAAATATATAAACACACACAGTGCAGAGCATTGTTGCTAGGTGGGATGAAACAGCATAACCGTCTATTTAGTTATCCTACATGGTATGATTATGTGCCCATACATATTCTCACCCTCCATAGCGACCGGTATGTTCCTAGTTGTATGCCGGAGAGGACCATTGTGTAAGTCTATTGCATCTTTTGCATTCAAAAAAACTATTAGTTTGTTACGTCTTTTTGCTATCTCTGCGAGCAGCCCTGCTTAGGTTGTACAGTCTGACAGCCGTTGGTAGGAAGGACCTACGAAACCTCTCGGTTGTGCACCTGGGATGATGTAGTCTGCTGCTAAATGAGCTCCTCAGTGCATCCAGTATGTGCTGCATAGGGTGGAACTCGGACTCCAGCAGAGATGACAGTTTAGCCACCGTCCTTCTCTCTCCTATCTCCTCCATCGGATCAAGGCGCTGCCCCAGGACAGAGCTAGCTTTCTTAATCAGTTTGTTCAGTCTCTTCCTATCGGCTGCAGTAATGCCACTGCCCCAGCAGACCACTCCAAAAGTGATGGCTGATGCCACCACCGTGTCATAGAATGACTTCAGCAGCGCCCCTTGAACACCAAAAGACCTGAGTCTCCTCAGCAGGAACAGCCTGCGCTGTCCCTTCTTGTAGAGTGCGTCAGTATTGTGTGACCAGTCTAGTTTATTGTTCAGATGAATACCCAGGTACTTATAGGATGTCACCATCTCGATGTCTGTTCCCTGTATATTTACTGGTGTTGTGAGGGGCTGCCCATGCCTGCGGCAGTCCACCACCAGCTCCTTAGTTTTCCTCGCGTTGATCTGGAGGCAGTTCCGATGGCACCAGTCCACAAAGTCCTGGATAAGCCCTCTGTACTCAGCTTCATCTCCGTTGGAGATGAGACCAACGATCGCAGAGTCATCAGAGAACTTCTGTAGATGGCAATGTGTTGTGTTGTGTGAGAAGTCTGCAGTATAAAGAGTGAACAGGAAGGGAGCCAGCACCGTTCCCTGGGGGGGCCCCCGTGCTACTGATGATCGTGTCGGAAACACAGTCCCGGGTTCTCACAAACTGAGGCCGGTTCGTGAGGTAGTCCAGGATCCATGATGACAGGTGCTGGTCCACCCCTGCGCGCAGCAGCTTGTCCTTCAGGATCATCGGTTGGATGGTGTTGAAAGCACTGGAGAAGTCAAAGAACATGATCCTCACCATATTCCCGGGCTTCTCCAGGTGGGGCAGAGAACGGTGAAGGAGGAAGATCACCGCATCCTCCACCCCAATGCCATGCTGGTAGGCGAACTGGAGTGGATTCATCGCTGGTTCCACCAGGGGGCGGAGATGAGCAAGGAGCAGTCTCTCCAGGGTCTTCATCAAGTGGGACGTCAAGGCCACCGGTCTGTAGCTGTTCAGGTCTTTGGGGTGGGAAGTTTTTGGTACAGGTACCACACAAGATGTTTTCCACAGCTGTGGTACCCTCCCCAGTTTCAGGCTCATGTTGAAGATATACGTCACAATCCCACACAGCTGGTCTGCACAGGACTTGAGGAGCTTTGCGCTGATGCCGTCCGGTCCCGACGCCTTCCTCGCCTTGATCTTCCTCAGCTCCGTCCTCACCTGGGTCTTGGTCAGGGTCAGGATGGGGGGCTGTGTGTTGGGAGTGGGGGGGGTGTCGGTGGAGTGGGGAGTGGGCAGCAGGACTTGATTTCTTAGAGGCAGCAGTGGTTGTTGTGCAGACAGGGAGGAGGGCGGTTGGTCAAATCTATTGAAAAACAGATTCAGGTTGTTCGCCCACTCCCTGCCCCCCGTGGCCTGGGGGGAGGTATTCTGGAGCCCCGAGATGGTTTTGAGGTTTCTCCAGACCCCGCTGATGTCGCTCTGTTGCAGCTTGTCCTCCATCTTCTTCCTGAAGCTGTCCTTGCCTTCTCTGATCTTTCTCCTCAGCTCCCTCTGTACGGACTTCAGCATCTCCCTGTTCCCCGACCTGAAGATCCTCTTCTTCTCTCTCAGAAGTGTTTTTATCTCAGGGTTGATCCAGGGTTTGTTGTTTGAGTGACGCCGTATGGTCTTGGTGGGAACGGATTTGTCCACACAGAAGCTGAGGTAGCCCGTGAAGGTGTGAATGAGGCCATCGATGTCCTCACCATGTGGATCGCAGAGCTGCTTCCAGGCAGTGGCTTCAAAACAGTCCTTTAGAGTGTCCATTGTCTCCTCAGACCATAACTCCACAGTGTGCATGGCCGGAGGTTGTCTGTGCACTAGGGGTTTGTACACCGGTCGGAGATGAACCAAGTTGTGATCCGATCTCCCAAGTGGGGGGAGTTGTGATGAGGTGTACGCCTCCTTAGTGTTTGCGTAGAACAAATCCAGTGTTTTATTGTCTCTAGTGTGGCATGTGACATACTGGGTGAAAGTGGGCAGAATGGGAGACAGTGAAACGTGGTTGAAATCGCCTGAGATGAGGAGAAGAGCATCTGGGTGTTCTGTCTGCAGCCTGCTGGTTACTGAATGGATGACGTCACGCGCTGTCCCAGCGTTCGCCGTCGGATTTGCATAAACAACAATGCAGATCACGTGTGAGTGTTCTCTCGGGAGATATGTAGGCCTCATGCTAACAGCTAGCAACTCAATGTCTTTGCTGCAGTGTTGTTGTTTAACAGTGATATGTCCCGGTCTGCACCAGTTGTTGTTAACATACATTATCACTCCACCGCCCCTAGCTTTGCCACTCTCTGGTGTTCGGTCAGCTCGTATCATGTGAAAACCCTCCAGCTCAATGTTAGCATCTGCTGCTAGTTCAGTTAGCCACGTCTCAGTAAACAAAAGGAGAGAGCACTCCCGGTAAGTGCTATCATAACGGGAGATAGCCGCTAGCTCATCTAACTTTCCCAGTATCGACCGTACATTTCCCATGACAACAGATGGAAGGGAGGGTCTGTACCTTATATTTTTTGTCCTCCGCCTTACTCCAGCCCGGCAGCCGCGACGCTTTCGCCTCAATTCTCTCGGTATGTCGAGTTTTTCCAGTGGGACCGGGTGGCGGTTAAATGCTAGCAGCTCTTCCCTGTTGTATCGTATCCTGCTATAAACAGTGGCTCCGTCCACCGGCTCAGGAGACATTTGGGACGATCTGTGTGTCCGTGATATAAGTGGGGTGAAAAAAAAAGTGATCAAAAGAGAGAGGAAGGGAAAAAAAAACCTCGGAATCGAGCCGCTGTTGCAAAAGGCAGCCTACTGGTGTGGCGCCGAGAGGTGTGATAGTTAATAGGGTTAATAGTTAATAATATTAAGGTACGAACCTAACAGAGTACTATTATTTTGTGAGTCTTGAGTTTCAGATTCCTGACATGCGTGGTGCCGTGACCCGGATGACCAATATCCAGACTGGGTGAGGACCAGGACAGACTCCAGGTTGAAAACCATGCGCATGGTCTGACTTATAGTCAGCTTTGAAAACCCGCCTTGAGGGAACTCTGTGAGCCTCGTCGGAGTCCTAACTCTGTCTGGTGACGGTCATCCGCACAGAGTCTGAAGAGTAAGTGAAAGTTATTTGTCTTATCGCGGAAAGTAATTTGAAAACCACAGGTCAGCTAAATGCGAGTAATGGTAGTATAAGGTGACACCCTGTACTTTTCCTGGTGGTTAAAATTATTGTGTGAGCATCTAGTTCCATTCAAAAGGTGAATGCAATAATTTTATGAGGTAGTGTGACGGCGTTTCACAACTACAAGTAAATGGGCAATTGGAAAACCGGATAGACAGAAGAGTAAACAGAAAAAGATTGTGTTGTTTTCCGGCCGAAGAGTCAGGTTTCAAAAAGTAAAAGGTGCTGCGTATTGACTGATAGGTCAAGCTTTAGCTAAGTAATGGTAATATAAGGCGGCGTCCTATATATTTTTCCTATCTGATCATACCAGGTAATGATCCTGTAAGAAATTACAGGCGCCCTAATATAGGTTGCATAAGATCTAGCCCCATCAACAAGTGAGCGCACTTAAAAAAAATTGGGCAGTAATAGTGTTGCAGTGGGCGTACTGACGTTCCTGACTATATAAACAGATTAAGCGAAAAATTTAAAAAAAGGAAACTGCGCGCCGAATGGTAAAAAAAATATTACAATAACCGATTAAAAGAAAAAGATGAATGAATGAATGAATGAATGAATGAATGAATGAATTTATTTTATTTTCGGATAATACAGTACAGGTTAAAGAAACTGTATAATATAACAACAAGGTCAAATTAGACAAAGACTCCTTCTACTAAACAATTCCGCGTGAGTTATCCGAAATGGGTGATGGCTGAAGCCGCAGCTTATATTGCCCACCCATATTCCATCCAAGAATTCAAAGAAAAAAGAGTAAACAAGACAAGAGTGATTACAATTTAGAACAAAGCTAAGACAAAGTGTGACTGAGAGAAAGAGAAAAAAAAAAAAAAGAAAAAAAAAAGAAAACTAAGCTAAGCTAAGTTAAGCAGTTACTATTCAAGACAAATCTAAGACAGAATGTCACAGAGAGAAAAAAAAAAAAACTAAGCTACAACACAACACAGGCTGGATATGTCAATCCTTATGTGAGTTTACATGTCGTCTTGTAAATATGTTTGGAGTATTTCTTCCTTTAGTTTTTTTTTAAATTGTCCAAGCGTTGTACATGATTTTAATTCAGGTCCATAATCGTTCCATAATCTGACTCCTTGCACTGAAATACAGTGTTGCTTGGTGGTTGTTCTCACTGTAGGCTTTTGAAATATACATGTTCCTCTGAAGTGATATCGTTTCTCCCTTGTTTGGAACAACTTTTGGATATTTGCAGGCAGAGATAAATTCTTCACTTTGAACATTATTATTGCGGTTTTAAAGTCAACCAGATCTTTCAACTTGAGAGTTTTTTGTTTAAGAAAAAGTGGGTTTGTTGGTTCCCTGTAAGCTGCTTTGTTTATTATTCTAATAGCTCTCTTTTGAAGCATAAAGAGTGGATATATGTTTGTTTTATATGTATTTCCCCATACTTCATTACAATATGTCATGTATGGGAGTATTAATGAATGATACAAGGTGTATAGTGTGGGTTGATTCAGCAAATATTTCACTCTGTGTAATATTGCAATTGATTTGGAGACTTTACCTTTAATATAATTAATATGTGACTTCCAACACAGTTTGTTATCAATTATTACTCCAAGGAATTTGGTTTCAGATACCCTTTCAATCTCTACACCATTTACACTGAGTTTGGGTACTGGATTGTTGTGATGGTTGTTAAAGACTATAAATTTTGTCTTACTTAAATTGAGCGTTAATTTGTTTGAATCAAACCACAGTTTAAGCTTTCCTAATTCCTTCCCGAGTGTATCCAGAAGTTGTTCCAAATTGTTTCCACTGCATAGCAGATTAGTGTCATCGGCAAACAATATTAAGTCCATTTTTTCTGAGACTTTACATATATCATTTATATACATATTGAATAATAATGGTCCCAAAACTGAACCCTGTGGGACTCCACAGGTGACCTTCAGCAACTCTGAGTTTTTGTTGCTAACACATACATACTGATATCTATTCTTTAAGTAACTACTTAACCAGGACAGTGCTACACCTCTAATACCAGAATTTTGTAGTTTCTTTAATAATAAATTATGATCTACTGTATCAAATGCTTTTTTAAGATCTAGGAATACTCCAACTGAATACTCTTTATTTTCAATGGCTGTTGATATTTTTTCTGTAAATTCCATTAGGGCATATGCAGTTGTCCTCTTGTGTCTGAACCCATATTGCTGCTCACATAATAAATCATTCTTCAGTATGAAGTTGTCAATTCTCTCATAGAATATTTTTTCAAGTATCTTGGAAAATTGTGGTAATAGTGAAATTGGTCTATAGTTTGAGAGTTCCCCTCTGTCGCCCGTCTTGTATATCGGAATTACTTTAGCTATTTTCATTGCATTGGGAAATATACCTGATTGGAGAGACAGGCTGCAGATATACGTCAGTGGTTTTACTATGCATTCGATAACAGTTTTGACTAGTAGCATGTCGATACCATCACAGTCAGTAGATGTTTTACTTTTGAACGATTTAACAATTTCAATGACCTCTCTTTCGTCTGTGTTCTTTATGAAGATGGAGTCTTTTACAGCAGTGTTATTGCATATTGTATCACCTGTTGGCACCGTAGTGGGTATTTCTCGGATAAAGGAGATCAGATAAAGGATCCTGAAAAATATTTAAACAAAAAAGATTATTCCTTTAAACCCACACTGGATGTGGATGAATGCACAGTCTTAGCGTCGACGGAAAAGCTTACAACAAAAAGAGATAAATTTCAAAACCAACTGCGCATCGAACCATTATTAAATGAAAAAGATAATCCTTCCCCAACTTATCAATGCCTCGATCCTAAGGAGGGTCCATACGGCAAATTATTTAAAGAAGCCCAAGAGGTTGGGAAAAGGAGGAGGCAAATAAAATCATAATAATTAGACCATAATATTTAAAGACGGACGGATTAAATGGTAGCAGAACTGGATAACGTTAAAATGGACAATGAGAACGTTATTTTATCTATTATCTATTCTTTGTGTGTGTGTGTGTGTGTGTGTGTGTGTGTGGTTGATCTGTGAGAAAGTGGTCTAAATATGGGTACTTTTACAAGGTTTTGGGTTTTTATTTTTTCAATTTAACTCTGTGGGGTCTTGATTAATGTTGCGTACGTGATAAACTGTTTACATATTTTAAAAAAAAAGCAATTTTGGCGCATTGCTGACCTTTGTCCTTGACTGAAACATGACAGTGCACTTTATAGAAAAAAGGACTGACGTGTGACAATGTGACTACAGGCCATACTATGATCATATTATGATGTCATTTAATAATGCCTAATCACTGAAGGTATTATGTTTACCCTATATCACATGATTTAGGGCACAGAGGATCAAAAGAGATTGATGATTAATGTGTCTGTGCATATGATCTGCCAGAGGCTATGGATTATCAGACAAAGGTCTTGGAGAAAGAATCCTTAAATTGATGGGCATTTTTTGAAGCCAAGTATGACTTTGTATGACATTGTAGATAACATAAGGTGTACTGATTCAAATGACTTTGACTTTACAACTATAATGTTTATATGATTTTATACTGATGTTACTCACCACATAATGGTGCGGTAACAATATATTTCAGAAATGTGACAGTAATGAGGAATGTGTTTTTCCTGATTCGGCGGTGGCCAAGCTGGGTCAGGGTAAACTACATTCACCCCATAAGTTACCAAGGAATATATAAAATGAGGCATTCCTGGGAAAAATTTAAATCAAATTCTAATTAGGCAAAACGTCCACCTTTCCGTTGATTGAAAGAGTGTGATGCAATCTTTATTCATTTATTCAAATTCAACCCATCTGTGTTCAACTGGACAAACTGATCTTATTTATCAATGCTGAAGCATGTTAAAAATGCACAGATAGTTATTTTGTTTTTCTTAAATGGAATTTGTAAACTATTTTAAGAAATGTCACAAAAAGAAGCTATAATTGTTGAAATCTATTTTTGAAGGAACTGGGCTACCTGCAGATTTTATTTAAAGTTAAAAATGGTAGCACACTTCCTTTCAGTAAAAGAATCAAATACCCTGTAACTTTGCTGCATGTGAGCCTCCATGTATCAAAACAGGGGGTATCAAAGAAATTAATTAGCAAATAATTAGCAATCCTTAGAAAAATAGATAATGCATAAAAATTATCAATAAATGATTGATGATGAATTCAATTCGACTTTATTTACATAAGCGCTTTTCATTTCATTTTCTGTAGTACCCAGGATAAACATATGGCTGCAGTTATAACTAAAATACATGCTGGGCAATACAGACCACTTTTTATTATTCATGGGATAATACAAATAATAAGATCATGCCCTCTATTCACAGCAGGACAACCATTCCATATTGTTGCCAGCTAGACTGTTGTCGTACACTATAACCTTGTTGTCACAGCCACACCTTAAGCTTATACCAAATTCCTTGTGGTTATTTACTGATGGCCCATTTTTTGATAAAGAAAAAGGCAACAGAGGGGCGAGCGGTGGTTCTCTCTCCCATCAGCAAAGGGGGTTGAACGGCAGCTCTCTCTCTCTACTTAGCAAGGGAAGAAGCGAGCGACAGGCTTGCTCTGTAAAAAGGCCTGATGGGCCAACATCCACTGCTTATGCTGTAACAATGTTGTCTGGGGTCCTGATTGTGTAAAAATTCCACAACCTGCATCTTTGATTACAGCACTTACATCTGTGCAGACAGTAAGTATGCTTATAACGCATGCCACCTGCATACTGTTACCTTGAATCTGCGAGGGTTTGTCATCTCCACAGAAAAACCAGCAAAACATCGACAGCAATTATTGTAACTATGTAATGTTCTGATGCTACCATGTTCTGTGGCAGTTATTCACTGCCCTGCCCACACTAATGGCACTGACTTGTCTAGCTGCGGTAATCGCTTGGCTGATAATGCTACTCACTGTGCTGCTATTGGTCTTTTAGGAACCGTCTGTCTTATTAATAATGTTGATGTTGATGTTTTAAAAGGCTATCAAAATAATATGGACCTTCCTCCTGTTTCATGTGTAAATTTGCTCTGCCACCCACATTATACAAATGAGCTGTCCTGGTGGCACATGGCCAATCATGTGCCAACAGGAGGGAAAACTGTGAGGATGTTGGAAAACTGTCCTAGTTTTTGAAAGAAGTAACAAAAACATGCTAAAAAGTGCATCATTTGTTTACAAAATAATGCTCAAGGAGCAATGGAAAGCTACAATATTGCTTGGTGTTGATTGACACCTTTACAAAGTGGACAAAAATTCATCCCACATCCTCAGCAAATGCCGCATTTGTGTGAAAAACTCTATTGAAATTAGGGTTCCAGAACTGATTTGTGCAGATAATGGAACTCATTTTACAGCACCTAACAATGTAGATATTACTGTGTTGCTTGATGCACAGAAGGAAATGACTATGCCCCCTGGAGCAATTGTTTCAAACAATGGAATTTATTGCACTACTGATGGTAAAATAATCCTTCCTCCCTCCTTGTATCGCTGGCTGTCAATCTTGACTCGAAGGCACAGGCTGAAAAACATTTTTTCTGCCCAGGAATTTTGAAAGAAATGGAAAAAGTGTGCCAACAATGTTTAATCTGCATACAAAACAATGCACAAGGTGCAATGAGGACGAGACATGGTAGTTTCCCACCACCTAAAATGCCCTTTTCTCAATGGTGTATGGATTTTATTGAACTATCTAAAGTGGGACAACTGCAGTATTGTCTGGTCCTCACTGACACCTATACTAAATGGACAGAAATTCATCCTACAGCAAAGGCAGATGCTAAATTTGTTTGCAAAGTTTTACAAAACAACATATTTCCCACGTTTGGAATACCGGAGACCATTTATGCAGATAATGGCACACACTTCACAGCACAAATGGTTAAGGATCTTACTTCTGCCGTTGGAACACAGCTGAAGTTTCACACTGCTTATCACCCACAAAGTGCAGGTCTAGTGGAAAGGAAAAATGGTACTGTTAAGCAAATGCTAAACAAAGTAATGCATGACCAACGAATTTCATGGCCTAAAGCATTAACTGTAGTGAAGCTAACCATTAACACCATCCCAGAAAAGAAGAGTGGGTTATCTCCATTTCAATGCGCCTTTCATAGGCCCTATATTCTACCTGACCTACTCCCATTAACTGCCACTAACCCTTATAAGACTCTTGGAGAGCATTTGAAAGAATGTAAACAAATGAAAGATTATGTTGAATCTGTCAGATCTTTCTCTACTCAACAGGAGGGCCCAGAAAATTCCCTCCAGCCTGGTGATTATGTCTTCATAAAGAACCATCACCAACAGAATTGGAATTCCGTGAGGTGGCTTGGACCATACCAAGTATTATTGACCACACCTACCGCAGTGAGGATTGCTGAAAGACCTTCTTGGATTCATCTGTCACATGTTAAAAGACTTCAGGTGCCCCTTGGTGACCTCCAGCCACCCTTAGGGTAAGTCCGGTTACAAAGGGGAGTCTAGTCCTTTTAAGGATAAGACTCGTCTCAAACCCGGTGAAGACAGTGACCTGAGTCTATAGGCACACTCCCAGGGGAATCAGGCACCATGGTAATCCTGAGACTGACTCTGACCTTCTTGAGCATCCCACTATTGGTCCTCATCATTATCACCTCACCACCCTTGAGAAGAGATAATAGGAATATAGAGGAACATGTCACAGAAACACTGTTTATGACTAATCAGTGGTATCAGTATATGTTCCTCAATGCTCGTCTGACAAGAGGAAACGGCAGTTGTTGGACTTGTTCTTTGTTGCCTTTAACCACTAAGGGACCAATCCTAAAGGCTGAACCCTTTCCTATAAACGTATCTGACTGTATACTAGAGATTTCAGCCTGGGGATTCCTACCCAAGATTACTATGAAAAATCATGATAACACCACTTATTGAATGACATGTCCTGATCAGATTATGGCTATGAATGTAACACAACCATTAACTAGATTTGCCTTTACAAAGAAAAACGTGACTTTCCCAGCATGTGTGTATTCAAATGGTACCACGGCGTTGGGAAGACTTCTTCCACGACAATGTTTGACAGTGTTGTTACCTTGCACCTCACAGTGCAGCGGAGCAACAGATTGTTCTTTTACACCCGTATTACCTAGTCCAAGGTATAGATCACAAAATTATACTGTCAGGAAGACTAGCACTACGGGCACAGTTCAAAGTAATGGCACCTATGTTATCAAAGAAGTTCATTGGTTATGTGGTTCTAAACTCTACGCTCAACTACCTCCCAATTGGGGAGGAATTTGTGCCCCAGTGACTGTTACTGATGGATATTTGTTCTCTACTCTGATGACAACTCCTCAGGACACGCTAAGAAGAAAAGAAGTATTCAGTCCCTTTTTAGTGCTGCTGGACTTACTGTCCCACAGAAATATAAATTATGGACACTGGGTGACGAGGTTGGACATTCAATTTTCGCCCCATATGGAGTTGGTCAGTTAATGACAAAATTTGAAGAAATGAACTACAGACTGTTAATGTTTGTTAATGCCACTACTGTTGTTTTGAAGGTTTTATCCAATGTAACTGAACAAACTAGAGTTATGGTTATGCAAAACAGAATAGCATTGGACCTGGTTTTGGCTGTCCAAGGAGGTGTATGTGCTATGTTTAACGGGTCCTGTTGCACTTACATTCCATCTGTCTCTGAAAGTATGGATACCGCTATTACCGTCATGGAACAAGTGCAGCAGGCAATCATGAATGATTATGATGAGAAGCTACAATCTGGTTGGTTAGACTGGTTATTCACAGGAAGTTGGTGGCAGGTGCTTCTTAAAGCCTTTATGCCTTTTATTATAATAATGATATGCATGTTTCTGTCATGTTGCTTTGTGATTCCCTGTGTCAAATCAATGATGTCTCGCGCTCTGTCTCAACATACATTAATGATACAACAAATGTTCCAAGACCAATACACTCCTTTAAATACCGAAGAGGTGGATAACAATGATAATTGTGCTCCTGTTTAAATTTGGAAATGATACTCTATGAAGACAATGTAGAAAATCTTTTGAAATTACATTGTTCTGATGTCTGTATGTGATAAAAATTATGAACTGATAAACAGGAGGAAATTGTCAGAAATTGTATATATGTACAAATATGTTATCATTTCATAATTAGTTTTTAGCTGAACTTTTCTGTATTTTTTCCCTTACAATGGCTGCAACAATGCTGCATCAGGAAGGTTTAACTCACCCTGTAACAGACATACCTCAACAGACCGGAATAATCTGTATTTACTTAAAGTTTAGAAACTGGTGTGCAAGAAGTCATGTGCTGACATGGAGTTGTCTTTGTATTACACAACAAAGCCTGACTGTTCCACAGTCTTATCAGTCGCCACAAAGCCTGACTGTTCCACAGTCTTATCAGTCACCACAAAGCCTGACTGTTTCACGGTCTTATCAGTCACCACAAAGGTGCCCATAAAGTTGCAGTAGATGTTTCCTGTGGCTGACCTGCTCAGTATAAAAGGGACGTGCTGGCTTTGTATGGCAGCGCGCATTTCCCATCTGTAATCAGAGGTGTGTTGCTCCTTGTACAAGTAAAAACTTTGAACACATTTTGTGTCTCGAATCTTATTAAGGTACGAACCTAACAAAGTACTATTATTTTGTGAGTCTTGAGTTTCAGATTCCTGACAAACAATGATGCAGTTTCATCGTTGATGGATGGGGCTGATGTTTATCTTCTTAAGACGACAAAGGTGGAGATTTCACCACAATCTGCAGCATGTCAGATCCTGATAAATTCCTTGGGAGAGGTTAAGTTTTAGAGAAATCAGCTGAAGTGTGTCCTGTTGATGGCAACATTAACTACTGCTGATCAAAGTTCTGTTATTTCATGGCATCAAGCAAAAAAGGTCACAGATAGTGAGATAAAACCAATATTTTCAGTCAAAGCACAAAGTGAGATAAGATAAGATAAACCTTTATTAGTCCAACAAGGGGGGCATTCAGGGCCAGCTCAAGGCATAAGTGAACTAAGCCACTGCTTAGGGTCCCACAACCACCAGGGGCCCCCTAGAGCATTTAATTATTTGATTTTAACTTTTTTTAATTTCCTAAATATGTGATTATAAAATTGCTCTAGCCAAGCCAAAGATTTATCTAAAACACATTGTTGCTTATAATGTTCTCACTCGGACCAAACCATGGCAGCACACCACCCCTACTCTGAAGCAACTGCACTGGCTTCCCGTTAAATTCTGGATCATTTTTCAAACTTCTCCTCCTCACCTACAAGTCCCTTCATGCACTTGCTCCACAGCACCTATCCGATCTTCTTCATGTTCAGCACCCTCTTGGAGCCTTCGGTCTGCTGACCGAGGTCTCCTCTCCATTCCCCACACTTGCAGGAGAACCTTTGGGAACAGGGCATTCAGCATGGCAGCACCGACCCTGTGGATCTCGCTGCCTCTGACACTTTGCCAGTCACCAACCTTGGAGTCTTTTAAATGCAGGCTGAAAAGACACTTGTTCCTGCAGGCTTTTCCTCGCTAACTGGTTTGATGTTTGTCTGTGTCAATTATTTGTTTGTTTTGCTTTTGTTTGGGCTTCCTGAAAGGTGTGATATAAAACAAAATTATTATTATTATTAATGTTATACATACAGTGTTGGAGTCCCGATTTCTCTCTGTCAGAGATCAGCTGGTGACAGACATGGCCTTCACTACTTCTCATGGCACACCACTGTGTAGAACTGATGTGAGGAGAAGCATTTATGTCCCAACAGGGGCTGAAAAAAGGAAGAAGAGACCAGAGGACCAAAGAAAAGAGGAAGATAAAGGCATGTTTGATAATGGAACATAATTTTAGGTGTCACCGTGACTTAAAGACATGTCTTGTTTGCAATCTAGCAATAGTTTACGGAGCTGACCCAAGTGAAAAAAATTATTGATAACATTGATATTGGCTCAAGTAGGTTCATTTTGTCTTCTTTTAATTATTTATCTTTTGTGACGAAGGCTGCGGTGTACAGTCGAAACATATTAAGAAGGTAAATACATCTCCTTTCTATTCTTGTCTTTAATAAGAACAAAAGATAAATAACATTGATATTGACCAATAACAGTACATTCACACCAAACGTGAAAACATGGAACGTTAATACAAATGTGCAAATACACGTGAATTTGTGCATTCGCGTCTGAGGGGGGTGGTCCTGATAGCTAATCAGCCTTGAGATTGCACTGTCACCAAAGTATCAACACTGGAGAGTCGTCGGCCTCCGTCGGTCTATGATGACCATGGAAGAGAATCCTAAACGTCTACTCTGCTGGAACAGCACCGCCTGTGGCTGAACAGGCCGATGCGCGAATGGCAGTCCCTGTCACACAGGTCGCACTTGTGGGTAGTCTCCGTGCTGCTGGGTCTGTGGCGGTTCTTCCTGCGGGTCCTTTTTTCATCTGCTGCAGCAGTCAGTCTCTCTTCACCCGCCTTGAGCTGTCTGGTCAGGGTGCCTCTCCATTTGGAGCGGTCCATTGCAAGGTCCTCCCAGCGCTCTGTGTTGATCTCCAGTTCCTTCATGTCTCTCTTGCAGACATCTCTAAAGCGCAGCTGTGGGCGGCCAATGTCTCTCCTGCCAGTTGCCAGTTCTCCGTAGAGGACGTCTTTGGGGATTCTGCCATCCTCCATACGGTGAACGTGGCCTAGCCAGCGGAGCCTGCGCTGCCTGAGTAGAGTGAACATGGAGGGAAGGCCGGCGCGGGACAGAACTTCTGTGTTGGGCACTTTGTCCTGCCAGGATATGTCCAGGATGTGGCGAATGCAGCGCAAGTGGAAGGAGTTCAGTCTCTTTTCCTGCCGGGCGTATGTTGTCCACGTCTCACTCCCATAGAGCAGTGTGCTGATGACGCAGGCGTTGTACACTGCCATCTTCGTCTTGACAGACAGTTTGGGATTCTCCCACACCCGTGTGGTGAGGCGAGTGAGTGTGAAGGCTGATTTTCCAATCCTCTTGTTGATTTCTGTATCAAGGGAGAGGTTGTTGCTGATCGTGGACCCCAGGTACGTGAACTGATTCACGACCTCCAGCTCGTAGTCGTCCATGGTGATGGTTGGTGGTGCTTCCGTGCCTTGCGCCAAGACGTTAGTTTTCTTCAGGCTGATGGTAAGCCTGAAATCCTTGCATGCCTGGGAGAAGCGGTCCATCAGGGTCTGAAGCGCCTGCTGTGTGTGGGTTGCGACTGCAGCGTCGTCTGCGAACAGCATGTCTCTGATTAGAGCCTTGCGTACTTTGGTTCTGGCTTTCAGGCGGGCGAGGTTGAAAAGCCTGCCGTCAGATCTTGTGTGCAGGTAGATTCCCTCTGTTGCTGTGCTGAAGGCATGCCTCAGGAGCATAGCAAAGAAAATCCCAAAGAGGGTTGGTGCAAGTACACAGCCCTATTTCACTCCGCTGCGTATGTTGAATGGCTCTGAGACATTGCCATCATGCTGCACTATCCCCTGCATGTTGGTGTGAAACGATTCGATGAGGCTTTGCAACTTTGGTGGGCATCCTATCTTTGGCAGGATCTTGAAAAGGCCCTCTCTGCTGACCAAATCGAACGCTTTGGTGAGGTCGATGAAGGCGACGTACAGGGGCATGTTCTGTTCTCTGCATTTCTCCTGGAGTTGGCGGATGGAGAATATCATGTCTACCGTCGATCGCGCAGCGCAGAAGCCACACTGAGACTCGGGGTAGACACGTTTGGCAAGCTTCTGTAGACGAACGAGAACAACTCGTGCGTAGACTTTACCAACAACGCTGAGGAGGAAGATGCCCCTGTAGTTGTTGTAGTCGCTTCTCTCCCCTTTGTTTTTGTAGAGGGTGATGATCTTGGCGCCCCTCATGTCCTGTGGTATGGCACCTTCCTTCCAACACTGGCAGAGGACGTCATGCAATGGCAGCAGTAGGGCAGTCTTGCAGTGCTTGATCAGGTCAGGAGGTATGCCGTCGTTGCCGGGTGCCTTGCCAGCGGCCAAGCTATCAATTGCCTTGCTGAGTTCGTCGATGGTTGGCTCGGTGTCAAGTTCGTCCATGGATGGCAGGCAGTCGATGGCATTAAGGGCTGACGGTGTCACGGTGTTCTTTCTGGAGTAGAGGTCGGAGTAGTGTTCCACCCATCTCTCCATCTGCTTGTTCTTTTCTATGATCATCACCCCAGTGGAGGATTTGAGGGGGGCCGTCTTGCTCTGAGCCGGACCAAGTGCTTTCTTGATGCCATCGTACATGCCACGAATGTTCCCTGTTATGGCAGCGGTTTGAATGTCTTGGCTGAGCTGAGTCCAGTACTCGTTGGCAAAGCGCCGAGCAGTCTGCTGAACTTTGCTTCTCGCAGCCCTGAAAATCTGGAGATTCTTCTCGTTTGGGTACTTCTTGTACTCAGCAAGTGCTGAGCACTTGGCTTCAATGACGAGGGTCATCTCGGTCAACTTGACATCAAACCAGTCCTGTGACTTCAAGGTCTTCCTCCCAAAGGTAGCCAAGGCTGTGCGGTGGATGGTGTTTCGCAGCTCTTCCCACTTCTGCTTTGCAGATTCTCCTTCTTGTGGTACACCAAGTTCCTTCTCAAAGGTGGAGGCAAACTGCTCGTGGAGGCAAACTGCTCAACAAGTTCTGGTTGAGCCATCTTGCTGGTGTCAATCCATGCCTTTCCAGGCTGTCTAGCACGATGGAATTTCTTCAGCTGCAGCTTGACCTTGCAACACACCAATGAATGGTCTGTGTCGCAATCTGCACTCTGGAATGAACGGGTGATTAGCACGTTCTTCAGTGAGGTGCACCTGGTCAGGATCAAATCCAGCTGGTGCCAGTGCTTTGAGCGCGGATGTTGCCAGGAAACCTTGTGTTGGGGCTTGGTCTTGAAGAACGAGTTTGTGATGCACAGATCATGATCTGTGCAGAACTCGAGCAGCTGCTGTCTGTTGTCGTTCATTCTTCCCACGCCAAAAGGTCCAAGACAGGAGGGCCAGGAGTCGTGGTCAGCACCCACTCTGGCATTGAAGTCTCCAAGGAGAATGAGTTGTTCAGAGTTGGGGATGGTCCTGACAGTTGTTGCGAGATTCTCGTAGAACTCGTCTTTTGCCTCTGGTGTGGCTGTCAGTGTTGGGGCATACACACTGACGAGGGTGACTGGGCCTTGAGTGGTGTTCAGGCGGAGGGTAAGGAGTCGTGCAGACCCATTGCTGCCCGGTTCCACCATCTTCAGCAAGGTGTTCTTCACTGCGAAGCCCACTCCGTGTTCCCTGTGTTCGTCACTGCCCTTTCCCTGCCAGTAGAACATGTAGTCCTTCTCTCTTAGTGTGCCTGCGTCAGCCAACCATGTTTCCTGGAGAGTGGCGATATCCACTCCCAGTCTCTTCAGCTCATTATTGATGATGGCAGTCTTCCTGGTGTCGTTGATGTCCTTGAGGTTAGCAACGAGTCCTGTCATCATAGTGCGGATGTTCCAAGTTCCCAGTTTTAGAGTTGGTCTCTTTTGTTTTATTGTCTTGCCTGGTGCGAAGGTTCTTAGCCTGCTGTTCGGACTTCTCCTCATCCCCATGCACCCAATGAGGAAAGCAAGCTGTGGCGGGACAACACCTTATTGGCCGGGGGCTGCCCAGCTTGAGGCGGGCGGTAGCTGTCCAGTGAGATCCGATGATCCCTCCCACCATCGGGAACAACCCCTGGCGCAGCGCTCTACGCCAATTGAGCGGTGGCTTATAACCGGTAACTGTCATTCCCCGAGTTTTTTCTATGCCAAAGGCGAAGCTGGAGTGTCCTCTCCAGTGATCCGGTGTTCTACCTTCCAGCGTTGGTGTTGGTAGGATTCAAGCCTGGGCAGGAAGATATGGAGGACAAGATGTTGCCCATGCAGCATGTCCCCCCTCTCCACGTCACTGATGAATCCAAAGGAACAGCAGGGCTGCTACACTTTGGCACCAGCGCCGTTGCAGGAGCTGCCAGAACGATGTTGAGCACAACATAGAACTGCCTTAAGGGCTCCGACTCCGGATTTTTCCTCAGGGTTGACTCCCGAAGCCTTTCCCGTGACCGGGTATGCCGCAAGGCAGCGGAGGTTTGAAATCAGGGTTTACCTTCCCCTAGATGGGCTACCTTCCCAGGTTGACGAGCCACCATCTACCCGAAGCATCTGGTTTTAAGGCGCCAGAGATCCGCCCTCGCCCCTTCTCCTATTAGTAAAAGCAGTTCCGCCGGGCTTAGAGACTAAACCACACGGGCAGGCTAGGAGTTGGACTTAGTTGTCAGAGGCTTTTCGAGACGCACGCCATAAGGAGCATTTTATGAGCACTGGGAGCTTAACCCCAGTGCCGCTCCTGGCTATGACAACCTTGGAACCACACTGGAGAGTAAACTAGCTTGAAAATGAGACTGCCATTTACCTGCAGACGGGTGGACCAGGAGCTCTGCAGCTGAAACAGAGTGTCAGGAGTTTAGCCACCCACGTACTCCTGCTACAGATGTGCTAATAAGGGCTTGCAGGCTAGCACTGTAAACAACTCTCATCCGGGTGCAGTTTCTGGAGGAGGCAGTGACATTTTTCCAGCTGTGTGCCACGCCAAATGATGTTGTAAACCTAAACATGACAGCATTTTGGGGATTTCCACATCAGGTAGAAAGTAGCTGCGAAAGTTATGAAGAACCACACCCCTCTGCAACTGGCTCATATACAAATATGCATGATTTGCTTTGAGCAAGCAACGCTACCAAAACTGTATAAAAATTCCCTGGAAGCATAATGTAATTTACCTTCAAATTATGCTTAGGGCCCCATGAAAGCTTGGGCCAGCCCTAGGGACATTACAGGATTGCAGCAGCAAAGGGATAGCAGCACTCAGAGCAATAATAAATAAAATCATAAAAAAGATTTTAAAAAAATAGGATAGAAAAATATACACAGCATATATACACAGTGCAAGAACATTGCAGTTAAATGGTATTTACAGCATTACAGTTAAAGGTGTAATCCATTACTTTTTGACCTCCTGGCCAGTAGGTGTCGCACTCACTGTTGCCTCATGATAACATTGCACATGTTGCCATGTAGAAACACAAACGGTGCTGTAAACAAGCATCCAGAGGCAGCAGCAGACTGTATGGAGATCAGTTTCTTTGTGATTACAAGCCACTGAAATTATGTCAAGCGATGAATCTTTTGTGGTATCGCGCCCAGTGATCTTAACCAAGTCTTCTTTGGTGTTTATCTCCATTCGACAGTTGTTTTAAGTTAGCGTCATATAATTATTAATAATTTATAGTAATGCTAACATTTCATAGATGTGATTGAACTTGATAATTACATTATTTTGATAATGTAAGCATGGCAAAACTGTAGCTGACTTTTACAAACTTTGCTGTTGGTAGAGGTTTTTTTTTTGCAGATATGCTGTAACAAACTTTTGTGGTGTGTTTATGTTCAGCGTTTTAGCTTTGAATGCTGTTCTAAAATGAGCTGTTGCTATGGCTAATCCATTGCCTTATTTTGCAGCCCGAGGCAGATGCCTCCGATGCCAGCCTGACTGAGGTCAGCCGTGGTCAAGGCAGAGGGAGAGGCAGGAAGGGGCAGAGAACCAGAGGAGTAAGGCACAGAGACAGTGACCATATAGAAGAATCTGTGGTAGCAGTGTGATTGTCATGCGGTGGCCCTCGCGAGCCACCATAAGATGCCAAAAGTCACCAGTGAGGTTTGCATTGATGTTTATTAACGAACACAAGAACACACAAGGTAATGAGCCACGGTGGGCTAAAACACACAACACTAGACACAGGAGATCATAAGGCTAACACGAAGCTTACTTACAATCCTGACCATGAACAAGGAATGATCGTTAACGATCCGTCGACGTGGAATTATTGATGATAGTTGACGAGACTGCTGCATCATACTGCTCCCAGCGCCCGCTTAAATACAGGGCTGCTGATGAGCCGCAAATGCAGCACAGCTGTCAGGCTTTGACAGCAGGAAGCCCCTCCGAGCGCTGTCACAATAAGAGCTCAGGGAGCCCGGAAGTCGACACTGCTGTCAAACCTGGCGGAGATGATGCATGGTCCGAGCGCGGACGAAATTGGCTCACGGACCATGACAGTGATGACTTAACATGGCAGTGTGACACTACTGGCTTTGTTTTGGTTTGCTCAGTCCAGTTATAAGGTTGGCATAACAGTCTGTTTTCATCCTAGGATAGACAGATCGAAGGACCACAAAGAGGTCAGGAAAGAGGAAGATGGAGTAGAGGAGGAAGAAGAAGAAGAGGAAGAGGCAGACAGAGAGATGGAGAGGAGGAAGAGAGAATCTTGGCTCTGCAAGAGGAGAGAAGGTTAGGACAGAGGTTTGTATATATTCATTTTCTGGATCATTTGCATCATATCACATCATTTTTTGTCATATCATATCCAAAATTATTTGACCTGGATAAAAAATGTTTTTACCTAAATGATTGTACCTACATACTAAAAATTTTTTTTGGTTATATCTGCCTTCTCAGGAGCTCCTCAACTCGATGACCCTGGAGGAGTACAACGAGTTTGGCACGGAGCTTTTTTGCCGGCAGCCAGGGTTGGTTTTTGATGCCCTGATGATGCACCAAAGACGGCATGGTGCACCATCACTTATTGATCTGCCATGTGTGCCATGGTGTACAGGTGGCAACTGTAGGGACATGCCCACAGATCGGGAGAGGAAATGCTGCAGCCAGGAACCAGTTCAGTGTATTAGCCAGTAGCCACACTTCTCCCTGTACTGCCTTGATGAAGACAACTTGCGTATTCACAGGCAGTACAGGGAGGACTTGCTGGTAGATGACAACCGGGAGTACCGTTATGCTGCCTATAGGCACTTTATATTTTGGCAGCATGGCGAAACCGGTTGGTCATCCCCAGTTGCTGTGTGTGGGCAATCAGGGACCATTACCCTGATCCATATGGACAATACACTGGGTTTGTTCCAGGTGGCTAGCTCACGCTCCTGGTCTGTGGCAGGTCCACATGTACATCCATGGTACAAGGTTCATCATCAGGGCATCAAAAACCAGGAGGTGGCAAGTTATTCGTTGGTTCTGTTTCATTTTCTGTTTATTTAAATTATATTTATTCTTTTGTAGTATTATTTGTTTTTTTATATTATTGTTATTGTTATATTGTGGTGAACACTCAATGGACCTGTTGGACTGGTTCTGTGACTCGCATTTTAGGTCAGAACAAAGGCAGGAAGCTTAGCCTTGTTATGCAAGGCTGGAGACTGTGGGGGGTCGATTAAAGGATGCGTGGGAGACAGTGGAAGTGATATCATGGAGGGAAATGCATTGTGACTGTCTTTATTATGCAAGGTGGTGAAATGCATTGTGACTGTCTTTATTATGCAAGGTGGTCTGTGGGACATGTGATCTATGAGGTGTGAAGTCCCTGATATTTAAGGACGAGAGTTTACTGTTTCATTCTCTTTTTTCCTCCTTGAAATGATGGAGATGTGAATAAAGCTGAAACTGAGAAAGAACGCTGCCTCGTCATTTTCACATCTTCCACACTGGTGACCCCAAGACGTATCATGGAAGAAAGAAATTCCCCCAGGCCAGCCGCATCAGGAGCCCCCAGCCAAGCGAACGCCGCTACAGTCCAGCTACCGGACTTCTGGCAGAACAATCCGCGCTCCTGGTTCAACGCAGTTGAGGCGCAGTTCAACCTCCGGGGGATATCGGTAGATGTCACGAAATTCTACCACGTAGTCGCAAAGCTGGACAACAACATGGCCCAGCATGTGGAGAGCCTGATCGACCAGCCGCCCAAGAGCGACAAATACGGCGCGTTGAAGGCTGCACTCATCCAACAATTCACCCCCTCGGTGGAGGAGCGAGCAGACAGGCTCCTGGCGCTGACGGAGGGGCAAAACGACATGCCCGCGAGCCTGATGGAGAAGTTGTTGAGGTTGAAAGACTCTGACGATGATCACTTCATTTTCACTCACCTCTTCCTCAGGACTCTACCGTCAGCAGCGAGAGCAGTTCTGGTTAGTTCGCCACTGTTGGCCCTACGGGACTACCGCGCGCTGGGCCAAGAGGCGCAGCGGATTGTCAACGCCACCAAGCGGCGCGCAGCCACGGCCGCTGCAGCGGAACTCGGCGCGACGACCACGATGACAGGAGGCCGGAGACAGCGGTGCCAGACTCACCGACGATGGCTGCGGCAAGGGCCAGGGAGCGTGGACCGGACGTCTTTTGTTTCTACCATCACCGCTTCGCAGAGAGGGCACGCAAGTGTGTACCGCCATGCCAGTTCGGGCGTTCGGGAAACGCCAAGACTGGGGGTCAGTAGCAGCCGCGGCCCTCGGGGAAGAGAACAAGCTGCTCTACTTGTCGGACGCAGGCTCCGGGAGGCAGTTCCTCGTCGACACAGGCTCCCAGTTGAGTTTCATCACTCCTTCCTACGCGGACAGACTGGCGGGTTCCGGAGGTCCCCTGGTGACAGCGGCGAACGGCTCGGAGATTAAGACCTTTGGTGAGAAGACTCTGCTTCTGCCTCTACACAGCCGTGCATATGAGTGGACTTTTGTTGTAGCAACAGTAAATTTCAATATGCTGGGGGCTGATTTTTTGTGCTCACATGAGTTGTTGGTTGATCTCGCTAACAGGCGCCTGGTTAATGCACTTTCTTTTGATTCTGTCCCCTGTGCAGCGCGAGTGGCCCCGCCTACAGCACAAGCCAACGTCACAACAGCAGGCGGTAAGTTCCACACACTGCTCACTCAGTTCCCAGCACTCACGGTCCCCACATTTTCTGCAACAGTCGCTAAGCACGGGGTGGAGCATTTTATTACCACTACCGGACCGCCCGTTTTTGCAAAAGCTCGGCGCTTGGACGCAGTTAAACTAGACATAGCGTGCGAGGAGTTCGCCAACCTGGAGAGGTTGGGCATTATCCGACGTTCAAACAGTCCGTGGGCTTCCCCCCTACATATGGTCCCGAAAGCTGACGGATCATGGCGCCCTTGCGGGGATTTTCGCAGGTTAAACAACGCTGCAGCGCACGACCGCTACCCAGTCCCACATATCCAAGATTTCTCAGTTCATTTGGCAGGGGTGCACATTTTTTCTAAAATAGACTTGGTCCGCAGTTACCACCAAGTCCCAGTGCGTGCTGAGGACATACCCAAAACAGCGGTAATAACTCCGTTTGGTTTATTCGAGTTTTTACGCATGCCATTCGGACTTAAAGGGGCTGCTCAGACGTTCCAACGCATGATGGACGCAGTGCTTCGCGATCTCCCTTTCGTGTTCGTCTACCTGGACGATATTTTAGTAGCCAGCACGTCCGAAGACGAACACGAAAAACACCTGGCCACAGTTTTCCGAAGGTTGGGAGATCACGGGTTAATAATCAACCCAGCGACGTGTCAGTTCAGGGTGGTGCAGATCGATTTTTTAGGACACCACGTCTCCCCCGAAGGAGCAGTCCCGCTGCCTGACAAAGTGCGCGCTGTGGCAGATTTTCCCTGGCCGCAGACAGTCAGGGCGTTGCAGGAGTTTTTGGGAATGGTGAATTTTTATAACTGTTTTCTCCCCCGCGCGGCGCAGCTCATGCAGCCGCTGTATGCCGTGCTCAAAAAAAAAGAAACCCGCGGATAAGATCGAGTGGTCCCCAGAGCGGGACCAAGCGTTCTCAGAGGTGAAAGCAGCCTTGGCAAAGGCTGCGTTGTTGGCACACCCAGACCCAACGGCCCGCATAGCGCTCACCACTGACGCGTCAGATGTGGCCATAGGGGCGGTCGTGGAGCAACACGTAGCCGGGGTTTGGCAGCCCCTCGCCTTTTTCAACAGGACCTTGCGCGATAGTGAACATAAATACGGCGCGTTCGACAGGGAGCTGCTCGCTCTCCATTTGGCCATCCGCCACTTTCAGTTCTGGCTGGAAGGACGCGCTTTCACCGCGTTCGTTGATCACAAACCGCTAACATTCGCGATGGCCAAGGTCTTCCCAACCGTGGTCATGCCGGCAGCAGAGACAGCTGGCCGCGATATCAGAGTTTACCACTGATATTCAGCATGTGGCGGGCAAACTCAATGTAGTGGCAGATTACCTCTCGCGCGCTGTGGCGGCCCCAGTCAGCGTAGGGTTAGATTATGCAGCCATGGCCGCAGAGCAGGTTAATGACGTGGACGTGCGCGCGCTCCAGTCTGGACCAACAGGATTAAGGCTGGAGAGCAGGGTGCTGCAAGACGGTATGCCCCCCCAATCTGCGATGTCTCTACTGGACGGCCGCGTCCAGTAGTACCGGCCGCGTGGCGCCGCCACGTTTTTGACTCGGTTCATTCTTTGGTGCACCCTGGAGTGTGCGCGTCGGTCAAAATGGTGGGAGAGAAATTTGTTTGGCCGAGCCTCCGCAAACAGGTCAAAGAGTGGGCAGCAGCCTGCATGGCGTGTCAGAATCAGAATCAGAATCAGATTTATTGCCATTGTTCATGTAGTACACAAACTAGGAATTTGTCTCGGTGCAATGCTGCAACATTAAACATGATAAAATAAAATAAATAAACTATACATGCAATAAAGTGTAGAATAAGAGTGAGTAATACTGGTCAGCAGTTAAAATATATTAGCAAGCAGCAGATAATGTGGAGAACCATATAGTGCAGTCGGTAATGCAGGAAGAAAACAGTGATGATTGACAAGAGTCTGGTTGAGCTGCTGTACGTAGTGCACGAGAGTCAATAAGTCACTTAGTGTTCAGCAGTCTGATGGCAGAGGGGAAGAAGCTGTTCATGTGACGGGAGGTTTTAGTCTGGATGGACCGAAGTCTTCTACCTGAGGGGAGGGGGGCAAACCGTACGTGACCAGGGTGTGAGGGATCGGCTATGATCCGGCCAGCACGCCTCCGGGTCCTGGAGATGTACAGATCCTGGAGAGATGGGAGCTTGCAGCCGATCACCTTCTCAGCAGTGCGCACGACGCGCTGCAGCCTTAGTCTGTCCCTGGCAGTGGCTCCTGTGTACCACACGGTTATGGAGGTGGTGAGGATGGACTCGATGATGGCTGTGTAGAACTGCACTAACATCTTGGTGGGTAGCTTGAGCTTCCTCAGCTGCCGCAGGAAGAACAACCTCTGCTGGGCCTTTTTGATGAGTGAGCTGATGGTCGGCTCCCACTTGAGGTCCCTGGTGATGGTGGTGCCTAGGAAGCGGAAGGAATCAGCAGTGGTGATGGGAGAGCCTGTGAGGGTGAGGGGGGGCAGAGGGGTTGTGACTTTCCTGAAGTCCACAATCATCTCCACTGTCTTCAGAGCGTTCAGCTGCAGGTTGTTGTTGTTGCACCAGGACGCCAGCTGGGCCACCTCTCTCCTGTAGGCGGACTCGTCGCCGTTGGAGATGAGCCCGATGAGGGTGGTGTCGTCCGCAAACTTGATCAACTTGACAGACTGGTGGCTGGAGGTGCAGGAGTTGGTATAAAGGGAGAAGAGTAGGGGGGAAAGTACACAGCCCTGGGGTGATCCGGTGCTGATGCTAGCAGAGTCTGAGACAGTCTTTCCCAGCCACACATGCTGCCTCCGGTCCGTCAGGAAGTCGGTGATCCACCTGCAGAGGGAGTCAGGCACGTTGAGCAGGGACAGCTTGTCCCAGAGCAGAGCGGGGCGGATGGTGTTGAATGCGGAGCTGAAGTCCACAAACAGGATCCTAGCGTAGGTTCCCGGGGAGTCCAGATGCTGCAGGATGTAGTGGAGGGTCAGGTTGACTGCGTCGTCTACAGACCTGTTGGCTCGGTAGGCAAACTGCAGCGGGTCCAGGAGAGGGGTGGTGATGGACTTGAGGTGGGGCAGGACCAGGGGCTCAAAGGACTTCATGACTACAGAGGTGAGCGCTACAGGTCTGTAGTCATTAAGTCCAGTGATCCGTGGCTTCTTGGGGACAGGGATGATGGTGGAGGATTTGAGGCAGAGCGGCACGTGGCATAGCTTAAGGGAGGTGTTGAAAATGTCTGTGAAGACAGGAGCCAGCTGTTTCGCACAGTGTCTCAGGGTGGAGGGAGACACGCCGTCCGGACCGGGGGCCTTGCGCGGGTTCAGTCTGGAGAACTGTTTGAGCACGTCCTGCTCACTGATGACAAGGGCAGGGGGGAGGAGGGGGGCGCCTTTGATGAAGTAGGGATCGTGGAGGCTGTGGAGCTGGAGAGAGGGGGGGAGTTGGACACAGATGACGAGGTGTCAAAACGGGCGTAGTGTTGGGACAGTCTTTGACAAAGAGCTTTGTCATCCTGACCTTTAGGAGCCTGAGGCCGATAGTTGGTGATTTGCCTCAGTCCTCTCCACACAGAAGCCGAGTCATTAGCAGTGAACTGCTGCTGGAGTCTCTCAGAATACACAGATTTAGCTCTCTTCAGCTCTCTGTTAAACCGATATTTAACCTCCCTGTAGCAGTCCCTGTCTCCACTTTTCAGTGCTGCTTCCTTCTCCTTCCTGATCTGTCTGAGCTTAGCTGTGAACCAGGGCTTGTCATTAGAGTACCTCACCCTGGTGCGCGATGGAAGAATGCCCTCCTCACAAAAGTGGATATAAGAGTTCACAGTGTCCGTGTACTCATCCAGATCATGCGTGGCTCCTTTAAACATGCCCCAGTCAGTTATTTCCATGCACGTTTCCAGCTTCTCCTCAGCTTCACTGGTCCATTTCTTCGTAGTGCTCACAACAGGTTTAGTGAGCTTCAATCTCTGTCTGTATGTGGGAATGAGGTGGACCATCACGTGATCAGATAATCCGAGTGCAGCGCGGGGAACAGCGCGATATGCGTCTTTCACTGTGGTGTAACAGTGATCCAGCGTGTTTATTCCTCTGGTGGGGCATTTAATAAACTGTTTGTAGCGGGGGAGATCGTGGCTCAGATTGCTCTGGTTAAAGTCGCCAACCACAATAACCAGAGAGTCTGGAAAAATCCGCTCCGTGTGTTGGATGTGATCCGCGAGCACGCGCTGAGCTTTGCGCGTGTCCGCATCGGGAGGGACATACATAGCGGCGAGGATGAATGAGGTGAACTCCCGCGGGGAATAAAATGGTTTGCAGTTAATAAAAAGAAATTCCAGGGCGGGAGAACAGTGTTTGGAAATTACTGTTACATCAGAGCACCAGCTGCTGTTGATGTAGACTCCGCCTCCTGTGGTCTTGCCGGAGAGCTCTGTGTCACGATCAGCACGAAACAGCTGAAATCCCTCGAGGCACAGCGCGCTGTCCGGTGTGTTTTCCCTGAGCCAGGTCTCGGTAAAACAGAGGGCAGCCGAGGAAGAGAGGTCCTTAAAACGCATCAGCAGTCTCAGTTCATCTACCTCGTTAGAGAGAGAGTTGGTATTGGACAGAAATATGCCAGGCAACGCCGTGCGCGTGCCTCTCCTGCGAAGCCGGACGAGACCGCCCGCTCGTCTTCCTCTCTTTCGCCGCCTCACTTTTCGAGCCAAGCAATGAACCAGATCGGCGGCAGGAGCTAAAAAAACTGGGAGTAGGTCCGTGGGAGTGAAAGTCCTGATATTTAGAAGTTCTTCACGGGTATAAGAGCAAGCAGACACACAATTGACAAACAAAAACAAACAAAGGGCGCAGCGAAGCACCATGGCGACCACTGTGGGCGCCACGGTGACGCCATCACGCCCATCGCTCGTTGACGCCATCGTCAACGAGCCAAAGTACACAGGCACACGAGGGCTCCTTTGGAACCGTTTCACATTCCGGCCAAGAGGTTCGATCACGTTCATGTGGACCTTGTTGGACCCCTCCCGCTGTCACAGGGGTGCACACATCTTCTGACAATGGTGGACCGCACCACGCGCTGGCCTGAAGTGGCCCCGCTGGCATCAACCACGGCCGAGGAAGTGGCGCGCGCGTTTTTAACAGCTTGGGTGGCACGCTTCGGCGTTCCGTCGGACATTACGTCCGACAGAAGCCCGCAATTTGTTTCCGAGCTTTGGTCGACAATGGCCCACAGCCTGGGTGTCACAATTCACCGCACAACCGCGTACAATCCGCAGGCTAACGGGTTATGCGAACGTTTTCATAGGTCATTGAAAGCGGCTCTCAGAACATCACTGACGGATACAAATTGGGTTGACAAGTTACCATGGGTGTTATTGGGTTTGCGTTCTGCACCAAAAGAGGATCTAGAAGCCTCCCCAGCGGAGCTCGTGCTTGCGCAGCCACTCCGGCTGCCTGGGGAGTTTCTCCCAGATAACCCTGCGCCAAACGCCTCCCCGTCTCAGCTGTTGCGGAGTAACATAGAATCAAGCATGCTGCCCGGCCCCGCGCACCACAGTTTTCCGCGCGTTTTTGTGCCTAAAACTTTGAAGAACGCAGAGTTTGTTTTTGTTAGACACAATGCGCATCAAACCCTGCTGCAACCACCTTATGACGGACCATTCAGAGTGCTAGAAACAGGGGACAAGCAGTTTTTGCTAGATTTGGGGGTTAGGAAAGAGAAAATTGGCATAGACAGACTTAAACCCGCTTTTGTGGTGGCAGAGGAGGAAGTGCTGTTGGCAGAGGCCCCGCGGCGAGGTAGACCACCACGGAGGGTTTCACACAGTAATGTTTCCCAAAGTAATGTTTCCCCAGAACACCCACAGAGACTGACAAAGGGTTTCCGCCCCCAGACGGCAAATCCCCAGCAGGACAGCGCCGCAGAGACGGTGAACCCCAGCTACAGCAGATTCGGCAGGAGGCTGAAGCCTATCCAGCATGTGGACTGATGTGTATTGATGCTATCACGGCATGCATGTGGTTATCTTCTTCTCGTTCTGTTTTTCTAAAATGCTGGGGGGGCTTGTGTGGTGAACACTCAATGGACCTGTTGGACCGGTTCTGTGACTCGCATTTTAGGTCAGAACAAAGGCAGGAAGCTTAGCCTTGTTATGCAAGGCTGGAGACTGTGGGGGGTCGATTAAAGGATGCGTGGGAGACAGTGGAAGTGATATCATGGAGGGAAATGCATTGTGACTGTCTTTATTATGCAAGGTGGTGAAATGCATTGTGACTGTCTTTATAATGCAAGGTGGTCTGTGGGACATGTGATCTATGAGGTGTGAAGTCCCTGATATTTAAGGACGAGAGTTTACTGTTTCATTCTCTTTTTTCTGCTTTGAAATGATGGAGATGTGAATAAAGCTGACTCTGAGAAAGAATGCTGCCTCGTCATTTTCACATCTTCCACAATATATTTTTTTAAAAAAATATTGTATAATGGATGGCTGATATTGTTTGTGCCTTTTCTAATTTATATGTAAAGGGTGTTGATCCATTGTTAGATTTACCAAGTGATGGCTTTCCTATCCACAATGCACAACTGAAATACTGTTAACCTTTGTAAAACCTTGTAAAATTACTGAGAACTTCAGTCATACATGCCTGATCAGACATGTGCAGAGCATTCCTTCAATAAGCTCACTTTCTGAAATTATTTGCAGTGCAGTAATAGTCCAGTTGTTCTCATATGGATACTCAGTGTAAAAAAATCAGTGCATTTCAGAAAATAAGCTCATCAGTAATTCAATCTGACACAAAATCACAAGTCATAGTTGTTATATCTTTCACCCGTTACGTTACTCGATATAACAAATAATAACTCGGACCATCGACGTACCGTTAACGGTTTATTAGCGAGCAGCAACTCATAGCACACAGCCAACGGCAACACACTCAACATTGACTACATTACCCATAATGCATTTAGCAAAGGCACTACGACGGGTGCCGTAGTAAACCAAAATACATAACATCTCCTCCCCTCTTACAATAGATGTCCTACAGGAGATATCAAGTGTCTGCTGCAGTTCTTGTGTCTTTGTTTGTCTCTTTTTTTTTCCCTTTAATTATTATGCTACCTTAGGAGTGAGGGTAGACTACCTCATCCCATAACTGTACCCCTGGGGATTATTCTGCCCCATAAATGTGGGTCAGTTGCTATCTAGTCTAATAACTCAGACGGACAGGAGGTCGTCGCTCCCTGGTAGGATATCGGCGCTCTGCAGGAGTTGATCCACATGCCTTTTCCAAACACTGTCAGTGGTTTGAACTGTATATGAGACTGGTCCAGTTTGTGCGATAACAGTTGCAGGAACCCACTTAGGTTCACCTCTGTAGTTCCTGGCCAGCACAGATTCTCCTGACGTGAACGCTCTGTCCTTTGCCCGATGTTCTCTGTGCATAATTTGTTTCTCTTGTTGCTTTTGCACAGTGTCCTTTAGAGGAGCCAATGGTGGGTTGTTCCGTACCTTGTGACAAGATGAACAGCTCTTGGCTATTTCTTCAATCTGCTTGTCAATGTTTGGCCACCAAAAATAGCTTCTCGCTATTTCTTTCATTCTCACGATTCCACTATGTCCTGCGTGAAGTTGCTGTAACACTTTTGTTCGACGTGACAGGGGAATAATCACTCTCCTCCCCCACAGCAAACAACCCGACTGAACAGACAATTCTGTCCACTTCCCAAGGAAGGGCTTCAAGGTTGCGTCATCACCCGCAGGTTGTCCTTTAATGACCAAGTCCATGACTGCAGACAACACAGGGTCATTTCTAGTCCCCTTTTTCACCTGCACATCTGAAACAGGTGTGTTTTCTACCTCTGTGAAATAGAAGATGTCCACAGTGCTTGACTCTGGCTTCATGACAGGAAGTGGTAATCTGGATAACCCATCTGCATTACCATGACAATCTGACTTTCGATACCTGATGTCATAGGAGTGTCCTGACAACAGCAACGCCCACCTCTGCAGTCGGGACGCTGCAAGAGATGGTATTCCTGTGTATGGTCCAAGGATGGTTGTGAGAGGTCGGTGGTCAGTAAAAAGGGTAAACTTCCGTCCATACAAGTACTGGTGGAATTCTCTCACACCAAACACAATGCTCAGAGCCTCTCTTTCTAGTTGAGCATAGTTAGCTTCTGCCTTGTTTAATGTCCTTGACGCGAAAGCGATTGGCTTTTCCTCACCGTCTGGCATTACGTGGGAAATCACCGCCCCTACGCCATAAGGAGAGGCGTCGCAGGCAAGCTGGATCGGAAGTGATGGGTTGAAGTGGGTCAGAACCTCTGATGCAGTCAGCGCATCCTTTGCCTTCTGAAAAGCTTCCTGACAGCTTGCCGTCCACCTCCATGCTTCCTCTTTGCGCAGCAGGTTATGCAGTGGTTTTAATAGTGATGCCAAGTTTGGTATGAAACGTCCATAATAGTTCAGCAGTCCTAAGAAAGACTTCAGCTGACTGACATTTTGGGGTGGAGGTGCATCCACAATGGCTGTGATTTTCGATGGTGCAGTGTGTAGTCCCTTAGCATCGATCACATGACCTAAGTATTCCACGGATGACTGGAAAAACTCGCATTTATCCGTGCGGATTCTCAATCCATATTCCTCCAGTCTCGTGAGAGTTGCATCCAAGTTGCGCAGATGCTCTTCATCATCTGCTCCTGTACACAGGATATCATCCAGGTAGCACTGCACTCCTGGTAATCCACTCAGGATTTGATCCATAGCTCACTGAAAAAGTGCTGGAGCAGATGTGATGCCAAAAGGCAGTCGCCTGTATCTGAAGAGTCCTTTATGGGTGTTGATAGTCAGCATTTCACGTGACTGCTTGTCTACATGCATTTGTAAATAAGCTTGGTTGAGATCTATTTTGCTGAACTTTTGTCCCCCACTCAGCCCCGCAAATAAGTCATCAATCAGTGGAAGGGGATACTGCTCTGCTGTTAGTACAGGGTTTACTGTTACCTTAAAGTCTCCACAGGTTCGGATTCCTCCGCCCTTTTTGGGTACTGGAACTATGGGCGTGGCCCACTCACTGGTTGTCACAGGCTCCAGCACTCCATTCTTGATCAGAGCATCCAAGTCCGCCTCCACCTTTGGTCTGATGGCGTACGGCACTGGCCTGGCTTTCATGAACGCTGGTTTACTGTCAGGTTTGACATGCAGCTTCACTATAATTTTTTTCATGCTGCCTAACTCATCACGAAAAACCTTTTTGTGCTTTTCTAGTATGGCCTGCAGCTGAGTGGAACTGTGTGACAGCTTCCTTACTTCTTGCCAGTCAAGTTGGATTTTCTTTAGCCACACACGCCCTATTATAGCTGGACAGTTGTTCTTGGTAACATAAACTGGAAGCTTAGCAGTTTGCCCCTTGTACTGAACAGTTACCTCTGTCATCCCTTTCATGGGCACTCGGTGTCCAGTATACGCCCTGAAGACGGTGTCTGAAGGTCGGAGTGGACAATGTTTCAGAAACTTCTTGTAAATGCCATGCGCCACAAGTGATGCCTTTGATCCGGTGTCTATCTGCATTTTAATAAAATGTCCCTCCACTTTTGGTTTAGTCCAAAAGCCTTCTGAGCCTTCATTCACATTCATAATACGGACAGTATTTATTGCAGTTGACACCTCTTCCTCTGAGGAGTCGCTCACTCTGTCCTCGCCATGTTTAACTGTGTGAACATTTCTTTTCTTTTTGTGTTTTACCATGTCACTTTTATTCCTTGTCTTTGGGCTTTTGTCTTTGCTCCTTTTGCTTCTACATGCCCGCTGCACGTGGCCTTTTTTTCCACAGTTGTTACAGTCCATCTCTTTGTACCAACAGTCATTAGGAAGGTGTCCCACCTTGCCACAGCGGAAACATGGCCCTGTTGCATTGGTTTTACCACTGTTGAGCTTATATACTCTGCCTGTAGCATGCAGTTGGTGTGCTTCTTTGGAAGCCATCTCCATCATCACACTAATGTTAATGGCTCTTTCAAGCGTCACATCACTTTCTGTGAGTAACTTCTTCTGTGCTGCTTCATTTCCTAATCCACACACAAGCCTGTCTCTTAATGTGTCATTTAAAACATCTTTAAATTCACAGTGTTCGGCTAACTTGCGTAGCGCTGCAACAAACATGTTAACAGACTCACCCTCTTCTTGGTTACGTCTGTGAAACCTGTATCTTTCTGCAATCATTAGAGGCTTGGGTGAGAAGTGGTGGGTCAGTGTGTCCACCAGCTCTTTGTAGGTTTTAGAGCCTGGCTTTACTGGCTGTAGGAGGTTACGTAGTAGGTTAAATGTCTTGGGACCCATCACACTCAGAAAAGTGGGCACTAACTTTTCATCCGTTATTCCATTGGCCGCGACAAAATAGTCAAAGCGCTCTGTATAGGAGCTCCATTGCTCCGTGCTCTCATCAAAGGGCCCGATAGAGCCAATGACTCCAGCCATTTTAACACTCCTGGTTGAATGTCGCTCTTTCCCTCGCGGCTCCTTTCTGTAACGTTGTTTCTTCCCTCCGGCGTTACGGAGTTTTTTTTTTTTTTTCCTTAACGGTTTCCACTGCTCCGCTCCTTCCCGCTTAGCAGACAGCCCGCAGCATCCACCTCAGCACAGTGGCGTGGTGTATCACCCTGTCAGCACGGAGTAGCGGCGGGAAAAAAAAAAAAACGACAAAAAAAACTCTCCTCCGTCGCGGACTGCAGCGTCGGTCCAGACGTCCTCGTCGCCACTTTTTGTTATATCTTTCACCCGTTACGTTACTCGATATAACAAATAATAACTCGGACCATCGATGTACCGTTAACGGTTTGTTAGCGAGCAGCAACTCATAGCACACAGCCAACGGCAACACACTCAACATAGACTACATTACCCATAATGCATTTAGCAAAGGCACTACGACGGGTGCCGTAGTAAACCAAAATACATAACAATAGTCCTCATAATATCTATAAACAAATTATTCTTTAAATATTTAAATTTATATTGGAGTACTGTATAATCTTAGTTCTGTTATAATTTTATAAAAGTACAGTTCTCAGGAAAATTACATTTTCTGAAAGTGTAATAATATAATGTTATAAAGCAAATCAACATCAACTAAAGTTGTCCATGAAAAAAAGACTTTTTTTTTTAAAACAACTTTATTATATAGCACCAATTCACAACAACAGTCAGCTCATAGAACTTTGAAGTGTTGGACAAAGACCCCACAGTTCCAGAAAGACCTCAACAATCAGGTGATCCCCTGTGAGGATCACTTAGCCACGGTGCAGAGCAAAAACTCCACTGTAATAAGAGGAAGCCTCAGGCAGAAGTGGTTTTGGCATCTGATCAGGATCCCGCCTGGTCACCTCCAACTTCAGGTGTTTGGAGCACGTCCCCCGAGGATGAGACCACGGGACAGACTATGACTCCCAGCTGGCACGGAACACCTTGGTGTCCCGTCTGAAGAGCTGTGGAATGTGGCTGGAGGGAGGGAAGTCTGGGCTGCTCCACTTGGGCTGCTGCCTCCATGACCCGGATCCCCAGAAAAACTGTTGAGGACGGACGGACAGATGGATGGGCAAAAGAAAATTTTGACAATATTCTCAAAAGTGGAAATAGTCTGTCTCCCAAATATCAGAATTTGAAAACAACGTCAGACATAGGCATCTTCCCCCGTGTGACTGTTGAGTGAAGTGGATCAGCGTGGTCCATGGAGCCCATCTGGGAGAGCAATATAGAAAAATAATACAAGAAACTGGACACAAACTTCAAATCTTTCGTTGTCGCTTTAGTTTGTGTTGCCCTAGATTTGTACAGTAAGGTGCAAAATACCAATGTCCAAATTGAAAAAAATTTTTTAATAAAAACAGTCTAAAAATTGCATGAAAATATGACATAATCTGAACTTGTAGGCGTTTTTTATACATTGCAAATATGCTACAATGAATGTGCTTGTTCTACAAATGCAAACTATACTGTTGGTGACAGAAAGAGTGGGTAGAGAAATGGAACTGGATTTTAGCTGTGAGCCGTGTGCTGTGTTCACTCCTGCTGCAGCACTGGACCTGATTCAAGAACAGGAAAAAGATTTTCAGTTCCACATCCTTGGAACACCAAGTGTACCGCCACCTTGTAGCTTCATTAACAATGAAAATTTTAAGACATTTTAGCGTCCGCATTTGTAAGATGCTCTTGATGCTCTTCGATCCACCTAGGCCTCTCCTAGCTTGCGTCCTCAGACGCTCTTCCATTGGTGGCGGTGGTTCTGCAGGAACAAGGCCAAGTGTACATGAATCCTCTGGGTGCAGTTGTCTAGGTTATGGCAGACCTGCATCTGCAGAAAGGAGCTTAGAAAGAATGCAGGCCAGAAGGGGTGGAATGTGGTCCTAAGTCTTCTCCTCCTTGACTGCGTAGACCCTGCAGCGCCTTGTATTCTTTTTATACAGTCTCCTGGTACTGAGAACACAAAGTATCAGAAAATTCATTTTACTAATTAATTCATTCTGAAAAATGAAAAATAAATATGAATGGATGGACGTAACAGAGTATTCAATAAATATTAACAAAAACAATAGTTTCTGTAAATTTAAAAAAAAGTTGGAAAATTAATAAATCAACACCAAAAACAGACATTTTAAATTTATAATCCTAATATTATGCTTTATAGATTATTGTGTAAAATGTTTTGGTTGCACAAAACTTACAGTGGCTTGCCATCGACCGTCTCCCTGACCGGACGGTTCCTGTGCTGGTTATAGTCCAGTGCAGCTAAAAGGGTCCGGGCCTCATATTCAGGTGGGCTAAAGGAGAACCTTTTGCTGGCATACATTAGAATGTGATTTTGAAAAGCCTCAAGGTGTGCAGTCGATCTGTGAAAACACATTCATGTTAATGATTGTCCTTTTCTTTCTGTTGGCATTAAAGAATTTCAGTCATACTCACCGAAAAGTTAAGTACTTGTGGATCGTCCGTAACCACCGCTTGTCCATCACAATTTCAATGAGGACCTGGAAAGCCACGGAGCCTTTTTCCAGCCATTGTTTGGTGGAGCTGTTCTCCAGTGCCTCGTGTAGACATGGTCTTTCCACCCATTTGTGCTCGTTCACCACATGGTGGAGAAGGCCAAGCCACAATTTCTAAAAAGAGGTGAAATAAAATATTCAGGTTTTCTACTTGAGAAACCATTAATCCAATTGTAAATTAAATGATTAAAGGGCTGAAGAAGTCAAGTGACTTCTGATGTGCACTAAGTTTACTTAGGAATGAATTGTGGCTTATTGACAACAATAACAACTGTATAACCCATCTTGTCTCAAAAAAGAAAAATTGCACATCAAGGGTGAATCTTTCCTAACAAAGTCATTGACAGGCACAATGGCCCTGGTAGCACAATTATTTGTGTTTTTGCAGTAATACAAGAAATGTTGCACCGACCATGAAGTCGTCATGCGTTGCAGCTTTGTTACAGCACCACCAAAAATGATTAATGAGATCACACAGCCACAGAAGCAACACAGCCTGCCCCTTTGTTTTACCTGCCTGAGGAGTGCATACGCAAATCCAGTTTTTATTTTTCGTAATTGATTTGTGGATAGTTAGGATATTGAAGTGATTGGCAAGACTTACAGATGAGATCCTTTGAGCAAGATTCTTGGCCCCATGCCACATGTCAAAGCTTTGCTTGACACCAGCAAAAATGCCACCGTCTGAATGACAGAGATGCATTTAGAATTACTTCACTAATAAAAAAATGCAGCTGGAGAATTTTAATACCCACGTACCCACGAGTGCTGAGATCTGTGAATGGGCATCAGTGCACTTCAACCACCTTCACTTCAGTGAGGAGTTGGCTCATGGTGTCCACAAAAGCCGCCTTCTCCATTACAGCGGAGTTATGGTCAGTCTGACGCTTGTCAACAGTCTGAACTGAAATGATGGCTTTGCTGTCATGGTCCACAGCCGTGTACGCGCAGTACTGAGCACAGTGACCGGTGCTGTCTCCCATCAGCTATAGACACAGATTGAAATTAATTAGCTGTGAATTAACCCCTTGACGCCTGTTGTCGTGAATTCACATCAATCAAAAAAAAAAAAAACCAAACAAAAAACCCCCCACAATGATTTTCAATTATGAAAAGAATAAAAAAAAAATAAAAAAAATTGTTCACAATTGGAAATAAATTCAGGCATCAAGGGGTTAATTTTAAAAATTTAATAAATTAAAAAAAATCATCTCTCCACATCACTCCCCCCCCCCCAAAAAAAAAAATAAATAAAAATGCACCGATTAGCACAACTTCTCTGTCTTGGATCCTGTTTAATATCTCCCGTCTGTTCTCATTCCAGCTATCCTTGATACTGTCCACACTACAATGTCATTTCAGCAACGCGCAATGATAATATAAATAAAATTTCACACAAAATTATACCTCTGCTCCAGGTGTGAAGTTCAGTAGCTGTGACCGTCTCTTCGTCACTGCGGACAAGCTCACTAAAAGGAATTATTCCACTTAAATATCCAATGCCCATACATCTTGCTAAGTTGGATGACAAGCAAAGTTATGTGTAGCTAAAAATAAATAACTACATTATTGTTTATTACAATTCTATTGTTTGGAGTACTCACCGTTCTGGTGAAAGTGACCCTTGTATACTTGATAGAGGTGGCACTGGTGTCACGGTACGTTTCCTTTTTGTTTTTATGGGAGTTGATGTGATTGGGTCATAATTGCCATAATACCTGTAAACAGATAACATCAGTCTGTTCATTTAGTAATGGTGCTACATATTACATGACTTTCAATATTTATATTTTTACAAACAAAAGGCATGTACAATGGTCGATCAAAATTGTATTTGTCATAAGTAGTAGGTTCGGTAAATCCAAAAAACACGACGCCATGGGCTACTAGGCTGATCACCTACATTGAAAACAAACCAAAAAGACTAAACGATTAGGTGTGTATTGGAAGGGAACATTCCTTACTGTGCAAACTAGGGGCTTATGTACGGTCTCTATGAGGAGCACAGGTTAGGTTCAGGTTCAGGTTCAGGTTACTTTATTTGTACCCGTAGGTAGATTTGTTTTGCAGTCTGGTGACATCCATATTTACAAGCCACTAATTACATTCAACATAGACACAAACACAGGCACACATGAAGCTGACTATAAACATGATGAAAATACTCAAGGCTCCATCAAACAGGGTATAAAAAGACAAAGAGATGAGGGAGAAACCAGAGGTAAGAGAGAGGGGTCATATTAAAGTTAAAAGTTAAAAACTAGTCAGAGGTTAAAAAACTCAAAGGTCTAAAACCCAATAAAATATTTAGAACCCAAGTGACATCATACAAAATAAGTAAATATAAAATATGTACAATATATTTTTATAACTTGTTCAACTCCTTGACAGCAGCAGGGACAAAGCTGTTTTTGCAGCGCTGGGTTTTACTTTTTGGTACAGCAACCCTCCGTCTGGAGGGAAGAAGCTGAAAGTTGCTGTGCAAAGGGTGGGAGTCATCATTTAAAATGGAGGCAGCCACCCTCTGTACTTGTCTGGTGTACAGGGATGTCAGGCTCAGCTGTGACTCACCAAGCAAACGACTGGACCATCTAACTACCTGATCCAAGGATTTCCTCTGTTTCAGTTTTATCTGACCAAACCATGACACTAAAGAAAAGGATAAAACAGATTCAATAAAAGCCCGATAAAACATTGTCATTATGGTTCGGTCAATTTGGAAGCGTGCAAGTTTCCTCAAACAATGCAAATTTTGCTGACCCTTTTTGCACACCCTTTCACAGTTCACTTCAAAGTTTAAATTACTATCAATAATCGTCCCTAGATATTTGTACGATTGTACACATTCGGTGATCTGGCCTTTTAGTATGGTGACTTTGTGCCTGGGAGTTTTCCTCCTAAAGTCAATAATCATATCTTTCGTTTTTGTTGTATTCAGCTGCAGGTAGGAATCTTCACACCAGTGAACAAAATCATCAACTACTGGGCCGTGGCCACTCTCACCATCCTGGAGGAGACTGACAATGACTGAGTCATCAGCATACTTTATAATGTGTCTGTTGTCATGTCTGCTCCGACACATGTTTGTGTACAGGATGAAGAGTAGTGGTGACAACACACACCCCTGAGGAGAGCCAGTAGAAGAGCACTTTAGGTCCGACAATGTACCATTGACCCTAACTCTCTGCGTCCTGTTGGTTAAGAAATCCAGAATCCAACCCACCAGATTATTGCTCAAATCAAATTGTTGCAGGAGCCTTTCAACTAAAATATGACGTTGGATTGTATTAAAGGCAGAGGAAAAGTCCACAAATAAAAGCCTGGCATGTGTCCCATTAAAATCCAGATGTTTAAAAAGCATGTTAAACATAGTGACAGTGGCATCCTCCACACCTCTGTGAGGCCTATAGGTAAACTGCAGAGGATCCAATGCTAGATTAATTAATTAATTTATAATCTAACTCCAAGGTTAGATTATAAAGTCTGACAGCAGCAGGTAGGAAGGACCTGCGGACAGAACGGTGACACAGTGGTTAGCACTGCTACCTAGAAGCTACAAGGTTCCAGGTTCAAATCCCCAGTCTGGCAGGGCTGGGAACCTTTCTGTGTGGAGTTTGCATGTTCTCCCTGTGCTGCGTGGGTTTACTCAGGGAGCTCCAGTTTCTTCCCACAATCTAGACATGTGAGGTTAACTGGAGAGTCTAATTTATCCCTAGGTATTCATCTCTGATAGGCCCTTAGAATCCAGGGTTAGTACTAATGAAGCGCTGTGAGTGGTCTTTAAGACTAGAAAAGTGCTACATAAATACACATCCTTATCCCTTAACCTCTCCCTCAAGCATTTAGGATGGCACAGCCTATCGCTAAATGAGCTCCTCAGTGCATTCAGCATGTCCCACATGGGGTGGGATTCAGACTCCAGCAGAGATGACAGCTTAGCCACCATCCTCCTCACTCCTATCTCCTTCACTGGGTTGAGGTGGTTCCCCAAAACAGAGTTGGCTTTTTGATCAGCCTGTTCAGTCTCTTCCTCTCGGCTGCTGTGATGCTGCTGCCCCAGCAGACCACTCCATACGTGATGGCTGATGCCACCAGAGAGTCGTAGGTCTTCAGGAGTGCCCCCTGCACTCCAAAAGACCTGAGTCTCCTCAGGAGGAACAGGCTGTGCTGCCCCTTCTTGTAGAGTGCGTTGGTGTTGTGTGATCAGTCCAGTTTATTGTTCAGGTGAACACCCAGGTACTTGTAAGATGTCACCATCTCAATGTCTGTTTCCTGGATGTTTACTGGTGCTGTGGGGGGGTTGTCCTTGCCTGCGGCAGTCCACCACCAGTTCCTTGGTTTTCCCCACATTGATTTGGAGGCAGTTCTGCAGGCACCAGTCCACAAAGTCCGGGATCAGTCTTCTGTACTGCGAGTCATCCCCATCAGAGATGAGGCTGACGATCACAGAGTCATCAGAGAACTTCTGTAGATGGCGGTAAGGCTGGGGATCTTCACTAATGTCCAGAATCGATTTAAGATAAGATAAGATAAGATAAGCCTTTATTAGTCCCACAACGGGGAAATTCCAGGATTGCAACAGCACAGGGATAGCAACACTCAGAGCAACAATCAGAAGGCAAGAAAAAAAAACAAGCAAGCAAGAGCAGCTAATAAACATATGTACGTATTACTATAAAATATATATATATACACACACACACAGACACACAGTGCAGAGCATTGTAGCTGGATGGAATAAATATATGAATATATGAACACACAGTGCAGAGCATTGTAGCTAGGTGGAATAAATATGCAAGTATATAAACACACACAGTGCGGAGCAATGTAGCTAGATGGAATAATATGTAGATATATAAATATATAAACACACCCAGTGCTGAGCATTGTAGCTAGATGGAATAAATATGCAAATATATAAACACACACAGTGCAGAGCATTGTTGCTAGATGGAATGAAACAGCATAACCGTCTACTTAGTTATCCTACATGGTATGATTATGTGCCCATACATATTCTCACCCTCCATAGCGACCGGTATGTTCCTAGTTGTATGCCGGAGGGGACCATTGTGTAAGTCTATTGCATCTTTTGCATTCAAAAAACTATTAGTTTGTTACGTCTTTTTGCTATCTCTGCGAGCAGCCCTGCTTAGGTTGTACAGTCTGACAGCCGTTGGTAGGAAGGACCTACGAAACCTCTCGGTTGTGCACCTGGGATGATGTAGTCTGCTGCTAAATGAGCTCCTCAGTGCATTCAGTATGTCCTGCATAGGGTGGAACTCGGACTCCAGCAGAGATGACAGTTTAGCCACCGTCCTTCTCTCTCCTATCTCCTCCATCGGATCAAGGCGCTGCCCCAGGACAGAGCTAGCTTTCTTAATCAGTTTGTTCAGTCTCTTCCTATCGGCTGCAGTAATGCCACTGCCCCAGCAGACCACTCCAAAAGTGATGGCTGATGCCACCACCGTGTCATAGAATGACTTCAGCAGCGCCCCTTGTACACCAAAAGACCTGAGTCTCCTCAGCAGGAACAGCCTGCGCTGTCCCTTCTTGTAGAGTGCATCAGTATTGTGTGACCAGTCTAGTTTATTGTTCAGATGAATACCCAGGTACTTATAGGATGTCACCATCTCGATGTCTGTTCCCTGTATATTTACTGGTACTGTGAGGGGCTGCCCATGCCTGCGGCAGTCCACCACCAGCTCCTTAGTTTTCCTCGCGTTGATCTGGAGGCAGTTCCGATGGCACCAGTCCACGAAGTCCTGGATAAGCCCTCTGTACTCAGCTTCATCTCCATTGGAGATGAGGCCAACGATCGCAGAGTCATCAGAGAACTTCTGTAGATGGCAGTGTGTTGTGTTGTGTGAGAAGTCCGCAGTATAAAGAGTGAACAGGAAGGGAGCCAGCACCGTTCCCTGGGGGGCCCCCGTGCTACTGATGATCGTGTCGGACACACAGTCCCGGGTTCTCACAAACTGAGGCCGGTTCGTGAGGTAGTCCAGGATCCATGATGACAGGTGCTGGTCCACCCCTGCGCGCAGCAGCTTGTCCTTCAGGATCATCGGTTGGATGGTGTTGAAAGCACTGGAGAAGTCAAAGAACATGATCCTCACCATATTCCCGGGCTTCTCCAGGTGGGACAGAGAACGGTGAAGGAGGAAGATCACCGCATCCTCCACCCCAATGCCATGCTGGTAGGCGAACTGGAGTGGATCCATCGCTGGTTCCACCAGGGGGCGGAGGTGAGCAAGGAGCAGTCTCTCCAGGGTCTTCATCAAGTGGGACGTCAAGGCCACCGGTCTGTAGCTGTTCAGGTCTTTGGGGTGGGAAGTTTTTGGTACAGGTACCACACAAGATGTTTTCCACAGCTGTGGTACCCTCCCCAGTTTCAGGCTCATGTTGAAGATATACGTCACAATCCCACACAGCTGGTCTGCACAGGACTTGAGGAGCTTTGCGCTGATGCCGTCCGGTCCCGGCGCCTTCCTCGCCTTGATCTTCCTCAGCTCCGTCCTCACCTGGGTCCTGGTCAGGGTCAGGATGGGGGGCTGTGTGTTGGGAGTGGGGGGGTGTTGGTGGAGTGGGGAGTGGGCAGCAGGACTTGATTTCTTTAGAGGCAGCAGTGGTTGTTGTGCAGTCAGGGGGGAGGGCGGTTGGTCAAATCTATTGAAAAACAGATTCAGGTTGTTCGCCCACTCCCTGCCCCCTGTGGCCTGGGGGGAGGTATTCTGGAGCCCCGAGATGGTTTTGAGGTTTCTCCAGACCCCGCTGATGTCGCTCTGTTGCAGCTTGTCCTCCATCTTCTTCCTGAAGCTGTCCTTGCCTTCTCTGATCTTTCTCCTCAGCTCCCTCTGTACGGACTTCAGCATCTCCCTGTTCCCTGACCTGAAGATCCTCTTCTTCTCTCTCAGAAGTGTTTTTATCTCAGGGTTGATCCAGGGTTTGTTGTTTGAGTGACGCCGTATGGTCTTGGTGGGAACGGATTTGTCCACACAGAAGCTGAGGTAGCCCGTGAAGGTGTGAATGAGGCCATCGATGTCCTCACCATGTGGATCGCAGAGCTGCTTCCAGGCGGTGGCTTCAAAACAGCCCTTTAGGGTGTCCATTGTCTCCTCAGACCATAACTCCACAGTGTGCATGGCCGGAGGTTGTCTGTGCACTAGGGGTTTGTACACCGGCCGGAGATGAACCAAGTTGTGATCCGATCTCCCGAGTGGGGGGAGTTGTGATGAGGTGTACGCCTCCTTAGTGTTTGCGTAGAATAAATCCAGTGTTTTATTGTCTCTAGTGTGGCATGTGACATACTGGGTGAACGTGGGTAGAATGGGAGACAGTGAAACATGGTTGAAATCGCCTGAGATGAGGAGAAGAGCATCTGGGTGTTCTGTCTGCAGCCTGCTGGTTACTGAATGGATGACGTCACGTGCTGTCCCAGCGTTCGCCGTCGGATTTGCATAAACAACAATGCAGATCACGTGTGAGTGTTCTCTCGGGAGATATGTAGGCCTCATGCTAACAGCTAGCAACTCAATGTCTTTGCTGCAGTGTCGTTGTTTAACAGTGATATGTCCCGGTCTGCACCAGTTGTTGTTAACATACATTATCACTCCACCGCCCCTAGCCTTGCCACTGTCTGGTGTTCGGTCAGCTCGTATCATGTGAAAACCCTCCAGCTCAATGTTAGCATCTGCTGCTAGTTCAGTTAGCCACGTCTCAGTAAACAAAAGGAGAGAGCACTCCCGGTATGTGCTATCATAACGGGAGATAGCCGCTAGCTCATCTAACTTTCCCAGTATCGACCGTACATTTCCCATGACAACAGATGGAAGGGAGGGTCTGTACCTTATATTTTTTGTCCTCCGCCTTACTCCAGCCCGGCAGCCGCGGCGTTTTTGCCTCAGTTCTCTCGGTATGTCGAGTTTTTCCAATGGGACCGGGTGGCGGTTGAATGCTAGCAGCTGTTCTCTGCTGTATCGTATCCTGCTATAGACAGTGGCTCCGTCCACCGGCTCAGGAGACATTTAGGACGATCTGTGTGTCCGTGATATAAGTGGGGTGAAAAAAAAAGACGGATCAAAAGAGAGAGGAAGGGAAAAAGACTCGGAATCGAGCCGCTGTTGCAAAAGGCAGCCGACTCGTGTGGCGCCGAGAGAAAAAAAAAAAAAAAAAAAAAAATTGATTTGATTTGATTTGATTCTGATTCTTGAGGTTCTGAATCAATTCAATTCAGATTCTATTCGATCTGATCCCAATTCAGTCAGACAAATTACCATTTTAATAGCCATTTTACTTACCAGGAAAAAAATTCTGAGAGACGCTGCAAATTGTACCAGAAATAATCTGACTTTCTTAATATACAAATTATCACATAAAGAACTAACTCAAAATCGGTTGCAATAATGCACTTTTAATTTAAATTAAGATTTGACAAAGTGCTAACTGTCATGAACTGAGCTTGGACATTCTCCCAAGCTCAGTCTCGTGGCTTTCCTCTGTATTCATATTTATCTGATGTGTTGTTGTGCCCTTTTGAGTTATATTGCCTTCCATTTTCCTTGTCTTGTTCAGCCTGTTTTCCCATGTCTTGTTTTATTTGCAATTTATTTCCAGTCTGTTTCTGAATGTGTTTATTTCTTGTATTGGTTCTGTGGACTGACAGCTGTCAGGCAGCATTTCTGGGTCTGCACTTTGTGTGGGCATTGCCTGTCAGACTGTCAGTCCAACTACTCCCCTCTCATCATCACCAGCTGGTCCCAATCACTGTTATGATTCTTTCTTTCCCCTCGCTCAGGTGCACCCACACCTGTGATCATTCACATTGTTATCTGCCTGTATTTAATCTGCTTGTGTTCATTTATTCCTTGCTGCACTACTGAATGTCAACTCGTCATTTCATCCGTGCTATCCTCCTGTATTACTCACGCATCCACTGGGGGATGCCAGCCCAGAGACGCCAGCTGTAAGTTTTTCCTTGTTTGTATTTTTGTCTGTTTGCACAGTTTTGGGGACTTTATGTTTCTTTTGTTAATAAATGTACGAACACAATCCAGCGCGTGGGTCTGTCTCTTCTGCCCCCCAGGGGCATACATGACAATAACGTGTGCTTTAGTGAAAAAGGTGTCAATCACAGAGGAAGATGAGACTGCATACAAGGTTGAGGTGGAAAGATTAACATCATGGTGCAGAAATAATAGTTTGGTTCTCAATACCACCAAAACAAAAGAAATAATAGTGGCCTTCAGGAAAAACAGAGCCAGCCCTCAGCCGTTACACATCAATGGAGACCAGGTGGAGAGGGTCTCTGACTTTTAGTTCTTAGGACTGTACACTGATGACGACTTCACCTGGAAAACCAACACCATGGCACTGATCAATAAGGCACAACAGCAACTGCACTTTCTAAGGGTCTTAAAAAACAATGCCTTAGCTAAGGAGCTGCTGGTGTCCTTCTATAGATGCTCCATCGAAAGTGTATTGACTTACTGTATTTTAGTGTGGTTTGCTGGCAGCACTGTCCAGGAAAAGACAGCTCTCCAGAGGATCATCAACAAAGCACAAAAGATCATTGGATGTGCTCTCCTCTCTTTAGAGGAGCTGTGCAAGTCCCGCTGTCACAGAAAAACTCAGTATCCTGAAGGTCACATCCCATCCAGCACATCACCTGTTCCAGCTGCTACCCTCAGGCAGGTGGTACAGGGCAATAAAAGCAAAGACAAATAGACTGAAAACTAGCACAAAACCTAGGGTTATTGCATTATTAAACAGGATGTGAATATGCAGCTTATTTATATATACAGAGACATGCTGTATACCGTACATAAAGTTTCATATACTTTCAAATATAGCTTTTATACTTGTACTTATATATATTTGCCTATTGCAGATTTTTAACTTTGTATATTTTATTTTATTCTTCTTTGCACTGAAAGGGACTGCACATAATTTTGTTGTACTGTGGTATAATGATCATAAAGGATTCTGATTCTGTGTCATGTTTGGGGTTGTTTTCAACCCGGTCAAAACATAATACCATTATTGCGGTTTTGCGCTTCCATGATTGCGGTTTTGGCGAATGATTTACAACCTTCGTCGTCGGCCTCCGTCGGTCTATGATGACTATGGAAGAGAATCCTAAACGTCTATTCTGCTGGAATAAAAAAAAAAAAAAGCACCGCCTGTGGCTGAACAGGCCGATGCGCGAATGGCAGTCCCTGTCACACAGGTTGCACTTGTGGGTGGTCTCCGTGCTGCTGGGTCTGTGACGGTTCTTCCTGCGGGTCCTTTTTTCATCTGCAGCAGTCAGTCTCTCTTCACCCAGCCTTACAGAAAACAGCTTGCGAACTTCTGTGCTTCAATTGGCTCGCTGCATTCACAGCATTGGTAGGCGGGTCCTTCTTGCTAGGTTTTCAGTCATTGGTTCTTCAAGGTTTCAGAAACCCAATTCAAGGCTCTTATTAGTCGAATGAGAGGTCAATCATATCCGATCTGTTCGCGGCTGTGTCTGTAGTGGAAGAACGGAAATGCAGCTTTTTTTTCCAGTGCGCTCTTAGGACGCAGCACCCTTGTGCGTCCTAGAGTGCACGAGAGCGCCTTTGTGCCCTCTAGGACGCAGAGACGTGCCCGTCCATGGTACACAGGAGTGCAAAAGGTTAATAAAGGAAGCAACACGGGCTGCACGGTGGCGCAGTGGTTTAGCACTGTGGCAGCACAGTTTTACCCTCGGCCGGGGGACCGCGGGGATCATGAGATCGTGGGTTCGATCCCAGCCCCCGACCAACAGTGAGCTGTGTGGAGTTTGCATGTTCTCCCCGTGTTGCGCGTTTACTCCGGGATTTCTCCGGTTTCCTCCCGCACACCAAAACATGTAGGTTTAGGGCGCTCGCGCACGCAGCGACCAGCAGCCGGTGGCTTGTCACCAGACTGCAAACCAAGTCTACCTACGGGTACAAATAAGTAACAAAAAAAACCCCCCCAAAAAACCAAAGGAAATGAGCCTCGTGGGGCGAAACACAAATAACACAAGAGGTACACTTACGAATAACGATGATGGAAGAGAGGAGGGCTGGAGCTGGACGTAGGGACTCTAGCCTAATCCACAACAAGAGGTAAGTGTGGATAGCGTGAGGTCGCAGCCCTGAGCAAACAGGGCAGCTCCCTGATATAGGGGTCGACAGCTCATCAGCTGATGAGTGATAATTGGCCTCCAGCCGTCCCGTTGTGCTTGGCTTCTGACAGCCGGAAGCACCGCCAAGACGCTGTCACAACAAAGACCTGGTGGAGATGATGTATGGCCTGAGCGCGGACGACATCGGCGCTCAGACCATGACAGTACCTCGGAGGCCCCCCGAGGGCGGGCTCAGAACGCCTGGTAACACCCAAGACCCCCCTCCAAGTTGGGAGGCAGGGGGAGAAAGGCCGGGAGGGGGGAGGGAGAACCAGAAAGGACAAAAAAAATCATGACGACAGGGAGAACACAGGGGACGATAATAGAAAATACAACGTCCTCAAATGCACAATGACGCCCAGAACAAGAATAATACGGGCAACCCAGCAAGGAACCAAAGGCGAAGAAAAAAAAAATCCATACAACACCCATAAAATGAATTTTGCATGCTCCAAATGGGGATACCAGAACCTGGCCTAGAAAAAAAACAAAGACATGTTAACAGCGATGAGCTATAAGAAATATACAAAAACACGCCAACAGCGATGAGACTACATGAAATCATAATAATCATACCCGTACATCCACAAAATTACAAAGGGACAAAAAGGCACAGGGGTGACAGGCAAGATTACACATTTCCGGGGGCCTCCCCGCACCCAGCATCCAAACCGCTAACAGGGGTAACGGGAAGAGTTCAGGTGGCCTACCCGAATCCCAGGCCAGGAAAAACAGTGCTTCAGGTGGCCGGACCAGGTCGCCGAATAGAAGAGTCAGATGGGGTCGGATGGCCGGCCCAGAGAGCCAAATGGGTGCGGCAGTCCTTCAGGCGGCCAACCCACATCGCTTAGCCACCAGGACCGCAGGGGTCCCTGCAGAGTGGAATAGCGAGGGTGAGCCGGGCCGAAGATGAGGGGTCCAAACGGCACCTGGTGGAGAAGGCTTGGGGGAAAGATGAGGGTGAAGCTGATGAGGATGATGAAGATGATGATAAAGATGGGGAAGAAGATGAGCCGGTCCAGTGTCCGGTGGCAGGGGATCTGCAGCTCCCTCACCGACCTTCAACTCTGCTGGTGCTGCACCCGCGTCGGACCCCGACTGGGTTGGCGCCGCACCAGTACCGACCTCCAACCCCGAACCCGGAACCTCTGGCACAGCGGACGAGATCAGCTCCACGCCGGCGACCCTGGGAGAAGGCTTGGGAGAGAGAAAAGAACCGTGATCAGGATCACCGGCAGCACCAGAACCCGGCGAGACAAGCTCGGACGCAGCGGGTGGCTGCACCCGGCTCGCCTCCCCGAGAGACAGCCAAAAATGCTCTAAAATGGAAAGGAGAAAGACAACACAGAGCACGGCGTCAGAACCTGATCTCAGGTTCTGATGCCGTCCAGGACTCCGATGATCCGGGCTCAGACAGCGGGAGGTCGTCATCAGGCTCCCACTCAGCTACGTTGGGCCCTGCAGCTGGCATGATGGTGTCCGCAGCCTGAGGATCCTCCGGCACCGACGTCCACGCCGATGACCCACACGGCGTGGTGGCTGGAGACCCTCGACCCGCTGGACCGAACCGCTCGTCCGTGGAGCTCCGGGGACGCTTCTTCGTCGGCGCAGGTTCCACGCTGCAGGCCGCTCTCCTCCTCCATCCATGATGTGGCTGCGGGACTGGAACCAGGCTCTCCAGAACTGCAGGCCCCCTCCTCATCCGGCGACGTTGGCCTGGCGTCGAGGACCGCTCAGCGAAGGGAGACACAGAGGAAGCGGGATTAACAATTAAAGCCACAGCAGGTGGTGGGAGCTCGGGGGGCTGCGAACCCCGAACTCCACCCCCAGGAGTCAGACAAGGCAAATCACAATGAAGAGGATATGAGTGAACTTGGACTTGCCTGTCTCCCGGAGGTAGGATGGTGCCCGCTGTAGCGGACGTTGCTCCTCCTTTTCCCCACCAGATGGTGACAGAGGGCCCCCTGGGAGGACGAGGGGGTGCTGCTCGAGAAGGTTCCGGGACGGGGCTTGCCAAAACAGGACTCCAGGCACACACAGCAGCCGGAAAAGGTGTCGAGGAGGAGGGGGCGACAGCTGAAACAAACCAGGCACGGAGCGCTGACGGGACAGCGGGAGAAGATGGCCCGGGGGGAGAGGCTGCGGGGATTCCCCTCTGATGAGGCGTGGGAGTGGCAGCTGTGTGTGGGGTTGAGCCTTTGCGGCGACCCGGAACTGGATCCGGACGGGGTTCTCGCTGAGGTTTCTTCACGGCTTGGTGACGGCGTTGACTGGCAGGAGGCGAGGCGAAGGCGAAGTCTGGAAAACGCCGCTCGTGCTTGATGATCTGAGTGGGATGAACAGAGGAGCGAGCAGCAGCCATTCGGTCCCAGATGTCAATTGCTGTCAGCTGCAACTTCTCTGGGGGAATCCTGACTGACGTCATGCTCATTGGGGAAAGACCCCTGGATGGTGCAAACTCCCGGGCCGGAATAAGATAAGATAAGATAAGATAAGATAAGCCTTTATTAGTCCCACAATGGGGAAATTCCAGGATTGCAACAGCACAGGGATAGCAACACAGAGCAATAATAAAGAAGATACGGAAGATATAAATAAGAGTTGACTCCAAGATGGCGCCCACAGTGGTCGACATGGTGCTTCGCTGCCCTTTAATTTGTCTAATTTGTTTGTTTTTGTTCGTCGATTGTGTGACTGCTAGCTCTTATACTCGTGAAGAGCTATTAAATATCAGGACTCTCACTCCCACGGACCTTCTCCCAGTTTTTTTTAGCTCCTGCCGCCGATCTGATTCATTGTTTGGCTCAAAGAGTAAGACGGCGAAAAAGAGGAAAGCAAGGGGGGATTCTCGCTCGGCTGCGAAGGAGAGGCGCGCGAACAGCCTTGCCTGGCATATTTCTATCCAATGCCAATTCTCTCTTGAACAAGGTAGAAGAATTAAGACTGCTGATGCAATTTAAGGACCTCGCTTCCTCGTCTGTCATCTGTTTCTCTGAGACCTGGCTTAAAGGGAACATACCGGACAGCGCGATCAGCCTTGAGGGATTTCAGCTGTTTTGTGCTGATCGCGTCACAGAGCTCTCCGGTAAGTCTATTGGAGGAGGAGTGTGCTTCTATATTAACAGCAGCTGGTGCTCTGATGTAACGGTGGTTTCACAACACTGTTCTCCAGATCTAGAATTTCTCTCTATCAACTGCAAGCCATTTTATTCCCCGCGGGAGTTCGCATCATTTGTTTTGATCGCTGTGTATGCCCCTCCCGACGCGGACGCGCGCGAGGCCCAGCGCACGCTCACAGATCACGTCCTACATGCGGAGCGGAATTTTCCAGACTCTCTGGTTATTGTGGTAGGCGACTTTAACCAGAGCAATCTGAGTCACGAGCTCCCCCGATACAGACAGTTTATTAAATGTCCAACCAGAGGAAATAACACGCTGGATCACTGTTACACTACAGTGAAGGATGCATATCGCGCTGTTCCCCGCGCTGCGCTCGGATTATCTGATCACGTGATGGTCCACCTCATTCCCACATACAGACAGAGATTGAAACTCACTAAACCTGTTGTGACCACCACGAAGAAATTGACCAGTGAAGCTGGAGAGAAACTGAACACATGCATGGAAATAACTGACTGGGGCATGTTTAAAGGAGCCACACATGATCTTAATGAGTACACAGACACTGTGAACTCATATATCAACTTCTGTGAGGAGAACATTCTTCCATCGTGCACCAGGGTGAGATACTCTAATGATAAGCCCTGGTTCACTGCTAAGCTCAGACAGATCAGAAAGGAGAAGGAAGCTGCGTTGAAAAGTGAAGACAGAGACTGCTACAGGGAGGTTAAATATTGGTTTAACAGAGAGCTGAGGAGAGCTAAATCTGTGTATTCTGAGAGACTCCAGCAGCAGTTCACTGCTAATGACTCGGCTTCTGTGTGGAGAGGACTGAGGCAAATCACCAACTATTAGCCTCAGGCTTCTAAAGGTCAGGATGACAAAGCCCTTTGTCAAAAACTGTCCCAACATTACGCCCATTTTGACACCTCGTCAGCTGTGTCCAACTCCCCCACTCCACCCAGCTCCACTGCCTCCTCGGCCCCTAATTCATCAAAAGCGGTCCCCCCCTCCTCCTCCTCCCCCCCTGCCCTTGTCATCAGGGAGCAGGACGTGCACAGACAATTCTCCAGACTGAACCCGCGCAAGGCCCCCGGGCCGGACGGTGTGTCTCCCTCCACCCTGAGACACTGTGCGAAAGAGCTGGCTCCTGTCTTCACAGACATTTTTAACACCTCCCTTAAGCTGTGCCACGTGCCGACCTGCCTCAAATCCTCCACCATCATCCCTGTCCCCAAGAAGCCACGGATTACTGGACTTAACGACTACAGACCTGTAGCGCTCACCTCTGTAGTCATGAAGTCCTTTGAGCGCCTGGTCCTGTCTCACCTCAAGTCCATCACCACTCCCCTCCTGGACCCGCTGCAGTTTGCCTACCGTGCCAACAGGTCTGTGGACGACGCAGTCAACCTGGCCCTCCACTCCATCCTGCAGCACCTGGACTCCCCGGGAACCTACGCCAGGATCCTGTTTGTGGATTTCAGCTCTGCATTCAACACCATCCGCCCCACTCTGCTCCAGGACAAGCTGTCCCTGCTCGGCGTGCCTGACTCCCTCTGCAGGTGGATCACCGACTTCCTGACGGACCGGAGGCAGCATGTGCGGCTGGGGAAGTCTGTCTCGGACTCTGTTAGCATCAGCATCGGATCACCCCAGGGCTGTGTACTTTCCCCCCTACTCTTCTCCCTTTATACCAACTCCTGCACCTCCTCCCACCAGTCTGTTAAGCTGATCAAGTTTGCGGACGACACCACCCTCATCGGGCTCATCTCCAACGGCGACGAGTCCGTCTACAGGAAAGAGGTGGCCCAGCTGGTGTCCTGGTGCAGCCATAACAACTTGCAGCTGAACGCACTGAAGACAGCGGAGATGAGTGTGGACTTCAGGAAAGTCACAACCCCCCTGCCCCCCCTCACCATCACAGGCTCTCCCATCACCATTGCAGATTCCTTCTGCTTCTTGGGCACCACCATCACCCGGGACCTCAAATGGGAGCCGACCATCAGCTCCCTCATCAAAAAGGCCCAGCAGAGGATGTTCTTTCTGCGGCAGCTGAGGAAGCTCAAGCTACCCACCAAGATGTTAGTGCAGTTCTACACGGCCATCATCGAGTCCATCCTCACCTCCTCCATAACCGTGTGGTACGCAGGAGCCACTGCCAGGGACAGACTAAGGCTGCAGCGTGTCATGCGCACTGCTGAGAAGGTGATCGGCTGCAAGCTCCCATCTCTCCAGGACCTGTACATCTCCAGGACCCGGAGGCGTGCAGGCCGGATCATAGCCGATCCTTCACACCCTGGTCACATACTGTTTGCCCCCCTCCCCTCAGGTAGAAGACTTCGGTCCATTCAGACTAAAACCTCCCGGCACATGAACAGCTTTTTTCCCTCTTCCATCAGACTGCTGAACATTAAGTGACTTATTGACTCTTGTGCACTATATACAGCAGCTCATGTCGTTCATCACTGTTTTTCTGTTGCATTATCGACTGCACTGTGGTACCCCATATTATCTGCTACTTGCTAATTTATTTAAATCTGCCTTAACTAGTATTACTCATTATTATTATTATTATTATTATTATTATTATTATTACTTATTATTCTACACTTATTGCATGTTTTTAGTCTTTTAGTTTTTTTAGTTTATCTCTTTATCTCTTCATGTTTTTAATGTTGCAGCATGGCACCGAGACAAATTCCTAGTTTGTGTACTTCATGAACAATGGCAATAAATCTGTTTCTGATTCTGATTCTGATTCTGAGCAGTGGATATACATACATACACATCAATATATAAATATATATACAAAGTGCGGAGCATTGTAGCGAGATGGAATAAACAGCATAACCGTCTACTTAGTTATCCTACACAGTATGAATATGTACCCATACATATTGTCACCCTCCGTAGCGACCGATACTGTCCTAGTTTTATATACTGGAGGGGACCATTGTGTAAGTCTATTGCGTCTTTTGCATTCAGTACTATTAGGTCGTCACGTTTTTTTGCTATCTCTGCGAGCAGCCCTGCTTAGGTTATACAGTCTGACTGCCATAGGTAGGAAGGACCTGCGAAACCTCTTGGTTGCGCACCTAGGATGATGTAGTCTGCTGCTAAATGAACTCCTCAGTGCGTTCAGTATGTCCTGCATAGGGTGGGACTCGGACTCCAGCAGATGACAGTTTAGCCACCATCCTTCTCTCTCATATCTCCTCCACTGGGTCAGGGCGCTGCCCCAGGACAGAGCTAGCTTTCTTGATCAGTTTGTTCAGTCTCTTCCTATCGGCTGCTGTAATGCCACTGCCCCAGCAGACCACTCCAAAAGTGATGGCTGATGCTACCACCGTGTCGTAGAATGTCTTCAGCAGTGCCCCTTGTACACCAAAAGACCTGAGTCTCCTCAGTAGGAACAGCCTGCACTGTCCCTTCTTGTAGAGTGCGTCGGTATTGTGTGACCAGTCTAGTTTATTGTTCAGATGAACACCCAGGTACTTGTAGGATGTCACCATCTCGATGTCTGTTCCCTGTATGTTTACTGGTGCTGTGAGGGGTTGTCCTTGCCTGTGGCAGTCCACCACCAGCTCCTTAGTTTTCCTCGCGTTGATCTGGAGGCAGTTCCTATGGCACCAGTCCACGAAGTCCTGGATAAGTCCTGTGTACTCAGCTTCATCTCCGTTGGAGAGTCGTCAGAGAACTTCTGTAGATGGCAGTGTGTTGTGTTGTGTGAGAAGTCCGCAGTATAAAGGGTAAACAGGAAGGGAGCCAAAACCATTCCCTGGGGGGCCCCTGTGCTACCGATGATCTTGTCGGACACACAGTCCCGGGTTCTCACAAACTGTGGCCGGTTAGTGAGGTAGTCCAGGATCCATGATGACGGGTGCTGGTCCACCCCTGCGCACAGCAGCTTGTCCTTCAGGATCATCGGTTGGATGGTGTTGAAAGCACTGGAGAAGTCAAAGAACATGATCCTCACCGCATTCCCGGGCTTCTCCAGGTGGGACAGAGAACAGTGAAGGAGGAAGATCACTGCATTCTCCACCCCAATGCCATGCTGGTAGGCAAACTGGAGTGGATCCATCGCTGGTCCCACCAGGGGGCGGAGGTGAGCAAGGAGCAGTCTCTCCAGGGTCTTCATCATGTGGGACGTCAGGGCCACTGGTCTGTAGCTGTTCAGGTCTTTGGGGCAGGAAGTCTTTGGTACAGGTACTACACAAGATGTTTTCCACAACTGTGGTACCCTCCCCAGCTTCAGGCTCAGGTTGAAGATGAGCTCCACAATCCCACATAGCTGATCTGCACAGGACTTGAGGAGCTTTGCGCTGATGCCGTCCGGTCCCGACGCCTTCCTCGCCTTGATCTTTCTCAGCTCCATCCTCACCTGGGTCTTAGTGAGGGTCATGTTGGGGGGCTGTGTGTTGGGAGTGGGGGGGTGTTGGTGGAGTGGGGTGTGGGCAGCAGGACTCGACGTCTTTAGAGTCAGCAGTGGTTGTTGTGCAGTCGGGGGGGAGGGCGGTTGGTCAAACCTATTAAAAAACAGGTTCAGATTGTTCGCCCACTCCCTGCCCCCCATGGCCTGGGAGGAGGTGTTCTGGAGCCCAGAGATGGTTTTAAGGTTTCTCCAGACCCCACCGATGTCGCTCTGTTGCAGCTTGTCCTCCATCTTCTTCCTGAAGCTGTCCTTGCCTTCTCTGATCTTCCTCCTTAGCTCCCTCTGTACGGACTTTAGCATCTCCCTGTTCCCCGACCTGAAGATCCTCTTCTTCTCTCTCAGAAGTGTTTTTATCTCAGGGTTGATCCAGGGTTTGTTGTTCAAGCAACACCGTATGGTCTTGGTGGGTACGGTGTTGTCCACACAGAAGCTGATGTAGTCCGTGATGGTGTGAGTGAGGCCATCGATGTCCTCGCCATGTGGATCGCAGAGCTGCTCCCAGGCAGTGGTTTCAAAGCAGTCCTTTAGAGTGTCCATTGCCTCCTCAGACCCTAACTTCACTGTGCGCATGACCGGAGGTTGTCTGTGCACTAGGGGTTTGTACACCGGCAGGAGATGAACAAAGATGTGATCCGATCTCCCGAGTGGGGGGAGTTGTGATGAGGTGTACGCCTCCTTAGTGTTTGCATAGAATAAATCCAGTGTTTTATTGTCTCTAGTGTGGCATGTGACATACTGGGTAAACATGGGTAGAATGGGAGACAGTGAAATATGGTTAAAATCACCTGAGATGAGGAGAAGAGCATCTGGGTGTTCTGTCTGCAGCCTGCCAGTTACTGAGTGGATGACGTCACGCACTGTCCCAGCGTTCGCCGTTGGAATTGCATAAATAACAATGCAGATCACGTGTGAGTATTCCTTTGGGAGATAGGTAGGCCGCATGCTAACAGCTAGCAACTCAATGTCTTTGCTACAGTGCTGTTCCTTAACCGTGATATGTCCCGGTCTGCACCAGTTGTTATTGACGTATATCATAACCCCACCGCCCCGTGCCTTCCCACTGTCTGGTGTTCGGTCTGCCCGTATTGGGTGGAAACCCTCCAGTTCAATGTTAGCATCTGCTGCTAGTCCTGTTAGCCACGTCTCTGAGAATAGGAACAGGCTACACTCCCGGTATATGCTATCGTAGCGGGAGATAGCCACTAGTTCATCTGTCTTTCCGAGTATTGATCGTACATTCCCCATAATGACAGATGGGAGGGCGGGTCTGTACCTTATATTCCTTGCCCGCCGTCTTACACCAGCACGACACCCACGCCGTTTTCATCTTAATTCTCCCGGTATGTCGAGTTTTCGCGTTAGCATCATGGGCCGGTTGAGTGCTAGCATCTGGTCCCTGTTATACTGCCTCCTGCCAGAAACAGTGGCTCCGTTCGCTGAATCAGGAGACATTTGGGCGATCAACATGTTTGGATGGAATAAAGGTGACGCTGGATCATAAAGATTGGCAAGAGAGCCAGATAGTAACAGAAATAGGCAGAAATTGATCCGCTGTTGCAAAGGGCAGCCTATTCGTGTGGCGCCGGAAGCACGATGGAGTGGAATGGAGGCAGGAGCGGGATCCCGAAGCGAGGGGCGATGGTTCCTCCTCTTCGGCGTCCTGCTGGGGTTTCCCTCTAGCCCACGGAGTCTCTCGCGCTGCGCAGAGATGTCAGCCTTCCTCGCCGTAATTTCCGGATGGTTGGAATAGCGGGGGAGGCGCATTATAATATCCTCAGCAAGGTCCAGGTTTCGGTGTATATCGCTGGGGGTGTCGTAGAGCGTAGCGGTGAAGAGTGTTCCATCAACGTAGTCCAAGGCCTCCACTAGCTCATTACCCAGGCACCGAATGCTGCGCCTAAAAGACGACATCCTCCCAGCGTGCAGTTTCCCAGACAGAGAAGAACAAAGTCCAATGCAAAACTCACAGTGGCCGGCGTCTCGCTTGGCTGTGACCTACTGTCATGAATGGCCCTTGTGGGCCATTAATAAGAGCGGAGGGCCAACCAGTGACTTTGCGTAGTTTATTAATAAAGGAAGCAACAAAGGAAATGAGCCTTGTGGGGCGAAACACAAATAACACAAGAGGTACACTTACGAATAACGATGAGGGAAGAGAGAAGGGCTGGAGCCAGACGTAGGGACTCCAGCCTAATCCACAACGAGAGGTAAGTGTGGATAGCGTGAGGTCGCAGCCCTGAGCAAACAGGGCAGCTCCCTGATATAGGGGTTGACAGCTCATCAGCTGATGAATGATAATTGGCCTCCAGCCGTCCCGTGGTGCTTGGCCTCTGACAGCCGGAAGCACCGCCGAGACGCTGTCACAACAAAGGCCTGGTGGAGATGATGTATGGCCTGAGCGCAGATGACATCGGTGCTCAGACCATGACACTGGCAGATTGAGCCTTGCTCTCTGCCAGTCCTACGGCCACGCCTCCTCCTCTAGCCAGACATTCACCGGCTGTATTCCATTCCCACATGCACACATATGCACGCACGCATGCACACACACTCACACACATAGTTCCATTCTGTCACGCACCTGTTTGCCACATGGCTGTGTCCACTTGCCTTCGTTAGTGTACTGTGTACTTATAGGGAGGCAGTGTGAGCAGTCGGTGTGGCAGCTTAAGTCAACATTGGACAACCAGGTGTGCTTGTAGTTGGCTCCTTCCCCTTTGGACTTTCAAGTCAAGTTCATATGAGTTTTCATGTGAGTCTTCATCCTAATTAATTATTTGCCCTTCATCTCCGCTCCTGTTCTGAGCGCATGGGGCTTCTCCTCTCAGCCAACAAAGTTTGTAGCCGGTTGTCTAATCCGTTAACTCTGTGTGTACTGCATCTGGACATTTTGTGTTTTTTCCTTTGGTCAAATAAGCACGTTACATTACTGCACTTTGGGCTCGCTGCCAATTTATATGTCCACTGTGAGGTTACGCAGCGGACATGACATTCTGATTCTGAACTTAGCAATCCAAAGTAAACAAATTCAATTCATGAAGCATTTATACATGTTATCATCTCACTGAATTTACCAGCAACTTTAGATTTCAAATGTATCAGGCACTCAGTGCAACAAGAAGATACTTTTTGTCAACAGTAATACCTGAGAACTAGGATGCTTCAGCCATGGTCAACTCTGACTGACGGAGGCCTGAGAGAATACCTAAGAACTTTGCTGTGACTTTGCTTACAAAGTTTTTCTGAAATCCACAACAGTGGTTCAGACACACACAGAAAAAAAGCAGTGTGTTCAGGTGAGCTGAAAATTTGAAAATGAAAACTGCTTTTTAACATAGTCTAACAGATTTTTCTGGAAAATGCTTAACACTCAACAGTCTTGTAACACTTTTGCCATGGATATTGGAACTGTGAAGTGCATGAAAACTCTTCATGAATGCTTTCTCACTTGTTGGAGACTGTAGGATTTTTCTGGAAGAAAAGGAGTTGGTCTACATGTTGTGGAGTGAGGCAGCAACTTTGTGCCTTCTCGGCTCATGTTTCTTCTGATGCCGCAGTTTTTGGTGAGAAGGCTGGCCCAAGGAGAACCATTAATGCAGACTCCTTTGACCTTTTAGCAGGAGTAGGAGCAGGATCCAGTTCAGTATCACCACGACAGTTGTCTGGCACAGTTTATGCAGTTCTGACACCAACAGATTCTTGCTGTTGAAAAATGAAAATATTCAGGAATAAAATAAATTTATTCGGAAAATCAGTTGTGAATTCAGGGGGAAATGAACAGTTCTACATGCAAAGGAAATGAATATTTAGGGAACACTTGGTTACTGCTGTTTCTGTAACTTAGAGTAGAAGCTTCCACTTGTGGACCTGCAGCTTCTGTCACCAGTAGAGAGAATGTTCTGTCCCAGGCCTCTCTGGACCAGAATGGCAGGGTCTTAGAGCGAGCATCTAAGGCTGATGCGAGGCAGTGTGTCCTTCAGGGCCACATATCTGAAGAGATTTTGGATGTTAATGAATTACGATTTATCATTACAGTGGCTATACACATGCATGCATGCACAATTATACACACTCTTGCAATCCCAAAAATAACTATTGTTAGCATTAATCTACCATGTTTATATTTTTTACAATATTGCATACTTTACTGTCAGCACCACCCAAACAATTACACACATGCATGGCAGACACTCATTATGTAAACATACTTTGAATTCAAGTTGTGTGCAGGTCCCAAGGGACCCTGCTCATCTCCTCCAGCATCTGTGCATGGAGAGGCCAATGATGGACAGAGTTAGGCAGTTCTCCTCTGACGTCAACAGCGTGGCTGCCGTCAGGGGCTTCAGAGCTTTCACAATATCTTCTCCGACTGTTACGTCAGCCTCTGTCAGAGTACAGAGATCACATTCATTCCTCCTCACTTCAGGTGAGAGAAGAGCAGCAGAGATCACTGGTTGCTGTTCCAGGATGCGTTCTAGCATCTCTAGCATGCTGTTCCATCTGGTTACCCCATCAATCAATCAATTCAGTTGAATTCAACTTTATTTATATAGCGTCATTTCAAAACAACAGTCATGTCACAGCACTTTCAGCCCCACAATTGCAGAAAGACCCCAGCAATCAGATGATCCCCTATGAGCAACACTTGGCGACGGTGGAGAAGAAAAACTCCCTTTTAGCAGGAAGAATCCTCAAGCAGAACCAGGCTGAGGGAGGGGTAGTCATCTGCTGCAACTGGCTGGGGGTGGGGGGTGAGAGGATAGAGAAGAAGAAGAAAAGAACAGACATGAAGAGAGGAAACAGCACGACAGGGACTCAATCTGTGAGAGAGAACAAACAGATGTTAATGACCAGCAAAAATATTTCATTGAGAGTGAAGAAAGAAGTGAAGAAAGAACCTCCTCATGGATCGTCACCTTATCGTGGTGGGGGGATTGTGTGCCGTAGTGATCCCAGGAGTTATATTGTCCGGGTCAATTTGCCTCTGGTAAGGTCACCCAAGATAAACTGGTCCTGGGTGAAGGGCCAGACTAAGAGCAATCCAACAGACTCTCATGATGAATGCTAAAACAAGGAATCAGTGTACCCAGCCTGGTAAGGGGCTATCGGGGCCCCACCCTGGAGCCAGGCCTGAGGGAGGGGCTTGATGGCTAGAGCCTGGTGGCTGGGTTTCTGCCCATGGGACCCAGTGGGGCTCAGACCGAAAAAGTTACATGCGTCCACCCTCCAATGGGCTCACCACCTGCAGGAGGGACCATGGGGGTCCAGTGCTATGTGGATCACGTGGCAGTCGAAAGCGGAGACCTTGGCAGTCTGATCCAAGGCATCCTAAACTGGTTTTTTCGGATGTGGAATATCACCTTTCTGGTGGGGAAGGAATTTGAGCTGGTGCATGAGGTAGAAAGACACTGTCTAGATATAGTCGGCCTCACCGCAACACACAGCTCCGGTTCCAGAAGCAGTCTCCTGGAGAGGGCCTGGAGCTTGGCCTACTCTGGAGTTGCTCTGGGCGAGAGGCAGCGAGCAAGGGTGCGTATTCTTGTATCCTCGCACCTTGCAGCCTCTATATTGGAGTTTTCCCCAGTGGACGAAAGGGTTGCTTCCTTGTACCTTTGGGTTTTGAAACAGGTCCTGACCATCATTTCTGCCTATGCACCAAATGATGGTTCAGAGTACCCACCCATCTTGGATGATCGATTATGTTATCGTGCCATCAGGCCTGCGACCGTATGTCTTGGACACTCGGGTAAAGAGAGGTGCAGAGCTGTCATCTGATCACCCCCTGGTGGTGAGTTGGAGCCGATGGCAGGGGAGGAAGCCATTCAGACCTGGTAGACCCAAACGTATAGTGAGGGTGTGCTGGGAACGTCTGGCTGAGGCCCCTGTCCGGGAGGTTTTCAACTCCCACCTTCGGAAGAACTTCAACCACATTCCGAGGGAGTCTGGAGACTTGGAGTCTTAATGGGCCATGTTCTCCACCTCCATTGTTGAAGCGGCTGTCCAGAGCTGCGGCCGCAACGTTGTCGCTGCATCTTGTGGTGGCAACCCCCGAACCAAGTTGTGGACACCAGTGGTGAGGGGGGCAATTAAGCTGAAGAAGGAGTCCTGTCAAGCTTGGTTGGCTTGTGGGACTCCCGAAGCAGCTGAGGTGTACTGGCAGGCCAAGCGGAATGCAGCTCGGGTGGTTGCTGAAGCAAAAACTTGGGTATGGGAGGAGTTCGGTGAGGCCATGGAAAAAGACTTTCGGTCGGCATCGAAGAGATTCTGGCAAACTGTCTGGCAGCTAAGGAGGGGGAAGCAGCTCCCTGTCCACACTGTGTATGGTGCAGATGGGGCGCTGCTGACTTCGACTGGGGATATCACTGGGCGGTGGAAGGAATACTTTGAGGATCTCCTCAATCCCACTGACACACCTTCCACAGAGGAAGCAGGGCTTGTGGACGAGGGGGACAACTCGCCCATCATAGGGGATAAGGTCGCCAAAGTCGTTAAAAATCTCTTTGGTGGTTTGGCCTTGGGGGTGGACGAGATTTTGACAATGACAATGAATGAATCTTTATTTCGGATAGATTAAAAGTAAAGATTAAAAAAGAAACAGAATAATATAACAAAGGGGGAAAGAAAATCCAACAAGGTCAAATTAGACAATAACTCCTCTGATTATACAGTTTAACATAAGTTATCCAAAATGGGTGGTGGCTGAAGCCGCAGCTTATATTGCCCACCCATATTCCATCCAAGAATTCAAAAGAAAAACAAAACAAGAACGATTACAATTCAGAACATACAGTGGGGCAAAAAAGTATTTAGTCAGCCACCAATTGTGCAAGTTCTCCCACTTAAAAGATGAGAGAGGTCTCCAATTTTCAGCATAGGTATACCTCAACTATGAGAGACAAAATGAAAAAAAAAATCCAGAAGATCACAATGAAGGATTTTTAATGAATTAATTGGTAAATTCCTCGGTAAAATAAGTCGTCGTCGGCCTCCGTCGGTCTATGATGACCATGGAAGAGAATCCTAAACGTCTACTCTGCTGGAACAGCACCGCCTGTGGCTGAACAGGCCAATGCGCGAATGGCAGTCCCTGTCACACAGGTCGCACTTGTGGGTGGTCTCCGTGCTGCTGGAGCTGTGGCAGTTCTTCCTGCGGGTCCTTTTTTCATCTGCTGCAGCAGTCAGTCTCTCTTCACCCACCTTGAGCTGTCTGGTCAGGGTGCCTCTCCATTTGGAGCGGTCCACTGCAAGGTCCTCCCAGCGCTCTGTGTTGATCTCCAAGGTCTTCGTGTCTCTCTTGCAGACGTCTCTAAAGCGCAGCTGTGGGCGGCCAACGTCTCTCCTGTCAGTCGCCAGTTCTCCGTAGAGGACATCTTTGGGGATTCTGCCATCCTTCATACGGTGAACGTGGCCTAGCCAGCGGAGCCTGCGCTGCCTGAGTAGAGTGAACATGGAGGGAAGGCCGGTGTGGGACAGAACTTCTGAGTTGGGCACTTTGTCCTGCCAGGATATGTCCAGGATGTGGCGAATGCAGCGCAAGTGGAAGGAGTTCAGTCTCTTTTCCTGCCGGGCGTATGTTGTCCACGTCTCACTCCCATAGAGCAGTGTGCTGATGACGCAGGCGTTGTACACTGCCATCTTCGTCTTGACAGACAGTTTGGGATTCTCCCACACTCGTGTGGTGAGGCGAGCGAGTGTGAAGGCTGATTTTCCAATCCTCTTGTCGATCTCTGTATCAAGGGAGAGGTTGTTGCTGATTGTGGACCCCAGGTACGTGAACTGATTCACGACCTCCAGCTCGTAGTCGTCGATGATGATGGTTGGTGTTGCTTCCGTGCCTTGCGCCAAGACGTTAGTCTTCTTCAGGCTGATGGTAAGCCCGAAGTCCTTGCATGCCTGGGAGAAGCGGTCCATCAAGGTCTGAAGCTCCTGCTGTGTGTGGGTTGCGACTGCAGTGTCATCTGCGAACAGCATGTCTCTGATTAGAGCCTCGCATACTTTGGTTCTGGCTTTCAGGCGGGCGAGGTTGAAAAGCCTGCCGTCAGATCTTGTGTGCAGGTAGATTCCCTCTGTTGCTGTGCTGAAGGCATGCCTCAGGAGCATAGCAAAGAAAATCCCAAAGAGGATTGGCGCAAGTACACAGCCCTGTTTCACTCCACTGCGTATGTTGAATGGCTCTGAGACGTTGCCGTCGTGCTGCACTATCCCCTGCATGTTGGTATGAAACGATTCGATGAGGCTTTGCAACTTTGGTGGGCATCCTATCTTTGGCAGGATCTTGAAAAGGCCCTCTCTGCTGACCAGATCGAACGCTTTGGTGAGGTCGATGAAGGCGACATACAGGGGCATGTTCTGTTCTCTGCATTTCTCCTGGAGTTGGCGGATGGAGAATATCATGTCTACCATCGATCACTCAGCGCGGAAGCTACACTGAGACTCGGGGTAGACACGTTCGGCAAGCTTCTGTAAACGAATGAGAACAACTCGTGCGTAGACTTTGCCAACAACGCTGAGGAGGGAGATGCCCCTGTAGTTGTTGCAGTTGCTTCTCTCCCCTTTGTTTTTGTAGAGGGTGATGATCTTGGCATCCCTCATGTCCTGTGGTACAGCACCTTTCTTCCAGCACTGGCAGAGGACGTCATGCAATGGCAGCAGTAGGGCGGTCTTGCAATGCTTGATCAGGTTGCGGGGTATGCCGTCGTTGCCGGGTGCCTTGCCAGCGGCCAAGCTATCAATGGCTTTGCTGAGTTCGTCGATGGTTGGCTAGGTGTCAAGTTCGTCCATGGATGGCAGGCAGTCGATGGCATCGAGGGCTGACGGTGTCACGGTGCTCTGTCTGGAGTAGAGGTCGGAGTAGTGTTCCACCCATCTCTCCATCTGCTTGTTCTTTTCTGTGATCATCTCCCCAGTGGAGGATTTGAGGGGGGCCGTCTTGCTCTGAGCCGGACCAAGTGCTTTCTTGATGCCATCGTACATACCACGGATGTTCCCTGTTATGGCAGTGGTTTGAATGTCTTGGCTGAGCTGAGTCCAGTACTCACTGGCACAGCCCCGAGCAGTCTGCTGAACTTTGCTTCTCGCAGCCCTGAGAGTCTGGAGATTCTTCTCGTTTGGGTACTTCTTGTACTCAGTAAGTGCTGAGCGCTTTGCTTCAATTATGGGGGTCATCTCGGTCAACTTGGCATCAAACCAGTCCTGTGACTTCGAGGTCTTCCTCCCAAAGGTAGCCAAGGCTGTGTGGAGGATGGTGTTTCGCAGCTCTTCCCACTTCTGCTTTGCAGATTCTCCTTCTTGTGGTACACCAAGTTCCTTCTCAAAGGTGAAGGCAAACTGCTCAACAAGTTCTAGTTGGGCCATCTTGCTAGTGTCAATCCATGCCTTTCCAGGCTGTCTAGCACGATGGAATTTCTTCAGCTGCAGCTTGACCTTGCAACACACCAATGAATGGTCTGTGTCGCAATCTGCACTCTGGAGCGAAGGGGTGATTAGCACGTTCTTCAGTGAGGTGCGCCTGGTCAGGATCAAGTCCAGCTGGTGCCAGTGCTTTGAGCGCGGATGTCGCCAGGAAACCTTGTGTTGGGGCTTGGTCTTGAAGAACGAGTTTGTGATGCACAGATCGTGATATGCGCAGAACTCGAGCAGCCGCTGGCCGTTGTCGTTCATTCTGTCCACGCCAAATGGTCCAAGACAGGAGGGCCAGGAGTTGTGGTCAGCACCCACTCTGGCATTGAAGTCTCCAAGGGGAATGAGTTGTTCAGAGTTGGGGATGATCCTGACAGTTGTTGCGAGATTCTCGTAGAACTAGTCTTTTGCCTCTGGTGTGGCTGTCAGTGTTGGGGCATCCACACTGACGAGGGTGACTGGGCCTTGAGTGGTGTTGAGGCGGAGGGTGAGGAGTCATGCAGAGCCATTGCTGCCCAGTTCCACCATCTTCAGCAAGGTGTTCTTCACTGCGAAGCAAAAGTAAAATAAGTATTTGGTCAATAACAAAAGTTCATCTCAATACTTCGTTATAAGATAAGATAAGATAAGATAAGATAAGCCTTTATTAGTCCCACAACGGGGAAATTCCAGGATTGCAACAGCACAGGGATAGCAACACTCAGAGCAACAATCAGAAGGCAAGAAAAAATATATATACCCTTTGTTATATATACCCTAATATATACCCTTTGTTGGCAACGACAGAGGTCAAACGTTTTCTGTAAGTCTTCACAAGGTTTTCACACACTGTTGCTGGTATTTTGGCCCATTCCTCCATGCAGAGCTCCTCTAGAGCAACGATGTTTTGGGGCTATCGCTGGGCAACACGGACTTTCAACTCCCTCCAGAGTTTTTCTATGGGGTTGAGATCTGGAGACTGGCTAGGCTACTCCAGGACCTTGAAATGCTTCTTATGAAGCCACTCCTTCAATGCCCGGGCTGTGTGTTTGGGATCATTGTGTAGCATAAATTTGTATAATAAAGTATTTGTCATAAGGTACAGGAATTATTTATTTTATTTAATAGTGGGTGTGAAAGGGGGTGGAGTTAAACCGTCACTTCTACACCTGCTAAATTAAATAAAAGCACTCGTAAAAGGGGGCACCAGTCCTAATGGACAATAATATTAACTTTAATTTTAATTAATTTTGTACCTTCAATTACTTAATGAATCAGTCTCAAAGTTTCAGTGAGTTCTTGTCCTGCCGTGATTAGGAAACAGATATATGCGAAAGGAAAACACTTCAACTTCTCTCATTCACCCTTTTATTAAACTCATTCAGGTTACATGGCATGGCATTCAAATGATGGATAAACAGATTTAAATGATAACAGCGTAAGATATCCACTGTTATTGGATTCCTGAACATAAAATCCAGCGTTACACCTCTGTAGAACCAAGGAGGAACCAGACTTATGTTTCAACGGTAAATGAGGCTGAAATGTTTTAACAAAACAACGCAATTTTATGGGGAAAATGCATAAGCTAATTATCTAAAAATGACTTCTGAATTAATCTACAAAATTTAAGGGCAGTTACTTAAAAATGACTAAGAGTTTTCCTTCAGTTTATAGCTTTATCCTGTGGCTGAGAGACTAATTGAGCCCTGAAATATGGGCCATATTCAATTGTAATTTAATTGTTTGGACATCACGTTTTAACCCAGGAGATAAGAAAAGTAGGAGTTTCACTCACACAACAGCTGTAGGTCCATGTTTCAGCGGGTCGGTACCGCTGGGTTTTGAAGTTAGGACGTCGGAGGAATCGGCTGCTGTTATAATTCCTCACAGCCTGGAAGTGATAACTCCGCTGGGGGCCCTTCAAGACAGTGGCAGCCGTGGATGGTTTGTCTCAGGGCGGCGTGAAAATCCTTGGAACGAGTCCAGCCGAATCGGTAAAGTCTCTAGGAGTGGGATAGACCCAAAAAACTGAAGGAACCACTTCTCAGTCAGGCGGGTATGAGGCCGGAAAGAGAGTCCAAAAATAGTCTCTGTTCATTTTAAATTAGGAAAATTAAAGATCCACTTTAACGGCTTGAAAAGTCATAAAAAAATGAGAAAAACATTTACTAGGATAAGAATGGCTTCTGAGGTGAAGGAAAAAGTTTGAGAATTTGATTCTCTGAAAAAGCGAGCTCTAAAGAAAAGGTGTTTTCTCCTCAGTAACCAGAAAAATCTAACGCAAGACTTGACAAACTTCACACAGAACAATTTAGATAAAATAAAACTACACAGGACCTTGAAACGGTGGAATAAAATCTTCCTCTGAGATCTAGATTACTATCCTGCTTCTTTAATCTTAACTTAGTTCCTAATCTTTCTCAAATTCTCCTTCTTTCTTCTTTTCTGTGTTTCTAATTCTTAATCCTGTTTTTTCTGAATCTTTCTCTCTCTCTCTCTCTCTCTCTCTCTCTCTCTCTCTCTCTCTCTCTCTCTCTCTCTCTCTCTCTTCTTTTACTTCTAATCTTCTTACTTTTCTTTCATTTTTGATCTTCTCTTGTTCTCTCTCACATAGCTGCAACTTAACTTTTCTTAGCTTACATGAAGGGCAGCTTCCACTTCTTTTTAAAGTTACCCCGCCTAGTCATAAACTTGTGATGTCGATCGCAAGACTGACCAATCGACTTTATCAAAAGCAGTTTGAAATGGCTGCTATCCAATGTGAGAACATTTATTTGTTTGAGAGCAGCCAATCAACCGAAGACACCATCCCATGAAATTGCAGAGAAAAATCAACACTCAGTCAGTTCTTATGAAATTAGGTGCTCAATATAGAATCTAACTAAATTAAATGACTTGGCTAATATTTGGTGATCATGCATTTCTACCATTACTCCAATATTACATTTGTTTGAATAACACTCATGAATATAACATTTCTTATACATAATTATAATACATGCATTCATATTTAGATCAAAGCTTAATGTAGTACAGCAAACCATGGTTGGTGATAAAAGGGATGATTCTCAGTGTCCTTAGGATCCAGGGGAGAAGAGGATAAGCTGAAAGAAACTTAATGTTTAGAACAAATTAAAAAGTCATCCTACATACTGAAACACATTTTGTAGGTATCTGCTCGGAGGTACTGTTGAGCTGTAGATGATTTCTTTTAGGTCCATGGTATCTGGAAGGGATAATCTGGAAAACATCGGAAGGTTATAAAACTGTCTGATTAAGCCGTTTATGACCCTTTTAAGAGCATTGGTTTCCTGTAAAGGGGTACATTATCCAAATGCAGTGTTCACGTTGGAGGTCTGGTCTCCCGAGTTTATGTTCCTTTGAGCCTTTAAAAGCAAATTCTGATCCTTACAATCTCTGCAAGAGGCAACTGTTTACATTGGGGTCCTGGGAAAACAAACATCTTTGGTCAGGCCTGGATGAGGCCTGGATGAGTCGATATGAAAGCCAGTGATATTCCTGTAGAATGCAGAAAAGTGGTATTCCTGTATAAGGAGTAAAGTGAAATTCCTGTAAAATGGAGAGAAGTGATTTTCTGTCTTGGTCTGAGGAGACAATGATGCTACAGATCCCCCCTTTGTAGCAATGGTGAGCATCGGTCAGCGTTGGTACACACCCATGGCAGCTTCGTCTCCTTGGCAACACTTGACCTAAATACTGGGTTAAAAGGGTTTTGTGATGTCCATACATACTAGCATGCAAACAGTATCTATTACTAAGTACAGATCTTTGACTTTGGTTTACTGGAAGGACTTCCATGAATTTCCAAAAATAATTTGAATATGGACAAATGTAAATTATAAAATTGACTTGGAGTAGTAAGCTAAGGCATATGTCTTGAAATGACTCAAAAATTCTGGTTACGAAAATAAGTGCGTAGTCTTACATACCTGAGGTAGGAATTTTGGTTTACGATGAAATAGCTATTATAATTGTTTAAAAGTAGTTTGAATGGGCACAAAAATCAAAATGGAGTGCAAGAACTATATATAAAAATATATGTTTGTATATAAGCATGCATATAACTTCAAAAATTCTAAAAATAAAGAAAAATAAAAGTCAAAACAAAGAATGCAAAACAAAAATTTATTGCTTATTGCGAAAAGCGCTATATAAGTGCAGGTTAGTTAGTTAGTTAGTTAGCTTATTTGAGGTAGATGTTTAGGTTAAGCAATATTGAGTTAATTCAAGGAGGTCCGAATTGAATTGGTTTAGCTGGACTAAACCATGGTTCCACAGAGGTCTTACTCAGAGGGTGTTTGAGACCTTTGTTCTGGAAGACTGAGCAAACAGGGAAAGTCATCATTGTTCTTTGAGTGGCAATGAGGAATAACTTTGTGACATCTGAAACAGGGGCAAGAAGCGGTGAAGGCAGGCACATTGTCAAAGTGTTAGCTGAAAATCTAATATTTCTAGCTACCTTTCGAAGAAACACAGGCATTAGATGTGGGTGAGCATGGTCACCCTCTAACATGAAGAGTGACAAGTCCAAGACCTTGTTGAGTTTGAACGAGACTTTGGAGCAAACATTCAAAACCAACACAGTATCTTGCAAAGTTTTGGTAACAGTTGGTGGTTCAACTATCTGGCATTTCAGTGTAGCGGTGTTGACTGATTTAACAGTAGACATGTTAAGGCTAGCAGGGGGCCCTAATGATGAGGCCGTGGTTGAGAATCTACCTAAGGATTGTTGACTTCTTGTCTGGGTTCTGTCCAATTCTAACTGGGCGAAAGCAGGTGAGAGTGCTAGGTAGAGGGCTAAACTGAAAAACAGGAGGGCCATCGTCCTGGCAAACGAATAGAAGTGAGTCATTTTAATCTTGAATTTCTTGTCAGTTTTCCTTTTCTTGAGGTACCTGAGTAGTAGGTGAAAGTTATTCTCAGAGGTGGAACAACTTTGTTAGAGACTGAGCTCTAGGCTATTAGTGTTTATCACCTTTAGATGGTTTTGTGGTTATTGACTTAAGCTAGTGATGTTGTTGATTTTGTGTGTACTACTTTGAAATAGTAGCTTGATGATACTGAATGAAATTTTGCAGGGTCTTTTAAAGTTAGATTTTAAGGAAGTCAATTAGTTTGGGTTAACTTTCTCCTTTTGAAGGTTTAATGCAGTTACCTGATTGAGGAAGAGAAATGTGACCAAGCGTGCCTGAGGCTGATAGTCAGCTAACAGTTATCTCGGGGAAACTCAGGCGTAAACAAGATTTTAGGTTTGTTTACTGACTTAATGGAACAGTGTTGTCCCCGACGAGTCTCATGGGGTTTTTGTAAGCTTTGATTTGATTACGATGGACCCATTTGGAGATGGGATTCTGGCGACCTTTGCTTATTTTGATTTGGTAAACGACTGGAGAGAGTTTATCTGTGATCGTGTGTGGACCTGTCCACCTGGGGAGGAACTTCCGAGCGAGTTTTCCTGCTCGTGCGTTGGTCTGTCCTGTCTGAGGAATGAAAGCATAATAGAAAACCTCGTCTCCCACTTGGAGTTCGTCATGTGAGGCTTTCTGATCATAGTAGGCTTTGCGTCCTTCAGCTGATCGGTCCAAATGTTTTTGGGCAAAGGCAAAAGTCTGTTGGAGATGTTTGGTCAGGTCAGTCATGTACTGGTGAGTAGCGTAAGCTGTAGCAACACTGGCTTCTCCAGGTTGGTAGAGTAAATGCAGGGGCAAAGTCATTTGCCGGCCTGTCATCATTTCAAAAGGTGACACCCCCGTAGCTTTATGGGGTGTGGCTCAGATGGCCATTAAGACCAGCGGGAGTTTTACATCCCAGTCTTTTTGGTGTGGTGAAACATACTTCTTCAGTATGTTGATCACAGTTCGGTGGGTTCTTTCAACCTGTCCGGAGGATTGTGGGTGGTGGCTAATATGGAAATTAACTTTAACTCCCAGGGTTTCCCACAGTTGTCGCATAACTTCGGCGGTGAAATGAGTGCCGCGGTCAGAGTTGATTCGGCTTGGCAGACCAAATCTAGAGAATACATGGTTCATCAACAAGTAGGCCATGGTTTCTGCTGTGTCATTAGGAGCAGGCAGGCACTCGATCCATTTGGTGAAAGCACATGTGACTGTGAGGAAGTATTTGTTTCCTCTGGCTGACCGTGGAAGGGGGCCTACCCAGTCAATTTGGAGGTCAGACCATGGGAATGAAATGCCTCTTTTCTGTAGGGGTGCTCGATGAATCGGGTTGGTTGGTTAAACTGGCAACATACGAGACATCCTTTGATGTAGTCCGCTACATCCTTTCACATGTATGGCCAATATGCCACTTGTTTGAGCGTGTTGTACGTCGCTTTGATGCCTTTGTGTCCTGCAGTTGGGAGATCGTGGGCATGAACAATCATCACCCCCCTCTGGTTACGAGGGACCACAAGTGCAGGCGCAGGGAGTTCATCGGAAACATGAACTAGAATGCCATTGCGCAGCTGCAAGGACAATCGTGCGGCAAAAAGTGGTTTCAAGTCTGGAGTGTCAGCGAGATCTGAGTCGGATGGTGCATTAAGTGCAGGATCCGAGAGATATTGTATCATTTTATGGATTGCAGGGTCAAGGGTTTGAAGAGAGATAAGGTCAGCATCAGTGAAAACAGGGTCAACCACGAGGGGACGTGTGGTTCGTGTCATATCTTGGGCCCTGTTTGTCTGGGCCCTAGTGACTGCGCAGACTGTAGGGGTGGGTGGGTGGGACTGTGAATTCGGCACCTGAGCAGAATCAAAGGACCAGGGCGTGCCTTGTATAGCTCCTTGTTTTGCAAGTGAGTCCACAAGGTCATTCCATTCTTTGTCCTGACCTGGTGTGCGCGAGTGACCTCTGACCTTTTTCCAGTACACCTGGAGGTTGTTGGAGGTGACCAGGTGATCACATGCCTTGAAAAGGTCTTGATGTTTAACCGGTTTGCGGTTTGCGGTTACAAAACCTTTGGCCTTCCAGAGTGCTAAATGACAAGTGAAACTGAGGCGTGCGTAGTTGGAGTCAATGCAGATGACCAATGTGCGAATGCCATGGTCTACGGCAAGTTGCAGTGTAATGAGCACACATATTGGGATGATTGGGAACCCAGTTGATAGTTGTGGGGTTCACAAGGCTGATTGTTCAGCCATGCCACACCCACACCAGCACGAATGTGAGTTTCATGGTGAAAAGAACAACCATCGACATAGGCGGTGACCATATCTTGACAGATGTTCTGGTCAAAGTAGTGATGGTTTGGGTCTTCAGTGACTGTAGGTGGCTCTGCATGAATGGATGGTCCTGGAGTGTCCTCACAGCACCGTTGGCAGGCAGCCAAGTCTGTGCCGAGAGGGCTTCTCAACTTTTGTGCGTAGCGGACCTCCACATCAAAGCTTTGTAGAGCCATCAACCAGGAGGCTATTCTGGCATCTGTTACAATGCCTTCTCTGATGTGTTGACTGTTAAGGAAGACCACTGGTTGGTGGTGAGTCTCAACTGTGATTCTCTGGCCTCCCACATAGTTGGAGAAATGCTTGACTGCCCATACAGTGGCCAGAAGGGCTTTTTCACAGTCCGAGTATTTCAGTTCCGGACCAGAGAGGGTTTTGCTGGCATAGGCCATGACTCGTTTGTCGTGGTCGTAGATTTGGTATAATCCAGCGCTTAAGCAGTTGGCAGAGAACCCTATTTGTAAGAAGAATGGCTGGTCGCAGTTGGGATAGGCCAAACATGGTACTGTGCATAATTTTTGCTTCAACGCTAGCATAGCCTGTTCTTGAGCCTCAGACCAAATGAAAGGGGTGTCCTTTCGTAGGAGGTCTGTAAAGGGTTTTGCCAAGTCTGCATAATCCTCAATAAACTGACGTGAGTGGTTGCATACCCCTAGGAAGCTCCAGAGTTTGGAGATGTTGGTAGGGGCTTTGATGTTTAGCACACCTTGAACTTGTGCCGTTTGTGGTAGGACCCCTTTGGATCCTACCAAGAGACCAACATAGTTGACTTTGGTTTTGCACCATTGGCATTTGGAGAGAGAAATTTTGGCTCCAGCACGCGTGAGCTGGCCAAGGACATGGTCGATTTCAGTGAGCTGGGTGTCCAGAGTTGGACTCCAAATGAGAATGTCGTCAACATAGATGAGGTTACCTCTGTCTTGGGCCTCTGGACATGCTTTGTTCAAGAAAATGTTGAACTCTCCAGGAGAGTTAGCATAACCGAAAGGGCATCAGGTGAATGTGTATTGGCGATTCGCAAACGTGTAGGCCAGTTTGTGCTGGTCTTCAGCTTGGACAGGAATAGTCCAAAAACCAGAAACAATGTCCAGTGTTGAGAAGTATTTGGCATCTTTTACTCTAGGGAGTTCTTGCTCCAGTTGAGTCATAGGCCACCTAGAGAGAGGAACTTGAGTGTTCAATTTCCTGTAATCAATGGTGAGTCTACACTTACCATTGGGCTTTAGGACAGGCCATAAGGGGGCCGAGTAGGTACTGTTGCATGGCCTGATTATGCCACGGTCCAGTAGGTCATCAATTATTTCTTGTACTGGGCCGTACGAGGCCAAGGGAATCTTGTACTGCCTGACGTAGGTGGGAGGAGCGTCAGGTGGTGTAGGAATGCGTACTGAGTGGATTGTGGTCAGTCCACAGTCCAAGGAGTCTTTGGAGAAGGATTGTTCGTATTTAAGAAGAACTTGGTGAAGTTTTTCACATTCTTCGTCAGAGGTTAGGGCATCAGCATCAGCTACCACCTGTGCAATCTCTTCAGCGATAGTGAGGACTGATTTTGGTGGAGCATCGCTGGGATTGTCATTGGTCTGCTGATTAGACTCCGATGGAAGGAGCTCAATGGCTTGGACAAGCATTTGGTCATTGTTGGTCAAGTCGATTCGTCCCACTGACTTTTTGTCAGGGGTTGGCATTGACACAAGAGCGATGGCCTTAGAAGGCTTAGTGTAAATGACTGTAGGTTCAAGAGAGTCTGCCCAAAGAGAATCAGGAAGGCCGCCTAGCACAGGAACAGTCAGTTCAAAATCATGGAAATCTGTGGTTATGAGCCAGCCAAGAGGCGTGGCCTTGGGCAGGACGATGGTCTCTGCAGTGGGGTTGTGTACCGGTAATGTGGTGGTTCTGTAGTCTAGGCTTAGAAGTGGCATGGCCTCCAGAGTTAAGCCTAGATCGTCAAGCAAAGGAACCGGTTGGAAAAATGCTTGTGGCTGCATAAGTTTCTGTCCGGTCTGAATGCATAGTTGGACCGGGTAGCAAGTGACATTAGCAGGTATGAGACAATGTCGAGTGTTCAGTACCTGGCAGGCCTCATAGATGGTCTGGCCTGACTTTAGAGTGTCAAGATCTGGTTTAGAGTGAGTGTCTCGAACTGGGGTGAGAGACCATAAGACATTGTTTATGGTATCAACCTGGGTTCCGAGTCTCACAAGAAGATCACTGCCGATGTAGACTGCATGTGGCAGGTCAGGAATGACCAAGAAGGGATGCACTAGCAGTCTGTGGTTCCACTGAAGGTGGAGGGCGCAGATACTTGTGGCGATTAATGTTTTGTTTGATTTGGTCCCAGCAGGGAAATGAAAAGACTTGTTAGTGACCACAAAGTCAGGGTATTTCTCATGTAGAGAGTTGAAAAGTGTCTGGCTGATTGCGGATTTATCAGCCCAGAGAGCCAGTGCCACGTCTTCTATGTGGGAGCTTTGGATAACTAGTCCTTTGACTACTTGGGGGCAGTACTCTTTGTTGGCTGCCCCTGATTTTAGGGTGCAAAGGAATGAACTGTGTTCATTTAAGGTTGAGTTGTCAGATGTGGTGACATGGGAAGGGGTGCCTGTTTCAGCCTGGTCCCCAAGGTCACCTTCCGTCAAACTTTGTTGGGTCAGCAGTGCGAGTGGGTTGACTCCTGGAACATCCAAGGTGTCAAGAGTGTAGCACTGTGATCTGGTTGCTTCAGGCAGAGTGGTTGGAAGAGGTTGTCGAACTTGAGCCCATAGCTTGAGATTCTTGAAGTCTATCAGAGGCTCAAAGCGATTAAGTAGATCCTTGCCTATCAGCAATGGAATTGAGTTGAGATTGGACACATAGACCGGGTGGATCAAGGTCATGGGCCCAATGGAGATTTTTATCAATGACATGTGTGACACAGTCGTGTTTGAGGGTGCATGAGGTTGAATAGATAAGGAGCAAGGTCTTAGTTTCAAGTCTTTGTGCGCAAGGTTAGCAGTGACACGTAGGTGTTCAAAAAGGTCACGCGACATGAGTGTGATGTCCGCTGCGGTATCCAGTAGGGCTTCGTGCGTCATCACATCTTCCAGGGTCAATGAGAGGAAAAATTTTTGTGCAACCCCCCTCTCGGTTAAATCACACAGAAATTCTTGGACCGGTGGTTCAATGCAGATTAAAGAGTCGCCTGTTTCGGGCGAGTGAGGTTTTCCAGGTAGCTGGACTACCAAAATGGCACTGGGTGGCGTTGCATTTTGGAGTTCCTCCTGAGTTTTGGGTGGAGGATGCTCGGTTGTGTCTTTGGTATCCTTCCCCCTTGTAGTAGGAGATTCCTCATGGTTGACTTGTGGCAAACCTAAAGGATTGTTTGGGGTGGTAATAATATTTATGGCTAGGACATCTGGTTTCTTGTCCTCTTTCGCCTCCTTTTTCCTTTTCAGTTCGTCAAGTATGCGTTGGAGAGTTTCCAGGTCTTCTCAGCTGGAAATGGGCTTTTCTTTCTTCTCCCAGGGTTTGGAGTTAAACTTTCCAGGGGGAGGTCTTGCTTCCCTGTCGAAGTTTTTCCGGCGGTACGAGGGAGGTGACCACCTCCCGCGGTTACGCGAGTCTCAAAATCGATATCTGTCATCCCGGGTATCTGTACTGTATTCTCGTGACTTACCTGGTGGTCTTAGTCTCCGACGGTAGTCAGGTTTTGGTGATGTTGGCTTGGAACTTGGTGTCAAAAATTTTTTCCGGGTCATGACTTGACTTATCTTGGCTAGAGGACTGTCGTGGTTTTATTTGTGACCGAGGTGCTGGAACAAGGGCTGGCCTTGGGGCGCCCTCTAGGTCCAGGGTGTCTGATGCGGTGTTGACAGCTAACACCGCGGTAGACTCGGTATGCTTCTGATTGCTTTGTCGCTGTTTCTGGAATGCATAATATGCAAACTCTCTTAGTTGGTTTATTGAGTTTGTCTTTGGGTTAGCCATGACTCCAAGGTGGTGTCCAATCGTGGGATGGAGATTCTGAATGAACAGAGCCTTGAAACTGTGGTCTTCTTCCGTCTCAGGCGTGTTTTGAGATCCGAAATATGCGCGCAGGAGTCGCTGGTAGTATGCCTGTGGGGGCTCTAAGCAACCCTGTTTCACAGCTAGGGCTGTCGCTAGCCCTGACTGTAAGCAGTCGTCGGAGAACTCCTTTTCAATGGCTTCGTAGAGTTTCCGGTGGTTCATCTTGATGTCAAATGGTTGCCGATCTATAAATTTTGATACCGACCTGTTGGATGTCAACTTGATCAAATAAATGTGATCGTCAACAGTAGCATCAGGGTATTTACGCAAGTAGTAGTCAATGTCTTGCAAATAAGCCCTGGTATCAGGTGACCCACTGGTTGAGGGGTCAAATTTCGTGATGTGGCGAGCGATCTTATTGAGATCTCCATTGGATGGAATTTGCAAATGTCTTTCGCGTTGCCGTTCGGGTCTGAATGGGTCAGGTGAGTGTGAGCTGGGGGAGTCCCCATCCCATGAGGGGATGCCCCCCTTTGTCGAGGGAACCGGCCTGTTCATGGCTTCTGGTCTCAGATCCCTTTGTTTCCGGTGGTCTTCCAGCTCTTCTTTGACGTCCTGAAGACCTTGTTGTGCTTCTCGTAGGAGCAGTTTGCATTTCCCATAATCGGAGCTTGTTTCGTCCAATTGACCTTCAACTTCCTTGAGTTGATTCTCTTTGTAAAGCAGGGCGGTTTTCAATTCCTCATTTTCTTGCTGAAGTAAGGTATTGTTGTCTTCTAGTCATTGCTTTTCTTCCTCTGCTTGTTCCAGATTTAGCAACGTCTGATCAAGCGTAGCTTGGGTGTCTTCTTTCTCTATGCGAGCTTGTTCCTGCTTTTTCACAAGAGATTTGTTCTCTTCCTGAAGAGAAAGGATGGTTGTTTGTTGTTTCACCAGTTCCTTTTCAGCGTAGAGTACTTGGGTTTTAGCTCGTTTTAGCCTTGCAATCAATGCTAGTGCAAACTTCCCTAACACACCGGAGATTTCCTTTGCTTTCGGTGGGTTAGTTTCGCATTCATCCAAAAGTTTTTTCGTGATTTGCTTCAAATCTTTGGGTGGAGTATCCTGAACTTGTTTGGAGAAACCGGGTATAAGGTCGGAAGCCAACTCTTCCAATGTTACTTGAAGGTCATTTAATTCGTCAAGTGGACTCGATATGTTTGACCGTTTGTGTAACGCTTAGCTTGAAATCGATTTGCTGATTATAGCTAAAGTTGTGAGTCAAGAGTTAACCTTGAGTGTTGTTTTATAGTGAGGGTAATTACAAGCTTCTTTTTGGAGTTTGTTTCAACTTCCAGGCTTGTAAGAAGGAAAGCAAATATTTTGGAAATTCTTTAGAAATGTGGAATACGTGTTAATTTATTTGTTGACACTGTATTTTGATTTGTTTTTCACAAGACAAAAGCAAAAAAAATTTTTTTGTGTCGATTGACTTCTTTCAGTTCAGTTATCAAAGTGTAGTTTTGGAATAGTCCTCAACTAGGTTGTGACTTTTTTGTTGAATCTCACTTGAAAGTAATGATTTTATTTACAAAAGAAAGCAACAAAAATAGAAAAGGTTAAATGCTTTAAGGCTTTAGGGTTACAGTATAAGTCTTCACCTTGTTTTAAAGTTAGAATTGGCTTTGTTCTATTTGTTAAAGCTAATCTTCATTTAAAGCCTTTCAATGTTTTAATATTTACAAGTTAGGAAACGAATGAATTGTCTTTGCATATTGTCACTAAGGCTTCCTTAGGATTAAAGTTAATGATTATTTAAAAAGAGGGGAAAAATGTTTTACAGACTAGTCAAAGTTTTCACCTTTTGACTTATTTCAAATCCTAGTGAGAAATAGTGAGTTGGTTAAATGTTTTCCTTCTCCTGGGGAGGAAACATGAATTAAAAGCAACACACTGACTGTAAATAAGCTAAAGCTTTCAAGTGTTAATTGCTGGATGTGGTTTCCTAATTTTGGAAAATTTTGGTTAAATATTTAGTAAATCCCTAAATCTTTTACCAACATGCACAGGATTATCATTAACTTGAGTCTAAATGAACACTGTCGGAACTTCACTTCCGCTTCTGAGAGAGAGCAGACGCTTTTCTTCCCTCTCCCTCCTAATCCTCTCCCTTCTGATCCCAGCTTGCAATGTCACTCTTCTCCTGGCTGAATCTTAATCCAAATGGAAATTATGGATCTGGAAAGCGGCTTATATGCGATTGTCACCACTTTAAAAAGTAGAAGATCGGGTCAGGGGGAACCCAAGGGAGACTCATGGTATTGGAATTCATGTGTCTGTGTGATTCGACTGAGACTGAACTGATCACAGGATCTTCTGTTTGGCCCCTGGAGTTTTCCTAGTGTATCGAAATTATCTGGGTGAGCTAATCAAATGCGGACCCCGGCGTAGCTCCCTTAACAAATTCAACAATTCGTCCAGCTGGGGGGAGCACTGACTGTCAGCGGCAGGATTAACATGGAATTTACTATCTGGCATGCATTGAAGAGAGAACGAACTCTCTGGACATGTTTTACCTATGTTTCGGTAGGTGGATAACATCTGTGGATCGCTGAGTGCTCTCCAGAGAATGATCTGAATGAATGAATGAATGAATGAATGAATTTATTTCGGATAGTACATTACAGGTTAAAAGAAACTGTATAATATAACAACAAGGTCAAATTAGACAAAGACTCCTTCTACTATACAATTCCACGTGAGTTATCCGAAATGGGTGATGGCTGAAGCCGCAGCTTATATTGCCCACCCATATTCCATCCAAGAATTCAAAGGAGAAAAAAGAGAAAACAAGACAAGAGCGATTACAATTTAAAACAAGGCTAAGACAAAATATGACTGAGAGAAAAAGAAAACTGAGCTAGTCTAAGTTAAGCGGTTACTATTCAAAAACAAATCTAAGACATAGTGTCACAGAGAAAAAAGAAAAACTAAGCTATAACACAACACAGGCTGGAAATGTCAATCCTTATGTGAGTTTACATGTCGTCTTGTAAATATGTTTGGAGTATTTCTTCCTTTAGTTTTTGTTTAAATTGTCCAAGCTTTATACATGATTTTAATTCAGGTCCAAAATCGTTCCATAATCTGACACCTTGCACTGAAATACAGTGTTGCTTGGTAGTTGTTCTCACTGTAGGCTTTTGAAATATACATGTTCCTCTGAAGTGATATCGTTTCTCCCTTGTTTGGAACAACTTTTGGATATTTGCGGGCAGTGATAGATTCTTCACTTTGAACATTATTATTGCGGTTTTAAAGTCGATCAGATCTTTCAACTTGAGAGTTTTATGAGATCTAAAGTATGATTCAAGCCTGTATGAAATTGAAGCACAGAATCGAAGAGAGAGAAATTTTTTATTCTCTGAGTGCACTGTGCAGATTTGACCTTGTGTTTTGGTGCCTTTGTTTACATTCCTCCTCGATGAAGATAACGCCGGAGAAGTGGCTTATGTCTACCCATACATCAACAATCAGTTGTTGTCGTCAGCGGATTGGTCTCTCAAGGACATTGCCCATGTGCCTTCTGCAAGGAAGAGGAAAAGAGAGACAGACTCTGATCTCTGACTTGTTTATAAGTCACATGATTATAACATCTATCCACTGCCTGGAGGCGCCCTCTGCTGCTCACTAACAACTGTTACACTCACACTACACAATGACATGCAAATATACACACACTGCTCTCCCTCCCTCTGCTGTGTGATTGTATCTATTGTCTGCTAATGTGCATAGAGGGTTTTTTTCTGTGTAATCAAAATTTGGCTCATGAGCTTATATGAGCTTATACGAGTGTGATTCTGATAACTATGTTTTTTCTCTCTGCCTATTGTGTTTCCCCCCCCTTCCCCCCTTTACCCCCACTGCAGACAGGCGCCTCTATGGCTGCCGTGTCATTGGATGCGCCTAATGTGCGCGCCCAATGTCAAGTCAAATTCCTTGTGTGTTTACTTGTAAATATACTTGGCAATAAAGCTGATTCTGATTCTGATTCTGATTCTGATTCTGTCATTTATTTGAATCCCGAAGTTGAAAGGCTTCCTGTGAAAGAAATCGCACAAAGTGATATTTAAAAACAAAGCACATATATAGCTTCAAAAGTTTGCAGAGTTTTAGCGTAAGATGTGTATGCTTTTAACTAAAAAGATTAAAATATGTGGTTAACATACGTGAGTAAATACAAAGTCTATGCTTCTATGTTCTTTTACTGTGTATATATGCAGTCAAAAGCTCTTCCACCAATGAGAACAAGCTTCAAACCCACAAGTTTCTGTTTCCTTTTTGTTCTTGGGATAAAACTTTGATTTGGGTTTAAATTTAGGTTGTTCCGGATAATTCGGATTGATTTAAAGCCAATTTGGAAGCTCTGTTTGATTATAAATCAGCTTAATAGATTTGCTCTGCTTTAATCCGAGTGTGCATTCATGCAAGAAATGCAACTCCTATAGTTGACCACAAGATGGAGGCAGTTATCTCTGCCCTCCCAGGAGGAGGAGACACTGGTAACGTTGCTCTGGGCGGGTCTACCGGTCTCACTCAAAATGGCGGCTAGGGTGACTCCCTCTTAGCGCCTTCAAAATGGCGTTTGCACGCTTACTCTGCTCATGCGCATTTTTTCGTGCACGCCTTTCGGTCACAAGCGCGATTGTGCGTGTTCACGTGACACGTGATGCGGGCGCGAGTCTTAGCGACAACGCCACGCCTTGCTTTTCAAAATGAGAGTATAATCTCCAACTTGCACAAATAATGTTACCCCTGTAGAGGATGACTTTCACAAACGAGACTGAGTTTATTTCTCAGGAAAGGTTTATTGTGAGTCTACATCCTCTATCAAGCAAAGTATCTCAGCAAAGAGGCAGAACAATCATTCTTCACAGCTCTTATACTCTCCAGAGACACAAAACCCCCAACATCAAATATCACATCCCCAACCCACAGTCCTTCAGTAAACATATAGCCTCCGAGGCTCCTTGGCGTCTCCATTGTCTCTCAACTCTTCAGCCTCGGGGGCTCCTGCTGGGACATTCTCTCTGACTTCCCGTCTCTCAAGAAACCACTTCACACCTCCCGAGGTCTCTGCCGGGTCAGGTCCTCTTGGCCGTTTAGACGTGAAGCCTCCAGAGTATGCACCGTCATGCCTACTAAGTATATGTGAGGGAAAATGCATACCATACATGCATACCGTATATGCGCCCTAAATGTGTGCCATATAACCCCCCCAAACATCTAAATAAGGACAACTTACACCCCAGATGCATAGAATCATGACATATCACACAGAACGAAAAAAAAAAATTGGCACAACATATCACACATCCAACTGCTTGGGCTTCAACCTCCTGCCATATCTGCTGTGAGCAGGTCTCGCTCTGCCTGTGGCTGTCTCTTGCATCTGTGGATCAGAGTCATTAGCACATCGTTGTGAAAGCTTAGAAGATTGTCTCCCCGGTGGCCTGCCACGACGGGGGGCCCTGGCTACTTGCACCTGTTCATCAGCTAACACAGAAGCAGGTTTGAGTCTGTTAATGCAAACTAATTCCCTCCTGTCTCCCAAATCAAGCAAAAAATGCTTTTCCCCGGTTTCTAACACTCAGAACGGTCCATCATAAGGTGGTCTTAAACCTAACCTCTGTGCGTCGTGTCTAACAAAGACGAATTCTGCATTCTTTAAGGCTTTAGGCACAAAAACGCGTGGAAAACTGTGATGAACTGGACCGGGGAGGGTGTTTGACCCCGCGTCGCTCTGCAGCAGCTGAGCGGGGGGGGGCGATCTGGTGCGGGGTTCTCAGGAAGGAATTCTTCCGGTAACCGGAGAGGTTGGGCGAAGACTAGCTCGGCCGGAGAGGCTTGCAAATCTTCCTTAGGTGCTGAACGCAACCCTAATAAAACCCATGGAAGCTTATCAACCCAATTTGTGTCCGTGAGAGCCGCTCTGAGGGCTGCTTTCAATGACCGGTGAAAGCATTCCCACAAAGCGTTGGCCTGGGGGTTATACGCAGTTGTGCGATGAATTTTCACCCCCAGGCTGAGTGCCATGGATGACCAGAGCTCGGAAACAAATTGGGGTCCTCTTTCAGACGTTATGTCTGACGGGACTCCAAAGCGCGCGACCCAAGCCGTTAAAAAAGCGCGCACAGCGTTTGCTGCTGTGGTTGACGCCAGGGGAATCGCCTCTGGCCAGCGCGTAGTGCGGTCCACCATAGTTAGAAGGTGTGTGAACCCCTGTGACAGCGGGAGGGGTTCCACCAAGTCGACATGCACGTGGTTGAAGCGTTTGGCTGGGATGTGAAAAGGTTCTAGAGGGGCCCGCGTGTGCTTGTGTACCTTTGCTCTTTGACACGCTGCGCAGGCTGCGGCCCATTCTTTGACCTGTTTACGCAGCCCCGGCCAAACAAACTTCTCTCCCACCATTTTGATCGATGCGCAAACGCCCGGATGTGCCAGCGAATGTATTAAGTCAAAAACGCGGCGACGCCACGCAGCTGGGACCACGGGGCGGGGGCGCCCCGTGGAGATATCGCAGATTAGAGGGGGCATACCTCTTTGATGCACCCTGTGCTCCAGCCTTAGCCCTGTTGGCCCAGACTGGAGAGTGCGCACGTCCGCATCATTAACCTGCTCGGCGGCCATGGCTGCATAATCTAACCCAACGCAGACCGGGGCTGCGAGCGCTTCCGCGCCGCAAGCCTGGCCCGAGTCTACAGCCGCAGAGTCTGCCCCCTGGGGGCCTGGCAGTGCAACTGCGCGTGAGAGACAATCTGCCACTACATTGTGTTTGCCCGCCACGTGTTGAATGTCGGTGGTAAACTCCGAAATCGCGGCCAGCTGTCTCTGTTGTCGGCCCGACCAAGGCTCTGAAATTTTAGCCATTGCAAATGTTAATGGTTTGTGGTCTACAAACGCGGTGAAACGGCGCCCTTCCAACCAGAAGTGGAAGTGGCGGATGGCCAAATGCAGGGCTAAAAGCTCCCTATCAAACGCGCTGTATTTACGCTCGTTATCGCGCAATGTTTTGCTGAAAAACGCAAGTGGTTGCCAGCTCCCTGCTACCAGTTGCTCGATAACCGCCCCCACTGCCACATCGGAAGCGTCCATGGTTAGCGCCATGCGAGCTGCTGGCACCGGGTGTGCCAATAATGCAGCGTTCGCGAGGGCCGATTTGACCTGTGAGAAAGCGCGCTCCCGGTCCGGGGACCACTCGACCTTAGTTGCAGGTTTTTGCTTCTTTAGTGCCGCGTACAATGGGTGCATGAGCCGTGCCGCGTTGGGGAGGAAGCGGTTATAAAAATTGACCATCCCCAAAAATTCTTGCAGTGCCTTAACTGTCTGCGGTTGGGGGAAATCCGTTATCGCGCGCACTTTATCAGGCAGCGGGACCGCACCTTCTAGAGACACGCGGTGCCCCAAAAAATCGATTTGCGCTACCCCGAATTGGCATTTCGCTGGGTTAATTATCAGCCCATGTTCTGTCAGCCTCTGAAAAACGGCTGTGAGGTGGCGTTCGTGTTCGACTTCGGATGCACTGGCTACCAAAATATCATCCAAATAGGCGAACACGAAAGGGAGGCCACGCAACACCGCATCCATCATGCGTTGGAACGTCTGCGCGGTGCCTTTGAGGCCGAAAGGCATGCGCAAAAACTCGAAAAGCCCGAAAGGGGTTATAACTGCCGTTTTGGGTATGTCTTGTGCGCGGACTGGGACTTGGTGATAACCGCGCACCAAATCTATTTTGGAAAAGATGCGCACCCCCGCCAAATGTGCCGAAAAATCCTGGATGTGCGGAATCGGCATTTCGCTGGGTTAATTATCAGCCCATGTTCTGTCAGCCTCTGAAAAACGGCTGTGAGGTGGCGTTCGTGTTCGACTTCGGATGCACTGGCTACCAAAATATCATCCAAATAGGCAAACACGAAAGGGAGGCCACGCAACACCGCATCCATCATGTGTTGGAACGTCTGCGCGGCGCCTTTGAGGCCGAAAGGCATGCACAAAAACTCGAAAAGCACGAAAGGGGTTATAACTGCCGTTTTGGGTATGTCTTGTGCGCGGACTGGGACTTGGTGATAACCGCGCACCAAATCTATTTTGGAAAAGATGCGCGCCCCCGCCAAATGTGCCGAAAAGTCCTGGATGTGCGGAATCGGGTAGCGGTCGTGTGCTGAAGCATTATTTAATCTGCAGAAATCACCGCAAGGGTGCCACGAGCCGTCAGCCTTGGGTACCATGTGCAGGGGTGACGACCAAGAGCTGTTCGAGCGTCTAACAATGCCCAGTTTTTCCAAGTTGGCGAATTCCTCGCGCGCGATGGCCAGTTTGGCTGGGTCCAAGCGCCGAGCTTTTGCAAAAACAGGGGGGCCAGAGGTAGTTATGAAATGCTCAACCCCATGTTTGGCAACTGACGCTGAAAATGTTGGGACCGTGAGTGCTGGAAACTGATTGAGTAGTGCATGAAACTTACCACCCGCAGCTGCGACATTGGGATGTGCAGAAGGCAGGGCCACCCGAGCTGTGCAGGAGATAGAGTAGAAAGACAGTGCATTTACAATACGTCTATTAGCAAGATCAACTAATAAACTGTTTGAGCATAAAAAGTCAGCACCTAGCATGTTGTTGCTAACTGCGGCTACGACGAAGGTCCACTCGAAGGTGCGGCCATGGAGGGATAGGAGGAGCGTCTTCTCCCCATAGGTTTTGATCGTGGAGCCGTTCGCCGCTAACACCAGGGGTCCGCTGGCAGGCGTCAGCATGTCCGCGTAGGCAGGCTTGACAAAACTTAGCTGGGAGCCTGTGTCCACCAGGAATTCTTTCCCTGAATTTGTGTCTGTCACGAAAAGCAGCTTGTTCTTCGCGCCGAGAGTCGCAGCTGCTACCGGCTCTCGGTCTTGGCGTTTCCCTGGCGCTGGTATCAGGACGGTGGGGTGCATCTGCGCGCTCTCTCGGCGAAGCGTCCATGGTAGAAACAGAGGGTGTTGTCAGCTCCGCTTCTCCTGGCCTCTGCCGCTGCTGACATCAGTGGATCCGGTGCTGCAGCCTCTGGTCTCCCCTCGTCTCGCGGGGGTGCATTCAGCTCTGCTGCTGCCGTCATGGCTGCATGCCGTCTATGGGCGTCGACGAGCCGCTGCGCCTCCTTGCCCAGCTCGTGGTAGTCATGGTTGTTGAGTAGCTGTGAGCTGGCCAGGGTGGCTCTCACTGCTGACGGTAGCGTTCTGAGAAAGAGGTGGGCGAAGATAAAGCTGTCATCATCCTCGCCTCTCAGGCTCATCATCTTCGCCATCAGATCTGCCGGCCTGTCTGCTTCCCCTTCTGTCAGCGCCAGGAGCTTCTCTGCTCACTCTCCCAGCGAGGGAGTGAAGGCTCGAATGAGGACGGCTTTCAGTGCGCCATACTTGTCGTCTTGGGGCGGGTGGTTGGTCAGGCTCTCCACCCGCTGCACTGTGAGGCTGTCCAGCTTCGCAACGACATGGTAGAACCTCGTTGCGTCCGCTGAGATTCCCCGAAGGTGGAACTGCACCTCCACAGTGGTAAACCAGGAGCGCGGGTTATGTTGCCAGAAATCGGGCAGCTGTAGTGTGGTAGCTGCGTTAACCCGGTTGGCCCCTGAAGAGTCCGGCGCGGAAAGCTCGCCGCCACAGACCATGGTTTGCCGTAGGTCACCAGTGTAGAGGATGACTTTCACAAACGAGACTGAGTTTATTTCTCAGGAAAGGTTTATTGTGAGTCTACATCCTCTATCAAGCAAAGTATCTCAGCAAAGAGGCAGAACAATCATTCTTCACAGCTCTTATACTCTCCAGAGACACAAAACCCCCAACATCAAATATCACATCCCCAACCCACAGTCCTTCAGTAAACATATAGCCTCCGAGGCTCCTTGGCGTCTCCATTGTCTCTCAACTCTTCAGCCTCGGGGGCTCCTGCTGGGACATTCTCTCTGACTTCCTGTCTCTCAAGAAACCACTTCACACCTCCCGAGGTCTCTGCCGGGTCAGGTCCTCTTGGCAGTTTAGACGTGAAGCCTCCAGAGTATGCAACGTCATGCCTACTAAGTATATGTGAGGAGTAATCCATCATAGTACTGAAACAGCCTTAGTGAAGGTCACTAACGACCTCCTCATTGCATCTGATAATGGACTAGTTTCTGTACTTGTCCTTTTAGACCTTAGTGCAGCTTTTGATACTATCGATCATAATATTCTACTTGATAGATTAGAACACTATGTTGGACTTAATGGAACTTCGTTGCAGTGGTTTAGATCTTATTTATCTGATAGGTTCCAGTTTGTTCATGTAAATGAGTTTTCTTTCAACTCAAAGCTTAGTCATGGAGTTCCACAGGGATCTGTGCTAGGCCCTACTCTTTTTAGTTTATATATGCTTCCGTTAGGCAACATTATTAGAAAGCACTGTATACATTTTCATTGTTATGCAGATGACACACAATTATACCTGTCAATGAAGCCAGATGATAGTAATCAATTAGCCAAGTTAGAAGCCTGTCTTAAGGAAATCAAAGCTTGGATGACTTGTAATTTCCTGCTATTAAATTCAGATAAGACTGAAGTCATTTTTGTTGGTCCAAAAAAACCTTAGAAATTCCTTTCCAAATCAAACTTTCAGTTTGGATGCAGTTACTCTTTCTCTTAATAGCTCTGTGAGGAACCTTGGAGTTATTTTTGATCAGGATTTGTCCTTCAATTCACATATTAAATTTGTTTCTAAGACTGCCTTCTATCATTTGCGTAATATTGCCAAGATTAGGAGCATCTTGTCTCAGAGTGATGCTGAGAAGCTGATCCACGCTTTTGTTAGCTCGAGATTAGATTATTGTAATTCTTTATTATCAGGCTGTCCTAAAACATCTTTAAAAAGTCTTCAGCTGATCCAAAATGCTGCAGCAAGAGTTTTAACAGGTACTAGAAAGAGAGATCATATCTCTCTGGTTCTGGCCTCCCTTCATTGGCTTCCCATAGAATTTAGAATTAAGTTTAAAATCCTTCTTCTTACTTACAAAGCTCTAAACAATCAGGCTCCTTTTTATTTAAAAGATCTGATACTACCATATTATCCTAACAGAGCACTACGCTCCCAAAATGCAGGATTACTTGTAATACCTAGAATCTCCAAAAGTACAATGGGAGGCAGAGCCTTCAGTTATCAAGCTCCTTGTCACCATGGGTTGAGATGCCGTCTCGGCACTCAGCCCATGTTTTCCCTCATCCCTGCTTCCCATTGAGCAGCGTCTCAGCTGGCCCCCAGCTGGCAGCATTATGGACGGCTGGGGCCAATTAGTCTTCATCAGCTGGGGCGCTGCCAATGAGGATAAATAGGAGCAGCCTCGATGACTCGGGGCTGCGACATGAACACATTGCTAAGCTGAAGCCCCTTCGTCTGGTGTCAGCTTATACTCCTCTTGCAGCATTCCTGTGTTTGTATCCCGCTGTGAGTATGTACGTCTTGTTACCCCCACGTCCGGTACGAGCTGCTTACCTTTGCGCTGTGCAACCTGTGAGTGTACCTCTGCATGAGTATCTGTGCTCTCCTCATCCCTTCCCCTTTACCCTGAATAAAATATCACGACTCACTGGCTTGCCCCTGGCTCTGATTGCCCGGCTCCCTAGAGCCGGATATGACAGTATGTCGCAGCCAGAAGAGTTGCCGGCGGCTGTGAGTCGCTGTGGAAATGTACCTTTCTGTCCGGGTGTCAGCGCTGCTAGCATGCCGTTTCCCAGGAGTCACTTCCGGCGCCAGGGCGACGAGCTGAGGTCCATCTTGGAGGCTGTCGACGGGACGCTCTTCACCCTGCACAACGCCTCCAACGCGAGACGCTGGCATCCGGGCCGTGCTGAGGAACTCCTGGACTGTCACCCTCACTCTCTGTACCATCTGGAGGACAGTGCCAGGATAGACACTGCAGGTACACAGCGAGAGAAGCTCCACGGGGTGGATGGAAATCCCGGCAGGGAGTCGAAGTGGGCGACGTCTTTCCCCGCTTCGGAGTCCCGTTCCTGCTGCTATTCCAGTCCGGGAGTTCGCGCCAACCAGAGGACTTCCCCCGACCTGCGCCACGTCACTCGGGATTCCCTTCAAGGAGCCGCAGCTGACAGCAGTTATGTCCGGGGTCGAGTGGCTGTCGCGAGCTCTACTGTGTTTCCTGTCACCACCTTCAGGCATGTGGCGGCGGCAGGGAGATTGATGGTGTGGACTTCAGGGCTACGAAGCTTTCCCGTGCTCGGCGCCTTCCTCGCCTCGTTCTCTGATCTGGAGCGGCGAATCCTGGGTTTCCCCCTCGCTTCGTTCCCTGGGAATAGCCGCCATCACATCGCCGAGTCACCTCTGCACGAACCTCGTCCGGATCCAGTTCTGGGCTATCGTCAGGACCGTTCCTCCCACGCAGCTGTCATCCCTTCGCCTCGTCAGTGTGGAGACTCTACAGCCTCGTCCCTTGAGCCTCGTTCCCCCGCTGTCATTCCTGGACATTCGGGCTGGCTCACCCCGGCTGTTTTCCCCTCCTCCTCGACGCGCTTCCTGACTGCTGTGTGCGCCTGGAATCCCGGCCTGGTGAGCTCTCTGCTGGAGACAACGCGAGCGATCCTCAGACTAACTCCCGGGGGGTCCTCCGTTATCGCCGGGCGGGGAGAGGAAGAAGCAGAATCCACTACAGCAGGCGATACTCAACCTCCAGGGGGCAGGCAAGTCATTGTTTTTTCACACCTGCTTAATGATTTGCTCTGTCACATCCCTGGAGGAGAAGTTCAGGGTTCGCAGCTCCCTGAACTCTCCCCACCTGCTGTAACCTGTATTCCTAATCCCGCATCCTCTGTGTCTCTCTCCGCCGAGCGGTCCCCGGCTCCGGGTCAACGTGGTGGGATATGGAGAGGGCCTGTGGTTCCGCAGCTACATTGCGGACGGAGGAGGGGGACTGACTGCTGCGTGGAGTCTACGCCGACGACTGAGCGTCCCCGGGTCTCCACGGAGGAGCGGTTTGGTCCGGCGGGACGAGATTCTTCTGGCTTCACGCCGAGTGGATCGTCGGCGGGGTTACCTGAGCTGGAGGGATCTCAAGCTGCGCTGACCATCGTGCTGGCTGCGGGGCCCGACGCGGCTAGATGGGAGCCTGACAACGACCTCCTGACGACGGATCCTGGATCTTCGCAGTCCTGGACGGCGTCAGAACCCGAGATCAGGCGAGTGCTCTCCTTTCTTTTCTCTCTTTTTATCCCCGAGCACTTCAGCCTATCTCCAGGGGAGATGAGCCGGGTGCAGCCGTCCGCTGCGTCTGAGCTCGTCTCGCCGGGTTCTGGCGCTGCCGGTGATCCTGATCCCGGTTCTGTTTTCTCTTCTGAGCCTTCTTCCAGGGTCACCGGCAAGGAGTTGCTGTTCCTCGTGGTGCTGGAGGGTCCGGGTTCAACGTTGGAGGTCGGTTCTGGTGCAGTATTCAACGTGGGTTCGCCTGAGACCCAGTCGGGGTCCAACGTGGGTTCGCCTGAGGCCCGATCGGGGTCCGACGTGGGTGCTGCCCCAGTATTGTCCAGGTCCGGTGAGGAGGTGGCCGTTTTCCTGCGGCCTGACGCCCGCCGCCCTCGTCATCGGCTCTCCCCTGAGCCTCTTCCACCGGGATCCGCTCTGACCCTTCGCCCATCTCAACGGTCCTGGTGGTTGAGTGATGCGGGTCGACGACCCGACCCACAGAACTTTCGGTTCGGTGATCTGGTTCCCCCCACTGGTCTGTGTTTCCCTCTGGGCAGCCTGGTTCGGCTGCCGGTGGACTGGATTCCTGGGATCTGGGTCCAGAGTTCGCCGTCCGAACACTTCTCTTCCCCTGATTCGCCAGCTGGACAATGGGCGGGGAGATCTCCGGAGCCATCTCGGCCATTTTTGGACTCTGCCTGCCGTACACCTCGGGTGTCACTTTTTCTTTTGTTATTAAGGTCACTCGGGTGTAATGTTTTGTCCTGTTGGTGGATTCGTTTTTATAGTGCTGTGCTTTCCATCGCTCATGCTCAGCATTTTACTTTTTGTGCCATGTTTTTAGCCTCGTTTTTTGTATTGTAGAGTTATGTTTTGTTTTCCGTAACACCATGCTCTGCAGTTATCCATTTATTCCAGTCACTTTCATTTCTTTAGGTGACTGTGGGTATTTATATATTCGTGTGTGTGGGTTTTTCTTTGCCTGCACTCAGTATTTCTTTTTTGTCCTGTTGGTTCATTATAGAGTCATGTGCCTTGTTTTCCGTAACACCATGCTCTATAATTGTCATTTGTTCCAGTCACCCTCACTTTTCTTGGTGACTGTGTGTGTATGTACTTAAATTAGCGCTGTGTATAGGTTCCCCTTTATTTAACCGTACTCAGCATTTTTTGCCCTGTACCTTTTTGGTGGTTCTTTTTTCCTTGTTCTGGGTCACGCATGGTTGGTACTCTCTGGGTAGTATGTAACCGGCGTGCTGACCCAGTTCTTCTCCCCATCTGTACCTGGGTTAATTATTCTGTTTTGTCAGTATTGTATTTGGGTTTTTCTTTCCCGCTACCCTACATTGCCCCATTGGTGTTGTCCTTCCCTTGGCTTCTTCCCCTCCGGTCCGCCTCCCTTCCTCCCACCCTAGGTGGGGGGGGGGGGGGCTGGGATGTTCCTGGTCGTTCAGGAGCCCGACCTTGAGGGGGGGGGGGCTCTGTCACCATGGGTTGAGATGCCGTCTCGGCACTCAGCCCATGTTTTCCCTCATCCCTGCTTCCCATTGAGCAGCGTCTCAGCTGGCCCCCAGCTGGCAGCATTATGGACGGCTGGGGCCAATTAATCTTCATCAGCTGGGGCGCTGCCAATGAGGATAAATAGGAGCAGCCTCGATGACTCGGGGCTGCGACATAAACACATTGCTAAGCTGAAGCCCCTTCGTCTGGTGTCAGCTTATACTCCTCTTGCAGCATTCCTGTGTTTGTATCCCGCTGTGAGTATGTACGTCTTGTTACCCCCACGTCCGGTACGAGCTGCTTACCTTTGCGCTGTGCAACCTGTGAGTGTACCTCTGCATGAGTATCTGTGCTCTCCTCATCCCTTCCCCTTTACCCTGAATAAAATATCACGACTCACTGGCTTGCCCCTGGCTCTGATTGCCCGGCTCCCTAGAGCCGGATATGACACTCCTCTCCTGTGGAATCAGCTGCCAATCTGGATTCGGGAGTCAGACTCGATCTCTGTTTTTAAGAATAGGGCTAAAACCTACCTTTTTGATATAGCCTACAATTAGGGAGGGATCATGTGTCTCTGAACCCTCCCTTAGTTATGCTGCTAATAGGTTTAGTCAGCCGGGGGACCTCCAGTAATGCACTGGGCCTCACTCCTTTCCTCACTCTCTATGAAATATTTTTTTTTTGCTGGTCATTAACATTTGTTTGTTCTCTCCCATAGATTGAGTCCTCATCGTGCTGTTTGCTCTCTACATGTCTGTTCTTTTCTTCTTCTCTATCCCCTCACCCCCCAGCCAGTCGCAGCAGATGACTACCCCTCCCTGAGCCTGGTTCTGCTGGAGGTTTCTTCCTGTTAAAAGGGAGTTTTTCCTCTCCACCGTCGCCAAGTGCTTGCTCACAGCGGATCGCCTGATTGCTGGGGTCTTTCTGCAACTGTGGGGGTCCCCCCCTACAGTTGATAGTGCTATTAGATGACTGTTGTTGTGAAATGGTGCTATATAAATAAAGTTGAATTGAATTGAATTGAATGTGAGGGAAAATGCATACCATACATGCATACCATATATGCACCCTAAATGCGCGCCATACCCCTTTAATTCCGGGTATAGTTTTTAGTAGCGCTACTTCCCCAACGGAAGGTTTGACCTTCCGTTGGTTTGACCAGATCAAACCACGTCTAGCTTAATCTGAAGTCACCACGCTTGGGTAATTACAGAACTGGCCGTTTTATTACTCCTTTCGGGATAATCGCCGGAAGGTTAAACTGGCGAGAGACAGGACGATTTTCTTTGCATTTCTGTCACTCTAGGCCTTTATTTTCTTAATCCAGCATATAATACTGCTTAAAACTTCTTTTGCATGCATCAACTCAGCTGTTGACCTTAGACAGTGGGTGAACTCAGCTCACCCCCCTTTTGCCACTATCAGCAGCCAGACTCCTCGGCGGGAGGCTAAGTAAACAAACACAACAGACACAGGCAGGGGGAGATGCAGGCCTCAGCCTCTCTCTCCCAAACACACAGGCTCACCGAATAAAGTGGATCAATATTTGCAGAAAAAAACAGCTTATGTCTCAATGATTTTTCCTTTTGCATATACGTTTCCCAATTACACAGACCTCTCACGGTGGCGTCAATATATATCTGTAGCATAAGTTTGTATAATAAAATATTTGTCATAAGGTACAGGAATTATTTTATTTAATAGTGGGTGTGAAAGGGGGCAGAGTTAAACCGTCACTTCTACACCCGCTAAATTAAATAAAAGCACTCATAAAAGAGGGCACCAGTCCTAATGGACAATAATATTAACTTTAATTTTAATTAATTTTGTACCTTCAATTACTTAATGAATCAGTTTCAAAGTTTCAGTGAGTTCTTGTCCTGCCGTGATTAGGAAACAGATATATGCGAAAGGAAAACACTTCAACTTCTCTCATTCACGCTTTTATTAAACTCATTCAGGTTACATGGCATGGCATTCAAATGATGGATAAACAGATTTAAATGATAACAGCGTAAGATATCCACTGTTATTGGATTCCTGAACATAAAATCCAGCGTTACACCTCTGTAGAACCAAGGAGGAACCAGACTTATGTTTCAACGGTAAATGAGGCTGAAATGTTTTAACAAAACAATGCAATTTTATGGGGAAAATGCATAAGCTAATTATCTAAAAATGACTTCTGAATTAATCTACAAAATTTAAGGGCAGTTACTTAAAAATGACTAAGAGTTTTCCTTCAGTTTATAGCTTTATCCTGTGGCTGAGAGACTAATTGAGCCCTGAAATACGGGCCATATTCAATTGTAATTTAATTGTTTGGACATCACGTTTTAACCCAGGAGATAAGAAAAGTAGGAGTTTCACTCACACAACAGCTGTAGGTCCACGTTTCAGCGGGTTGGTACCGCTGGGTTTTGAAGTTAGGACGTCGGAGGAATCGGCTGCTGTTATAATTCCTCACAGCCTGGAAGTGATAACTCCGCTGGGGGCCCTTCAAGACAGTGGCAGCCGTGGATGGTTTGTCTCAGGGCGGCGTGAAAATCCTTGGAACGAGTCCAGCCGAATCGGTAAAGTCTCTAGGAGTGGGATAGACCCAAAAAACTGAAGGAACCACTTCTCAGTCAGGCGGGTATGAGGCCAGAAAGAGAGTCCAAAAATAGTCTCTGTTTACTTTAAATTAGGAAAATTAAAGATCCACTTTAACGGCGTGAAAAGTCATAAAAAAATGAGAAAAACATTTACTAGGATAAGAATGGCTTCTGAGGTGAAGGAAAAAGTTTGAGAATTTGATTCTCTGAAAAAGCGAGCTCTAAAGAAAAGGTGTTTTCTCCTCAGTAACCAGAAAAATCTAACGCAGGACTTGACAAACTTCACACAGAACAATTTAGATAAAATAAAACTACACAGGACCTTGAAACGGTGGAATAAAATCTTCCTCTGAGATCTAGATTACTATCCTGCTTCTTTAATCTTTAATCTTTAATCTTAACTTAGTTCCTAATCTTTCTCAAATTCTCTTTCTTTCTTCTTTTCTGTGTTTCTAATTCTTAATCCTGTTTTTTCTGAATCTTTCTCTCTCTCTCTCTCTTCTTTTACTTCTAATCTTCTTACTTTTCTTTCATCTTTGATCTTCTCTTGTTCTCTCTCACATAGCTGCAACTTAACTTTTCTTAACTTACATGCAGGGCAGCTTCCACTTCTTTTTAAAGTTACCCCGCCTAGTCATAAACTTGTGATGTCGATCGCAAAACTGACCAATCGACTTTATCAAAAGCAGTTTGAAATGGCTGCTATCCAATGTGAGAACATTTCTTTGTTTGAGAGCAGCCAATCAACCGAAGACACCATCCCATGAAATTGCAGAGAAAAATCAACACTCAGTCAGTTCTTATGAAATTAGGTGCTCAATATAAAATCTAACTAAATTAAATGACTTGGCTAATATTTGGTGATCATGCATTTCTACCATTACTCCAATATTACATTTGTTTGAATAACACTCATGAATATAACATTTCTTATACATAATTATAATACATGCATTCATATTTAGATCAAAGCTTAATGTAGTACAGCAAACCATGGTTGGTGATAAAAGGGATGATTCTCAGTGTCCTTAGGATCCAGGGGAGAAGAGGATAAGCTGAAAGAAACTTAATGTTTAGAACAAATTAAAAAGTCATCCTACATACTGAAACACATTTTGTAGGTATCTGCTCGGAGGTACTGTTGAGCTGTAGATGATTTCTTTTAGGTCCATGGTATCTGGAAGGGATAATCTGGAAAACATCGGAAGGTTATAAAACTGTCTGATTAAGCCGTTTATAACCCTTTTAAGAGCATTGGTTTCCTGTAAAGGGTGTTGCAGGCCAAGCCTGTTTTCCTTTAACCTGGACAGGTTGCGGATTGTATGTGTGTGTGTGTGCGTATGTGTGGAGGAGAAGTGACGTAAGGGGGCCCATGGCGGCGTTGTTGTGGCTGAGACGGGAGTTGTGATGGAGGTGTAACGAGCTGTACGTAGTGATATGAAGACTGTAAGAAAGCCAGTGTGCTCCGGAGGAGCAGTATGTGTGGACAGTTGCTGCAGTTTTAAATAAAGTGCCTCGTTCTTCCTACTTGAAAAGTCTGTTGGATTGTGTATTGGCTGTTACCACCAACGAGCCGCGCTAGCATAAACTGGGCTAGCGCTACCCGGGGCTGCCCAACTACGGTTCGGCGGCCGGCAGAATAGCGGGTCGGTAACACTGGGGGCTCGTCCGGGATAAAAGACTTTTTAAGTGGGAGACACAACAGGCACGTTTAATGCTGCGACGAAATTGTAAATCTGCAGCGGTGGAGCCGGAAATAATGGCGGCGTGTGGCTGCCGCGGCGCCAGTGCGGGCCAGAGGTATGCTGATGTGACAACCTCAAATGTGAGTAAAAACCCTTTTGTGAATGAGGTAATAGAGGATTTTGGAGTTACCACAGACTGTTTTGAACAACAGGACGGCATGTGCGCGTATGACGGATGTAGCACAAATCCCTTTGTCACTAGCATGGAGCTAACATTAGCTGCACACGAAATGGCGGCTGGTAATACGCTGTTTCAACCAAATGTGGCACGGCCGCCTGCTCTACCACCCTCGCTGTCCACCAACCCTTTTATTTCATCTCCCGCTCAGCATGCAGCGGTATGTGGTGAGTTTGTGACCTCATCTAACCTGAACTATGATACCACCAGAAGCACAGCTGTCTATAGTGGCTCATTACAACCACATAATAACAGAAATGATATGGGCCCAGCCACTGTTTTCACCGCTGGTGATGGGCTGGTTAACTCAACCACTCCCATGAACATGAACTATAACAGCTGCGAGACTAGCACCCCAGCTGCCCTGATCCAGACACCACTCCAACCATGCACAGTGTCACCATTTATCCCACACAGACCCCAGCATGTGGGACGGAGTCCGGAAATGCAGGCCCTGGGCTGCGACTGCATCACCCCGAGCCCTATGTCACCACCATGGAATACAAAAACTCAACCGTGTGGCTGCCACCAGTATAACCAGAGGAAGGCTGGCTGTACACCACGTAGCTGCTCATCACATCTAGTACACTACGACGGTGCTGCAGATGACAGTGACGATGAACCTCGTGGACGACAGGAGAGGATTCCTACACTGCAGCCAGGTCAGTTTGACGGATCTGGTGCATGGAAGGATTTCCTTTATCATTTTGAAAACTGTGCACAAGCTAACTGCTGGTCAGAGAGAACAATGGCGGGGCAGCTCAGGTTCAGTTTTACTGGAGCAGCGGGGGTAATCGTCCATAAGAATCCAAGATCTGGCAGGTGGAGCTATCAGCAGATCGTGGATGAGATAGAGGCTGCCTATGGGCCATGCTCCGAGCACGCAGCAGCTGTGGGGATTGAACTGCGACAAAGAGTCAGGCGGCCCGGTGAAACCTTGCATTCTCTGAGGGACGACATCTATGAGAAGGTTTCTATCGTGTATGCCGACCGTACAGAGCGAGAGCAAGATGCTATCAGAGTAGAGACTTTTACTAACGCCCTAGCTGATGCAGAGGTGGTGCAAAGGCTCTTAGAGGAGAAACCACGCACACTGGCCAGCGCCTACAACATCGCTCACAGGTATGAGACAACAAAAAGGGCTGCAAAGACTGTTACACGACTGATGCAGGCAGGTGTGCTCAGTGCAGGGGAGAGGAGAGCTAGAGCAGCCACAGTGTGGGACAGCACCGGGTTGGAACCAACAGGAGTAGCTGTGAGGCCTGTCAGTGCACCAGAGGGAGAGCCGAAGCTCCATCAGCGTTGGCAGCCCAAGGGAGATAATGGACTGGGGAAGAGGAGCTTCAGGGAGCTGGTCTGCCACAATTGCTCGGGCGTTGGGCATATTCAGCGGAACTGCCCCTCCCCCCGTTCTCTGAAGCCACGTGCCACAAGTGCGGCGCAGACAGCAACAACGGGCCCTGGCACAGTGGTCATCTGCACTAAGGGTCAGGAGGACAAGTCGTGTGTACAGGTGACAATGCACGGCCTGGAGATTCGTGCTCTGTTGGACTCTGGTGCCCGCCGGAGTGTACTACCCCTCCACCACTATAATGCTATTCCTGCCTAAGCCAGACCCCCCATACAGCCATCTATTGCCAGAACACTGCAGGGCGTCGGACCAGATAGTTTACCAGTTTTAGGGGAGGTTGACGTCCCACTGCACATTGGGAGCCGTGTCTGCAGTGTGAACTTTGTTGTGGCAGACATCACTGAGAACACAGAGGTCATCTTGGGACACCCTTTTCTGCTCCAAGCACGAGCTTGTTTGGACTACGGCCGGGGAGAGATAACCCTCTTTGGCGAAAAGGTGCCCCGCTGCAATACAGACTCAGGGCCGGAGGTGCGCCTTGTCAGGGTGGCTCGTCGCACCGTGCTGAGGCCAGGCTGCAAGTACATAGTGCCTGGCACTGTACGCCACCAACCTGCTGTTGATGGAGATCTGCTGTTAAGCCCCACCAAATGCTTCGTCGAGAGACACCGAGTCCTAGTGGCGCGGGTTGTTGTGCGAACACCACAGTCCACCGATATCCCCATCAGAGTTTTTAACCCTGGTGCAGCTCCTGTCACCTTGAAGAAGGGAGCGGTGGCGGGAGTGCTCCAGTCAGCCGTAGTGCTGGGAGAGGCGGAGCTTCAGTCTCGTGATGTCTCGACTGTCCCAGAGCGTGTTGACCAGGCCACTACTCCTGTGCCCCCCCACCTGCAGGCCTTGTATGCAGAGAGCTGCACCAACCTACCAAAGCACAACCAGAGTAGGCTGGCTGGCCTATTGCAGTCCTACAGTGATGTGTTCTCCATGGGGCCCACCGACCTTGGCCGCACCAGCCTTGTGCAACATGACATTCTAACTACTCCTGGGCCGCCTGTTAAACAGCCACCCCGCAGAATGGCTAAGGATAAGCAAATTGCAGCTGACCAGCAGGTGCAGCAGAGCCTGGAGATGGGCATAGCTCAGCCCAGTAACAGCAGTTGGGCTGCACCGATTGTGATGGTGAGAAAGAAGGACCAGAGCCCGCGCCTTTGTGTGGATTATCGCCCCTTAAATGAACGAACTATTAAAGATGCCTATCCCCTGCCCCGTATTCAGGATACTTTGGACACTCTGTCTTCTGCCACGTGCTTTAGCACACTGGATTTGACATCTGGCTACTGGCAGGTGGAAATGACCCCAAGAGCCCGCAAGGCTGCTGCTTTCTGCACCCGGAAGGGGCTTTTTGAGTGGAGCGTGATGCCTTTCGGACTCTGCAACGCACCTGCAACGTTCCAGCGGCTCATGGACCGTGTTCTAGTCGGTCTGCAGTGGGAGACATGCTTAGTGTATCTCGACGACATCATAGTCCTGGGGCGGGACACCACACAAATGTTGGAGCGGCTTGGCCAAGTGTTCACTAGGCTGCGTGAAGCCAACCTCAAACTGAAACCATCCAAGTGCTGTTTGTTCCGGGAGCAGGTCAGAATCAGAATCAGAATCAGGTTTATTGCCATTGTTCATGTAGTACACAAACTAGGAATTTGTCTCGGTGCAATGCTGCAACATTAAACATGATAAGATAAAAGAAATAAACTATACATGCAATAAAGTGTAGAATAAGAGTAAGTGATACTGGTCAGCAGTTAAAATATATTAGCGAGCAGCAGATACTGTGGAGAACTATATAGTGCAGTCGGTAATGCAGGAAGAAAACAGTGATGATTGACATGAGTCTGGTTGAGCTGCTGTACATAGTGCACGAGAGTCAATAAGTCACTTAGTGTTCAGCAGTCTGATGGCAGAGGGGAAGAAGCTGTTCATGTGACGGGAGGTTTTAGTCTGGATGGACCGAAGTCTTCTACCAGAGGGGAGGGGGGCAAACAGTACGTGACCAGGGTGTGAGGGATCGGCTATGATCCGGCCAGCACGCCTCCGGGTCCTGGAGATGTACAGATCCTGGAGAGATGGGAGCTTGCAGCCGATCACCTTCTCAGCAGTGCGCACGACGCGCTGCAGCCTTAGTCTGTCCCTGGCAGTGGCTCCTGCGTACCACACGGTTATGGAGGTGGTGAGGATGGACTCGATGATGGCTGTGTAGAACTGCACTAACATCTTGGTGGGTAGCTTGAGCTTCCTCAGCTGCCACAGGAAGAACATCCTCTGCTGGGCCTTTTTGATGAGTGAGCTGATGGTCGGCTCCCATTTGAGGTCCCTGGTGATGGTAGTGCCTAGGAAGCGGAAGGAATCAGCAGTGGTGATGGGAGAGCCTGAGAGGGTGAGGAGGGGCAGAGGGGTAGTGACTTTCCTGAAGTCTACAATCATCTCCACTGTCTTCAGAGCGTTCAGCTGCAGGTTGTTATTGTTGCACCAGGACGCCAGCTGGGCCACCTCTCTCCTGTAGGCGGACTCGTCGCCGTTGGAGATGAGCCCGATGAGGGTGGTGTCGTCCGCAAACTTGATCAACTTGACAGACTGGTGGCTGGAGGTGCAGGAGTTGGTGTAAAGGGAGAAGAGTAGGGGGGAAAGTACACAGCCCTGGGGTGATCCGGTGCTGATGCTAGTAGAGTCTGAGACAGTCTTTCCCAGCCGCACATGCTGCCTCCGGTCCGTCAGGAAGTCGGTGATCCACCTGCAGAGGGAGTCAGGCACGTTGAGCAGGGACAGCTTGTCCCGGAGCAGAGCGGGGCGGATGGTGTTGAATGCGGAGCTGAAGTCCACAAACAGGATCCTGGCGTAGGTTCCCGGGGAGTCCAGGTGCTGCAGGATGGAGTAGAGGGCCAGGTTGACTGCGTCGTCTACAGACCTGTTGGCTCGGTAGGCAAACTGCAGCGGGTCCAGGAGAGGGGTGGTGATGGACTTGAGGTGGGGCAGGACCAGGCGCTCAAAGGACTTCATGACTACAGAGGTGAGCGCTACAGGTCTGTAGTCATTAAGTCCAGTGATCCGTGGCTTCTTGGGGACAGGGATGATGGTGGAGGATTTGAGGCAGGACGGCACGTGGCATAACTTAAGGGAGGTGTTAAAAATGTCTGTGAAGACAGGAGCCAGCTGTTTCGCACAGTGTCTCAGGGTGGAGGGAGACACGCCGTCCGGGCCGGGGGCCTTGCGCGGGTTCAGTCTGGAGAACTGTTTGAGCACGTCCTGCTCACTGATGATAAGGGCAGGGGGGGAGGAGGGGGGGTGCCTTTAATGAAGTAGGGATTGTGGAGGCTGTGGAGCTGGAGGGAGGGGGGGAGTTGGACACAGATGACGAGGTGTCAAAACGGGCATAGTGTTGGGACAATCTTTGACAAAGGGCTTTGTCATCCTGACCTTTAGGAGCCTGAGGCCGATAGTTGGTGATTTGCCTCAGTCCTCTCCACACGGAAGCCGAATCATTAGCAGTGAACTGCTGCTGGAGTCTCTCTGAATACACAGATTTAGCCCTCTTCAGCTCTCTGTTAAACCGGTATTTAACCTCCCTGTAGCAGTCCCTGTCTCCACTTTTCAGCGCTGCTTCCTTCTCCTTCCTGATCTGTCTGACCTTAGCTGTGAACCAGGGTTTGTCATTAGAGTAACTCACTCTGGTGCGTGATGGAAGAATGTTGGGGTGTGAGGTGGTGACTCTAAGCTCTCTCCCCGCGGATGCGGCGGGCCAGCTGGATGTCTTTGGGCATGATGGTGACCCTCTTGGCGTGGATGGCGCACAGGTTGGTGTCCTCGAAGAGACCCACCAGGTAGGCCTCGCTGGACTCCTGCAGAGCCATGACGGCGGAGCTCTGGAAGCGCAGGTCGGTCTTGAAGTCCTGGGCGATCTCCCGGACCAGGCGCTGGAAGGGCAGCTTGCGGATCAGCAGCTCGGTAGACTTCTGGTAGCGGCGGATCTCCCTCAAAGCCACGGTACCGGGCCTGTAGCGGTGGGGCTTCTTCACTCCGCCGGTGGCCGGGGCGCTCTTACGTGCAGCCTTGGTGGCCAGCTGCTTCCTGGGGGCTTTTCCTCCGGTGGATTTACGGGCGGTCTGCTTAGTTCTTGCCATCTTCTCAGTTTAACGCAGCAAAAGAATAACTCCCAGGTCCCCTACCTGGGGCATATTGTCTCAGCCAAAGGTGTTGCTACCGACCCTGAGAAAATAAAAAAGGTGGTGGAATGGCCCATCCCCCGCAATGTCTCAGAGGTGCGCCAGTTTGTGGGCTTGGCGTCATATTATCGGCGGTTTGTTGAAGATTTCGCCTCAATCGCCAAACCGCTTCATGAACTCACAAAGAAGTATGCACGTTTTAATTGGACAGCTGACTGCCAGGTGGCATTTGAGGAACTGAAAGTCCGGTTGACGTCAGCACCTGTGCTCGCCTACCCTCTTGATGATGGTGACCTCTTCCTGGACACAGATGCTAGTGACTGGGGAATTGGAGCGGTCCTCTCCCAAATGCAAGGAGGTGAGGAGAGAGTGCTGGCATACGGGAGCAGGAGACTTTCCTCCACGGAGCAAAACTACTGTACCACTAGGCGAGAACTCCTAGCAGTGGTGGAGTTCACCTCCCATTTTAGACAATACCTGCTCGGGAGGTCCTTCGTTGTCCGAACCAACCACAGCAGCCTGCGCTGGCTAACCAAGCTGAGACAGCCAGAGGGACAACTTGCTCGCTAGTTGGAGAAACTAGCCGAATATGACTTCCAGGTGATCCACCGGGGGGGGGGAAAGTTCCACCAAAACGCCGACGCTTTGTCCAGGAGGCCGTGTAGAAGCTCCTGTCCCTGCACCATACCCGAGCCGGACTCTAGCGGCAGCCTGCGTCAAAGTAAGGGGGTGCAGTGCAGCCTTGCCAACAGTTTCCTGGAAGATGCTCCACTAGCAGCATCCCCTGAGCAAGCTCTAGTGGGGGTAGTCAGTGTTACCAACAATAGCGGTGACCGTCCTCTATCTCATCCAGATATCACCAGGGTGAGCGAGCCATCTCAGACTGAACTGTTCAGAGGTTGGACCCAGGAGCAGTTAAAAGGAGCACAAATGACTGACATGGACATAGCACCTTTGTGCATGTGGTTTGAGAAGGGGGAGGGACGGCCTGCGTGGGCTCATGCCTCATGCATCATGCAGTCCCGCCACCAAAGCCTACTGGGCACAGTGGAAGCGACTCTATCAGAGGGATGGGGTTGTACTTAGAAAGTTTTACTGCACAGAGGGAAAGGTGTTTTACCCCCAGATTCTCCTGCCGAGCTCATACCGCACATCTGTAATGGCACAGATGCATGAGGGGCCGGTGGGGGGCCATTTTGGTGCAGAGAAGACCCTTTCTCGCCTTAAGACCCGGTACTTTTGGTACGATATGAAAACTGATGTCACTCTTTGGTGCCGCACCTGCACCAGCTGTGCAGCCAAGGCTCACCCCAAGAAAACTCCACAGGCGGCCATGGGCTCTGTAAAAGTAGGCAGCCCCATGGAACGGATTGCTGTTGATCTCATGGGTCCGTTAAACGAGACTGAGCGGCACAATCGCTATATAGTGGTTGTTCAGGACTATTTTAGCAAGTGGGTTGAAGCTTATCCAGTTCCTGATGAGCAAGCGACGACAGTAGCTGAGAAGATTGCCTCGGAGTGGGTGTGTAGACACGGAGCGCCCCACTCCCCCCACAGTGATCAGGGTACAAACTTTGAGTCAGCTGTGTTTCAGGGAATGTGTGCCCTACTGGGAATTGAAACGACCCGTACCACCCCATTTCACCCCCAGTCTGACGGCCAGGTGGAGCGGTTTAATGCCACCCTGCAAAAGATCCTGGCTACAACTGCTGAGAGATGTCACTGGGATTGGGATGTGATGATTCCTTATGCACTGATGGCTTATAGGGCAACTAAGCACAGTTCCACAGGGTTGTCACCCAACATGATGCTTTATGGTCGGGAGGTCACGGAACCAGTTGACTTGGTGGCTGGTATGCCCCCCGACTACACCCAAAGCAGCTCACTTCCCTTATATGTGATGCAGCTCAGAGAACGACTGGAGCTTTCCCACCAGCTGGCACGGGAAACCTTAGGGAGAGCTGCTGAGCGTGCAAAACGGCAGTATGATAAAAACATTCACCAAATCCACTACAAGGTTGGAGATGCAGTATGTCACTTGGTCAAGGGCACCAAGAGGGTGAAAAACAAAATACGGAAGTTTTTGCCCTCCTACGAGGGTCCCTATATCGTCGTGGGCCAGCTGGACGACATGGTTTACCGTATCCAGAAAAGCCAAAGGGCTAAAGTCAAGGTGGTGCACCATGACAAACTCAAACCTTACTACTCCAGAACCCCTCTGGACAACAGCTGGGCGTTCCAGGGCGCCAAAGAATGGTCAGCGGTGGAGGTTCCTCTGCCGGTGTGGGACGACGGTGCAGACAACGCAGACATCGGCCCTCTGGACCTGTGGAACAACTCGCCAGAGATGGAGGCTGCTGCGGCAGGGGCCCTTCCGGACCCCCACTCTTCACAGACAATTCAACCAGACTGCGACCATCCTTCTGAGAGTTCTTCTCGCCCTCGGTTGGATGAGGCCGGAGCTAAGGATTCGAGTGAGGGACGCGACCGATGTTGTCTTCCTGTTGCCGCACCACTTCAGAGGCCACAGAGGACCCACAGAGCTCCTGACAGGTTTGGTGACTGGGTTGCACACTGAACAATAAGAATTGAATAGACTTGCCTTAGTTATTTAGTGGTGAGATCATTGTTCCAGGTAAGGGCAAGAATGCGCCCTGATCTCATCGGGAGTAATGGTAGTCTACCCGGAACTCCCTAGTTTCAGTTAAAAAAAAAAGGGGGAATTACGTTTCTAAGTGTTCACTTTGTAAGAAATAAGAGTTCTATTTTTGTAGTTGCACTCAGCAGCAGGCTGTTTGAGGGGCTGTACAGACTTTGGAGCAGACTGAAGATGCTTTAACCACTATGTGTATGTGACAGTTGGCATTTGATATCTCAGTCGTTGTGGCCGCATCTTATGATATTAGCACTTTGCATGTAGAACCCTAGGGGTAAGCTGAAGTCTTTGGTTTAAGATGCTTATAGATGTCTAAGTTTGTTTCTCCTCCTACGAACTCTTGTGCACAGAACGAAGGTTTTATCACACATATTTTGGTGTCACCGCAATGTGAATGAATGATTTTTGTGTTACATTAGTGTGAGGACATGCAGTAGGCATTAACGGACATTCTTTGGACATTTCTTTCCCTTTTGCCTTCAGTCACCTTTTACAGGTGGAGGACTCATTTGTGGACTGTTGGAGATGTTCAGTTGTATGATGTCTGTATTTCTCTCGCCATGATATGTAATGACGTGTGCTGGAGTGATGTCAAAGATTGATCATCATCCAGAGTGGGGGTAGTGTTGCAGGCCAAGCCTGTTTTCCTTTAACCTGGACAGGTTGCGGTGTGTATGTGTGTGTGTGTGCGTATGTGTGGAGGAGAAGTGACGTAAGGGGGCCCATGGCAGCGTTGTTGTGGCTGAGACGGGAGTTGTGATGGAGGTGTAACGAGCTGTACGTAGTGATATGAAGACTGTAAGAAAGCCAGTGTGCTCCGGAGGAGCAGTATGTGTGGACAGTTGCTGCAGTTTTAAATAAAGTGCCTCGTTCTTCCCACTTGAAAAGTCTGTTGGATTGTGTATTGGCTGTTACCACCAATGAGCCGCGCTAGCATAAACTGGGCTAGCGCTACCCGGGGCTGCCCAACTACAGTTCGGCGGCCGGCAGAATAGCGGGTCGGTAACAAGGGGTACGTTATCCAAATGCAGTGTTCACGTTGGAGGTCTGGTCTCCCGAATTTATGTTTCTTTGAGCCTTTAAAAGCAAATTCTGATCCTTACAATCTCTGCAAGAGGCAACTGTTTACATTGGGGTCCTGGGAAAACAAACATCTTTGGTCAGGCCTGGATGAGGCCTGGATGAGGCCTGGATGAGTCGATATGAAAGCCAGTGATATTCCTGTAGAATGCAGAAAAGTGGTATTCCTGTATAAGGAGTAAAGTGAAATTCCTGTAAAATGGAGAGAAGTGATCTTCTGTCTTGGTTTGAGGAGACGATGATGCTACAATTGTCATGCTGAAAGACCCAGCCACGTTTCATCTTCAATGCCCTTGCTGATGGAAGGAGGTTTTCACTCAAAATCTCACGATACATGGCCCCATTCATTCTTTCCTTTACACGGATCAGTCGTCCTGGTCCCTATGCAGAAAAACAGCCCCAAAGCACAATGTTTCCACCCCCATGCTTCACAGTAGGTATGGTGTTCTTTCTCCTCCAAACACGACAAGTTGAGTTTTTACCAAAAAGTTCTATTTTGGTTTCATCTGACCCTATGACATTGTCCTAATCCTCTTCTGGATCATCCAAATGCTCTCTAGCAAACTTCAGACGGGCCTGGACATGTACTGGCTTAAGCAGGGGGACACGTCTGGCACTGCAGGATTTGAGTCCCTGGCGGCGTAGTGTGTTCCTGATGTAGCCTTTGTTACTTTGCTCCCAGCTCTCTGCAGGTCATTCACTAGGTACCCCCCGTGTGGTTCTGAGATTTTTGCTCACCGTTCTCGTGATCATTTTGACCCTACAGGGTGAGATCTTGTGTGGAGCCCCAGATCGAGGGAGGTTATCAGTGGTCTTGTATGTCTTCCATTTTCTAATAATTGCCCCCACAGTTGATTTCTTCACACCAAGCTGCTTACCTATTGCAGATTCAATCTTCCCAGCCTGGTGAAGTCTACAATTTTGTTTCTGGTGTCCTTTGACAGCTCTTTGGTCTTGGCCATAGTGGAGTTTGGAGTCTGACTGTTTGAGGTTGTGGACAGGTGTCTTTTATACTGATAACGAGTTCAAACAGGTGCCATTAATACAGGTAACGAGTGGAGGACAGAGGAGCCTCTTAAAGAAGAAGTTACAGGTCTGTGAGAGCCAGAAATCTTGCTTGTTTGTAGGTGACCAAATACTTATTTTACCGAGGAATTTACCAATTAATTCATTAAAAATCCTTCAATGTGATTTCCTGGATTTTTTTTTTCTCATTTTGTCTCATATAGTTGAGGTATACCTATGATGACATCTTTTAAGTGGGAGAACTTGCACAACTGGTGGCTGACTAAATACTTTTTTGCCCCACTGTAGCTAAGACAAAATGTGACAAAAAAAACTAAGCTACAACACAACACAGACTGGATATGACAATCCTTATGTGATTTTACATGTCATCTTGTATATATGTTTGGAGTATTTCTTCCTTTAGTTTTTGTTTAAATTGTCCAAGCGTTGTACATGATTTTAATTCAGGTCCAAAATCGTTCCATAGTCTGACTCCTTGCACTGAAACACAGTTTTGCTTGGTGGTAGTTCTCACTGAAGGTTTTTGAAATATACATGTTCCTCTGAAATGATATTGTTTCTCCCTTATTTAGAACAACTTTTGGATATTTGAGGGCAGTGACAGATTCTTCACTTTAAACATTATTACTGCAGTTTTAAAGTCAACCAGATCTTTCAGCTTGAGAGCTTTTAATTTAAGAAAAAGTGGGTTTGTTGGTTCCCTGTAAGCAGCTTTGTTTATTATTCTAAAAGTTCTCTTCTGAAGCATAAAGACTGGATATAGGTTTGTTTTATATGTATTTCCCCATACTTCAGTACAATATGTCATGTATGGGAGTATTAATGAATAATACAAAGTATATAGTGTGGGTTGATTCAGCAAATATTTCACTCTGTGTAGTATTGCAATTGATTTAGATATTTTACTATTAATATAATTAATATGTGACTTCCAACACAGTTTATTATCAATTATTACTCCAAGAAATTTAGTTTCGGATACCCTTTCAATCTCTACACCATTTACAGAGTTTAGATACTAAGTTGTTGTGATGGTTGTTAAAAACTATAAATTTTGTCATACTTAAATTGAGCGTTAATTTGTTTGAATCAAACCACAGTTTAAGCTTTCCTAATTCCTTTCCGAGTGTATCCAAAAGTTGTTCCAAATTGCTTCCACTGCATAATAAATTAGTGTCATCGGCAAACAATATTAAATCTATTTTTTCCGAAACTTTACATATATCATTTATATACTGTACATATTGAATAACAATGGCCCCAAAACTGAACCCCGTGGGACTCCACAAGTAACCTTCAGTAACTGTGAGTTTTTGTTACCAATACATACATACTGATATCTATTCATTAAGTAACTACATAACCAGGACAGTGCTACATCCCTAATACCACAAGTTTGTAGTTTCTTTAATAATAAATTATGATCCACTGTATAAAATGCATTTTTAAGATCCAGGAATACCCCAACTGAATACTCTTTATTTTCAACAGCAGCTGATATTTTTTCTATAAATTCCATTAGAGCATATGCAGTTGTCCTCTTGTGTCTGAACCCATATTGCTGCTCACACAATAAATTATTCTTCATTATGAAGTTGTCAGTTCTCTCATAGAATATTTTTTCAAGTATCTTGGAAAATTGCAGCAATAGTGAAATTGGTCTATAGTTTGAGAGTTCCCCTCTGTCACCCGTCTTGTATATCAGAACTACTTTAGCTATTTTCATTGCATTGGGAAATATACCTGTTTGGAGAGACAAGTTGCAGATATACGTCAGTGGTTTCACTAAGCATTCAATAATAGTTTTGACTAAGAGCATGTCAATACCATCACAATCCGTAGATGTTTTACTTTTAAACGATTTAACAATTTCAATGACCTCTCTCTCGTCTGTGTTCTTTATGAAAATTGAGTCTTTTATAGCAGTGTTTTTGCTTATTTTATCACCTGTAGGCACCGTAATGGGTATTTCTCGAGTCAAATTAGGACCAATGTTAACAAAAAGTTATTAAATTCATCTGCAGGTGAAGCTGCATTCACACTCTGAGTCGTTTTGTTATTTTTTGAAAAATTGGTTGGGTAGCTTGTATTTCTGGTTTTATTTCCAAGAATATTGTAAAGTATTGTCCATGTATTTTTAATATAGTCTCTGTTTTTCTCCAGTTCTTTACTGTAATAGTGTGGAGATTGTGTGGAAAGGATGAGGCAGAGTTATTTCTCAGGTTCCATTTTATTCACAACACACTCTCCAACATTCAAAAGCAGAAGAAGGAAAAAACCCCAATGTCTGCCAGTCTTATACCCCTGACATCAAAGTACAAAATCCCATTGTCTTTAAATCCCAAACACAATGCATCCCCCCTGCAGTTCCTCTCGCTTCCACCCCAACCCTGGGTGGTCAGGAAATCATTCATGTCCATCTCTTTGCATATCAAAAGGCCAACTCTCTCATCCTCCTCTTATCCCTAGGAGGTCCAGACCTTTTGTTCCTCTTCAGACGTGAAGCCAAAATAAGCACACAGGAATATACATGAGAGCATATGAACAGTCATATACATGTGAGCCCGTGAAACTACATATGTGCACCACATATAACCCCCCCCCCAAAAAAAACGTCTAAGATGGAACAAACTAACACAGATTGTATGTCATAATAAAATCGCTACACACCAGTCCACATGCTGTCTTGGTCTCAACCGTCTGCCGTATCTGCTGCAGGCGGGCTTAACCTCTTCCGCGGCGTCCTCCTGCTGTGGAGCTGCTGTCTGGGGATTAAAACTGTTAGTCAATCTCTGTGGGTGTACTGGGGAATGCTCCCTAGGGGGTCTACCCCATCGCGGGGCCCTCGCCAACTGCACAGTTTTGTCAGCCATCACAAAAGCAGGTTTGAGTCTGTCTATGCCAATCATCTCCTTTCTGCCCCCCAAATCTAGCAAAAAATGCTTATCACCTGTTTCTAGCACTCTAAATGGTCCATTGTAAGGCAGTCGCAGAGCTGTGCGGTGGGCATCATGTCTGACAAAAACAAACTCAGCATTTTTTAAAGCTTTAGGCACAAAAACACGCGGAAAACTGTGTTGAACGGGGCCTGGCAGGACACTCGGACCCATGCTATTCTGCAACCGCTGAGCCGAGGAGAACTCTGGCGCTGGGTTGTCAGGGAGAAATTCTCCAGGCAGCCGAAGTGGCTGTGCGAACACTAGCTCCGCTGGGGAGGCGTCTAAATCCTCTTTAGGTGCAGAACGCAACCCCAATAGAACCCATGGTAGTTTGTCAACCCAATTTGCATCCGTAAGCGACACTCTGAGAGCCGCCTTCAGCGACCTGTGAAAACGTTCGCATAACCCGTTAGCCTGCGGGTGATACGCAATCGTGCGGTGGATCGTTGCCCCCAGGCTGCGGGCCATCACTGACCAAAGTTTGGAAACAAATTGTGGGCCTCTGTCAGACTTAATATCCGACGGAACTCCAAAACGCGCTACCCATGCAGTTAAAAAAGCGCGCGCCACCTCCTCGGCTGTGGTTGATGACAGGGGAACCACTTCTGGCCAGCGCGTGGTGCGGTCAACCATTGTCAGAAGATGTGTGCACCCTTGCGAGGGCGGTAGGGGGCCTACAAGGTCCACATGGACATGATCAAACCTTTTAGACGGAACATGAAATGGCTCCAAAGGAGCTCTCGTGTGTCTATGCACTTTGGCCCCCTGACAGGCCATGCAGGCTGCTGCCCACTCTCTAACTTGCTTGCGCAGGCCCGGCCATACAAATTTCTCCCCTACCATTTTGACCGAAGTGCGCACCCCCGGGTGCGCCAGCGAATGGATCGAGTCAAAAATACAATTTTCTGTCTAGCTGTTTTAAATAGTCCTGAATCTGTGGAAAGTTTTTGTTAAGACTTCTGCTGATGAAGTGTATTATTGATAGTTTACCATCTAGTTGCACTTGACTTTTGAATTGCTTTTCAGTGTAATATTCACGATGATAGGGGCGGCAGTGGCTCAGGAGGTAGAGCAGGTCGTCCAATAACCACATGGTCGGCAGTTCGAATCCCGCTCTCCCCAGATATCCTGCCGTTGTGTCCCTGGGCAAGACACTTCACCCCAATTGCCCCTGGTGGGTCTGGAAGCGCTATGTTAGGCAGCATGCCACCATCAGTGTGTGTAAATGTTTGATTGTGTTGTACTGTAAAGCACTTTGTGACCTTGTATGTCTGTGAAAAGTGCTATAAAAATAAATTAAATTGATTATGAATATTATTGAAAAACTGGTTATCAGGATCAATATCATTCTCCATCTCTTGTAGTTTATGTTCAGCATAATGGCATATTTTCAGAGTTTGAATTTCCTTGCTCTGTGTCAAATGACTTCCTCCAACTGGGGATAATTGGTGTCTACTCAAGTCAGTCATAAGTTTTTTGTTTGTTTTGTTTAGTTTTTTTTTTTTTTTTAAAGTACATTGACATGGTATGTCAAAAGAACTATTCTTGCCGTGTGTGTGGATATGGATTATCATAGCCTCTTAATTTTCTTAATCAGTGTTCATCTATATTTATTTAAGTCAGTAAGATCTCTTATTATACTCTTTGCTTCCTCAGGTGTTCCATTTAGTTTGATCCAAACTCTACAATTTCTTGTCCATGTTGCCTGTATCTTATTTTGTCTTTTCAGCATCCGTGCTTGCCGTGCTATTTCAGCATTAGTTTTTGTTAGATGTTCATTTAGGTAAACTTTTGTTCCCCGTAGCTTTCTGGCCTGCCTCAGTATGTCATTCTTTACCCTTCTGTTCACAAAACGCATCACAATTGATTTCTTTGTTTTATTATCTTTTCTGGGTAAAGCATGACAGGCTGAAATTGCATTTGCTTCAACCTTTATATTTCTACTTTCAAGGAACTGAAGCACCTGGTTTTCCAGGGAGACTGATTCACTTGTGGGAGCCTCCTCACCTCTCATTCCTGCTGTGGCATGAGCATATGATTGATATTTAATGTCTAGTCCACTTATAATTAGATCATCCATACGAGAACATTGTTCAAGATCCTCGACGCGTCGCTCCAAGTTTTCCTTAATTGTTAATTTTAATTCTCGGACTTCATCCATTAGCCCTAATAGTTTAGCCTGCTGACTAGCCACTTTGGTCAGTTCTTCTGACATGAAGTTAAGAGATTTTTTGATCTCTTCCATTTCCTCCTTCTTTGGTGGCATTTTTACTGACCTGTTGATAGTAAAACAATCTCAGCTGGTGTCGCCGGTATCCGATCCGACCGACGTCGAATCCAGCTGGGCCTCAGCTAGCCCCCTCCGCTGCTAGTCCTGTTGCAATTGAGCTCCTGTCCAGCCGGGGTACCGGCCGCTCCTCCACCGAGTCTCGCCACCCACCGCCGCTGTAATTGAGCTCCGATCCTGCTCCTGTCCAGCTGGGGTCCCGGTAGTTCCTCCGCTGAGCACTGCCACCTACCGCCGTCTTCCTCAGTAGATTCTCTGCTGAGCCCTGCTGCTGTAACTGGGCTCTGATTCCGGCTCTTATCCAGCTGGGGCCCCGTGGTCCTCCACTGGTCCCCGTCTCCTACCACCACTGTACTTGTACTCTGATCCGGCTCCCGTCCAACTGGCGCCTCGGTTAGTTCCTCTGGCGAGCCCCAATCACCGGGGACAGAGTCGCTTCTTTGTGTCGGTGTTTGGTGCTACGACTATGTAACCCAGCTGAGAAAATGACCCTTTTTCTCAGATTTCATTTGTATAAATGAAAGTGTGTGATTTTATTTTGAAAACCGACTATCTTGGGGAAGAGGAAGTGCGATCCTCGTCATCCAACTTTTGAATTTCCGGTTCAGGGTCACGTTGGGTGATCTGGGTCTTTCCATTCGTTAAGAGCGATATTAGCCCCGCCTTCCGAGTAGAGGCAGCCAGCGTGAACTCGGAATTCAGTCTTTAACGATACGAGCACGGACGAGGGAGGTTGTGAAGCGCTCTGATTCACACAGATACCTCTTCTTGGTGAGTTTCATTCAGAAAGATGCTATAAATGGATCTAAACACTCTCCAAACGCTAATCTGCAACCTTTATTATCCTAAGTTGACGGGAGCACGAGCGTGAGGGGCATTGTGGCTGTGTCCTTTGCTGTATTCACACTGATACCTCATCTTGGTGAGTCAGATACATACTAATGTTATGCTAACGTTAGTGCTATGCTAATGCTAGTCGCGAGTGGATTTTTTTCTGTTTAAAAGCAATGGAAAAGGCTGTCTTTGTGTCTGTATGGTTTTCCTAAATGTGATTTCAGTTCCCAACAGTATGCTGAAGTACTTTTAGTTCATATGCACTATTTCTGTCGAATGCAAAGTGTAGTTTGATGCTAAAAGCACATGGTGTTGGTCTACTATGTAAATCCATAGGTTATGCTAAACCCAGTAGCTCAGACAAGGTTGAAAGGGATTAATCATAATTTCATGGTTAAATGATATAGAGATGAACAGAGGAATTCATTTAATTGGTTACATGAAAAAAAGGGTATTTCATGTGCTACCAGAGACATTGTGAGAAAAAAAGAACACATGCATGTAAGATGTAAGATGAGAAATGTAAGATATTGTGGCATAACATTATGTAGCTCACATATTCCTTGGCAGAGACCCAGACATGAGGGAACTTTGAGCTCGCAGTGTGTATTGACATCACGCCTCAAATGGACATTGAGTCTGGACCCCCTGCGGACTGGGGAAGAAGTGAGAAGATCTGGGAGTGGACCTGAAGGGACTGTCTGACCTCCTGGGGTCAGACAGAGAAGCCGAGAGGACAATGGGAGGATTAAATGTGAATGTGATTCTGTGTTTGATGTGAATGTGATTCGTGTTTGATGTGAAAGTATAAAGGTATGTGGTTTACCGCAGCTCGCCCTCTTCATTCCCTGACTGAGAGAGGAGCTGTAGGACGTGAGATGAAATAAACCAATACTGAGAAATCATTCAGTCTCTTCATTTCATGGTTCCTACATTGGTGACCCACACGTGAGAAATATGGAAAGGCTTGGAGATCGTCTCTCCGAACCTGATTCACCGGAGACCGCCCGCACCAGCGTAAACTCAATTAAACTCCCCGAGTTCTGGCAAGAGGACCCGCACTCATGGTTCCAACACGTGGAGTCGTGGTTCGTGCTCAACGGGGTATCAGCAGATGACATTAAGTTCCATAATGTCATCGCAAGACTCGACAGCCGCACAGCCCGGTGTGTGCGGAGCCTGGTGCAGCAGCCGCCCGCTGCTGGCAGATACGACGCCCTGAAAGCCGCCCTCATTCGGAGTTTTGTGCCATCAGCCGAGGTGAGGGCCAGAACACTTCTGGACCTGCGCGACAGAGGAGGACGCAGGCCGACCGTCCTCATGGAGGACATGCTGCAGATGATTGGGGCAGACAATGATGCGTTTCTATTTAAACACATCTTCTTAAGGACTCTTCCAGCACACATGAGGGGCTCCCTGTCCAGCATGAGGTGTGTGGACCAGCAGGACTTCCGCGCGCTGGCCGTGGAAGCGGAGCGGCTCCTGGACGCATGAGGTGAGCAGGAGACGTCAGCGGCAGCAGCAGACCTCGGCGCGGCGGCCGGGGGCGATGGAGAACCAGTGGCAGCAGAACCGACCCCAGCGACAACAGTGGCGGTGCGGTCCCGAAGCAGAGGAGGGGACGAGCTGTGTTTCTACCATCGACGCTTCGCGCACAAGGCACACAGATGCATCCCACCATGCAACTTCAGGAAGCAGGGAAACGCAAGAGCCGGGGGTCGTTAGCAGCTTCGACCCTCGGTGAACGGAACAAGCTGCTGTACCTGACAGACGCGAGCTCCGGACGGCAATTCCTCGTTGACACCGGGGCACAGAGGAGTTTCATCACCTCAACCTATGCGGACCAGGTGGCCGGTCCCCGCGGAGATGGGGCAACAGCCGCAAACGGCTCGTCGATCAAGACTTTTGGCGAAAGGACTCTGCGCCTGTCCTTGCACGGCCGCATCTATGAATGGACCTTCATAGTAGCGGCGGTGAGTTTCAACATGTTAGGCGCCGACTTTTTGTGCTCACATGGCTTGTTGGTAGATCTGGCTAATAGACGCCTGGTTAATGCACTCTCTTTTTGTTCTATCCCCTGTGTAGCGCGAGTGTCCCCGCAGTCAGTACAGGCCAACGCCGCCGCAGCAGGAGGTAAGTTCCACACTCTCCTAAACCAGTTCCCAGCACTCACAGTTCCCACGTTTTCAGCTAAGGTGGCGAAGCACGGGGTGGAGCACTTTATAACCACAAGTGGCCCACCAGTTTTTGCTAAGGCTCGGCGCTTGGATGCAGCTAAGCTCTCCATTGCGCGTGAGGAGTTCGCCAACCTGGAAAGGTTGGGCATAATTCGCCGCTCGAAGTCCGCTTGGGCTTCCCCCCTCCATATGGTCCCTAAGGCGGACGGCTCATGGAGACCGTGCGGCGATTATCGCAGGTTAAACAATGCCACAGCGCAGGACCGCTGCCCAATTCCGCATATCCAAGATTTTTCGGTGCATTTGGCCAAGGCGCGCATTTTTTCTAAAATAGACCTGGTCCGCGGTTATCATCAGGTCCCGGTCCGACCAGAGGACATTCCCAAGACAACGGTAATAACCCCTTTCGGGCTTTTTGAATTTTTACGCATGCCTTTTGGCCTTAAAGGCGCTGCGCAAACCTTGCAACGCATGATGGATGCCGTTTTGCGTGACCTCTCTTTTGTTTTTGTCTACTTAGATGATATTTTGGTCGCCAGCGCCTCTGAGGAGGAACACGAAAGTCACCTCAGAACTGTTTTTCAGAGGTTGGGAGCGCATGGGTTGATAATCATCCCAGCCAAGTGCCATTTTGGCGCAGCGCAGATCGATTTTTTAGGGCACCGCGTCTCCCCAGAGGGTGCACTTCTGCTGCCCTCCAAAGTACGCGCAGTGGCTGAGTTTCCCCAGCCACAAACGGTAAAAGCGTTGCAAGAATTTTTAGGTATGGTAAATTTTTACAACCGTTTCATACCTCACGCGGCACAGCTCATGCAACCGTTGTACGCCGCGCTAAAAAAACAGAAGCCCTCCAATGCGATTGAGTGGTCCCCAGAGCGGGAGCGCGCATTCACTGAGGTTAAGAAAGCACTAGCAGATGCAGCACTGCTGGCTCACCCAGACCCAGCAGCCCGAATAACGCTAACCACAGACGCGTCAGAGGTGGCCATAGGAGCCGTGGTGGAACAGCAAGTCGCCGGGGCTTGGCAGCCACTCACTTTTTTCAGCAGATCCCTACGCGATGCGGAGCGAAAATATAGCGCGTTTGACAGGGAACTGCTAGCGCTCCACCTGGCCATTCGCCATTTTCAGTTCTGGTTGGAAGGGCGGCGTTTCACCGCGTTTGTCGACCACAAACCGCTCACCTTTGCAATGTCCAAAATCTCAGAACCATGGTCAGGCCGACAGCAGAGGCAGCTGGCCGCAATTTCAGAATTCACCACCAATATACAGCACGTAGCCGGTAAATTTAATGTGGTGGCAGACTGCCTCTCGCGAGCGGTAACAGCGCCTGTCCGCGCGGATGGGGGCTGTAACGCCGCAGACGCGGAGCGCGGTAACAGCGCAGACGCGCACGCGGCTCCGATGCACGTAGGGATAGATTACGCGGCCATGGCAGCGGAGCAGGGCGAAGACACAGACGTGCGCGCGCTCCTGTCTGGACCAACAGGGTTAAGGCTGGAGAACATAAGTTTACAAACCGGTTCACCCCCGCTAATTTGCGATGTATCCACCGGGTGACCTTGCCCAGTGGTACCGGCCACGTGGCGCCGTCGCGTTTTTGACGCAGTGCACTCCCTAGCACACCCGGGAGTACGCGCTTCGGTGAAAATGGTAGCGGAGAAGTTTGTTTGGCCGAGCCTGCGCAAGCACGTGAAGGAGTGGGCGAGAGCCTGCATGTCTTGCCAGCGGGCCAAAGTTCACAGGCACACAAAAGCTCCTTTAGAACCTTTCCACATTCCGGCTAAGAGGTTTGATCATGTGCACGTAGATCTAGTGGGACCCCTGCCGCCCTCGCAAGGGTTCACACATCGTCTGACAATGGTGGACCGGACCACGCGTTGGCCGGAAGTAGTCCCATTGCAGTCTACCACAGCAGCAGAGGTGACTCGCGTTTTTTTAACAGCCTGGGTAGTGCGGTTCGGAGTCCCGTCGGACATTATGTCCGATAGGGGTCCGCAGTTCGTGTCAGAGCTGTGGTCAGCAATGGCCAGCGGCTTAGGGGCAACAGCCCATCGCACCACCGCTTATCACCCACAGGCCAACGGTTTATGCAAGCGTTTTCACAGATCGTTGAAGGCAGCCCTCAGAGCGTCGCTCACGGATACAGATTGGGTAAACAAACTACCATGGGTTTTATTGGGGTTGCATTCGGCACCCAAAGAGGATTTAGATGCCTCACCTGCTGAATTAGTTTTTACTCAACCTCTCAGGCTGCCAGGAGAATTCCTGCCAGCCCATGCAGCACTAAAGCGCCCCCCGGTGCGGGGACCTCTAAGTGGCACGGGGGCAGAAATGCTCCCGGGCCCCGCTCATCACACTTTTCCGCGGGTTTTTGTTCCCAAGGCTTTGCAAAATGCAGAGTTTGTTTTTGTCAGGCACGACGCCCAGCGTCACAGCCTCCGCCCACCTTACGACGGTCCGTTTCGAGTGCTGGAAACCGAGGAGAAATATTTTGTGCTGGACTTGGGGGGCAGGAAAGAAACAATCAGTGTTGACAGATTAAAGCCTGCTTTTGTGTTACGTGACGAACCTGTATGGCTAGCGGGGGCGCCTCGATGCGGCAGACCTCCAAGGGAACAGCCCCTGGTTCCCCAGCAGGGGGCAAATAACCCTTCTCCCCCTCATTCCACAGGTGCACCGCAGGACGGCACAACACAGGCTGCGAAGCCTGCGTTCAGCAGATTCGGGAGGAGATTGAAGCCTAAGCAACAGGCAGAGTGATGTGATCAACTCGTGTAAATTGTGCTGTAGATCCTGAAAAGGGGGGGGGGGGATGTAAGGGTATAATGTGTATGACTGCCCATTATTGACATGAAGTTGGTGTGTGTGTCCATTCTTGACATAATGTGTATGACTGTCCATTATTGACATAAGGTGTATAACGGTTAGAGTAATGTTGGTGTATGTCCGTTCTTGGGCGTTTCGGGGGGAGTGATGTGGTGTAACATTATGTAGCTCACATATTCCTTGGCAGAGACCCAGACATGAGGGAACTTTGAGCTCGCAGTGTGTATTGACATCACGCCTCAAACGGACATTGAGTCTGGACCCCCTGCGGACTGGGGAAGAAGTGAGAAGATCTGGGAGTGGACCAGAAGGGACTGTCTGACCTCCTGGGGTCAGACAGAGAAGCCGAGAGGACAATGGGAGGATTAAATGTGAATGTGATTCTGTGTTTGATGTGAATGTGATTCGTGTTTGATGTGAAAGTATAAAGGTATGTGGTTTACCGCAGCTCGTCCTCTTCATTCCCTGACTGAGAGAGGAGCTGTAGGACGTGAGATGAAATAAACCAATACTAAGAAATCATTCAGTCTCTTCATTTCATGGTTCCTACAATATTACTATATTGCTGGATTGTGATAATAGTAATATGAGAGAAGAATTTAAACACTAAGCTATGGTGTTATATAAGAAGGGATTGGAAGACGAATTACTCTAGCTGTAAACAATAATACCATTATTGTCGTGCAGGCTAGGTTTTTTCTGGTTGCCGACCAAAAACCTTCTGGATCCTGGATTTTCTCCAAATGGCGATGACGAGCCTGACCCGAGATTGAACCGAGATTGAACAGAGGTCTGACCAAGGTCTCAATTGAAGGACATCCCTCCTCTCTCCAGTGCCCAGGATTTAAAGTGGTAACAACCCAAGCCGCCGCTTTAAAAGATGAAAACAAACCTGAGTCTGGAGTTACAAAACATCTTGACTGGTCAAACGACTAACCCGAAAGGACAAACAAACACTGAGCTCAGTAGGACACTTTTGGGGTTTTATGTCATGCCGGCCGTTGTTATATTTGTATATTTGTACATTGTTTGTATATTTTGCTCCTTCTATATTTATTAATAACAGACATGAATTACTGATTTCTTGCCTCCAGCTATTTCATTCAACACTCACTCTAATTCCCTATTGTAACCCTTACGAACCTAGCAACTGGTCTACACTTAATTATGTCCCTTACCTAATTAACATAAGGCAAGGGTTACAACTAGCTATGGCGTTAGCAATAGCAATAGCGTTAGCTTAGTAAACGCTTCAGGTAAAGCGTAGCAGCGAACCACGAAAAGAAACGCTAATCAGTTTACTCACAGAGCCCAGTGAAAGGCGAATAAAGGGGTATTTCAACTAAGGTGGAAATTCAGCCTGTGCGTGTGCGTCACAAATGTTGATCAGATATTCGCTGTTGGTTAGTTATTTTAGTGGCAAAATCAGCAACTTTGTCTCAGCACTGAAAAAGTGTGACCATCCCGGCCGCCGATTCACCCTGAGTACCTCAAGGTCCTGGATGTTATCGGGCTGTCATGATTGACACGCCTCTGCAACATTCAATTCACTTCAATTCAATTCAATTAAACTTTATTTATATAGCACCATTTCACAATAACAGTCATCTCAAAGAACTTTCAACTGTAGGGGAAACCCCCACAGTTACAGAAAGACCCCAGCAATCAGGTGATCCCCTGTGAGCAAGCGCTTGGCGACGGTGGAGAGGAAAAACTTCTTTTAACAGGAAGAAACCTCCAGCAGAACAAGGCTCAGGGAGGGGCAGTCATCTGCTGTGACTAGCTGGGGGGTGAGGGGATATAGAAGAAGAAAAGAACAGACATGTAGAGAGCAAACAACACGATGGGGACTCACTCTATGGGAGAGAACAAACAGATGTTAATGACCAGCAAAAAAAAAAAAAAATTCATTGAAAGTGAAGAAAGGAGTGAAGCTCAGTGCATTATTGGAGGTCCCCCGGCTGTCTAAACCTATTAGCAGCATAACTAAGGGAGGGTTCAGTGACACGTGATCCCTCCCGAATTGAAGGCTATATCAAAAAGGAAGGTTTTAACCCTATTCTTAAAAACAGAGATCGAGTCTGACTCTCGAATCCAGATTGGCAGCTGGTTCCACAGGAGAGGAGCTTGACCTTGAACATTGCGTGGAGGTTGGGGACAGTGCCTTTGGCGTGGCAAACCGGGGTGGTGGTTCCTCTCTTTAAAAAGGGGGACCAGAGGGTGTGCTCCAAATTTAGAGTGATCACACTCCTCATCCTCCCTGGGTAGGTCTATGCCAAGGTACTGGAGAGGAGAGTCCAGCCGTTGGTTGAACCTCGGATTCAGGAGGAGCAATGTGGTTTTCGTCTTGGCCGTGGCACATTGTACCAACTCTTTACCCTTTCGAGAATCCACGAGGGTTCATGGGAGTTTGCCCAACCAGTTTACATGTGCTTTGTGGACTTGGAGAAGGCATTCAACTGTGTCCCTCATGGTTTTTTGTTGGGGAGTGCTTTGGGAGTATGGGGTATCGGGCTTGCTGTTACGAGCTCTCCGGTCTCTATATGACCATTGTGAGAGTTTGGTTCATAATGCCAACACTCAGGTGGACTCATTCCCAGTGAGAGCTGGACTCCGCCAGGACTGCCCTTTGTCACCAATCCTGTTCATAATTTTTATGGAAAGGATTTCTAGGCACAGCCAGGGAACGGAGGATGTTTTGCTTGGTGACCACAGGATCTCATCTTTGTTGTTTGCAGATGATGTTGTCCTGTTGGCTTCATCCAGCAATGACCTACGGGCCTTACTGGGATGGTTTGCTGCTGAGTTTGAAGTGGCTGGGATGAGAATCAGCACCTCCAAGTCCGAGTCCATGGTCCTCAGCCGGAAAAAGGTGGATTGTCCTCTCTGGGTTGGTGACAAGCTCCTGCCCCAAGTGGAGGAGTTTAAGTATCTCCGGGTCTTATTCACAAGTGAGAGGAGAATGGAGCAAGAGACTGACAGACGGATCGGAGCAGCATCTGCAGTGATGCAGATGTTGTACCAGTCTTTTGTAGTGAAGAGGGAGCTGAGCTCTAAGGCAAAGCTGTCAATTTACCAGTCAGTCTACATTCCTACCCTCACCTATGGTCATGAGCTTTGGGTAATGACCGAAAGAATGAAATCATGGATACAAGCGGCTGAAATGAGCTTCCTTCATAGGATTGTTGGACTTATCCTTAGAGATAGGGTGAGGAGCTCAGTCATCCGGGAGAGGCTCAGAGTAGGACCACTGCTCCTCCACAGTGAAAGGAGCCAGTTGAGGTGGTATGGGCATCTGATTAGGATGCTTCCTGGATGCCTCCCACTTGAGGTTTTTCGGGCACCTCCAACTGGAGGAGACCCCAGGGTAGACCCAGGACTCGCTGGAAAGACTATGTCTCCCAGCTGGTCTGGGAAGCCTTGGTATCCTCTCTGAGGAGCTGGAACAGGTGGCTGGGGAGAGGGAAGTCTGGGCTTCTCTGCTTGAACTGCTGCCTCTGTGACCTGGACCTCCGGAAAAGTGGTAGAAAATCGATGGATGGATGGATGGATGGATGGATGGATGGATGGATGGATGAAGAAAGGAGTGAAGCTCAGTGCGTTGTTGGAGGTTCCCCGGCTGTCTAATGCTATTAACAGCATAACTAAGGGAGGGTTCAGGATCACCTGATCCCACCCTAACTATAGGCTATATCAAAAAGGAACGTTTTTACCCTATTGTTAAAACAGATTGAGACTGACTCCCAAATCCAAATTGGCAGCTGGTTCCAAAGGAGAGGAGTTTGATGACTTTAGGCTCTGCCTCCCATTGTACTTTTGGAGATTCTTGGTATTACAAGTAATCCTGTATTTTGGGAGCGTAGTGCTCTGCTGGAATGATAAGGTACTTTCAGATCTTTTAAAGAAAAAGGGTTCTGATTATTTAGAGCTTTGTAAGTAAGGAGAAGGATTTTAAACCTACTGTAATTCTAAATTCTATGTGAAGTTAATGAATGGAGGCCACCAGCTTATGAGCAGACAGTTGCAGCAACCTTTGCTTTTCTTTTCCAAATTGGCTCTCTCTGAGGATGCCCCTGTTTCTTCATCTATGTGTCTCAGTGGCTGGATCAGCATGGGAACTTCATCCTGCGTCTGTTTCTGTCGGTTCAGCGGTCACACAGACCATCTCCTCCACCTTCTCTGCTTTCTGCATTGCATTGCTTGTAGTAGAACGAGCTGTTGTTCAATGTTTATAAGGGCCATCTGCATCAAAATTTGTTTTTGTGCAGTCGCCATTGCTTGCACTGACAAAAACAGGAAATATGGGATGAGGAGACAGGAAGCACTCTACACATCCGCTGAGACCCCGCAACTGCCTACTGTTTGGGCGATGAATTGCAGACCAATGCTGACAAACCAGTGCAGAAGGAAATTTTGCAGAGGACTACGTAGGCATCATCCGTCGGCAATGGCGTCAGTGTGATGTGGGTGCATAAACTCGGCTTTAACCTGATCTGTGGTCACAGTGATGTGCAGGTGGCTGGTGCTGATGTCCCCAGGGGAGGGGGAGGGGGAGCGGTGCTGCACAGGAGGGGGAGGGGGGGTGCGTAGTGGTCTGGCTGTGTTGTGGGGGTGACAAGTTATGTACATTAACAAATAATAGAAAAGCTGCCTGTTTAAGGAGAAAAAACTACATTTACTAGTATGGTTACACATTTATGATTAAAAAAAAGTCACAGCTCCTCCTAAATTTACAAGTTTTCTTGTTAATTTACTTTTTTAAATTTCAAAGATTTTTTTCATTTCAACATTTTTCTCATAACTTGTGTTTTTCTCCTTGTAAATTTAGGTCTGTTACACATTTGAGAATTTATTCTCATAAATTTGTGAAATTTTTCCTCATGAATTTCAAACATTTTTCTTGCAAATTTATTACTTTTTCTGGTTTGTGGATTTTTTTAATATCCAAACATATCTCTATTTTATAATTGATTTTTGATTTTTTTTCTCCTAATGAAATTGAAACAGTTATAAAATTGTGACTTTTTCACACATATTTCAATCTTTTACTGTGAATTTGGCAGAGTTACAGTAAAAGAATGATTTCAGCTTTTAATAAAATTATGAATAAAATTGATTATTGAAATGAAATTCATAAAATGACCAAAGGTGCAGTTATTGCTGTTACATATTTATAACAGAGTCTCCTTCCTTGTCAAAAAGCTTTTTTCTCTCTGTTGTCCATGATTTCTCAGGGTAGGTAACTGTGCTGTTTATCACACTGTTGTGTCAATAGTAGCAGGAAACTTTTGTCCTCTGAAACAGGAAACTTTTCTCTCACATCTCTGGATCAAACATCACAGAGACCCACAGGTTATGGTCTACACCAGGGTCACCTGTAGTGCCAGAGCCACAAGTTGTAGACCCCTGATGTAGATCCATGTGTAACAGCTGATATGGTGTTGGAGGTGTCAGAGTGCATGTAGACTTGGAAGAGTCAGATCAAGACAAGACACCCTGGGGACATGGAAGGATGCCAGTCACATGAAGAAAGATTCTGAGGAACTGATTAGCATGATAATGATCACCTGTTGGCAGCAGAATAATGTGGTTTTAACGACACCAATGATTCATTGTTCGTGCGTGGGCAACCTTTAATTCACTCATGACAGTAAACAATGCTAGTGCTTTTAGAAGAATCTGCTGCATATCAGTGACAGGTTTCAGTGGAAGTTTTCGAAGAATTGCTCGGGGGCAGGGGGGGGGGCATTTACTGAGAAACCAGCTGAGGTGTGTCCAATGGGAGCATTAATGCTGCTGTTGAAAACTATCACCTCTGTGAACAACAGTTCTATTATTTTCATATTATTTCATGGCAAAAAAATCAATAAACAGAAATATAAAACCAATATTTTTTTTCAAACCACAAGAGAAAAGTGGAGACTAAAATCTATCTAGTAAGTGATGTTATGTTTTTAACAAGGGGGATGCTGGCCTCCATGTGATCATGTTCAGACTGGTACACCTAACTTTGTACTGAAACAGTCGTACCATCAGTTTTCTGTCTGATGCATGTTTGATAAATGAGTTCCACTGTGTTTGTCTATACTTGGGACTTAGTATAGATCACATTATTGCAGAAAACCAGGTTATTCCCAAGGTTTCCTATACTTTTCAGCGTGGGAGTGTGCTCATATTTCAGATTAGATCAAGATTCTATCAGTATGTCTGTGCCTGTCCCTGGTAACACCTAGATCAAGTCTCCTGCCAACACCACCCACAACACCTTCAATTAGTTTCTGTACTTTGTGAAAATCTTCACAGCTCGTTTTGCCTTTCCTGTTGGTTTTCCCTCATCACCTCACAGTAAATCAACTAAAACCAGGGTTTTAATGGCTAAGATTCCTCTAACTGGGGCTGTTCTGGTGCTTTTATACTAAGCTGGTGACACATGCTTTGGAGTTTGTGGTTTATTTTGTAACTGAAACTAGTTTTCTGCTGATTGTGTCTGCAGCAGATTTGAAAACTTGACAATTGCCAGGAAGAAAAACAAGTTTTCCTCTGATTTACTGCTCATCTTCAAAGGTTGTTGAAATTATCTGTGTTCTGTGTGTTTTGTTTTGTTTTAAAGAAAATATTCAATTTAGATATCTAGAATTCAAAAGCTTGGAAGCTCTTAGAGATAATGGCTTATGGTAAAAGAGAAAAATGTAGAATGTGATCCAAAGTTTATGATGGGAGTAAATTTACACATTTAATTTGCATAATGTGATGGCAGCCATATTGGATTACATAACTTTCAATAAAACTAGACTTTGGACATATTTACATAGAAGATTATTTTTTTATTGTTTTTGTTTTTTTGTGTGTTTTGTTGTGATCTTCAGCCTGCATCTCTGTAAATAGTGAGGCAAGGTCCAGTTTGGGGTGGATCGTTTTCCTCTTGCCTAGATGAAAGACAGAAATGGGTGGTGGATAATTAAAGCAAGTTTAAAAAATATTTGAGAAATAACATTGTTATCAATAAAAGTTTAGCCACCGCTGTGTCGCCCTGGTTTCAAGTGTGGGTGGTGTTTTGTGCTTGTATTGCTAAAATATAAAAGGAAGCACTACAATGGGTCTCAAATATTTGTAATGTGTTCTTTTACTTCATGAGTGTCATATGGGTGAGACGCCGTGTTATCCGGCGCTCAGGCCATGTTCCTCCTCAGCCCAGCTCTTATTGTGACAGCGTCTCAGTGGGCTCCCAGCTGTCAAGCTCAACGGGACGGCTGGAGCCCAATTACCTCTCATCAGCTGAGGCGCTGTCAACCAGTATAAAAGGGAGCAGCTCCAATCATTCGGGGCTGTGACCTCGCACCATTATCCACGCTCTTCTCCGGCGTGGGTAAGGCTGGAACCCCTTCGTCTGGCGCCAGCCACACGCTCGTCATTCAGCATCATGTGTAAGTGTTTTTCCTTGTATGATCATTTGTGTTTTGGCCCCACGAGGCCCTGTTCCTTTGTTCCTTTTCCCTTATTATAATAAACATCGCAAACTCACTGGTCTGCCCTTGGCTCTCATTGTATGGCTCGCGAGAGCCATACGTAACAATGAGTTTAAAGACGAAATACTATAAACTACACATATAAACTAAATTCCAATGGTGACTGAACAATTCCCATTCCCCAAAGTGCAAGATACACTATTATGACTATAACTCATAAAGAATCACAGAAGTGATTTGGATTTGGATTTGGATTTGGATGGTGCTTCTCATTTATCTAACAATCTGGCATCTTTTTTATCCAAATTTCCAAAACCGTGACTACTCAGAGTTGGGACCAGGAAGCAGAGTCGCAGTCTTACACGCCTCTCTGCAGCTCCTCTTCATCCGCCACCCCTCAGCTTAGCCCCTGTCTTCCCCATCAGAGAATCGTTGTCTGCTCCCTCCAAAGTAAATAAAAATATAATGTATAAGCATCCCAAAGTGATAAAGCAAAATATTGGTAAAACTCAAATTAAACATAAAGCCTCTAAATTGAATGATTTGGCCTCTGTTCCTCCTCATAATTTAAAAATTAAATGTGGTTTATTAAATATTAGGTCTCTAACTCCCAAGTCTCTGTTAGTCCATGATCTGTTAATTGATCATCAGATTGATTTAATTTCCCTTACAGAGACTTGGTTAGGGCAAGAGGATTATGTTGGTTTAAATGAATCAACTCCCTCTGGTTATTTAAACTGTCAAAATCCCAGAAGTTCTGGTCGTGGAGGAGGAGTAGCAACAATTTACCATTCCAAATTACTAGTTAATGTAAAGCAAAAAACATGTTATAATTCCTTTGAGGGCCTGGTCCTCAGTGTTGGGCACTTTAGCAATTTCAGGTTAAACCCAATTTTATTTGCCATAGTTTATCGTCCCCCATCAACCTATTCAGAATTTTTATCCGAATTTGCTGATTTCTTAGCTGATTTAGTGCTGAAATCTGATAGAACAATTATAGTAGGGGACTTTAATATACATGTGGATGTAGATAGTGACTGCCTTAATGTGGCTTTTAATTCAATATTAGACTCGATTGGGTTTTCTCAGAAAGTAGGAAATTCTACTCATTACCTCCACCATACATTGGACCTTGTTCTGACATATGGCATAGAAATAGAAAATCTTGTAGTGTCTCCTCATAACCCTGTACTGTCAGACCATTGTCTGTTAACCTTTGATTTTACTATTTCTGACTATTTGGCTCCTAAAGAAAAATATTATCACAGTAAATGCCTCTCAGATGATGCTGTTTCCAAATTTATGCAGATTGTTTCCTCTATGCCATGTGTCAACACAACGGAAATAAGCTATAGACAGCTTGCTCCTTCTGTAATTGATAACATGGTGGATAGTGTTTCAGCTTCTCTGCATCAGGCTCTAGACTTGGTGGCCCCCTTAAAAAAGAAAAAGTCTAATCAGAGATTTTTAACTCCTTGGTTCAACACAGAAACTCGTAGCTTAAAACAGAAGACTCGTCAATTAGAAAGAAAATGGCGCTCTACTAATTTAGATGAAATCTATTTAGCTTGGAGAAATCATCTTTTAATTTATAAAAAATCTCTTAGAAAAGCTAGAACGAGTTATTACTCTGCATTAATAGAAGATAACAAGAATAATCCCAGGTTTCTTTTCAGTACTGTAGCCAGGTTGACAAAGAGTCAGGACTCTGTCAATCCTAGCATCCCCTTAGAGCTTACTAGTCAGGACTTTATGAACTTTTTCAATAATAAAATTTCATCCATCAGATATAAAATCAATCAGATTCTTCCCACAGTTAACTTAAATACTGTAACTATTACAACTCCTTCTATTGATGTCTGTCTTGATGAGCTTACTCCAATCGACCTTTGTGAGTTAGACAAAATAGTTTCCTCATCCAAACCTTCAACTTGTCTTTTAGACCCTATTCCTACCAGGTTATTTAAAGAAGTCTTCCCACTTATTGGTAGCTTTATTCTTCATATAATCAATTCTTCATTAACTTTAGGCCATGTACCGCAGGCTTTTAAAACAGCTGTAATTAAACCCTTACTCAAAAAGCCAACGCTAGATCCAGGAGCTTTAGCTAACTATAGACCAATCTCTAATCTCCCTTTCATTTCAAAAATCTTAGAAAGAGTTGTTGCTACGCAATTATTTGACCACCTGCAGGGAAATGGTTTACTTGAAGAGTTTCAATCTGGGTTTAGAATCCATCATAGTACTGAAACAGCCTTAGCGAAGGTCACTAACGACCTCCTCATTGCATCTGATAATGGACTAGTTTCTGTACTTGTCCTTTTAGATCTTAGTGCAGCTTTTGATACTATTGATCATAATATTCTACTTGATAGATTAGAACACTATGTTGGACTTAATGGAACTTCGTTGCAGTGGTTTAGATCTTATTTATCTGATAGGTTCCAGTTTGTTCATGTAAATGATGAGTTTTCTTTCAGCTCAAAGCTTAGTCATGGAGTTCCACAGGGATCTGTGCTAGGCCCTACTCTTTTTAGTTTATATATGCTTCCGTTAGGCAACATTATTAGAAAGCACTGTATACATTTTCATTGTAATGCAGATGACACACAATTATACCTGTCAATGAAGCCAGATGATACTAATCAATTAGCCAAGTTAGAAGCCTGTCTTAAGGAAATCAAAGCTTGGATGACTTGTAATTTCCTGCTATTAAATTCAGATAAGACTGAAGTCATTCTTGTTGGTCCAAAAAACCTTAGAAATTCCTTTCCAAATCAAACTTTCAGTTTGGATGCAGTTACTCTTTCTCTTAATAGTTCTGTGAGGAACCTTGGAGTTATTTTTGATCAGGATTTGTCCTTCAATTCACATATTAAATTTGTTTCTAAGACTGCCTTCTATCATTTGCGTAATATTGCCAAGATTAGGAGCATCTTGTCTCAGAGTGATGCTGAGAAGCTGATCCACGCTTTTGTTAGCTCGAGATTAGATTATTGTAATTCTTTATTATCAGGCTGTCCTAAAACATCTTTAAAAAGTCTTCAGCTGATCCAAAATGCTGCAGCAAGAGTTTTAACAGGTACTAGAAAGAGAGATCATATCTCTCCGGTTCTGGCCTCCCTTCATTGGCTTCCCATAGAGTTTAGAATTAAGTTTAAAATCCTTCTTCTTACTTACAAAGCTTTAAACAATCAGGCTCCTTTTTATTTAAAAGATCTGATACTACCGTATCATCCTAACAGAGCACTACGCTCCCAAAATGCAGGATTACTTGTAATACCTAGAATCTCCAAAAGTACAATGGGAGGCAGAGCCTTCAGTTATCAAGCTCCTCTCCTGTGGAATCAGCTGCCAATCTGGATTCGGGAGTCAGACTCGATCTCTGTTTTTAAGAATAGGGCTAAAACCTACCTTTTTGATATAGCCTACAATTAGGGAGGGATCATGTGTTTCTGAACCCTCCCTTAGTTATGCTGCTAATAGGTTTAGTCAGCCGGGGGACCTCCAGTAATGCACTGGGCCTCACTCCTTTCCTCACTCTCTATGAATTTTTTTTTTTTTGCTGGTCATTAACATTTGTTTGTTCTCTCCCATAGATTGAGTCCCCATCGTGCTGTTTGCTCTCTACATGTCTGTTCTTTTCTTCTTCTCTATCCCCTCACCCCCCAGCCAGTCGCAGCAGATGACTGCCCCTCCCTGAGCCTGGTTCTGCTGGAGGTTTCTTCCTGTTAAAAGGGAGTTTTTCCTCTCCACCGTCGCCAAGTGGTTGCTCACAGGGGATCGCCTGATTGCTGGGGTCTTTCTGCAACTGTGGGGGTCCCCCCTTCAGTTGATAGTGCTATGAGATGACTGTTGTTGTGAAATGGCGCTATATAAATAAAGTTGAATTGAATTGAATTGAATTGAAGTGATCTGATAAAAAAATAAATAAACAAATAAGCGGTTTATTTTACAGTGGCTACTATTGGATGTGCCATTCATTTTCAATTATTCTATAATTAATATTCACACAATCAAATAAATCTCAGTTCAGTCCCTTTCATATTAAGTGGAAATTGTGCTACTTTAAATTTGACACTTTACCTATACTTTAACTTAAAAAGCAAAAGATTTGACTATAAATAACAAGGTGTGCAACTTACCAGTCATAACTGTGTACTGCCAAACGTAGCCGGGTGATTCTCCAGCTATCAAAGAATTTGTGTCCCAGGCAGAAATAAGAAAAACAAAAACAAGTTTGTCATTTTTTATTCATGTTGCACTTACTAGACACAAAGATGAACTTACAAAAAATTTATGATAGATAAATTACTATTTTTATTATATAAAATATGGTTTTATATTGAGTGTTTTTGCTATATGTCCTTTGTCCCTTGGCCAGGTTTTGGACTCTCAGTCCCTCATAAGACTGAAATTAAATTTGATTCAACAGTAACTTTATTGACAAATGGCACAGAAATTCCTTATTTTAATGAAAAATATCATGTGCTTGAAAGATATATTGGTATTTTATTTATTTTTCATAAAAAGAATGCTTGTCCCTAGGGATCACTGTCATTTCCACCACCCACCACAAAATGCAACTTTTAACTTTTTTTTTTAACCTTTGTCTTCTTGCAACCACATCAGTTGTCATGTGACAGGAGAGCTCATGGCAGGACAGCAGTGATAGCTCCATGGAAGGAAGGGAAACAAGAAAAAAATCAAGGTAAAGTTTTGCAAAACCAAGAGCAGGTTTATTGGTTGTCATTTCCAAACACCTCATATTTCCTTTGAATGTACAAATAATGAGAAAAATACCATTTTATATTGTGTATTTTGAGTATATTTTATGCTAACTCTAAAACAGAGATTAGCATGCTAATATGTCATGAGATTTTAAAAGAAATGCTAAACATTGTCATTTCCACAACAGTCATTTCCATCACTTTATTTATTGTGATGGAAAAGACGTGTTGTGATGGAAATGACAATGTTAGTGTTATAAATGCATTTATTTGGCTTATATCACTTAAAATACTGTGTATTCAATTATGCAAAAGACTTTATACACTATTTCATACTTTGTATATACACAAACTACAAGAAAGAATAGATACTTAAATGTGACACCATTTTGTTTTTTAGATGGCGCGCAAGACCACAGCAGAGAGATCAAAAGCGTAAATATGCAAATGAGATCCAAGCAGTACATTTTGGTGATTCCCACCAACAGGTCACTCTCCATACAGGTGTGGCTCACACCAAAAATGGGGTGGTGTCTCTCTGTTCCATTAGCTCATCAATGCGCCATGACCCATCAGCCATCTGGGCTCATCTGAACACAGTGCTTCCCTACCTCAAAGCACTGAACTCAGTAGCAACCACGCTGCATGTTATCAGTGATGGGCCTACCACCCAGTACAGGTCCAAGAAAAACTTCTTTTTCTTGAGCAAAATTCCCTTTCAGATTGGATTCAAAAGGATAACTTGGAACTTTCTGGAGGCAGGACATGGAAAAGGCCCTGCTGATGGGATAGGTGCAGCTGTTAAACGGCAGCCTGACTCAGTAGTGGCAAAAGGCATTGATCTTCCAAATGGAAGGGTGCTGTACGAGCAACTCTCAAAACAGCCATCTTCTGTGAAGCTGATGTATGTGACTGAGGAGGAGATTAAAGTAATGGACAGTCTCCTTCCTGTTGGCGTGCAGGCTATCCGAGGCACAATGCAGATGCACCAGGTAAATTTCACTGCATCCTGATCAGTGTATATGTGTGTAAAACATTGTGCTTATTTGTGTTTATAATATGTAATCTGATTACTATGTGCTCCCCTAGATAGTCTCTGCAAGACCAGGAGAAATATCTTGGCATATTCTAAGCTGCTTTTGCTCAGAGGCCCAGCTTTGCAGATGTTTTGGTCCTCAAACAGCAGACACGGAAGTAACAGGTGATACCAAGCCTCCCACATCCACAGGCACACCTATCACCACAGCTCAGCCCATTGCAGACCTTCATGAGGGGCTGATTGAAAAATGGTGTGTGGTCACATACGATGGGGATCCATATCCAGGCATTATATAGGATGTTGGCTCTGATAGCTGTGCTTTGGTGAAAACCATGAGTCGCATTGGCAAAAACAGGTTTTTCTGGCCAATGAGAGAGGACATAATCTGGTACCAACCTGAAAATATTCTGAGACTGGTCCCAGAGCCTCAACCAGTTACAAAGAGGCACAAGATGTTGGATCCCACAGTTTGGGCAGAAATATGCTCTGCTCTTGATTATCATGGATAAAGGAATGAATCCATATGCAAGTTTGGCAGTTTGTTTAAAAGATTAAATCACTAATTACAGAGAGATTAATGAATGTTTGTTTTGCTTCCAACAGCCAGCCCTAGTTTTGCAACTTGTTTGTAGGTTTCAGCACAAAAAGAGAAGGAGTGTAGAAGAGCTTGGAAGAACGAGGCGATGTGATATATAAACCAAAGTTTATTATCAGCTCCTCTAACAAGTCTCATCCTAGTGCAGCAGCAGAAGAAGGAAAAAGAGACCGAACAACTTCGGCTCTATGAACTTACACTGGCACATAACAAAAGACATGCATATCAAAAGCTGACATCCCTCATTATCTTAATCCCCCCATTGTCTTCATACTCCTCCTCATGGCCCTGGGGGGTCAGGGCAGCTCCTCCGGTCTCCACCGCAGTGTCTGGGAAGGTCTTTGTTCTTCACTGGCGGTTGAGAGTCTTTGTCCTGTTCTGAGGTGTGAAGTCGCCTTACATATGTAATCACCAAACATTCTCACATGCTTCAACATATGTAGGTTATGGAATATATGATTAATATAGACCACAGCCCCCCCCAAATGACTAAGAAAAGGACAATAGAAAAATTCACAGTTTAAGATAATTACTATGACATACTAACTGCTACACCTCTTGCCACAGAAGAAACTTTCCAGCAGCCATGCTCCTAAGAGAGTTCAGTGGTAATCATAACAGCATAGTAATATCACAAGTCAGTCCTAAACTGTTACAGCACAATTAGTGAACAACTGTTGAGTAGTTTGCATCAGTCTCTGTGCCGTCTGGGTTTTAATCTTCTCCCGAATCTGCTGTGGGTCCGCTTGGGCGTCCTGCTGGGACCTTCCTGTAAGGAATCTGCAGCTTGGGGAGGAGAGTGATTAATTGTTCCCTGCAGGGGGGCTGAGTCTTTTCTCTTGGGGGCTCTATCCCGCCGAGGTGCTCTCGCCAACTGTGCAGGCTCGTCTCTCAACAAGAAGGCAGGTTTAAGTCTGTCAATGCTGACTGTTTCTTTTCTATCCCCAAAATCAAGCACAAAATGCTTATCACCAGGTTCCAGCACTCTGAATGGCCCATCGTATGCTGGGCGGAAAGTTGGTTTTAAAGCTTCATGCCTAACAAAAACGAATTCAGCGTTTTTTAAAGCTTGGGGGACAAAAACCCATGGAAAAGAGTGATGTGCCGGTCCGGGGAGAGAGTCCGGTCCGTTGCTGGACGGTGGCGCAGTGGTTAGCACTGCGGCAGCACAGTTTACCCTTGGCCGGGGGATTGTGGGGATCGTGGGATCATGGGTTCGATCCCAGCCCCCGACCAACAGTGATCTGTGTGGAGTTTGCATGTTCTCCCCTTGTTGCGTGGGTTTACTCCGGGATTTCTCCGGTTTCCTCCCACATGCCAAAAACATGCATGTTAGGTTAATTGGCTGTTCTAAATTGTCCCTAGATATCTGTTTCCTATAGGCCCTTAGAATAGAGGGTTAGCATTAATGAAAGCGCTTTGAGTGGTCTTTGTGACTAGAAAAGCGCTATATAAGTGCAGGTTAGTTATTTAGTTAGTTAGTTAGTTAGTTGCTGCCTAAAAACCTCGAGGCTGGAAAATGCCCTGGCTCTGGGTTCTCTGGTAAAAATTCACCTGGGAGCCTGAGAGGTTGTGCAAAAACTAATTCTGCTGGGGAGGTGTCTAGATCCTCTTTGGGCGCAGCACGCAACCCCAATAAAACCCAGGGAAGTTTATTTACCCAATTTGTATCCGTTAGTGAGGCTCTGAGGGCGGCCTTTAAAGATCTGTGAAAACGCTCGCATAACCCATTAGCCTGAGGGTGATAAGCGGTGGTGCGGTGAATTGTTGCCCCTAAGCTGCTGGACATGGCTGACCAAAGCTCCGAGACAAATTGAGGCCCCCTATCGGACGTGATGTCCGATGGGACGCCGAAACGTGCCACCCAGTTTGTCAAAAAAACGCGAGCGACTTCCTCCGCTGTGGTTGACGCTAGAGGGACTGCCTCTGGCCAGCGCGTGGTGCGGTCTATCATTGTTAACAGGTGTGTGAAACCTTGGGAGGAAGGTAGTGGTCCCACGAGGTCGACATGAACGTGGTCGAACCTTCTAGCAGGGATTGGAAAAGGCTCCAGAGGGGCTTTTGTGTGTTTGTGTATTTTGGCGCGCTGACAGGAAATGCAAGTTTTTGCCCATTCTTTTACGTTTTTGCGCAGGCCAGGCCACACAAACTTTTCGGCAACCATTTTAACCGAGGCGCGCACACCTGGGTGCGCGAGGGAGTGAACTGAGTCGAAAATACGGCGGCGCCATGTAGCTGGGACTAACGGGCGCGGTCGACTGGTTGAGATATCGCATATTAGGGGGGGCACGCCGTCGCGTAAACCCCTTTCCTCCAGCCTTAACCCTGTTGGTCCAGACAAGAGTGCGCGCACGTCCGCGTCACTACTTTGTTCCTCAGCCATGGCTGCATAATCTATCCCTGCATGGATTGGGGCCACGTATGTGTCCGCATTGGTGAAGAGTTCCGCGGCTGAGGTAGTATAATCTGTCTCCTCGCGCTGTGACATCGTCAGAGCGCGAGAGAGGCAGTCTGCTACCACGTTAAGTTTGCCTGCCACATGTCGAATGTCTGTGGTGAACTCTGAAATCGCAGCCAGCTGTCTTTGTTGCCTGCCTGACCACGGTTCGGAAATTTTAGCCATAGCAAAGGTGAGCGGTTTGTGGTCTACAAAAGCCGTGAAACTCCGCCCTTCTAACCAGAACTGAAAGTGGCGGATGGATAAATGAAGCGCTAGCAGCTCCCTGTCAAAAGTGCTGTATTTACGCTCGGTTTGGTTTAGCGATTTGCTGAAGAATGCCAAAGGTTGCCAGATTCCGCTGACATGTTGTTCTACAACTGCCCCTATAGCTAGGTCCGAAGCATCTGTGGTTAGCGCAATGCGGGCCAAGGGATCGGGGTGAACCAACAATATGGCATTAGCTAGGGCGCTTTTAACTTCCGCGAAGGCACGTTCGCGCTCCGGGGTCCATTCGACCGCGTTGGAAGCTTTTTGTTTTCTGAGCGCGTCATATAGGGGCTGCATGAGCTGAGCTGCGTGGGGGAGGAAACGGTTGTAAAAATTAACCATTCCCAAAAATTCCTGCAGCGATTTGACCGTTTGTGGCCGTGGGAAACTTTTTATCGCGTGAACTTTGTCTGGAAGTGGGACTGCCCCCTTCGGAGAAACTCTGTGTCCTAAAAAATCAATTTGTGACACGCCGAATTTGCATTTGGCTGGATTGATTATTAACCCGTGCTCTTCTAGCCTCTGAAAAACCATAGTGAGATGCTGTTCGTGTTCTTCCTCAGACGGGCTGGCTACCAGCATATCGTCGAGGTAGACGAAAACAAAAGGAAGGTCGCGTAATACTGCGTCCATCATCCGCTGAAAGGTTTGAGCCGCGCCTTTGAGGCCGAAAGGCATTCACAAAAATTCAAAAAGGCCAAAAGGGGTTATTACAGCTGTTGTAGGAATATCCTCTGCTCGAACTGGGACTTGATGATAACCGCGGACCAGGTCTATTTTTGAAAAAATGCGCGCACCCGCCAGATGCAGTGAAAAATCTTGAATGTGAGGAATTGGGTAGCAGTCATGCGCTGTCGCATTGTTTAATCTGCGGTAATCGCCGCACGGTCTCCAAGAACCGTCGGATTTCGGAACCATGTGAAGTGGTGAGGCCCAGGGGCTTTTCGAGCGTCTAATAATGCCTAATTTTTCAAGGGTGGTAAACTCGTCCCGAGCTATGGCGAGCTTGGCTGCGTCTAAGCGCCGAGCTTTGGCGAATACGGGTGGGCCCGTTGTGGGAATAAAATGTTCAACCCCGTGTTTAGCCACTGTGGCTGAGAATTTGGGAATTGTGAGAGCTGGAAATTGGGTGAGGAGTTGATCAAACTTACCTCCTACTGTGGTGACGCTGGCCTGCACAGGTGGTGGAGAAAGCCGGGCTGAGCAGGGAATAGAAGCAAAGGACAGTGCATTAACCAAGCGCCTGTTCGTTAGATCAACTAATAACCCATGTGCACACAAAAAATCTGCGCCCAACAAGTTAAAACTCACCGCCGCTACAACAAATGTCCATCTGTAGTTGCGGCCGTGGATGCAGAGGGGCAGGCTCTTTTCGCCAAAAGTGTCGATGGTGGAGCCGTTGGCTGCCACCGCTCCATTGCCCCGGGGGCCCATGGCCCGGTCTGCTTGGGAGGGCATGACAAAACTTAGTTGAGCTCCCGTGTTGATAAGGAACCGCTTGCCGGTGTGTCCGTCCGTCACATATAAAAGCTTGCTTTTTTCGCCGAGAACCGCCGCTGTTAACGGCTCTCGGCTTCGGCGTTTTCCGGAAATTGTGAATTTGCAGGGGGGAACGCATTTGTAAGCCTTCTCGGCGAAGCGGTGGTGGTAATAACAAACGTCGCTCCGTCTGTTGCGTCCTGGCCGTGTCGCTGTCACCGCGGGCTGATTCTGCTCAGTGATTTGTGGCTCCTCGTGGCTCTGGACATCTGCGGATGCTGCTGTGGGTGTCTGCTCCTTGCAGGCGTTGACGAGCCGTTGAGCTTCGTGAGCCAGCGTGCGGAAGTCTTGCTGGGTGCTGCATCGCATGTTGGCCAGCGTCCCTCTCATGTGTGGCGGCAGCGTACTGAGGAATATGAAATGGAAGAGGAAGTTGTCATTGTCCTCTTCTTTAAGTTGCAGCAAGTCCTCCATGAGGGCCTTGGGTCTGCATCCTCTGTGGCCGTAAACCGCCAGGATCCTCTCGGCTCTCTCCTCGGCTGAGGGGACGTAATTTGCCACGATGGTCGCTTTCAGTTCTTCATATTTGTCCTGGGCCAGCGGCCGCCGGATTATACTCCGCGCACATCTCGAAGTGGCGGCGTTGAGTTTGGCGACTATGTGATAGAACTTTGTATCGTCAGCCGTGATGCCCGCAAGTGTAAACTGGGCTTCAGCTTGCTGAAACCACGAGGCGGGGTCTTCCTGCCAGAAGTCCGGCAGGTTGACGGTGACGGCGTTTGTGTAGACCGTCACTGATGTGTCCGCAGGGTGAGAGTGCCTTGCTTCGGCTCTCTCCGCGGCGCTGGTGCTCGGTTGAGCCCTCTCTATCACTTCTGCCGTGGGGGAACGTCGTCCATCTGTTCCCCTGTCTGCATGGGCGCCGGCGTCTGCCTGGGCCGCCACAGATGAGTCGATCGCGGGGGAACGCCTCTGGTCCCTCCTCGCGTCAGGGTCACCAGTGTAGAAGAGCTTGGAAGAACGAGGCGATGTGATATATAAACCAAAGTTTATTATCAGCTCCTCTAACAAGTCTCATCCTAGTGCAGCAGCAGAAGAAGGAAAAAGAGACCGAACAACTTCGGCTCTATGAACTTATACTTGCACATAACAAAAGACATGCATATCAAAAGCTGACATCCCTCATTATCTTAATCCCCCCATTGTCTTCGTACTCCTCCTCATGGCCCTGAGGGGTCAGGGCAGCTCCTCCGGTCTCCACTGCAGTGTCTGGGAAGGTCTTTGTTCTTCACTGGCGGTTGAGAGTCTTTGTCCTGTTCTGAGGTGTGAAGTTGCCTTACATATGTAATCACCAAACATTCTCACATGCTTCAACATATGTAGGTTATGGAATATATGATTAATATAGACCACAAGGAGCAATGTTCTACCATCTGATTAATGTGCATTATTTTTTAAGTTTAAACAACATTAAATTTCAAAAATGATGTCACTTGATGTCAAGGACAATAAAAGTGACCGATGTTCAGCAATGCTCTGTGTCACACGTCATTTCCAACATGTGCTGTCTTTTCCACCACACAATGTCATGTCCATCACAACACATATTTTTACACACAAGTAATAATAATAACACAGCTACACAAATAATATTTAGGAGTTTTGAAAATTATGCAGTTATGGTTACAATTCATGTCTGGGATTGGAAAACGCATGATTCTGCCATGTAAAAACTTCATTGAAAGACTTCAGTAAGATAGTAAAAAGGTAATTTGTCATCTAGATGATGAGAAAATATTACCTTTAAATGCTTAAAATAAGTACAGTTAAACATTTGGGTACATCTATGTGTGAAATTTCATTAAATGTTTTGAAAACATGGGTTATGCTAGTAATTTTGTTTGAAAAACACCTTTTTTGTGGTGTGATGGAAATGACGCTTTCCTCTGAATGCTAGACTAAAATGGCAAAAAATATATAATATTTATGTAATTCCATTACAACCACTATCAGTTAATGTTTCTACACATTGTGATGAAGTAGAACAAATAAAAATATTTCTAAAAATATGTGTTGGATTTTCTGAAAAATATCATTACCAAATTTGACAAATTTACAAATGGCGGTTTTGAATCTTATGAAGATATTGCTCTCATCAAGTGACGTTAAGCCCTGGCCAATCAGTGGCCTACAGTCTATTGATGTTACAATTTCAGCTTGACTCAACTGGCTTGGAATCCCACCAGAGTAGGTTCTAAAAAAGTACCTAGTACCTGGTACTAGGTACTAATGGAAAACCCTAAAAACCCAGTAGAGTCTAGGCAAGTTAGGCTGAGTAGGTGCTAATGGAAAAGGGCCATTAGTGCCCCTTTTTTACTAGTACCTACACAGCCCGACTCGCCTCGCCTCGACTCTACTCAACTCAGTTTGACATGGTGTGGCTTGTTTTCAATTACAGCTGAATACCACACTGTAAAAACTGTTTGAGGGGCATTGTCCATGTGACTTTATTTTTATAAGTATATTTATTCCAGTAAATTAATTTATTTATTTGCTTTTTTTAGGAAATCTATAAGTAAAAAGTATGGATGTTTTCACATCTTACTGTTTTCTACCATAAAATTGATTTTGTCTGATGTGGGGAGCAAGGTGTTGGACTTCTCCACCCAGAGATCAATGGACCAAAAGAGGTGACTTTGCTGGGGGGTCCAGATGGAACAGTAAAGGCTAGGCACCCCCCCCCCCCCCCCCGGGGAGAGGAGCAGATGCCGGGCCACCAGGAGAGGAGTGAAGTGCAGCACCTGTGTAATATCATGTTAATGCGCCGCTCAGGCTTTGTTGTAAACGTAATGTGAGGTCAGAGCATCGGGCCACCATGCATGTAATTAAAGGTATAAAAGAGAGATGCACAGTGGCCTGGGAGGTCTTTTTGTGATCCTGTTCTGTTAGAAGGAGAATAAAGTCTGTGCTGATCAGCTCGTTGCCTCGCCTGCATCATTCCCTCTACAATGTCATCAATAAATTTGTTTTACAAAACTAGTTTAACACCTTATATCAGAATCAAAATGGCAGGACTGCTCCCAGAGGCAGCAGCAGAACAGGTCTGAACAAGTTTTGGCTGCCACGTTTAGCAACTGCATGGAAAACCCACACATTTGCACAACACATATATATAACTGTTTGCTTTGTTTAAACATAGTTTTTAATCAGAAATACCAGAATTGCATGCAATTTTCAAAAGCATGGCATCTTTCCTCCATTTTGCTTGCTAATTTTGCAGCTGGCCTTACCAAATGTGCCCTTCCATCCATCCATCTTCTTCCACTTAATCCTTTTCGGGTCGCGGTGGGGCTGGAGCCTATCCCAGCATCTTTGGGCAAGAGGCAGGGTACACTCTGGACAGATCGCCAGTCCATCGCAGGCCCAACACAGAGAGACAGACAACCATTCACTCTCACAGTCACACCTAAGGACAATTTAGAATCCCCAGTGTGATGCCAATTAACCTAACTTGCATGTTTTTGGCATGTGGGAGGAAACCGGAGAAATCCTGGAGTAAACCCATGCAGACACGGGGAGAACATGCAAACTCCACACAGATCACTGTTGGTCGGGGGCTGGGATCAAACCCACGATCCCCCGGCCAAGGGTGAGTTACTGTGCTGCTGCAGTGCTAACCACTCCGCCACTGCGCTGCCCCCAAATGTGCCCTTATCTTTGCTAATTCACTTCAGCACAATACTGTGTGTCTGCTTGTTATTCCCTTGTTCACTATGGAGTTTTAAATTTTAAATAAATTGGCTATTGACTGTGTGGTCATTATGGTTAATGTTCACTCGTGTGTGTAAGTGGCTGTCACGGTGGGTTCTTGCAGTTGGGGGAGAGGGGGATAATAATTTTAAAATTTAAGTAATCAATATAGGTCAGGCAACCATGCTGTATTCCTCCGTACCCGCAGCATGGACGGCACCTCGTGCCTCCATGCTGACCGCGTGTAAGAAGGGCCAGGTTTGGACCACTGTTCTCTATTTAAAAAAAACTGGATAGCGCACGCCACTTTTACCTCAACTTCCCAAAAATAACAGATTTTGAACTTCTTGGTATGAAGACAGTTTGTAATCTTGCACAACTGGTGAACTATAGAAATTGGTGGCTACTAAACATAATGTCAACTCGAGGTAACTTGAGGTGAAAGTGGCAACCCCATTCATTCTCCATTGACTGGCTGAGTGTTTTGGGTGTACTATGGTGGCCAGGTGGCTTCACTTCTGGCGCCGTTCTCAGGGATTATCTGTTAACTGCCCTTCACAAAATTTCTCCATTTGAAACAGCCTGGAACCGTCGCCCCTCCTCCGTGCGCATGGGCGCCCTTTTTTAGGGGTTGCTGTAGCTCCCCAAAATTTAAACTTGGCACCCCTGAAAACTGGAATGAGAAGAGTTGTGATTATTAAATTGTAGTTCATCTTTGACGAGCTGAAAAAACATCCAAAACATGTTCAGTAGTTTGTGTTTGAAAAGCCTTGTTCAGGATCAGTTTTCCAGTTGATGAGCAGGTGTGAACTCCTGCCCCCTGGTGTCCTTTCTGAAGTCTAGACCCCCCTCCCACAGGAAGCTGAAGGGCTGGCTGATGCTGGACCTGCCTTTGGTCCCTCCCACAGCACTGAGCATAAGAACAGGCTCCCGGCTGATTCCACAGGAGCTTCTCCACCACAGACCTTCTCTTTGTCATCACAGGTAAGAATAAGAGACGGCAGGAGGGACCGGGGCAGCTAGTTACATGGCAAAAAATGAAATCTGAGCGAGAAAAAATATCTTATGATTCGTTTTTTGACTGACAAGATCATTTTTCTCATGGTGCAGTTTTCTATAAGAAATTTTACTTGTTAAAAGATCATTTTAGTTGTTTTAAGCAAATAAATTTTGTTTTAAGGAAAAATAAATTCTGCCGATGGAGCAAGAAGATTTTATTTATCAAATTGCTTGAAACAAGAAAAAACTTCCTGACAAAAACACTTTTTTAACTTCAGGGTACAGTTCTGATTTTAAAAAAAAAACTGTATTTGTAATTGAAAAGCAATATGAAATTGTTACTGTAAAGCAGATTTAAAGGATTATGCTTAATATGATTATTCATAAAAATTCTGCAGAGTGAAAAGTGGTTGATAAGATAAGGGTAGTTATTAAATTAATGTTGTTTATGCTGTAACAACTTTTTCTTCTGAATCTTTAGTGCTTTTATTAAATTTAGAATTTAATTCCATGTAAATCAGAGATTAAATCATTTTCCAAATGACTTTTTATTACTGTTTACTGCAAAGGTTTCACAAGACTTTTTTGTTATGTTACTTTGATGGACAGGGTTGTAAATATTCTATCTTATCTATTCTTAGTTATTACCAGCCATTTGAACTGATTTGAATTAGATCACCCTCAGTGTCATCTGTCATAAAGACAGACAGCTTTCAGATGTTTCTGTCAGTGCCCAGCCAGCATGTCCATGTGGGCCCTGCTACACGCTAAACTGGGCTGTCTTATGGGACCATGTGGGTTTGTCCACGCCTTCCATGTTGGCCCATCTGTGTTCACCCACATGGACTTTATATGTGTGTTAAAGCCAACTGGGCCCACCAGGGTTTCCTGTGGGTCAGCAGGTTTCAGTGACACTGGTGCCAGAGGCAAAACGACCAGGAAACGTCACCAATTTGGCATGAAAATGTTCAAGAAAGTTCCAGATTTACCAAAAAAACTCACAAATTTATGACAAAAAAATTACAAATTTATGAGAAAAGAAAGCTTGGGATCAGTCCACCAAGGTCTCCGCCTTTGACCGCCACCTAATCCACAGGGTAAGGAGCTCAGTCATCCAGGAGAGGCTCAGAGTAGAACCGCTGCTCCTCCACATTGAAAGGAGCCAGTTGAGGTGTTGGGCATCTGATCAGGATGCCTCCTGGACGCCTCCCACTTGAGATGTTTTGGGCACGTCCCACTGGGAGGAGACCCCGGGGCAGACCCAGGACTCGGTGGAGAGACTATGTCTCCCAGCTGGTCTGGGAATGCCTTGGTATTCTCTCTGAAGAGCTGGAGCAGGTGGCTGGGGAGAGGGAAGTCTGGGCTTCTCTGCTTGAACTGCTGCCTCCGTGACCCGGACCTCCGGAAAAGTGATAGAAGATGGATGGATGGATGAGAAAAGAGTGAAAATTTAGGAGAAAAAAGTTGCAAATTTACATGAAAAAAAAATAGAAAAATTACCTGAAAAACTTTCAAACTTATGAGAAAAAATTCACAAATTTACAAAAAAGACACAGATTTATGAGGAAAAAATTAGAAAAAGTTTCAAATTAACAAAAAAATCTGCAAATATATGAGTTAATAAATTGAAAATTTATGAGACTAAAGTCAAAAACTTATGACAAAAAATTATGAGAAAGTTCTAATTTTACCAAAAAACATGTTGCAAAATTATGGAAAAAAGTCACAAATTTTTGAGACAAAAGCAACAAATTTATTAGAAGAAACTACAAGACTACAGTACAAAAGTGTCAAATTTATGAGGATGTTCCAACATTACAAGAAAAAGTTAACAAATCTGCAAGAAAAAAGTCACAGTTTTACAAAAAATAAACAAATTTATGAGAAAAAAAGTCAGAAATTTACTGGAAAAAAATGCAAATTTAGGAGAAAAAAAGTGAAAATTTACAAGAAAAAAATCACAAATTTACGAGAAACTCGTAAATTTGACGAGAAACTCGTAAATTTGAACCCTGTCTGCACTCCAGCCTTTCATGTATTTTAACCCATCCATGAAACCACTAGTATGTATATTTTCCATCATCCTTGACCATTTTGTTCAGTCGTGTGTTCTGCACTCAGCACGCTTATAGTTCCATCCATGAAGCCACGACCATACCTGTGTGTATTTCCACAGTCCTGGGCTGTTCTTATTTCAGTTGTGTGTTTAATCAGGTGTCCTGTAACCATGTTTTATCCAATCCGTCGCTCTTACTTTATTGCGCAGTAGACTGGTGGAGCACCCTCAGTTTTGTTGTACTGTACAGCTGTACAATGACAGTAAAGCCTGTTCTTGTCATGGCTGTAATAATTAATCAGCCCACGTGCGCGATGCAGCAACAAGAAGGGACAATCACACAATAATACACGTTTGAGGGTTTTTATTAAACAACAAATCCTCGCACAGCTACTGAAACAATCACTCGCCAGAGGAAGGAGCCTGTGGAGAGAAGATGAGAGCTGAGTGAGGAGGAACGGCGTAAGGGAAAATGGGCTAGCCAAATTACCACTTACGAGAGCTCTGAGGGAGAACCGGCAGGGCCCCAGCGGGGAATAGACGAACCAGCAGGGTGAGGGAATGAGCTGGTGGTGCCTGACTAGGTGGAGGTTTTTGCCGAGATGGGTGATGATGTGGCAGGAGAGCGCGCGCAGTCCCAGTGACACACACAATGAGTGCACCCGCACAATGACAGTAGCCTGAATAGAAGAAAAAGCACACAGCTTAGTAACTTCTTCACCAGTGTGAACACAACTCGCTGTCTATTAGGCAGTATACCCAGACGAGCCAGCGTTGAATCACTGAAGGATGCCTCCTTAAGAACGCTGGCTGATGAGAGGGCGCAGGTGTGTCCTCTCACTCAGGTGTGCTGATGAGCTGAGGAGAGATGAACGGGAAGGAGGGGGCGCGCTCTCGCTTCCCATGACAGGGCCCCCCTTTCTAGGAGCGCTTCCTGGCGGTCCATAGGGTTTGTTGGGATGGGCACGGTGATAGGACCAAAGCATCTCTTTGTCCAGGATCCAGGACGTGGGAACCCAGGGACGTTCCTCTGGGCCGTAGCACTCCCAATCAACCAGATATTGGAGACCCGGGCCTCGACGGCGAACATCCAGAATCCGATGAACCGTGTGGGCAGGGTGGCCGTCAATAATCTGGGGAGGTGGAAGTGGCTTGGGGTGAGGGCAGAGGGGAATGACCGAGAGGGGCTTTATGCGGGATACATGGAAGGTCGGGTTCACCCTTAGGGTTGGTGGAAGTTTGAGCAGGACCGAGGCATTGTTGATGATTCTGGAGTCGCAAAAGGCCATAGGAAGCGAGGAGACAGCTTGTTTGATGTTGTCTTCAAAGGGACCTGACTGGCCACCAACCATACCTGCTGCCCCATGGTGTTCTTGGGGGCAGGCACCCGTCATCTGTTAGCCATGGCCCGGTTGCGCTCGACAGAGCGGGCGAGGGCAGCACGCACGGATCTCCAGAGATGCCGGCAGCGGCAAATGTGAGCCCCCACGGAGGAAACCGTGACCTCCCTCTCTGCCATCGGTAGCAGCGGAGGTGTGTATCCCAGCGACGCCTCAAACAGGGTGAGACCGGTAGCCGTGGAGATAGCCGAGTTGATGGAATACTCCACCCAGGTCAGGTGCGTGCTCCAGGAGGATGAATGTTCAGCTGCTACACATTGCAGGGTGGCCTCCAAAGACTGGTTGGCACGCTCTACCTGCCCGTTGCTCTGGGGGGTGATTTCCAGAGGAGAGGCTCACTGTCGTCCCCCAGGTCCGGCAAAAGGCCCTCCAAACCTGTGACATGAACTACGGGCCCCCGTCAGACACGATGTCCACAGGGATCGCATGAAGGTGGATCACGTGATCAGTGAGGATGGTGGCCATCTTCAAGGCCCAGGGAGTTTAGGAAGAGCCACCAGGGGCACAGCCTTGGAGAAGTGGTCCACGATGGTCAGAGTAACTGTTTTACCATGGGAGGGGGGAAGTCCAGCCACAAAGTCCAAAGCGATGTGGGACCATGGGCAGCAATGATGGGTAGGGAATGGAGGAGTCCAGCCGGGGGGGGGGGGGGGGGGGGGGGATCAGACTTGCCCCGGACAGGCCCGCACATACTCCCGCACATCCCGAATAAGGTCCGTGGTGCGGGTGATCCCAGGATGACAGGCAAAGCGGCTGGTGTGACCCCACTGGATGACGTCACTGTGGAGGGCAGCAGAGACATGCAGGCAGTTCCGGGGGCACCCTGCTGGCACAGGCTCCTGAGACTGGGCCTGACAGACCCTCCGCTCGATATCCCACGTAAGGGCACCAAGGACGCATGAAGAGGGAAGAATGGGTTGGGGGTGGGATGGGGGCACTATCTCCCTGGAATCAAACTGGCACGATAGCGTGTCCGGTTTGGTGTTCCAAGAGCCAGGCCGGTAAGTGATGGTGAAATTGAAACACTTAAAAAACAGGGCCCAACGAGCATGCCTGGCATTAAGTCGGCGGGCCGACTGCAAATACTCTAGGTTTTTGTGGTCGGTCCACACAACAATGGGGTGAATAGCCCCCCAAGCCAATGCCTCCATTCCTCCAGTGCCAATTTAATGGCGAGCAGCTCCCTGTACCCTACGTCATAATTCCTCTCGGCCGGTGTATGCCGACGAGAGAAATACGCGCACGGGTTGAGCTTCTGGTCGGAGGATGCACACTGCGAGAGGACAGCGCCCACCCCCAAATCAGATGCATCCACCTCGAGGACAAATTGAAGCTGCGTGTCAACCTGAGCCAAGATAGGTGTATTAGAGAACAGACCCTTTAATTTGGAAAAGGCCTGTTCAACTGCCTCGGTCCACCGAAAGGGGACCTTAATGGAGGTCAGCTGAGTCAAGGTCAGTGCTACCCCACTATAGTTCCGAATGAACCAGTGATTAAACTTCACAAACCCGAGGAAGCGTTGAAGCTCCCTACGGGAGTGGGGAGTTGGCCAATCAAGCACTGCCCTCACCTTTGCCAGGCCGGCAATCAGTCTCCCTTCAGCCACTATGAAGCCCAAGAAGGTGGTAGATGTTGTGGAAAACTCACACTTCTTGGCCTAAATGTAGAGCTGGTTCTCCAAGAGCCGTTGTAGGACTGCTCTTACATAGACTTCATGTTCCTCTGGCAAGCAGGAGAAAATCAAAATATCATCCTATTAGACAAACACAAATTGACAAAGCATGTTGCGGAGGACATTGTTAATCAACCGTTGGATGACGGCGGGGCGTTAGTGAGCACAAACGGCATCACCAAATACTCAAACTGCCCCTGGTGGGTTTTAAATGCTGTCTTCCACTTGTCCCTCTCACGAATGCGGATTAGATGGTACGCGTTGCGCAAGTCTAATTTGGTGAATACCCATGAGCACTGAAGGAGTTTATACGCGGAATTCATCAAGGGCAAGGGATATTTGTCCTTCACTGTAATAGCGTTGAGCTCCTGGTAGTTGATACACGGGTGCAGCGAGCCATCCTTCTTTCCGATGAAGAAGAACCTGGCCCCGAGAGGGGCTGAAGATGGCCAAATAAGGCCGGCGTTCAGCGATTCCTTGACATACTTCTCCATTGCCTCCCCCTCCGGACCAGAAATGCCGTAGATCCAGCTGGATGGCAGCTTCGCGAACCCCGGGATGAGGTCCACAGCACAGTCATAAGAGTGGTGAGGTCGAAGGGACAGTGCTCTTGACTTACTGAAGACCTCTCCCAAATTGTGGTATGCCCGGGGAACGAGGCTGAGGTCCAGCGGCTCGACCAGAGGGAGAAATGGAGAACACTCAGCTGAACGGAGACAGTTAGCCAAGCAATATGGCCTCCAGGAGGAGATGGAATTTTGCCCCCAGTTAATAATGGGGATGTGTTTCTGGAGCCAAGGATAACCTAGAATCATGGGGGAAAATGAAACTGGGAGAACTAGGAACATGAGTTCTTCCCGATGATTCCAGGAAAGGAGAATGGCGACCAGCACCGTGCGATCAGTGACTACCGCATCCTCACGGCCAGATATTGTGGTGATTCTTTGGCCATGGGGCAATTTGAGTGTGGGAATACCCAGGTCCCGAACAAACCGGGCTGACACGAAGTTGTCCTCTGCCCCTGAATCCACTAATGCCATGACCCTCCTCTCGACCTCCGGCAATTGCACGAGGGCTGGAATAGAGAAATTGCTGGGGGGAGTTAACTTGGTCCCGCCCACCAGACCCCCCCCCCCCCCACACACGGTTACTGACGGGCCACATCTTTTGGCCGCTGGGGGCACTCATCCCGACTGTGCTTTGGAGAACCACAGTACATGCACGCGCCAGTCTTCCTCCTTTGCCGACGCTCATCGTTGGTTAATTGGAACTGGCTGAGGTACATCGGTTCGGGAGGAGGACCGGTCCCCCCATTGTCAGTCCCTGCAGCGGGCACCCGCTCAGCTGGCGGGTGAGAGGAGGCCTGTCACTCCTTCGCACGCTCACGGTAGCGGTTGTCCAACCCCACAGCCTGATCAATAAGACCATCGAGCGTGTCGGGAACCGCATAAACCGCCAGGTCGTCGTGGAGGTAGGCATTTAACCCGTGGAGGAACGCGCTGCGTAGCGCAACCTCGTTCAACCCTGAGTCCGCCGCTTCGACCCAAAACTCCACCGAATACTCGGCTACAGACCGAGCGCCCTGGCGGAGAGTCATAAGGGGGCTCATAATGTTCCCTTGACTCTCGGTGTGGTCGAATATGCAGGAAAAAGCGACCACAAATTGTTCAAACATGTAATTTCACCCCTCTGGGCTGTCTGCCGTGGCTTGAGCCCAACTAAGGGCTCAGTCCCATAGCAGTAGGGTGAAGAATTGAATCTTCACAACATCCCCCGGGTACCCCCCCAACCTGCTCCAAATACATCCGTATCTGATGGAGAAATTCCTTACACTTCCCCACCTCCCCCGCGTACGGGGCAGGTGTGGGAAGGGAGGTGGTATGGCGCACCGGTGGTTGAACAACAGGAGCAGGCTGAGGAGGAGGAGCCAGGAGAGCCACACTCACCAAATGCTACGTGACGGTATCCAATTCCCGCATCATGGTTTGCAGCTACTGGGCCATCACGGTTATTTGTTGCTCGGTCGCTTCTAGGTGATCCATAGCTGATTGTCCCGCTGGTGCACCTGCTGAGCCGAGGTCACGGCTGGCTCATTCTGTCATGGCTGTAATAATTAATCAGCCCACGTGCGCAATGCAGCAACAAGAAGGGACAGTCACACAATAATACACGTTTGAGGGTTTTTATTAAACAGCAAATCCTCGCACAGCTACTGAAACAGTCACTCGCCAGAGGAAGGAGTCTGTGGAGAGAAGATGAGAGCTGAGTGAGGAGGAACGGAGTAAGGGAAAATGGGCTAGCCAAATTTCCACTTACGAAAGCTCTGAGGGAGAACCGGCAGGGCCCCAGCGGGGAATAGACGAACCGGCAGGGCCCCAGCGGGGAATAGACGAACCAGCAGGGTGAGGGAATGAGCTGGTGGTGCCTGACTAGGTGGAGGTTTTTCCCGAGATGAGTGATGATGTGGCAGGAGAGCGCGCGCAGTCCCAGTGACACACCTGCATGATGGCAGCAATCTGAATTGAAGAAAAAGCACACAGGTTAGTAATTTCTTCCCCAGTGTGAACACAACTCGCTGCCTATTAGGCAGTATACCCAGACGAGCCAGCGTTGAATCACTGAAGGATGCCTCCTTAAGAACACTGGCTGATGAGAGGGCGCAGGTGTGTCCTCTCACTCAGGTGTGCTGATGAGCTGAGGACAGATGAATGGGAAGGAGGGAGGGCACTCTCGCTGCCCATGACAATTCTATTCTATTCTATTCTATTCTAAATACAACAGAAAAAATGGATTTGCCAAAATATTTTTTGTCATTGTGTTGTTATTATTATTATCATTATTATTATTATTATTATTATTATTACTATCCATCCATCCATCTTCTTCCGCTTAATCATTTTTGGGTCGCAGGGGGGCTGGAGTCTATCCCAGCATCTATGGGCGAGAGGCAGGGTCCACCCTGGACAGATCGTCAGTCCATCGCAGGGCCAACACAAAGAGACAGACAACCATTCACTCTCACATCCAAGCCTAAGTATTATTATTATTATTATTATTATTATCTACCTTCTACCAAAAAATCCTGTTTTTTTCACTCATCAAGCCAACTCCAGTCCTTGAACTTAGGACTTCCATGAGGGTGTGGTGGTTCATTTGATTGATAGAGTCTTCCGGAGTATATGAGCAGTTCCAAGTAGGACAATCTTTTACAACTCTTGTATCCTGATGTTTCCAGGGGTTTTGTTTGTGTATTTCTCCATTCCTTTCTTAACCAAACCAAGAGCGCCTCTTACCACAGGTATTGTTGTGGCTCTCAGGCCCCACATTTTCCCAATTTCTCTCTCTAGGTCTTTATACTTTGAACGTTTTTCTATAACTTTCAGGGAAGTCTTTCTTTCAGTTGTATGGACATATCATTTAGGAGAAATGTTTTCTCTTTCTTGTTCTTTATTACTATGTCTGGTCTTTTGGCCTTGGTTTCTTTGTACGTTTGGATTAGCATGTCCCACAGTGTTGTGGTCTCTTTGTTTTGAGTTCCAGTTGGTGGAACATGTTCATAATATTTGTCTTGGACTGTGATGTCATAGTGCTTGCAGATTTCCCAGTTGAGATATGCTGCTTCCTTGTTGTGCCTATGTATGTATTCTGCTTTGGTCAGCTCTGGGCAGCCAGAAACTGGATGGTCAATTATCTCCGCTTGTTTGTTGCATATTCTGCACATTGGATTGGTTTCGTCTTTCAAGATCTTGCTTTGGTAGTAGTTGGTCTTAATGCACTGGTCTTGCGCAGCTCTAATAAAACCTTCAGTTTCAGCTTTTAGGCCAGCTGTTTTTAGCCATTGGTTTGTTTGGAATTCATCCATGTCATTGTCATTGATTCTTTTTGGGTATTGTCCATGTAAGAGTTTACAGTATCTTCCTTTTCATTCTTTAGTTGTTCTAGGGCTTTTTGTTTAACTTTATTTTCTTTTATTCTGCAAGCTTGTTTTATGGCTGGCTCATTTTCAATCATTTCTATTTCTGGTATGCTGAGTTCTTTCTTAAATTTTATGGCTTCATGATGTACTCATAATGTCTTTTTTTTTTTTTTGTTCTATCATGGTCTCTAGCTATCCTGAGAGTGTTATCATCTTTAGGTTGTAGGTATGCATCTAGGCCTATTGTTGCTGTCTTGTATGCAATCTCAATTTGAATTAATCCCCTTCCTTCTGGTGTTCGTGGGAGGTAAAGCCTGTTGACATCTGCATTTGGGTGATGCATCTTTTCCATTGTTAGCTTTCTTGTTTTGCAATTCAATTTCTTCAGTTCTTCTATATTCCAGTTTATGATGTTGAAACTATTTGTTACAACTGGAGCAGCAAGGGTGTTGATGGCTTCGATTCTGTTAGTGGCATTCAGTTCTGATTTAAGCTCCATTCATATCCGTCTGTAGTACTCCTTCCATATTTTGTCCTTCATCCTGGAGTGCTGGATTCTATCTCCTTCATCTATGACTAGGTATTTGTATGTGCCTTTTTTTTTCTAGATCTTGGATGGTAGTGTCCAGATGAATTTTGATGTTGTCTGCATGTAATAGATTGCGCTTTTTGAAGGTAGCTTTGGCACACTCGTGGAGCCCGAACTCCATTCTAATACCATTGCTGAATCCTTTAACAATGGTGAAAAGACCATTCTGTTCTTCATCATTCTTGGCATAGGTTTTCAAATCATCCATGTTAAACAAGTGGTTAATGATCTGGATACCCACTTTGTATCTGTAGCTACTTGTTGTCACAGCCCATCCAGCCACAGTTGGGTGGATTTGATTGTCCATCAGCAACAGGTGATTCTTAATCAATTAACCTCTATGACTCACCGTTTGGATCACCTTGACCCCCCGCAGGGATCTCAGCTCGGTGGGTCAGCTCCTCCCGTACCTCAGGACAGCCAGACTGCCCTGGGTCCGCCGACCCATCTCACCCCTGTTCCAACCCCCGCACGCTTCCACGGGAAGCTCTGGGAAGCGCGCGGATTTATTTTACAATGTGAGACGGTGTTTCAGCGCGTTCCCGGGGATTTCCCAACTGACCATAGCCAAATTGGGTACATCACCAATCTGTTGGAAGGGCGAGCGTTAGCTTGGGCTTACGCCATTATGGCGAAGCCCAGCTACGCAAACCTAACCTATACCCAATTCGTGCAACAATTCTTTGAAGTGTTTGATCATTCCGGTCGAGATAGCGTGTTGGCTGAGTGGCTACTCAGCCTTCGCCAGGGTAGCCGCTTAGCGGCTGACTACACTGTCGACTTCCGGGTGGCTGCGGAGGAGGTTGGTTGGGGCAATGCCTCTCTTTGTAGTTTGTTCCTCCGCAGCCTGAGTTCCAATTTACGGGATGAGCTGGCCTGCCGGGACCTGCCGGATCAGTTGCCTGACCTAATCTCCCTAGTCATTTCTTTACACAATAGGCTGAGGGAACGGGCCGCCGAGCGGAAGTCCCATGGCCGCTCGTGCGGAACCTTCTCCCGTACTCCCTCAGTCTTGCCCCCTGGCGTTGCCTCCTCTGGAGGCCGCCGACGACCCTGACGCTATGGTAATCAGGCGGGCCAAACCTCCTTTTGCGGAGAAACAGCGCCGCCGAGAGTTGGGTCTCTGCATGTATTATGGAGACGACCAACATCTCGTGGAAGTCTGCCCGGTGAAGCCAAAAGGGGAGGTCCGCAAGTCGCTGTCTCGCGGACGTATCTCAGTCAGATCCCCTATCCAAATGCCAAATTCCCATCAGACTGTGCCATAACTCCATAGGACACTTCACTCACGCACTGGTGGACTCGGGGGTGGAGCAGAACTTTATGTCTAGGAGTCTGGCAACCCGCCTGGGCATCCAGTGCCAAGCGTTACCCTCTCCTCTCCGTCTGGTTGCCCTCACCCACTTTCCACTAGAAAAGGTCACCCACAAGACCCAACCCCTCCCCGTCATCATCTCCGGTAACCATCGAGAAGACCTTAGTTTTTATGTCCTCCCCTCTTCCATGTCACCTGTCATCCTGGGCTACACGTGGCTTCGCCTCCACAACCCCGTGTTTGATTGGCAGACCGGCCGCGGCCGCTCCTGGAGCACTTTTTGCCTGGGAACCTGCCTCCAGTCTGCTGCCTTTGCCCCGTCTGTGCCCCCCCCCCCCATTGTGGACCCTACCCCACTGGACCTCTCCTCAGTTCCGCTGGAGCTCCACAACCTGGGCACCGTATTTAGTAAGTCAAAGGCGCTTTCCCTCCCACCCCACTGCCCCTATGATTGTGCTATCGACCTCCGGGCAGGGGTGCCTCTCCCATCCAGCCGCCTCTACAGCCTCTCAGCCCCTGAAAGAGAGGCTATGGACGCCTACCTCCGAGACTCCCTCAGTGCCGGCATCATTCACCCATCCTCGTCTCCCCTGGGTGCTGGATTCTTTTTTGTTGCGAAGAAGGACGGGTCCCTACGGCCGTGCATTGATTTTAGGGCCCTCAACGACATTACCATCAAGGACCGCTACACTCTGCCCCTCATGGACTCAGCCTTTAGCTCCCTCCAGGGGGCGTCCTGGTTCACCAAATTGGACCTTCGCAGCGCTTACCACCTCGTCCGGATCCGGGAGGGTGATGAGTGGAAGACGGCTTTTCGGACACCCAGCGGCCACTTTGAGTACGTTGTGATGCCGTTTGGGCTCACCAACGCCCCTGCCATCTTCCAACGTTTAATCAACAACGTTCTTCATGATTTCTTGGGGGTCTTTGCTTTCGTCTATCTTGATGACATTTTAATCTTCTCTCGCTCTCGGAAGGAGCATCTACTCCACGTGAGGCGGGTCCTGCAATGCCTTTTGGAGAATCAACTTTACGTCAAAGCTGAAAATGCGAGCTTTTCACTGACAAGACCTCTTTTTTACGCTTCATTGTCTCGCATAATCAGCTCATTCCTGACCCGGCCAAGATCAAAGCAGTGGTTGAATGGCCCACTCCCTCTCCAGGAAGCAGGTCCAGCAATTCCTGGGGTTCGCTGCCTTTTACCGCCGCTTTGTCCCCGATTACGGTTCCATCATCCCTCCCCTGACCCGCCTCACCTCCCCGAAAATACGCTTTGAGTGGACGACGGAAGCAGCGGCCACCTTCGAGACCCTCAAGAAGGAATTCTCATTCTCCCGGGTCCTCACTCAGGTGAACCCAGCGTGGCAATGCCTGGTGGTGGTGGATGCGTCTGACACTGGGGTGGGGGCTGTTTTGTCACAGCGCAATCCAGTGGACGGGAAACTGCGCCCCTGTGCCTTCTTCTCCAAGCGCCTCTCTTCGGCCGAACGTAACTATGACATCGGTGACAGGGAGCTCCTTGCTATTAAGCTTGCTTTGCAGGAGTGGCGCCATTGGCTGGAGGGGGCAGCTGAGCCTTTCGTGGTCTGGACCGACCATAAAAACCTGGAATACATCAGGACGGCCAAACACCTGAACGCCCGCCAGGTGCGCTGGTCATTGTTCTTCAGTAGGTTCAGGTTCACCATCTCCTATCGCCCAGCTTCCAAGAACATGAAACCAGACACGTTGTCCAGGCAGTTTGCCCCAGAAGCCCCTGAGGAGGAGGTCCATACCATCCTGCCTGCATCGTGCGTTGTGGGGTCCGTCTCCTGGGCGATTACGGACAAGGTCCGGAAGGCACTAGAGGTCGAACCCGATCCCGGCGGTGGCCCAGCAGGGAGATTATTTGTGCCCTCGTTGGTCTGGGGCGACGTTATTCATTGGGCACACACGGCCAAGTTCACCTGCCACCCAGGGGTCGTCCGATCGGTGAAACTCATCCAGAGGCTCTTCTGGTGGCCTGGGCTTCGGACCGACGTTGCCGACTATGTACGTGCCTGCCCTCTTTGTGCCGTTAACAAGTCATCCAACTCACCCCCTGCGGGGTTCCTCCATCCTCTGCCAGTTCCGGGTAGGCCCTGGTCTCACATCGCCCTAGACTTTATCACTGGTCAGAACTCAGAACTCAGAAAGGATTTATTGCCAAGTACATTAACAGTAAACAACTGATAACATACGAGGGATTTGACTTGACACAGAAAACGACCTGCATTTCCGGTGACGCGGCAGCGTCGAAAACGCGCCTGTCATCAGATGGGTACAGGATGCATAGGGAAGAAAAGGATAACACAATAGGAAAGAGCAAAAAACCATTGATTGTCAGAATACCGGTCATATATGATCAATAATATGATTACAAGAAAAAAAGCCCTCAATGCACAATTAGCAGACAAGAATGTACACAAAGACACAAAGGGAGCAGTGAGTGAATGATCTTTTCATCAGTTTATTTGAGTCAGTGTGGGTGTAGTGTTGAGTGTAGGTGTTTGTATCAGTTAAGAACAACAAAGTCTCTTCGGCAGGAGATGTTTTGTCTTAGCGGCTGGCATTTGTCCTTGAGCCAGGCAGCTGGCTGTCCGTAGAGTCAATGCAGCTCAAATGTTTTGAAAACAAAAAACTGCAGATAATCTGGAGGACTTGTGTGAGGGGGTCAGATTAGTCGAATAGTACTGATCCCAGAGAAAAAGACTTTATATTCTCTTACAGATTCAGTACTTTAATCCTTCAGTGCTGGACGTTGAATTCTTCATGGACGACTCTCAGGGTGATCATGATGTAATCCATTTTCCTAGACAGTTCTCCATTAGCCGCTGTCAGAGTCCTCTCCATTTGTTCAATTTGATGGTTAAGCCTCGCCTGGCCAGCATTTTGATAGGCTACGTCCATCTTCATCAATTTACGGTACACCAGGACAATCCCAGATCCAATCAGAACGATCCCGATGACCATTGCTACGAAGACGTACAAATCTTCGACACCTTCGATAGAAAGATCAGACAGGCACAAGAGTTTCCAATTACTTGTGTCCCTCAAATAGCCCGCAGCCGCAGTTCCTGCGGGGCAAACTACCTCCCCCGGGGCACTTTTCCTCGTTGAAAAAATAGTGTCAATTACGTTCAAAGCCCAGCTTATTAAATCCATAATTTCGTTCGATAATCAGCAGTAGAGACACGCAGACAGACGATAGCAAGCTGGGATCCAGTCAGTTAGGGGAGGAAGGAGATAAAAAGTCAGAGCTAGAGAGAAGGAAAAAGCGTCTGCTCTCTTTGGGAGGCGGAAGACTCCCTCCCTCTCATGGAAATATGGTCATTCTGACCATTGTAGACCGGTTTTCGAAGGCCGCCCACTTTCTGCCACTCCCTAAGCTCCCCTCGGCGCGTGAGACCGCTGAACTGTTAGTGCAGCACATCGTCAGATTTCACGGCATCCCCGCTGACATTGTCTCCCACCGGGGTTCTCAATTTACATCCAGCGTCTGTAGGAGTTTTTGCAGTGCCCTTGGAGCCACGGTCAGCCTGTCCTCAGGACACCACCCTCAGTCTAACAGGCAATGTGAGCGTACCAACCAGGAGCTGGAGGCCACCCTGCGCTGCATCATCTCCTCCATCCCCTCCTCTTGGAGCACCCATCTCCCCTGGGTGGAGTACGCTCACAACGCCACCTTCTCCTCGGCCATTGTGATGCCCCCCTTCCAGGCATCCTTGGGGTACGAACCCCCGCTGTTCCCTGAGGAGGAAGGAGAGGTGGCTGTCCCATCCCTCCAGGCTCACTTGAGACGGTGTCGGCGGCTGTGGACCAAGACCTGGCAGACCCTGTTACGCACTACGGCTCGCAACTCTTCCTCTGCGAATCGCCGCAGGAGGCCCTCTCCACAATACCAGACGGGACAACAGGTGTGGCTCTCTTCCCAAAACATTAACCAGAAAGCTGAGAAGAAGAAGCTGTCTCAGCGCTATGTCGGCCCCTACCCTGTTGAGAAGGTGGTCAACCCAGTGGCTGTGCGCTTGGATCTCCCCCCACTTCGTGTCCATCGCACGTTTCATGTTTCCCAAGTTAAACCTGTAGCGTCTAGCCCTCTCTGCCCCCCCCCCCCAGGGCACCACCCCCTCCCAGGATGATTGACGGCCACCCAGCTTGGACCATTACAGCCATCCTGGACTCTCAACATCGGGGCCGGGGGATACAGTACCTGGTGGACTGGGAAGGTTATGGTCCAGAACATAGACGCTGGGTGCGCTCCACCTTCGTGTTGGATCAACAGCTCGTTGGGGAGTTCCACCGTGCACACCCAGACAAGCCAGCGCCAGGAGGAGCTGCTCAGGGGGGGAGTACTGTCACAGCCCGCTCACGCCTGTCATCCGCCCCAGCTGTGCGCACACCTGCACCTCATCTGGCCATGCCTATTTAGCCTGCTCTGCCCAGGGCTTCGCCCTGGAGTCGTCAGCTCTCCTCCTTGTGATGTTCTGCGTTCGCCTACTCCTACGGCCAGCGCTCCTCTCGTCCTTTGCACGTAAGGTCATCCACTCACCTGCTCTCTCAGTTCATCCCCCGTGCACAGGTGGACCTTCCTGGTGGCGGCACTCCTCCCTCACCGCCGTACCTCTCCAACCCTCGACCCATGGAGCTGATCAGAGCACTGTCTCCCAGGCGTGAGCCGGTCTTGCCAATGTCAGTCACCAAATCCCTGCAAGTAAGCCACACTCATTACTCATCATACCCCTGTGTGTGTTCATCTCACCCTTGTCCTCTGCTTGTCCTTAGGGTTGCCTGACTGTACGGTGTTCTGGTCCGTTCTCGGCGCTCCTGTCCCCAACAAGACATCCACATTCCACATTCACGCATTCATACACCTGCTTGTCAATAAAGACTCTGAAATCTCACCCGAGCCTGCGTGCGTGTTCCCTGGGCTAGCCTAACATGTCACTTGTCTTCAATAGAGGAAAGTGGTTTCACAGCCATTCAAAAAAGATGTGATGAGAGAGAATCTCCTTGGAAGATTCTGCTGTTTAATGTTGATGTTTCTTGATGTTATGGTTCCCTCTTTGTATTTCAATTTAAGGATTGTGCTCCATTTCGTCATACTAATTTTAATGAAATTTATTGTCCTTGCTGAGATTTTGTGTATTTCCAGGCATTTTATAATCCAGCGTTGTGGGACAGAGTCGAATGCCTTCTTGTAATCAATACAGGCTGTTGTGAGATTCTTTTTCTAGTTTTTACCTCCTCCACTATTGCTTTAATTTATGAGCAGTTGGCCTTTGCATCCATAGCTACCTTTCCTGCTGTCTTTTGCTCTTCTGGTGGTAAGTTATCATTATCCAGATGCTTGTAGGTGCTGGTTCTTAGTATTGATGTTAAAAATCTTGTATACTGTAGGGAGACATGTGATGGGACGATAATTTTTTGGGTTGATTGTTGCCTAATTTTTGGTAAGAAGGTAGGTGATACCATTTGTTAACCAGTTAGGGCATTGCTCAGGGTTCTATATACACTCATTGTAGGCACATGTCAAGTCTTCGTGTAGAGTTGATAGATATTTCAGCCAAAATTTTGCTATTCCACCATTCCCTGGTGACTTCCAGTTGCTTGTAGCATTGATTGCTGCTGCTGTCTATTCTAAGGTTATTTCTGGTCATTCTTGTTCAAAGATTTGCAGGTACTTTTTCTCTATTCCTTTAATCCATTCAGCCTTATGGTTATATTGTTTTTCTTTCTCCCAAATGTTGGCCCAAAAGTTTGTGAGAGCTTCTTTCTCAGGTGCTTCATCAATCTCAATTTTTTCTTTCCCAGCTCCCTGTAAAACATTTTGGTGTTCTCTTTAAATATTTTGTTCTGATAGAAGAACTTTTGTCTTTTTTCATACCATCTGAATCTCTGTGCCCTGGCTTGTAGCTGTTGTTTAAGCTTTTCAGTAACTGTTTGAATGTTATTATGGGTATTGATATTGTGTTTTCTCACAAGTGTTCTCCTTTTCCTTTCACTTACGTGGTTTTCTTTATTCATTTCGGAGAGCATGAAGATGTCTGATCATATCCTTTGGATTTCCTTTTCGATCTGTTTTTTCCATTGTGGCTGATTTGATTTCTTTTGTCCTTTCCTTGGTCTCTAAAGCCCAAGATGTTACTAACTGCTGATGCAGTAGCATAAAGTATCTCATTAAGTTTGGTGAGGGTTAGCCTGTGTCAGCCTATTCTTAAAATAGATGATAGCCCTGTTAGCTTTCTCTATTGCCGTTCTTGCATGTCTGTCATGTTTAATTTTCGGTATTGGTTGTCTTTCATCGATACTTGTTTCTTTCACAATCTTTCACTTTCTTGTGATGTTTTCTAATATTTCCTTTACTTCATCGTCACAGTGCTCAGTTCTAGTTGTCCTTGTTAATTAAGTGTGTTTTCGGGTTCTTTCTCATTATTCTGTACAGCCATCTCAGTATTTTCGACCTCTACCATATCTTGTTCTTGTTGGCCAATGTTTCTGGTGCCTAGGTGTCATGAACCGAGCCCGTGTTTCCTGTGGGCTCGGTTCTGATTGTTCCTGCTGGCTCAGGCAGTGGGTTTGTTATGTGGTGTTGTGCTTTGTGTTCTCATCGTTTTCATGTCTGTGTCCCGTTTCTGTGCATGCCTGTAGCTGCCATTCTGGCCTGTCCGGCCACGCCTCCTCCTTCCCTGACAATCAGCTGTTCACCCCGATAATCATCTTTCCCGCGTCTCACCCTGGTGTTCCCAATTTGCCACTCCAGCAGCGCTTGTACTAAAGCAGCTGTTTGCTTGACAAACATTGCTGGTACGGGTTAGATAGGTTTTCTCTGCCGTCTATCCGTCACGTCGCCTTAAGGACTATTTCTGTGTGTACTTGTGGTTATCGCTGTGACTACTCGGACTGCCCGAGCGTTTATTCTACCCCGGAGGACATTCTCTGCACTGGATCCCCTCAAGGCTGTGTACTCAGTCCACTGTTGTTTACACTTTTAACACATGACTATGTGTCCAGACACGAGGGGAGCCAGATTATTAAGTTTGCAGATGACACCACAGTGATGGGACTTATTCAGAGGGATGAGGAATCAATATACAGGGAAGAAGTGAGAGACCTGGAGGGCTGGTGCAGGGAGAACAATCTGGTGCTCAGCGTGGACAAAACAAAGGAGATGATTATCAACTTCCGGCAGTCACTGCCTGAACATGTCCCTCTCTGCATCAGCGGCCGTCCGGTGGAGAGAGTGGAGAACATCAAGTTGATCTGAGTGCAGATCTCGCAGAACCTGACCTGGAGCAAGAATTCCTTGGGGATCAGGAAGTGGGCCCAGCAGGGACTGCACTTCTTGAGGAAACTCAAACAGGAATCTCTTCCTATCTGCATCCTCAGGACCTTCTACAGAGGTGTGGTGGAGAGTGTTCTGACGTACTGCATTGCAACATGGTACTCCAGTTGCAGTATGTCAGATAAAAAAGCTCTGCAGAGGATAGTTAAGGGAGCTGAGAAGGTAATTTGAGTTTCCCTCCCCTCTGTTCAAGAACTTTTTCAGAGCTGTTGTAGGAGCAGGGCACTGAATCATTGTTAAGGACCACTCTCACCCTCTGCACAGACACTTTGAACTGCTGCCATCTGGCAAACGATTCCGGAGCATCAGAGGTAGAACCACCAGACTGATTAACAGCTTCCTTCCACAAGCTGTTAGGATGCTGAACAGTTGATCCGGAATCCTTTACACATATTACTGCACTTTATGGACATTATGTATATTACATGTATATTATAGTTTTAATCAGTTTTAAGTATTTATTTCTCTTAGCTACTTAGATTCACTTAGCCATTTTAATTGTTTTATATACACATAGGCAGTTATTATCATTTTAACTGCAACTGTAATAAGTTAGCATTACTGTAATATCCAAATGTGTCTCAGGGATGTGTGAATGGCTGTCAGGATGGGGGGTGTGAGCGTGTTTTTAAATTATGTTCTTTTTACAATACGGATGCCTAGAGAAACGCAATTTCATCTTGCTTGCACTACAGTTGTATGTATAGCATCATGACAATAAAGGTTGACTGATTGATTGATTGATTGATTGTGTTCTGTTCACCGCTGTATCCTCCTGCGTGTGTGTTGGGCATCCTAGAGAACTCTTTGTGTACCTGAGCAGTCTTGTTTCTGTATGTCCTCCTTTGTGTTAACTCCTTGCACTCTGGTCAATTTCCCTAAAAACGCCTAAAAATAACGCACCCAAAGTAAATCAAAAGCTGTTCTTCAACCCTTTGCAGCATCTTCATGGGGTTGGTCTCATTTAAAAGAAAACACTTTGAATTTTTTGGCAAAACAGTCATAATCTCTCTAAGTGCTCCTGCCACTGAGTAACAGTCATCTAAACATACTGAACTTGAAGAAAATAAAGTTTGCCTGGGTGTTTTTTTTAGATACAAATGCTTGCAAATAACACACAACTGTCAGATCCGGGCTGGAAAATGCAACGGAAATGTAGAACCAAGTGTTATCCAGCTGAGGTCAAAATTTTGTAACAATACCACAAAAAATGAATATATTACACAGCTTTTTTGTCAGGTTGTTCCCAGGCGTTTTTGAACTGTGCCAAATTGTGCCAAATGGCACAGTTTGGAAAAACGTCTGTAACTTTTGAATGATTCAACATAGAAGCTTGATCTTGGGCTCTAATGAAAAGTGACACTCAGGGCTGTGTGTGGGGGGGGGGTTGTTTATTCATTCATGAATGAATGAACAAACAAGCCCCCACACACAAAGAAGCATGCCACGTAAAAAATGTGTGGCTTTTTTTTTACAAAAAAAAAAATAGCTACACTGCACTAAAAATTTGTAGATTATCCTCTACTAAAAATGTAGAGGATAACAACTCCCACCCCCCCACCCCCGCTACAGAGGACGGACATCATCCATCGCCACATGACGGACCGCGGGGACTGTGCACCACGGTCTACTACGCAGAGTTGTACTAAAATATCTGCAATATATCTGCAATCCGCTACAGAAGAGTAGCGGGGGGGGGGGGCCTTCGCGGTCGGGACGCGGCGCACGGACCGGGCCATTATGTGGCGATGATGCACAATTGTAATTTACTGATCGGTCAAAAGTCATACAGTAATTTAGCTTATAACACTTACCTGTCCACAACAGCAGTGTCGCTGGCGAACAACTCTTCCTCATTGTCAGACGAACATGACGCTGGTCCGCTTGTTACGACTCATGGTTCTGGTCACATGACCCGGTCAAACCATGATTCCATTATTGCGGTTTTGCGCTTCCATGATTGCGGTTTTGGCGAACGATTTTTCAAAACAAATAAGAACAGTAGTAAGAAAAAAAGACTGGCGAATGCGTGTGTGTCACCCAGCGGCTTACACAAAACAGATTTTACGCACGGGACGCACGCTTTCAATCGTCGAACTTCTCTGCTTCAATTGGCTCGCTGTATTCGCAGCCGTTGGTAGACAGGTCCTTCTTGCTAGGTTTTCAGTCATTGGTTCTTCAAGGTTTCAGAAACCCAATTCAAGGCTCTTATTAGTCGAATGAGAGGTCAATCAAATCTAAACCAATCAAAGCACTCCTTTGGCTTTCTGTTCGCGGCTGTGTCTGTAGTGGAAGAACGGAAATGAGCTTTTTTTTTTTCAGTGCGCTCTGAGACGCACAGTGTGCGTCCTAGTACGCGCTAGGACGCAGAGACGTGACCGCCCGCGGTATCCCGGAGTGCAAGAGGTTAATAAATGTGTGTTTGATGTCACCCAGCATTTAAATCCATTCGTCCTTATTCTCCTCCTCCATGCGCTGTTGAGAAGTGCACGGAGAGTTTATGACAGAATGATCCAGCCCCGTCAAAGGATTTAACGGGTACACCCGCACATCCTTTTTTTCCTTTCTCCTTTTTGTATTATTTTTTGAGACTGAGCTCTGTTGGAGTGGGCCATGGATTTGGCACCCCGCAGATATCCCCTGAGCCTGGGATGGGAGATTTGCAAGGCATTAATGGACATTGACGGGCTCATCGTGTCAGCCAATGTTTATTCTACCCCGGAGGACATTCTCTGGTACGTAGGTCTGGCAGAGGCAGAGGTCTGGCGGAGGCAGAGGTCTGGCGGTACTCTCAGCTCGCCGAGGGAATGGAGAGGATTAACTGTTTGGCAGCGCTGCGGCGTGAGTGTGGCGAAGGGGTGAGGAAATCCCCTATGAAGACTGAGCTCACGTCGAGGGTCAAGCGCTCCCGGGGCTCCATTCCTCCTTCCTCCAGCCAGAGCGAGATGCCCGCTCCCGTCCCGGCTCCTCCAGCTCCAACCTTCCGCAGACGGCATCATCCCGCATCAAGAAGCCGAGAGAGGCCCCCCCTCATCGTCAGCTACCATCACCCTCCCAGCTGCTGCGAGGCTAGACAAGGCTGCCTCGGGAACGCCCACCTCCGTTGCCACAGAGACGGCTCCTACTCCATCCACTGAAGAGGGCTATATCACCGCTGACACAGAGAGGGATGTCTATCTGCTATCTGCAGCTGTCAAGATCAACAACCGGGATGACAGACAAGTATTTTATCCGTCTATTCCATCTAATCATATTAAATCTTGCCTGTCTCCCGAGGGAGAGACCCAGTTTAAGCAGTCCGCTGGGTCCTCTCCACCAGCTGCAGACACTAACACACTTTTTCTCCCCTCCGTGACTCCTCCCATTCTCAGGGAGAATGGGAGGGACCTTGGGCCAGGGCCATCAGATGGTGGAGGAGCCAGTGGCTTCGGATGATCCATTCCCGGAGCCAGCATGGAGAGGCTCCCCTGTAGCCACACCGGAGGTTTTCCCAGCGTTGGAGCCGCTGCAGGAGGAGCATTGGACTGACACCACCATCTCGCCGGCTACAGCTGAGAACATCAAATGCTGGGATGACAGACAAGTGACGTGAAGTGCGGACGACACCACCCTCATCGGGCTCATCTCCAACGGCGACGAGTCCGCCTACAGGAGAGAGGTGGCCCAGCTGGCGTCCTGGTGCAACAATGACAACCTGCAGCTGAACGCCCTGAAGACAGTGGAGATGATTGTAGACTTCAGGAAAGTCACTACCCCTCTGCCCCCCCTCACCCTCTCAGGCTCTCCCATCACCACTGCTGATTCCTTCCGCTTCCTAGGCACAACCATCACCAGGGACCTCAAATGGGAGCCGACCATCAGCTCACTCATCAAAAAAGCCCAGCAGAGGATGTTCTTCCTGCGGCAGCTGAGGAAGCTCAAGCTACCCACCAAGATGTTAGTGCAGTTCTACACAGCCATCATCGAGTCCATCCTCACCACCTCCATAACCGTGTGGTATGCAGGAGCCACTGCCAGGGACAGACTAAGGCTGCAGCGCGTCGTGCGCACTGCTGAGAAGGTGATCGGCTGCAAGCTCCCATCTCTCCAGGATCTGTACATCTCCAGGACCCGGAGGCGTGCTGGCCGGATCATAGCCGATCCCTCACACCCTGGTCACGTACTGTTTGCCCCCCTCCCCTCTGGTAGAAGACTTCGGTCCATCCAGACTAAAACCTCCCGTCACATGAACAGCTTCTTCCCCTCTGCCATCAGACTGCTGAACACTAAGTGACTTATTGACTCTCGTGCACTATGTACAGCAGCTCAACCAGACTCATGTCAATCATCACTGTTTTCTTCCTGCATTACCGACTGCACTATATAGTTCTCCACAGTATCTGCTGCTCGCTAATATATTTTAACTGCTGACCAGTATCACTTACTCTTATTCTACACTTTATTGCATGTATAGTTTATTTCTTTTATCTTATCATGTTTAATGTTGCAGCATTGCACCGAGACAAATTCCTAGTTTGTGTACTACATGAACAATGGCAATAAACCTGATTCTGATTCTGATTCTCTGATTCTGAAGTGTGTTTTCATATAATTCAATTTAGCCAAAAAAAACCCTTGTCTGTCTCCCGAGGGAGCGACCCAGTTTCAGCAGTCCGCTGGGTCCTCTCCTCCAGCTGCAGCAGTGAACTTATCCTCTCCTCCCTCTGTGTCTCCTCCCTCTATTCCTGACTGCCTGTTGGTCCAGCAACCGAGCCACCAGACAGTGGAGGAGCCAGTGGCTCCGGATGATCCCTTCCCGGAGCCAGCATGGAGAGGTCCCCCTGCAGCCACGCCGGTGGAGTCCCCTGCATTGGAGCTGCTGCAGGAAGATAATAGGACTGTTGTCACCATCTTGCCAGCTGCGGAGGTGTCTGCAGCAGACTTGGAGCCAGAGCTGGACCTCTGGGAGGCTGGGCCTGAGTGTTCATCGCCAGGAACGATGGAATCCTGGACAGCAGTGGAGCTCGAGCTCAGGCAAGTATTCTCTCTTGTGTTTCTTATGACAGTTTTGGAGAGATCTTGTGTGGCTCTGGGTGAGGAGAGTTGGGCGCAGAGCGCAGCTGCTTCTGAATTCCCTTCATTGGGCTCCGCCGCTACCGGCGACTCTAACCATCTCTCTTCTCCTGCCTCCCCTGAGCCTTCAACTAGGGTTGCCGGAGATGGTGTGTCACCCCCGGAGGTCACCGAGGGTCCGGTCTTGCCGAGGGAGGACATTGCTGCTCCAGCCCCTCCTGCCAGGGTCGTCAGGGCTCCTCCCATCAACTGTCTCCTCAGACTGGTGCTCCTGCGGGTTGGCCCGCTAACCGTGGGTGCAGCTTTGGCCCAATTGGGGTCCACCACAGGTGCTGGAGATCCTCAGCCAGAGGTCACCGTGGGTGCTGGAAAGCCCAGCCGGAGGTCACTGCGGGTGCTGGAGAGCCTCAGCTGGAGGTCAGCAGCTAGGCTTCTGCTGGAGTCCATCATAGGTGCAGTAGAGCCAGGGCAGTTGGGGGCCACCATGGGTGCAGTTAGGCTCCTGCTGGAGTCCATCATGGGTGCATTGGAGCCGGCCCAGTTGGGGGCCTCCATGGGTGCAGCTAGGCTCCAGCTGGAGTCCATTGTGGGTGCAGCGGAGCCGGTCTGGTCAGGGGCCACCGCGGGTGCTACTGCAGACCACCCTGAGGACGCCGTGGAGGTTCCCCCTCCCTGGTCCGGTTACCCACCAGTCAGCCTTCCGGTGGGCAGTTCGCCTCCTGCTTCACCCCCTCGGTCCTGGTGGCTTAGCAATATTGGCCAGCTGCCAGAAGAATGGACTCCTCAGGTCAGGTGGCCCGCGTTTTCCTGCAGGCCGCCGGACGCCATCCACCAGACCTTCTGCTGGGCCTGGAACTCTGGGCGGCCTCCTGAGCCCCTATGTCCATGGACTTGGGGGGGGGGGTTAATTGTGGACCCTGGGCAGGGTATCGTGTTCCCTCCTTTCCTGTTCCCCCTACCTCCCACCTGGGTTTGTGTGTTATTGTTGTGCCTGTGGTGATGGGTGGGGAGGGGGGAGGGGAGGTCCTTATGATGTTACCGTGGGTGTCTGGTATCCACCCCTAGAAGGAGGGGTTCTGTCATGAACTGAGCCCGTGTTTCCTGTGGGCTCGGTTCTGATCATTCCTGCTGGCTCAAGCAGTGGGTTTGTTATGTGGTGTTGTGCTTTGTGTTCTCGTCGTTTTCATGTCTGTGTCCTGTCTCTGTGTATGCCTGTAGCTGCCGCTCTGGCCTGTCCGGCCACACCCCCTCCTTCCCTGACAATCAGCTGTTCACCCCGGTAATCATCTTTCCCACATCTCGCCCAGATGTTTCCAATTTGCCACGCAAGCAGCGCTTGTACTAAAGCAGCTGTTTGCTTGACAAACACCACTGGACCATTGTACGGGTTAGATGGGTTTTCTCTGCCGTCTAACCGTCAAGTCGCCTTAAGGACTATTTCTGTGTGTGCTCATGGTTATCGCTGTGATTACTCGGTCTGCCCCCGCACTGTGAGTACTGCTTGTGTTCTGTTTGCCGCTGTGTCCTCCTGTGTGTGTGTTGGGCATCCTAGAGAACTCTTTGTGTACCTGAGCAGTCTTGTTTCTGTATGTTCTCCTTTGGGTTAATAAATGTGTGTTTGGTGTAACCCAGCATTTAAATCCATTCGTCCTTTTTCTCCTCCTCCGTGAACTGTTGAGAAGCGCATGGAGAGTTTATGACACCGAGGTCTTCAGACACTTTGTCTTTGATCATTTGAATTTCCATTTCTGTCAATCTTCTATTTTTCATGATGTCTCGTCTTGTGTTTGCTAATTTATTAGCATCTATTTGGGGTCTTAAACTTGGGGATTTTTCATGCCAGACATTATATGTGTCTATGGTGATTCCTGCACTGGGATTTGATAGTGTTCTAAAATTCAAATTCAAATTCAAACGTTTATTTCAAACTCAGGGTTCATATTAAATGCAGAACTAAAACGAGTAGAAAATAAATAAATAAATAAATAAAAGTATATACAGATCAGCAGACACTCGGCGCTCTTGTAACAACAATAACATACAATATTGGGCTCAGTATAAAATGGAACGCCACCACTTCCAAATGCTGGAGTGAAGTGTGAGTGACGAGCTGACAATTGCTGATATAAGATGATTGTTACATGCCAGCAACCTTCTCATAAAACTGTAAACATTCTTACGTATCAACTCGCCAAAAGACGGAATGTTCACAGACACAACCATCTTGCTTGCACTCGACCTTCGTGGTACATCTAACAACCTTCTTAGGGAGTTATTATATGCAATGCGGATTTTGTTCCTAACAGCAACATTGCTATTAAACCATAAAGGCGAGCAGTACATTGAGGTACAGAAGGTCTTGAACAACATACATTTGACATCAGGAGAACATCTATGGAAATTTCACAACAGTAAATTTGTTTGAGCATATAGTTTCCTGAGTTGCCTGTTACAACCAACATTGGTCTTATCAGATTCAATCCACACACCTAGGTATTTGACTTTTTCAACAAAGTTCAAGCTATTACCACAAAGTGGCATAACAGGATTCGACGTATTGACACCCTTTGGTTTGAAAGCCATACACATAGATTTAGTGCAGTTGAACAAGATGTCATTTTTTTCACCAAATTTTTCACATACCGAAAGGAGATGTTGCATCGCTGCAGTAGACGAACTTAACAAACAGAGGTCATCAGCATAGAAAATGTGATTTAACAGTGCACCGTTAAAGGAGCCGCACACATTAGTATTGTTCAACAGTACACTGAGATCATCAACATAGACATTAAACAACAAGGGTGACAGTATACCACCTTGTTTAACACCATTGGTCACATGAAATTTGGATGAGGTGACATTGCCCCATCTAACAACCATAGACTGCCTTCTGTACCAGTATAACAGGATGCTAACAATGTAAATAGGAATACCTCGATCGATCAGTTTTCTGAACAAACACCAGTGGTTAATCCTGTCAAAAGCTTTGCTAGCATCTAGGAACGTAGCATAGACACTAGTGGAGTGGCTTCTGAAGTAGCCAACAAATTCATGGAGTAGGTAAACAGCCTTGTCAGTTGAAAAAGCTGACTTGAAACCAAACTGACTGTCGTTTGTCCACAGATAATCCTCAATTCTGTTCAGGATTAAACCCTCTAACAGTTTAGATATAACATTTGCAATAGCTATAGGTCTGTAGTTGTTCATATCAGACAGACTGGCACACTTGTTTTTCACCAAAGGAATAATAACAGAGTCCATCAACATATCTGGCATGTAACCATGAACAAACATACAGTTAAAACACAATGACAACAGAATACACAAATTGAAATCAGCATTGATGAGGCATTCACTGGTGAGACAGTCAGGGCCAGCTGATTTGCCTTTCTTGAGAACTTTGATCAGTGAAGCAAATATGCCTCCATCATATCTTTGTACTCTTCCCTAGACCATTTATTTCAGGGTTGTCTTTGGCGGTTTTCAGTTGGTGCAGTTTGAGGGCCTCTTTGAGGAATATCCTCGGTGTGGTAATCCTCATTTGCTCATTGGGTTGAGTTTGTTTCAGTTGTAGATTTATCAATCTCAGCCTGGTTTCCTGCTGATGGATGGTGGGTATTATTATTATTATTATCCATCCATGCATCCATCCATCCATCCATCTTCTACCACTTTTCTGGAGGTCCGGGTCGCAGAGGCAGCAGTTCAAGCAGAGACTCCCAAACTACCCTCTCGCCAGCCACCTGATCCAGCTCTTCAGAAAGGATGCCAAGGTGTTCCCAGATCAGCTGGGAGATGTAGTGTCTCAAGTGGGTCCTGGGTCTTCCCCGGGGTATCCTCCTAGTGGAACTTGCCTGAAACACCTGAAGTTGGAGGCGTCCACAAGGCATCCTGATCAGATGCCCATACCACCTCAATTGGATCCTTTCAATATGGAGGAGCAGCAGTTCTACTCTGAGCCTCTCCCGGTTGTCTGAGTTCCTCACCCTATCTCTAAGGGTGAGTCCAGCAATCTTACGAAGAAAGCCCATTTAAGCCGCGTGTATCTGCGATCTCATTCTTTCGGTCATTACCCAAAACTCATGAGCAGAGGTGAGAGTAAGAACGTAGATTGACTGGTAAATCGACAGCTTTGCCTTAGAGCTCAGCTCCCTCTTCACCACAGCAGAATGGTACAACATCCACATCACTGAAGAGGCTTCTCCTATCCGTCTGTCAATCTCTAAAGAAGCTTGGGATCAGACGGCCAATGTCTCTGCCTTTTACCACCACCTGATCCACATAGCACCAGACCCCCATGGTCCCTCCTGCAGGTGGTGAGCCCACTGGAGGGTGGACCCATGTAATTCCTTTGGACTGAGCCCGGCCGGGTCCCATGGGTAGAAACCTGGCCACCAGGTGCTAGCCATTGAGCCTCTCCCCCAGGCCTGGCTCCAGGGTGGGGCCCTGGTAACCTCATACCGGGCAGGGTACACTGAATCCATCCTTGTTCTAACATTCATCATGAGAGTCTGTTGGATCATTCTTAGTCTGGCCCTTCACCCAGGACCAGTTTATCTTGGGTGACCCTACCAGAGGCAAATTTCCCCAGACAACATAGCTCCTGGGATCTCTAGGGCACACAAACCCCCCACCACGAAAAGGTGATGATCCATGAGTGGTATATTATTATTATTATTATTATTATTATTATTATTATTATTATTATTATTATTATTATTATATTGTATGCTATATAAGACTTTGACATCAGCAGTAATGTTGGTATAATTCTCTCCCCATCAGGATTATTCCACTTCCAAGAGAGAAAATCATGGATTATGAAGTGACCGTGTTCACTGGTAATCAGCTCTATGCCTGGACTATGAACTATGTCTACATAAAGCTGGTGGGTGAAGATGGGAAAAGTGCCCGTACATGCCTCTCAGGACAATTCGTTGTTCGTGGACAGGTGAGTACGATCTAAAGTGGTGTGAAAAAGTGTTTGCCCCTTCCTGATTTCTCATTTTTTGTATGTTTTTCAAACTTAAATGTTTCAGATCATCAAACAAATTTAAATATTCAACAAAGACAACACAAGCAAACACAAAATGCAGTTTTTAAATGATGGTGTTTATTATTAAAGGAAAAAAAGATCCAAACCTACATGGCCTGTGTGAAAAAGTGATTACCCCCTAAACCTATTAACTGGTTGGACCACCCTTAGCAGCAACAACTGCAATCAAGCATTTGCGATAACTGGCAATGAGTCTTAAACAGCGCTGTGGAGGAATTTTGGCCCACTCATCTTTGCAGAATTGCAATTCAGCCACATTGGAGGGTTTTCGAGCATGGACCACCTTTTTAAGATCATGCCACAGCATCTCAATTGGATTCAGGTCAGGACTTTGACTAGGCCATTTCAAAGTCTCCATTTTGTTTTTCTGAAGTCATTCAGAGGTGGGCTTGCTGGTGTGTTGTGGATCATTGTCCTGCTGCAGAACCCAAGTGCGCTTCAGCTTGAGGTCACGAACAGATGGCCGGACATTCGCCTTCAGGATTTTTTTTGCTGTGGTATTAACCACAGCAAGTCTTCCAGGTCCTGAAGCAGCAAAACAGCCCCAGATCATCACACTACCACCACCATGTTTTACTATTGGTATGATGTTCCTTTTCTGAAACGCTGTGTTACTTTTACGCCAGATGTCACGGGACACACACCTTCTAAAATGTTCAACTTTTGTCTTGTCAGTCCACATAGTATTTTCTCCAAAGTCTTGGGGATCATCAAGATGTTTTCTGGCAAAACTGAGATAAGCCTTTATGTTCTTTTTGCTCAGCAGGGGTTTTCATCTTGGATCTCTGCCATGCAGGCCATTTGTGTCGAGTCTCTTTCTTATGGTGGAGTCATGAACACTGACCTTAACTGAGGCGAGCGAGGCCTGCAGTTCTTTGGATGTTGTGGGGTCTTTTGTGACCTCTTGGATGAGCCGTCGCTGCGCTCTTGGGGTAATTTTTGTCAGTTGGCCACTCCTGGGAAGGTTCACCACTTTTCCATGTTTTTGCCATTTGTGGATAATGGCTTTCACTGTGGTTCGCTGGAGTCCCAAAGCTTTAGCTATGGCTTTATAACCTTTTCCACACTGATTGATCTAATTACTTTGTTTCTCATTTGTTCCTGAATTTCTCATGATGTCTAGCTTTTGATGATCTTTTAGTCTACTTCATTTTTTTCAGGCAGGTCCTGTTTAAGTGATTTCTTGATTGAGAACAGGTGTGGCCGTGATCAGGCCTGGGTGTGGCTCGAGAATTGAACTCAGCTTTCCAAAGATGTGATAAACCACAATTAATTTATGTTTTAAAAGGGGAGGGGCGATCACTTTTTCACACAGGGCCATGTATGTTTTGATTTTTTTCCCCCTTAATAATAAACACCTTCATTTAAAAGCTGCATTTTGTGTTTACTTGTTTTATCTTTATCTAATATTTAAATCTGTTTGATGATCTGAAACATTTAAGTGTGACAAACATACAAAAAATGAGAAATCAGGAAGGGGCAAACACTTTTTCACACCACTGTATACAGCTCTATAAATGTATGAAGTTACGTGAGATTTCACAAATTATGAACTGCTAAAACCCCAGAAAATTACATTAGTGATGCATTAGGATCTTTTTCTTCTTCTTCTTCTTCTTCTTCTTCTTCTTCTTCTTCTTCTTCTTCTTCTTCTTCTTCAGGGGTCTCCACAGTGGATCATCTGCCTCCATCTCTCCCTATCCCTTCATCTTCCTCTGGAACACCAACCCACTCCATGTCCTCCTTCACTACATCCATCAATCTTCTCTGTGGTCTTCCTCTTTTCCTCCTGCCTGCCAGCTCCATCTTCAACATCCTTTGTCCAATATCTCCACTATCCCTCCTCTGCACATGTCCAAACCATCTCAGCCTTGACTCTCTTACTTTGTCTCCAAACTGCTCAACCTGAGCTGTCCCTCTGATATACTCATTTCTAATCTTGTCCCTCCTAGTCACTCCCAATGAAAATCTTTGCATCTTCAACTCTGCCACCTCCAGCTCCATCTCCTTTCTTTTTGTCAGTGCCACTGTCTGCAATCCATACATCATAGCAGATCTCACTACAGTCTTGTAAATCTTCCCTTTCACTCTAGCTGTTATCTTTCTTCCACAAATCACTCCTGCCACTCGTCTCCACCCACTCCACCCTGCCTCCACTCTCTTCTTCACCTCTCTTGTGTATTTTCCATTGCTTTGGAAGTTGACCCCAGGTATATAAATTCATCTGCCTTCACTACCTCTACTCCTTCCATCTTCACCGTTACACCTGCCTCCCTCCCATTCACACTCATGTATTCTGTCTTGCTTCTACTGACTTTCATTCTTCTTCTCTCCAGAACATACTTCTACCTCTCCAGATTCTCTTCCACCTGCTCCCTACTCTCACTACAGATCACAATGTCGTCTGCAAACATCATGGTCCATGGAGACTCCTGCCTGACCTTGTCTGTCAGCCTGTCCATCACCATGGCAAACAAGAAGGGGCTCAGAGCTGATCCCTGATGTAATCCCAGCCCCACCTTGAACCCATCTGTCACTCCTACAGCACACCTCACCACCGTCTTGTTGTCCTCATACATGTCCTGCACTACTCTCACATTCTCCTCTGCCACTCCTGACTTTCTCATACAGTACCACACTTCTTCTCTTGGCACCCAATCATCTGCTTTCTCTAGAACCATAAAGACAGTGCAACTCCTTCTGACCTTCTCTATACTTCTCTATTAACACTCTTAGAGCAAACATTTCATCTGTAGGACTCTTTCTTGGCATGAAACCGTACTGCTGCTCACTGATTGTCACCTCTCCTCTTAACCTGGCTTCAACAACTCTTTCCCACATCTTCATAGTGTGGCTGTAGCTTTATGCCTCTGTAGTTACTACAGCTCTGAGCATGCATTATGACTGCATGCATTCAATAGAAAGTTGTAGCTGAGTGTTGTTCTGTTTTTTATTTTTTAATCTTTTTTAATTCACTAGTCCACAATGACTGTGACCTGCTCCAACACTCTTGGAAAGCTGGTGAGGATCGAGGTGGACAAACAGAGGTTTTTACTGCAGGAGGACATCTGGTACCCTGAAAAGGTGGTAGTGGAGACCCCTGAGGGCATCACCTACACCTTCCCCATCTATCAGTGGATCGAGGACGACAAAGTGCACTACTTCATGGAGGGGACAGGTTTGTCTGACACACTGTAGATCCAGTGAGGCTAAGGCAAATCTCCAACATTCTGCTGTATCTAGAATGAATTAGAAGCATTTCATGTCTGTGTGTCTTATAGCATCTGTCCTTGAGAGTGATAACCAGTATGATCAGAGGGAACTTGAAGAGCGAAGGGGGGAGTATCAGTAAGAACATAACACTTGTACTCTTATGTAATATATATATAATTCTGGCATATCTCTGAGCTTAAAGGGATTGTGTGTTCTGTATCTGTGTTTTATCTAATCCTTCTCTCTTACTTTGTTGCGTAGTAGCCTGGTGGAGCACCCACAATTCTGTTGTACTGTACAGCTGTACAATGACAATAAAGCCTGTTCTGTTCTATTCTATTCTGTTCTATTCTATTCTATTCTATTCTATCCTATTCTGTTCTGTTCTGTTCTATTCTATTCTATTCAGTTCTATTCTATTCTAAAGACAGAAAGCTACTAGTGAGGTGCTCTGAGTGGTCTTTGGGTTCGGGTTTAGGGTTAGTTTAGATTAAATCCTCACTGTAATGTGTGCTTCAGACCCTTTACTTCATCTGACGATGACAATAAGAAGGCAGCAAGGAGATCACCAAATTATAAATGCATCGGTGGAACTGTTGTATAAAAGCAATATTACCCTCCTGGCTGTCCGATATCACAAATGGTCTCAGACCGCAATTTTAAAAGATAAATTTTCAACTTTTTTCTCCTTAATTTGCAGCTTTTTTCTTGTAAAATTTCAACTTTTTACTGACACATTTGCAGCTTTTTCTATAAATTTGTACCTTTTTCTCAAAATTTTTTAACTTTTTTTTGTAGATTTGAAACTTTTCTTTTAAAAGAGAAGTTTCAAATCTTTTAAAAGATTTGAAATTTATGGAAATCCCACTCAGTTTCCCTAAATTTAGCAAATGCAAAGAACATTCTTTCTTTGCTGAGTGACAGTAGAAAACTAGAACCAGCCTGCCGGTGGAACACCGGCATTTTAAAGGGTTAAATTTGTGACTGTTTTCTTGTAAATCTGGAAAATTTTTCTTTCAATATCTCAAACAAGTTCATTTTGTCTTTTTAGTGCTCAAACTGGTCTTGTTCTTCTATTCAGACATAATATTGCCTGAATAGGAGAACAAGATCACTTTTATTTTTCTTGCAAATTTATAACGTTTTCTTGCAATTCTGCAATGTTTTTCTCAAAAACTTGCAATTTTTTTTCTTAAATATTTGCAGCTTTTTTCTTTAAGTTTGCAACCTTTTCACAAAAACTTGCAATTTTTTTTCTTGTAGATATGAAACTTTTCTTTTAACCTTTAGTATTCCAGACCATCTAGCTATAAATTCAAGATCTCTCTGTCTGTGTGTCTGTGTGTGTGTGTGTGTGTGTGTTCCTCAGATATCTCTCAAACCGTTTGTCACACTGACCTAAAATTTTAAACGTGCTTTGTTGAAGCTACGAGGGTGTGCATTCCCGAATATGGAGTCGCTCAGTCAAAATATGTAATTTTTATCAATAAAAGTTTAGCCACCACTGTGTGATCGCTCTACCTTCATTCCCTGGCTTCAAGAAGTGTGGGCGGGGTTTCGGATTTACTCCCTGCTCATTGGACAATACGCAGCATCTCGACCATACTGACTGGATAACACAGCATCACGACCTGTCAGTTACCACAACGCTTTGCAAACAAAGATTTTGCTGCTGGGGACCCGTGGTGCTGCAATGACATCACTGGCACACGGGTAAGGCAGCAGTCAAGACTCCCGTTAACCGGCCAATACCGGTGTCCCACCGTGCGCTCCACGAACGTTTGGGGGGAGGCACGCTCAGCCTTCCCGGTCAGTGGTTCACGAAAGTCCCAACTACTGCTTCATTGTGGAGCAGAATGACCAGATCAGCTGCATATTACATACAGACACATGCTTTGACTAAACGACAGCAAGATGCAAAAATGTCCAGATAAAGAAATAAATCATTTTTATTGAAATATTTAGAGACAAATGGACAACACTGATGCAAAACTTGCAGCCAAATGGGTCATTCTGCTGTGTGTGTGTGTGTGTGTGGGGGGGGACACTGGTGAAGGGATGGGCGCTGTACCGTGGATGCCCTGAATTTCCCTCTGGTGATCAGTAAAGTGTAAAAGATACAAATAATAATAATAATAGTAATGTTTGGCGTTTAGTACTTATAATATTGCTAAAATATAAAAGGATGCACTACAGTGGGTCTCAAATATTTGTAATGTGTCCTGTGATAGTACTGCATGACTTCACTAACGAAAGACTATAAACTAAATTAAAATGGTGACTGAACAACTCCCATTTCCCGAAGTGCAACATACAACACTTATGAATATAACTCATAAAAGATCACATAAATAAGTGATCTGACAAAAAAAAATAAACAAGCGGTTCTTAAACAGTGGCTAATATTGGATATCCCATTCATTTTCAATTATTCTGTATTTAATGTTCACACAGTCAAATAAATCTCACTTCAGTTCCTTTAATATTTGTCAAAGTCTAACATGTGATTGCCTACATATAGGCTACACCTCTGTATTCCACTTTAAAACACAGCCTACGTTTGGGCCTGTAACGCCTGATTGGGCTACCTCACACAGGAATATTTGTTTTCTACGAGCATGAACTAGTTTCACCAAATTTAACATACACTAAGAAAATCAAATTCTTTCTTCACTGAGTGGCAGTAGAAAATTCAAACCGTCCCACCAGTGCAACACCAGAATTTAAAGAGGTTAAGGCTGCGTGTCAACCAAATGTGTTTTTTGCCGGCAGACTTCCCTGAGTGCTTTTTTTTTTTCAGCGTTTGTAAGGGGACTTTGGGAATAAAAGTCTGTGCCCTGTATCCCAGCAACAGCTTGTCACTCTCAGCTCAGCACTTCCACTTTCCTACAGTCAGACTTTCTACTTATTTTTTTAATGGCAGTCTCTAAATAACTATAGACAGGAAACATGTTTTAGAAGCTCTGGATGTAAAATATGATGACATGGAAAGCAGGAGTCTGAGTAGACACTGTACCAGCATCCTATGTCCTGCCCTTCCTTATCTACTGCAACAAACTTGGAAGAAATATGACCGTGACAAAGGAACAAACACTCACCTGACGTGCTGACAGACATGGACACATTCCTCCAAGCATTTGCTTTTAAATTTTGATCATGATAGCCTTTTAGCGTAAGATCACACAATACCGGATTGTCTGATACAGCAAGTATCAGCCTCTCCTCTGCCATCAAACCGTTGTCTTCTTCCAGTATGTTCCGCCCTTCCTTAACTCTGATTGGCTGCTTAGAAAGGTCTGCTGCAGTCTGCAAAGATGAACTTTTTTCAACGCTGAACTCCCTGAGTGCCACGACAAAAAACGGCCACCGCTCAAAGCGTTTCAGCGCCGAGGACACTCAGCGCTGTAAATACTGGACTATATAAAGAATGAATAGAAAACCGTTGCCCAGAGCAGAAAAAAAATGTGTTTGGTGGACACGCAGCCTAATGTGGCATTTAATTACACATTAGACTCAATATCATTTTGCTGATGATATTGATGATATTGCTCTTCTTGAGGACACCGTCACCTCTGCTGAGGCCCTTCTACATCGTATCAAGCTCACTGCCAAGTCCATCGGCCTTCAGTTGAACACAAACAAAGCAAAATGGATGCACTTGTTACGCCTCGCCGCCCATCAGCGGCGTCAGCTGCACGCACACCTGCACCTCGTCAGCGGCGAGGGATTTAAGCCGCCTCGCCCTGGGCTGAAGCCGTCAGTCTTCATTCGCTTCCCTTGCTGCAAGGAATCTCTACCGCCAAGCAAGCATTCAAGTAAGAATCTCTTACCTCCTTCCTCTCCCAGTCTGCTCCCCTGTGCACAGGTGGATTTCCCAGCGGCGGACCACTCCCCTCTGCCACCGTTCCCTCGCTGCTGCACCGGGCGCTCCAGGTCGCTGTCTTCTGGGCTTCACCCTTGCTGTGCCAGCCACCTGCCATTTCCAAGTAAGCCTGTCATCATTATCATATCTCCTGTGTTGGTGTGGTGCCCGTTACCCTTCTCCCTTTGCTTCTCCCATAGGGTTGTCCGGCTGTACGGCCTCCTGCCTCCGTGCCTGACGCAGACGCCACCACCAACACATTTACATCTCGCAGACACACACTCATACACACTTGTTGCTAATAAAGCTATTAGATCTACCCTGAGCCTGCGTGTGTGTCTCCTGAGCCGTGCATTATGACAGTACGGCTTCAGCAGAGCGGCTCGGCAGACGGCGGGCTCACATGCCGACTTTCCACCCTCGAGGCTCGGGTGGACCTAATAGCCCACCAGCAACAGGTGATTTTAAATCAATTATCCATCATCACTAACCGATTGGACCGCTTGGACCCCCAACAGCCGTTCCCCCCGGCTCGTCAGGGCGGCGCGGCTCCTGCTGCTCCAGCGGCCGTCCAGTCTGCTCCGGTAGCACCGGTTCGGCTCACACCCATTCCGACCCCCGCCTGCTTTAGCGGTAAGCTCGGCGGAGCACGGGGGTTTATAATGCAATGTGAGTCCGTGTTCCATCGTGTGCCCGGAGATTTTCCCTCAGACCATAGCCGAATTGGCTACATAGGGAACCTCCTGGAGGGGCGAGCGCTTACTTGGGCTTACGCCGTAATGGCGAAGCCCAGTTACGCCACCCTCACCTATGGCCAATTCGTGAGACTGTTCCTGGAGGTCTTTGATCATTCTCGTACAGAGAGCGTTCAGGTCGATCGGCTTCTCAGCCTCCAGCAGGGAAGCCGGTCGGCAGCTGATTACTCGATCGACTTCCGGGTAGCGGCGGAGGAGGTTGGCTGGGGAGAACGTTCTGTCTGCGGCATCTTCCTCCGCAGTCTCAGTGATGGTCTGAGGGACGAACTGGCTGGACGGGACATCCCGGAGACTTTAGCGGAGCTAACGTCCCTAGCCATCAGCCTGGATAACAGGTTGCGCGAGCGCACCTCGGAGCGGAAGTCGTCTTCTTCTCGCCCTCGTGGTGCCTCATCGCGCCTGTCCCAAGCTCGCCCCCTGGCGTTGCCGTCACCATCGCGCTCCGAGGAGTCGGAGCCGATGGTGACAGGCTGGACAAAGCTCCCTCCTGCGGAGAAACAACGCCGCCGTGAGTTGGGTCTCTGCATGTATTGCGGAGACAGCCAACACACGGTGGAGCTTTGTCCACAGAAGCCAAACGGGGAGGTCCGCGAGTCACTGTAGGGGGCCTCGCGGACGTCAATCGGTTAAATCCCCTCTCTCAATTGAAGCTGCCCATCCGGTTTTGTCACAACCCCACTGGGCACCTCACCCACGCACTGGTGGATTCGGGCGCGGAGGGCAGCTTTATTTCACAAAGCCTGGCAACCCGACTGGGCATCCGTTGCCAAGTCCTCAAATCTCCTCTCGCCCTGGTCAACCTCTCCCATGTCTCCCTGGGGAGAGTTACACACCAGACCGTCCCCGTCCCTGTGATCATCTCTGGGAACCACAGGGAGGAGATCACCTTCTACGTCCTCCCCAACTCTGTGTCGCCCGTCATCCTGGGGTACCCCTGGCTTCGCCTCCACAATCCCGTCCTGGATTGGAAGTCCTCCAGGGTGTCGACATGGAGCTCCTTTTGTATGAGCACCTGCCTTCAATCCGCTGCCTGCTCCCCGTCCTCTTCTCCAACTCCCAAGGATGCCGCGCCTCCGGATCTCTCCCTGGTGCCATCAGAGTTTCACGACCTGGGTATGGTATTCAGCAAGTCCAAGGCGATGCCTCTTCCTCCACACAGGCCTTACGACTGTGCAATAAACATCCGCCAGGGGGCACCCTTACCCTCTGGGCGACTCTACAGCCTGTCGGCGCCGGAGAAGGAGGCTATGAACTCCTACCTCAAGGAATCGCTGAGTGCTGGAATTATCCGTCCCTCGTCATCACCATTAGGCGCAGGATTCTTCTTCGTGGGCAAGAAGGACGGTTCCCTCCGTCCTTGTATCGACTACCGCGCCCTGAATGATATCACGGAGAAGGATCGCTACACCCTGCCACTAATGGACACCGCCTTCCACTCCTTCCAGGGGACGACTTGGTTCACCAAGCTGGATCTTCGCAGCACATACCACCTCGTCCGGATCTGGGAGGGAGACGAGTGGAAGACAGCCTTCCGTACCCCGAACGGCCATTTCGAGTACCTGGTGATGCCGTTCGGGTTGACCAATGCGCCAGCCGTCTTTCAGCGCCTTATAAATGACGTCCTCCGGGATTTCATCGGCATGTTTGTGTTCGTCTACCTGGATGACATCCTCATCTTCTCCAGATCCAGGGACGAGCACCGGGTCCATGTGAGGCAGGTCCTCCAAAGGCTGCTGGAGAACCGGTTATATGTGAAGGCAGAAAAGTGTGAATTTTACGCTAAAACCACGTCCTTCCTCGGGTTCGTCATCTCCCACGACCAGGTGCTTCCGGATCCAGTGAAGGTGAAAGCGGTGGTGGAATGGCCCACACCTACATCAAGAAAACAGGTGCAACAGTTTATTGGGTTTGCAACCTTCTACCGCCGCTTCGTCCCGAATTTTGGTACCGTCGTCGGCCCTCTGACCTGCCTCACGTCCCCTAAGGTCCCGTTCCGGTGGACTGAAGAGGCCGCAGCTGCTTTCCAGGCGCTGAAGGCGGAGTTCTCCTCCTCCCGGGTCCTCAGCCAAGTCGATCCCTCGCTGCAATGCATCGTGGAGGTGGACGCTTCGGACATGGGGGTGGGGGCGGTTCTATCTCAGCGGTCACCTGATGACGGAGTCAAACGGCCCTGCGCCTTCTTCTCCCGGCGCTTGTCCCCGGCGGAACGGAACTACGACGTGGGGGACAGAGAGCTCCTCGCCATCATGCTCGCACTGCAGGAGTGGCGTCACTGGCTAGAGGGGGTGGACTTGCCATTCGTGGTCCTGACTGACCACAAAAACTTGGAGTACTTAAGATCTGCCAAGCGTCTGAACGCCCGCCAGGCGCGTTGGTCCTTGTTCTTTGCCAGGTTCCGCTTTAACATCACCTTCAGGCCTGGCTCCAAGAACGGCCTGCCTGACGCCCTCTCTAGGCAATTTGCCCCTGAGGCGTCTGAGGACGCGGTCCACACCATTTTGCCCAGGTCGTGCATCGTGGGAGCCGTCACTTGGGACATTGAACGTAAGATCCGGAAGGCGCAGGAATCGGAACCTGACCCTGGCGGCGGACCGGAGGGGAGGCTTTTCGTGCCGTCCACGGTCCGGGGGGAGGTCATCCACTGGCTGCACACATCTAAGCTCACCTGCCACCCTGGTTCCTCCCGGATGATCGACCTTCTTCAACAGTCCTTCTGGTGGCCGGGCCTGCGGAAGGACGCTGCCCGCTATGCCCGGGCCTGCCCTGTATGTGCCACCAGTAAATCAGGTAATGCCCCTCCAGCGGGTTTGCTCCAGCCTCTGCCTGTCCCTGGCAGGCCCTGGTCGCATATCGCCCTGGACTTCGTCACCGGACTCCCAGTCTCAAACACCTTCGACACTGTCCTGACCATCGTCGACCGTTTCTCCAAGGTGGCGCACTTCATCCTTTTACGAGGGCTTCCATCTGCCCTGGAGACGGCGGACCTCCTAATCCAACACATGGTCAGGCTGCACGGGATTCCGGTGGACGTGGTCTCGGACCGGGGGCCCCAATTTTCCTCAGAGGTTTGGAGGTCCTTTTGTAACGCCCTGGGAGCCAAGGTAAGCCTCTCCTCCGGCCATCACCCCCAAACCAACGGGCAGTGTGATCGGACCAATCAGGAGCTGGAGGCTGCGCTCCACTGCGTCACTGCGTCCAAGCCTGCGTCCTGGAGCAACCATCTTGCCTGGGTTGAGTACGCCCACAACACCGCCCGCTCTTCTGCCACTGGGATGTCTCCCTTTAAGGCGTCCCTGGGCTACGACCCCCCTCTGTTCCCAGCGCAGGAGAGTGAGGTAACTGTCCCCTCAGTTCGGGCGCACCTCAGGCAGTGCCGTTCCATCTGGGCGTCGGCGCGCAATGCGCTTTTATGCACAGCAGAGCGCAACAAATCCACGGCGGACCGGCACAGAAGACCTGCCCCAGCGTACCAGGTGGGCCAGCGTGTCTATGTGTCAACCCAGGACGTCATTTTAAAGGGTGAGAGGAGGAAGCTGGCACAGCGTTTCATGGGCCCATACCCCATCACCAGGATTATCAACCCGGTGGCTGTGCGTGTAGCTATTCCCCCCTCCCTCCGCATCCATCCCACCTTCCACGTTTCCAAGGTAAAGCTGGCAGTCTCCGACCCCCTTTGCCCTCCTCCTGCTGCCCAGCCAGCGCCCCGGATGATTGATGGTCATCCGGCCTGGCCTGTCTCTTCCATCCTGGACTCCTGGCGCCGGGGTCGCGGGTTGCAGTACTTGGTGGACTGGGAGGGTTATGGGCCTGAACATCGGCAGTGGATACCCTCGTCATTTGTGTTGGACCCGTCCCTCATTACTGAGTTCCACCGAGCGCACCCGGAGAAACCATCGCCAGGAGGTGCTGCTAGAGGGGTGAGCACTGTCACGCCTCGCCGCCCATCAGCGGCGTCAGCTGCACGCACACCTGCACCTCGTCAGCGGCGAGGGATTTAAGCTGCCTCGCCCTGGGCTTCGGCCTGAAGCCGTCAGTCTTCATTCGCTTCCCTTGCTGCAAGGAATCTCTACCACCAAGCAAGCATTCAAGTAAGAATCTCTTACCTCGTTCCTCTCCCAGTCTGCTCCCCTGTGCACAGGTGGATTTCCCGGCGGCGGACCACTCCCCTCTGCCACCGTTCCCTCGCTGCTGCACCGGGCGCCCCAGGTCGCTGTCTTCTGGGCTTCACCCTTGCTGTGCCAGCCACCTGCCATTTTCAAGTAAGCCTGTCATCATTATCATATCTCCTGTGTTGGTGTGGTGCCCATTACCCTTCTCCCTTTGCTTCTCCCATAGGGTTGTCCAGCTGTACAGCCTCCTGCCTCCGTGCCTGACGCAGACGCCACCACCAACACATTTACATCTCGCAGACACACACTCATACACACTTGTTGCCAATAAAGCTATTAGATCTACCCTGAGCCTGCGTGTGTGTCTCCTGAGCCGTGCATTATGTCAGCACTTAAACCCGATGTCTGTCCAGGACCTGCATACAATTGTTAGCTCTGTTCTAAAGCGAGTATATGACTTCCAATATCTTAGTAGCTGGAGATTGACTGACTGATTAGACTCAATGGGGTTTTCTCAGAAAGTAAAAAGTCCTACCAACTATCTCAACCACACTTTGAACCATGTGCTGGCATGTGGCATCGAAATAGAAAATTTGGTTGTGTGTCCTCATAACACTGTACTGTTGGACCATCATCTATTAAGGCAAAGGCAGACATTCATGAATTTCTCTCCCATTAGCCAATTAAGGAGAAAATATGTTTATGTTGCAGAAGCTCTTTCATGTTTATGTCCAGCAGCTATTTCACTTGAATAACACTAGGAAAGATGTGCCTTGCTCTCATTACAGTGATACAGTTACAGTGTATACACTAGTGTCTAAATCCTGTTTGACATCTAGCTTTTATTCTCATTATTCCAAACCCAGGTGGGACGTGTATGCAGAAGAACTTCCTGACTGCATAAGGGCAACAGTTTTTAGTGATCTGCCCCGTGATGTCCGTTTCACCTTAACCAAAGCTGGACAGTTTGCCTTCACTGCTATTGCAGCGTAAGTCCAGTCATCTACCTGCTTATTTAAGTACCCACTTAATTAACTGGAAGCACTGATAAATTATTTTATTTTTAGCAAGGAACAGCTGAGTTTGGCAGAACTGGGTGAGGTTACAGAAAACTGGAAGTCTATTGAGGAAATTAAGCGTGTCATGACATGTCATGACTCCAAGTTCGCAGGTAAGGAACCTCCATCAAAGGCTCACACATGTTTAACAACCATCTAAAAATAATGTCTGGTCTTCATGAAATGATTCTTGGTTCTCTGCCAAGATGGAAGTCACATAGATCAGGCCCAAACCTAGAACTTTACATTCTTTCACTGGATCACTGAGGGCATTTTCATCATATCATGCTGGTATTAGGTCCTTCTAATTGTTGAACTGTTTGTCAGTTTCTTACTTGGCTTAGAAATATATGAAGTAGCAGTTGCTTGAAATGATTTTTCAGGCTGTAGGATGGATAGCTGAAATTCATATTATTCCATTCCATAGAAAGGTCAACATTAATGGACAGGATTTATGGACAGGATTTCTAGGCACAGTCAGGGAATGGAGGGTGTCATGCTTGGTGACCACAGGATCTCATCTCTGTTGTTTGCAGATGATGTTGTCCTGTTGGCTTCATCCAGCAATGACCTACAGCTCTTGCTGGGACGGTTTGCCGCTGAGTGTGAAGCGGCTGGGATGAGAATCAGCACCTCCAAGTCCGAGTCCATGGTCCTCAGCCGGAAAAAGGTGGATTGTCCTCTCCGGGTTGGGGACAGGCTCCTGCCCCAAGTGGAGGAGTTTAAGTATCTTGGGGTCTTGTTCACGAGTGAGGGGAAAATGGAGCGAGAGATCGACAGACGGATTGGAGCAGCATCTGCAGTGATGCGGACGTTGTACCGGTCTGTTGTGGTGAAGAGGGAGCTTAGTTCTAAGGCAAAGCTGTCGATTTACCAGTCAATCTACGTTCTTACTCTCACCTATGGTCACGAGCTTTGGGTAATGACCGAAAGAACGAGATCGCGGATACAAGCGGCTGAAATGAGCTTTCTCCGTAGGATTGCTGGACTCACCCTCAGAGATAAGGTGAGGAGCTCAGTCATCTGGGAGAGGCTCAGAGTAGAACCGCTGCTCCTCCACATTGAAAGAAGTCAGTTGAGGTGGTATGGGCATCTGATTAGGATGCCTCCTGGACGCCTCCCACTTGAGGTGTTTCAGGTACGTCCCACTGGGAGGAGACCCCGGGGCAGACCCAGGACTCGGTGGAGAGACTATGTCTCCCAGCTGGTCTGGGAACGCCTTGGTATCCCCTCTGAAGAGCTGGAGCAGGTGGCTGGGGAGAGGGAAGTCTGGGCTTCTCTGCTTGAACTGCTGCCTCCGCGACCCGGACCTCCGGAAAAGCGGTAGAAGATGGATGGATGGATGGTCAACATTAATATGGTTTGCTGAACCCAGACCCAGGAGCAGACACAGATGACAAAGTTAGTATGATTTTAACAATTATTTTATTGACAATTGATGCTAGAATAAACGTGGTGAGAATCTGGCAACCCTGTTGGGAGAGCACAAGCACAGAGGTGAGTGTATATATGAATAAGGTGGGCAGATGAAAATAAGAGGTTTAATAGGAAAATTACAGTATTCTTACAGGTTTCCTCTGGAAGGTGCTGCATGGAGAACCCTCCGGTGCAGGGAAGCTGGATGCCGGCTGAGATTCCTCTGGGGACGGGAGTCGCTGTGAATCCTCCAGCAGGGGATGGTGACAGGTTGGCCAGGCCTGGGTGTGGTGGGAAAGAACGAGACAGCAGTGAAGGTAAAAGGATTAAGTCAACTTACTTGGGGGTGAGGGGAGAGTGTACACTCCGGGGAGCAAACAATCCAGTCCATGAGGCAGGCTCAGGGGTCAGACAGGCATGGTCAGAGCACTGCAAGAAGAACAATAAGCAGGAAGGTAAATCTAAATCAGCAGGCAGGCTCAGGGTTCTAGGGCAGGCAAATGGTCAAAGCACAGGACAAAGGTTCGCAGAGACATACAAGCAATGCCCAGGTAGCATATAGGCAGGCAGATGGTCTGATGTAACCAGACAGAGTGGATGGAGACCATCCAATAAAAAGAGTTCCCCTGATTAGCAACAGGTGTGCAATCAGCTGTAGGGAGCTGCACCTAATCAGAGGGGAGAGAGAGAGAGAGACAGTCAGGGACACAGGGAAGGCAGGAATCCTAACAGTACCCCTCTCTCAAGGGATGCCTCCTGGCATAATCCTTGGCTTGTCAGGATGTCGTCAATAAAAATCGTGGACCAGAGAGTCATTCATGATGAAGGTTCTGGGGATCCATGATCTCTCTTTGGGTCCATAACTCTTCCAGTCAACGAGGAACTGGATGTCACACCCTCTGCAGCAAGCATCCAGAATGAGTGTCACGGCATAAACAAGGCCCCCATCTACCATCTTAGGTGGCCGAGGTGGCGTAGATGGTAGACACAGGGAACTGGCAAACACAGGTTTAATAAGTGACATGTGAAAGGTGGGGTGGACCCGTAGCAATAACAGGAGGATGAGCCTGATTGAGGAGGGGTTGATGATGGCTATGGTGGTGAATAGACCAATGAACTGGGTGTGAGCTTCTTGAATTCAGTTTTAAGCATAAAGTTCTTTGTGGACAGCCAGACCTTCTGACCTACCACATAAGCGGGGGCTGGGCGCCTCTTCCAGTTGACCCGAGAATTTTTCTCGGCCGACCTAAGCAGAGCTTCTTTGGTGTCCCTCCAGAAGTGTTTACATTTGGCCATGTGGGCGGCGATGGAGGGGTCCACAATCTCCTCCTCCAAGATGGAAAGGAGGGGGATTATACCCCAGCAAGGCCTCGAAAGGGGAGAAACCTGTGGCAGAGGAGGTGGCTGAATTGTGAGCATACATAATCTAGGGTAGAAAGATGCCCCATGATGAGGGGGTGGCTGCCATCACGCAGCGCAGCATTGCCTCCAGCTCCTGATTAGCCTGCTCACACTGCCCATTGCTCTGCGGATAATAGCCAGAGGTGAGACTGGCCATGGCCCGAATGGATTTACAAAAGACCCACCACACCTGAGAAATAAACTGGGGACCACGGTCAGACACAATGTTGACAGGTGTGCCATTGAGTCTCACCATGTGGTTGGACAGGAGGTGTGCTGTCTCCAAGGCAGATGATAGTTTCTTGAGAGGCACAAAATGTGCCATCTTGAGAACCTGTCCACCACAGTGAGGATGCCAGTAAACCCTTTGGAGGGGGGCAACTCTGTGACAAAGTCCAGTGCAATATTTGCCCATGGACGACTAGGGAAAGGAAGGAGCTGAAGCAGGCCAGCAGGGGTGGTGAGGGTCTTTCCCAAGGAGCACTGAGGGCAGGCTTTGAAGTACTCGTGTATGTCCTTCTCCATAGAAGGACACCAGAAGGAGTGCTGGAGTGATGAGAGGGAGCTGGCCACCCCTGGGTTATAGGAGAATTTTGCCATGTGAGACCAGTGAATTACATGCCCCATAACTGTCACTGGAATGAATAACCGACCCGGAGGTCCCCCCCAGGGTTCGGGTCCGTGACTTGAGCCTCCCTGACCTGCCGCTCGATGTCCCAGGTAAGAGCTCTGACAATGATGGACCTAGGGACAATTGTTTCCACCTTAGGGACAGATGTTTCTCCCCCAAACTAGCAGATCAGGGCATTTGGCTTAATATTCTTAGAGCCAAGCCAATAAGTGAGGGAGAACCTGAACCTGTCAAAACATATTAAAACGGGAGAAAATTGTCATATTAAACATACTAAATATCACAACTTTGCACAGTAGAGATTGTCCCCTCCAATACACAACTGTCAAGAATTACCCCTCAGGGCAGAGAGGAGAGACCCACATGCTGGACTGCTAGTTTGTGAAATTTATTGAGAAAACAAAACACAATGTCTAAAACATTGCTCCAACACAAAATCCAAACTGACAAGCTAAGCAAACTTACAGATTAACCACACCAGATCAAGGGTTGGGTTCTGGTGGAGACGAGGGAAGTGTAAGACTCTGGCAATGAATGAAGAAAAGAACAACCCTTAAATAGGACAAGAAGCAAATGATGGCAGGTGTGGATGCCATGAGCAGGCAGGAGGTGACAATGATTAAAATATATAAATAGAATAATAGAATAAAATATAACTAGAAAAGCACTCGGAGAGCGCAGACCTCCGCCAAGCGCCACAGTTCCCCCCATACAGTGTTTGTGTGTACGTTGTCAGATTCGTTGACCATGAAAACATCTGAGTAGCAATTGGATTCACAATGATATGATTAGTGGTTCAGTAGTAAAAGCATTACCTCCTTGGCAGAGGTAATAAACTTAAGTGTTGGTGTTGTGTCCATGTCCTGCATCTGCAAACTCCCAGGCTGGGGGCGTTGCAATTGAATGAGTGAATTAATTAATCTTTATTTTGAATAGATTAAGAGTACAGGTTAAAAGAAAGTGAATAATATAACAAAGGGGGTAATAAAATCCAACAAGGTCAAATTAGACAATAGCTCCTCTGATTATACAATTCAACATAAGTTATCCGAAATATGTGATGGCTGAATCCGCAGCTTATATTGCCCACCCATGTTCCATCCAAGAATTCAAAAGAAAAAACAAAAGAAGTCATGACACAACTGTGTACAACCCACAGGCCAATGGGTTATGTGAGCGTTTTAGATCACTGAAAGCAGCACTGAGGGCTTCACTGACGGATGCCAATTAGGTAGACGGGTTGGCGTGGGTTTTATTCAAAATTCAAACGTTTATTTCAAACTCAGGGTTCATATTAAATGCAGAACTAAAAGGAGTAGAAAATAAATAAATAAATAAATAAAAGTATATACAGATCAGCAGACAGTCGGCGGTCTTGTAACAACAATAACATACAATATTGGACTCAATATAAAATGGAACGCCACCACTTCCAAATGCTGGAGTGAAGTGTGAGTGACGAGTTGACAATTGCTGATATAAGATGATTGTTACATGGCAGCAACCTTCTCATCAAACTGTAAACATTGTTACGTATCAACTCGCCAAAAGACAGAATGTTCACAGACACAAACATCTTGCTTGCACTCGACCTTTGTGGTACATCTAATCTTTATCTTTATTGGGGTTGCGCTCCGCGGCCAAAGATGATTTGGAAACTTCCCCGGCAGAGAGCTTCTTTTTGCGGAGCTACCATGGCTGACCGGGGAATTTTGACATGTTTCGGGACCCAGGAGACAGACACTGACACGGGTAAATTAGTGAACAATAATCTTTATTATAGTGAAAGGGTGTGTAGTGCAAATGTGAGAGCGTGGATAGTATCCTGGTCACTGGAACTGAGCACTCTGGACGGAGACCCGGCAACCCTGGAACATATAAGCACAGACAATTACTTTTGTCCCACGCTAATGACAAGCTATCAGTAGTGAGGCTTACTTGGGAGAAGCAAAGGTTACGTCCTGCTGAGAACCAGCGGCCATGCAACGTGGAGGTGAAGGCGTCCGGTGACGAGCTGGGGCTTCCACCTGTGACTGAGACGAGGACAGGTCTTCCAGTGACTCCGGCTGTGACACCACAGACCGGGGCAATGACAAACCAGCTGATGACAAGACGAGTGATTCCACAGAACGTGGTGACGATGATAATCCAGACGATGACAAGGCGGGTGATTCCACAGAGCGTGGTGACCATGACAATACAGACGACGACGAGGTGAGTGATTCCACAGAGCGTGGTGACGAGGACACAACAGATGACGATGACACAAACTCCACCGGTAACGGTGGCCAGTACTCCTGTAACTGATACAGTAATGGTTCAGGAATTTGTGGAGCCAGACGTACCGGTAGTCGTGGTGGTAGCGAGCCGCTACGTGAGCGAGTTGGCGTAACCCCGTCAGCTGGGGACGCAGGTCCGCCGCCAAGGGAGTCCACCTGTGCACAGGGGTAGAGGTTAGGAGTAGAGTAGCAAACAGCTCTCTTACGTGCTTGACTTTGAACTGATGTCTTTGACGAGGCGAGAGACGTTCTAGACGAGACCAGAGAAGATTCTGACGAGGCAGTTCCTGACGAGACAGCTTCAGACGAGACAGCTTCCGACAAGACAGCTTCTGACGAGACAGCTTCTGACGAGACAGTTTCTGACGAGGCAGTTTTTGACAAAACAATTCTTGACGAGACAGACTCTGACGAGACAAGAGAATACCTTGACGAGGCCAGAGAACGGAGTTCTGGTTCTTTCTCAGACGAGGAGGACAGACGACTCCGTGCCGGGCTGTCAGCAACGCTGGCTTTTAACAGCTGCTGATTAACCCCTGTGGATCTGTGCGCAGCTGGAGTTAATGATGCTAATGACGGCCCAGAGGCCGCCATGACAGTACTCCCCCCTCTAGCAGTGCCTCCAGGCACCTGCCCAATCCTACCTGGATTCGCCCGGTGAAAGTCGCGAATCAGCTGCTTATCCAAGATCAATGCTGGGCAAATCCAAGACCGATCCTCCGGTCCAAAGCCCTCCCAGTCCACCAGATACTGAAGGCCACGACCCCGCCTACGAACATCCAAGATGGCAGTCACCCCCCAGGCCGGATGGCCATCGATCATCCTCGGGGGTGGGGGTGCCGCGGGAGCAGGGCACAGGGGGTCAGAGACGTACGACTTGACCTGGGAGACATGAAAGGTGGGGCAGATACGCATCGAAGAGGGGAGAGACAAGCGCACAGACACAGGGTTAACAATACGATTAATGGTGTAGGGACCAATAAAGCGTTTAGTCAGCTTACGCTTTTCAGCCGGCACACCAATATTCCGGGTAGATAACCAAACCTTCTGACCCACCTTATACTCCGGGGCGGGTCTCCTATGCCGGTTGGCCACCAGGATATTTCGTTCAGTAGTTTTCAACAAAACCTTGCGAGCGAGGAGCCACACTCGCCGGCAGCGTTTAATATGTGCCTGGACAGAAGGAACCGCTACCTCCTTCTCCTCCTCAGGAAACAACGGAGGATCAAACCCACAAGAGGCTTTAAACGGGGAGACGCCCGTGGCCGTGGAGATCGTAGCGTTGTGAGCATACTCAATCCAGGGCAGGAACTTGCTCCAGGAAGAGGAGCAGGAGGAGATGACACAACGGAGGGCGGCTTCCAGCTCCTGATTAGCCCTCTCACACTGACCATTACTTTGGGGGTGATAGCCAGAAGAGAGGCTGGCAGTGGCTCCTAGTGCCGTGCAGAAGGCCTTCCAAACTTGAGATACAAACTGGGGTCCTCGATCGGACACAATATCCGCAGGGATGCCATGAAGACGTACCACGTGTTGCACCAGGAGGTCCGCAGTCTCCTGGGCTGAAGGCAGACCCCGAAGTGGCACAAAATGGGCCACCTTCGAAAACCGGTCCACAATGGTTAATACTGTGGTGTAGTCATCTGAAGTGGGTAACCCAGTCACAAAGTCCATTGCTACATGAGGCCAGGGGCGTGAAGGAACAGGCAACGGATGTAGTAAGCCTACCGGGGGAGATGACGACGTCTTCCCGGTGGCGCACTGAGCGCAGGCCCGGATGTAGCCAACAACGTCCTTCCGCAACCCTGGCCACCAGAAGGTCCTTTGAAGAAGATCCACAGTCCGACCCACTCCAGGATGACAAGCCAACTTGGAAGCGTGACCCCACTCAATCACCTTGCCTCGGACAGCGTGTGGAACAAACAAGCGGCCCGCCCCCCCCCCCCCCCCAGGGTCCGGCTCAGTCTTCTGGGCCTGGCGAACCGTCTTGCAGATTCCCCAGGACAGGGCGCCCACGACGCAGGAAGGCGGCAGGATAGGGGTCTCCTGATCCTCGGAGGATGGGGGGTCAAACTGCCGGGAGAGAGCGTCCGGCTTACCGTTCTTGCTTCCCGGCCGGTACGTGATAGTAAAATTAAACCGGCCGAAGAAGAGGGACCAGCGAGCCTGGCGTGCATTCAGGCGCTTAGCCGTCCTGAGGTACTCCAGGTTACGGTGATCAGTCCAAACCACGAACGGCTGAGCAGCCCCCTCCAGCCAATGTCTCCATTCCTCCAAGGCCAATTTCACAGCCAGTAACTCCCTGTCCCCGATGCTGTAGTTTCTCTCTGCAGGGGAGAGACAATGAGAGAAAAAAGCACAAGGGCGAATCTTACCATCCATGGGAGATCGTTGGGAGAGTACTGCTCCGACTCCCGCATCAGATGCATCCACCTCCACCAAACATTGAAGCTTCGGGTCCACCTGGGTAAGGACTCGGGCCGAGGCGAACTCCCTCTTAAGCTTCTCAAATGCATCGGCTGCTTCCTTACTCCAGCAAAATGAAATCTTAGGGGAGGTGAGAGCAGTCAAAGGACGGGCAATATTACCAAAGTTAGGCACGAACCTCCTATAAAAATTTGCAAACCCCAGGAACCCTTGAAGCTGCTTTCTGGAGGTGGGTGCAGGCCATTCCACCACTGCCTTGACTTTGGCAGGATCAGGAAGCACCTGGTTCCGAGCAATAATAAATCCAAGGAAAGAAGTCTGATCAGTATGAAATTCGCATTTCTCGGCCTTGACGAACAGCTGGTTCTCCAGGAGGCGCTGTAATAATCTGCGGACATGCACCCGATGCTCCTCTAGTGTGCGGGAGAAGATGAGGATATCATCGAGATAAACGAAAACAAATGAGTTCAAGAAATCCCGTAGTACATCGTTGATTAAACGCTGGAAAACGACTGGGGCGTTAGTTAACCCAAACGGCATTACCAGGTACTCAAAATGACCGCTGGGGGTCCGGAAAGCCGTTTTCCACTCATCACCTTCTCTAATGCGCACAAGATGATAAGCATTCCTGAGGTCCAATTTAGTAAACCATGATGCCCCCTGGAGGGAGTCAAACACAGTGTTCATCAAGGGCAGTGTATATTTATCCTTGACCGTTATTTCATTCAGCCCCCGGAAGTCAATACAGGGGCGTAGTGAACCGTCCTTCTTTCCAACAACAAAAAAATACGGCCCCCACGGCCAACGACGATGGGCGAATAATACCAGAGGCCAAAGATTCCTTAATGTAAGTGTCCATGGCCTCGCGCTCCGGGGCTGATAGGCTGTAAAGGCGGCTAGCAGGTAGAGGGGCCCCAGCCTTCAGATTAATGGCGCAGTCATACGGACGATGGGGGGGTAAGGACAACGCCCGAGATTTACTGAACACTTGCCCCAAATCGTGATAAACCTCTGGTACCTTAGATAAATCCGGTGGAGATGAATCGGGCAGAGGCATCTTCACAAATGGGGCGCACGCCGCTGATTGGAGACAGGCACTAAGGCAAAACGCACTCCATGCCGTTATTCTCCCAGCTTGCCAGTCAATAGTGGGGTTATGTAGGCGCAGCCAGGGATATCCCAGAATAACGGGCGAAGAGGAAACGGGCAGCACTAGGAACTGAATCTCCTCCCTGTGATTTCCTGAGACAATTATAGACACAGGTGCTGTCTGAAGGTTAATGGTAGTCAACGACGCCTTCGACAGGGTAATCAATCTAACAGGGGGTTCTAAAGACTGACAACTGAGGCCCATCCGGGTTGCCAGGTCTCTAGAAATGAAATTTTGCTCAGCTCCAGAATCAATTAACGCTAGTGTTGAGTGTTCAGTGTGAGTATGAATGAGTCTGAGGGGTAAATGACAACAAGTAAGGGGTTCCTCCGTGTTCTTGCCCGTGAATCCCCCAACTGCGATCCACGGGCCTTTCCCTTTTAACTTACTAGGACATTCAGAAACCTCATGTGACACCTTCCCACAATAAAAACACAAGCCTTGATCCCTACGGCGTTGTTTCTCAGCTGCAGACACCTTAGAATGACCAACAATCATGGCTTCCTGATCCGGGGCCTTCTCTGACGCGGGTAAAGCGAGAGGGAGAGAGTCAGTGACGCGAGGGCGGGGTTTAACCGGACGGGAAGTAACTCGCCGACCAGCCGCCCGTTCCCTTAACCTACTATCAATACTAACTGCTAAAGCAATTAAATCGTGCAAGTTATCTGGTTTATCCCGTGCCGCTAACTCATCCTTTAGCTCGTCGTTAAGACTGCGTAGAAAAATACCACAAAGAGATGGCTCCCCCCACCCAATCTCTGCGGCTAAAACCCGGAAGTCAATGGCGTAATCTGCAGCTGATCTCTTTCCCTGCTGTAGGCTTAAAAAACGTTCTGTCAACACCTCTCCCCTATCCGTGTGATCAAATACAGACAGAAACTCAGTCACAAACTCCTGGTAGGTAAGCAAAGAATAGCTAGGTCTAGCCATGATCGAATAAGCCCAGTCCAAGGCTCTACCAGCCAGCAAATTTATGACGTAGCCTATCCGGCTAGAGTCGAGGGAACAATCCCCAGGCACACGCAGAAAAACTGATTCACACTGTAAAATGAATCCTCGAGCTTCCCCGAGTTTTCCGCTGAACTGGGCAGGTGTTGGAATCGGAGTGAGGCGAGAGGACGAGGAGGTGTTAGCTAGTCCTGACGCTAAGCCTGCAGGGGTTGAAGTACTTGCGGTCGGGGGAAACGTTTGGTGTCCCTCCAAACGGTCCAGCCGACCATTAATTTGAGTCAATTGATTCAAGATTACTGTCTGCTGGTGGGCTAGCAAATCTACCCGGGCGCTAAGAGTGTTAATTAAGCACGACAGTGAGCTGTCCACTGGGTCAACGTGACGGAGTCGTACTGACATGTTTCGGGACCCAGGAGACAGACACTGACACGGGTAAATTAGTGAACAATAATCTTTATTATAGTGAAAGGGTGTGTAGTGCAAATGTGAGAGCGTGGATAGTATCCTGGTCACTGGAACTGAGCACTCTGGACGGAGACCCGGCAACCCTGGAACATATAAGCACAGACAATTACTTTTGTCCCACGCTAATGACAAGCTATCAGTAGTGAGGCTTACTTGGGAGAAGCACAGGATACGTCCTGCTGAGAACCAGCGGCCGTGCAATGTGGAGGTGAAGGCGTCCGGTGACGAGCTGGGGCTTCCACCTGTGACTGAGACGAGGACAGGTCTTCCAGTGACTCCGGCTGTGACACCACAGACCAGGGCGATAACAAACCAGCTGATGACAAGACGAGTGATTCCACAGAACGTGGTGACGATGATAATCCAGACGATGACAAGGCGGGTGATTCCACAGAGCGTGGTGACCATGACAATACAGACGACGACGAGGTGAGTGATTCCACGGAGCGTGGTGACGAGGACACAACAGATGACGATGACACAAACTCCACCGGTAACGGTGGCCAGTACTCCTGTAACTGATACAGTAATAGTTCAGAAATTTGTGGAGCCAGACGTACCGGTAGTCGTGGTGGTAGCGAGCCGCTACGTGAGCGAGTTGGCGTAACCCCGTCAGCTGGGGACGCAGGTCCGCCGCCAAGGGAGTCCACCTGCGCACAGGGGTAGAGGTTAGGAGTAGAGTAGCAAACAGCTCTCTTACGTGCTTGACTTTGAACTGATGTCTTTGACGAGACGAGAGACGTTCTAGACGAGACCAGAGAAGATTCTGACGAGGCAGTTCCTGACGAGACAGCTTCAGACGAGACAGCTTCCGACAAGACAGCTTCTGACGAGACAGCTTCTGATGAGACAGTCTCTGATGAGGCAGTTCTTGACAAGACAATTCCTGGCGAGACAGCTTCTGACGAGACAGTTTCTGACGAGGCAGTTTTTGACAAAACAATTCTTGACGAGACAGACTCTGACGAGACAAGAGAATACCTTGACGAGGCCAGAGAACGGAGTTCTGGTTCTTTCTCAGACGAGGAGGACAGACGACTCCGTGCCGGGCTGTCAGCAACGCTGGCTTTTAACAGCTGCTGATTAACCCCTGTGGATCTGTGCGCAGCTGGAGTTAATGATGCTAATGACGGCCCAGAGGCCGCCATGACAAATTTCTGCCAAATAATCCAGCGGCGGACAGCTGGCCGTCTGAGTTTTTGCAGCGTTGCGCAAACACAGGCACACAGCACGCTGCCGAGCAGCTCGTTTTTGCGCAGCGCCTATGGCTGGCCGGGGAATTTCTGCCAAATAATCCGGCAGCGGACAGCTGTCCGTCTCAGCTTTTGCAGCGTTGCGCAAACACAGGCACGGTGGCGGGCCCAGCCCACCAGTGTTTTCCGCGTGCTTTTGTGCCTAAAACGTTGAAGAACGCGGAGTTTATGTTGGTCAGACACGATGACCAGCGCCCTCCATTGCGCCTGCACACATGTTGAAAATAGCCGTATGTCACAGTGTTAAAGAATGCTTGAAAAAATTCCTGTATCCAGACGGTGATCCGGATCATCCCCAAAATTTAATCAGTTCTTCCTTGTACCATTTCCAACAACGCCTGAAAGTTTCATGGAAATCCGTCCAAGACTTTTTGAGTTATCTTGCTAACCAACAGACAAACAGACAGACAGACAGACAGACAAACAGACAAACACACAGACAAACACACAGACAAACCCCGGCAAAAACATTACCTCCTCCTGGCCTTTTCGGCCTGGCGGAGGTAATAAAAACAAGTAAATCAAAATATGTAAATAACAAACTGTAGGGAGCTTGAAATAAGGAAGCGAAGTGATTTTATAAATCAGGTTTTATTGTCGGCTTCCAGTCCCTAACATGTCTCATCTCGATGCAGAAGCAGAATAAGAGGCTGAGCGCAGTCAGACCTTCATACTTATACATCACACAACAAAAGACATTGCATAACAAAGCCGACATCACACATCCACGTTATCTCCTTCTACTGTCCTCTCTCTCCTCCACCTGACCCTGGGGGGTCAGGAAGTCCATTCAGGTCTCCACCGCTGAGTCTCCGTCTGCTCGTTGATCTTCGCCGGTGGTCGAGACCTATTGTCCTGCTCTGAGACGTGAGGTCATTCCACATATGCAATCTCTAAACATTCCTCTTATGTCTATACATATGTAGGTATGGATATATGAATAATATAAGCCACAGCCCCCCCCCCCAAACGTTTAAGAAAAGGACAATAAAATTAAGTTTACAGCTTAAGGTAACATCCATGACATATTATACCGTTATTCACATCAGCAGGAAAAAGGAAAAATATCTTCAGCAGCCATGCCAACCTTCAAGCTATACAGCATGCTCATGTTAAAAATTCAGTGGTAACAACAACAGTATAGTCTATGTCATATGTCAGCTCTAAAACTGAAACGGCACAATTCGACAGCATAGCTTACAACCCCTTGTCAATTTTACATCAGTCTATGTGTCGTCTGGGTTTCAATCTTCTCCCAAATCTGCTGTAGGCCCGCTTTGGCGTCTTGGCGGGGTCGTCCTGTAAGGAATCTGCAGCTTGGGGAGGAGAGTGGTTATTTGGTCCCTGCGGGGGGGTTGAGGTGTGTCTCTTGGGGGGTCTACCCCGTCGAGGTGCTCTCGCCACCCGTGCAGGTTCGTCGCTCAACATGAAAGCAGGCTTAAGTCGGTCAATGCTGACTGTTTCTTTTCTGTCCCCTAAATCAAGCACAAAATGCTTATCACCAGGTTCCAGCACTATATGGTCCATCATATGGTGGGCGGAGGGTTGGTTTTAAAGCTTCGTGCCTAACAAAAACGAACTCGGCGTTTTTCAAAGCTTGGGGAACAAAAACCCACGGAAAAGAGTGATGTACGGGTCCGGGGAGTGTGTCCGGTCCCGTGCTGCTTAGGGGCCTCAGGGCTGGGAGGCGCCCGGGCTCTGGATGTTCTGGTAAGAACTCACCCGGGAGCCTGAGAGGTTGTGCGAAAACTAATTCTGCCGGGGAGGCATCTAGATCCTCCTTAGGCGCCGAACGCAACCCTAATAAAACCCAGGGAAGTTTATTTACCCAATCTGTATCCATCAGTGAGGCCCTGAGGGCAGCCTTTAAAGACCTATGAAAACGCTCGTATAACCCGTTAGCCTGAGGGTGATACGCGGTGGTGCGATGAATTGTCGCCCCTAAGCTGCTGGCCATGGCTGACCATAGCTCTGAGACAAATTGAGGCCCCCTATCGGACTTGATGTCCGATGGGACGCCGAAACGCGCCACCCAGGTTGTTAAAAAAAAACGCGAGCGACTTCCGCGGCTGTGGTTGACGCCAGCGGGACCGCTTCTGGCCAGCGTGTGGTACGGTCTACCATTGTTAAAAGGTGTGTGAACCCCTGCGACGACGGCAGTGGGCCCACGAGGTCGACGTGTACGTGGTCAAACCTCCTGGCTGGGATTCGGAAAGGTTCTAGAGGAGCTTTTGTGTGTTTGTGAATTTTGGCGCGTTGGCAAGACATGCAAGTCCTTGCCCACTCCTTTACATTTTTATGCAGACCTGGCCAAACAAACTTCTCCGCGACCATTTTCACCGAGGCGAGGGAGTGCACTGAGTCAAAAATGCGGCGGCGCCACGCGGCTGGGACTACCGGGCGAGGTCGACCGGTTGACACGTTGCAGATTAGGGAGGGCACACCGTCATGCAAACCCCTTTCCTCCAGCCTTAACCCTGTTGGTCCAGACTGGAGGGCGCGCACGTCCGCGTCACTGCTTTGTTCCGCTGCCATGGCCGCGTAATCTATCCCTAAGTGAATTGGGGCTGCGTACGCGTCCGCGTTGGCCATGAGCTCTGCAGCTGCTGTAGTATAATCTGCTTCCTCGTGCCCTGACGATGTCACGGCACGGGAGAGGCAGTCTGCCACCACATTAAGTTTGCCTGCCACGTGTCGAATATCTGTAGTAAACTCTGAAATTGCGGCCAGCTGTCTTTGTTGCCTGCCCGACCACGGTTCTGAAATTTTAGCCATCGCAAAAGTGAGTGGTTTGTGGTCTACAAAAGCTGTGAAACGCCGCCCTTCCAGCCAGAACTGGAAATGGCAGATGGATAAATGAAGCACTAGCAGCTCTCTGTCAAAAGTGCTGTATTTGCGCTCGGTTTGGTTTAAGGATTTGCTAAAAAATGCTAGCGGTTGCCAGGCTCCGCCAACATGTTGTTCTACGACCGCCCCTATGGCCAGGTCTGAAGCGTCTGTGGTCAGCGCTATGCGGGCCGAGGGATCGGGGTGGACCAACAATGCGGCATCCGCTAGTGCTCTTTTTACTTCCGCGAAGGCGCGTTCCCACTCCGGGCTCCATTCGACCGCGTTGGAGGCCTTTTGTTTTCTGAGCGCGGCATACAGGGGCTGCATGAGTTGAGCTGCGCGAGGGAGGAAACGGTTGTAAAAATTCACCATTCCTAAAAATTCCTGTAGCGATCTGACCGTTTGTGGTCGGGGGAAATTTGCTACCGTGCGCACTTTGTCCGGCAATGGGACTGCCCCCTCTGGTGAAACTCTGTGTCCCAAAAAATCAATTTGTGACACACCGAATCGGCATTTGGCTGGGTTAATTATTAACCCGTGCTCTTCCAGCCTCTGAAAAACCGTAGTGAGGTGTTGTTCGTGTTCTTCCTCCGACGTGCTGGCTACCAGAATATCGTCAAGGTAGACGAACACGAAGGGGAGGTCGCGTAATACTGCGTCCATTATACGCTGAAAAGTTTGAGCAGCGCCTTTGAGGCCAAACGGCATTCGCAAAAATTCAAAAAGACCAAAAGGGGTTATTACAGCCGTTTTAGGAACGTCTTCAGGTCGAACCGGAACTTGGTGGTAGCCGCGGACCAGGTCTATTTTAGAAAAAATGCGCGCACCTGCCAGATGTAGTGAAAAATCCTGAATGTGAGGGATTGGGTAGCGGTCATGCACCGTCGCATTGTTTAGTCTGCGGTAATCACCGCAAGGTCTCCAAGAACCATCGGTTTTCGGGACCATATGTAGTGGCGATGCCCAAGGGCTTTTTGAGCGCCGAATAATGCCCAGTTTTTCCAGGCTGGCAAACTCGTCGCGTGCTATGGCGAGCTTGGTCGCGTCTAAGCGCCGAGCTTTAGCAAACACAGGTGGGCCTGTTGTGGGAATGAAGTGTTCCACCCCGTGTTTTGCTACTGTTGCCGAAAATTTGGGAACTGTGAGTGCTGGAAATTGGGTGAGGAGTTGGTCAAACTTACCTCCTGCTGTGGTGACGCTGGCCTGCACGGGTGGTGGGGACACTCGAGCTGAACAGGGGATAGAAGAAAATGACAGTGCATTAACTAAGCGTCTGTTCGCAAGATCGACTAACAACCCATGTGCACATAAGAAATCAGCGCCCAACAAGTTAAAACTCACCGCCGCTATAATAAAGGTCCACCTATGGTTGCGGCCGTGAATGGACAGAGGCAGGTTTCTTTCACCAAAAGTGTCGATGATCGAGCCGTTAGCTGCCATCGCTCCGTCTCCACGGGGTCCTGTTGCCCGGTCTGCGTAGGACGGGGTGATGAAGCTCACCTGAGCTCCGGTGTCGATGAGGAACTGTCTCCCGGAGCGTCCGTCAGTCACGTAGAGCAGCTTGTTTGTCTCGCCGAGAGCCGTAGCTGCTAACGGTTCCCGGCTTTGAAGTTTTCCCGAGCTCTTGAAATTGCAGGGGGGCACGCATTTGTATGCCCTCTCGGCGAAACGTCGATGGTAGTAGCAGAGGTCATCCCGTTTGCTGTGCCTTGGTCGCGTCGCTGCCATGGTGGGCGGGCTCTGCTCCGTCGTCTGTGATTCTCCGATGCTCTGGGCTTCCACGCCGAGGTCTGCCGATGCTGCTGTGGCCATCTGCTCGCCGCAGGAGTTGATGAGCCGCTGCGCTTCTCGGGCAAGCGCGCGGAAATCCTGCTGGGTCTTACACCGCATGTTGGCCAGGATCCCTCTCATGTGCGTCGGCAGAGTGCTGAGGAAGATGTGTTGAAAGAGGAAGTTGTCATTGTCTGCCTCCCTCAGCTGCAGCATGTCTTCCATGAGGGCCATCGGTCTGCGCCCCCCGTGGCCGTAAATCGCTAGTATCCTCCCGGCCCTTTCCTCGGCCGAGGGGACGAAACTCTCGATGAGGGTCGCCTTCAGTTCCTTGTATTTGTCGTTGGCGGGCGGCTGTTGTATCACGCTCCGCGTGCATCGTGCTGTGGCGGCATCGAGTCTGGCGACGATGTGGTAAAATTTGGTCTTGTCGGCCGTCACCCCCGCGAGTGCAAACTGAGCCTCAGCCTGCTGGAACCACGAGTTCGGGTCATTTTGCCAGAACTCTGGGAGTTTGACGGCGACGGCGCTTGCTTGGGCCGCCTCTGACGAGTCTGCAGCGCGAGAACGCCTTTCCTCCGTTCTCACGACAGGGTTGGGGACGGCGCTTGGCTGGGCCGTCTCTGACGATTCTGCTGTGGGGGAACGTCTTCCATCCGTTCCCCTATCTGCGTTGGCGACGGCGCTTGCTTGGGTCGCCTCTGATGAACCTGTAGCGGGAGAACGTCTTTGGTCCATTCTCACGTCTGGTCACCAATGTAGGGAGCTTGAAATAAGGAAGCGAAGTGATTTTATAAATCAGGTTTTATTGTCGGCTTCCAGTCCCTAACATGTCTCATCTCAATGCAGAAGCAGAATAAGAGGCTGAGCGCAGTCAGACCTTCATACTTATACATCACACAACAAAAGACATTGCATAACAAAGCCGACATCACACATCCGCGTTATCTCCTTCTACTGTCCTCTCTCTCCTCCACCTGACCCTGGGGGGTCAGGAAGTCCATTCAGGTCTCCACCGCTGAGTCTCCGTCTGCTCGTTGATCTTCGCCGGTGGTCGAGACCTATTGTCCTGCTCTGAGACGTGAGGTCATTCCACATATGCAATCTCTAAACATTCCTCTTATGTCTATACATATGTAGGTTCAATTCAATTCAATTCAATTCAACTTTATTTATATAGCGCCATTTCACAACAACGGTCATCTCATAGCACTATCAACTGTAGGGGGGAAACCCCCACAGTTGCAGAAAAACCCCAGCAATCAGGCGATCCCCTGTGAACAAGCACTTGGCGACGGTGGAGAGGAAAAACTCCCTTTTAACAGGAAGAAACCTCCAGCAGAACCAGGCTCAGGGAGGGGCAGTCATCTGCTGCGACTGGCTGGGGGGTGAGGGGATAGAGAAGAAGAAAAGAACAGACATGTAGAGAGCAAACAGCACGATGGGGACTCAATCTATGGGAGAGAACAAACAGATGTAAATGACCAGCAAAAAAAATATTTCATAGAGAGTGAGGAAAGGAGTGAGGCCCAGTGCATTACTGGAGGTCCCCCGGCTGACTAAACCTATTAGCAGCATAACTAAGGGAGGGTTCAGAAACACATGATCCCTCCCTAATTGTAGGCTATATCAAAAAGGTAGGTTTTAGCCCTATTCTTAAAAACAGAGATCGAGTCTGGCTCCCGAATCCAGATTGGCAGCTGATTCCACAGGAGAGGAGCTTGATAACTGAAGGCTCTGCCTCCCATTGTACTTTTGGAGATTCTAGGTATTACAAGTAATCCTGCATTTTGGGAGCGTAGTGCTCTGTTAGGATAGTACGGTAGTATCAGATCTTTTAAATAAAAAGGAGCCTGATTGTTTAGAGCTTTGTAAGTAAGAAGAAGGATTTTAAACTTAATTCTAAACTCTATGGGAAGCCAATGAAGGGAGGCCAGAACCGGAGAGATATGACCTCTCTTTCTAGTACCTGTTAAAACTCTTGCTGCAGCATTTTGGATCAGCTGAAGACTTTTTAAAGATGTTTTAGGACAGCCTGATAATAAAGAATTACAATAATCTAATCTCGAGCTAACAAAAGCGTGGATCAGCTTCTCAGCATCACTCTGAGACAAGATGCTCCTAATCTTGGCAATATTACGCAAATGATAGAAGGCAGTCTTAGAAACAAATTTAATATGTGAATTGAAGGACAAATCCTGATCAAAAATAACTCCAAGGTTCCTCACAGAACTATTAAGAGAAAGAGTAACTGCATCCAAACTGAAAGTTTGATTTGGAAAGGAATTTCTAAGGTTTTTTGGACCAACAAGAATGACTTCAGTCTTATCTGAATTTAATAGCAGGAAATTACAAGTCATCCAAGCTTTGATTTCCTTAAGACAGGCTTCTAACTTGGCTAATTGATTAGTATCATCTGGCTTCATTGACAGGTATAATTGTGTGTCATCTGCATTACAATGAAAATGTATACAGTGCTTTCTAATAATGTTGCCTAACGGAAGCATATATAAACTAAAAAGAGTAGGGCCTAGCACAGATCCCTGTGGAACTCCATGACTAAGCTTTGAGCTGAAAGAAAACTCATCATTTACATGAACAAACTGGAACCTATCAGATAAATAAGATCTAAACCACTGCAACGAAGTTCCATTAAGTCCAACATAGTGTTCTAATCTATCAAGTAGAATATTATGATCGATAGTATCAAAAGCTGCACTAAGGTCTAAAAGGACAAGTACAGAAACTAGTCCATTATCAGATGCAATGAGGAGGTCGTTAGTGACCTTCGCTAAGGCTGTTTCAGTACTATGATGGATTCTAAACCCAGATTGAAACTCTTCAAGTAAACCATTTCCCTGCAGGTGGTCAAATAATTGCGTAGCAACAACTCTTTCTAAGATTTTTGAAATGAAAGGGAGATTAGAGATTGGTCTATAGTTAGCTAAAGCTCCTGGATCTAGCGTTGGCTTTTTGAGTAAGGGTTTAATTACAGCCGTTTTAAAAGCCTGCGGTACATGGCCTAAAGTTAATGAAGAATTGATTATATGAAGAATAAAGCTACCAATAAGTGGGAAGACTTCTTTAAATAACCTGGTAGGAATAGGGTCTAAAAGACAAGTTGAAGGTTTGGATGAGGAAACTATTTTGTCTAACTCACAAAGGTCGATTGGAGTAAACTCATCAAGACAGAGATCAATGGAAGGAGTTGTAGTAGTTACAGTATTTAAGTTAACTGTGGGAAGAATCTGATTGATTTTATCTCTGATGGATGAAATTTTATTATTGAAAAAGTTCATAAAGTCCTGACTAGTAAGCTCTAAGGGAATGCTAGGATTGACAGAGTCCTGACTCTTTGTCAACCTGGCTACAGTACTGAAAAGAAACCTGGGATTATTCTTGTTCTCTTCTATTAATGCAGAGTAATAACTCGTTCTAGCTTTTCTAAGAGATTTTTTATAAATTAAAAGATGATTTCTCCAAGCTAAATAGATTTCATCTAAATTAGTGGAGCGCCATTTTCTTTCTAATTGACGAGTCTTCTGTTTTAAGCTACGAGTTTCTGTGTTGAACCAAGGAGTTAGAAATCTCTGATTAGACTTTTTTCTTTTTTAAGGGGGCCACCGAGTCTAGAGTCTGATGCAGAGAAGCTGAAACACTATCCACCATGTTATCAATTACAGAAGGAGCAAGCTGTCTATAGCTTATTTCCGTTGTGTTGACACATGGCATAGAGGAAACAATCTGCATAAATTTGGAAACAGCATCATCTGAGAGGCATCTACTGTAATAATATTTTTCTTTAGGAGCCAAATAGTCAGAAATAGTAAAATCAAAGGTTAACAGACAATGGTCTGACAGTACAGGGTTATGAAGAGACACTACAAGATTTTCTATTTCTATGCCATATGTCAGAACAAGGTCCAATGTATGGTGGAGGTAATGAGTAGAATTTCCTACTTTCTGAGAAAACCCAATCGAGTCTAATATTGAATTGAATGCCACATTAATAGATCAGAGATAAAATCAATCAGATTCTTCCCACAGTTAACTTAAATACTGTAACTACTACAACTCCTTCTATTGATCTATTAATCTTGATCTATTAAAAAAAAAACAAAAAAACAAGATGGCGCCCACAGCGGCCGCCGTGGTGTATCGCTGCCCTTTAATTTTTATAATTTGTCTGTTTTTGTTCACTGATTGTGCATCTGCCGGTTCATACACCCGTGAAGAACTACTAAATATCAGGACTCTCACCCCCATGGACCTTCTTCCAGTTTTTTTAGCTCCTGCCGCTGATCTGATCCATTGTTTGGCCAAAAAAGCAAGACGGCGGAAAAGAGGGAAGAGAGGAGGGATTCTCGCTCGGCTACGAAAAAGAGGCTCGCGAACAGCCTTGCCTGGCATATTTCTATCCAATGCCAATTCTCTCCCGAACAAGGTAGAAGAATTAAGACTGCTGATGCGTTTCAAGGACCTCGCTTCCTCGTCTGTCATCTGCTTCTCTGAGACCTGGCTTAATGAGAACATTCCAGATAGCGCGATCAGCCTCGAGGGTTTCCAGCTGATTCGTGCTGACCGCGTCACAGAGCTGTCCGGTAAGTCTATCGGAGGAGGAGTGTGCTTCTATATTAACAACAGCTGGTGCTCTGATGTAACGGTGATTTCCAAACACTGTTCTCCCGCCCTGGAATTTCTTTTCATTAACTGCAAGCCATTTTATTCCCCGCGGGAGGTTGCCTCATTCATTCTCGTCGCTGTGTACGCCCCTCCTGACGCGGACACGCGCGAAGCTCAGCGCGTGCTCGCAGATCACATCCAACTTACGGAGCGGAACTTTCCAGACTCCCTGGTTATCGTGGTGGGCGATTTTAACCAGAGCAATCTGAGTCACGAGCTCCCCCGCTACAAACAGTGTATTAAATGTCCAACCAGAGGAAATAACACGCTAGATCACTGTTATACTTCAGTAAAGGACGCATATCGCGCTGTTCCCCGCGCTGCGCTGGGACTATCTGATCACGTGATGGTTCACCTCATCCCCACATACAAACAAAGACTGAAACTCACTAAACCTGTTGTGACCACCACAAAGAAATTGACCAGTGAAGCTGGAGAGAAACTGAACACATGCATGGAAATAACTGACTGGGACAAGTTTAAAAGAGCCACACATGATCTTAATGAGTACACAGACACTGTGAACTCATATATCAACTTCTGTGAAGAGCACATTCTCCCATCGCGCACCAGGATAAGATATTCTAATGACAAGCCTTGGTTCACAGCTAAGCTCAGACGGATCAGGAAGGAGAAGGAAGCAGCGTTGAAAAGTGGAGACAGGGACTGCTACAGGGAGGTCAAATATCGGTTTAACAGAGAGCTGAGGAGAGCTAAATCTGTATATTCTGAGAGACTCCAGCAGCAGTTCACTGCTAATGACTCGGCTTCTGTGTGGAGAGGACTGAGGCAAATCACCAACTATCGGCCTCAGGCTTCTAAAGGTCAGGATGACAAAGCCCTTTGTCAAAGACTGTCCCAACACTATGCCCGTTTTGACACCTCGTCAGCTGTGTCCAACTCACCCACTCCACCCAGCTCCACTGCCTCCTCAGCCCCTAATTCATCAAGAGCGGTCCCCCCCTCCTCCTCCTCCTCCTCCCCCCCTCCCCTTGTCATCAGTGAGCAGGACGTACACAGACAGTTCTCCAGACTGAACCCGCGCAAGGCCCCCGGGCCGGACGGTGTGTCTCCCTCCACCCTGAGACACTGTGCGAAAGAGCTGGCTCCTGTCTTCACAGACATTTTTAACACCTCCCTTAAGCAATGTCACGTGCCGACCTGCCTCAAATCCTCCACCATCATCCCTGTCCCCAAGAAGCCACGGATTACTGGACTTAATGACTACAGACCTGTAGCGCTCACCTCTGTAGTCATGAAGTCCTTTGAGCGCCTGGTCCTGTCTCACCTCAAGTCCATCACCACACCCCTCCTAGACCCGCTGCAGTTTGCCTACCGTGCTAACAGGTCTGTGGACGACGCAGTCAACCTGGCCCTCCACTCCATCCTGCAGCACCTGGACTCCCCGGGAACCTACGCCAGGATTCTGTTTGTGGACTTCAGCTCCGCATTCAACACCATCCACCCCGATCTGCTCCAGGACAAGCTGTCCCTGCTCAACGTGCCTGACTCCCTCTGCAGGTGGATCACCGACTTCCTGACGGACCGGAGACAGCATGTGCGGCTGGGGAAGTCTGTCTCAGACTCTGTTAGCATCAGCATTGGATCACCCCAGGGCTGTGTACTTTCCCCCCTACTCTTCTCCCTTTATACCAACTCCTGCACCTCCTCCCACCAGTCTGTTAAGCTGATTAAGTTTGCGGACGACACCACCCTCATCGGGCTCATCTCCAACGGTGACGAGTCCGCCTACAGGGAAGAGGTGGCCCAGCTGGTGTCCTGGTGCAGCCACAACAACCTGCAGCTGAATGCTCTGAAGACAGTGGAGATGATTGTGGACTTCAGGAAAGTCACATCCCCCCTGCCCCCCCTCACCATCACAGGCTCTCCCATCACCTTTGCAGATTCCTTCCGCTTCTTGGGCACCACCATCACCCGAGACCTCAAATGGGAGCCAACCATCAGCTCCCTCATCAAAAAGGCCCAGCAGAGGATGTTCTTTCTGCGGCAGCTGAGGAAGCTCAAGCTACCCACCAAGATGTTAGTGCAGTTCTACACGGCCATCATCGAGTCCATCCTCACCTCCTCCATAACTGTGTGGTACGCAGGAGCCACTGCCAGGGACAGACTAAGGCTGCAGCGCGTCGTGCGCACTGCTGAGAAGGTGATAGGCTGCAAGCTCCCATCTCTCCAGGACCTGTACATCTCCAGGACCCGGAGGCGTGCTGGCCGGATCATAGCCGATCCTTCACATCCTGGTCACGTGCTGTTTGCCCCCCTCCCCTCAGGTAGAAGGCTTCGGTCCATTCGGACTAAAACCTCCCGGCACATGAACAGCTTTTTCCCCTCTGCCATCAGACTGCTGAACACTAAGTGACTTTTGACTCTCGTGCACTATGTACAGCAGCTCAACCAGACTCATGTCAATCATCACTGTTTTTCTGTTGCATTATTGACTGCACTATGTGGTATTTCACATTATCTGCTACATGCTAATTTTTTAAAACTGCCTTGACTAGTACTACTCATTATTACTAGTATTATTATGATTATTACTTATTATTACTTATTTTTCTACACTTATTGCACGTTTCTAGTCCTTTAGTTTTTTAGTTTATCCCTTTTTCTCATTATGTTTTTAATGTTGCAGCATGGCACCGAGACAAATTCCTAGTTTGTGTATCACATGAACAATGGCAATAAATCTGATTCTGATTCTGATTCTGACATTAAGGCAGTCACTATCTACATCCACATGTATATTAAAGTCCCCTACTATAATTATTCTATCAGATTTCAGCACTAAATCAGCTAAGAAATGTCACCATGGGTTGAGATGCCGTCTCGGCACTCAGCCCATGTTTTCCCTCATCCCTGCTTCCCATTGAGCAGCGTCTCAGCAGGCTCCCAGCTGGCAGCATTATGGACGGCTGGGGCCAATTAGTCTTCATCAGCTGGGGCGCTGCCAATGAGGATAAATAGGAGCAGCCTCGATGACTCGGGGCTGCGACATACGCACTGCTAAGCTGAAGCCCCTTCGTCTGGTGTCAGCTTCTACTCCTCTTGCAGCATTCCTGTGTTTGTATCCCGCTGTGAGTATGCACGTCTTGTTACCCCCATGTCCGGTACGAGCTTCTTACCTCTGTGCTGTGCAACCTGTGAGTGTACGTCTGCATGAGTATCTGTGCTCTCCTCATCCCTTATCCTTTAACCTTAATAAAACATCTCGACTCACTGGCTTGTCCCTGGCTCTGATTGCCCGGCTCCCTAAAGCCGGGTGTGACAGTATGTCGCAGCCAGAAGAGTTACCGGCGGCCGTGAGTCGCCGTGGAAATGTACCTTTCTGTCCGGGTGTCAGCGCTGCTAGCATGCCGTTTCCCAGGAGTCACTTCCGGCGCCAGGGCGACGAGCTGAGGTCCATCTCGGAGGCTGTCGACGGGACGCTCTTCACCCTGCACGACGCCTCCAACGCGAGACGCTGGCATCCGGGCCGTGCTGAGGAATTCCTGGACTGTCACCCTCATTCTAACTAACTAACTAACTAACCTGCACTTATATAGCGCTTTTCTAGTCACAAAGACCACTCAAAGCGCTTTCATTAATACTAACCCTCTATTCTAAGGGCCTATAGGAAACAGATATCTAGGGACAATTTAGAACAGCCAATTAACCTAACATGCATGTCTTTGGCATGTGGGAGGAAACCGGAGAAATCCCGGAGTAAACCCACGCAACACGGGGAGAACATGCAAACTCCACACAGATCACTGTTGGTCGGGGGCTGGGATCGAACCCACGATCCCACGATTCTGTGTTCCATCTGGAGGACAGCGCCAGGATAGACGCTGCAGGTACACAGCGAGAGAAGCTCCACGGGGTGGATGGAAATCCCGGCAGGAAGTCGAAGTGGGCGACGCCTTTCCCCGCTTCGGAGTCCCGTTCCTGCCGCCATTCCAGTCCGGGAGTTCGCGCCAACCAGAGGGCTCTCCCCGACCTGCGCCACGTCACTCGGGATTCCCTTCAAGGAGCCGCAGCTGACAGCAGTTATGTCTGGGGTCGAGTGGCTGTCGCGAGCTCCACTGTGTTTCCTGTCACCACCTTCAGGCATGTGGCGGCGGCAGTGAGATTGATGGAGAGGACTTCAGGGCTACGAAGCTTTCCCGTGCTCGACGCCTTCCTCATCTCGATCTCCGATCTGGAGCGGCGAATCCTGGGTTTCCCCCTCGCTTCGTCCCCTGGGAGTAGCCGTCATCACATTGCCGAGTCACCTCTGCATGAACCTCGTCCGGATCCAGTTCTGGGCCATCGTCAGGACCGTTCCTCCCACGCAGCTGTCACCTCTTCGCCTCGTCTGTGTGGAGATTCTACAGCCTCATTCCCTGAGCCTCATTCCCCCGCTGTCATTCCTGGACATTCGGGCTGGCTCACCCCGGCTGTTTTCCCCTCCTCCTCGACGCGCTTCCTGACCGCTGTGTGTGCCTGGAATTCCGGCCTGGTGAGCTCTCTGCTGGAGACAACGCGAGCGATCCTCAGACGAATCCCCGGGGGGTCCTCCGTTATCGCCGGGCAGGGAGAGGAAGAAGCAGTATCCACTACAGCAGGCGATACTCAACCTCCAGGGGGCAGGCAAGTCATAGTTTTTTCACACCTGCTTAATGATTTGCTCTGTCATATACCTGGAGGAGAAGTTCAGGGTTCGCAGCTCCCTGAACTTCCCCCACCTGCTGTAACCTGTATTCCTAATCCCGCATCCTCTGTGTCTCTCTCCGCCGAGCGGTTCCCGGCTCCGGGTCAACGTGGTGGGATATGGAGAGGGCCTGTGGTTCTGCAGCTACATTGCGGACGGAGGAGGGGGACTGACTGCTGCGTGGAGTCTACGCCGACGACTGAGCGTCCCCGGGTCTCCACGGAGGAGCGGTTCAGTCCAGCGGGATGAGATTCTTCTGGCTTCACGCCGAGTGGATCGTCGGCGGGGTTACCTGAGCTGGAGGGATCTCAAGCTGCGCTGACCATCGTGCTGGCTGCAGGGCCTGACGCGGCTAGATGGGAGCCTGACAACGACCTCCTGACGACGGATCCTGGATCTTCGCAGTCCTGGACGGCGTCAGAACCCGAGATCAGGCGAGTGCTCTCCTTTCTTTTCTCTCTTTTTATCTTTGAGCACTTCAGCCTATCTCCAGGGGAGACGAGCAGGGTGCAGCCGCCCGCTGCGTCTGAACTCGTCTCGCCGGGTTCTGGCGCTGCCGGTGGTCCTGATCCCGGTTCTGTTTTCTCTTCTGAGCCTTCTTCCAGGGTCACCGGCGAGGAGTTGCTGTTCCTCGTGGTGCTGGAGGGTCCGGGTTCAACGTTGGAGGTCGGTTCTGGTGCAGTGTCCAACGTGGGTTCGCCCGAGACCCAATCGGGGTCCAACGTGGGTTCGCCTGAGGCCCGATCGGGGTCCGACGTGGGTGCTGCCCCAGTATTGTCCAGGTCCGGTGAGGAGGTGGCCGTTTCCCTGCGGCCTGACGCCCGCCGCCCTCGTCATCGGCTCTCCCCTGAGCCTCTTCCACCGGGATCCGCTCTGACCCTTCGTCCGTCTCAACGGTCCTGGTGGTTGAGTGATGCGGGTCGACGACCCGACCCACAAAACCTTCGGTTCGGTGATCTGGTTCCCCCCACTGGTCTGTGTTTGCCTTTGGGCGGCCTGGTTCGGCTGCCGTTGGACTGGATTCCTGGGATCTGGGTCCAGAGTTCGTCGTCCGAACATTTCTCTTCCCCTGATTCGCCAGCTGGACAATGGGCGGGGAGATCTCCGGAGCCATCTCGGCTATTTTTGGACTCTGCCTGCCATACACCTCGGGTGTCACTTTTTCTTTTATCGTTATTAAGGTCACTCGGGTGTAGTATTTTGTCCTGTTGGTGGATTCGTATTTATAGTGCTGTGTGTTTTCCATCTCTCATACTCAGCATTTTACTTTTTGAACCATGTTTTTAGCCTCGTTTTTTCATTGTAGAGTTATGTTTTGTTTCCTTTCAGACCATACTCTGCAGTTGTCCATTCATTCCAGTCACTTTCATTTCTTTAGGTGACTGTGGGTATCTATATATTCGTGTGTGTGGGTTTTCCTTTGCCCGCACTCAGTATTTCTTTTTTATGCCCTGTTTGTTCATTATAGAGTCATGTGCTTTGTTTCCCTTGTCACCATGCTCTGTAATTGTCCATTTGTTCCAGTCACCTTTACCTCTCTTGGTGACTGTGTATGTGTATATATTAGCGCTGTGTATTGTTTTCCTTTGTTAACCATACTCAGCATTCTTGCCCTGTACCTTTTTGGTGTTTTTTTTTTCCTTGCTCTGGGTCACGCATTGTTGGTACTCTCTGAGTAGTGTGTAACCGGCGTGCTGACCCAGTTCTTCTCCCCATCTGTACTTGGGTTAATTATTCCCTGTTTTGTCAGTGTTGTATTTGTTTTTTTTTTTTTTCCCGCTACCCTACATTGCCCCATTGGTGTTGTCCTTCCCTTGGCTTCTTCCCCTCCGGTCCTGCCTCCCTTCCTCCCACCCTAGGTGTGTGTGTGTGTGGGGGGGGGGGGGGCTGGGATGTTCCTGGTCGTTCAGGAGCCCGACCTTGAGGGGGGGATCTGTCACCATGGGTTGAGATGCCGTCTCGGCACTCAGCCCATGTTTTCCCTCATCCCTGCTTCCCATTGAGCAGCGTCTCAGCAGGCTCCCAGCTGGCAGCATTATGGACGGCTGGGGCCAATTAGTCTTCATCAGCTGGGGCGCTGCCAATGAGGATAAATAGGAGCAGCCTCGATGACTCGGGGCTGCGACATACGCACTGCTAAGCTGAAGCCCCTTCGTCTGGTGTCAGCTTCTACTCCTCTTGCAGCACTCCTGTGTTTGTATCCCACTGTGAGTATGCACGTCTTGTTACCCCCATGTCCGGTACGAGCTTCTTACCTCTGCGCTGTGCAACCTGTGAGTGTACGTCTGCATGAGTATCTGTGCTCTCCTCATCCCTTATCCTTTAACCTTAATAAAACATCTCGACTCACTGGCTTGTCCCTGGCTCTGATTGCCCGGCTCCCTAGAGCCGGGTGTGACAAGAAATCAGCAAATTCGGATAAAAATTCTGAGTAGGTTGATGGGGGACGATAAACTATGGCAAATAAAATTGGGTTTAACCTAAAAATGGGCTGCACGGTGGCACAGTGGTTTAGCACTGTGACAGCACAGTTTTACCCTCGGCCGGGGGATCGCGGGGATCATGAGATCGTGGGTTCGATCCCAGCCCCCGACCAACAGTGAGCTGTGTGGAGTTTGCATGTTCTCCCCGTGTTGCGCGGGTTTACTCCGGGATTTCTCCGGTTTCCTCCCGCATACCAAAAACATGTAGGTTTAGGGCGCTCGCGCACGCAGCGACCAGCAGCCGGTGACTTGTCACCAGACTGCAAACCAAATCTACCTACGGGTACAAATAAGTAACAAAAAAAAAAAAAAAAAAAAATTGCTAAAGTGCCCAATACTGAGGACCAGGCCCTCAAAGGAATTATAACATGTTTTTTGCTTTACATTAACTAGTAATTTGGAATGGTAAATTGTTGCTACTCCTCCTCCACGACCAGAACTTCTGGGATTTTGACAGTTTAAATAACCAGAGGGAGTTGATTCATTTAAACCAACATAATCCTCTTGCCCTAACCAAGTCTCTGTAAGGGAAATTAAATCAATCTGATGATCAATTAACAAATCATGGACTAACAGAGACTTGGGAGTTAGAGACCTAATATTTAATAAACCACATTTAATTTTTAAATTATGAGGAGGAACAGAGGCCAAATCATTCAATTTAGAGGCTTTATGTTTAATTTGAGTTTTACCAATATTTTGCTTTATCACTTTGGAATGCTTATATATTATATTTTTATTTACTTTGGAGGGAGCAGACAATGATTCTCTGATGGGGAAGTCAGGGGCTAAGCTGAGGGGTGGCGGATGAAGAGGAGCTGCAGAGAGGCGTGTAAGACTGCGACTCTGCTTCCTGGTCCCAACTCTGAGTAGTCAGGGTTTTGGAAATTTGGATAAAAAAGATTCCAGATTGTTAGATAAATGAGAAGCACCATCCAAAGTGGGATGAATGCTGTCTCGTCTCATAAGACCAGGTTTTCCCCAAAAAGAGCTCCAATTGTCAATGTAGCCCACGTCATTTTTAGGACACCACACAGACAGCCAGCAGTTCAAGGATGACGAGCAGCTAAACATGTCATCACTGGTCAGATTGGGGAGGGGCCCAGAGAATACTACAGTGGCAGACATCGTTTTTGCAAAGTCACACACCGATGTGGGTATGGATATATGAATAATATAAGCCACACAATCCAACAATGAACGCAACCATGAAACTAAATCATGAAAATAAATCATACTAAAAAACAATACAGAATGTGTGAAAATCAACCAAAGGTAAAATAACAGGAATTACAACTCAAAACTACAACACTATACAAAAATGAAACAAAAGGCAAAGAGACTGAGTCCAGCGAAATCCCTCCATGCTCAAATCATGGCACAACTAAGACAATTACAATTATTATTGAGGGTAGCAACAACACTGTTGATTCAAATGTGAAATATACTGTCTGGGTACCTATTTATATTCTGCTGGGTAATTTAACAAACCGTATTGCTGCTTATACCATCTAGCTGCAATGCTCCTGCACTGTATATATAACTGTGTACATATGTATATTTATTTACTGCTTTGGCTAACCAGTACTTATTCTATTATCTTATTTACTATTGCTCTGAGTGCTGCTATCCCTTTGCTGCTGCAATCCTGGAATTTCCCCATTGTGGGACTAATAAAGGCTTCTCTTATCTTAAAATGAGAATATTGTCCAGATAAACAAACACAAAGGAGTTAAGGAAGTCCCGCAGCACATCGTTTATCAAACGCTGAAAGACAGCAAGGGCATTAGTGAGGACAAAGGGCATAATAGAGTATTCAAAGTGACCCAGACAGTAACATCAGACAATGCAGTCCATGTAATACTGCTGCAGTGAGGAAACAATAAGGCAATCTTTTAATAGAAAGCAACAAATGAGCGAGAGGTGCGGGAGCTGAGCTGGCAGGTGATCTAATTGCCTAACTGCTCACAGCTGATAGGAGAGCAGACTGTGAGCAGTGAGTGGAGGTGTGTGGAGAGAAGGGGCACAAAAGAAAAAACCAAGATGTACAGACAGACAGAAATATTAATGACAATATGCAATACTCAAAAATAAATTGAGTCTGAGCTCAGAGATGACATTTGAGCTCAGACTCATGACAGCGAGTCTAGAACGACCGATGGCAATGGCTTCAGGAGGATTGCGAGTCGAGGTGGCCGGCGGCAGAGCGAGGAGCTGCAGTGGAGATGGAGTGATGCGGATGGCGGGGCTGAGTCTGGTCTGTCATTCCCTAGTCCATTCTTACAGCCTGTTGTCGAGTTTAATTACTAAAGAAACTAATGCATTGAAGGAATCTGGTTCCTCTCGGAGACGAGCGATCTCATCACAGAGGTTTGAGTTAAGCCCCTGCACAAAAGCTAGGTGCAAGGTCATGTCATTAAACTCGGCCTTTGCTGCCAGGACCCAGAAGTTGAGAGCATGCTCTGCTGCCATGCTGGTACACTGGCGGAGGTTCATTAGACACATAGACGCACACCCCTCCCAGTCGGTATGATCAAACACCAGGGTGAATTCCTCTGTGAATTGGTCAAAGGAATATGCATGGAAATTGGGACCATGAATAATAGCTTGAGCCCATTTGAGGGCATGCCTGTTGAGGAGACCTGCCAAAAAACTAATACAGCTATGATCGGACGGAAAATTGTCAGGGACATGATCAAAAACCAGCCTGCACTGGAAGAAGAATCCACTTGCACCCCCCCCCCCACTTCCCCTCATAGCAAGGAGGCAGGGAAACGAATACCTGACCCAGACGGCTAATCGATGCCGTTTGAGCCGTGACACGGGACGCCACCATGAGGGCCTGTAAGTTAACGTTTAGCTGTTAGCTGCTCTGACATTTTAGAAACTTGATTTAGTAGAACCTGAATTTGATACGTCATTTAGTCAGACCGGTGCTCCAGGACACTGAGTGAGGCAGCTAGCATTCCCATTGCGTTGTCTGCTTGGTATGACTGCTGGTTACATGCTGACATTGTTTGTGGAACCCAGACCCAGGAGCAGACACAGATGAGAACATTAGTATGATTTTAAAAAATTATTTTATTGACAATTGGTGCTAGAAATAAATGTAGTGAGGATCTGGCAACCCTGTTGGGAGAGAGCAAACACACAGGTGAAGAGACAGGTTCACAGAGATATGCAAACAAAGCTCAGGTAGGAAACAGGCATGCAGGCAGTCTGACGTAACCAGACAGAGTGGTGGGAGAGCTCCCCTGACTGGCGACAGGTGGTGCAATCAGATGCAGGGAGCAGGTTACGCCCAAGATATATAGAGTGATGATATCAGGGATGGCAATTTTCCGCCGATCCGCGGATTTCCGCCGATTTATTTTCAAATTGATCATTTCTGTGAATCGTCTAAATCCGTTGAGAAAATTTTAGGGGGGGTAAGGTACCTTATTGTTACCGATTTTAGCGAAAATCAACACGATTACATAAGTGCTCGGCGCTTCCCCGGAAGTCATCTCCCGCGATAACCCGGATGTGTTGTGTTCAAGCTACTGCTGTATTGCAGTAGTTTGACAGCCCTGTGATTGGATAGTTGCAAACGATTGGACCAATCAAATGGCTTGTTGTATGCTTTTTCAAAAATTCATGGCGGCGTGTTCTCAGGGATGTGATTTTCTGCTAATTCGCCGAATTCCGCTTTATTTTATCTTCCAGGAAGATAAAGTACGTTAAGTACGTTAGCGGCTTGTGGTCCACGAACGCAGTGAAGCTGCGCCCTTTCAGGCAGGAAAGGGCGCAGCCACCTGGCCACCTGGCGTATGGCCAGGTGGAGAGCTATTAACTCTCTGTTACTGGCGGCGTACAACGGCTGTATGAGCTGGGCTGCGCGGGGGAGGAAACGGTAATAAAAGTTAACCATCCCCTTTTATGATTCCAAACAGTTTGAAATTGACAGTGCACAGTGGACATTGACTCATAACTTTTGAATATTTCTAAGACTTGGCTACATCAGTGATTGTGCAAAATGAACTGCTCAAGTCTCAATGGAGATTGAAACTGGTGATCTGAAATGAATGCTGAAATTATAAAAAGTAATGGTATGTTGGAATTTTATTTCTATTATGGAATAGATAAAATTAACTGATTTTGATTTGATCAAGTGTTAAAGCATGTGATGGATAATGCTTGGTGGAATATTTTAGGAATGCTATCTTCTTGGAACATAAGTCAATATTATACAGTAATAAGTGGCATTCAGCTGTTTGTTTTATGTCATTTAAGCACAGTTCTGGTACTTAAAAATCATAAAAACCCAGGATCTTCGGGGGGCTTCCCCCCCCCCCCATTCGTGTTGGAATTCTGAGCTTTCGGTATTGTTTTCACCGGAATTATGAGATTTTTATCGAAGGATCAGGAGTCATCAGTGCTAGAAATAGACAAAAGTGTCAAAAATAAGTTCCGATGGAATTGGCTTGAGAGAAGAGTGACGGTAAAGGTGAAAATTGGCTCAAAGTTTGACGAGGTAACAGAAACACTCGGACAATTTCTGAAGAAACCAGAAAAGGAGATGAAGTTCAAAGTTCAGAGACTGACACAGCTTGCTGCCAAAAGGAAGAAAGTTTCACATTAGAAGTGACTTGGTGACCAGTGTAAATAGTGTAATAAACTCTTATAGAACTGTTAAATATGTTGGACTAAAGACAGTGAGACAACATTGAAGAAAAAGTAAGTTAACTTTTCATTAAATTTAATGATTTATCTAAGTCTAGTATTTCATTTTTTTTAATCATTTTTTTCAGTCTAAATTACTTCTGTTTTACTGAAAACCTCCCAGCTTCAGGGTGGCTGTGCCGCCCGGCTCCCCCATAAGTCAATCGACCAAATTAGATTTCAGCTGAAATCAGAATTTCCTGTTGCCATCCCTGTGATATAGAGTGAAGTATGTGGTGGTTGATTGCCAACCGCCAATCAAATCTAAAAGAAGAAGAAGAAGCTGCAGGGAGCAGTGCCGAGAGAGAGAGAGAGAGAGAGAGAGAGAGAGAGAGAGAGAGAGAGAGAGAGAGAGAGAGTGAGTTTGAGTTTTAAAAAATCCCTGTATTGCACAATGCAAAAATGTAAGATCGCCAATATCATTCCACCAAGTGTCTCACATTTCAAAAGTGCAAACATAACTCATCTCCCTCTCCCACAGAACACAAAATATTTCCTACAGTCCATCTATTGGTGAATAGAGAGAGAGAGAGTTTGAGTTTTAAAAAAATGCCTTTATTGCACAATTCAAAAAAAGTAAGAGCACCAATATCATTCCACCAAGTGTCTCACATCGGAAAAGTGCAAACATAAGTCATCCCCCTCCCCCACACAACACAAAGTATTCCCTGCAGTCCACCCAGTCCACATCGCCAGTGGCAGTAGTCCGAGTCTTCCTTGTAGTCCGTGCAAAGACGAGCCACAGGCCTCCTGTTGTTAAGCAAGGCCAAGTCCCCTTCCTCCGGTAGCAGAGATGGCGCTGCGCGCCCGCAGCCAGTTCCGTTGTACGTCCCAGAGACATTTTCCTCATGTCCAGACTGTAGAAAGAAAACGTTGCAGCATCCATGCCCTGCAGGCGAGCAGGAGACCGGTAAAGATCCAGTTCTGTTACAGCCAATTACAGTCAATTAGAAACGTCATAAAAGTCTGATCGAACAATATCCCAAAAATGCGTAAAACAGGCAGAGGAACGACCGCCATTCATTCCTCCTGTCGGGCGCGCTTGACCGCTGTTCCCCCTGCTGCCCTACGCAGGGCTGTCAGGTGTTTGCTGAGGCGAAAACGTTTCCTTTCATCCAGGAGGTCAAGACCAACCTGCCTTCTTAGCACATTAACAGACTTAATGAATTTATCAGTGTCACTGAAGGGAGAGAGAGAGAGAGCAGGCAGGAATCCTAACAAACATAAGTCATTCCAGAAGAGAAAATGTGTGATTTGTCAGCAGTGATAAAGGACTACTTTTCCTTAGAGCTGGACGATATACCAAAAATATTCAATTTATCAATACATTTGTCCGTGTATGATACATAAAAGGCCTACTGCATATGCTTATCAAACATAATTTTATACATTCCAGCTGCTCAGAGTTCCACTTCTTTCTCTCTGTCTATGGTTTCCTCCCACTGCAGAGCTGGCTGCTTCTCACTCTTTCACCCAATTAGAAAACAACCTCCATGACACATGGTTAAACTGGAGTGGAGGAAAATAGGCATTTTTCTTCACAAAATAGCACACTCATGCTTTCAAGTATTTAATGTTCAAAGTACTTTATGAGATTGACGCATGAGGCAACTGTCGGACTGTGTCTGCCCCCCTGAACTGCTGCTCACAGAGAACATCTCACTCCAAGAGGGAAAAAAAGCCTGACCAACAGAATGAAAGCAGGTCCATCTTTATGCACTTAAAACAGTGGGGTCAGATGAAGATAAACATTTCAGACCGCTAGGGCTGGGAGTCAGCAATCATTTCCAGAATCGATTCAATTCATATTCTTGAGGTTCTGAATCAATCTTCAATTCCAGTTCGATTCAATCCAATCCCGAATCACTAAGGGAAATTATCATTTTAATAACCATTTTACTTGCCAGGAAGAAAATTTTTAAGGTGTGTTCAGACCAAACGTGAAGTGAATTTTTCACATGGTGCCAATATATGCAAAGTTAATGTAAGCATGTGGAAAATATGCAAATTTGCACTTTCTTGTCTGAGGAATAACTCTAGCTAGTATTCAGCCTTGAGAATCTGCTGTTCCTGGAGTAAAACTATCAATACCAGAGAGTAAACTAGTTTGAAAATGAGACTGCCACTCGCCTGCAGACAGATGGACCAGGATTTCTGGAGCTGAAACAGAGTGCGTGTTGTTTACCAACCCAGTACTCCCACTACTGATGAGCTAATGAAGACTAGCAGCTGGCTAGCAATGTAGTGGCCTAGTGGTAGAGCAACCACCCCACAGCCGAGAGGCTGTGGGTTCAAGCCCCAGTCGGGTCATGCCAAGGACCATATTAAAAAAAAGGTGCTTCCCACCTTCTAGCTTGGTGCTCAGCATAGAATGGGGGAAGGAAAAGTTGTTTATGGCGGTGCCTTGATGGTAGTGGCCCCTCTTGATTCTAGATGTGATTAATATTGTAGACAGAAGAAACATAATTTCGTTCTCCTGTACATGATTGGCTGTATGGATTGGATGACAAAGTTGGCTTCTTCTTCTAAACAACCATCATCCAGGTGAAGTTTTGGAGGAGGCTGTGACAATTTTCCAGGTAACAGCCCTGCTGAATAATGTTGTAAACTTAAACATGACTGTGTTTTGGGGATTTCCACAGCAGGCAGAAAGCAGCTGTAGAAGTGATGAAGGCAACTCCACCATTAGCTGCACTACCATGATGGTCCACTTTGGCCTGCAGCTAAACTCTTGCACGATTGTTCAATCAGAGTTCAGCTGGCCCAAGGACCTCTAGCGTTTTAAGTTTCACAGACATGAAAGCTTTACATTATAAGATTAATCCACAAATTTTATGAATCGATATTGACGCAGTCAAACATAAGTCGATCTGAATCAGAGAATCAATCTTTTGAACCCACCCCTACCAACTACTGCAGCATGTTTGCAGTACAGTCCACACTCTGCAGGTATGGAAATCATTGTTGCTTCACGAGCAAACTTCCGGTGTCATCAGCTGGCAAAATAAGAGTGAGTAGCTTGCCAAATGATAAACTGATTGAATGTAGACATGTTTAAAAGGAAAAAAAATCAGGTTGGCCATCACTTGCAGCCGATCTGCACCCACACAGGGCAGCAGTTGGCAGTTGGCTTCAAGTGCTTCCATGGCAGTCCCAGGATGTTCCATCCTGGCTTTGGTTCCTCCCCTCCAGGTGTGCAGCTGTGCCTTTTCCTGATTATACCTGCACAATGGGAGCAACTCTGTCGCCTCAGTGTGGGTTTGTCCTGGTTTCATAGTGTATTGCTGAATCTCTCATTGACCACCTGCTCCTTCTCGTTGTGTGTGCCTCCCAGCGATAAGATCTCCTCTCTGTGCTCCAAATGCTCCCTCCCTGCTCAACTGCATAAGCCAATCTGCAAATTAAAACAATACATACTAACCTCTTCTCGGGACTAACAAGGTCTGCCAACCTCACAGACTTCATCTCGCCTCCTGGAAAACTCAGGTAAGCTCATCATCATCAACCTTCACTACAGGAAAATTTCTGGGGCTTGGTGGAACTCTCACTAGAAGAGAAACTCCTCAACCCACCTTGACCCCATTGCCACCTGCTCAGGGAGGAACAATACCTACCTGCTCTCTGCAGCTCCTCTTCCTCTCAGCAGTAATCCCTTTATTATTCGTACTGAATTTATTCATATATTACCTGAGCAAACACTTATCTTCTCTTTCCACAGGGCAGCTCCACTGATCTTCACTATATTTCGTTCAATAAATACATACGTTTGCATCCAAGTTTTGGTCTCAGTGTTGTGTCTGCACTTGGATCCATTTCTTGGTTCAATCATATCAGTGGAACTGTATATTTGAGATGACATCAATGTAAATTTGTGTTCTCTTTCTAGATTACGTTGCAAAACATTGGACTGACGATACTTTCTTTGGCTACCAGTGTCTAAATGGTACCAACCCCATACTGATCCGACTTTGTACAGCCCTGCCTGAGAACTTTCCGGTTGATAAAGACAAAGTTCCGCTTGATGGTGACGCTACTCTGGCAGAGGAAATGAAGGTAAATGTGGAATTTAACTGGCATCAGTTGTTGTTGTGATTAAGCTTTGTCTCAAGTTAACTTTTTTAAATACCTTGGAGCTAAGGGGTCCAAGGGGACTTGTGGATTTAGAGTTATAATCCGCTCAAATTAAACAGTCAAACTGGCAATTTGAGTTTTTGAGTAGAACTGGATTCAGTAATACAGTGATAAATTATTGCTGTTTAATACAAAAAAAATTATGCTCAGTTACACTGTGTTCCAAATTACTATGCAAATATTTGTCTCTGATTTTCCTAAATAATGACAGTCAGTATAATTTTCAAGTCATCAGCCATTAAAGCATAACTAAAATTTTATTTAACAAACCTCCCAATGACAACTATTTTTTTTGAAAAATGAAAAAACTCAAAATGCACTATTCCAAATTATTATGCACAACAGAGTTTCAAAACACTTTATTGATTGTAAAGAACTGAAAATGGTCAGTTGTTGAATTTGCAGCATTCGGAGGTCATGTTTACTGAAATCAAAAGCTATTTCAATCAAAAACATCTTAACAGGCCAAGTTATATATTAACAGAGGACGCCATCCATTGAACTTGTGTTTTTGGAGAGTTTCTGTTTGAATTTCTTTGCAAGATGTCAGAATCACCCCCCCACAGCTGCTGTTTTGATGTGAGCTGCCTCCCATCTTCACAGATCTTTTGCTTGAGGATGCTCCAAAGGTTCTCAATAGAGTTGAGGTCAGGGGAGGATGGGGAGCACACTGAGTCTCTCTCCTTTTATGCCCATAGCAACCAATGACACAGAGGTTGTCATGAACGCCCCGTTGGGGCAGGAAGACAGCTCCAGGCACTGAATTGTGTTAGTGACATTTATTAATGTCACCTAAGTCACCTATGTCACCCATTTATTAATGTCACCTAATGTCACCTAATGTCACCTAAACCAGAGGTTGTCATGAATGCCCCTTTGGGCCAGGAAGACAGATCCAGGCACTGAATTGTGTTAGTGACATTTATTAATGTCACTAACACAATGCCATTAGCTGCACCCGACTATCCTTACCAAGAGCCAGGCAACATCTCTCCAGGACAGTAAAGAGAGAAACAAGGAAGAGTACTTGCCTGAGCTCGAGCTCCACCGCCATCCAGGACTCCGTCAATCCAAACGATGACAATGTCTCGGGCCCAGTCTCAGGGAGATTCAGCTCAGTCGCTGACTCTGCTGCGGTGGCCCCCACAGCAGGCTTGATGGTTGTAGCAGTCTGGACGCCCCCAGGCGAAGCAACCCACGCAGGTGGCTCATCCGGCGTGGCAGCTGGGGGCTGGCTCACCACAGGGCCAAAGGCTCCTCCATCTGGTGTCTCAATCCCGGGGTTGGCAAACCCTCAGGGGGCACAGGAGAGGACACAGAGAGGGCTGGTGAGCAATAAATTACTGTAGCAGGTGGTGAGGGCTCAGGAGACTGCATTTCCTGAGCCTCTCTACCGGGAATCAGGCAAGGCATATCATCATAATTAGAAATAGGATGAAATGAGACTTGCCTGTTTCCCCAGTGTTTGGTGTTGTCCACTGCAGCAGGTGTGATGTCATATGGCTATGATGAGCGTGGGCCCCCCTGAAGATTGTGGAGGAGCCGCCCCTGTTGTCACGGAGACGGACGTGGCCGGGGAACAAAGCAAAGACCTCTTGGCAGCAGGAGAAGGCACTGAGATGGAGCAGGGAACAGCAGCTGCAGACCCCTAGAAAGCTGGGGATTCAGCCAGAGAAGAAAGGGAGGAAGGCTGCACTGTTGAGGAGGGCTTCAAGTGTCGGCGTCAGGAGAATGGCTGCCGGAGAGGCAGGAGGATTCCTCCAGCGATGACGGATGGAGTGGGATGTCATCGCTTTTGTGTAGCTAATGGAGCCGGAACAGGCGCCGGAGACTGGTGTGGAAGTGGAGATGACAGAGGCCCGGGAATGCCTTCCCTTCGGCTTGCGCCCAGGCTTCTCCGGGGAATTTCTCACCACTTCTCCATTCTCACATTGCAGCGCAGTGGTCAGAGCAATCCTCTCCTTTCCCTCAGTGTGTTCATTCAGCTGAGGGCACCGGCAAGCCGCTGCCTCCACAAGTCCCAGATATCATAATGTGTCCTCTGGGACGGAATATGTGCACGCTGTGGAGATTAGCCCGTCTATCTCCATAAGCACACGGCAACATTCCTTCCCCAGATGCACTGGGTAGCCCCATCCACTTGTTGTGTCCATAACTGCTCCAATGACAGGTGAGTGGAAAAAAGGTAAAAAAGGAAGAAAAAAAAGTACTAACACAACAGCTGGGTCTTTAACTGGCGGCACTATTCTGTCATGAACGCCCTTTTGGGGCAGGAAGACAGACCCAGGTGCTGAATTGTGTTAGTGACATTTATTAACAAAAGAACAGAAATCCCAAAAAACACTGTGCAGAACATTCAAAAATGTAAATGAGGAAAACTTACAGCTGGCGTTCCAGACCCAACATCGCTCTGTGAACGTGGAGTAATAGAGGAATATACATGGGAAGATGCATCCAATAGTGCCGCTCTAACACAGTGAATAGGCAGTGCTTAAATACACCGAAGAGAATGAGCTGCAGGTGTGAGTCAATGAGCGAGCAGGTGACCAAATCAGACCAACTGCCCACAGCTGTGATGACAGGGGAGTAAACCGTGAGCAGTTAGTGGGAGTGTCTGGGAAAAGGAGAGGCACAAGTGGAAACAAACCTAAAACACATACAGAAAACTAACAAAATCAAACTAACAGACAAACAATACATAGAAATAAAGTGAGGGTTTGAGCTCAGTAAAAACATGAGCTCAGACACATGACAGAGGTATTCTTTACAGCATGAGATGGTGCACTGTCATGCATGAAGACGATTTTGCTAAGGAAGGCATGGTTCTTCTTTTTGTACCATGGAAGAAAGCAGTCAGTCAGAAACTCTATATTAGATTAGATTCAACTTTATTGTCATTACCCATGTATGAATACAAGGTAACGAAACACAGTTTAGCATCCAATCAGAAGTCCAAAGGACAGCAGTGCAGTATATACAGTAATTGACAGTATGTACAATTTAAGCAAATATATGCAGATAGGTCAGTGTAGAAAATTAAGAGTACCGTTATGTGCAAATAATGTACAATAAGTTAGGTGGGCAGTTATGTACAGGTGAGGATGGTAAGAGATGGGAATAAGTTAGCATAAATTACAGAAGAGCAAAGTACAGGTGAAGTGAGGTAAGTAGCAGACAATCTATCTAACTATACAGAGTGGCAATATGCAGAAAAACAGTATGTAGTTAAATATGTGATGATAATATACAGAAGAGCAGTATGTATCAATATATAATGACAATATGCAGATATGATATATATGTGTATACATTTTGATGAAGCACAGGGGGGAGGGGGAGTGTTAAAGGGGAGAGAAGCGGAGGTTCAGCAGGAAACTAAGTTCAATAACGTGACAGCTGTTGGAAAGAAACTGTTCCTAAACTTGCTGGTTCTAGTCCGAAGGCTTCTGAAATGCCTTCCGGAGGGGAGAAGCTGGAACAGTCCATGAGCAGGATGGTTGGAGTCCCTAAGAATGCTGCGTGCCCGGCGCAGACATCTTTTCCTGTAGACGTCCTCTATGACTGGAAGTGGAGTCCCTGTGATGCGTTGGGCGGTTTTCACCACCTGCGGCAGCGCCTTACGGTCAGCAACAGAGCAGCTCCCATACCAGACTGTGACACAGTTGGTCAGGGTGCTCTCTATCACGCAGCGGTAGAAGTTGCCCAGGATGTCATTTGACAGATGGTTCTTCTTCAGTGTCCTCAAGAAGAAGAGGCGCTGATGGGCCTTCTTGATCAGGCTGGTGGTGTTAACTGACCAGGACAGGTCCTCCGAGATGTGAGTCCCCAGGAATTTGAAGCTGGAGACACGATCAACAGCTATGCCGTTGATATGGATGGGGTCATGTGTCTCTCCCCTCTCCTTCCTGTAGTCCACTATGAGTTCCTTGGTTTTGCTGGTGTTAAGGAGCAGGTTATTGTCAGCGCACCAAGTAGCCAAGTGCTCAACCTCTGCCCTGTAATCTGACTCATCGTTGTCCCTGATGAGTCTGATCACCGTGGTGTCATCTGCGAACTTTATGATGGAATTGGATCCACACATAGGCCTGCAGTCATGGGTGAAGAGGGAGTAGAGGAATGGGCTGAGCACACAGCCCTGTAGTACACCAGTGTTGAGTGTGATGATGGAAGAACGGTTGGGGCCTGACCTAACATGCTGGGGTCTGTTGGTCAGAAAATCCATGATCCAGTTGCAGGTGGAGGTACTGATTCCCAGGTCCCCAAGTTTAGTGATCAACTTGGAGGGGATAACTGTGTTGAATGCTGAGCTGAAGTCAACAAACAGCATTCTTGCGTAGGTGTTCTTGTCATCCAGATGTGAGAGTACACAGTGCTGCGCTGTAGAAACCACATCCTCTGTACTCCTATTACTCCGGTAGGCAAACTGGTGAGGGTCCAGTGTAGGGTGCAGGCATTTTTTGAGCTGTGCCAAGACCAGTCGCTCAAAGCACTTCATGACTATGGGTGTCAGTGCTACAGGGTGATAGTCATTTAGGCACGATGGTGTTGAATGTTTCGGCACTGGTACTATAGAAGTGGTCTTGAAGCACGCTGGTACCACCGCCTGGGCCAGGGACAGGTTGAAGATGTCTGTGAAGACTCCTGCCAGCTGCTCAGCGCATGCCCTCAGCACACGCCCAGGAATGCCGTCAGGGCCAGCAGCCTTACATACGTTGATATGACTCAGTGTGTTACGGACGTCGGTGTGGGTGAGTGTGAGGTGGTGGAGGTCATCAGAGGGTGGGAAATTGATATTCTTTTTGTTATTGTCCTTGTCAAAATGAGCATAGAAGTCATTTAGCTCATTGAGAAAGGACACAGTCATGGCTATAGGTATGGAGTTGCTGGGCTTATAATCAGAGATAGCTTGAATGCCCTGCCACATGCGTCGGGGGTCAGAGTCCCCAAAATGTGAATCTGATAAAAAGATCGTTATCGTTATTTTGTAATCCAATGTCCAAAAGCTCATTTCGGGTGTAAGATGGGAAAGCGAAGCTGTTCTGAACGAACAGACCCGAAATGAGCAGAAATAACACTGCTAATCCACAAAATCTGAGAAGACGCTGAGCCTCGCGTTGTGCACGTGCCACCGTGTTTCCAAACACCTTTGATATACTTTGACAAGGTCATTTTCAGGGACCCTAAAGAGGCCTACCAGCTTTCTCCCCATGATTCTGGCCCAAAACATGACTCTGTCACTTCTTTGCTGATGTTGCAGCCTTGTTGGGACTTGGTGGCCATCCACCAACCATCACTACTCCATCCATCTGGACCAACCAGGGTTGCACGGCACTCCTCAGTAAACAAGACTGTTTGAAAATTAGTCTTTATGTATTTCTGGGCCCACTGCAACCGTTTCTGCTTGTGAGCATTGGTTAGGGGTGGCCGAAGAGTAGGTTTATGCACAACTGCAGCCTCTGGAGGATCCTACATCTTGAGATTTGTGGGACTCCAGAGGCACCAGCAGCTCCAAATACCTGTTTGCTGCTTTGTAATGGAATTTTAGCAGCTGCTCTCTTAATCCAAAGAATTTGTCTTGCAGAAACCTTCCTCATTATGCCTTTATTTGCATGAACCCATTAGTGCTCTGAATCAGCCACAAATTTCTTCACAGTATGATGATCACACTTAAGTTTTCATGAAATATCTTATGTTTTCGTACCTCATCCAAGGCATTGCACTATTTGACACTTCTCAGCAGCAGTGATTCTTTTTCTTTCCCATATTGCTTGAAACCTGTGGCATGCTTAATAATGTGGAACATCCTTCTGAAGTAGTTTTCCTTTAATTGGGCTAACCTGGCAATCTAATTATGACAGGTGTCTGAGACTGATATCAGTGATCCAAAGAGCCCTGAGACACAATACCATCCATGAGTTTAATTGAAAACCAAAAAATTGGATGTTTATGACAATAAACTCCTATTTGCATAATGATTTGGAATGCAGTGTATATTTTTATTCAGTTCAGATCAGTTCCTAAAGCATTTTAACTTAGGTAAGGTAAAATAGACTCAACAATTTTAGAAAAATGACTAATCACAAAAGAGCTCCTGTTTGACAGTAACGGTGGACTGATCCAGCACCGACTTTAAAGGACAATTTGAAGGCTAACCTTCGTCTGCAGATACAGAACTTATGACTCGTCATAACCCAAATAATTACATAGACTGTGAAAGGACAGCAGTGTCGGTGGGTGTACTTACCATCTTCTGTTAGAGTGATTGTCTAAAAAGTTGCAGTTTTACATTTATTGGCTCCAACTCCATCATAGTGTGCTCTTGTTTGTCACTATTTATCAGATAAAAACACACCACAAACACAAATCAATCAACACATCAGCAGAGAGCCGTTGTGGTAATGCAACAAGGCATTCAAACCAGTGCACAAGGAGAAATGCTGACAACAGTGTCGGCCACGCATGAAGAGTATGGCGTGAGCTCCACAGAGAGGTATAAGTCATGTTGTACGTTCAGTCCACCGATGACTGTCCACAGTGCTCCTCTCACATGTAGCAACAGTGACAAGGACATGGCCTCCAGTTCTGGCGACTCCCATCTGGTGCCACAAGCTCCCAGCTTCCAGTTCTGTCTTCCTGTGTAGCTACATGATAGTGCTGTAATGCTGGCAAAAACATCGTTCAAATGTGCTTGTTTTTATGGGTGAGTGTACTGTACTGAATCACTTAAACTGTGCTCACAAACAGTCCCAGGATTTTGCAATGTTGTGATCATGCAAATTCATGCATGATCAAGCCATCATCACACCTTTTGCGCATACTTGCCACTTTGTCCAACCACCACAACTTTCCTGCAATTTTGGCCAATCCTAGTCAACTTCCGCCAATCAAATTTGTCCCTGAGTGGCGCTCAAATGCTCAGTCTAACCAGTCAGATGTGCCACTGCTCTGTACTCACTTCTGTGTTTACAGTATTAACTGAACACATCACCAAAAAACAGAGTGTGTGATTAAAAAAACACTCACCCATGAGCTTTCACACACTGTCCCTTCCTCCGTCTCCCCCAGCTTGCTGGTGAATATCTCCCCACGTCTCCATCCCAACCGCGTGTACGGAGTGCCGGGTTTGTGTTGAAGAATGTCTGCTTGCTTGAAAACCACCCTGTCATGGGAGCGTGCATGAGGAGAGACGCTGTAAAACCACAAACAAATAAGCAAATCTAACACTACAGCCACTGATTGAACATTTTATACATCTTGAGGTAAAATCATTCCTACATCTTGTCAATAAGCTTTAAAGCTGTGAATCTCCGGTCTGGACATGGGCCAACGTGCAACCACAAGGAGCGCCTTTTATCCCAGTATGACTGTGTCTCAAGATGCAGCAGATAGACAGACTGGCAGGAGTCGGGCAAGGAAAGAGAAAATATTCCGTCATTTTTTTTTCCCCAGAAAAACACAGACTTCAATAGATCCAAAATACAGAGCAACAGAATAATTTTCTTCTTTTTTTTCTGCTCTCAGTACTGAGTGGTTGGGGGCTGCTGCAGTTAGGGATTTTTCAAAAGAAGGTGTTGCCATTAATTTCCAAATCCATACTCGTTAACATGCATCCAATGCAATTTAGCTGTTTTAATGGATATTGTGTTAAAGTCTGTATTTTCTGTTGTACGGAAGAGTTTTTCTGAATAGCAGAAGTGTAGTGACTTGCAGGACGCTCGTTACTTTTGGGAGAGGCTTTTATTTTCGGAGGCCTGAGTGAACACACATAACTTAGTTCTTAGCTTAGCAGAACAACAACAATGACAGCAGGTTTTCTTCTTCACTGCTTTTGTAAAGTGAATGCAACACACTTATACAACAGTGCCCCCTAGTGGACAATTTAAAGTATCTTATTCACTTTACTACATCCCTCCCCCCTTAAGCTGGGTTTACCCCTTAACAGAAAGGTAACACTCCACAACACTTTTTTTTTTTTTTTTCTATCTGATCATCTCCCTGTTCAGTGTTGCTGGAAATCTTTAAGGTAACTAGGCAACTTACTTGCCCTCTTTGACTGTCTCCTCAGTGGGCTTGGTTTTGTGACAGTCTCAGGTTTTGTCTCTGGTTGTGTGGAAACTTCTGTAGCTGCCATCTGTGTCTCGCTGCTGACAACAGCGTCCTCAAAGTCCAGCCACGGCTCTTCTTTCTTAGTGGTTTGACGTGAGTGAGTTGTGTCTGTGGGACTCGTCTCTGTTATTCTGTGGTGACAGGTGGTGAGAGTGAATCTGATCCACATGTCTCCTAACCACCCTCCCATCAGCCAACATCACTTTGTAGGATTCAGGGCCAGTCACAGACTCAATGATTTCAGGAATCCACTTAGGTCCGAAACGGAAGTTCTGTGTTCATACTGAGTCTCCGACTGTAAACCAGCATCCTGAGGCAAGGCAAGTTTATTTGTATAGCACATTTTGTGTACAAGATAATTCAAAGTGCTTTACATAAAAATATTAAAGCATTACAGCAGGTTGCAAAAAGAATACATAATAATTTAAAAGCAAACTAAAAAGTAAATTAAAAAGAAACAAAAACAGGCTAAAATAGAATATGACAGAAAAAATTTAGATTAACAATTGTTCTACTGAAAGGCTGCGGAAAATAGGAGAGTTTTTAACCTGGATTTAAAGCAGCTGAGAGCTTCAGCAGCACTGATGTTTTCTAGGAGTTTGTTCAATATGTGAGGGGCATAAAAACTAAATGCTGCCTCATCATGTTTGGTTCCAACTCTGGACACATATAGTAGGCCTGACCCTGATGACCTGAGGGCTCTGGGTGGTTCATAATGGACTAGCAGATCTGAAATGTATTTTGGCCCTAAACCATTAGGAGTTCATAAACCAACAGGAGTATTTTGAAATCTCTTCTTTAACAGACAGGAAGCCAGTGTAAAGATCTGAGGACTGGAATTAAATGATCTACTTTCTTGGTCTTAGTGAGGACTCGAGCTGCAGCGTTCTGAACCGACTGCAGCTGTCTGATGGACTTTTTAGGGAAACCTGTGAGGACAGCATTACAGTATTCCAGTTTACTCAAGATAAATGCATAGACAAGTATTTTCTAGATCCTGCTGAGACATCAGACCTTTAATCCTCACTATGCTTTTTTATGTTATACTAGGCTGACTTCAGTACTGTCTTAATGTGGCTGTAAAAATTCAGGTCTGAGTCCAGAACCACGCCTAGATTTCTAGCTTGGCTGTTGGTTTTTTGCATCATTGATTGAAGCTAAGTACTAACTTTGAGTCTTTCTTCTTTGGCGCCAAAAACTATTATTTTGGTTTTATCTTTGTTTAACAAGAAAATTTTGGCACATGCACTCTTTAATTTGGCCAATGCATTTGATCAGGGATTTAATTGGACCATCGTCTCCTGGTGAGACGATTATGTAGATTTGTGCATCATCTGCAAATTATGGTAATATATTTTGTTGTTTTTTTTATGATTTGAGCTAGACAGAGCATATAAATGTTGAAAAGCAAAGGTCCCAAAATGGAACCTTGGGGAACTCCACAGGTTATTTTTGTTAGCACAGATTTGCAGTTACCTATAGACACAAAATAGTCCCTGTCTTTTAAATAGGACTCAAACAAGCTAAGTGCTGTACCAGAAAGTTCCATCCAGTTTTTTAGCTGGTCTAGTAAGATGTTATGGTCGACTGTGTCGATTGCAGCACTGAGGTCCAGTAGAACCAAGACTGAAATGTTGCCATTATCTGAATTGGAGTGGATGTCATTAAAGACCTTAACTAGAGCTATCTCAGTGCTGTGGTGTGGCTGAAAACCTGACTGGAAGACATCAAAACAGTTATTTAATATCAGGAAGTTTGAGAGAGTCTGGCAGTTGGTCGAATCTCGGATTCAGGAGGAGCAATATGGTTTTCAACTTGGCCGTGGCACATCGGACCAGCTCTTTACCCTCTCAAGAATCCTTGAGGGTTCGTGGGAATTTGCCCAACCAGTTTACATGTGTTTTGTGGACTTGGAGAAGGCATTCGCCCGCGTCCCTCGTGGTTTTTTGTGGGGGATGCTTCGGGAGTATGGGGTATCGGGCTTGTTGTTACGAGCTATTCAGTCTCTATACGACCATTGTGAGAGTTTGGTTTGTATTGCCAACACTAGATCGGACTCATTCACAGTGAGAGTTGCACTCCGCCAGGGCTGCCCTTTGTCACCGATCCTGTTCATAATTTTTATGGACAGGATTTCTAGGCGCAGCCAGGGAACGGAGGGTGTCATGCTTGGTGACCACAGGATCTCATCTCTGTTGTTTGCAGATGATGTTGTCCTGCTGGCTTCATCCAGCAATGACCCACAGGTCTTACTGGGACAGTTTGTAACTGAGTGTGAAGCGGCTGGATGAGAATCAGTACCTCCAAGTCTGAGTCCATGGTCCTCAGCCGGAAAAAGGTGGATTGTCCTCTCCGCGTTGGGGACAGGCTCCTGCCCCAAGTGGAGGAGTTTAAGTATCTTAGGGTCTTATTCATGAGTGAGGGGAGAATGGAGCGAGAGACTGACAGATGGATCGGAGCAGCATCTGCAGTGATGCAGACGTCGTACCGGTCTGTTGTGGTGAAGAGGGAGCTGAGCTCTAAGGCAAAGCTGTCAATTTACCAGTCAATCTACGTTCCTACTCTCACCTATGATCACAAGCTTTGGGTAATGACCGAAAGTACGAGATCGCAGATACAAGCAGCTGAAATGAGCTTTCTTTGTAGGATCGCTGGACTCATCCTCAGAGATAGACATAGACATACCTCTGGGAGAAGACCCCGGGGCAGACCCAGGACACGCTGGAGAGACTATGTCTCCCAGCTGGTCTGGGAACACCTTGGTATCCTCTCTGAAGAGCTGGAGCAGGTGGCTGGGGAGAGGGAAGTCAGGGCTTCTCTGCTTGAACTGCTGCCTCTGTGACCTGGACCTCCGGAAAAGCTGTAAAAGATGGATGGATGGATGGAAGTTGTACAAATGTTTAAAAATAGCTTTTTCTATTATTTTACTGAGAAAGGGGAGGTTTGATATAGGCCTCTAGCTGTTCATGAGTGAGGTGTCCAGGTTGCTCTTTTTTAGAAGTGGCTTGATAACAGCTGTTTTTAAGCACTGAGGGAAAACACCTGAATGCAGAGACATAGTTATGATCTGTAATAGATTCAATTCAATTCAATTCAACTTTATTTATATAACACCATTTCACAACAACAGTCATCTCATAGCACTTTCAACTGTAGGGGGGACCCCCACAGTTGCAGAAAGACCCCAGCAATCAGGCGATCCCCTGTGAGCAAGCACTTGGCGACGGTGGAGAGGAAAAACTCCCTTTTAACAGGAAGAAACCTCCAGCAGAACCAGGCTCAGGGAGGGGCAGTCATCTGCTGTGACTGGCTGGGGGGTGAGGGGATAGAGAAGATGAAAAGAACAGACATGTAGAGAGCAAACAGCACGATGGGGACTCAATCTATGGGAGAGAACAAACAGATGTTAATGACCAGCAAAAAAAAATATTTCATTGAGAGTGAAGAAAGGAGTGAGGCCCAGTGCATTATTGGAGGTCCCCCGGCTGACTAAACCTATTAGCAGCATAACTAAGGAAGGGTTCAGAAACACATGATCCCTCCCTAATTGTAGGCTATATCAAAAAGGAAGGTTTTATCCCTTTTCTTAAAAACAGACATCGAGTCTGACTCCCGAATCCAGATTGGCAGCTGGTTCCACAGGAGAGGAGCTTGATAACTGAAGGCTCTGCCTCCCATTGTACTTTTGGAGATTCTCGGTATTACAAGTAATCCTGCATTTTGGGAGCGTAGTGCTCTGTTAGGATAATACGGTAGTATCAGATCTTTTAAATAAAAAGGAACCTGATTGTTTAGAGCTTTGTAAGTAAGAAGAAGGATTTTAAACTTAATTCTAAACTCTATGGGAAGCCAATGAAGGGAGGCCAGAACCGGAGAGATATAATCTCTCTTTCTAGTACCTGTTAAAACTTTTGCTGCAGCATTTTGGATCAGCTGAAGACTTTTTAAAGATGTTTTAGGACAACCTGATAATAAAGAATTACAATAATCTAATCTCGAGCTAACAAAAGTGTGGATCAGTTTCTCAGCATCACTCTGAGACAAGATGCTCCTACTCTTGGCAATATTACGCAAATGATAGAAGGCAGTCTTAGAAACAAATTTAATATGTGAATTGAAGGACAGATCTTGATCAAAAATAACTCCAAGGTTCCTCACAGAGCTATTAAGAGAAAGAGTAACCGCATCCAAACTGAAAGTTTGATTTGGAAAGGTATTTCTAAGGTTTTTTGGACCAACAAGAATGACTTCAGTCTTATCTGAATTTAATAGCAGGAAATTACAAGTCATCCAAGCTTTCCTTAAGAGAGGCTTCCAACTTGGCTAATTGATTACTATCATCTGGCTTCATTGACAGGTATAATTGTGTATCATCTGCATAACGGGCTGTACGGTGGCGCAGTGGTTAGCACTGTGGCAGCACAGTTTACCCTCGGCCGGCGGATCGCTGGGATCGTGAGATCGTGGGTTCGATCCCTGCCCCTGGCCAAGAGGGGCAGGGGGTGAGGAACAGAAAGGTGGATGAATGTTTCACTGGCATTGTCACTGATGTGCCATTTTTTGATGACCTCTGTAAGGATATTTCTGTTGGCATTAATAGCACTCTCAAAGAAAACACAAGAATGGTTGGACAGAGCAACGTCCATCACCAAAACCATGGAGGAGGTCAGACCTTTGGCGATAACCAAGTCTAGACTGTGTCCTCTGATGTGTGTTTATTGTGTTACATACTGAGTCAGTCCACAGTTATCAAGGACACAACATAATTCTTTGGTCCCTCTGTCCTGATGGTTGTCAACATGGATGTTAAAATCACCAACAATAACTACACAGTCAAAGTCAACACAGATAATAGACAGGAGCTTTGTAAAATCATCAAATAATTTGCATGGTGTTTAGGTGGTCTCTAAACATTAAGAAACAGCAGCGCCGTGGTGGAGTGGTTAGCACTGCGGCAGCACAGCAACTCACCCTTGGCCGGAGATCCCGGGTTCGATCCCAGCCCCCGACCAACAGTGATCTGTGTGGAGTTTGCATGTTCTCCCCATGTCTGTGTGGGTTTACTCCGTGATTTCTCCGGTTTCCTCCCACAGGCCAAAAACATGTAAATTAGGTTAACTGGCATCAACTGGGGATTCTAAATTGTCCTTAGGTATGGATGTGAGAGTGAATGGTTGCCTGTCTCTCTGTGTTGGCCCTGCGATGGACTGGCGATCTGTCCAGGGTGAACCCTGCCTCTCGCCCAAAGATGCTGGGATAGGCTCCAGCCCTTCGTGACCCAAAAAGGATTATGTGGAAGAAGACAGATAGATGGATACAGGGGAGGAGGAATTCAGCTGAAGAGCCACATATTCAAATGGAAGTAAACTTATCATGAGACATCTGCTTGCATTGGAGGGAATCATTAAACAAAACAGCTCCTCCTCCTCCTTTCTTATGGAGCCTGGGTTCACTTTTTAAGCTGTAGCTGGGAGGGGCTGCTTTGATAAGAAGAGATCCACCATTATAATCTATCCAAGTCTCTGTTAAAAACATAAAATTAGGTTTGTTTTTTATAATAAGATCATCAATTAAAAATGTGTTTCCTGCCAATATGTTAACCTGTGAACTCTGTTCAACTTCCCTAAAAACGCCTAAAAATAACATGCCCAAAGTAAATCAAAAGCTGTTCTTCAACCCTTTGCAGCATCTTCATGGGGTAGGTCTCATTTAAAAGAAAACACTCTGAATTTTTTGGCAAAACAGTCATAATCTCTCTAAGTGCTCCTGCCACTGAGTAACAAGAAAGTTCACCTGGGTGTTTTTTTAGATACAGATGCTTGCAAATAACATACAGCTGTCAGATACTGGCTGGAAAACACAACAGAAATGTAGAACCAAGTGTTTTCAAGCTCAGGTCAAATTTTTGTAAAAATACCACACAAAATGAATATATTACACAGCTTTTTTCTCAGGTTGTAAAAAGGCTGTGTCTGTACTGGAAGACTGGAAATACAGCTTTTTTTTTCAGTGCGCACTGAGACGCACTAAGATGCAGAGACGTGACCGCCCACGGAATTCACAGAGTTCAAGGGGTTAAGAGCATCATGTGCAAGATTTTCATTTTGTTTAAGCTGTGACTGGTGAGAAATGAACACTAGATTTGATAAATTTACAGGATGTGTAGGGGCATCTTGTTTCTCTGTAAATTTACCAACCTTTTTCTGCTCCCTAGTAAAACAGGAATAAAGGAAACTACATCCATACTGGGCCCTGGTTTGTCTTGGAAAGAGCCATGAGTACCAGTGATATCAGAGCCTTGACTCAGGTCATATCACACCCAGCTTGCATTGTTATCAGGCTGTGGATTTCGGTTCAGCTGTGAGGGTGGGGGTCATGGTGCGCTGGGGTTTTGGCAGTTGTGTCAGAGCTTGCTGTGGAATTCCTGGCAGATGGTTCACCTGTGAGGTTGGGGGTGGGCATCAGGGCTTTGGCAGTTGTGTCAGAGCTCGCTGAGGAATTGCTGGGAGATTGGGGTGAGGATGAAGTGGAAGGTTTCGGCGTGAGAAAATTAGACATGGGGTCAGTTTTGTGGCCACAGTGACCAGCTCCTTCATCTGGTCAGTGAAGTTGAGGAGTGGTAAGGATGGGGAAGAGGAAGCTGAAGAGGACGATGACCTGGAGCGGGTACACGGTGGTAGAGGATATGGGTCCTCACTGGTGGCTTTTGGTGAAGGAGAGGTCTGCACAGGCAGGGGTTGAGGCAGCTTTATCTCACAGTTTCTGCTGGGCTGTATCTTATCCTGTTGCTTTGGTTTTTCTTATCTCTTGTCCTTGTCCTGGGGAACAGAATAGCAATACAGAAAATAGAACAGATTGGAAATAAACAGCCTCACTCATGACCTGCTAAGGCTGAGTCCATCTCTATTAAAAAGGTGTCTGCAGTCCCAGAAAAAGCTGAAATTGTCAATAAAATGTGATTTGTTTGTACAAGCTTCTGATAGCCGTCCGTTTAAATTGAACAATCTGCTGAATCTCTCAACTCCTCCTCTGACTGGTGGTACTGGGCCACTAAAATGGACACTTCAGCTTTAAGACAGCTGACTAGATCTAGCAGTTCCTTAAAGTCTTGTTTCAGTACCTCAGACTGCTGTTTCATAACATCATTTGAGTCTACATGTAATATAAGACTCTTCACTGTGGGATGATCTGCCATTATTTGCAAGATTTTGTCTCACACATCAGAAACCATATCCCTGGGAAACCACATTATTTCTGTGCATTACCACATACATTTCTTACATCTTTCACAGCGAAGTCACCAACAATCAGCGTTGCAGGCCCAGCTGTGAGCTTTTGCTGTAGCTTTTTAACTTTTGAGTTGTTCTGATTTACCTTGCTGTGTGTGGGGGAGATTTTATTCACATCATCAGATGGAGATCCAGGATCCTGCAGTAGCGGCACAAATCTGTTCTGAAGTGGCATGTTTGGTTGTTGTGGAGAAGGTTTGTTTTTAGGCTTTCCTTAGACAACTATCCACGACTGTGTCTTGCTGACAGTCAGGGCTGAAGAGGCTCTTGGTCTAGCCGGTAAAGCAGACCAGCCGTTTGCATTACAGATCTCACCAAGCCGGACTGTTGTTTGTCCTCCCCTCACCCTGAGTGATGATTTATTCTTGGGCTTTGCACCAGGGCATTCAAGGGAGGACTATCACTTGAGGATTTATTTCTATGTACCCAATCCTCCCATCTCTCCTCAGCCATGTTAGTACTGGATAGCTGTGAGTTAGTAGGGTTGTGTCCACTGTATTTAGTCGCTGGCAGTGTTGTATCATTTTCACCGAGTCCATTTACAGTGATGTGAAAAAGTGTTTGCCCCTTCCTGATTTCTCATTTTTTGTATGTGTTACAACTTGCCGCTCATTAGCGGCGCCAGCTGAGCGCACACCTGCACCTCGTCAGCAGCGTGGCATATAAGCCACTCTGCCCTGGGCCTCGGCCTGAAGCCATCTGTTCCCTTCGGCTACTTGCTTCAGAGGAACCCCCTCGCCTACCAGCAAGATTACTCACGTAAGCATACCTCCTCTTGTGTTCCAGTTTCTCCCCTGTGCACAGGTGGATCTCCCCCGGCGGCAGACTCCGCCTCTGCATCGCCATCTCGTAGCTGCTGTCAGGTGCATCGTCAGGTTGCTGTCTTCTGGACTCTCCCTTGTGCACGCCTGCCACCTGCCCTGCCAAGTAAGCCAACAAATCCCTCGTTACCTGTTGTACTGGTTTGGTGCCCGTCACCTTCTCCCTGTGCTCTCTCCCCAGGGTTGTCTGGCTGTACAGTTTCCTGCCTCCGTGCCTGACGCTGACGTCCGCCATCAGTACATCCACATATCACAGACACGCATCCACACATCCTTGTTGTTAAATAAAGCTGTTAAATTCACTCTGAGCCTGCGTGTGTGTCTCCTGAGCCGTGCGTTATGTCAGTACGGCTTCAGCAGAGCGGCTCGGCGGACAGCGGGCTCGCACGCCGATTTTCCACCTTCGAGGCTCGGGTGGATTTAATAGCTCATCAGCAACAAGTGATTCTAAATCAATTAACCCTAATAACTGACCGGTTAGACCGCCTGGACCCCCGACAGCCGTTCCCCCCGGCTCATCAGGGAGGTACAGCTCCCGCTGCTTCAGCGGCCATCCAGCCAGCCCCGGGTGTCCCAGCCCGACTCACACCCATTCCTACCCCTGCCCGCTTTAGCGGTAAGCTCGGTGGAGCGCGGGGATTCATTATGCAATGTGAGTCGGTGTTCCTGCGTGTCCCCGGGGATTTCCCCTCAGATCATAGTCGAATTGGCTATATAGGAAACCTCCTGGAGGGTCGTGCACTCACCTGGGCTTATGCTGTAATGGCGAGGCCCGGTTATGCCACCCTCACCTATGGCCAGTTCGTTAAACACTTTCTGGAAGTCTTTGATCACTCCCGTATGGAGAGTGTCCTGACCGATCGCCTCCTCAGCCTTCAGCAGGGGAGCCGATCGGCCGCGGACTACGCCATTGACTTCCGGGTCACAGCGGAGGAGGTTGGCTGGGAGGAACGAGCCCTCTGCGGCATCTTCCTCCGCAGTTTAAACTCTGGTCTGAGGGATGAACTGGCTGGTCGGGACATCCCTGAAACGTTGGCGGAGCTAATTTCCCTCACTATCAGCTTGGACAACCGGCTGCACGAGCACGCCTCTGAGCGGAAATTGCCTTCTTGCTCGCGGGGGGCCTCGCCACGCCGGCCTCAAGCTCGCCCCCTGGCATTACCGCCACCGGAGGTTCCCGAGGAGTCGGAGCCAATGGTGACGGGCCGGGCAAAGCTCCCCCTAGCGGAGAGACAACGCCGACGTGAGCTGGGTCTCTGCATGTATTGCGGAGACAACCAGCACACGGTGGAGCAATGCCCGGAGAAGCCAAACGGGGAGGTCCGCGAGTCACTGTAGGGGGCCTCGCGGACGCTAACCGGTCAACTCCCCTCACTCATTTGTCGCTGCCCATCCGTTTCTGACACAACATCACAGGGCATCTCACTCATGCACTGATGGACTCAGGCGCGGAAGGCAGCTTCATTTCACAAAGCCTGGCAACCCGATTGGGCATCCGTTGCCAGCCCCTTAAAACTCCTCTCATCCTCATCAACCTCTCCTGTGCATCTCTGGGGAAAGTGACCCACCGGACAAACCCCGTCTCTGTCATCGTCTCTGGAAATCACCGGGAGGAGATCTCCTTTTACATCCTGCCATCTTCTGTGTCTCCGGTGATCCTGGGTTATCCATGGCTCCGTCTCCATAACCCCGTCCTGGATTGGAAGACCGGAAGGGTGACAGCCTGGAGTACCTTTTGTATGAGCACCTGCCTCCAATCCGCTGCCTGTTCTCCATCCTCTCCTCCCGTGGTCAAGGATGCGGCGCCCCCGGACCTCTCCCTGGTGCCCGCGGAGTTTCACGACCTGGGCGCAGTCTTTAGTAAGTCCAAGGCGATGTCTCTTCCTCCACACAGGCCTTATGACTGCGCCATAAATCTCCGCCAGGGGGCGCCTCTTCCCTCGGGACGTCTCTACAGCCTGTCAGTGCTGGAGAAGGAGGCCATGAACTCTTACCTTAAGGAATCTCTCAGTGCAGGTATTATTCGCCCATCATCATCTCCATTAGGTGCAGGGTTCTTCTTCGTGGGCAAGAAGGATGGCTCTCTTCGTCCATGCATCGACTTCCGTGCCCTCAATGACATCACGGAGAAGGACCGTTACACCCTGCCCCTGATGGACACTGCCTTTCACTCCCTCCAGGGGGCGACCTGGTTTACTAAGCTGGATCTCCGCAGCGCGTACCACCTCGTCCGGATCCGGGAGGGAGATGAATGGAAAACAGCCTTCCGTACCCCGAACGGCCACTTTGAATACCTGGTCATGCCGTTCGGGTTAACCAATGATCCAGCCGTCTTTCAGCGCCTGATAAATGACGTTCTCCGGGACTTCATCGGCCTATTTGATTTTGTTTACCTGGATGATATTCTCATCTTCTCCAAGTCCAGGGATGAGCACCAGGTGCATGTGAGACGGATCCTTCAGAGGTTACTGGAGAATCGGTTGTATGTGAAGGCGGAGAAGTGCGAGTTCTATGCCAAGAAGACGTCATTTCTCGGGTTTGTCATCTCCCATGACCAGGTGCTTCCAGACCCAGCTAAAATTAAAGCGGTGGAAGATTGGCCGACTCCCACATCTAGAAAGCAGGTGCAACAATTCGTCGGCTTTGCCAACTTCGACCACCGCTTTGTGCCCAACTTTGGAGCCATCGTCGGCCCTCTGACCCGTCTCACCTCCCCTAAAACCCAGTTCCAGTGGACTGAAGAGGCCACGGCGGCCTTCCAGGCGCTGAAGGCGGAGTTTTCATCCTCCCGGGTCCTCAGCCAGGTCGATCCCTCTTTGCAGTGCATCGTGGAGGTCGACGCCTCGGATACGGGGGTGGGGGCGGTGCTGTCTCAGCGGTCACCTGCTGATGGGGTCAAACGGCCTTGCGCCTTCTTCTCCCGGCGCTTGTCCCCGGCGGAACGCAACTACGACGTGGGGGACAGGGAGCTTCATGCCATCAAGCTCGCGCTCCAAGAGTGTCATCACTGGCTGGAGGGGGCCATCCTGCCCTTCATGGTGTTAACGGATCACAAGAACCTGGAATATTTAAGAACTGCCAAGCGTCTGAATGCCCGCCAGGCCCGTTGGTCCCTGTTTTTTGCAAGATTCCGTTTCACCATCACATTCAGGCCGGGCTCCAAGAACGGACTCCCTGACGCCCTCTCCAGGCAATTCGCCCCTGAAGACTCGGGGGGCGCGGTTCACACCATCCTGCCCAGGTCGTGCATCGTGGGGGCCGTTACCTGGGAGATCGAGGATAAAGTCCGGAAGGCGCAGGAATCGGAGCCGGACCCGGGCGGCGGACCGGAGGGGAGGCTCTTCGTTCCATCTTCCGTTCGGGGGGAGGTCATCCATTGGCTTCACACGTCCAAGCTAGCCTGCCATCCTGGGACCTCCCGAATGATTGACCTGCTCCAATGCTCCTTCTGGTGGCCGGGACTGCGCAAGGACGCTGCCCGCTACGCCCGGGCCTGCCCCATCTGTGCCACCAGTAAAACCGGCAACTCCCCCCCTGCGGTTTTGCTCCAGCCCCTGCCCGTTCCTGGTAGGCCCTGGTCGCACATCGCATTGGACTTCGTCACCGGTCTCCCCGTCTCTAACAACTTCGACACTGTCCTGACCATCGTCGACCGTTTCTCCAAGGCTGCCCATTTCGTGCCATTACGGGGGCTTCCCTCTGCCTTGGAGACGGCAGATCTTCTCATCCAACACGTGGTCAGGCTGCACGGGATACCAGCTGATGTGGTCTCCGACCGGGGTCCCCAATTCACCTCGGACGTCTGGCGGGGTTTTTGCAAGGCACTAGGAGCCCAGGTAAGCCTCTCCTCCAGCCATCACCCCCAATCTAACAGGCAGTGTGAACGGACCAACCAGGAGCTGGAGGCTGCTCTCCGCTGTGTCACTGCCTCGAAGCCTGCGTCATGGAGCAAACACCTTGCCTGGGTGGAATACGCCCACAACACCGCTCGCTCCTCAGCCACAGGGATGTCCCCCTTCAAGGTGTCCCTGGGTTACGACCCCCCTCTGTTCCCCTCGCTGGAGAATGAGTCGGCAGTCCCCACGGTTCAGGCTCATTTCAGGCGGTGTCGCTCCATCTGGACAGCTGCGCATAATGCGCTTTTACGCACGGCAGAGCGCAATAAGGCCACAGCGGATCGGCGTAGAAGACCTGCTCCTGCCTACCAGGTAGGCCAACCGGTCTGGGTATCCACGCAAGATGTGAACCTGAAGGGTGAGAGGAGGAAGTTGGCTAAACATTTCATGGGTCCATACCCCGTCACCAAGATTATCAACCCGGTGGCTGTGCGTGTTGCTACTCCCCCCTCCCTCCGCATCCATCCCACCTTCCACGTCTCCAAGGTGAAACCGGTGGTGTCTGATCCCATCTGCCCTCCTCCTGCTGCGCCGCCCGCATCTCGGATGATTGATGGCCATCCGGCTTGGACTGTCTCTACCATCTTGGACTCCCGACGCCGGGGTCGCGGGCTACAATATTTGGTGGACTGGGAGGGCTATGGTCCAGAATGGAGGCAGTGGGTTCGCCCCTCGTTCGTGTTGGATCGCTCTCTCATCACCGAGTTTCACCGGAAGCACCCCGATAAACCATCGCCAGGAGGCGCTGCTAGAGGGGGGAGTACTGTTACAACTCGCCGCTCATTAGCTGCGCCAGCTGAGCGCACACCTGCACCTCGTCAGCAGCGTGGCATATAAGCCACTCTACCCTGGGCCTCGGCCTGAAGCCGTCTGTTCCCTTCGGCTACTTGCTTCAGAGGAACCCCCTCGCCTACCAGCAAGATTACTCACGTAAGCATACCTCCTCTTGTGCTCCAGTTTCTCCCCTGTGCACAGGTGGATCTTCCCTGGCGGCGGACTCCGCCTCTGCATCGCCATCTCGTAGCTGCTGTCAGGTGCATCGTCAGGTTGCTGTCTTCTGGACTCTCCCTTGTGCACGCCTGCCACCTGCCCTGCCAAGTAAGCCAACAAATCCCTCATTACCTGTTGTACTGGTTTGGTGCCCGTCACCTTCTCCCTGTGCTCTCTCCCCAGGGTTGTCTGGCTGTACGGTTTCCTGCCTCCGTGCCTGACGCTGACGTCCGCCATCAGTACATCCACATATCACAGACACTCATCCACACATCCTTGTTGTTAAATAAAGCTGTTAAATTCACTCTGAGCCTGCGTGTGTGTCTCCTGAGCCGTGCGTTATGTCAGTATGTTTGTCACACGTAAATGTTTCAGATCATCAAACAAATTTAAATATGAGACAAAGATAACACAAGTAAACACAAAATGCAGTTTTTAAATGAAGGTGTTTATTATTAAGGGGGAAAAAATCCAAACCTACATGCCCCTGTGTGAAAAAGTGATTGCCCCCTAAACCTAATTGTGGGTTTAGGGAGTTGGGCCACCCTTAGCAGCAACAACTGCAATCAAGCATTTGCAATAACTGGCAATGAGTCTTTTTCAGCACTGTGAGGGAATTTTGGCCCTCTCATCTTTGCAGAATTGTTGTAATTCAGCCACACTGGAGGGTTTTCAAGCATGAACCGCCTTTTTAAGGTCATGCCACAGTATCTCAATTGGATTCAGCTCAGGACTTTGACTAGGCCACTCCAAAGTCTTCATTTTGTTTTTCTTAATCCCTTCAGAGGTGGACTTGCTGGTGTGTTTTGGATCATTGTCCTGCTGCAGAACCCAAGTGCGCTTCAGCTTGAGGTCACGAACAGATGGCCGGACATTCTCCTTCAGGATTTTTTGGTAGACAGCAGAATTCATGGTTCCATTAATCACAGCAAATCTTCCAGGTCCTAAAGCAGCGAAACAGCCTCAGACCATCACACTACTGTTGATTGGGTGTTGGGTGGATAGGACACTTCCTGTGATAACGTATCATCACTTCCTGTGTTGCTGGCTGTCGGTGTGGTTTGCTCTGTGGTTAGCTATCCACACTCTCCTGAGGATTATTGCCTTTAAATGTATTTTCAGTGCTTTTTTTCCCCATCTACCGTCACCTCTCACTTCTCTTTAACAAGCCTCCTGCACCTGTGTGCGCACTCAGTGTCACCTAATCACCCACTTTAGCCTTCTGTTCACCTTTCATCTGTGTTTTTGTTAGCTTCAGGTTAGCCACTAGCTATGGCTACTAGCTCTCCTTCCTCTCCCCCTCTGGTGTGTTCTCTCTGTCAGATGTTTAGCTACAACTCTTCCTCTTTTAGTGATAGAGAGCGCTGCATGATAGAGAGCACCCTGACCAACTGTATCACAGTCTGGTATGGGAGCTGCTCTGTCGCTGACCACAAGGCGCTGCAGCGGGTGGTGAAAACCGCCCAACGCATCACAGGGACTCCACTTCCAGTTATAGAGGACGTCTACAGGAAAAGATGTCTGCGCCGGGCACACAGCATTCTTAGGAACTCCAACTATCCTGCTCATGGACTGTTCCAGCTTCTCCCCTCCAGAAGACGTTTCAGAAGCCTTTGGACTAGAACCAGCAGGTTTAGGAACAGTTTCTTTCCAACAGCTGTCACGTTATTGAACTTAGTTCCCCGCTGACTCTCTTACCATCATCTCTTACCATCCTCACCTATACATAACTGCATAACTACATCTAACTTATTGCACATTATTTGCACATAACAGTACTCTTAACTTTCTGCACTGCTGCATATATTTGCATATATTTGCTTAAATTGCACATACTGTTAATTACCGTATATACTGCACTGCTGTCCTTTGCACTTCTGATTGGATGCTAAACTGTGTTTCGTTACCTTGTACTCATACATGTGTAATGACAATAAAGTTGAATCTAATCTAATCTAATCTAATAACGGTAAATGTAATAAATGTTGTCTTTTTGAGGCGCTCAAGGCGAGGTTGTGCGATTTGGAATCCCAGCTCCGCTACATTCAAACACCGTCAGCACCAGTTAATAATGACGGACTCCCCTTAGCTGCAGCAGCACACCCTAGCATAGGGCCTGTTAGCTGTCCCCCGGCTTCCACCTCTCCTGAGCAGCCAGGAGAGAATGGGTGGGTGACGATGAGAACGAAGCCTAGTCGCAAGCCCCTGGTTTACCACCAACCTGTTCATGCTTCTAATCGTTTTTCCCCGCTCAGCAACACACCCGCTGAGGAAAAAACGCTGATCATTGGCGACTCTATAGTCAGAAACGTGAACCTAGAGACTCCAGCGGCCATAGTCAAATGCACTCCCGAGGCCAGAACAGCCAACATGGAATCAAATTTGTAAATGCTGGCTAAAAGTAACTGTAAATACTCCACAACTGTTATCCATGCCAGCATTAATGACATCCGACTCCGGCAGTCGGAAGTCACAAAACTAAACCTGGAATCGGTGTGTGACTTTGCCAAAACAATGTCTGCCTCTGTAGTATTCTCTGGGCCCCTCCCCAATCTGACCAGTGATGACATGTTTAGCCGCATGCCATCCTTCAACTGCTGTCTGTCTGTGTGGTGTCCTGCAAACAATGTGGGCTACATAGACAATTGGAGCTCATTTTGGGGAAAACCTGGTCTTATTAGACGAGACGGCGTCCATCCCACTTTGGATGGTGCATCTCTTTTATCTAACAATCTGGCATCATTTTTATCCAAATTTCCAAAACACTGACAACTCAGAGTTGGGACCAGGAAGCAGAGTCGCAGTCTTACATGCCTCTCTGCAGCTCCTCTTCATCTGCCACCCCTCAACTTAGCCCCTGTCTTCCCCATCAGAGAATCATTGTCTGCTCCCTCCAAAGTAAATGAAAATATAATGTATAAGCATCCCAAAGTGATTAAACAAAAAGTTGGTAAAACTCAAAATTAACATGAAGCCTCTAAATTTAATGACTTGGCCTCTGTTCCTCCTCATAATTTAAAAATTAAATGTGGTTTGCTAAATATTAGGTCTCTAACTCCCAAGTCTCTGCTAGTCCATGATCTGTTAATTAATCATCAGATTGATTTAATATCCCTTACAGAGACTTGGTTAGGACAAGAGGATTATGTTGGTTTGAATGAATCAACTCCCTCTGGTTACTTAAACTGTCAAAATCCCAGAAGTTCTGGTCATGGATGTTACGGTCCTCGCGAGCCACACAATAAGAGCCGAGGGCGAGCCAGTGAGTTGCGATGTTTTATTAGGTTAGGGAACAGGGGAAAAGGAACACGGCCTCGTGGAGCCAAAGGGCACAAATAACCATACAGAGGAACACTCACATATACTGTAGAACGAAAGGCAGGAGGCTAGCGCCAGATGAAGGGGTTCCAGCCTATGGTGAGCGAAGTTCAGAATCAGAATCAGAATCAGAATCAGATTTATTGCCATTGTTCATGTAGTACACAAACTAGGAATTTGTCTCGGTGCAATGCTGCAACATTAAACATGATAAGAAAAAAGAATAAAAAAACTATACATGCAATAAGTGTAGAATAAGAATGAGTAATACTAGTCAAAGCAGTTTTTAAATATATTAGCGAGCAGCAGATATTGTGGAGAACCACATAGTGCAGTCGGTAGTGCAAAAGAAAACAGTGATAATTGTAATGAGACCGGTTGAGCTGCTGTACGTAGTGCACGAGAGTCAATAAATCACTTAGTGTTCAGCAGTCTGATGGCAGAGGGGAAGAAGCTGTTCATGTGCCGGGAGGTTTTAGTCTGAATGGACCAAAGTCTTCTACCTGAGGGGAGGGGGGCAAACAGTACGTGACCAGGGTGTGAAGGATCGGCTATGATCCGGCCTGCACGCCTCAGGGTCTTGGAGATGTACAGGTCCTGGAGAGATGGGAGCTTGCAGCCGATCACCTTCTCAGCAGTGCGCACGACGCGCTGCAGCCTTAGTCTGTCCCTGGCAGTGGCTATGTGATGGCTGTGTAGAACTGCACTAACATCTTGGTGGGTAGCTTGAGCTTCCTCAGCTGCCACAGGAAGAACATCCTCTGCTGGGCCTTTTTGATGAGGGAGCTGATGGTCGGCTCCCATTTGAGGTCCTGGGTGATGGTGGTGCCCAAGAAGCGGAAGGAATCTGCAGTGGTGATGGGAGAGCCTGTGAGGGTGAGGGGGGGGGGGGGCAGAGGGGTTGTGACTTTCCTGAAGTCCACAATCATCTCCACTGTCTTCAGAGTGTTCAGCTGCAGGTTGTTGTGGCTGCACCAGGACGCCAGCTGGGCCACCTCTGTCCTGTAGACGGACTCGTCGCCGTTGGAGATGAGCCCGATGAGGGTGGTGTCGTCCGCAAACTTGATCAGCTTAACAGACTGGTGGCTGGAGGTGCAGGAGTTGGTATAAAGGGAGAAGAGTAGGGGGGAAAGTACACAGCCCTGGGGTGATCCGGTGCTGATGCTGACGGAGTCTGAGACAGTCTTCCCCAGCCACACATGCTGCCTCCGGTCCGTCAGGAAGTCGGTGATCCACCTGCAGAGGGAGTCAGGCACGCCGAGCAGGGACAACTTGTCCTGGAGCAGAGCGGGGCAGATGGTGTTGAATGCAGAGCTGAAGTCAACAAACAGGATCCTGGCGTAGGTTCCCGGGGAGTCCAGGTGCTGCAGGATGGAGTGGAGAGCCATGCTGACTGCGTCGTCCACAGACCTGTTGGCTCGGTAGGCAAACTGCAGTGGGTCCAGGAGGGGAGTGGTGATGGACTTGAGGTGGGGCAGGACCAGGCGCTCAAAGGACTTCATGACTACAGAGGTGAGTGCTACAGGTCTGTAGTCATTAAGTCCAGTGATCCGTGGCTTCTTGGGGACAGGGATGATGGTGGAGGATTTGAGGCAGGTCGGCACGTGGCATAGCTTAAGGGAGGTGTTAAAAATGTCTGTGAAGACAGGAGCCAGCTCTTTCGCACAGTGTCTCAGGGTGGAGGGAGACACGCCGTCTGGACCGGGGGCCTTGTGCGGGTTCAGTCTGGAGAATTGTCTGTGCACATCCTGCTCGCTGATGACAAGGGCAGCGGGGGAGGAGGGGGGGGGGGGCCGCTTTTGATGAAGTAGGGACCGAGGAGGCAGTGGAGCTGGGGGGAGGGGGGGAGTTGGACACAGCTGACGAGGTGTCAAAACGGGCATAATGTTGGGACAGTCTTTGACAAAGGGCTTTGTCATCCTGACCTTTAGAAGCCTGAGGCCGAAAGTTGGTGATTTGCCTCAGTCCTCTCCACACAGAAGCCGAGTCGTTAGCAGTGAACTGCTGCTGGAGTCTCTCAGAATACACAGATTTAGCTCTCCTCAGCTCTCTGTTAAACCGATATTTGACCTCCCTGTAGCAGTCCCTGTCTCCACTTTTCAACGCTGCTTCCTTCTTCTTCCTGATCTGTCTGAGCTTGGCAGTGAACCAGGGCTTATCATTAGAGTAACTCACCCTGGTGCACGATGGAAGAATACTTTCCTCACAGAAGTGGATATATGAGTTCACAGTGTCCGTGTACTCATCCAGATCATGCGTGGCTCCTTTAAACATGCCCCAGTCAGTTATTTCCATGCACGTTTCCAGCTTCTCCTCAGCTTCACTGGTCCATTTCTTCGTAGTGCTCACAACAGGTTTAGTGAGCTTCAGTCTCTGTCTGTATGTGGGAATGAGGTGGACCATCACGTGATCAGATAGTCCGAGCGCAGCGCGGGGAACAGCGCGATACGCGTCCTTCACTGTAGTGTAACAGTGATCCAGCGTGTTCTTTCCTCTGGTGGGGCATTTAATAAACTGTTTGTATCGGGGGAGATCGTGGCTCAGATTGCACTAGTTAAAGTCGCCAACCACAATAACCAGAGAGTCCGGGAAAGTCCACTCCGTATGTCGGATGTGATCCGCGAGCGCGCGCTGAGCCTCGCGCGCATCCGCGTCAGGCGGGACGTAAACAGCGGCCAGGATGAATGAGGCGAACTTCCGCGGGGAATAAAATGGCTTAAATCACCGTTACATCAGAGCACCAGCTGCTGTTGATGTAAAAGCAGACTCCTCCTCCCGAGGACTTACCGGAGAGCTCTGTGACGCGATCAGCACGAAACAGCTGAAATCCCTCTAGGTGAAGCGCGCTGTCCAGTATATTCCCCCTGAGCCAGGTCTCAGAGAAACAGAGAGCAGACGAGGAAGCGAGGTCCTTAAATCGCATCAGCAGTCTCAATTCATCTACCTTGTTTGAGAGAGAGTTGGCATTGGAGAGAAATATGCCAGGCAAAGGCGTGCGCGTGCCTCTCCTGCGGAGCCGGACGAGAGCGCCCGCTCGCCTACCTCTTTTTCGCCGTCTCACTTTTTGAGCTAAACAGTGAATCAGATCAGCGGCAGGAGCTAAAAAAACTGGGAGTAGGTCCGTGGGAGTGAAAGTCCTGATATTTAGTAGCTCTTCACGGGTGTAAGAGCAGGCAGACACACAATTGATGAACAAAAACAAATAAAGAAAAGCGCAGCGAAGCACCATGGCGACCACTGTGGGCGCCATCTTGGAAAAGGCTGTTGCAGTCCCGAATGATCAGAGCTGCTCCTTTTTAAACCCATTAGCAGCGCCTCAGCTGATGAGGGATAATTGGGCTCCAGCCGTCCCTTAACACTGACAGCTGGGAGCCCGCTGAGACGCTGTCAAGGAGAGGACCGGGTAGAGGAGGACTATGGTCTGAGCGTCGGATGATACGGCGTCTCATCCCATGGTGACAGAGCGTCCCCCTCACAGTCAGGCTCCGAACGACCCGAAACATCCGAGACCCCCCCCCCACACACACACACACACCTAGGGTGGGCGGAAGGGAGGCAGGACCGGGCAAAAAGTAGAACATTACAGCCATCCCTCAAACAGGAGGGGAAACCTAAAAAAAAAAATTATGCTAAATGCGGGACAGAAATAACAATTTTAGCTGTACCCACCCCAACACAAGTACAGTAACAGACAATCAGTTCGGGGGGTCTCCCCGCACCCAGCGTCCATACCGCTAACAAGGGTGAAGGGACGAATTCCGGTGGCCTACCCGAACCCCAGGCCAGACAACGCAGTTCCTCGGGAGGCCGAACCAGATTGCCAAACAAACAGTCTAACGGGTCGGGCGGCCGCACAAGCGGGCCGAACGGGCACGGCAGGCCCTCTGGCGGCCGACCCGCATCGCTCAGCCACCAGGCCCGTATGGGAAAGGGAGAAGTCCAAACGGGCCCCAGTGGAAGAGGTTTGGAGGAGAGCTGATGACGAGGTGGTCGAAGGTCAGATGACAGGAGATCCGCAGCTCCCTCACCGGACCCGGACACCACTGGAGCAGAACCCACGTCGGACCCCGATTGGGTCTCAGGCGAACCAATGTCGGACCCCGATTGGGTCTCAGGCGAACCAACGTCGGACCCCGATTGGGCCTCAGGCGAACCAACGTCGGACCCCAAATGGGACTCGGACGAACCTTTGTCGGACCCCGACTGGGCCGGCGCCGCACCAGAACCGACCTCCAACATCGAACCTGGACCCTCTAGCACCACGAGTGATGGCAGCTCCTCGCCGGCGACCCTGGAAGAAGGCTCAGAAGAGAGAACAGAACCGAGATCAGGATCACCGGCAGCGCCAGAACCCGGCGAGATAAGCTCGGACGCAGCGGACGGCTGCACCCGGCTCATCTCCCCAAGAGACAGGCTAAAGTGCTCTAAAGTGAGGAAAAGAAAGATGAGATAGAGCACTTGCCTGATCTCGGGTTCTGACACCGTCCAGGACTGCGAAGATCCAGGATCCAGCATCAGGAGGTCGTCATCAGGCTCCCACTCAGCTGCGTCGGGCCCCGCAGCTGGCATGATGGACAGCGCAGTTTGTGAGTTCTCCGGCCCCGGTGTCCACGCCGACAGCCCACACGGCGTGGTGGCAGAAGAACCTTGTCCCGCTGGACCGGACCGCTCCTCTGTGGAGACCCGGGGACGCTTGGTCGTCGGCGCAGTCTCCACGTAGCAATCCGCCATCCGCCTCCGTCCACGGCGTAGCTGCGGGACTGGAACCGGGCTGTCCAGAACCGCAGGCCCCCTCCTCATCCCACGATGTTGGCCTGGCACCAGGGACCGCTCAGCGGAGGGAGACACAGAGGATGCAGGATTAATGTTTACAGCTACAGCAGGTGATGGGAGTTCGGGGAGCTGCAAACCCCGAACTCCACCTCCAGGAGTTTGACAGAGCAAATCATCAGATGAATGAGAAAAAAACAAGACTTGCCTGTCACCTGGAGGCTGGATGGTGCCTGCTGTCATGGACTTTGCTCCTTCCTCTCCCCGCCGGGCGGTGACGGAGGACCCCCTGGGAGGATGTCGGGGAGCCGCTCGCGTGGATTCCCGGATGGAGTTCGCCAGGTCTGGATTCAGGATGCACACAGCAGTCAGGGGGCGCGTCGAGGAGGAGGGGGCGACAGCCGAGATGAGCCGGACCTGAAGCGCTGGCGTGACAGTGGATGGAAGTGGCTCGGGAGAAGAGGCTGAGAGATCTCCTCTCTGAAGAGGCGCAGGGAAGACAGCTGCGTGGGAGGATGAGACCTTGCGGCGACCCGGAACTGGATCCGGACGGGGGTTTTGCTGAGAGGACGAGGCAGTGTGGCGACGGCTACTCACAGGGGGCAAAGCGAAGGAAAGATCCGGAAATCGCCGCTCCTGGGCCGAGACAGAGGCGAGGAGGGCGTCGAACTCTGAGAAGTCACGCAGCCCTGGACTCCTCTCCACCAGTCTAACGGCCGCCGCCACATGCTCCATGATTACGGACGGGTGCACAGCGGAGCGAGCAGCAGCCACTCGGTCCCGGACCTTAATTGCCGTCAGCTGCAGATCCTCCGGGGGAATCCCGAGTGACGTATTGCAGGATGGGGAAAGCCCTCTGGGTGGCGCAAACTCCCGGGCCAGAGTGGAGGCAGGAGCGGGATCCCAAAGCGAAGGGTGACGTCTCCTCCTCTTCGGCTTCCTGCCGGGATTTCCCTCCAACCCACGGAGCTCCTCTCGCTGTGCAATGATGGCGTCCCTCCTGGCACAGACCTCAGGATGGTTGGAATGGCGAGAGAGACTGTCCAGGAGATTCTCAGCAAACTCTAGGTGCCAGCGTCTTTCATTGGGGTTGTCGTACAGGGAGGCGGTGAAGAGCGACCCGTCGACATCCTCCAGGATGGCCGTCAGCTCGTTGCCCTGGAGCCGAACGTGACTCCGGGGAGACGGCATGCTCAAGCGCAGACACCCAGACAGGGAAGACACAAGTCCAACGGCAACTCACGGCCGCCGGCAACTCACCTGGCTGCGACTTACTGTTACGTGTGGCCCTCGCGAGCCACACAATAAGAGCCGAGGGCGAGCCAGTGAGTTGCGATGTTTTATTAGGTTAGGGAACAGGGGAAAAGGAACACGGCCTCGTGGGGCCAAAAGGCACAAATAACCATACAGAGGAACACTCACATATACTGCAGAACGAAAGGCAGGAGGCTAGCGCCAGACGAAGGGGTTCCAGCCTATGGTGAGCGAAGTTGCAGCCCCGAATGATCAGAGCTGCTCCTTTTTAAACCCATTTGCAGCGCCTCAGCTGATGAGAGATAATTGGGCTCCAGCCGTCCCATAACACTGACAGCTGGGAGCCCGCTGAGACGCTGTAAAGGAGAGGACCGGGTAGAGAAGGAATATGGTCTGAGCGCCGGATGATACAGCGTCTCATCCCATGGTGACAATGGAGGAGGAGTAGCAACAATTTACCATTCCAAATTACTAGTTAATGTAAAACAAAAATCATCTTATAATTCCTTTGAGAGTCTGGTCCTCAGTATTGGGCATTTTAGCAATTTTAGGTTAAACCCAATTTTATTTGCCATAGTTTATTGTCCTCCCTCAACCTACTCAGAGGTTTTATCCAAATTTGCCTTATTCTTAGCAGATTTAATGCTGAAATCAGATAGAATAATTATAGTAGGGGACTTTAATATGCATGTAGATGTAGATAGTGATTGCCTTAATATGGCATTTAATTCAACATTAGACTCAATGGTTTTTTTCAGAAAGTGGGAAATTCTACCCATTATCTCCATCACACGTTGGACCTTGTTCTGACATATGGCATAGAAATAGAAAATCAGGTAGTGTCTCCTCATAACCCTGTACTGTCAGACCATTGTCTGTTAACTTCGGAAGGAGGAAAAATGCCTCGTGGGTAAAACCAGGTCTGTGGTGGACCACTCCCAGTTACATGGGGTGAGAATGGACATCCTGGCAGATAAGCACATCTGTTGCAAGGTCTGTGGTAGACTTTTACCAGTCGGTGCATTATGACATGCACTACACAAAGAGCAGAGATAAACCAACCTATCATCTGGTCAGTCACTGCAACAGATACTGGAGTTAGTTTGTCTTGGCCTGTCCTTGCCAATGATAATACCTCTATCTGCCAATAATGTGTCGCTAGTCCAGCAAAAGCTAGCGGTACTCAGATACTTTGCAAGCAGTTTCATGAAATGGTCAGTGAGAGAGCAGCTCATACCGGCTCGGATGTCGCCCGGGTTAACGAGGTCAGGAGTCCCTGGAAGCGGAAGGCAAATTGCAAAGCTGCGTGGAGGAATCTGAGCAGACCTACTGTAAATGAAACAGTCATTGTCGCCCCCGACAGACTGCTATGATGATGATGATGATGATGATGATGATGATGATGATGATGATTATTTGGCTCCTAAAGAAAAATATTACTACAGTAGATGCCTCTCAGATGATGCTGTTACCAAATTTAAGCAGATTGTTTCCTCTATGCCATGTGTCAACACAACGGAGATAAGCTATGGAGAGCTTGCTCCATCTGTAGTTCATAGCATGGTAGATAGTGTTACAGCTTCTCTGCATCAGACTCTAGACATGGTGGCCCCTTTAAAAAAGAAAAAGTCTAATCAGAGATTTCTAACTCCTTGGTCGAACACAGAAACCCGTAGCTTAAAACAGAAGACTCGTCAATTAGAAATAAAATGGCGCTCCACTAAATTAGATGAAATCTATTTATCCATCTTCTTCTTCTTCCGCTTAATCCTTTTCGGGTCGCAGGGCGGGGGGGGGGGGGGGAGTGGAGCCTATCCCAGCATCTTTGGACAAGAGGGAGGGTACACCCTGGACAGATTGCCAGTCCATCGCAGGGCCAACACAGACAGACAGACAACCATTCACTCTCACAGTCAGACCTAAGGACAATTTAGAATCCCCATCTGATGCCAATTAACCTAACTTGCATGTTTTTGGCATATGGGAGGAAACCGGAGAAATCCTGGAGTAAACCCACACAGACACGGGGAGAACATACAAACTCCACACAGATCACTTTTGGTCGGGGGCTGGGATCGAACCCGAGATCCCCTGGCCAAGGGTGAGTTGCTGTGCTGCCGCAGTGTTAACCACTCTGCCACCACGCTGCCCTGAAATCTATTTAGCTTGGAGAAATCATCTTCTAATTTATAAAAAATATCTTATAAAAGCTAGAACAAGTTATTATTCCGCATGAATAGAAGAGAACAAGAATAATCCCAGGTTTCTTTTCAGCACTGTAGCCAGGATGACAAAGAGTCAGGACTCTGTCAATCCTAGCATTTCCTTAGAGCTTACTAGTCAGGACTTTATGAACTTTTTCAATAATAAAATTTCATCAATCGGAGATAAAATCAGACAGATTCTTCCCACCGTAAAATTAATTACATTCATTATTGCAACTCCTTCAATTGATATCTGTTTGGACAAGTTTACTCCAATTGACCTTCTAGAGTTAGACAAAATAATTTCCTCATCCAAGCCTTCAACTTGTCTTTTAGACCCTATTCCTACCAGGTTATTTAAAGAAGTCTTCCCATTTATTGGTAGCTCTATTCTTCATATAATCAATTCTTCATTAACTTTAGGCCATGTACCACAGGCTTTTAAAACTGCTGTAATTAAACCCTTACTCAAAAAGCCAACACTGGATCCAGGAGTTTTAGCTAACTATAGACCAATTTCTAATCTGTCTTTCATTTCAAAAATCTTAGAAAGAGTTGTTGCTACACAATTATTTGACCACTTGCAGGGAAATGGTTTATTTGAAGAGTTTCAATCTGGGTTTAGAATCCACCATAGTACTGAAACAGCCTTAGTGAAGGTCACTAATGATCTCCTTATCGCATCTGACAATGGACTTGTTTCTGTACTTGTCCATTTAGACCTTAGTGCAGATTTTGATACTATCGATCATAATATTGTACTTGATTAGAACACCGTGTTGGACTTAATGGAACTTTGTTGCAGTGGTTTATGTCATAACTCTGGCCCTCACGAGCCAGAAAAGAGATACGAGGGCGACCAGTGAGTTAGCGCAATTTATTAACATAAACACACAACGTACAAAAGACAAAGTAAAGAGCCGCGTGGGGCTAAAACACACACACTACACTAGATAACGAACAGCAAAGTAAAGAGCCACGTGGAGCTAAAATACACACAGAACTAAAGATGACATACAACCCAGGGAGAAAGGCTAGAGAGGCGGCGAGGGAAAAAACACTCGCCGAGTCGCAGCACTTACTTTGGGGGAAGCGCCGAGGTAACGGCGAACTGTAGCTAGACGGAGGAGCTAACAGTCGTGGAAACACAAGACACGTCTTTCCATAGTGAGGTCGCAGCGACGAGTAACTCTCGGCTGCTCGCTTAAGTGGGGGAGATGATTGGTGATAGGAGACAGCTGTCCCAGCGCAGCTGAACTAGACAGCTGGCAATCAGCTGGGCGCTGTCAAGGAACGGGCCTTGGAAGACCCGGCATGGACTACCACGGAGCAGGAGCGACACTGGACAACCTGAACGCAGAGAAAGATAGCGTTCAGGTCGTGACAGTACTCCTCCCCCGAGCCGCGCCTCCTGGAGCGGGCTAAACCCCCCCCCCCCCCGAGGGAAGACCAGGGAGGGCGGTGGGGGCCAGATCTGGGAGAAAGGGAGGGACCAGGAAAAGGAGGCAGGGAAGAAAAAAAAACCTAGGTACAGTATAGGATCGGATACCACAATAATAATTTCAAAAACAGGAAAAAAAAAAAAAACATCACCCCCTCCTCTGCAAAGGCCAGACGGTCTATGCAGATGACCACAGGAGGTGGGGAGAACAAACTGCAGAAATACAACGACATAGTCATGGAGAAAAAAAAAGGTTCACAATAACTTAGGGCGAGGACAATGCAAAACTCATGTCCCGACGACCAAAAAAACTACAAAACTCAGTGAACATAAAGTTGCAGATGACTACACATGTAACCCCGGCCAAAAAACAGAATGTACAAAGGAACAATCCGGGCACAAGACTTAAAAATAAAGCCTGAGGCCGCTAACTGGCATAAAGATACAAAAAAAAAAAAAAAAAAAATCAACTCCTCAAACATGAATTAGCACAACAAAGAAAATCAAACAGTCTGGAGGAGGATATAAATGCAGATGAACAAAACTACTCTGAATAAGGCCAGGCAATGTGAGGCAAAAGCTACTTAAAGGACAAATTGGAATAAAAATACATACAGGGATCGTAAGACACAGAAAATAATCTTGGGAAAATTCTTGGTTGAATGACACCACAATAAGGACTCTAGCGCAGAAAGTTCCTCGGTGTCCTGAATGAAATTAAATAATGAAAGGCAAACAAAACACAAGACTATGAACAGTCAGTCAACCGTTCAGGAACGACAGCAGGTGGAGCGAGGCAGGCGATGACAGCTTGTCCGGCGGGCGACCCGAACTCCACCAGGCCAAGAACCACAACACCAGTTCGGGCGGCCTACCCGAGTCCCAGGCTAGGAGACACAGTTTCTCCGGAGGCCGACCCAGATCACCGAACCAGCCAGATGGCTCCCCAGGCGGTCGTCCCATGACCTCAGACCACGGAGAGCTGAGGGGGAAGTCTTGGTGCAGCTTCCTCCCTGAGGAAAACGGCCGGAGGAAACTGACCCAGGTGAGAAAAACCCCAACAGTAGTAGGGGGAGAGGAGATGGAGGCAAGGGGCAAAGTCAGCCTGACATCTAATGACAACAAGGGCAGGGGGAAACTGGCCCGGGTGAGAGGAACCCCAACAGCGGCAGGAGGAGAGATGATGGAGGCAAGGGACGAAGTCAGCCTGATGTCAGGCGAACACAATCCTCCAGCTCCCACACTGACTGTTACCCGGGCCGGCGCAGCACCCCCGGTGGACCCCGATCGGGCCGGCGCAGCACCCCCGGTGGACCCCAGCTTGACCGGCGAAACACTCCCGGTGGACTCCAGCTGGACCGGCGAAACACTCCCGGTGGACTCCAGCTGGACCGGCGAAACACTCCCGGTGGACTCCAGCTGGACCGGGACAGCACTCCCGGGCGCAGCATCTGAGGCGAACACCGTGCAGAGAACCGGAACCTCCGAGATGGCACCCAGAGCAGGTTCGTCTCCGGTGACCCTGGGGAGAGGCTCAGAGGGACAAAAGGAACCGGGATCAGGATCACCGGCAGAGCCCGGCGAGACAGGCTCGAGCGCAGCAGACGGCTGCACCCGGCCCGCCCCCCCGAGAGACAGGCAATAATGCTCCAGAGAATGAATGAAAGAGGAAAAATAGAGCACTCGCCTGATCTCGGGTTCTACCGCCATCCAGGACTTCGATGCTCCGGGTTCAGCGTGCAGGACTCCGTCCTCCGGCTCCAACTCGACAGCGAATGGCTCCGCAGCCGGCATGATGGTTTCCACAGTCAAACGACCTCCAAGCGCCGAAGACCGCGTCGACAGCCCGCCTGGCGTGGAGGCAGGAGATCTGGACTCTGCTGGGCCGAACCATTCCTCCGTGGAGACCCGGGGACGCTTAATCGTCGGGGCTGGCTCCAACAGGCAGTTCGACCTTCTCTTCTGCCCATGACGTGGCTGCGGGGCTGGGGCAAAACCTTCCAGGGCCGCAGGCCGCCTCCTCCTCGTGCGGCGGTGTACACCTGGCACCGGGACACACTCAGGGGGAAGAGACACAGAGGACGCAGGTTCATATTCAATTTTTGCAGTGGGAGGAGAGAGCTCAGGGGACTGTGAACCCTGAACTCCTCCCCCAGGAATCAAACAAGGCAATTCACTCATAATGGGAGGAGAATGAAAGGACACTTGCCTGATTCCCGGAGGGCCGGTGGAATCCGCTACAAGGGACTTGAGTCTTTCCTCTCCCAGTCGGATAGAAGTGGAGGACCCCCCGGACAGACGAGGTGGTGCTACTCGCACCGGATCGGGACCGGGAACACCTGGAGATGAATTTGCGCCATTCCCAGCAGCCGGAGTGAATGACGAAGAGGGGGGTGAAACAGCTGAGGAGAGCCGGGGGCCCAAAGCTGACGGGACAGCGGGGAGAGCGGGCCCAGGAGCGGGAGCAGCTGATTCGCTTCTTTGGCAAGACACGGAAGCTACAGCAGGCTGGGAGGCGGAATTCATGTGGTTTCCTGGAGCGGGATCCGGACGGGGCTCTCGCTGAGATGAGCGGGGAATTTGGGAGCGACGTCTTCTGAATGTGAGATCGAGGAAACGCCGCTCCTGTGCGGTGAGCGAAGCCAACAGGTCAGCGTATTCCGGATAATCATTCAGCTCTGGGTTCTTCTCGACCAGCCTGACCGCCGCAATCACGTTCTTCATGGCTACGGGGGGAACGGCGGCGGAACAAGCGGCTGCCACTCGGTCCGCAATGCGAATCGCTGTCACTCTCATCTTCTCCGGGGGAAACCCAGTTGACGTCACTCTATCCTGGGGATCACCCCTGGGTGAGGCGAACTCCTGGACTGGATCGGTGGCAGGAGCGGGATTCCGAAGCGAGGAGCGATGCCGTCCTGTCTTCGGCTTCCTGCCGGAGTTCTCCTCCAGCCTACGGAGTCTCTCCCAGGCCACAGAGATGTCTGCCCTCCTCGCCTTAACCTCGGGGAGAAGGAAGTAGCGAGAAAAGTTGTTAATCATACCCTCGGCGAGCTCCAAGCGCCAGCGTATCTCACTGGGAGAATCGTAGAGGTCCGTGGTGAACAGCGTTCCGTCCACAAGGTCCAGAGCCTCCGAGAGATCGTGGCCTGGGTGCCACATGCGTCTCCTGGAGGGAGACATGATACAGGCCTGCCTGCACCCAGAGGAAGGAAAAAAAACGAGTCCCACAGCAAACTCACGGTCGCGGCCGTCTCAATCTGGCTGCGACCTACTGTCATAACTCTGGCCCTCACGAGCCAGAAAAGAGATACGAGGGCGACCAGTGAGTTAGCGCAATTTATTAACATAAACACACAACGTACAAAAGACAAAGTAAAGAGCCGCGTGGGGCTAAAACACACACACTACACTAGATAACGAACAGCAAAGTAAAGAGCCACGTGGGGCTAAAATGCACACAGAACTAAAGATGACATACAACCCAGGGAGAAAGGCTAGAGAGGCGGCGAGGGAAAAAACACTCGCCGAGTCGCAGCACTTACTTTGGGGGAAGCGCCGAGGTAACGGCGAACTGTAGCTAGACGGAGGAGCTAACAGTCGTGGAAACACAAGACACGTCTTTCCATAGCGAGGTCGCAGCGACGAGTAACTCTCGGCTGCTCGCTTAAGTGGGGGAGATGATTGGTGATAGGAGACAGCTGTCCCAGCGCAGCTGAACTAGACAGCTGGCAATCAGCTGGGCGCTGTCAAGGAACGGGCCTTGGAAGACCCGGCACGGACTACCACGGAGCAGGAGCGACACTGGACAACCTGAACGCAGAGAAAGATAGCGTTCAGGTCGTGACAGTTTAGACCTCATTTATCTGATAGGTTCCAGTTTGTTCATGTCAATAATGAGTTTTCTTCCAACTCAAAGCTAAGTCACAGAGTTCCACAGGGATCTGTGCGAGGCCAAATTCTTTTTAGTTTATATATGCTTCTGCTAGGCAACATTATTAGAAAGCGCTGTATACATTTTCATTATTATGCAGATGACACACAATTATACCTGTCAATGTAGCCAGATGAGAGTAATCAATTAGCCAAGTTAGAGGCCTGTCTCAAGGAAATCAAATCTTGGATGACTTGTAATTTCCGGCTATTAAATTCAAATAAGACTGAAGTTATTCTAGTTGGTCCAAAAAACCTTAGAAATACCTTTCCAAATCAAACTCTTAGTTTGGATGCGGTTGCTCTTTCTCTTAATAGTTCTGTGAGGACCCTTGGGAATTATTTTGATCAAGATCTGTTTTTAATTTACAAATTAAACTTGTTTGTTAGCAGTATCTTGTCTTAGAGTGACGCTGGGAAACTAATCCACGCTTTTGTTAGCTCTAGATTAGATTATTGTAACTCTTGATTATGAGGTTGTCCTAAAACATCTTTAAAAAGTCTTCAGATGATCCAAAATGCTGCAGCAAGAGTTTTAGTTTTAATAGGTACTAGAAAGAGAGATCATATCTCTCCGGTTCTGGCCTCCCTTCATTGGCTTCCCATTGAGTTTAGAATTAAGTTTAAAATCCTTCTTCTCACTTACTAAGTTCTAAATAATCAGGCCCCTTTATATTTAAAAGATGTGAAACTATCCTATTATCCTAACAGAGCACTACATTCCCAAAATGCAGGATTACCTACTTGTAATACCTAGAATCTCCAAAAGTACAATAGGAGGTAGAGCCTTCAGTTATCAAGCTCCTCTCCTGTGGATCAAGCTGCCAAACTGGATTCGGGAGTCAGACTCGATCTCTGTTTTTAAGAACAGGGCTAAAACCTTCCTTTTTGATATAGCCTATCATTAGGGAGGGATCATGTGCCCCTGAACCCTCCCTTAGCTATGCTGCCAATAGGTTTAGACAGCCGGGGGACCTCCAACAATGCACTGGGCTTCTCTCCTTTCTTCACTCTCAATGAAATGTTTTTGCTGGTCATTAATATCTGTTTGTTCTCTCCCATAGATTGAGTCCTCATCGTGCTGTTTGCTCTCTCCATGTCTGTTCTTTTCTTCTTCTCTATCCTCTCACCCCCAGCCAGCAGATGACTGCCCCTCCCTGAGCCTGGTTCTGCTGGAGGTTTCCTCCTGTTAAAAAGGAGTTTTTCCTCTCCACCCTCACGAAGTGCTTGCTCACAGGGGATCGCCTGATTGCTGGGGTCTTTCTGCAATTGTTGGGGTTTCCCTTACACTTGAAAGTGCTATGAGAAAACTGTTGTTGTGAAATGGCACTATAGAAATAAAGTTGAATTGAATTGAATTACCACCACCATATTTTACTGTTGGTATGATGTTCCTTTTCTGAAATGCTGTGTTACTTTTACGCCAGATGTAATGGGACACACACCTTCCAAAAAGTTCAATTTTTGTCTTGTCAGTCCACACAGTGTTTTCCCAAAAGTCTTGGGGATGATCAAGATGATATCTGGCGAAACTGAAACAAGCCTTTACGGTCTTTTTGCTCATCAGTGGTTTTCGTCTTGGAACTCTGCCATGCAGACCATTTTTGCCCAGTCTCTTTCTTATGGTGGAGTCATGAACACTGACTTTAACCGAGGCAAGTGAGGCCTGCAGTTCTTTGGATGTTGTTATGGGGTCTTTTGTGACTTCTTGGATGAGTCGTCGCTGCGTTCTTGGGGTAATTTTGGTCAGTCGGCCACTCCTGGGAAGGTTCACCACTGTTCCATGCTTTCGCCATTTGTAGATAATGGCTGTCACTGTGGTTCGCTGGAGTCCCAGAGCTCTAGAAATGGCTTTATAACCTTTTCCACACTGATAGATCTCAATTACTTTGTTTCTCATTTGTTCCTGAATTTGTTTGGATCGTACCATGATAGCTAGCTTTTGAGGATCTTTTGGTCTACTTCACTTTGTCAGGCAGGTTCTATTAAGTGATTTCTTGATTGAGAACAGGTGTGGAAGTAATCAGGCCTGGGTGTGGCTAGAGACATTGAACTCAGCTTTCCAAAGATGTGATTAACCACAGTTAATGTATGTTTTAACAGGAGGGGGCAATCACTTTTTCACACAGGGCCATGTAGGTTTGGATTTTATTTTCCCTTTAATAATGAACACCTTCATTTAAAAACTGCATTTTGTGTTTACTTGTGTTATTTTTGTCTAATATTTAAATTAGTTTGATGATTTGATTCATTTAAGTGTGACAAACATACAAAAAAGCTTGGGATCAGTCCGCCAAGGTCTCCGCCTTTGACCGCCACCTAATCCACATAGCACCGGACCCCCATGATCCCTCCTGCAGGTGGTGAGCCCACTGGAGGTTCACATGGAACCCTTCTCCACTTCGGCCTTCAAAGTTCTCGTTTGAATATTTGCTACTACCACCAAGATCTGCACCCACGGCGGCTCCACCCGGGATCACGCCCTAGGCATTTAACTGTTGTCATGATGGCCTGAAGTTCACGTTTGGTGAGATTACAAATCAGATTTGAACTCGGTCTTCACGAAACACCGGTTCCCACTTTGTCATCGACTCTCCTGCCTGTGTGGCTTTCTCATGAACACCATTCACTTCCCGCTCATCTTATTACTACAACGCCACACTAGCTGCTACATTTCACATTTCAACTGTTTTTATTGTAGTATGGAATTTGACTTTTTGTTTATATATGGAAAAAAAACATTTCTACATATATTTGTTACTGTGTTGTGTATATCTTCCGGGAGGTCTTCAAATCCCACCTCCGGAAGAACTTCAACCACATTCCGAGAGAGTCTGGAGACATGGAGTCTGAATGGGCCATGTTCTCCACCTCTGTTGCTGAAGCGGCGGCCCAGAGCTGCGGCAGCAAGGTGGTCGGTGCATCTCGTGGTGGCAACCCCCGAACCAAGTGGTGGACACCAGTGGTGAGGGGGGCCATTAAGCTGAAGAAGGAGTCCTATCAAGCTTGGTTGGCTTGTGGGACTCCCGAAGCAGCTGAGGTGTACCGGCAGGCCAAGCGGAGTGCAGCTCGGGTTGTTGCTGAAACTGGGTATGGGAGGAATTTGGTGAGGCCATGGAGCAAGACTTTCGGTCGGCCTCGAAGAGATTCTGGCAAACTGTCCGGCGGCTCAGGAGGGGAAAGCAGCTCCCTGTCCACACTGTGTATGGTGCGGATGGAACACTGTTGACTTCGACTGGGGATATCGTCGGGCGGTGGAAGGAATACTTCGAGCATCTCCTCAATCCCACTGATACGCCTTCCACAAAGGAAGCAGGGTTTGGGGTCGAGGGGGATGACTCGCCTATCACAGGGGCTGAGGTCGCCAAGGTGGTTAAAAATCTCCTTGGTGGCCGGGCCCCGGGGGTGGACGAGATTCGCCCTGAGTACCTCAAGGCCCTGGATGTTGTTGGGCTGTCATGGTTGACACGCCTCTGCAACATTGCGTGGAGGTCAGGGGAAGTGCCTTTGGCATGGCAAACCGGGGTGGTGGTTCCTCTCTTCAAAAAAGGGGACCGGAGGGTGTGCTCCAACTTTAGAGGGATCACACTCCTCAGCCTCCCTGGGAAGGTCCATGCAAAGGTACTGGAGAGGAGAGTCTGGCCGTTGGTCGAACTTCGGATTCAGGAGGAGCAATGTGGTTTTCGTCCTGGCCGTGGCACATCGGACCAGCTCTTTACCCTCTCGAGAATCCTTGAGGGTTCGTGGGAGTTTGCCCAACCAGTTTACATGTGTTTTGTGGACTTGGAGAAGGCATTTGACCGCGTCCCTCGTGGTTTTTTGTGGGGGGTGCTTCGGGAGTATGGGGTATCGGGCTTGTTGTTACGAGCTATTCAGTCTCTGTACGACCGTTGTGAGAGTTTGGTTCGTATTGCCAACACTCGGTTGGAGCTATTCCCAGTGAGAGTTGGACTCCGCCAGGGCTGCCCTTAGTCACCGATCGTGTTCATAATTTTTATGGACAGGATTTCTAGGTGCAGCCAGGGAATGGAGGGTGTCATGCTTGGTGACCACAGGATTTCATCTCTGTTGTTTGCAGATGATGTTGTTCTGTTGGCTTCATCCAACAATGACCTACAGCTCTTGCTGGGACGGTTTGCCGGTGAGTGTGAAGCGGCTGGGATGAGACTCAGCACCTCCAAGTCTGAGTCCATGGTCCTCAGCAGGAAAAAGGTGGATTGTCCGCTTTGGGTTGGGGACAGGCTCCTGCCCCAAGTGGAGGAGTTTAAGTATCTTGGGGTCTTATTCACGAGTGACGGGAAAATGGAGTGAGAGATTGACAGACAGATTGGAGCAGCATCCGCAGTGATGCGGACGTTGTACCGGTCTGTTGTGGTGAAGAGGGAGCTTAGTACTAAGGCAAAGCTATCGATTTACCAGTCAATCTACGTTCCTACTCTCACCTATGGTCACGAGCTTTGGGTAATGACCGAAAGAACAAGATCACGGATACAAGCGTCTGAAATGAGCTTTCTCCGTAGGATTGCTGGACTCACCCTCAGAGATAGGGTGAGGAGCTCAGTCATCCAGGAGAGGCTCAGAGTAGAACCGCTGCTCCTCCACATTGAAAAGAGTCAGTTGAGGTGGTATGGGCATCTGATTAGGATGCCTCTTGGACGCCTCCCACTTGAGGTGTTTCAGGCACGTCCACTGGGAGGAGATCCCGGGGCAGACCCAGGACTCGATGGAGAGACTATGTCTCCCAGCTTGTCTGGGAACTTTTTTTTTTTTTTTTTTTTTTTTTAGTTACTTATTTGTACCCGTAGGTAGAGTTGGTTTGCAGTCTGGTGACAAGCCACCGGCTGCCGGTCGCTGTATGCACGAGCGCCCTAAACCTACATGTTTTTGGTGTGTGGCAGGAAACCGGAGAAATCCTGGAGTAAACCCACGCAACACGGGGAGAACATGCAAACTCCACACAGCTCACTGTTGGTCGGGGGCTGGGATCGAACCAACGATCTCATGATCCCCGCGATCCCCTGGCTGAGGGTTAACTGTGCTGCCACAGTGCTAAACTACTGCGTCACCGTGCAGCCTGGAACGCCTTGGTATCCTCTTTAAAGAGCTGGAGCAGGTGGCTGGGGAGAGGGAAGTCTGGGCTTCTCTGCTTGATCTGCTTCCTCTGCAACCCGGACCTCCAGAAAAGCAGTAAAAGATGGATGGATGGATGGAAACATACAAAAAAAAAAGAGAGATCCGGAAGGGGGCAAACACGTTTTCACACCACTGTATTTCCAGATTAACTTCTAGCCACTGGATTTTAGTTTCCAGCATGATAATCTTCTGTAGAAGTTTGTGGTAGTCATCTGTAGAAAGGGGAGGCATCTTGTTGATACTTAGCTTTAGCTTGTCAGTCGCTGTAGTTCAAGCTTGAGCTGCTTGTAGGCCATGCTCACGTAGCACTGAAAAGATCCAGAAAAGTGTTAGATCATGGTAATAGTGAGCTATATCTTCAGCAGAATATAATCCCAGTGATTTATGAGTATCTGGTAAGCGCTGCCCATAAATTTCTTGCAGAGAGAAATGAGAATATTAAGAGAAAAGTGCAAGCAGAGGGAAGACCAAAGCAGCAAAGCATCCTTCCACCAGCAAGGCGGAAGCAGCTGGTGAAATTTAACAGTCCAAGATAGACCTTTTGCCCTGTCACACTTGTTGATATAGGTGTCATGTTTTCCCCTACGGGGCAGAGAGACAAACCCAAGCGCTGAATGGTGTTTGTACATTTATTAAACAAAAGAACATAATAGTCCCAAAAGGTGCCCACAATACAAAAATGCAAAACAAGAAAAACTTACAGAATGTGCCTCAGAGCGCGGAACGCTCTGGAGAAGGGGGAAGCACTTCAGAGGAATAACGGTTGAATATCCACAGGAAATACAAAGGAGGTACAATGTAGCAGCAATGACGCAGTGAAACGGCAGAGCTTAAATACATGTGACAATGATTAAGATGAGTGAACACCGGTGTGGGCTCGCATGAGCAGGCAAAGGGAAACATAATTAGTAATCAGAATCAGTTGCAGAGGTGAGGGAGGAGCAGCTGAACTGACAGCTTGACAGATGACGCCCATGCTTGGCACAAACGCAGAAAAATCAGCTGTCAGCTGTCAGCCCACAGAATAGATAGAGAGAGATAGATACTTTATTTCGAACAAAAAAGCAAAAAACAAAACAAATGACACGTGCAATAAAAGTGACAGTGTGCAGTGCTCGAAAGGGAGAAGGAAGAAGTTCACACTTATTTACTCCACGTCCTCTTTTCCTTAAATACAACCCATGTGAAATATATACATATTACCTCAATTAAGACCCCAAGTAGACAATTAACTACATTTTATACACATCAACATTGACTCCCATCCATCCCAACATACATACGGTCCATACATCTAAACCCAGCCCCAAACAACACAGATATACACAGATATCCACAGTACCGTCCCACCCACCATTCCATAGTGTCCCAGAGTGAGCATAGTGAATCGTACATGTTAATACTACCCCTCTAGCATATATCCTTTCAGCAAATAATGTTTATACCTATTTTTGAATTGATTTCTGTTTGTACATAGTTTCAGTTCCAGCTCCAGACTGTTCCACAAATCCACCCCACAGACAGATATGCACAGACTTTTTCTTAGTTGTTCGTACCTTAGGTTTTGTAAAGTTTAAGTCTCTTCTCAAATTATAATCATTGTCTCTTTTTTTGAATATTTTTTGTATATTAGTTGGGAGTTAGTTATTATTATTTTGTATATTAGTTGGGTAATGACCGAAAGAACGAGATCGCGGATACAAGCGGCTGAAATGAGCTTTCTCCGTAGGATTGCTGGACTCACCCTCAGAGATAGGGTGAGGAGCTCAGTCATCCGGGAGAGGCTCAGAGTAGAACCGCTGCTCCTCCACATTGAAAGGAGTCAGTTGAGGTGGTATGGGCATCTGATTAGGATGCCTCCTGGACGTCTCCCACTTGAGGTGTTTCAGGCACGTCCCACTGGGAGGAGACCCCGGGGCAGACCCAGGACTCGGTGGAGAGACTATGTCTCCCAGCTAGTCTGGGAACGCCTTGGTATCCCCTCTGAAGAGCTGGAGCAGGTGGCTGGGGAGAGGGAAGTCTGGGCTTCTCTGCTTGAACTGCTGCCTCCGCGACCCGGACCTCCGGAAAAGCGGTAGAAGATGGATGGATGGATGGATGGATGGATGGATGGATGGATAGTTGGGAGTTGATTATTAATTGCCTTGTACATTACTTGTGCTGTCTTATATTTAACTAAATCCATGAACTTTATGACATGTGACTTTAAAAACAACAAGTTGGTATGGTCTCTATATCCTACATTATTTATTATCCTTATAGCTTTTATAGCTTTTTAGACCAGCTTTTTAGACCAGAGACCTTTTTATCTTATAGCTTTTTAGAATAAATGTAAGAAATAAGCATGATCCAGAAACAATTACAACTCAAACGGGACATGGCCAAAATAACTGAAACACAACTGGGGGAAAATGAAAGGAAGTAAATAACAACTAAGAAAAGCACAAAAACACTATAAATACATCATCATCATCATCATAGCAGTCAGTTGTGGGCGACAATGACTGTTTCATTTAGGTCTGATCAGATTCCTCCTCACAGCTCTGTCCTTAGCCTTCTGCTGCCAGGAACTCCTGTCTATGTCCAACTTCTTCAAGTTTCTTTTTACAGTGTCTCTAAATCTGAGCCTTGGTCTACCCTGATTGTGTTTGCCCTCGCATAACTGTGAGTAGAGTAACTGCCGAGAGGAGACCAAGAAAAATAGATAGATAGATAGATAGATAGATAGATAGATAGATAGATAGATAGATAGATAGATAGATAGATAGATAGATAGATAGATAGATAGATGTGCGGCAGATGAAATAAAGCGGCGTTTAGTGGAGGTTTTAATCAGGTTTTATTAATCATACCGCCGTCACGAGCTCCGCTCCCGGCGCCGTGCATGCGCGCCGGGAGCGAGCCCAGCGGCTCTCGGAGAAGGAGGACACAAAGTCTGTGTCCAGCAGCAGCAGTTGAGGAAGTGGAATTGAGAGAGTGAGTTACAGAACCTATGCAGTATTTATACCCAACTCAGACAATACATCAAAGCGGATTCACAGCAGTTGGTACGATCAAAGGGACTGCAGAACAGGCATGAGACATTTGCATTTGAAAGACCTACGTAACAATAGGCAGATTGCTGTCCTCTGCTCCAGCTTGCAGGACAAAGAGGTTACAAGGCACATCTACATATTGATCTGTCTCTAGGTCACAGTAAGGACAGGATGCATGAACACTATACATGAATGGCACATTACATCACAATACATGAATGGCACATTACATCTCAGTAGTGCAGCGGGAAAAACCAAGAGAAGAGAGCTGACTGTCCTGTGTGTTGTGGGGGGGGTTGAATCAACCCGCCACACGCTCCCCCCCAGAGGGCACGGCAGGGGGCCGAGACCTCGATAATCCATCTATGGGAGCGAGCTGTGGGAGAAGCTCGCTGCAGGCGGAGGGGGAGGGAGGGGCAGGGTAGTAAGTGCCGGCAGGGGCGGTGAAATCGTCCGAGCTGCGCAATAATTGCTTGCTGCTCCGCGACGTCGAGGGGCTGTCCCGTTGCGCGTGCGGAGATCACAAGAAGAAAAATTTGTCTCTGACTCCTCTCGTGGCCATGAAGAAAAGCAGGAGCGGCGGTAAGAAAAAAAATAAAAGCAGAGGGACTGGCGTGTTGACTTTAGGGCAGGCGCAACCCTAAAGCCTCGGGAACCGCAGACGGCTGAATTCCCCTTGTGTGCCGTGGCTAAGACCATAAAATCCAGTGAGCAAGCTGCGGGCCTCAGGTGTACGAGCAAGCCTGAAGGGCCAGTGTGCAGCAGAAGGAAGGCGGTCAGAAGAGCCGTATTTGTCCCGTGCGTGGTGCGCCGTCCTCGTAACTCCCCGGTGCGTGCGTGGGGGTTCCGTGCGTGGGTGGGCCAGCTGGAGAGGCGAGTCAGGGTGCAGAATCTTGATGGAGATCGGCGCAGACGGCGCCGATAATATCCAGGTTGAGCTGTGGCTGCAGATTGGCCATGGTGCGTTGGAGCGGTGAGAGGAAATAGACGATCTTTTGTTCCTCAGACTCGTGCAGATGCGTTGGAGCGGTGGGAGGGAATAGACGATCTTTGTCACCGCTCGGCCGTGGTGCGTTCAGGTCCACGCGTTGCGTTCTCCGCCGGCCATGGGGGCCGCCGTCGTGGAGAGGGGACGAGGTGCCTGCGCTCTCGTGTGGAGGAGCTGCGAGCGCGGCCAGTCCAGCGTGGATGAGCAGATCTCAGACGAGCAGATCTCATCATGAAGAATGGGTCACCAGTGCAGCTGTCCAGGTCAGAAGGTTGCACAAAACGTGTGCATGCTCGGAGCCACCAGTGAAGCGTTCACTGGCAGCGTGTTCTTTTCTGCCTTCAGGTCATGGTGCATTGGAGCGGCGAGAGGGAGGAGACTTCTTGTGTCCCTCGGCCGGTTCAGCGTGGATGTCCAGACCAGAAGGTTGCGTCGCACAAAGCGTGTGCGTCTTCGGGGTCACCAGTGCGGCGGCATGAAAAAATAAGCAACGATGCTGTGGTTTTAAGCAGAGTTTTATTAATCATACCGCCGTCACGAGCTCCGCTCCTGGTGCCGTGCATGCGCGCCGGGAGCGCGCCCTGTGGCTCCCGGAGAAGGAGGATGCAAAGTCTGTGTCCAGCAGCAGCAGTTGACGAAGTGGAATTGAGAGAGTGAGTTACAGAACCTGTGCAGTATTTATACCCAACTCAGACAATACATCAAAGCGAATTCACAGCAGTTGGTACGATCAAAGGGACTGCAGAACAGGCATGAGACATTTGCATTTGAAAGACCTACATAACAATAGGCAGATTGCTGTCCTCTGCTCCAGCTTGCAGGACAAAGAAGTTACAAGGCACATCTACATATTGATCTGTCTCTAGGTCACAGTAAGGACAGCACGCATGAACACTATACATGAATGGCACATTACATCACAACACATGCATGGCACATTACATCACAATACATGAATGGCACATTACATCTCAGTAGTGCAGCGGGAAAAACCAAGAGAAGAGAGCTGACTGTCCTGTGTGTTGTGGGGGGGTTGAATCAACCCGCCACAGATGTACTTTATTGATCCCAAACTGGGAAATTACAGTGTAACAGCAGCATGACAGTGGACAACCAAACAACAGAAACACACACATGAAAGACAAAGGGATTTCCCGTGGAAAGTAAAACTAACACAACTGTAAAACCTATATACTGTACATCATAGCTTAATATATGATGACCCGTTTAAACACATGAATCATCCCACTGCACAAAGAAGGACTATCAGGAGCAGAGTGAAATGTGAGGTACCAGTTAGTCTGTAAGGTGCAGTATGACAGCATTGTTGTGACCAGAATACATCATAGTGAGTTACTGTACAGTGAAATTGTATGTGGCAGGAAAGATTTCCAGTACCTGGCCCTTCGACAGCAAAGCTGTAGTAGTCTACTGGAGAAAGTGCTTTGCTGTCTGTCCAGTGTGTGGTGGAGGGGGTGATCAGGATTGTCCATGATGGATCGCAGTTTATTTAGTGTCCTCTTCTCCACCACTGTCTCAAAGGTCTCCAGTCTGAGACCAATTACAGAGCCAGCCCTCTTGATAATCTTGTCAAGTCTGTTGGTGTCTCTGGCCCTGATACTGCTACCCCAACAGACAGCAGCAAAGAAGATGGCACTGGCAACAATAGTCTGGTAGAAAAGCTCCAGCATCCTGCTGCACACGTTGAAGGATCTCAGCTTCCTCAGGAAGTAGAGTCTGCTCATCCCCTTCTTGTGCACAGCATTGGTGTTGGATCTCCAGTCCAACCCATTGCTGATCCAGATATTTGTAGTCCTCAACCACTCCCACATCCTCCCCCCTAATCTGCAGGGGCTGAGAAGATGTCTTCCTCCTCCTGAAGTCAATTACCATCTCTCTGGTCTTGCTGGTATTCAACCTCAGGTGATTCTGCTCTGTCCACTCCACAAATCTGTCCACCAGTCCCCTGTACTTCCCCTCCTCTTATACACCCCACAACAGCTGAGTCATCAGAGAATTTCTGCAGGTGGCATGACTCTGTGTGGTACTGAAAGTCAGTGGTGTATAAGGTAAAGAGAAAAGGAGAGAGCACAGTCCCCTGTGGAGCTCCCGTATCACTAGCCAGCACACCAGACAAGACATTGCCCAGCCGGACAAACTGTGGCCTGCCTGTAAGGTAGTCAGTAATCCAGGAGATCACAGAGCTGTCAACCCCCATCACCTGCAGCTTCTCACCCAGCAGCAGTGGCTGGATGGTGTTAAAGGCACTGGAGAAAGCAAAAAAGTGATTCTCACAGTATCTCCTCCACCATCCAGGTGCAGATGGGCTCGTTGCAGCAGGTAGATGACAGCATCTTCAACTCCTAAATGGGGCTGATATGAAAACTGCAGAGGGTCCAGCCACGTCTTCACCTGCGGCCTCAGGTGAGCTAAGACCAGTCTCTCCAGGACCTTCATCACATGAGATGTGAGGGCAACTGGTCGATAGTTGTTCAGGTCCAATGGAGATGACTTCTTGGGGACAGGAACCAGGCAGGATGTCTTCCACAGCATTGGTACTCTCTCCAGACTCAGGCTCAGGTTGTACAGGTGTTTCAGTACCAGAGCTAGTTGGTTGGCACAGGTCCTCAGGGTCCTGGCGGAGATGCCATCAGGGCTCACTGCCTTCCGCTGACAGCTGAGTCTCTCCAGCTGTTTCTCCACCTGGTCTGTAGTCACCGTGAAGTGAGAGAGGGTCCTGGTGCCCCCTGAGGAGGAGGAGGGGGGAGATGGAGAGAGGTTCTGCACGAGAGGGTGGGTGGGGAGGGGTGTGTGGGGGTCTGTGTTGCTGGGGTGACAGACTGTGAGTTGAACCTATTAAAAAACAGATTCAGTTCCTCAACTCTCTCCTGGCTCCCAGATGGCTGCCTGACTCTCCCCTTGCTCCCAGTTATTTGTTTCATTCCCTCCCACACATTTTTGGTGTTGTTTTGCTAGAGTTTATCTTCCAACTTCCTCCTATATTTGTCCTTGCATCTCCTCAACATCTCTCTCAGCTTATGCTGCACTCCCCTCAGCTTCTCCTTGTCTCCAGCCCTAAATGCTCTCTTCTTTTTGTTCAGAAATGCTTTCAGGTTGCTTGTGACCCATGGTCTGTTGTTGGTCTGTTGATCTGTTGAGAAAAGCCATGAGACTGGGTCTGGCAAGAAATCCAGCCCCAGCTCATCACAGAATCCCCCCTCCCAAGGGGTGGAACCCAGACACCCCAACGTAACACCAAAAGAAAAAGAAAAAACCTCTCCCCCCCACCCCTCCGGCAGAGCACAACAATTACCCACCCAGGGTGGGTGGTGGGGGAAACAGACTAGGAGGGAACTAAACAAAAAGGCCCGCTCCGGACCCACACCAGAAAAACTCAGAGTTAGACACCTACCTCCACCCCACCCCCCCACCCCCCCGGCCCAAGGAGCTCTAGAGTTCAGGGGGCTGACCAAAGTCCCAGGCCCGGTGGACGGCAAGGTGAAACATGTCAGGTGGCTTGCCGAAGTCCCAGGCAAGCCAAACAGCCAGATGGAATGAGTTGGGTGGCCTGCCGGAGAATAAGGACAACCCCACCCAGTGGCCCAGTCTTTCAGGTGGCTGGCCCAAGTTCTTAAGCCACCTAAACAGAAGAGGCCACCCTGGAGGCAGCTCCCCCACTGGGAGACCCAATGATGGAGGGGTGAGCCGAGGAAGGGGCACCACGACATTGTCTGGCAGATAGGGAAGGAGAACCCTGACAGCGTCAGGCTGAGGAGGAAGGAGGTCCCCAACAGCGTCAGGCTGAAGAGGAAAGGGGACCCTGACGACATCAGGCTGAGGAAGAAATAGGACCCCGACGGCGTCTGGCAGAGAAGGAAGGGGGATCCCAACGCCCTTGGTGGTCTCGGATGGAGGCAGAGTTTCACCCATGGTGGCTACGGGTTAGAGCTTAACTGCACCCATGGTGGCTCTGGGTTGGAGCACTGCAGCACCCACGTGGCTCCGGGCTAGAATACTGCAGCACCCTCAGTGGGCCCATACTGGGCCAATGCTGCGCCCTCGGTGGACCCTGGGCTGAGGCATAGCGCCCATTGCGGGCCCATACCGGAACGCAGCACCCATGTCGCCTCCAAGCTGGGGCACAGCACCCACGATGGTCCCCTAGTGGGACGCAGCACCCATGGAGACCTGGATTGTGACGGAGGAACCCAAACGATGGCCTCCAGCAGGGGACAAGATGCACCCACAGAAGGCCGGGCCTGGGCCGAAGCTACACCCACGGAGGTCCCTGACTGGGATGGGACACCTGTGACGAACTCGACAAGAGAAGTTGGACCCTGGGCGATCTCCAGTGGCGAACCTGGACCTATGGAGATATCTGGCGGTGTTGGATCCTCTCCGGCAACCCTGAGAGAAAGCTCCGACACAGCACAGAGAGAAGGGGGTTCAGGGTCACCGGCAGTGGCAGAGCCCGGCAAAGCGAGCTCCAGTGCAGCGGGTGGCTGCACCTGGCCCTCCCCACCAAGAGCCAGGCAAGATTGCTCTAAAACAGACAATAGGAAAACAAAGGAGAGCACTTGCCTGAGCTCGAGCTCCACAACCGCCCAGGACTCTGACGATCCAGGCAATGGTGTTTCCTCAGGCTCGACCCTCTGGAGGTCCAGCTCAGGCTCCCACTCTGCTGCGGCGGCCTCTGCAGCAGGCATGATGGTCGTTGCAGTCCCTTCGGCCCCAGGCGGAGTGGTCCATGCAGGAGGCTCATCCAGCGTGGCGACTAGGGTCCAGCTCACCGTTGGCGCTGGACTCTGCGTGGTGAGCTTAGGTTCAGTGCCTTCCCTTGGTCCATAGAGTGACTGCGGGGCTGGGATGGTTTCCTCCTGCACCGCAGGTTCCTCCATTGTCCAGTGGTTGAGTTCCAGGGGTGGTGGACACACAGGGGCAAGAGGAGGAGACACAGAGATGGCAGGTGAGAATTTATTTATTGCAATAGGTGGAGAGAACTCAGGGGACTGCATGTCTTGAGTCTCTCTACCGGGAATCAGGCAAGGTAAATTATCACTCATTGATGAAGAAATAAACACTTGCCTGTCATCCCGGTATCTGATGTCTCCTGCTGCATCATCACCCCTCTCCGTGGCTACGGTGGTAAGTACTGTGGATTGTGGAGGAGCTGTATTCAGAGAGGCGGAGGTGGACAGAGCCAGGAAGGATGCAACCAAGCCATCAGCAGTGGGAGAACACACCGAGGAGATGGGAGAAACAGCAGCAGGGAAGGAGGAGGTGACTGATGTGACAGATGGCGACAGAAAACAAGGAAATAAGTCTGCTGCGGGATTTGTCTGATTCAATGTAAGGAGAGTTGCTGACTGAGAGGTGGAGGTGATTCTCCAACAGTCCGGAGCAGGGCGACGGCGCCACCATGAAGCTGGCAATGTGCATGCTGGAGCTGGAGGAGGGTCAGGTGAAGCGTGATGGGAGATGGACATCAGCTGAGGAGAGCGCCTCCGCCTCGACTCTGTGGGGGACGTCAAACCTGGAAATGACTTCTGGAGTGCGCAGACTGTGCACAGCAGATCTGCATATTGTGGGTAGCTCCATAGGCTGGGGTGTGTCTCCAGGATACCCACTGCTCCATACAAACAGTCCCATGTCTGTTTGGGTCCTCAGGCTTTGAGGACTTCATCCACGAAATCCCAGATAAATTCTGCCGCCCATTCCTCCTCCATGCTGGGAGGTCGGCGGGCTGGGGACATAATGCGCTCCAAAAAGCAGGTGCGTAAAAAACACAAAAGGTGAAAAAACATGCACAGACAACACAGCTGGATATCTTTACTGGCGGCTACATTCTGTCATGTTTGAGAGACAAACCCAAGTGCTGAATGGTGTTTGTACATTTATTAAACAAAAGAACATTACAGTCCCAAAAGGTACCCACAATACAAAAATGCCAAACAAGAAAAACTTACGGAATGTGCCTCAGAGTGGGGAACACTCTGAAGAAGGGGGAAGCACTTCAGAGGAATAACAGTTGAATATCCACTGGAAATACAAAGGAGGTACAATGTAGCTGCAATGACGCAGTGAAATGGGGCGGTGTGGTGGAGCAGTGGTTAGCACTGCGGCAGCACAGCAACTCACCCTTGGCCATGGGATCCCTGGTTCAATCCCAGCCCCTGACCAACAGTGATCTGTGTGGACTTTGCATGTTCTCCCCGTATCTGCGTGGGTTTACTCCGGGATTTCTCCGGTTTCCTCCCACAGGCCAAAAACATGCAGGTTAGGTTAATTGGAGACTCTAAAGTGGTCCCAGGTGTGAATGTGTGTGTGAATAGTTAAGGGATAGCGCCGTACCGTGGCTGCTTCATCCATCCAGGTGGATGCCCTCAATTTCCCCTCTGGGGATCAATAAAGTATACAAAATCAAAATCAAAAAAATCAAATGGCAGAGCTTAAATACATGTGACAATGATTAAGATGAGTGAACACCGGTGTGGGCTCGCATGAGCAGGCAAAGGGAAACACAGTTTGTAATCAGAATCAGCTGGAGAGGTGAGGGAGGAGCAGCTGAACTGACAGCTTGACAGATGACGCCCATGCTGGGCAAAAATCCAGAAAAGTCATCTGTCAGCAGTCAGCCCACAGAATAAATGTATGAAATAAGCATGATCCAAAAACAATTACAACTCAAAAAGGACATGGCCAAAATAACTGAAAAAAACTGGAGGAAAATGAAAGGCAGTTTAACAACTAAGAAAAGCACAAAAACACGATAAATATATATCACCATCATCATAGCAGTCTGTCTTGGGCGACAATGACTGTTTCATTTAGGTCTGATCAGATTCCTCCACACAGCTCTGTCCTTAGCCCTGCGCTGCCAGAAACTCCTGTCTATATCCAACTTCTTCAAGTTTCTTTTTACAGTGTCTTTAAATCTGAGCCTTGGTCTACCCTGATTGTGTTTGCCCTCGCATAACTGTGAATAGAGTAACTGCCAAGGGGGACGCTGGTGATCCATCCTCTCAACATGTCCAAGCCATCTCAGGTTCATCTGTATTAGCATGTCCTCCATTGATAGTAGACCAGCTTGTTTCAGGACTTCTATGTTGGTTATCTTGTCTTTCCATGAGATATTCATTGTGGCTCGAAGGTGTCTCATCATATACGTGTGGCGTCTCTTTACCTGCACTCTGTAGACAGTTCAAGCTTTAGCACCATACAATAGAGTAGCCAGTACTGTTGCGCTGTACACTTTGCATTTCACACAGATAGACACATGTCCATTGTTCCACAGTCTCTCCCTCAAGTTTCCAAACACAGCACTCGCTCTTCCCATTCTGAGAGATAGCTCACCCTCCAGCCTAGCATTCTCTGAAACAGTACTCCCGAGATACTTGAAAGTCTTGCACTTGACTTGTGGCTCTGTACCAATGCTGATCTCTTCTGGTAGTGATGTTGATAATTGGAACTTTGGTGGCTGATAAAGGCACTCTGTCTTCCTGATGTTGATTTTGAGGCTGAATTGGCTAGCTGCTCTTGCAAATTTCTCCACTAAAGATTGCATATCTTCTGCATTGTGTGCAACTAGAGCACTGTCATCAGCAAACATTTCTCTTACTACCTTTATCGATGTCTTAATCTTGGCTTTAAGCTGTGCCACATTGAACAAGTCTGCTTCTTTCCTTGTTTGAATGTATACTCCTTCTGAAGTGTCTTTGAAGGCCACCTCAAGCATGGCTGCCAGATATAGCGAGGAGTGTAAGCGCCAGCACACGCCCTTGTTTCACCCCGTTGCTTACTGAAAAGACACTGAACCACTCGATTGAGTCCTTCAATCAGGCTGACAAACTTCTCTGTACAGCCATATTTCTTGAGTACCTGCCAAAATTTTTGTTGCGATACAGTATCGAAGGCTTTACTGAAGTCGATGAAGACTACATAAAGTGGCATGTTCTGTTCAATACACTTTTCCTGAACCTGTTTCAAGCAGAAAATCATGTCCATTGTGTTTCTTCCACTTCTAAAGCCGCACTGGGTTTCCAGTAGTACATTCTGGAAGATGTGTTCATCGAGTCTGTTCAGTCATACACGTGAGAGAATCTTACCAACAGTGGCTAGCAGTGATATACCTCAGTAATTTCCACAATCTTTCCTGCCACCTTTCTTGAACAAAGGCACAATACTTGCATCCTTCCAGTCTTGAGGTACTTTCTGGGCATCCCATTTCTATTGGATGAGCTTGTGCAGGCAGTAGATCAGTTGAACACCACCAAATTTCCACAATTCTGCTGGAATTCCATCTCTTCCTGGAGCTTTACTATCCTGTGTTGTCCTGATAGCTTCCATTAGTTCATCAAGATTTGGTGGTTCATCCAGACTTGATGCAACTGGTCGCTGCACTAGAGCTTCTTTAGCCTCTTCAGTGAGATCTCCAGGGTTGTTTAGTAGTTGGTCAAAGTGGTCTGCAAATCTGTCCAGGATCTTGTCTTTCTCCTGCAAAAGGATTTCACCATCCATAGCCTTTAGTTCAGGGGTGTCGAACTCATTCCATGGAGGGCCAAGACCCTGCATGTTTTGCTTCTACCCAGTGTCATCAGCAGGTGTTTTCACTGATCAGCAATCAGTGGGAAGAAATTCAGTGAAATCACCTGTTGAAGACACTGGGTGGAGGTAAAACCTGCAGGGTCTTGGCCCTCCATGGAATGAGTTTGACACCTGTGCTTTAGTTGAATCAATCATCTTGGTTTAGGGCCATAGATTTCTCTCAAACCTGTGAAGAATGTTTTCATGTTCTTCCTGTCTACTGTAGTTTGAAGTTCTTCTGCTTTTTCATCCCACCAGTTGAACTTCATCTCTCTGGTGTACTTCTGTTGCTCACTCTGAGCCTTTGAGTATTTCTTCTTCTTCACCGTAAATTTTCCTGCCTAGCTTTCTCGCCTAGTGGTGAGATCCACGGTTCACTAAAATGTACCGAGTTACTTTGTTCACTTAAAAAAAAATCGATTTGAAAGATTTATATACAGAATCACCCAGTGCTGTACTGGAGGATGATTCAGCTTGTGATCCCTGGCTTCTAGTACTGTTCCGGTAAAGCTACAATCACAAATACCCTTACAAATGGCTTTGAACACCATACGAACAATTTTTGGACCATTTTGCATGGCCTTCTAGAAGAGAATCCGTTATGGCATATGTGGCTGTGCTGCAGATATTAGCACAAGACTGCAACTACGGTGACAAGTTAGCAGAGATGCTAAGAGACAGACTTGTGCGCAGCATTGAAGATGACTGCATTCAGCGGTGGTTACTGTCGAAGCCCGACCTCACCTTTAACAAGGCCTTGAAGCTGGCCCAAGCAATTGAAACAGCCAGCAAAGATGTGAAGGACTTACAGTCTTTTGAGCCCATCCGCCCATAATTAAAAACAACACAGTCAATGCACAAAATGTCCACAAAACAGAATCCGAGTAAGCACAAAAATAAAGCTTGCTACAGGTGTGGCAGTGAGCAGCATGGGGTTGGAGACTGTAGGTTTATTAATGAATCTTGTCACAAGTGTGGCAAAATTGGCCATATTCAGAAAATGTACAGATCTAAGCACCCAGCAGGGGGAGCTAAAGATAAGGGGGGGAGGGGTGCAAGCCAGTAAATATTTAAGAAAGAAAAAAAACTCAGGGAGCAAATTATGTCAGTCCGGGAGAGAAAGAAATGCAGGACACAGACACAGATGATGTCATGTTTATACTGTACAAAATTGAGGCTATGGAGATTCCAAAAGAGGAGCCATTTGTGGAAACATTAACATTTAATGAGAAGAAAATGCAGTTTGAAGTAAACTCACGGTGTGGTGTAACAATTATAAATCAGTCTGTGTATATAGTAAATCTGTCATGTTCAGGGTCACCACTCTGAGCATGATTGACGGCTGTGGGTATAATTATTGCTTGTTAGCTCCTGCTGACGAATTGAGCTTGCTCTTCGCCAGTCCCACAGCCATGCATCCCCCTCACCAGGCATCCACCAGCAGTAGGATCACCACATATTCACTCACACACTCATGCATGCACGCACACACTCACACTCATTCTTTTTCATCCTAACTCTTTCACACACGCATTCAAACACCAGTCCGATCAGTCACACACCTGTTGCCACACGGCTGGTCTGCCTGCTGTCATAAAGGCTGTGTATAAATAACAGGCCTACAAGACCAGCCGAGGTGGCAGCTTTGTTATGTCAACGTTTGGACATCCAGACTTGCTTTGGTTGGTTCTTCCCTGGACTTTATGTGTGTTGTCCCTCCAGAGCCTTCCGGCTCTGACGCCTTAGTAAGTCTTTCCTTGTGCCTTTCCCACCGCTCCAGCCTGTTTGAGCGCGTGAGGCATTCATTGAACTACCGAGCTTGTAGCGGGGTGTCTTTCCCTTATTGTGACTGTTTCTTGGACTAATTGTACACTTCACCCATTGTAAATAAACACGTTACTTACTCTGCATTTCGGGCTCGTTGCCAATTCAATATGTTCGCTGCGCAGTTCGTGCAGTGAACATGACAAAATATCTGCAGCAGGAAGAAGTACCAGAGCTACAACCATGCAGTGTGAGCCTTGGAACATATAGTATACAGGTCACACAGTAAATGTTCTGGGAGCAGTCAAGGTAAAGGTAGTGGGTAAAAATGTAACAAAATTTCTACCTGTGGTTGTAGTGTCAGGGACAGGCCCAAGTCTAATTGGCAGAGGTTGGATCAAAGAGCTAGGCTTGCAGTGGAGACCAAAACCCAAATCCACCATGTCAGAAGAGACTTTAGATGAAGTACTTAAAGAAAACAAGGTTTTCAAGGAGAGTCTAGGCAATTTTAAGGGTCCTCCAGCTATGATTTATGTTGACAGAGTAGCAGCACCCAAAGTTTTTTAAAGCTAGACCAATGAGATGCAGGATTGAAGACGAACTCGAATGTATCCTAGCTCAGGAAATAATTGAGCCACTCAAATATGCTGAGTGGGCAGCACCAGTGGCTCCTGTTCTTTAACCAGATGACTCAGAAAGACTGTGCGGCAACTACAAACTGACAATAACTCAAGTGTCAAAACTGGAACAGTACCCAATCCCTAGGATTGATGATTTGCTTGCCAACCTGTCAGGTGGACAGAAATTTAGAAAATTAGATCTGAGCCATGCATATCATCAAATTCCTTTGGATGAAGAAGCAAAGAAGTATGTGACTATAAACATGCATAAAGGCTTGTTCACTTACAAGGTGCTACCATTTGGAGTATCCTCAAGCCCAGCGATCCTCCAGCAAACCATGGAGGGTCTCCTGCAGGGCAGCCCTCATGTGGCCACTTTCTTGGATGATATTTTGTTAACAGGGAGAGATGACGAAAAGCATCTACAGACACTGACCATAGTGTTGCAGCAGCTCAAGAATTCTGGTCTCAGGCTGAAGAGAACAAAGTGTTCATTCATGAGTAAAAACGTGACGTTTTTGGGTCACAAGGTCCATGCAACTGGTTTATATCCAGTCAACGAGGCAAAGGAACTCCATGCGTATGAACATCTCATGGAAAGACAAGATAAACAGAAGTGTTGGAATGAGCTGGTCTACCATCAATGGAGGATATGCTAATACAGATGAACCTGAGATGGCTCAGACATGTTGAGAGGATGGATCACCAGCATCTCCCTCAGCAGTTACTCTACTCACAGCTATGCGAGGGCAAACGCAATCAGGGTAGACCAAGGCTCAGATATAAAGACACTGTAAAAAGAAACCTGAAGAAGTTGGATATAGACAGGAGTTCCTGGCAGCGGAAGGTGTAGGACAGAGCTGTGTGGAGGAATCTGATCAAACCTAAATGAAACAGGCGTTGTCACCCACAACAGACTGCAATGATGATGATGATGGATCTCATCACTACTACACAAACAGACAGGGTCACGGTCAATTCGTACCCCAGTATACACCTCCATTTGCCCATCCGATGACACTCCAGAGCTGTTGTATTGTGGAGACAGAGCCGTGGATCCAAATCCACATTGACCATTCACAGTCCGGGGTACGCTGGATTCCTCCTCCTGCATACACCTCCATGGTTATGATTTGATCAATTCTGTCTGTTTCCCCCTCAAGCTCCTCTGAGTTTATTATAAAAGTTCAGGTCAACTTATCAACCAATCAGCACACCAGAGAAGCATAATATTTTTACCTGACTTTTGGGTATTAGGAGGATTATATATTTGTACGTCTACGCAGCCTCTGCATACTCTGGGTTGTATCCACCTCTGTTTATTCAACAACAAACTTCTTCATTCTGGAAATTAAAAATTTAACTCACAAAATGTATTTTGTTGTCTTAATCAGGTTTGGCCCCTGTCAGATTTTTCCTCTCCTGATCTTAGATTCCATGGACATGAGTTGAATCCTTCATTTTCTTCCCTAAATGTAGAATGGAAACATTTTCCTGTGCGACTACAAGAACATGGATGGAGTTCCTACAATCACCATCAATGGTACACAGCAGTACTTGATGGCTCCCCTCGTTCTGCTTCAGAAAACCTCTGTCGACGAGTTGGTTCCAGTTGCTATTCAGGTGAGTTAACAGTTTAAAACTAAAATAATCCTCAAGTTTCAAAAGTACATTTATACAAATCTATGCATTAGGACAACTGCCTACAAAAAAGGTCTTTCACTGCAGTAGGTTTCCCCAGAGATTTTTTTGTTGTCACTCTGTTACAATTGTAAAGGTAATTTTGGAAAATAATTTGTTTTCTTAGACTCTCATGATGGATGTACAGTCACCTGCAGGAGGGACCATCGGGGTCTGGTGCTTTGTGGATCAGGTGTCAGTTGAAGGCAGGGACTCTGGCAGTCTGATCCCCAGCTTACTAAACTGGCTTTTGCAAAGTAGAATGTCACCTCTCTAGTGGGGAAGGAGCATGAACTGGTGCACGAGGTTGAGAGATACCGGCTAGATACAGTTGGGCTCACCTTAATGCACAATTCTAGTTCTGGAACAACTCTTCTGGAGAGGGGTTGGACCTTGGCCTTTTCTGGAGTTTTTCCAGGCAACAGGTGACAAGCAGCGGTGGGTATCCTTGTATGCCCCTGTCTGGCCTCCTTGATGTGTGGGTTTTCCCCAGTGGACGACGGGATTGTTTCCCTGTGGCTTCGGGTTGGGAAATGAGTCCTGACCGTCATTTGTGCCTATGCACCAAATGACGGTTCCGAGTGCCCACCCTTTCTGAAGTCTCTGACTAGGGAGCCGGAAAGTTTTCCTCTTGGAGACTCCATTGTCCTACTGGGGGACTTCAATAGGCACGTGGGCAATGACAGTGATACCTGGAGGGGTGTGATTGGGAGGAATGGCCTGCCCAATCTGATTCTGAGTGGTGTTCAGCTATTGAAGTTCTGTGCCAACCACAGTTTGTCTATAATGAACACCATGTTCAAGTATAAGGGTGTCCATATGTGCACCTGGCACCAGGACATCATTGGTCATCAGACCTGTGACTGTATGTCTTGGACACTTGGATGAAGAGAGGTCTAGAGCTGTCAACTGATCACCACCTGATGGTGAGTTGAAGCTGATGGAAGGGGTGGATGCCATTTAGACCTGGCAGACCCAAAAGTTTAGTGAGGGTGTGCTGGGAATGTATGGCTGAGACCCCTGTCCAAGTGGTCTTCAACTCCCACCTCCAAAAGAGATGTTCTTCAGTATAACCTCTAGCCTCTTAGCTAAAAGGTTTCAGGCTTAAACCAGGCTGGCACGGGTTGGACCCTTTCGTTGTGGAGTTGACATGCTCTCCCTGTGCTGTGTGGGTTTACTCTGGGGGCTCTGGTCTTCTCTTATAATCCAAAAACATGCAGGCGAGGTTAATTTTTGATTGGACACAGGTATTGGTCTCTGATAATCCCGTAGGATAGGTTAATGTAGTTAGTAGTTAAGCACTTTGAGTGGACTTTGAGATTAGGAAAAGTGATATAAAAATACACGTCCATGTCCTTTATCAATGTCAACCAGAACATCCTCATAGTGCTCACAGTTGTCAATGATATTATGGTCATATGTTGAGGTGTCCATCTTTTTTTTTCCCCCTTGTCCTTGTCAGGAAGCTAGGCAAGCAGAACAGGGATCTGTCACTCTTATTGTGCCAAAACAGATTTACTTAGCCAAGAGGAGCTTATACAGTACCTAACTGTGTCTTGTATATTGTTGAAAACTCCTCCTGTAATAACTTTTAATACTTTATTTTAATTGTTTTACCCATGGAAGACCTGACAGGATGGGGAAGAGGGAAAGGAACTGTGTGGAGGGGGAAAGAAAAGGGAGGGGAACAGACAAAAAAACAAACAAACCAACAACTAAAACAAACAAAAGACAAACTGCTTCTTCCGCCGAAGATGTCTCAACACGAGTCTGGTTTCTGCACCTGTTAAAGGAGAGACACTTGTGCATGTACGTCTGCGTGCGTATATGTGAGAGTGCGCGCAAAATAAGTGTGTGCATGTGAGTGGTTTGTCAGGAAACATACGAACCGGGGGGCCGGTTGCAGCAGCTCTCCCCCAGGGAACCCCAAGCAGGCAATGCAGCGCCACCAACCCCCACAGGGCACAAATGTCCGAGGTCAACAAGCCCAGGAAAACCAGGCATCCGCCCCCCGGAGGGACGATCAAGGGAGGCCAGGTTGCTCGGCGGCCAGCGCTGCGAGTCCACACCCTCGGACTCGCCTGCCCCCTACCCCCCAGTGGGGCCAACGCCCGCCCCCGGGCACCAGGCACCAGGAGGCCAGTGACCCCACCCCCCAGCCCAGAGACCGGCCCTCGCCCCCTAGCGCGAGCCCCCCCCAGGCACCCCCACAGCGGGCCTGCCCCAGCGCCACCACCGCACACCCCAGGGACCCCCATGCCAAAAGAAGTCCCCCAGCCCACATTGCCAAGAGGCACTACCCCCATTAACCCAGCACCTCCCGACTCGCAGACACACCCCTCCCCACACCTTCACATCCACATGCTCCCATGCGCACCCATATGCACTAACTCACTCTCACTCACCCGGACCAACCCATTCTCTTTCACACCTGTACCCATTCAAACTTACCCCTCATTCACCCTTGTTTCATCAGGCGGCTGCGAAGCAGATGCAGCAAGCCTGAATGCGTACCAGTGCCTGGTAGTGGCCGGGAAGACCACCGGTGCAGGCCACAGAAGCAGACCCCCACCCCCGGCGCCCACCCGAGTGGCCGATCAGCAGACCACCACAGGCACCCCGAGATGCCACCCGACATACAAAGCGCTGCACAAAACCGACCCACCATCACTGCCTCCATTCATCACCCCCTCATTCTCACTTACGCTCATATTAGTCCCGCTCTCACTCCCTTGGTTGTATCTAGACATTCAGTAGCACCCAGGGATTTTGACAACATGATGGGTCCCAGGCTCCCCACCAGGCCCCCATGCCCCCAGCAGGAGGAGGGCAACAGGGGTGGGGGAATACCCCCCCCCCGCACAAAAGATGACGGGTGTATGTCAGTTATATGGTGTAATTGTGTGTAAATGTGTGGACTACCAAAGTGCAATCAAAATTGGGGGGAGAGTGATTGGAGCACCGCTAGCCACTGCAATGGGCAGTGGGGCCCCCATCCCTCCAAGCGCTCAGTGTCTAAGATGCAATTAAAATTGAGGTGAGTGCAGCCCCACCGCGCAGTAAAGGTATCCCCTTCACCGACACAGTGCGGTACATCCCCACCCCAAAGCTCTAAATGTATCCAAGAAGATGTACTGTATATTCCACCCAGAGTCAGGGGAAGGGAGAGGGTGGGAAATAAGACTGGAAGGAAGGCAGTCCAAAAGCGAGGCCCCCCAGAAGCCAGCTTGCAATCTGGTTCATGAGGCCACCCACTGCCCCCAAATCCCAACCCAGGACTAGGGGGCTGCCAGTGCAAGCAGCCCAGGGCCCACCAGCATCGCGCCCTGGCGTTCCCAGCACCACAAACAAAAGCCATACCAATTCCTACTCATCTTACACACACAAACATGGACAACAGCAGTCACAATAGTGAGCAATGGGCCAGACCCACAGAGCGCCCCACATGCCAAGCGACTCCCCCGAGCGCCCACGCAAGCCCACCAACCACCAACCCCAGATGCACACCGACAGCGACAGGCCGCCCTGCAGCAACAGCCACCTCGGAGCAACCCAACAGAAACACGGACACCAACCCGAGCCAACGGCCTCCCCAAGCACCAACACACACCCGCCTCCAATGACACCAGGGGCAATGCAACAAAGCGCCTCACCCTGCGACACAACAGCAGGACGGCCAGGACAAGCAGGCCCTGAAACACCAAACCCCCTGCCACTAGATGGACTGCCCCACCACCACCACCCAACAAAGTTCTCCTACCCATACACACATCCTCCACCCCCAGACATCCACCCACAGGTAACCACACCCATACACACACGTGCCCCCACCCACCATCACACATGCCCACTTACACCCACACACAGCCCCACCTGCCCACTCACAACACACACACTCACTTCTGCACCCGCTCATACACAAGCCCCCACTCACACCCACATACACACACACACACACACACACGTACACCCACACCCGCAGACCCAGTGGACGGGGAAGGCGACCCAGGATGCAGGCACCTTCCACAGGGTGCCACCAGGGCCTCGGGGAGAACACAACCCCGCCGCGCAAGGACGCACTGGGGGCAACCCACACCACCAGCGCACACCCAACACTGGAAAACTGTTAATTGCTGATTGCAAGTCGCCTCCATTGATGATTGACAGCCACCTCGCCCCGCTGTTACGTTACACTTGGTGGCAGCGGTGCTCCGTTTCTAGGAGGACGTTATATTTTGCAGAGAAAGCGGTGGTCCGCCCCCTGATGAGGTAACATTTGGTGGAAGTAGTTGATGACAAGGGACGAAAGATGCCCAGATGAAAAATAGTGAAGCAAGAGGAACAGTTTGACGGTGACGCAGGTATGGCATCTGAGGAGCAGGGAGCCAGTGGATTGAACGAGCTGGAAGAACTGACGTGCTTGGTAAAGTCTTTGGTTCGTTCACTGACTGTCGGAGACCGTCAGAGATTGGAAGAAGCAGCTCTTCAGGAACAAAGGTGGCAAACCATGGATAGCAAAATTCGGCAGATGCAGTCGCAAGTTGAGGAGTTGAGAGAGGAGTGTGGAAGCCGGGCTGAACGCAGCCGTGATGACGGCGCTTCGGGGGAAGACCCCAGGGTGACAGCCAGTCGGGTCGGCCAGCAGGAGGATGATTTACCGCTGCAGGTGCCGTTGAGGATGACGCGAACGCACCATGAGCCCAGGCTGAATCCACTCTCCCCCGAGGACGACATTGAACATTATCTGTCGACATTCGAGAGGATCGCTATGGTCTGCCGCTGGCGTGAAGAAGAGTGGGCTATTCAGTTGGCTTCTCTGCTTACAGGTAAAGTGCGGAGCGCGTATGTTCTGATGGACATTGCAGACACGAATGATTATGGAAAAGTGAAGGAAGCAATTTTAAACAAGTATGAAATAACTCCCGACACTTATAGGAGAAGGTTTCGTGCTTTGGACATTCATCAGGACGAAACCCCCCGTGAACTATATGTTCGTCTAAAAGACCTGTGCAATAAATGGATTAAACCAGAGACCTTAACGGTGAAAGACATTATGGAACGTATAACGTTGTGGGTTGTAGTCTTTTATGCAAGGAGGCTTTGAGGCAATTTAGCAATCAACAGTTTTCCATTTTTATTCCAAAAACTTACAGGCAATAACTCCAAACATCCGACACGATTTACCACGACTTAAATTTGTCCATCAATCATCATCATCATCACTGATCCTCTCGACAATAACGGCTAACCATATACGTATACTATTTGAGATAATTAACATCAATTAGAACATACCATATGTCCCAGGTAAAACAATAACATTTTCCATTTTCCACATATACCCACTAACATCTAAAAGACCATAAATAATTCCCCACCTATATACAGAATAAATATAACTAACACACAATAAACAACACCATAAATAATTCAATAAATAATTTAACCCCTATTTACAAATTTAAATCACCCCTCTAACTCACCATAACATGCTTCCTTCCTGCTGGTGTCCTTTAAAAAGGCATTCAACCCCTAACAGAGTCTTTTGCCCGGACACCCTCAGGAAGCATGTTGGCAAAGGTATGTGGATTAAATAATTACCAATTGTTTACCCAACTAATTAATCATAACAATTATCTCACAAAGGCATTGCAATTAGACAAAGACATATCCTAAAAATAATGTGTGTACTTTTAACAATCATAATAACATTTACAATATTACAAATATAATATAATCACACATACAATAAATCATAACAGTGGGGACACTCCGTCGTCACATTTCCTCCCCTCTTTTCCCAAGAGTACAGTACTCTAAGAGTCATGTACTCTTGAGAGACTATCTGCCACATGGTTGGTTTTCCCTGCCACATACCGAACAGTAAAATTATACGGTTGAAGGGACACATACCACCCTGTGAGACGACTGTTCATGTCCTTCATCCTGTCCAGCCACTGTAGGGCCCGATGATCTGTCTCCAACCCAAAATGACGCCCCAGTAAATAATATTTGAGAGACCCTATTGCCCATTTCATGGCAAGACATTCCTTTTCTACCATAGAGTATCTTGTCTCCCGGTCCAACAACTTACGGCTCAAGAACAGTACTGGGTGTCTCTCTCCCCTCTCCTCCTGGAGAAGTACTGCTCCAATGCCAACTCCTGAAGCATCTGTCTGTAAGATAAACGGGCGAGCAAAGTCTGGACTGTAGAGAACCTTCTCACCAGAGATAGCACTCTTCAGATCCTCAAAAGCTCTATCACATTCCTCTGTCCATTTTACCCTATTAGGTGCTGAAGCCTTAGTGAGGTCAGTCAAAACTGCTGCTCTTTCAGCAAAGTGGGGAATAAACTTACTGTACCATCCTACCATTCCCATGAATGATCGTACCTTCTTCTTAGTAGTAGGCACAGGATAGGTCCGGATGGCATCCACTTTACCTACTCGTGGTCTAATGACCCCCTGACCAACCACATGTCCCAAGTACTCCACCTGCTGCTGTCCAAACGCACATTTGCGTGGATTGATCGTCAGTTCTGCCCTCTTAATTAACTGAAGGACCTGCCCAAGGTGTACCAAATGTTCTTCCCAGGTCTGACTATAAATGACCACGTCATCCAAATAGGCAGCTGTAAAATTTGATACCTTTCTTAATATTTGGTCCATGAGCCGCTGAAAAGTTGCAGGTGCCCCCTTGAAGGCCAAATGGCATAACCCTGAATTGGAAACTGCCATAAGGTGTTTTAAAGGCTGAAAGTTCTTTTGTTTCCGGTGCCAATGCCACCTGCCAATACCCCTTGCATGGGTCCAGTGTAGAAATAAACCTAGCCCTGCCCACTTTCTCTAACAGTTCATCAATCCGAGGCATGGGGTATGACTCAAACTTAGACACTGAATTGAGATACCTGAAGTCAATACAGAATCTCAAAGAGCCATCCTTTTTGGGTACCAGCACAATCGGGCTACAGTTTTGATAAGAAATTTGTTCCACAAATGTTACACTATTTTTCCTCTGGGCATCTTTCGTCCCTTGTCATCTATTACTTCCACCAAATGTTACCTCATCAGGGGGCGGACCACCGCTTTCGCCGCACAATATAATGTCCTCCTGGAAACGGAGCACCGCTGCCACCAAATGTAACGTAGGGCACGGTCTTGCCAACGGTTACGAATATGGGACGAGGCCAAATCTTCAATTTTCCAATTTTTATTTCAAAAAACTTACAGGTAATAACTCCAAACATCCGACACGATTTACCACGACTTAAATTTGTCCATCAACCATCATCATCATCATTGATCCTCTCGACAATAACTACGAACCAAAAACAGCTGTTATATACTGTTTTGAGATAATTAACATCAATTAGAACATACCATGTATGTCCCAGGTAAAACAATAACATTTTTCCATTTTCCACATATACCCACTAACATCTAAAACAGGGGTGTCCAATCATGTGCCATGGAGGGCCAAGACCCTGCAGGTTTTCTCTTCTACACAGTTGCTTCAGCAGGTGTTTTCACTGATCAGCAATCAGTGGGAGGAAGTTCAGTGAAATCTGGTGCTGAACACACTGGTTGGAGGTAAAGCCTGCAGGGTCTTGGCCCTCCATGGCACATGATTGGACACCCCTGATCTAAAAGACCATAAATAATTCCCCACCTATATACAGAATAAATATAACTAACACAAAATAAATAACACCATAAATAATTCAATAAATAATTTAACCCCTATTTACAAATTTAAATCACCCCTCTAACTCACCATAACATGCTTCCTTCCTGCTGGTGTCCTTTAAAAGGCATTCAACCCCTAACAGAGTCTTTTGCCCAGACACCCTCAGGAAGCATGTTGGCAAAGGTATGTGGATTAAATAATTACCAATTGTTTACCCAACTAATTAATCATAACAATTATCTCACAAAGGCATTGCAATTAAACAAAGACAGATCCTAGAAATAATGTGTGTACTTTTAACAAACAATCATAATAACATTTACAATATTACAAATATAACATAATCACACATACAATAAATCATAACAGTGGGGACACTCCGTCGTCACACCAGCCCAGTGGGGAATGCGCCCCCCCCAGCACCAGGAGCCCAGGGCCAGACCCAGACCCCCCCGGGAGGCGAGGCCAGCCAGCTGGGGGCTACAGCCCACCTCCCCGGCCCACCTCGCAGCCTTCCTCGACCACCCCCCAAGGCCAGACAAACGGCCCCCCCGGAACAGGCCCCCTGGACACCCGTGGTCGGGGTGCAGCCAGCCACCAGATGTGCCAAGGAGAGCAAGCCACCACCCGCCACCCCTCAGGTTATAGAATTAATAAGCGGGGACCAGAGAGAATTGAATTCTGCCAGTTGATTGTTTGAGGAGGCTGACATTCTCTCCAGGCTAATATAATCTAAGAGTATGTTATTTTAATAAGTCATGCATAAGTTATTTCTTGATTTCCAATTCATGAGGACAGTTTTCTTTGCAATGCATAAGGCAGTGAGAACCATGTGTGACATCCTTGCATCTATATTTTTTCACTTAAATCACCAAATATACAAAGTGTGGGTGAGGATAGGACACTATACCCAAGCCATGCCAACAAGTCCTCACATGTCTTCTGCCAGAACTTTTGAACCGGTGCACAGGACCACATAGCATGCATATAGCTATCTGGGACATTGCTGGTGCAGTCAAAGCAGATATTTGTGTGACTCAGGCCCATTTTGAACGTCCTTTGCCCTGTGTAATGAATTCTATGTAGAACTTTATACTGTATAAGTTGTAAGTTAGAGTTTTTAGTCATCTTAAAAGTGTTTAAACATATTTGTGTCCAGAAACTTTCCTCCTTATTGATCGATAGGTCTGTCTCCCATTTTGAAATTGGAAGAGATACGAACTCATCCAGTTTTGATAATAGTCCGTGTATTTTCAATATCAATTTAGGGGAACAAAGATTTAGAAACTCTGCCACCTTAACTGGTACCTCTAAATCTGTCTGATTAAGATTAAATCTTGCTTTTTTATGGATTTAAGCTGTTAATATTCAAAATACTTTTAATCACTGATGTCGAGATGTCCATTTTCAATGCATTCTGCAGGTGTTCATAGCAGTGATTTTTCAGCCAGGCATAAACAAACCTTGGTCTGTCTGAGTTTTCTCAGGCCTGTCAAGGTCCACCACGAGTCCAGTTACGATACCTGAAGGTCCAGAACCTTTGGTACTCATGTCTCAAGGAAATCCTTAGGATTGTCTCCCTTCATGCACCCCAGCAAACTTGGAAGCAAACTTCCTCTTCTGTCAAATGCAATTCAAACATAATGAGGTGTATAGGAAACCAAAGCAGTTGCTCTGAAGTTCTTTTCAAACTTCCTCTGGTGAAATTCTATAATAATGAAGTAACGGATTATCACTATAAATGAAAAAATCACAAGACAAACTAAACTGTAGAAAATAGGAAAGCACTTTTACATTTTTGCTGACCAGCACTGAATGAAACGCGTACCTGTTCCTTTTTCTTGCAGCTCAAACAGAAACCAGGGCCAGACAATCCAATCTTTTATCCCTCTGATTCCAAGTACGACTGGCTGCTAGCAAAGATCTATGTGAGAAGTGCGGACTTCAATGAGTTTGAACTCAATTCTCACCTGCTGCGCACTCACCTACTGGCTGAGGTTTTTACGATAGCTCTGATGCGAAATTTACCCATGGTGCATCCTCTGTACAAGGTAGCTGCCACAGTTCTACATGGTGCAGAATTAACTACTACAGTGGTGTGAAAAAGTGTTTACCCCCATCCTGGTTTCTCATTTTTTTATATGTTTGTCACACATAAATGTTTCAGATCATCAAACAAATTTAAAAACTAGACAAAGATAACACAAGTAAGCACAAAATGCAGTTTTTAAATGAAGGTGTTTATTATTAAGGGAAAAAACATCCAAACCTACATGGCCCTGTGTGAAAAAGTGATTGCCCCCTAAACCTAATAACTGGTTGGGCCACCCTTAGCAGCAACAACTGCAATCAAGCATTTGCAGTCACTGGTATTGAGTCTTTTACAGCGCTGTGGAGGAATTTTGCCCCGCTTGTCTTTGCAGAATTGTTGTAATTCAGCCACAATGGAGGGGTTTTGAGCATGAACCGTCTTTTTAAGGTCATGCCACAGCATCTCAATTGGATTCAGATCAGGACTTTGACTAGGCCACTCCAAAGTCTTCATTTTGTTTTTCTTAATCCCTTCAGAAGTGGACTTGCTGGTGTGTTTTGGATCATTGCCCTGCTGCAGAACCCAAGTGTGCTTCAGCTTGAGGTCACGAACAGATGGCCGGACATTCTCCTTCAGGATTTTTTGGTAGCAGCAGAATTCATGGTTCCATTTACCACAGCAAGTCTTCCAGGTCTTGAAGCAGCAAAACAGCCCCAGATCATCACACTACCACCACCATATTTTACTGTTGGTATGATGTTCCTTTTCTGAAATGCTGTGTTACTTTTACGCCGGATATAATGGGACACACACCTTCCAAAAAGTTCAACTTTTGTCTCATCAGTCCACAAAGTATTTTCCCTAAAGTCTTGGGGATCATCAAGATGTTTTCTGGCAAAACTGAGATGAGCCTTTGTTCTTTTTGCTCAGCAGTGGTTTTCATCTTGGAACTCTGCCATGCAGGCCATTTCTGCCTAGTCTCTTTCTTATGGTGGAGTCATGAACACTGATCTTCACTGAGGCAAGTGAGGCCTGCAGTTCTTTGGATGTTGTTGTGGGGTCTTTTGTGACCTCTTGGATGAGTCGCCGCTGCGCTCTTGGGGTAATTTTGGTCGGCCGGCCGCTCCTGGGAAGGTTCACCGCCGTTCCATGTTTTCGCCATTTGGTGATAATGGCTTTCACTGTGGTTCACTGGAGTTCCAAAGCTTTAGAAATGGCTTTATAACCTTTTCCAGACTGATAGATCTCAATTACTTTGTTTCTCATTTGTTCCGGAATGTCTTTGTTCACAGCATGATGTCTAGCTTTTGAGGATCTTGTGGTCAACTTCACTTTGTCAGGCAAGTCCTATTTAAGTGATTTCTTGATTGAGAACAGGTGTGGCAATAATCAGGCCTGGGTAGGGAAATTTAACTCAGCTTTCCAAAGATGTGATAAACCACAGTTAATTTATGTTTTAACGGGGAGGGGGAGTCACTTTTTCACACAGGGCCATGCAGGTTTTGATTTTTTTTCCCCTTAATAATAAACACCTTCATTTAAAAAAACTGCATTTTGTGTTTACTTATGTTATTTTTGTGTAATATTTAGATTTGTTTGATGATCTGAAACGTTTAAGTGTGACAAACATACAAAAAATGAGAAATCAGGAAGGGGACAAACACTTTTTCACACCACTGTACTTAGTTTAAACAAGCTGCAACATATGGTACACATCAATAGAGAAGATCAAGAGTGAACAGAATAAGACAAACTTCTCTTCTCCCACCAGCTTCTCATGCCGCACACTCGCTTCACGATCCAGATCAACTACCTTGCTCGACAGCTCCTCATATCTCCTGATGGAGTGTTCACTAAGGTGTGAAAGCACTCATTAGGTCTATATTAACAACATTGTGTCCCCCTCAGTATCAGGTAACTGGTGACTGTCTTCTAGTTTGCAGCCTCCGGTGGGCCAGGTGTGATTGAAATCCTCAGAAGATCCCTGGCCTCAATCACCTACCGTTCCCTCTGTATACCAGATGATATCACAGACCGTGGAGTGAGAGATGTGCCCAATTACTTCTACAAGGATGATGGACTCAGGCTTTGGAGAATCATCAACAGGTTCTACTTTCCATTCATTGTTACATTTAGAACTAATTTAGTCCTACTAATGATATTTTAGATAATTAAGGTGAGTTCAAATTCTTCCTCTTCTTTCTTTCCAAAGTCATCCTACAGACTGCCATCTGATACTGTCTAGCTACATTCTCCCCTGCTGCCACCTTGCAGTCTCCTCTCTTTCAGATTTCTTCTTCTGCATAAGATGTAGTCCACATGTGTGCACCTTCCTCCACTCTTGTATGTTCCTCCTTTCTTTGATCATTTCTGTAAAACCCATCTTTCTTTGTAAATTCCTCCCCTTTAACACCAACACCTTCTCATCACCTCTGTTCCCATCACCTACATGTCCATTAAAGTCCGCTCCCATAACAACTCTCTCACCCCTGGGAACTCTCTCTACCATTTCATCCAAGTTGCTTCAGAATTCTACTTTCTTTTATATCTGACATCCAACTTACCTCCTGATCACTCTCCATATACTTTTCTTCTTTTTTTCTTTCTTCTCACTTTGCCATTCTTGTAAGCTTACCCTAAAGTCCCACATTTGAGACAATCACCTTTGTTGTATTGTCAAGTCAAAGTCATTTTACTGTCAATTCTGGAACATGTACCAGACATAAAACAGAGGCTGAAGGGCTATATGAGGGCAGGTTGCAGCCACTCATTTCCCTAATTACTTTGTGGGTGAGAGGATGTCATGAAAGTCCAAGAAGAACGAAAATGATACAACAATGATCATTACAGAGAGGACCAGCTACAGAAACAGCCCTTACTACCCATAGTTCCTGTGATGCAAACAGGGAAACTGCGGGCTGTATTGGAGAGATTTTCCCTCTACTACATCTGTGGACAAAATTGTTGGTACCCCTCTGTTAATGAAAGAAAAACCCACAATGGTCACAGAAATAACTTGAATCTGACAAAAGTGGTAATAAATAAAAAGTCTATGGAAATTAACCAATGAAAATCAGACAATGCTTTTGAATTGTGGTTCAACAGAATTACTTTAAAAAAACAAACTCATGAAACAGGCCTGGACAAAAATGATGGTACCCCTAAGATTGAAAATAATGTGACCATAGGGACATGTTCAACCAAGATGTGTCCTCTAATTAACATCACAGGTGTCTACAAACTTGTAATCAGTCAGTCGGCCTATTTAAAGGGTGACAAGTAGTCACTGTGCTGTTTGGTGACATGGTGTTTACCACACTAAACATGGACCAGAGGAAGCAAAGGAGAGAGTTGTCTCAGGAGATTAGAAAGAAAATTATAGACAAGCATGTTAAAGGTAAAGGCTATAAGACCATCTCCATGCAGCTTGATGTTCCTGTGACTACAGTTGCACATATTATTCAGAAATTTAAGATCCACGGGACTGTAGCCAACCTCCCTGGGCGTGGCCGCAGGAGGAGATGGATAATACAAATGGTAACAAAAGAGCCCAGAACAACCTCTAAACACATTCATGATGAACTCCAAAGTCAAGGTACATCAGTGTCAGATCACACCATCCGTCATTGTTTAAGTCAAAGTGGACTTCATGGGAGACGACCAAGGAGGACACCACTGTTGAAAACAAATCATAAAAAAGCCAGACTGCAATTTGCCAAACTGCATGTTGACAAGCCACAAAGCTTCTGGGAGAATGTCCTATGGACAGATGAGACAAAACTGAAACTTTTTGGCAAGGCACATCAGCTCTATGTTCACAGACGCAAAAATAAAGTATACCAAGAAAAGAACACTTTCCCTACTGTGAAACTTGGAGGAGGTTCTGTTATGTTCTGGGGCTGCTTTGCTGCATCTGGCACAGGATGTCTTGAATCTATGCAGGGTACAATGAAATCTCAAGACTATCAAGGTATTCTAGAGAGAAATGTGCTGCCCAGTTTCAGACATCTTGGTCTCAGTCGCAGGTCATGGGTCTTGCAACAGTATAATGACCCAAAACACACAGCTAAAACCACCCAAGAATGGCTAAGAGTGAAACACTGGACTATTCTAAAGTGGCCTTCTATGAGCCCTGATCTAAATCCTATTGAACATCTGTGGAAGGAGCTGAAACATGCGTCTGGAGAAGGCACCCTTCAAACCTGAGACAACTGGAGCAGTTTGCTCATGAGGAGTGGGCCAAAATACCTGCTGAGAGGTGCAGAAGTCTCACTGACAGTTACAGAAATCGTTTGATTGCAGTGATTGCCTTAAAAGGTTGTGCAACAAAATATTAAATTAAGGGTACCATCATTTTTGTCCAGGCCTGTTTCATGAGTTTGTTTTTTAAAATAATTCTGTTGAACCACAATTCAAAAGCATTGCCTGATTTTCATTAGTTAATTTTCATAGAATTTTTATTTATTACCACTTTTGTCAGATTCAAGTTATTTCTGTGACCATTGTGGGTTTTTCTTTCATTAACAGAGGGGTACCAACAATTTTGTCCACATGTGTAGGTGTTCCTACTCTTCCTTTTCTCTCTACTGTGACTTTTGAGAAAAGGAATACCTCTAAAGTTACAACATCCATTGGGTTTGACTTATTTTCTAAATATTAAATTATCTATATGTGCTGTCAAAGGTTTGTACAGAAAATCCTCGGCTACTACTACAAGACTGATGCTCTGGTCACTGGTGACGCCGACCTGCAGAGATGGATTAAGTCCATTTTTCAGCATGGATTCCTCAAGCGTGAAGAATCAGGAATTCCTCAGAAATTCTCCACTGTGGCTGAGTTGGTCAAGTTTATCACAATGGTGATCTTCACTTGTTCTGCCCAGCACTCAGCTGTCAACACTGGACAGGTGATTTTACTGTGTGAATGCTGTTAATGGAGCATTTTTATGAGTGCACCACTTGCTTATACACAGTGTAGTTTAAGCTACAGTCACAAAAAATTCTTATGAACAATGGATTCGTAAGAATCTCCCAGTTCCTACAAATTCTGGAGTTCACAAACATTTTTGAAGGGGGGCATAGTTTCTTACGGTTCAGTTCACAAGAGCAACTTAAGGCATTCCTGAGAAATGATGTGCTTTTCTGTTGTACAATATCCCTAGAGTTCTTACGTTCTTTGTAAAGGGTGCCTTGGGATCTTCCTATGGCATACTTACTGCCATTTCCCTAAAAAATACTGTATGTGCAACTCACGGCACTCAAGTCATTGGTAAGAAGATCTTACAGCTTTTGGCCCATTTTGTTGGCACAAGTGTCGCACAAATGACATACTTCCGCCTTATGAGCGCCTCACTACCGCCTTAAGCACACTGTACAAATCTCCGTATCAACAGGGATTCCTACAATGTTTCCTACAACTGCTGTAAGGGGCCCTCAAGAACAACTTAAGATATTCTTGAGGCATGCTTACAGCTAACGTGTAGTTCTTACGTTGTTCCTATGGTATTCGTACAGCCACCCTACGGTGAGGCGTTTTTGTGGGGCATTCATAGAAATCTTGGACATGTAGCATAAAATAGAAATATTAATAAATAATAAATATGATCAGGTATGAATTATTTAATTTATATTGATGTATTGGAATCTGAGATCAAATCTCATTTCATATACATCAGAAAAGTTAATAACACTCGTAAGGGGCACCAGCTTCTATCTTTAAGAAGCAATTTGATCTTTAATTTCACTTTATACCTGTTTAATCACTCAATAAATTAATCAATAATCAGTCTCAAAAATTCTCCGTGAATTCGATACCTGGGCTTGAACAGACTCAGAATGAAATAAATTCCCAACAACTTCTCTCATTTTTAAATATTTATTAAACGAAATGATTAACAGACATTGCAGTAATTTCATTAATCATAGAATCAATCTTGTAAATGGTAGATTAACAATATTAATATTTTCGGAACCAGGGTTAACTGAGAAACCAATTTCTATCAGTTTGTGTTAACATATTATGGAACAACGCAAATTTATGGAGAAAGTTTACTAATTATATGAAAAAGTCCTAAATTAATCTTAAGAAAATAAAAACGGAATTTTAATGAAAAGAAGAGTTATGTTAAGGGCTTCTTAATTTGCATCTGATTAGATATACAAATTATTACCGAACCTCAGAAGTTTAATTCAGTAGATGAATTAAAGTTTTTTTTTGCAGCTCACGTGATCCTCGGTGATGATGGTTCTGGCGTCATCCTCAGCCCAAGATTTCATGGATGTTAGAGGAAATATCTGCCCGCAGATATTTCAGCATCCACAGTTCGACCTTTAAAAGTCAAGCGGTCGAAGAGGCTGGATTTTGGCTGTATGACCCAGAGTTGAAACTGGGCTAGATGATGACGTTTCTTCAGCGTGTGATGAACAGCCTTGATTCCTCAGCTGCACGTTATGTGGGAGCTGTGTCTTCTCAAGAGGCCTTCGATAATAATTAATTAAAAGATATCTAATCCGATCTCAAATTAAAAGGCTTCGGACTTTAGATAAAATTAGTAGCTTCTGGTGGGTGCTTGGTCAAGAAAAATATTATAAAATAAAGTCAAGATTAAAGTTTACATTAAAATTAAACAAATGGTGATTTTACAGAAAGTTTAGCAAAGAAAAAGAGATAAGTAAAAATTGGAGTTTAACTCCGATTAAGAATTGAGCTCAAAGAAATAGGAATTCCTAGGTATTTAAGAGAAAAAGAAAATACAAAGTTACATAAACAAATTACGAGTTATCTGCTCTGTGTTCAGAAAAGCGACACGTGGTCGAGTCTTTGTTCAGACGGTCCTTTGTTCTTCCTTGCTGTGTGTAGACAATGGAGAAGACGATCAGTGAAAGGGGGAGCCGGAAAGAGGATCTGGAGCAAAAGAGAGAGCAGCCGAAAAGAGACAGAAGCAGGGGTCCCTCTGTTATTTAAGTTCTGTTAAGCTTCGCGGGTTTCCGGGATCTCAGCCAATGAGTGTCCTTCGTGGGCGGGCTCGATGAACTTTTAGTCCAATAACAGGCCTTGTCTGTGAGAGACCAATAGGATGAAGAAGCTGGGGTTCTATGAAGACTGGTGAAACGTGATATCAGTCCACAGGAATACACAATTTTAAATACATTGGAATATACTGTTACACACTTATGTATAACTAAACTAACCTTAGTGTACCTTATAAGCAGTGCTTCTAAATCAACATGCAGGAATAAACATTCATTTAAACATTTTAACATGCATATATATACAGTATATATATATAAAATCACAGATTAATGCATTTCACACATATTGATTTTCCACATCAAAAACATCAGAGTCCATCTGCATTTTCATAGTTCTGAAAAATGACGTGGGCTACATTGACAATTGGAGCTCTTTTTGGGGAAAACCTGGTCTTATGAGACGAGACAGCATTCATCCCACTTTGGATGGTGCTTCTCATTTATCTAACAATCTGGCATCTTTTTTATCCAAATTTCCAAAACCCTGACTACTCAGAGTTGGGACCAGGAAGCAGAGTCGCAGTCTTACACGCCTCTCTGCAGCTCCTCTTCATCCGCCACCCCTCAGCTTAGCCCCTGTCTTCCCCATCAGAGAATCGTTGTCTGCTCCCTCCAAAGTAAATAAAAATATAATGTATAAGCATCCCAAAGTGATAAAGCAAAATATTGGTAAAACTCAAATTAAACATAAAGCCTCTAAATTGAATGATTTGGCCTCTGTTCCTCCTCATAATTTAAAAATTAAATGTGGTTTATTAAATATTAGGTCTCTAACTCCCAAGTCTCTGTTAGTCCATGATCTGTTAATTGATCATCAGATTGATTTAATTTCCCTTACAGAGACTTGGTTAGGACAAGAGGATTATGTTGGTTTAAATGAATCAACTCCCTCTGGTTATTTAAACTGTCAAAATCCCAGAAGTTCTGGTCGTGGAGGAGGAGTAGCATCAATTTACCATTCCAAATTACTAGTTAATGTAAAGCAAAAAACATGTTATAATTCCTTTGAGGGCCTGGTCCTCAGTGTTGGGCACTTTAGCAATTCCAGGTTAAACCCAATTTTATTTGCCATAGTTTATCGTCCCCCATCAACCTATTCAGAATTTTTATCCGAATTTGCTGATTTCTTAGCTGATTTAGTGCTGAAATCTGATAGAATAATTATAGTAGGGGACTTTAATATACATGTGGATGTAGATAGTGACTGCCTTAATGTGGCTTTTAATTCAATATTAGACTCGATTGGGTTTTCTCAGAAAGTAGGAAATTCTACTCATTACCTCCACCATACATTGGACCTTGTTCTGACATATGGCATAGAAATAGAAAATCTTGTAGTGTCTCCTCATAACCCTGTACTGTCAGACCATTGTCTGTTAACCTTTGATTTTACTATTTCTGACTATTTGGCTCCTAAAGAAAAATATTATCACAGTAGATGCCTCTCAGATGATGCTGTTTCCAAATTTATGCAGATTGTTTCCTCTATGCCATGTGTCAACACAACGGAAATAAGCTATAGACAGCTTGCTCCTTCTGTAATTGATAACATGGTGGATAGTGTTTCAGCTTCTCTGCATCAGGCTCTAGACTTGGTGGCCCCCTTAAAAAAGAAAAAGTCTAATCAGAGATTTTTAACTCCTTGGTTCAACACAGAAACTCGTAGCTTAAAACAGAAGACTCGTCAATTAGAAAGAAAATGGCGCTCTACTAATTTAGATGAAATCTATTTAGCTTGGAGAAATCATCTTTTAATTTATAAAAAATCTCTTAGAAAAGCTAGAACGAGTTATTACTCTGCATTAATAGAGGAGAACAAGAATAATCCCAGGTTTCTTTTCAGTACTGTAGCCAGGTTGACAAAGAGTCAGGACTCTGTCAATCCTAGCATCCCCTTAGAGCTTACTAGTCAGGACTTTATGAACTTTTTCAATAATAAAATTTCATCCATCAGAGATAAAATCAATCAGATTCTTCCCACAGTTAACTTAAATACTGTAACTACTACAACTCCTTCTATTGATGTCTGTCTTGATGAGTTTACTCCAATCGACCTTTGTGAGTTAGACAAAATAGTTTCCTCATCCAAACCTTCAACTTGTCTTTTAGACCCTATTCCTACCAGGTTATTTAAAGAAGTCTTCCCACTTATTGGTAGCTTTATTCTTCATATAATCAATTCTTCATTAACTTTAGGCCATGTACCGCAGGCTTTTAAAACGGCTGTAATTAAACCCTTACTCAAAAAGCCAACGCTAGATCCAGGAGCTTTAGCTAACTATAGACCAATCTCTAATCTCCCTTTCATTTCAAAAATCTTAGAAAGAGTTGTTGCTATGCAATTATTTGACCACCTGCAGGGAAATGGTTTACTTGAGGAGTTTCAATCTGGGTTTAGAATCCATCATAGCACTGAAACAGCCTTAGCGAAGGTCACTAACGACCTCCTCATTGCATCTGATAATGGACTAGTTTCTGTACTTGTCCTTTTAGATCTTAGTGCAGCTTTTGATACTATTGATCATAATATTCTACTTGATAGATTAGAACACTATGTTGGACTTAATGGAACTTCGTTGCAGTGGTTTAGATCTTATTTATCTGATAGGTTCCAGTTTGTTCATGTAAATGATGAGTTTTCTCTCAGCTCAAAGCTTAGTCATGGAGTTCCACAGGGATCTGTGCTTGGCCCTACTCTTTTTAGTTTATATATGCTTCCGTTAGGCAACATTATTAGAAAGCACTGTATACATTTTCACTGTTATGCAGATGACACACAATTATACCTGTCAATGAAGCCAGATGATACTAATCAATTAGCCAAGTTAGAAGCCTGTCTTAAGGAAATCAAAGTTTGGATGACTTGTAATTTCCTGCTATTAAATTCAGATAAGACTGAAGTCATTCTTGTTGGTCCAAAAAACCTTAGAAATTCCTTTCCAAATCAAACTTTCAGTTTGGATGCAGTTACTCTTTCTCTTAATAGCTCTGTGAGGAACCTTGGAGTTATTTTTGATCAGGATTTGTCCTTCAATTCACATATTAAATTTGTTTCTAAGACTGCCTTCTATCATTTGCGTAATATTGCCAAGATTAGGAGCATCTTGTCTCAGAGTGATGCTGAGAAGCTGATCCACGCTTTTGTTAGCTCGAGATTAGATTATTGTAATTCTTTATTATCAGGTTGTCCTAAAACATCTTTAAAAAGTCTTCAGCTGATCCAAAATGCTGCAGCAAGAGTTTTAACAGGTACTAGAAAGAGAGATCATATCTCTCCGGTTCTGGCCTCCCTTCATTGGCTTCCCATAGAGTTTAGAATTAAGTTTAAAATCCTTCTTCTTACTTACAAAGCTCTAAACAATCAGGCTCCTTTTTATTTAAAAGATCTGATACTACCGTATCATCCTAACAGAGCACTACGCTCCCAAAATGCAGGTTTACTTGTAATACCTAGAATCTCCAAAAGTACAATGGGAGGCAGAGCCTTCAGTTATCAAGCTCCTCTCCTGTGGAATCAGCTGCCAATCTGGATTCGGGAGTCAGACTCGATCTCTGTTTTTAAGAATAGGGCTAAAACCTACCTTTTTGATATAGCCTACAATTAGGGAGGGATCATGTGTTTTCTGAACCCTCCCTTAGTTATGCTGCTAATAGGTTTAGTCAGCCGGGGGACCTCCAGTAATGCACTGGGCCTCACTCCTTTCCTCACTCTCTATGAAATATTTTTTTTTTGCTGGTCATTAACATTTGTTTGTTCTCTCCCATAGATTGAGTCCCCATCGTGCTGTTTGCTCTCTACATGTCTGTTCTTTTCTTCTTCTCTATCCCCTCACCCCCCAGCCAGTCGCAGCAGATGACTGCCCCTCCCTGAGCCTGGTTCTGCTGGAGGTTTCTTCCTGTTAAAAGGGAGTTTTTCCTCTCCACCGTCGCCAAGTGCTTGCTCACAGGGGATCGCCTGATTGCTGGGGTCTTTCTGCAACTGTGGGGGTCCTCCCTACAGTTGATAGTGCTATGAGATGACTGTTGTTGTGAAATGGCGCTATATAAATAAAGTTGAATTGAATTGAATTGAAAAGAATGAAGGTTTAGAATTGAGTTTGTAATAATGTACTTTAAAGTTCACTGGTTAAATCCAGCATGTCCAGAGTTTAAGGAAGTTAACTGAGTTGTGGATCTGTTGCATGTTTTATGGGGGCAATAAAAGTGAAGCCGGACATTGGGGACATTCCTTAGGTTGGTTTTAACAAAAGAAGGGGGATTTCAGCTGTGGCCTGGAGGAAGAAAATCCATTTTTTTGTCTTACTCCTGGGTGAAACAAAAATGTCTTTAAGCAGAAGAATAATTATTGCTGAGCCAAAGTGAGATGATGCTACAGACAAGACCATCAACCTGGCCATGAACTTAGGAGCAGTCTACAAATGCTACATTCTCCCATGGCCACCTTAAGAAGGCTGTAGGAAATGGTCCAAAAATTGTTCATACCGTGTTCGCAGCCATTCATAAGGGTATTTGTGACCGTAGCTTTAGACTTACTGTAGGAGCTGAGCTGGAAATAACAAGATCAAATAAAAATTCACAATCTTGCTGAAATTCATAGCATATGCATGAACGTGGCCAAAATCATCTAAAAGAAAAAGAATGAAAAATGTCCAAAATGCAAGGGTTAAATGATCAGATTTAAGAAAAATTCCCCACATGGTCCTAGCAGATGTTCCTGAGAAACTCTGCAGTCCCCAGCAGCAGCTCTGAAGGCCAGAGACTCATTTGTTTGATGATGCCAGTTTGATAATCCAGAGTACACCTCATCTATGGGAAGTTGTTTTGGGAAAAAGATGAGCTGATCTTGAACTTCATGGTTGCAGCGTGTCTCAGTAGAGTTGAGACGGGTCCCTTGAACAGTTTAATCACTGGTCCTTGTCTTCTTCATCCTTTACAGTTTGATTATTGCGGCTTTATGCCCAACTGCCCCTCCTCCCTGCAGCTTCCTCCACCAACTGAAAAGGGGACGTCCAATAAAAAACGGATGCTGAATACCCTCCCTGCTGTTAATACCACAGTAAACGCCTTGGCTGCCATTTGGCTACTCAGTGAACAGTCCGCCACCGACGTAAGTTATATTCATCATGTTTACTGTATGTTCAGGTTCTGTGAGGAACACTGAAATGTCTGGAAGACAAAGATGTGAAGTGTTTGTGTTAAGCACTAACTGTGTCTTTGGTCTTATCAGCATCCTCTTGGCCAGTACCCTCGGGATTACTTCACGGAGGAGTTTCCTCTCCAGGCCATAAAGGAGTTTCAAGGAGAACTCATTAAGCTGAGTGCCGCCATTGAAGTCAGAAACTTGGGGTTGGAACTACCCTACACCTACCTGGACCCGAAGGTGATTGTCAACAGTGTCTCCGTCTGAATGTGAGATGGTAGTTTCTCCCCTCAGATGTGACAGAGAGCTGATGTAGTAGAAAGAGGCTTTGGTCTCCTACGCTGAAACATCTTCTGAGCTTATCAAAAAACAGGAAATATATGATAAACAAAAATGTTTTTGTGGTGAAGGGTTCTTGGGGAATTTTCTCTTTGTCTGATTAAAGTTGTATTTTCTTCTCGGAGAGGTATTTCTGGAGCTACATATGAAACTAAAGAAAACAGGACCCAACAGTACACGTGTCTGGCCTATGTCTGCCCAATGTACAAAGTTTGCACAGATATCGACATTAATGCCACTAATGCCGACGTCTACCCAATGTCTTGTCAGTGTGCAAAGGATCTCTATAAGATGGATTTGCAGTGCAAACTTGCTGATGCTGGCCCTATGTATGAGTGCTGTTGGACTACTGCATGATCTACTTCATTATCATTCAGCAGCTCATTAAAAATGTGATCATTATCAGCGTCTACTATTCACACTTTTTTCAGACCAAGTACGAATACTTCACTTTGGTTTCTCATTGACACATGTACTAGAGCACTAGTACCAGTACTACTGCAATGTTGTCTTCTCTTTATAGCAACATTTTAATTTTGTATGTTTTAACTTACTAACTGTTCAGTTGTTCCCTTGATAAATGAAAGCAGCTGACTCCAGAACAGCAACATTGTAATTCACATGAATGAAACAGAACAATAAACTTTGTTACCATCACAATAAAGTGCTGTCTGATGCTTCCATGTCTTTTTAAATGTTAGGAAAGTGTGATTTCTGTGTGAGCGACATCTTCAGCTGTATGTATCAGCTACTACACTTCATTCCAAATTATTATGCAAATAGGATTTTAGTGTCATAAACATTCAGTTTTTTGTTTTTCAATTAAACTCATGGATGGTATTGTGTCTCAGGGCTCTTTGCATCACTGATATCAATCTCAGACACCTGTCATGATTAGTTTGCCAGGTGAGCCCAATTAAAGGAAAACTACTTAAGAAGGATGTTCCACATTATTAAGCATGCCACAGATTTCAAGCAATATGGAAAAGGAAAAGGATCTCTCTGCTGCTGAAAAGCATCAAATCGTGCAATGCATTGGACAAGGTATGAAAACATTAGATATTTCACAAACACTTAAGCGTGATCATTGTACTATGAAGAAATTTGTGACTGATTCAGAGTACAGACGGATTCATACAGATAAAGGCATAATAAGGAAGGTTTCTGCCAGACAAATTCATCAAATTAAGAGAGCAGCTGCTAAAATGCCATTACAAAGCAGCAAACCGGTATTTGAAGATGCTGGTGCCTCTGGAGTCCCATGAACCTCAAGCTGTAGGATCCTCCAGAGGCTTGCAGTTGTGCATAAACCTACTATTCGGCCACACTAACTGTATTGATATGTGAAGTTCATATGGAGTCACCACTAGAGGGCAGTATGACCCCGGCCATGACCTGACTATAAAAGGAGATGTACATGTGCCACTGTGTGGTTAGTTGTAAGTTGCTGTTGAAGTGACAAGTAAAAAAAAGTCCTAACTGACACCCGGTGTGTGCGCCTCGTCATTACATGTTCCAGGAGAACACTACAAGGTTCCAGGAGAACATTACATGGTACCAGGAGAAAACTACCAACCGACGACGAAGATGAACGCTCTTCGACAGCCGGACGAGTTAAAGTTGACCGGTAACGTCAACGAGAACTGGAAAGTATTCAAACAGAGTTTTGAACTTTATTCGCTTGCTATCGGTCTCCGTGACGAGGAGAGGAAAATAGCATTACTGCTAACAGTAGCAGGGCGAGCGGCGCTAAATGTGTTTAACACATTCATCTTCACGGAAGAAGAAAAAGGCAACTTCGACGCCGTGATGAAGAAGTTTGACGATTATTGCACACCGAGAAAGAATGAAACGTACGAGAGGTATGTGTTCAGAAAAAGACTTCAGAAAGTGTCAGAGTCCATCGAGCTGTATGTCACAGACCTACGGTTGAAATGTCAGTCATGCAACTTTGGAACATTGAGTGAGTCAATGATACGGGACCAAATTGTAATAGGGGTCCAGGACAACAAATTGCGGATGCAATTACTGAAAGAGACTAACAACGCTGGAGAAAGCGATACAGATTTGCCAAGCGTCTGAGAGTACAAAGGCACAATTAAAGACTTTTAGCAGCAAGGAAAAAGAGACTGCTGAGGTCGATGCAGTGCAGCGCGCGAAGCCGAAAGGAACGTTGCATGCAAGAAAAAGGGAGGCAAACCCACAGCGCGCGCGCGGGAACTGTGAGCGGTGTGGAAGGCAACATGCGCCGAAGCAGTGTCCAGCATTCGGGAAGGAATGTCGCAAGTGTGGCGGAAAAAATCACTTTGCAAAGACCTGCTTCTCGAAGAAGAGGGTGCAACTCGTGGAGAAAAAGAGCAACAGCGAAGAGGATCAGTTTTACGTGGACGCCATCGAGGGAGAGACGAGCGCTGACGAATGGATAGTGTGCCTGGAGATGAATGGCACGGACATGTCACTGAAGCTCGACACAGGTGCGCAGGTAAACATCCTGCCAATGAAAGAATTTAAAAGACTGAAAAACAAACCAAAAATAAGAGATAAAAAGATTAATCTGAGAACATATGACGATAAGCCAATACCCACTAAGGGAATGTGCAGGGTTACACTGTCAAACAAAGATAAGACAGTGAATGCATTGTTTGTACTTGTTGATGGAAATAGACAAGCAATTTTGGGTTTAAAAACATGCGATCAGCTAGGACTGATCAAAAGGGTGAATGTCATTGATACAGACAAGGTGACAACACGAGAAAATACAGAGGCTACAACAAGTAAGCACAAACACACTGACTGGGTGAAAGAATACAAAGAGGTGTTCAAAGGAATAGGCCGCCTACCAGGCAAACAAAAAATTAGGCTGAAAGAGAATGCAGAGCCAGTCATACATGCAGCAAGAAAAGTGCCAATAGCTCTTAAAAAGAGGCTGAGAGAAACAGTAGACTCACTGATAGCAGACGGAGTGGTCAGAAAAATAGAAGAACCAACTGAATGGGTTAACTCACTAGTTATAGTGGAGAAGCCAAATGGAGATTTGAGATTGTGCATAGATCCAAAAGATCTAAATAAAGTAATACAGCGGGAGCATTACAGGCTACCAACAAAATCTGACATAACCAGCACAATGAGTGGAGCAAATTACTTCACAAAATTAGATGCCAAATCTGGGTTTTACCAAATAGTGCTCGACGAAGAAAGCGCTAAATTGTGCACATTTAATACGCCATTTGGAAGGCATTGCTTTCTAAGAATGCCGTTTGGGATTAGCTCAGCCCCTGAAATTTTCCATAGAACTGTGCAGCAATTGTTTGACGGAATAGAAGGGGTGGGAGTTTTTCTTGATGATGTGGTAGTCTGGGGAAAAACAAAAGAGGAGCACGACGAAAGGTTGGCTAGAGTTCTCACACAGGCGCAAAAGTCAGGTATGAAACTGAATAAGAGTAAGTGCCAATTCGGGGTACGGGAGATTACATACCTGGGAGAGAAATTATCTGGGGCAGGCGTGCAACCAGATCCGGAAAAAGTGCGGGCCATAGCAGAGCTGCCAGTACCGCAGGACAAAAATGACTTGCAAAGAGCCTTAGGGCTAGTCAGTTACATGGGAAAATTTATCCCAAATTTATCAGCTAACACAATAGCTCTTAAAAGCTTGTTAGAGACCAATACAATGTGGCAGTGGATGGCAGAGCATGCCAGAGAATGGGAGTGGCTCAAAAGCAGTCTAATAAAGGAGCCAGTGTTAAAATTCTATGATCAGGACAAACTGCTAAAAGTGTCCACAGATGCGTCCAAAGCCGGCCTAGGAGCTGTGCTATTGCAAAAACATGACACAGAGTGGTATCCAGTCGCATACGCATCGCGCACCATGACAAGCGCAGAAAAAAATTACGCGCAAATAGAGAAAGAGACTCTAGGTGCAGTGTTTGGATGTGAGAAGTTTCATGAATATGTGTATGGACGGTCAGTAATACTAGAAACAGACCACAAACCACTGATTGCGATCTCACAGAAGCCACTGGGTGACGCACCACCGCGCATCCAGCGTCTAATGTTAAGATTACAGAAATATGACTTGAAATTTGAGTTTACACCAGGCAAGCAACTAATTGTAGCCGATGCGCTGAGTAGGGCTAGCTTGAGCAACACCAGCAGCACAACAGAGGAAGCTGTGCAAATACATGTAGACTCTATTAAGGCACACATGCCAGTGTCAGATGCAAAATGGACGAAGATAGTGAAAGAAACACAAAAAGATGAGAAACTAAAAAGAGTAATGGAACAGATACATCAGCCAGGACAGGTTATGATTGACAAGCCTTACCAACACTTTAAAGGTGAACTGTCTGTGTTAGATGGGGTTCTGTTAAAGGGTACAAGGATAGTCATACCTACCTCCATGAGATCAGAAATGGTTAAATTAGTGCATGAGGGGCATTTGGGTATTGAAAAGTGCAAAAGACGTGCACGTGATGTTTTGTATTGGCCCAACATGCACAAGGACATTGAGGCATATGTGCAGCGCTGTGACATTTGCCAGCGCCACAGGTATCAACAGCCAAAGGAGCCTATGAGGCCCCATGAGAAGCCTCAAGGGCCATGGAGAAAAGTGGGCATGGATCTATTTCAGCTTAAGGGCAAGGACTATCTGTTAGTCATGGACTATCATTCCACCTACCCAGAGTTTGCAGGGTTGAGTGACACAACAGCAGAAAAGGTGATTGCACATACAAAAACAATGTTCGCACGCCATGGAATTCCAATGACGGTTGTAAGTGATAACGGACCACAATTCACGAGTCAGTGCTTCAAAGACTTTGCAGACACATATGGGTTCAAGCACGTGACCTCAAGCCCTCTGTACCCACAGTCAAATGGGTTAGCAGAGAAAGGGGTGCAAATAGTGAAGCGCATACTGAAAAAGGCTGCAGACAATGCAGAAGACCCACATCTGGCGATCCTGAATTACCGAGCATCACCACTGGAGAATGGACTGTCCCCAGCAGAAATGCTCATGAACAGAAAACTCAGAACGCGACTTCCATCAGCATCTCAGGTGATGGAAAAGAGAGATGTGAGGCGTGATGAGAGGCAAACTGAACTGTACAACAGAACAGCACGACCTCTGAGACCACTTGCACATGAGGACATAGTGCGAGTGAGATGTGATGGAGAATGGGGACCGCTGGCAAAAGTGGTTAAAGAAACAACTCCCAGATCATATGAAGTCATCACAGAGCATGGGAAAACAATGAGGCGAAACCGACGTCACTTACTGAAAGTGCCTCAGACAAAAATGAGAGTCACAGACAGTGAAATAAGCGACATGCTAATTTACAGCCAAACCGAACAACCAGAAATGGCTGAGAACCAGAACATAGAGACAGACACTGACGAACAGACTGAGGTGACACAAAGGAGATGCTCACAAAGGCAAATTGTGAAACCGAAAAGATTGATTGAGGAAATGTAAATAGAAATGGAGTTTATTTTGTATATAGAAATTTGAGAAAAAGTTTATAGTTGGACATGACCTTTACTAGAAAAAAAGGGAGATGTATTGATATGTGAAGTTCATATGGAGTCACCACTAGAGGGCAGTATGACCCCGGCCATGACCTGACTATAAAAGGAGATGTACATGTGCCACTGTGTGGTTAGTTGTAAGTTGCTGTCGAAGTGACAAGTAAAAAAAAGTCCTAACTGACACCCGGTGTGTGCGCCTCGTCATTACATGTTCCAGGAGAACACTACAAGGTTCCAGGAGAACATTACACTAACCAATGCTCACAAGCAGAAACGGTTGCAGTGGGCCCAGAAATACATGAAGACTAATTTTCAAACAGTTTTGTTTACTGAGGAGTGCCGTGCAACCCTGGATGGTCCAGATGGATGGAATAGTGATGGTTGGTGGATGGCTACCATGTCTCAACAAGGATGCAAGGTCAGCAAGGAGGTGGCGGAGTCATGTTTTGGGCTGGAATCATGTGGAGAGAGCTGGCAGGCCCCTTTAGGGTCCCTGAACCTGTGAAAATGGCCTTGTCAAAGTATATAGAGTTTCTGACTGACCACTTTCTTCCATGGTACAAAAAGAACCGTGCCTTCAGTAGCAAAATTATCTTCATGCATGACAATGCACCATCTCATGCTGCAAAGAATACCTCTGTGTCATTGGCTGCTATGGGTATTAAAGGAGATAAACTCATGGTGTGTCCCCCATACTCTTCTGACCTCAACCCTATTGAGAACCTTTGAAGTGTGGCACATATGTTTGGTTCATATTTCCCACAAGAGTGTGGCACATATGTCTGGTTCATATCTCCCACAAATGTATGGCTTATGTGGATTGGGGCTTCACGTCTGGAGGAACAAAGAGCCTGGATCGACGGGGGCCGACAGGAGATGTCGAGGAGGTGTGAAGTCGGACCCTTGTCTCAGAGAGGAGGCCCTGGGGGAATAAAATTTGAAATATGCTCAGGATATTCCCAAAACCGCGGTAATAACTCCGTTTGGGCTTTTTGAGTTTTTGCGCATGCCGTTTGGGTTAAAGGGTGCCGCGCAAACTTTCCAACGCATGATGGATGCAGTTTTACGTGACCTGCCTTTCGTGTTCATCTATTTAGACGACATATTGGTAGCCAGCACGTCCGAAGACGAACACGAAACCCACCTCACAGTGGTTTTTCGGAGACTGGCAGAGCACGGGTTGATAATTAACCCAGCGAAGTGCCAGTTCGGGGTGGCGCAAATCGATTTTGTGGGGCATCGCGCTTCGCCAGAAGGAGCGGTTCCCCTGCCTGAGAAAGTGCGCGCAATAACAGATTTTCCCCGACCTCAAACGATAAAAGCGCTGCAGGAGTTTCTAGGAATGGTTAATTTTTACAACCGGTTCCTTCCGAGCACAGCACGGCTCATGCAGCCACTGTACACGGCACTAAAAAAACAAAAACCCACGAATAAGGTCGAATGGTCTCCGGAGCGGGAGCGCGCTTTCTCCCAGGTCAAATCAGCCCTTGCAAGCGCCGTTTTGTTAGCGCACCCGGTTCCAACAGCCCGTTTGGCACTCACCACCGACGCTTCTGATCTAGCGGTGGGGGCAGTCATTGAACAATGTGTGGCAGGGACCTGGCAGCCGCTCGCGTTCTTTAGCAAATCCTTGCGCGATAACGAGCGTAAATACAGCGCGTTTGACAGGGAGCTTTTAGCCCTACACTTGGCCATCCGCCATTTCCAGTTCTGGCTGGAAGGGCGTCATTTCACCGCTTTCGTGGACCACAAACCGTTAACATTTGCGATGGCCAAGATCTCAGAACCTTGGTCAGGCCGACAGCAAAGACAGCTAGCCGCAATATCGGAGTTCACCACCGATATCCAGCATGTCGCAGGTAAACACAATGTAGTGGCAGACTGTCTCTCACGTGCTGTGGCAACGCCAGGCCACGTGGGGGCAGACTCGGTGGCTGTGGGCCAGGGCAGTGACGCGGGAGCGCGCACAGCCCCGGTCCACGTAGGTTTGGATTATGCAGACATGGCTGCAGAGCAGGTTGGTGACGTGGATGTGCGCGCGCTCCAGTCTGGACCAACAGGGTTAAGGCTGGAGCACAGGGTGCAGCAAATAGGTATGCCCCCCTTAATATGCGATGTCTCCACGGGACGCCATCGTCCCGTGGTTCCAGCTGCGTGGCGCCGCCGCGTTTTTGACTTGGTCCATTCGCTGGTGCACCCGGGGGTGCGCGCATCGATCAAGATGGTGGGGGAGAAATTTGTCTGGCCGGGGTTGCGCAAATAGGTCAAGGAATGGGCAGCAGCTTGTGTAGTGTGCCAGAGGGCTAAGATACACAAGCACACGAGGGCTCCTTTGGAGCCTTTTCACATCCCGGCTAAGCGTTTCGATCATGTGCATGTTGATCTGGTGGGCCCGCTTCCCTCGTCTCAAGGGCACACACACCTTTTGACGATGGTGGACCGCACCATGCGGTGGCCGGAAGCGGTACCTCTGGCGTCAACAACGGCAGAAGAGGTTGCGCGTGCGTTTTTAACAACTTGGGTCGCGCGTTTTGGAGTTCCGTCGGACATAACGTCCGACAGAGGCCCTCAATTTGTTTCCGAACTGTGGTCGTCTGTGGCCCGCAGCTTAGGGGTGAAGGTACACTGCACTACCGCGTATAACCCGCAGGCCAACGGTTTATGTGAACGCTTTCATAGGTCATTGAAAGCAGCCCTCAGAGCATCGCTCACGGATACAAATTGGGTGGACAAACTGCCATGGGTTTTATTGGGGTTGCATTCTGCACCTAAGGAGGATTTGCAGGCCTCCCCAGAGGAGTTAGTTTTCGCACAACCTCTCCGTTTGCCGGGGGAATTTCTTCCAGAAAATCCTACACCAAATTGTTCCCCCGCTCAGCTGTTGCAGAGCGGCACAGGATCAAACACGCTGCCGGGCCCAGTGCATCACAGCTTTCCACGCGTTTTTGTGCCAGAAGCTTTAAAAAACCCAGAGTTTGTTTTTGTTAGACATGATGCACAACGCCCAGGGCTGCGTTCGCCTTATGATGGACCGTTCAGGGTGCTGGAAAAAAATGAGAAGCATTTCTTGCTAGATTTGGTGGGCAGAAGGGAGCTAATTTGCATAAACAGACTCAAGCCCGCTTTTGTTCTGGCTGATGAACACGTGCAGTTGGCGAAAGCCCCCCGCCGTGGCAGGCCACCGAGAAGGCATTCCCCAGAGCTCCCACAGAGATGGGCTAACAAATCTAATCCCCAGGTGCGAGGAGGCGCCGCAGACGCAGCGAAGCCGGCTTACAGCAGATTCGGCAGGAAGTTAAGACCTAAGAGATTGGGGGATTGATTGTTGGTTATGTGGTAATGTCTTTTATGTTATGCATTTACGAGTATGTTTGTCCCATGCAGACGTTTGGGGGGGGGGGGTCATGTGGCACATATGTTTGGTTCATATTTCCCACAAGAGTGTGGCACATATGTCTGGTTCATATCTCCCACAAATGTATGGCTTATGTGGATTGGGGCTTCACGTCTGGAGGAACAAAGAGCCTGGATCGACGGGGGCCGACAGGAGATGTCGAGGAGGTGTGAAGTCGGACCCTTGTCTCAGAGAGGAGGCCCTGGGGGGATCCCCGGGACATCGGAGAATAAGAGACAATGGTGAATCTTCAGAGACTTGCATTGTGATTAAATGTTTGCAGAAGCGCCATGTGACTTGAGTTCTTAATCCCCAGGAGGTATAAGAATGTGATGTGACATGATTCTGCCTCTTCTTTCTATTTGAGAATGTTGGATGATTGTGTTCTGCAATAAAGCCGAACCTGAGGAATAAACTCAAGTCTCATCATTGAACACAACTTCCACAGAAGCATCCTTTAGCAAAAGATCTATGAGGGTGGGAGGCAGTTCACATCAAAACAGCAGCTGTGGAAGGCTATTCTGACATTTTGCAAAGAAATTCAAGCAGAAACTCTCTTAAAACTCACAAGTTCAATGGATGTAAGAATTGTGAAGGTTATGTCAAAGAATGGGTCCTATGTTAACATGTAACTTGGGCCTGTTAAGATGTTTTTGATTGAAATAGCTAGAGATTTTGAGTTTTTTATTTTTGTAAAAAAAAATTATCATTGGGAGGTTTGTTCAATAAAATTTGAAATATGCTCTAACAGATGATGACTTGAAAATTATACTGATTGTCATTTGCATCGACTATTTAGGAAAATCAGAGACAAATATCACTTGCATAATAATTTGGAGCGCGGTGTAATGACAGCCACTGGTATTTCATGTTCAAGCTTCTTCAACTTTAGCTTTTCTTTTTTCCTTTTGGACCAGAAGTCCAGTAACACCATGACTGGGCAGAGGTCAGTGTTATTGTTGCAAGGATACAATAACATATTGTCTGTGTCAGGCACAAAATTATTTTGTCCGCATTGAGTCTTTTCTAGTTTTTTGTCCAACCCTATTCTGTTGTTCATCCTTTATGTCTTTGGATCCAACCATCCATCATCTACTGCTTATCCGGGGGGTCCGGGTTGCAGAGGCAACAGTGTAAGCAGAGAATATGGATCAAATATGTATTGCAGTTGGGTTTCCTCACATTGTAATGGAACTGGGACGAGTTTCTTTTTTGTGTCATATTTTTTTATTTTTCCCCATTGTCCTGTCAGGCAGCTAGGTGAGCAGAACAGAAATCTGCTACCCTTATTGTGCCAAAACAGATTTACTTTGCCACAAGGAACTTTATACAGTACCTATCTATGTACTGTATATTGCTGTAAACTCCTCTTGTAATAACTTTTAATACTGTATTGAAATTATTTTACCCATGAACGACCCGACAGGATGGGGAATGGGGAAAATAAGTGTGGGGAAAGGGGAGGAAAAGGGAGAGGAACAGAGAAAAAAGACAAACAAACCAATAACTAAAACAAACAGAAGACAGACTGCTTCTTCCACCGAAGAGGTCTCAACACGAGTCTGGTATCCGCACCTGTTAAAGGGGAGACATTTGTGCGTGTGCATCCGTGTGCATGTATATGAAAGCACGCATAAAATAAGTGTGTTCATGTGAGTGGTTTGTTAGGAAACATATGAAGAGGGAGGCCAGTCGCAGCAACTCCTCCCACCCCACCCCACCCCCCGAAAACCCCGAGCAGGCAAGGCAGCATCACCAACCTCCACAGGGCACAAATGTCCAAGGTCAACAAGCCCCAGGAAAGCCAGGCATCCACCCTAGAAGGGACTGGTGCGGGAGGCCAGGCCACTAGGCGGCCCCTGGGCCTGCCAACCCCCCAGCAGGGCCATCGCCAGCCCCCGGGCCACAGGAGCCAGGAGGCCAATGCCCTCACCCCTCAGGCTAGAGACCGGCCTGCGCCCCTTGAGCGAGCCCCCCCAGGCCCCCCCACAACAGGCCCGCCCACCCCAGCCCCACCACTGCACACCCTGGGGACCCCCCACACCCAAAGAAGCCCCCCCATCCAGGGGAGCCCATGTCGCTGAGAGGCACTACGCCCTCAATCCAGCACCTCCTGACGAGCAGGCACACCCATTCCCACACCCTCATACTCTCATGTGCACCCACATGCACTCATTCACTCTCGCTCACCCACTCCCCCCACACAGTTCCACACTCACACTCCCGGACCCACCCTTTCTCTCTCACTCCTGTACTTGTTCAATCGCGCTCCCACTCACCCCCAGGGTCACCCACACTCACTCATGTTCACCCATACATGAACTCTCACTCACACTCTGACCTACTCACATCCATTCATGCTCTCACCTACACACTCACCCACCCTCATTCACCCTTATTACTTAGGGCGACCGTGATGCAGATGCAGCGAGCATGAACATGCACCAGCACCCGTCAGTAGCCAGGGAGACCATCGGCGCAGGTCAGCAGCCACCCCCCCTCGCCAACCCACCCCAGGGTGGCCGCGGCCACAGAAGCAGACCCCCAGCCCCCACCCGAGTGACTGATCAGCAGACCACTGCAGGCTCTCCAAGATGCCACCCGACATTCAAAGCCCCACACAAAACTCACCCACCAGAACCATGTCCACTCATCACTGCCTCACTCTCGCTTACTCTCTTGTTCAATCACTCTCTCACTCCTTTGCTCGTATCTATTCGTTCGGCAGCACCCAGGGATTTTGACAACATGACGGGTCCCAGGCCCCCCATTGGGCACCCAGGACCCTGGCAGAAGGAGGGCAACAGGGGTGGGTAAAGACCCCCATCCCCCTTCCCCTTGCACAAATCATGATGCTGATGGCTCTCCTCAGCAGCGAGGAGAATGGGTGGGTGACGGTGAGAAGGAAGCCTAGTCGCAAAGCCCCGGTTCACCACCAACCTGTTCACGTTTCTAATCGTTTCTCCCCGCTCAGCGACACACCCGCTGAGGAAAAAACTCTGATCATTGGCGACTCTGTAGTCAGAAACATGAACCTAGAGACTCCAGCGGCCATAGTCAAATGTATTCCTGGGGCCAGAGCAGGCGACATCGAGTCAAATTTGAAAATGCTGGCTAAAAGTAACTGTAAATACTCCACAATTGTTATTCACGCCGGCATTAATGACATCCGTCTCCGGCAGTCGGAAGTCACGAAACTTAATATAGAATCGGTGTGTGAGTTTGCAAAAACGATGTCTGCCACTGTAGTATTCTCTGGGCCCCTCCCCAATCTGACCAGTGATGACATGTTTAGTCGCTCGTCATCCTTGAACCGCTGGCTGTCTGTGTGGTGTCCTAAAAATGACGTGGGCTACATTGACAATTGGAGCTCTTTTTGGGGAAAACCTGGTCTTATGAGACGAGACAGCATTCATCCCACTTTGGATGGTGCTTCTCATTTATCTAACAATCTGGCATCTTTTTTATCCAAATTTCCAAAACCCTGACTACTCAGAGTTGGGACCAGGAAGCAGAGTCGCAGTCTTACACGCCTCTCTGCAGCTCCTCTTCATCCGCCACCCCTCAGCTTAGCCCCTGTCTTCCCCATCAGAGAATCGTTGTCTGCTCCCTCCAAAGTAAATAAAAATATAATGTATAAGCGTCCCAAAGTGATAAAGCAAAATATTGGTAAAACTCAAATTAAACATAAAGCCTCTAAATTGAATGATTTGGCCTCTGTTCCTCCTCATAATTTAAAAATTAAATGTGGTTTATTAAATATTAGGTCTCTAACTCCCAAGTCTCTGTTAGTCCATGATCTGTTAATTGATCATCAGATTGATTTAATTTCCCTTACAGAGACTTGATTAGGGCAAGAGGATTATGTTGGTTTAAATGAATCAACTCCCTCTGGTTATTTAAACTGTCAAAATCCCAGAAGTTCTGGTCGTGGAGGAGGAGTAGCAACAATTTACCATTCCAAATTACTAGTTAATGTAAAGCAAAAAACATGTTATAATTCCTTTGAGGGCCTGGTCCTCAGTGTTGGGCACTTTAGCAATTTCAGGTTAAACCCAATTTTATTTGCCATAGTTTATCGTCCCCCATCAACCTATTCAGAATTTTTATCCGAATTTGCTGATTTCTTAGCTGATTTAGTGCTGAAATCTGATAGAATAATTATAGTAGGGGACTTTAATATACATGTGGATGTAGATAGTGACTGCCTTAATGTGGCTTTTAATTCAATATTAGACTCGATTGGGTTTTCTCAGAAAGTGGGAAATTCTACTCATTACCTCCACCATACATTGGACCTTGTTCTGACATATGGCATAGAAATAGAAAATCTTGTAGTGTCTCCTCCTAACCCTGTACTGTCAGACCATTGTCTGTTAACCTTTGATTTTACTATTTCTGACTATTTGGCTCCTAAAGAAAAATATTATCACAGTAGATGCCTCTCAGATGATGCTGTTTCCAAATTTATGCAGATTGTTTCCTCTATGCCATGTGTCAACACAACGGAAATAAGCTATAGACAGCTTGCTCCTTCTGTAATTGATAACATGGTGGATAGTGTTTCAGCTTCTTTGCATCAGGCTCTAGACTTGGTGGCCCCCTTAAAAAAGAAAAAGTCTAATCAGAGATTTTTAACTCCTTGGTTCAACACAGAAACTCGTAGCTTAAAACAGAAGACTCGTCAATTAGAAAGAAAATGGCGCTCTACTAATTTAGATGAAATCTATTTAGCTTGGAGAAATCATCTTTTAATTTATAAAAAATCTCTTAGAAAAGCTAGAACGAGTTATTACTCTGCATTAATAGAAGAGAACAAGAATAATCCCAGGTTTCTTTTCAGTACTGTAGCCAGGTTGACAAAGAGTCAGGACTCTGTCAATCCTAGCATCCCCTTAGAGCTTACTAGTCAGGACTTTATGAACTTTTTCAATAAAAAAATTTCATCCATCAGAGATAAAATCAATCAGATTCTTCCCACAGTTAACTTAAATACTGTAACTACTACAACTCCTTCTATTGATGTCTGTCTTGATGAGTTTACTCCAATCGACCTTTGTGAGTTAGACAAAATAGTTTCCTCATCCAAACCTTCAACTTGTCTTTTAGACCCTATTCCTACCAGGTTATTTAAAGAAGTCTTCCCACTTATTGGTAGCTTTATTCTTCATATAATCAATTCTTCATTAACTTTAGGCCATGTACCGCAGGCTTTTAAAACGGCTGTAATTAAACCCTTACTCAAAAAGCCAATGCTAGATCCAGGAGCTTTAGCTAACTATAGACCAATCTCTAATCTCCCTTTCATTTCAAAAATCTTAGAAAGAGTTGTTGCTACGCAATTATTTGATCACCTGCAGGGAAATGGTTTACTTGAAGAGTTTCAATCTGGGTTTAGAATCCATCATAGTACTGAAACAGCCTTAGCGAAGGTCACCAACGACCTCCTCATTGCATCTGATAATGGACTAGTTTCTGTACTTGTCCTTTTAGATCTTAGTGCAGCTTTTGATACTATTGATCATAATATTCTACTTGATAGATTAGAACACTATGTTGGACTTAATGGAACTTCGTTGCAGTGGTTTAGATCTTATTTATCTGATAGGTTCCAGTTTGTTCATGTAAATGATGAGTTTTCTTTCAGCTCAAAGCTTAGTCATGGAGTTCCACAGGGATCTGTGCTAGGCCCTACTCTTTTTAGTTTATATATGCTTCCGTTAGGCAACATTATTAGAAAGCACTGTATACATTTTCATTGTTATGCAGATGACACACAATTATACCTGTCAATGAAGCCAGATGATACTAATCAATTAGCCAAGTTAGAAGCCTGTCTTAAGGAAATCAAAGCTTGGATGACTTGTAATTTCCTGCTATTAAATTCAGATAAGACTGAAGTCATTCTTGTTGGTCCAAAAAACCTTAGAAATTCCTTTCCAAATCAAACTTTCAGTTTGGATGCAGTTACTCTTTCTCTTAATAGCTCTGTGAGGAACCTTGGAGTTATTTTTGATCAGGATTTGTCCTTCAATTCACATATTAAATTTGTTTCTAAGACTGCCTTCTATCATTTGCGTAATATTGCCAAGATTAGGAGCATCTTGTCTCAGAGTGATGCTGAGAAGCTGATCCACGCTTTTGTTAGCTCGAGATTAGATTATTGTAATTCTTTATTATCAGGCTGTCCTAAAACATCTTTAAAAAGTCTTCAGCTGATCCAAAATGCTGCAGCAAGAGTTTTAACAGGTACTAGAAAGAGAGATCATATCTCTCCGGTTCTGGCCTCCCTTCATTGGCTTCCCATAGAGTTTAGAATTAAGTTTAAAATCCTTCTTCTTACTTACAAAGCTCTAAACAATCAGGCTCCTTTTTATTTAAATGATCTGATACTACCGTATCATCCTAACAGAGCACTACGCTCCCAAAATGCAGGATTACTTGTAATACCTAGAATCTCCAAAAGTACAATGGGAGGCAGAGCCTTCAGTTATCAAGCTCCTCTCCTGTGGAATCAGCTGCCAATCTGGATTCGGGAGTCAGACTCGATCTCTGTTTTTAAGAATAGGGCTAAAACCTACCTTTTTGATATAGCCTATAATTAGGGAGGGATCATGTGTTTCTGAACCCTCCCTTAGTTATGCTGCTAATAGGTTTAGTCAGCCGGGGGACCTCCAGTAATGCACTGGGCCTCACTCCTTTCCTCACTCTCTATGAAATTTTTTTTTTTTTTTTTTTGCTGGTCATTAACATTTGTTTGTTCTCTCCCATAGATTGAGTCCCCATCGTGCTGTTTGCTCTCTACATGTCTGTTCTTTTCTTCTTCTCTATCCCCTCACCCCCCAGCCAGTCGCAGCAGATGACTGCCCCTCCCTGAGCCTGGTTCTGCTGGAGGTTTCTTCCTGTTAAAAGGGAGTTTTTCCTCTCCACTGTCGCCAAGTGCTTGCTCACAGGGGATCGCCTGATTGCTGGGGTCTTTCTGCAACTGTGGGGGTCCCCCCTACAGTTGATAGTGCTATGAGATGACTGTTGTTGTGAAATGGCGCTATATAAATAAATAAAGTTGAATGATAGGTGTGTGCCAGTTGTATGATGTGATTGTGTGCAGGTGTGTGAACTACCATAGTGCAGTTAAAATTTAGATTATTTGTTTATTTGACAGGGACAGTGCAATAAACATAGACAGTTAATCAAACGACAATCAATCTGATATAGGCTTTAGAAAGGAGAAATAAGGAAAAAGAAAAAAGGATAAGGAAAAGAAAAAGAAAAAATGAAAACAGAATAAACAATAACCACATACATCAATGCAAAAAAGATTATAAATACATTATAAATACACAATTATAAAGATTATAAAGATTATAAATATTATAAATACACAGTATAACAACCTGACTCACATTTGCCTATTTCAGGCCTCCCTCCCTTTGTCACTCACTATAAACAAACACATTCATTCCTTCCCTTCATTCACTCTCACCCTGCAGACAATCATTTCATACATGGGTACATTCTTGTTTATTTTTCAGCCAGTTTTTAACCTTTTTAGTGAATGTTTTAAAGTCCGTTATTATTTTAATTTCATTTGGCATTGTGTTCCAGATGTGACTGCCCTTTACAGAGAAAGCTGTTTGTCCAAATGTGGTTCTGCGGTGGAATATTTTACAGTTATTGTTAACAGAACTCCTGGTGGCTCTGCTGCTGTCCTGTCTTTGAATGAAACCAGCAAGTGGCTCAGGTGCTGATTTATGGAAACAGTTGAAAATTAATTTCAGAAAACAGAGGTCAATGAAACTCTCAAAACTCAATAGATTGTATTTTTTTTAAAATATAACAGTGATGCCACCTAATGGGCTTTTTGTCCAAGATTTTTAGAGTTTGGTTATATAATGAACCTATATGTCTTATTGTGGAAGGGGCTGCTTGAGCCCAGACTGTCAAACAGTATGATATATGAGAAAAACCATAGAATGTGTATACAGTACAGCTGCTTCGTATGGTATGTAATATCTAATTAATTTAAAGCAGTTCAGATTTTTTTTACTGTTTTTGAAATTTTCTTTATATGAAGATTAAATTTGAATTGAGGATCTAGTACAATGCCAAGGTATTTGAATTCTGTAACTAAACTGATGTCTTGATCATGTATATTAACTTTAAAACGTTGCAGGTTACATTTTTTGATTGAAAAGCACATTGAAACTGTTTTCTGAAGGTTCAGCAATAGATGGTTCTGGAAGAGTCACTCTTGGACATCAACCATACTTGTGGACAGTACATCTGCAGCCTGTGCTGGAGTCTTGGCAGCTGTGTAAATAACTGCACCATCTGCATAAAGTTGACATGTTGCAGCTGAGCAGTGTAGCGGCAAGTCATTAATAAAAATGCTGAAAAGTAAAGGACCAAGAATGGACCCTTGTGGGATACCCATGCGGTTGTTTAAAAATGAGGATTTATCCTGGTGAACTTTTACACACTGTTCTCTATTCTGGAGATAAGATAAGATAAGATAAGATAAGATAAGATAAGCCTTTATTAGTCCCACAACGGGGAAATTCCAGGATTGCAACAGCACAGGGATAGCAACACTCAGAGCAACAATCAGAAGGCAAGAAAAAAAGCAAGCAAGCAAGAGCAGCTAATATACATATGTACATATTACTATAAAATATATATACAGTGATCCCTCGCTACTTCGCGCTTCACCTTTCGCGCCCTCAGTGCATCGCGGATTTTTCAAAAATATTCATCAAAAATTCAAAATTGAGAAATAATGGGCGGGCGCTAGCAGAAGGCAGGGAGACTACATTAGACCGTCACGTGTCAACACGGAGAGCAGCACAACTCTCTGTTCGCTGTTGTCGTGTTGGCTGGGCTCGGAAATCTCGCAAGCTGATTGGCTGAGACGTTTCACCCCGCAAGCTGATTGGCCGAGACATCTCACCCACCTCCTCTTCCTGCCGAGCACCCATGAAGGGAAGAAAGACCGCATTCATTGCTTTTTATCGCTCGTGTTATTTAGTCTCGCCGCGTGGAACTTTTTGCTGTTCTCTTGTGCCATTTTGTGCGAAATAGTCTTCCCGTCGAGGCACTACGCCGCCTCGTGCAGCTTCAGCTCTATCGGAAGCTGCCCTCGATGATCCTGCGCCTCCAGCACCTCACGATGAGGCGTCACCTGAGGAGCAGTAAAGCTCTCATTAACCTGTGCAGTAAATCATTTTCATCTTGAGTTACGTATCTTGTTATAAGAATAAAAGAGTTCTAAAAACATATTTATGTACACTTTGTTTACATCTACGTATGTATGTACACGTACACACACACACACGTATCATATGAGAGTGAGAGAATGAACGTACGTATTGTTTATGGATGACGTCATTGGGGTGACGCTACTTCGCGGTTTTTCACTTTTCGCGGTCGGTTCTGGAACCCATTAACCGCGATAAGTGAGGGATCACTGTATACACACACACAGACACACAGTGCAGAGCATTGTAGCTGGATGGAATAAATATATGAATATATAAACACACAGTGCGGAGCATTGTAGCTAGATGGAATAAATATGTAGATATATAAACACCCACAGTACGGAGCATTGCAGCTAGGTGGAATAAATATGTAAATATATAAACACACACAGTGCGGAGCAATGTAGCTAGATGGAATAATATGTAGATATATAAACACACAGTGCGGAGCATTGTAGCTAGATGGAGTAAATATATAGATATATAAACACACCCAGTGCGGATGTAACAGAGTCAGAATTTAGCCTTTTTGAATTTCTTTAAAATAGATGTGCTTTTCATTTTTACATAGCTTTTGGAGCCTCCTGGTGGTTTTATTTCGCAGCTGCATAGATAGTTTTCTTTGCACACGGTGTATTGATATGTGAAGTTCATATGGAGTCACCACTAGAGGGCAGTATGACCCCGGCCATGACCTGACTATAAAAGGAGATGTACATGTGCCACTATGTGGTTAGTTGTTAGTTGCACTTGAAGTGACAAGTAAAAAGTCCTAACTGACACCCGGTGTGTGCGCCTCGTCATTACATGTTCCAGGAGAACATTACATGGTACCAGGAGTAAATTACATGATACCAGGATATAAAACTACGAACCGACGGCGGAGATGAACGCTCTTCGACAGCCGGACGAGTTAAAGTTGACCGGTAACGTCAACGAGAACTGGAAAGCATTCAAACAGAGTTTTGAACTTTATTCGCTTGCTATCGGTCTCCGTGACGAGGAGAGGAAAATAGCATTACTGCTAACAGTAGCAGGGCGAGCGGCGCTAAATGTGTTTAACACATTCATCTTCACGGAAGAAGAAAAAGGCACCTTCGACGCCGTGATGAAGAAATTTGACGATTATTGCACACCGAGAAAGAATGAAACGTACGAGAGGTATGTGTTCAGAAAAAGACTTCAGAAAGAGTCAGAGTCCATCGAGCTGTATGTCACAGACCTACGGTTGAAATGTCAGTCATGCAACTTTGGAACATTGAATGAGTCAATGTTACGGGACCAAATTGTAATAGGGGTCCAGGACAACAAATTGCGGATGCAATTACTGAAAGAGACTAACTTAACGCTGGAGAAAGCGATACAGATTTGCCAAGCGTCTGAGAGTATAAAGGCACAATTAAAGACTTTTAGCAGCAAGGAAAAAGAGACTGCTGAGGTCGGTGCAGTGCAGCGCGCGAAGCCGAAAGGAACGTTGCAGGAAAGAAAAAGGGAGGCAAACCCAGAGCGCGCGGGCGGGAACTGCGAGCGGTGTGGAAGGCAACACGCGCTGAAACAGTGTCCAGCATTCGGGAAGGAATGTCGCAAGTGTGGCGGAAAAAAATCACTTCGCAAAGACCTGCTTCTCAAAGAAGAGGGTGCAACTCGTGGAGAAAAAGAGCGACAGCGAGGAGGATCAGTTTTACGTGGACGCCATCGAGGGAGAGACGAGCGCTGACGAATGGATAGTGTGCCTGGAGATGAATGGCACGGACATGTCACTGAAGCTCGACACAGGTGCGCAGGTAAACATCCTGCCAATGAAAGAATTTAAAAGACTGAAAAACAAACCGAAAATAAGAGATAAAAAGATTAATCTGAGAACATATGACGATAAGCCAATACCCACTAAAGGAATGTGCAGGGTTACACTGTCAAACAAAGGTAAAACAGTGAATGCATTGTTTGTACTTGTTGATGGAAATAGACAAGCAATTTTGGGTTTAAAAACATGCGATCAGCTAGGTCTGATCAAAAGGGTGAATGTCATTGATACAGACAAAGTGAAAACACAAGAAAATACAGAGGCTACAACAAGTAGGCACAAACACACTGACTGGGTGAAAGAATACAAAGAGGTGTTCAAAGGAATAGGCCGCCTACCAGGCAAACAAAAAATTAGGCTGAAAGAGAATGCAGAGCCAGTCATACATGCAGCAAGAAAAGTGCCAATAGCTCTTAAAAAGAGGCTGAGAGAAACACTAGACTCACTGATAGCAGACGGAGTGGTCAGAAAAATAGAAGAACCAACTGAATGGGTTAACTCACTAGTTATAGTGGAGAAGCCAAATGGAGATTTGAGATTGTGCATAGATCCAAAAGATCTAAATAAAGTAATACAGCGGGAGCATTACAGGCTACCAACAAAATCTGACATAACCAGCACAATGAGTGGAGCAAATTACTTCACAAAATTAGATGCCAAATCTGGGTTTTACCAAATAGTGCTAGATGAGGAAAGCGCTAAATTGTGCACATTTAATACGCCATTCGGAAGGCATTGCTTTCTAAGAATGCCGTTTGGGATTAGCTCAGCCCCTGAAATTTTCCATAGAACTGTGCAGCAATTGTTTGACGGAATAGAAGGGGTGGGAGTTTTTCTTGATGATGTGGTAGTCTGGGGAAAAACAAAAGAGGAGCACGACGAAAGGTTGGCTAGAGTTCTCACACAGGCGCAAAAGTCAGGTATGAAACTGAATAAGAGTAAGTGCCAATTCGGGGTACGGGAGATTACATACCTGGGAGAGAAATTATCTGGGGCAGGCGTGCAACCAGATCCGGAAAAAGTGCGGGCCATAGCAGAGCTGCCAGTACCGCAGGACAAAAATGACTTGCAAAGAGCCTTAGGGCTAGTCAATTACATGGGAAAATTTATCCCAAATTTATCAGCTAACACAATAGCTCTTAGAAGCTTGTTAGAGACCAATACAATGTGGCAGTGGATGGCAGAGCATGCCAGAGAATGGGAGTGGCTCAAAAGCAGTCTAATAAAGGAGCCAGTGTTAAAATTCTATGATCAGGACAAACTGCTAAAAGTGTCCACAGATGCGTCCAAAGCCGGCCTAGGAGCTGTGCTATTGCAAAAACATGACACAGAGTGGTATCCAGTCGCATACGCATCGCGCACCATGACAAGCGCAGAAAAAAATTACGCGCAAATAGAGAAAGAGACTCTAGGTGCAGTGTTTGGATGTGAGAAGTTTCATGAATATGTGTATGGAAGGTCAGTAATACTAGAAACAGACCACAAACCACTGATTGCGATCTCACAGAAGCCACTGGGTGACGCACCACCGCGCATCCAGCGTCTAATGTTAAGATTACAGAAATATGACTTGAAATTTGAGTTTACACCAGGCAAGCAACTAATTGTAGCCGATGCGCTGAGTAGGGCTAGCTTGAGCAACACCAGCAGCACAACAGAGGAAGCTGTGCAAATACATGTAGACTCTATTAAGGCACACATGCCAGTGTCAGATGCAAAATGGACGAAGATAGTGAAAGAAACACAAAAAGATGAGAAACTAAAAAGAGTAATGGAACAGATACATCAGCCAGGACAGGTTATGATTGACAAGCCTTACCAACACTTTAAAGGTGAACTGTCTGTGTTAGATGGGGTTCTGTTAAAAGGTACAAGGATAGTCATACCTACCTCCATGAGATCAGAAATGGTTAAATTAGTGCATGAGGGGCATTTGGGTATTGAAAAGTGCAAAAGACGTGCACGTGATGTTTTGTATTGGCCCAACATGCACAAGGACATTGAGGCATATGTGCAGCGCTGTGACATTTGCCAGCGCCACAGGTATCAACAGCCAAGGGAGCCTATGAGGCCCCATGAGAAGCCTCAAGGGCCATGGAGAAAAGTGGGCATGGATCTATTTCAGCTTAAGGGCAAGGACTATCTGTTAGTCATGGACTATCATTCCACCTACCCAGAGTTTGCAGGGTTGAGTGACACAACAGCAGAAAAGGTGATTGCACATACAAAAACAATGTTCGCACGCCATGGAATTCCAATGACTGTTGTAAGTGATAACGGACCACAATTCACGAGTCAGTGCTTCAAAGACTTTGCAGACACATATGGGTTCAAGCACGTGACCTCAAGCCCTCTGTACCCACAGTCGAATGGGTTAGCAGAGAAAGGGGTGCAAATTGTGAAGCGCATACTGAAAAAGGCTGCAGACAATGCAGAAGACCCACATCTGGCGATCCTGAATTACCGAGCATCACCACTGGAGAATGGACTGTCCCCAGCAGAAATGCTCATGAACAGAAAACTCAGAACGCGACTTCCATCAGCATCTCAGGTGATGGAAAAGAGAGATGTGAGGCGTGATGAGAGGCAAACTGAACTGTACAACAGAACAGCACGACCTCTGAGACCACTTGCACATGAGGACATAGTGCGAGTGAGATGTGATGGAGAATGGGGACCGCTGGCAAAAGTGGTCAAGGAAACAACTCCCAGATCATATGAAGTCATCACAGAGCATGGGAAAACAATGAGGCGAAACCGACGTCACTTACTGAAAGTGCCTCAGACAAAAATGAGAGTCACAGACAGTGAAATAAGCGACATGCCAATTTACAGCCAAACCGAACAACCAGAAATGGCTGAGAACCAGAACATAGAGACAGACACTAACAAACAGACTGAGGTGACACAAAGGAGATGCTCACAAAGGCAAATTGTGAAACCGAAAAGATTGATTGAGGAAATGTAAGGAGTACTGAAATGAAAAAAAAAAAAAAATGTGTTGATATTGAATTGTAAACAGAAAAAAAATTGAACTTGTGATTCAGTGTACAAGGTTGAAAAAAATGTAAATAGAAATGGAGTTTATTTTGTATATAGAAATTTGAGAAAAAGTTTATAGTCGGACATGACCTTACTTGAAAAAAAAGGGAGATGTATTGATATGTGAAGTTCATATGGAGTCACCACTAGAGGGCAGTATGACCCCGGCCATGACCTGACTATAAAAGGAGATGTACATGTGCCACTATGTGGTTAGTTGTTAGTTGCACTTGAAGTGACAAGTAAAAAGTCCTAACTGACACCCGGTGTGTGCGCCTCGTCATTACATGTGCCAGGAGAACATTACACACGGCACTTACCCCAGCAGAGAAAAAGATTTTCACTGCTGGAGGTAAGTGCAATGTAATAGAGCTGTTGCTATATTTATACTTTAAATGTTGTTAAGCCATGCATACAAAGGTTTATATCTTGTAGAGTGGTCATGAGCATTACTACCATGTATTTACGAAGTTTCAGATTATTCTAAGTAAAAATAGTAACTTTATTGTCGAGTGAATGTGTGACCACGTTGAATGAGCAGCTAGTCAGTTATTGCTAGCGCAGTATTCTTCTGTATGGTTTGCTGTCATTTCATTTTGTTAAGATATTCATTTTCTTTTACTGTCCGTGTGCAGATCGTGACATATGCAGCTGCAGACTGTTATTGTGTGCTTTTTCTGATACTTGACCAGGTAGGCTTTGTTTTATATGGTTTTTTTATATTTTTTTTTTCTAAAGAAAAAAAGAGAGAAAAAGATTTTCACTGCTGGAGATCGTGACATATGCAGCTGCAGACTGTTATTGTGTGCTTTTTCTGATACTTGACCAGAATAAAGACAGCGTGAGCATCAAGTCCCTGCCTGTGTACTTCCTGCACCAACACAAGCACGCAGAAAACCACCCACGTTACACTGGTGCCGTGATTCTGAGATCCACATCTCTCTAGATCGCCTACTCCACCCGGTCAGACATTTCCCCAGTCCAACTCCTCCACAGCTTCCTCTCCAAATCATCTTTGCCATACTGGGCTCCTCCGTCGGGCTCTCTGCTCCCACTCGTTGGGTTCTCCTCTGGAACAACCAGACTGACGGCGGTCGGTGACGGGGCCTAGACGGGGCCCAGCGGAGGAGCCGCCTAGCCAGACGGCGACGAGTGGCTGTGATCGGTGGATTCCGGCTGCGCCGGCGGTGCACGACATAACTGGCCAGGTAGACGGAGGCAGGCGCCGGCGATAGACGGCGGTGATCTGCGGAGCTGAGCAGCGTCACTCGGCGGAGAAGCTGCGCAGGAGTGGCGGGTCCAGTAGTGACCGAGCTAGTTGAGGCCTAGCCGGATTCTCTGCTTATTTCTATCCACAGGTCAGTAAAATGCCACCCAAAAAAGAGGAAATGGAAGAAATTAAAAAAACTCTGAACTTTGTGTTAGATGAACTGGCCAAAGTGACTAGCCAGCAGGACAAAATATTAGACCTAATACAGGAGGTACAAGCCCTACATTCAATAATAAAAGAAAAAGACAAAAAAATTATGGACCTGGAGCAACACGGGCGTCTTTTGGAGCAACGCGTTGAGGATCTTGAACAAGGTTCTCGCATTGATGACATAGTTATAAGTGGACTAGACATCAGATATCAGTCGTACGCCCATGCCGCTACAGGACTGAGTGGTGAACATGCTTCCATAAGTGAATCAATGTCCTTAGAAAACCAAGTGCTTCAGTTCCTTAATGATAAAGACATTAAGGTAGAAGCCAATGCGATCTCAGCCTGTTATGCTTTACCGAAGAAAGATAACAAAACAAAGAAATCAATTGTGATGCGCTTTGTGAACAGGAGGGTGAAAAATGACATACTGAGGCAGGCCAAAAAACTAAAGGAAACTCAAGTTTACCTAAATGAACACCTGACAAAAAAAAACGCTGAATTAGCACGGCAGGCATGGATGCTAAAGAAACATAATAAGATACAGTCAACCTGGACAAGAAATTGTAGAATTTGGATTAAACTAAATGGAGCACCTGAGCAAGCAAAAAGTATAATGATCAGAGATGCTACTGACTTAGATAAATACAAATGAACACTGACTATGAAACACAGAGTGAGGAAACTCAAACTCTAAAAATATGCCACTATGCTGAACATAAACCACAAGAGATGGAGAATGATATTGATCCTAATAACCACTTTTTCAATAATATTCATAACCACTGTGAATATTACACTGAAAAGCAATTCAAAAGTCAAGTGCAATTAGATGGTAAACTGTCAATAATACACTTCAATAGCAGAAGTCTTAACAAAAACTTCTCACAGATTCAGGACTATTTAAAACAGCTAAACAGAAAATTCACAGCTATAGCAGTCTCTGAAACCTGGCTTAATGCAGACCAGGCTCCCCTGATGGCAATAGAGGGATATCAGATGTTTAACATTAACAGATCTCAAAAAAAGGGTGGTGGTGTTGCACTGTATATTGATGACCTATATAGATGTAAGCTTGTAAATGAAATGTCCTCAGCACTACCAGGGATTCTGGAATGTGTTACTGTTGAGATTGACCTAGACAAAACAAAAAATCTAATCATAAGCTGCATATACAGAACGCCGGGAACTTGCATTGAGACATTCAGAGATAAATTAGTCAAGCTGTACAATAATATTACTAGTAAGAAAATGGTAGCAATTTGTGGAGATTTCAATATTGATCTACTTAATCCACATCAACAAAATGTAGTTACAGAGTTCATGAACTCTATGTACAGCATGAGTCTATATCCCACAATAACACATCCCAGTAGAATCACAGCTCACTCTGCTACACTTATTGACAACCTGTTTGTCAATGTTCTCGACAAGAAAATAGAAAGTGGATTATTGATAAATGATATAAGCGACCACTTGCCAATCTTTGCACTTATCCATGGCCACACGGGGCCCAACCCAGAAAAAATCTCAAAATCGTTCAGACACAAATCACCAAACGCAATCAGTTCTTTTAAAGAGGACTTGCTGAAGCAAGACTGGACAGAAGTCTATGTATCAGATGTAAATGAAGCCTATGACACATTTACAAACATTGTAACCACTCTTTATGAAAAAAACTGCCCATTAGTTAAAAAAAAGCTTAAACACAAATTTACTGACAAACCATGGCTAACCAAAGGACTACAAAAGGCGTGTAAAAAGAAAAATTTATTATATAAAGCTTTCATAAAGAAAAGGACAAAAGAAGCAGAGCAGCGGTATAAAACATACAAAAATAAGTTAACATATATAATAAGATGTAGTAAAAGAGACTATTAAAGTAAAGAACTGGAAAAAAACAAAGACAATATTAAAAATACATGGACAATAATCAACAGTATCCTTGGAAATAAAAGCAGAAATACCAGCTACCCAACTAACACTCCAAAAAATAATAAATCGACTCCGAATGTGAATATAGCTTCACCTGCAGATGAATTTAATAATTTTTTTGTTAACATTGGACCTAAACTGGCCCGAGAAATACCCACTACGGTGCCAACAGGTGATTCAATATGCAATAACACTGCTGTAAAAGACACCATCTTCATAAAGAACACAGACGAAAGAGAGGTCATTGAAATTGTTAAATCGTTCAAAAGTAAAACATCTACTGACTGCGATGGTATTGATATGCTACTAGTCAAAACTGTTATCGAATGCATAGTGAAACCACTGACGTATATCTGTAACCTGTCTCTCCAATCAGGTATATTTCCCAATGCAATGAAAATAGCTAAAGTAATTCCGATTTACAAGACAGGCGACAGAGGGGAACTCTCCAACTACAGACCAATTTCACTATTACCGCAATTTTCCAAGATACTTGAAAAAATATTCTATGAGAGAATTGACAACTTCATACTGAAGAATGATTTATTGTGTGAGCAGCAATATGGGTTCAGACACAAAAGGACAACAGCATATGCCTTAATGGAATTTACAGAAAAAATATCAACAGCCATTGAAAATAAAGAGTATTCAGTTGGAGTATTCCTGGATCTTAAAAAAGCATTTGATACAGTAGATCACAATCTATTATTAAAGAAACTACAAAATTGTGGTATCAGAGGGGTAGCACAGTCCTGGTTAAGAAGTTACTTAAAGAATAGATATCAGTTTGTATGTGTTAACAACAAAAACTCAGAGCTACTGAAGGTCACCTGTGGAGTCCCACAGGGTTCAGTTTTGGGACCATTATTATTCAATATGTATATAAATGATATATGTAAAGTTTCAGAAAAAATGGACTTAATATTGTTTGCTGATGACACTAACCTGCTATGCAGTGGAAACAACTTGGAACAACTTCTGGATACACTCGGAAAGGAATTAGGAAAGCTGAAACTGTGGTTTGATTCAAACAAATTAACGCTCAATTTAAGCAAGACAAAATTTATAGTCTTTAACAACCATCACAACTACCCAGTACCCAAACTCAGTGTAAATGGTGTAGAGATTGAAAGGGTATCCGAAACTAAATTCCTTGGAGTAATAATTGATAACAAACTGTGTTGGAAGCCACATATTAATTATATAAAAGGTAAAGTATCCAAATCAATTGCAATATTACACAGAGTGAAAAATTTGCTGAATCAACCCACACTATACACCTTGTATCATTCATTAATACTCCCATACATGACATATTGTAATGAAGTATGGGGAAATACATATAAAACAAACATATATCCACTCTTTATGCTTCAAAAGAGAGCTATTAGAATAATCAACAAAGCAGCTTACAGGGAACCAACAAACCCACTTTTTCTTAAACAAAAAACTCTCAAGTTGAAAGATCTGATCGACTTTAAAACCGCAATAATAATGTTCAAAGTGAAGAATCTATCACTGCCCGCAAATATCCAAAAGTTGTTCCAAACAAGGGAGAAACGATATCACTTCAGAGGAACATGTATATTTCAAAAGCCTACAGTGAGAACAACTACCAAGCAACACTGTATTTCAGTGCAAGGTGTCAGATTATGGAACGATTTTGGACCTGAATTAAAATCATGTACAAAGCTTGGACAATTTAAACAAAAACTAAAGGAAGAAATACTCCAAACATATTTACAAGACGACATGTAAACTCACATAAGGATTGACATTTCCAGCCTGTGTTGTGTTATAGCTTAGTTTTTCTTTTTTCTCTGTGACACTATGTCTTAGATTTGTTTTTGAATAGTAACCGCTTAACTTAGACTAGCTCAGTTTTCTTTTTCTCTCAGTCATATTTTGTCTTAGCCTTGTTTTAAATTGTAATCGCTCTTGTCTTGTTTTCTCTTTTTTCTCCTTTGAATTCTTGGATGGAATATGGGTGGGCAATATAAGCTGCGGCTTCAGCCATCACCCATTTCGGATAACTCACGTGGAATTGTATAGTAGAAGGAGTCTTTGTCTAATTTGACCTTGTTGTTATATTATACAGTTTCTTTTAACCTGTAATGTACTATCCGAAATAAATAAATTCATTCATTCATTCATTCAGATCAGCTTGATGCAGATCGCCGTGCCGAGGGAGCTGTGTGGATTGCGTGGACGTCCATGAATGCTGTTTGTGCCACTGCTTTGGTTGTAGTGAGGTACTCAGGACTGTAGGTCCGCTAAATAAATATTCTGGATTTGTTTCAGATTTGACATTTTGTTTTAATTAGGTTTTTTTTTTTTATTTGTTACTTTCTCTGTTTTCATGGTACAATGGCGAGCAAGTTTAAGCTTAGTGATGATACTGATGGTAAATTCTTCTCTTTTGGGAGAGGTATGGGTGTAATGGGAGGTCATTCTCGGCCAGAGGGGTTGGTTGGGATGGATCTGGGTGCTTCACCCGTGTTGCCTGCGAGAGATAGGGATTCAGGGTTAGGTCAGGACCTGTTGGGATCGCCTATGGGGCAGAGGTCACAGGGTGGGCCGCACCATTCAACGCCTAGTGGTGAGAATGACACATTGCATCAGCTTACTGATATGATCACGCGCCTTGGCTCACAGATAGGGGAGTCTATTGCAGCCACACTCATGTCCAGTGGTGCTGTTGGTGGAGCTAGCCAGACTGATGTTCCAGCACATCATGTAGGTGACACACAGCGCAGTGCACATAACTCACACACTCAGACTAGCGGCATTGTGAATGCGCTTGGTGAGAACGCACCCATTAATGTCATAGTAAAAGCTGACAAAGAACCTGTTATTTTCAGGGGTAATAGTACCGACAAATACACAGTTATTGAATGGGTTGAGTTAATGAAATCATACTTAAGGAAACAGAAGTGTGATGTTTCATCGCAGACAGAAGTTGTAATGGGGAGGTTGATGGAGAAAGCCAGGGACGTAGTCAGAATTGACTTGAGGAGCAATCCCTCGCTTAACTCTTTATGCACACCAGATGTTATTTACAACATACTGACTCAGTACTTTAGCTGCACATCATCATGCCTGCCCCTACAAGACTTCTACTCGACTCTGCCCAATCAGAGGGAGAATCCTGTTGATTACTGGATACGCCTCAACAAGGCAGCAGACATTGCTGAGGAGGGCTTAAAGCGCCAGGGTAGACATGCTGAGAATATGAGAGAAGAGATTGCCAAGATGTTCGTGAAGCACTGCCCAGATTCAGAATTTGCCTCTGTGTTTAAATACAAACAGATACATGAATGGACGACAATGGAGATACGGGGAGGATTGATGAATATCAGAGGGAGCGGGTGTCTTCAGTGAAAGTGAATGTGCCTAAGAGTCATGCCACACCACTGATTTGCCAGGAGGTACACACAGAGACTCACGATGCATGTGTCACAGACACACCCAGTGCTAACCTTCCCTCCCCCTCAACTCTCGCTCTTGTGGGGGTGCCGTCTCTCTCTCCCTCACCTGCCTTGTCTCAGAACCAACAGCTGTCTCTCTCTCCAGCTCCTCAGGCCCACCAGCCGTATTCGATGCCTTTGACCCAGTGGCAGCCACAGCAGCAGCCACAGGCTCTCTCTTCTCTGCCGCAGTGCCAGCGACCACCCCTGCCTTCTGCACTGCAGAGCCAACTGCCGGCGAGTCAACAGTCTGGCAGTGATGTTATGCTCGGTGAGATGATGTCTATGCTCAGGGAGCTGCTAGCTAAATTGCAGACTGGAGATGGGAGGCATGCTGCACGATGTGGTGGTAGGCAAGTTCGGAACCAGGCCCAGCCTGAAACAAGCTATCGCATCTGCAATGACAAAAACCACACCACTGAGTCCCACTGCCGATTGAATCGTCTCTGTTTCACATGCTTCAGGCCCGGCCATGCACAGCGCTCATGCCCCACTAGATCTGTGTATATATATATAGATCTGTGTAAATATATAAACACTGTGTGTGTTTATATATTTACATATTTATTCCATCTAGCTACAATGCTCAGCACTGGGTGTGTTTATATATTTATATATCTACATATTATTCCATCTAGCTACATTGCTCCGCACTGTGTGTGTTTATATACTTGCATATTTATTCCACCTAGCTGCAATGCTCCGTACTGTGGGTGTTTATATATTTACATATTTATTCCATCTAGCTACAATGCTCTGCACTGTGTGTTCATATATTCATATATTTATTCCATCCAGCTACAATGCTCTGCACTGTGTGTCTGTGTGTGTGTATATATATATATATATTTTATAGTAATACGTACATATGTATATTAGCTGCTCTTGCTTGCTTGTTTTTTTTTTTTGTTTTTTTTTTGTTTTGTTTTTTTTTTCTTGCCTTCTGATTGTTGCTCTGAGTGTTGCTATCCCTGTGCTGTTGCAATCCTGGAATTTCCCCGTTGTGGGACTAATAAAGGCTTATCTTATCTTATCTTATCTTATCTTCAGTCCGAGACAACGTACAGGGAAAACTAAGTGACCTGTGCGTTAAGGGGGGCCGTACGGGTCTTGTAGATAACTCCCACAATATTGATGCTGCCGTGTTATACAACAATGTTAAGAATTTGAATAAATCAGAGACTGTTATCGTTCAAAATACACAAAAGCTCAGGGGCAGTGATAGCCTATTTTACACTCCTGCTGTGGTCGCAGACAAAGTAACTCTTCGTGCCATGATGGATAGCGGCTCGATGGCCTGCTCACTGAGTGCTGTGGCACAGGAGAAGCTTATTGAAGCTGAGGCTTTTGACCTGGGCAGTGAGGAAGTGACTGATGTGGTCTTCGTTGGATGTGGGGGTGTGCGTGTGAAACCTGAGTCAGTGGTGAATCTTGAGATGGTCGTGTATGGATGCAGAGTGTCAGTGCCCACTTTCGTTGTGGAGAATCAACAGGACGATTTGATCATTGGTTCTAATGTTATCAGACATTTGATTCGTCAGTTCAAGAGTGATGCAAGCTACTGGAAGGCTGTGTCGTCATCTGCTACAGGTGATCAAGAACGTGAACAGTTTCTCTCTCTTCTCGCTGGCCTGGAGCGTTGTTCTGATGGCGATGTACCAGACAAGGTTGGCACAGTCAAGTGCAACAGAGCTGTCACTCTGCCGGCTGGCAGTGAATTTCTTGTATGGGGCACTCTTCCTAAGAATGTCAAGATATCCCTGGGCAGTACTGTCATGACTGAGCCGACGTCCTCCCATTCCGCACCTAGGGGCATTATGGTTGCCAGAGTCATAACGCCTCTGTGGGGCGACAGATGGGTCCCTCTCAAGATCCTGAACATCTCGGACAGCCCTGTCACGCTGCGTAGGAATGCAAAGCTCGCTGATGTCTACACCTGCCTAGCACTGGAAGACATGGAGGCTCCAGAGCTCAAGTGTTCACACCAGGCCACATCGGATGGGCCTGCTGAAGCATCAGTGGACACAGCGAATGGCGAGACTGTGCAGGAAAGACTGAAGCGTGTCGGCTTGAGTGACCTGGACCTTGAGTCATGTGACGTGTCTGCGGAATGGCGTACAAAGCTGGCTGATCTTGTGGCAAGATATGAGGATGTCTTCTCCCGCCATCACCTGGACTGTGGCGAGGCCAAGGGGTTTGTGCACCGTATTCGCCTTACTGATGAAAGACCGTTCCGACTTCCTTACCGGCGTGTTCTACCTGCTGAATACCAAAAGCTCCGCCAGGTCCTCAGTGAGATGGAAGAGAAAGAAATAATCAGGAAGTCTGCCAGCGAGTTTGCCTCACCTCTTGTCCTGGTGTGGAAGAAAAACGGTGACCTACGGGTGTGCACGGATTTCAGATGGCTCAACAAACGGACAGTGAAAGATGCACACCCCCTTCCACATCAAGCTGACTGCTTAGCTGCCCTGGGTGGGAATGCGTTCTTCAGTACGATGGACCTCACGTCTGGCTTTTACAATATGCCACTGCATGAAGAAGATCGTAAATATTCTGCGTTCACGACACCCATGGGCCTGTACAAGTACAACCGTCTCCCTCAGGGCCTGTGCAACAGCCCAGCCAGTTTCATGAGGATGATGACCAGCATATTTGGAGACCAGAGCTTTCTTAGCTTGCTGTGCTACTTAGATGACTTGTTGGTTTTTGCCCCGACTGAAGCATTGGCCCTTGAGAGACTAGAGCTGGTTTTCAGTCGCCTCCGTCTGCATAACCTGAAGTTAGCTCCGAAGAAGTGCTGGCTGCTCAGGAGGTCTGTGAATTTTCTGGGGCACATCATTGATGAGTCTGGTGTGTCTACAGATCCTGCAAAAGTGGAGACTATCAACAAGATGACTACTGCAGATTTGATGGAGCCTGACGGCGCAACCCCGTCCCAGTCACAAGTCAGGTCATTCTTAGGCATGGTGAACTATTACCAGCACTTTGTTCCCAACTACTCCACCATAGCAAAGCCTCTTTTCGATCTCCTGGCTGGCCAGAAGCAGAAGCGGAAGGGAAGACCACGTACAAAAAGCCCTGTTAAGTTCAGGAAGTTGACACCGGCTGATTGGATGCCAGATCACCAACAAGCTTTTGAGGATCTGAAGACAGCCTTGGTGACCTCCGTAGTTTTAGCGCACCCAGACTTCAATCGCCCCTTTGTATTGTCCACTGACGCTTTGCTAGATGGCCTAGGAGCAGTGCTATCGCAGATTCAGGAGGGTGACAGTGTGGCACGTCCAGTGGCTTTTGCCAGTAAATCTCTTTCACGAGCACAGAAGAAGTACCCCGCTCATCGTCTTGAATTCCTTGCATTGAAGTGGTCTGTGTGTGACAAGTTTAGCCATTGGCTTAAGGGTCATATGTTCACTGTATGGACTGATAATAACCCCCTCACACACATCATGACCAAACCACGACTAGATGCCTGTGAGCAACGGTGGGTGGCAAAGCTGGCAGCTTACACATTCGATATCAAGTACATCCCTGGCTCCAAGAACACTGTGGCTGATGCACTGAGTCGTCGGCCGTTTGTGAATTCAGCTGTTGGAAGAAAGTTACTACAAGATCGTTACAGTGAGCTCCTTGTGAAAGCAGTGCCTGTCTCCTCTGACTCCGTCCAAGAGGCCTTCAGACAGTCAAATGTCACTCAAAGGGACTTTGGCAGTGTGAGAGAGGACGAGCCTTATGTAACTGAGTGTGCGAAGAATCGACCGTTCTCTAGAGAGGAAGTCTCAGCCATCCTTGAGACACACAGTCTATGGGAGTCCAGTGCCAGGGTGCGAGCTGTCAATGTCCTCCAGCAGCTCCCACAGCTAGTTCCCCCTGATGAAGGCCCCCTGCCTGTGTTCACTGAGAGAGAACTACGTGAAGGACAGTTGAGTGATCCTGTCCTCTCCAGAGTGCTGTACTTTGTGGAACGTGGCCGACGGCCGTCCAGGAGAGAGAAGTGCAAGGAGCCTGTCATGGTAATCAGATACCTGAAGCACTGGGAGAAACTGACTACTTGCAATGGTAGCGTGGAGCGCTTCAATAGAACACTGGGTAACATGATTCGTACCCTCTCACCTGATGCTAAACGGAACTGGCCCCGACATCTCCAGACTCTAACGTTCATGTATAACTGTACAGTGCATGAGACCACAGGCTACCCCCCCTTCTACCTCATGTATGGTAGGGTTCCACGCCTGCCTGTTGACATCCTTTTCAAGAACATCCTAAAAGATCCTGAAATCAGTAGTTATGACCACTATGTAGTGTCCCTGACAAAGGACCTTCAAGAGGCCATGGCTATTGCTCAAGAACATGTCAACAAGGAGCAGAGTCGTCAGGCTGAGTTTTACAACCGTCGAGCAAAAGGGAAATTGATTGCTGTGGGCGACAGAGTCTTGGTGTCTAACAGGCGAGAGAGAGGGAAACGAAAGACAGCTCACAGATGGGAATCCACAATTTACACTGTTGTAGATGCCAACACCTCCACTCACACTTACCGGATCCAGAATCCTGAGACGGGACAGGAGAGGGTCGTACATCGTAATTTGTTGATGCTGGTCAACTTCCTGCCAGTAGACAACACAGGTGTACTAGCTGACCCAGTTTCATCTTTGTCTTCTGCTCAGCTGTCAGACCAAAGTGACGAGAGTCATGGTTCCTTACCTGATAGTGTGAGTGAAAATTGTGTGGATCTGTGTTCTAGCACGGGATCTCAGGGAACAAAGATGGGACACAAGCAAGGCGAGAGTGCGGTGCGTGACTCAGTTGCTGTACCGGAGTCTATGGACCCTGTGGGGAGGACTGTTGAGTGGATTGCTCAGTCACCATTCCTTGAACCATCCCAGGTGGAGTCATCTGATGTTGTGTGCAGAAGACCTGGCCTCTCTGTCTCTCAGAGTGACCCGGAGAAGTCTGTGAGAGACTGTCCGAGTGGCCTGTCCATTGCCTCTGATTTCAGTCCCGTGACTAACACTAACTCTAGTGGAGATGTTAGTCACATGGGTGGGCAGACTGCCAGTTGTGGGGTAGACGCACTCACATATACACAGACAGACGGACAGACTGTCATAACACAGACTGACAACACTAGTCACACACAGAGTGCTGTCGCGGTAGCTCCTGTTACACAGCCTGAAAATCCCAGTGTATCTACACGGTTGAGGTCTAGGTTTGGACGCATTATAAAGCCAGTTGATAGACTGATTCAGACCATGTCCAGTCAAGAGATTACTCGCACACACCCATCCATGCAGGCCGTTTGTAGGTCAGTGTTACAAATTTTTCATGATTAGAAGTTTCTTTTACACACACGGTATATGTCAGCATGTGACATGGATAGTCATATAGTGAAAGTTTTTATTTTCTTGTTTTCCTAGTGGCTTTTGGTACACAGTGTAGATGGTCTGTGTGGGGTGTAGACGGCATCCTACTTCCAGAAGTTGGAAGTGAGTTTGGCGCCACTCTCTTTCCACTTCATCCTTTAGGGGATACTTTTAAAGTTGGAGTATGTGTAACCATGTCATGTTTTCTTTTGACTTGCGGTGATCACAGTACGTTGCACATCTGTAATTTTGGGCGAAATTAAGTGGGGGTGGGTGTAACAGAGTCAGAATTTAGCCTTTTTGAATTTCTTTAAAATAGATGTGCTTTTCATTTTTACGTTTTTGGAGCCTCCTGGTGGTTTTATTTCGCAGCTGCATAGATAGTTTTCTTTGCACACGGCACTTACCCCAGCAGAGAAAAAGATTTTCAGTGCTGGAGGTAAGTGCAATGTAATAGAGCTGTTGCTATATTTATACTTTAAATGTTGTTAAGCCATGCATACAAAGGTTTATATCTTGTAGAGTGGTCATGAGCATTACTACCATGTATTTACGAAGTTTCAGATTATTCTAAGTAAAAATAGTAACTTTATTGTCGAGTGAATGTGTGACCACGTTGAATGAGCAGCTAGTCAGTTATTGCTAGCGCAGCATTCTTCTGTATGGTTTGCTGTCATTTCATTTTGTTAAGATATTCATTTTCTTTTACTGTCCGTGTGCAGATCGTGACATATGCAGCTGCAGACTGTTATTGTGTGCTTTTTCTGATACTTGACCAGGTAGGCTTTGTTTTATATGGTTTTTTTATATTTTTTTTTCTAAAGAAAATAGAGAGAAAAAGATTTTCACTGCTGGAGATCGTGACATATGCAGCTGCAGACTGTTATTGTGTGCTTTTTCTGATACTTGACCAGAATAAAGACAGCGTGAGCATCAAGTCCCTGCCTGTGTACTTCCTGCACCAACACGAGCACGCAGAAAACCACCCACGTTACACAGAGCATTGTAGCTAGATGGAATAAATATGTAAATATATAAACACACACAGTGCAGAGCATTGTTGCTAGATGGGATGAAACAGCATAACCGTCTACTTAGATATCCTACATGGTATGATTATGTGCCCATACATATTCTCACCCTCCATAGCGACCGGTATTTTCCTAGTTGTATGCCGGAGGGGACCATTGTGTAAGTCTATTGCATCTTTTGCATTCAAAAAACTATTAGTTTGTTACGTCTTTTTGCTATCTCTGCGAGCAGCCCTGCTTAGGTTGTACAGTCTGACAGCCGTTGGTAGGAAGGACCTGCGAAACCTCTCGGCTGTGCACCTGGGATGATGTAGTCTGCTGCTAAATGAGCTCCTCAGTGCATTCAGTATGTCCTGCATAGGGTGGAACTCGGACTCCAGCAGAGATGACAGTTTAGCCACCGTCCTTCTCTCTCCTATCTCTTCCACCAGATCAAGGCGCTGCCCCAGGACAGAGCTAGCTTTCTTGATCAGTTTGTTCAGTCTCTTCCTATCGGCTGCAGTAATGCCACTGCCCCAGCAGACCACTCCAAAAGTGATGGCTGATGCCACCACCGTGTCATAGAATGTCTTCAGCAGCGCCCCTTGTACACCAAAAGACCTGAGTCTCCTCAGCAGGAACAGCCTGTGCTGTCCCTTCTTGTAGAGTGCGTCAGTATTGTGTGACCAGTCTAGTTTGTTGTTCAGATGAACACCCAGGTACTTATAGGATGTCACCATCTCGATGTCTGTTCCCTGTATATTTACTGGTGCTGTGAGGGGTTGCCCATGCTTGCGGCAGTCCACCACCAGCTCCTTAGTTTTCCTCGCGTTGATCTGGAGGCAGTTCCGATGGCACCAATCCACGAAGTCCTGGATAAGCCCTCTGTACTCAGCTTCATCTCCATTGGAGATGAGGCCAACAATCGCAGAGTCATCAGAGAACTTCTGTAGATGGCAGTGTGTTGTGTTGTGTGAGAAGTCTGCAGTATAAAGAGTGAACAGGAAGGGAGCCAGCACCGTTCCCTGGGGGGCCCCCGTGCTACCGATGATCGTGTCGGACACACAGTCCCGGGTTCTCACAAACTGAGGCCGGTTCGTGAGGTAGTCCAGGATCCATGATGACAGGTGCTGGTCCACCCCTGCGCGCAGCAGCTTGTCCTTCAGGATCATCGGTTGGATGGTGTTGAAAGCACTGGAGAAGTCAAAGAACATGATCCTCACCACATTCCCGGGCTTCTCCAGGTGGGACAGAGAACGGTGAAGGAGGAAGATCACCCCATCCTCCATCCCAATGCCATGCTGGTAGGCGAACTGGAGTGGATCCATCGCTGGTTCCACCACAGGGCGGAGGTGAGCAAGGAGCAGTCTCTCCAGGGTCTTCATCAAGTGGGACGTCAAGGCCACCAGTCTGTAGCTGTTCAGGTCTTTGGGGTGGGAAGTTTTTGGTACAGGTACCACACAAGATGTTTTCCACAGCTGTGGTACCCTCCCCAGCTTCAGGCTCAGGTTGAAGATGTACGTCACAATCCCACACAGCTGGTCTGCACAGGACTTGAGGTGCTTTGCGCTGATGGCGTCCGGTCCCGACGCCTTCCTCGCCTTGATCTTCCTCAGCTCCGTCCTCACCTGGGTCTTGGTCAGGGTCAGGATGGGGGGCTGTGTGTTGGGAGTGGGGGGGTGTTGGTGGAGTGGGGAGTGAGCAGCAGGACTTGATTTCTTTAGAGGCAGCAGTGGTTGTTGTGCAGTCAGGGGGGAGGGCGGTTGGTCAAACCTATTGAAAAACAGATTCAGGTTGTTCGCCCACTCCCTGCCCCCCGTGGCCTGGGGGGAGGTATTCTGGAGCCCAGAGATGGTTTTGAGGTTTCTCCAGACCCTGCTGATGTCGCTCTTTTGCAGCTTGTCCTCCATCTTCTTCCTGAAGTTGTCCTTGCCTTCTCTGATCTTTCTCCTCAGCTCCCTCTGTACGGACTTCAGCATCTCCCTATTCCCCGACCTCTGATGGGGTAACCTCTAAGATGCAAACCATTCTAATGTATCTGGAGAGAAGTTAAAAGATACCATTTTGGATAAAAGCAAACTGTGGTTTGCAGTATCGAAAGCGTTTTTGAGATCTAGAAAAACAGCCCCTACCACATTACCCCTGTCCAAGGACTGTTTGACATTTTCAATAAGGCAACAATTTGCTGTTTCTGTTGAGTATCCTGGTCTAAAACCAAATTGATGTGAATGAAGAAGTTGACTGTCTTGTAAATAGTCTATCAGCTGTGTAGCTACAACTTTTTCAAGAACCTTAGACAGGACTGGTAAAATAGAGATTGGGCGGTAATTTCATATATCATCTTTACTGCCTGATTTATGAACTGGTATGACGACAGTTTTTTTCCAACCAGATGGAAATGTACTAGACCTAATGGAGAGATTAATGAGATGAGTCAGTGGTTTGATTAATATTTTGCTGTGCGTTTTGAGAAAGGAAGTGCTCATATTGTAGATATCATTAGTTTTTGAGTTTAGATTAGATTAGATTAGATTCAACTTTATTGTCATTACACATGTATGAATACAAGGTAACGAAACACAGTTTAGCATCCAATCAAAAGTGCAAAGGACAGCAGTGCAGTATATACGGTAATTAACAGTATGTGCAATTTAAGCAAATATATGCAAATATATGCAGCAGTGCAGAAAGTTAAGAGTACTGTTATGTGCAAATAATGTACAATAAGTTAGATGGGCAGTTATGTACAGGTGAGGATGGTAAGAGATGATGGTAAGAGAGTCAGCGGGGAACTAAGTTCAATAACGTGACAGCTGTTGGAAAGAAACTGTTCCTAAACCTGCTGGTTCTAGTCCGAAGGCTTCTGAAACGCCTTCTGGAGGGGAGAAGCTGGAACAGTCCATGAGCAGGATGGTTGGAGTCCCTAAGAATGCTGCGTGCCCGGCGCAGACATCTTTTCCTGTAGACGTCCTCTATAACTGGAAGTGGAGTCCCTGTGATGCATTGAGCGGTTTTCACCACCCGCTGCAGTGCCTTACGGTCAGCGACAGAGCAGCTCCCATACCAGACTGTGATACAGTTGGTCAGGGTGCTCTCTATCACGCAGCAGTAGAAGTTGCCCAGGATGTCAGTTGACAGATGGTTCTTCTTGAGTGTCCTCAAGAAGAAGAGGCACTGATGGGCCTTCTTGATCAGGCTGGTGGTGTTAACTGACCAGGACAGGTCCTCCGAGAAGTGGGTCCCCAGGAATTTGAAGCTGGGGACACGTTCAACAGCTATGCCATTGATATGGATGGGGTCATGTGTCTCTCCCCTCTCCTTCCTGTAGTCCACTATGAGCTCCTTGGTTTTGCTGGTGTTAAGGAGCAGGTTATTGTCAGCGCACCAAGTAGCCAAGTGCTCAACCTCTGCCCTGTAATCTGACTTGTCATTGTCCCTGATGAGTCCGATCACCGTGGTGTCATCTGCGAACTTTATGATGGAATTGGATCCATACATAGGCCTGCAGTCATGGGTGAAGAGGGAGTAGAGGAATGGGCTGAGCACACAGCCCTGTGGTACACCAGTGTTGAGTGTGATGACGGAAGAACGGTTGGGGCCTGACCTAACATGCTGGGGTCTGTTGGTCAGAAAATCCATGATCCAGTTGCAGGTGGAGGTACTGATTCCCAGGTCCCCAAGTTTAGTGAGCAACTTGGAGGGGATAACTGTGTTGAATGCTGAGCTGAAGTCAACAAACAGCATTCTTGCGTAGAGTTTGACAGTGTTTTAACAATACCAGCAATTAACTCCTCATTTACCTCATCGATGTGAAAAGAATTTGTTTAAAGTATTGATTTTGTGTTGTTGAGCACATTTGGCAGCACAAAGTTTTTTGTTAAGTCTTCCACAGAGTCCACAAAATATGAATTAAATTCATTTGCCAATGTAGCCTTGTCACTGATGGTCTTGCCATTGATTCTAAGTTCCTTTACCCCCTTCTGAACATTTTTTTTATTAGTTAAGTTATTTAAATGCCTCCATAGGGAACTGTTGTTACCCTTTGCATGATCTATCAGTTTACTGTAATAAGATACTTTTGATTTTCGCAGCTCTTGTACCACTTTATTTCTTAAACTTTTGTACACAATGTATTGATATGTGAAGTTCATATGGAGTCACCACTAGAGGGCAGTATGACCCCGGCCATGACCTGACTATAAAAGGAGTTGTACATGTGCCACTGTGTGGTTAGTTGTTAGTTGCACTTGAAGTGACAAGTAAAAAGTCCTAACTGACACCCGGTGTGTGCGCCTCGTCATTACATGTTCCAGGAGAACATTACATGGTACCAGGAGTAAATTACATGATACCAGGATATAAAACTACGAACCGACGGCGAAGATGAACGCTCTTCGACAGCCGGACGAGTTAAAGTTGACCGGTAACGTCAACGAGAACTGGAAAGCATTCAAACAGAGTTTTGAACTTTATTCGCTTGCTATCGGTCTCCGTGACGAGGAGAGGAAAATAGCATTACTGCTGACAGTAGCAGGGCGAGCGGCGCTAAATGTGTTTAACACATTCATCTTCACGGAAGAAGAAAAAGGCAACTTCGACGCCGTGATGAAGAAATTTGACGATTATTGCACACCGAGAAAGAATGAAACGTACGAGAGGTATGTGTTCAGAAAAAGACTTCAGAAAGAGTCAGAGTCCATCGAGCTGTATGTCACAGACCTACGGTTGAAATGTCAGTCATGCAACTTTGGAACATTGAGTGAGTCAATGATACGGGACCAAATTGTAATAGGGGTCCAGGACAACAAATTGCGGATGCAATTACTGAAAGAGACTAACTTAACGCTGGAGAAAGCGATACTGATTTGCCAAGCGTCTGAGAGTATAAAGGCACAATTAAAGACTTTTAGCAGCAAGGAAAAAGAGACTGCTGAGGTCGGTGCAGTGCAGCGCGCGAAGCCGAAAGGAACGTTGCAGGCAAGAAAAGGGAGGCAAACCCAGAGCGCGCGCGCGGGAACTGCGAGCGGTGTGGAAGGCAACACGCGCTGAAACAGTGTCCAGCATTCGGGAAGGAATGTCGCAAGTGTGGCGGAAAAAATCACTTCGCAAAGACCTGCTTCTCAAAGAGGAGGGTGCAACTCGTGAAGAAAAAGAGCGACAGCGAGGAGGATCAGTTTTACGTGGACGCCATCGAGGGAGAGACGAGCGCTGACGAATGGATAGTGTGCCTGGAGATGAATGGCACGGACATGTCACTGAAGCTCGACACAGGTGCGCAGGTAAACATCCTGCCAATGAAAGATTTTAAAAGACTGAAAAACAAACCGAAAATAAGAAATAAAAAGATTAATCTGAGAACATATGACGATAAGCCAATACCCACTAAGGGAATGTGCAGGGTTACACTGTCAAACAAAGGTAAAACAGTGAATGCATTGTTTGTACTTGTTGATGGAAATAGACAAGCAATTTTGGGTTTAAAAACATGCGATCAGCTAGGTCTGATCAAAAGGGTGAATGTCATTGATACAGACAAAGTGACAACACGAGAAAATACAGAGGCTACAACAAGTAAGCACAAACACACTGACTGGGTGAAAGAATACAAAGAGGTGTTCAAAGGAATAGGCCGCCTACCAGGCAAACAAAAAATTAGGCTGAAAGAGAATGCAGAGCCAGTCATACATGCAGCAAGAAAAGTGCCAATAGCTCTTAAAAAGAGGCTGAGAGAAACACTAGACTCACTGATAGCAGACGGAGTGGTCAGAAAAATAGAAGAACCAACTGAATGGGTTAACTCACTAGTTATAGTGGAGAAGCCAAATGGAGATTTGAGATTGTGCATAGATCCAAAAGATCTAAATAAAGTAATACAGCGGGAGCATTACAGGCTACCAACAAAATCTGACATAACCAGCACAATGAGTGGAGCAAGTTACTTCACAAAATTAGATGCCAAATCTGGGTTTTACCAAATAGTGCTAGATGAGGAAAGCGCTAAATTGTGCACATTTAATACGCCATTCGGAAGGCATTGCTTTCTACGAATGCCGTTCGGGATTAGCTCAGCCCCTGAAATTTTCCATAGAACTGTGCAGCAATTGTTTGACGGAATAGAAGGGGTGGGAGTTTTTCTTGATGATGTGGTAGTCTGGGGAAAAACAAAAGAGGAGCACGACGAAAGGTTGGCAAGAGTTCTCACACAGGTGCAAAAGTCAGGTATGAAACTGAATAAGAGTAAGTGCCAATTCGGGGTACGGGAGATTACATACCTGGGAGAGAAATTATCTGGGGCAGGCGTGCAACCAGATCCGGAAAAAGTGCGGGCCATAGCAGAGCTGCCAGTACCGCAGGACAAAAATGACTTGCAAAGAGCCTTAGGGCTAGTCAATTACATGGGAAAATTTATCCCAAATTTATCAGCTAACACAATAGCTCTTAGAAGCTTGTTAGAGACCAATACAATGTGGAAGTGGATGGCAGAGCATGCCAGAGAATGGGAGTGGCTCAAAGCAGTCTAATAAAGGAGCCAGTGTTAAAATTCTATGATCAGGACAAACTGCTAAAAGTGTCCACAGATGCGTCCAAAGCCGGCCTAGGAGCTGTGCTATTGCAAAAACATGACACAGAGTGGTATCCAGTCGCATACGCATCGCGCACCATGACAAGCGCAGAAAAAAATTACGCGCAAATAGAGAAAGAGACTCTAGGTGCAGTGTTTGGATGTGAGAAGTTTCATGAATATGTGTATGGACGGTCAGTAATACTAGAAACAGACCACAAACCACTGATTGCGATCTCACAGAAGCCACTGGGTGACGCACCACCGCGCATCCAGCGTCTAATGTTAAGATTACAGAAATATGACTTGAAATTTGAGTTTACACCAGGCAAGCAACTAATTGTAGCCGATGCGCTGAGTAGGGCTAGCTTGAGCAACACCAGCAGCACAACAGAGGAAGCTGTGCAAATACATGTAGACTCTATTAAGGCACACATGCCAGTGTCAGATGCAAAATGGATGAAGATAGTGAAAGAAACACAAAAAGATGAGAAACTAAAAAGAGTAATGGAACAGATACATCAACCAGGACAGGTTATGATTGACAAGCCTTACCAACACTTTAAAGGTGAACTGTCTGTGTTAGATGGGGTTCTGTTAAAAGGTACAAGGATAGTCATACCTACCTCCATGAGATCAGAAATGGTTAAATTAGTGCATGAGGGGCATTTGGGTATTGAAAAGTGCAAAAGACGTGCACGTGATGTTTTGTATTGGCCCAACATGCACAAGGACATTGAGGCATATGTGCAGCGCTGTGACATTTGCCAGCGCCACAGGTATCAACAGCCAAAGGAGCCTATGAGGCCCCATGAGAAGCCTCAAGGGCCATGGAGAAAAGTGGGCACGGATCTATTTCAGTTTAAGGGCAAGGACTATCTGTTAGTCATGGACTATCATTCCACCTACCCAGAGTTTGCAGGGTTGAGTGACACAACAGCAGAAAAGGTGATTGCACATACAAAAACAATGTTCGCACGCCATGGAATTCCAATGACTGTTGTAAGTGATAACGGACCACAATTCACGAGCCAGTGCTTCAAAGACTTTGCAGACACATATGGGTTCAAGCACGTGACCTCAAGCCCTCTGTACCCACAGTCGAATGGGTTAGCAGAGAAAGGGGTGCAAATTGTGAAGCGCATACTGAAAAAGGCTGCAGACAATGCAGAAGACCCACATCTGGTGATCCTGAATTACCGAGCATCACCACTGGAGAATGGACTGTCCCCAGCAGAAATGCTCATGAACAGAAAACTCAGAACGCGACTTCCATCAGCATCTCAAGTGATGGAAAAGAGAGATGTGAGGCGTGATGAGAGGCAAACTGAACTGTACAACAGAACAGCACGACCTCTGAGACCACTTGCACATGAGGACATAGTGCGAGTGAGATGTGATGGAGAATGGGGACCGCTGGCAAAAGTGGTTAAAGAAACAACTCCCAGATCATATGAAGTCATCACAGAGCATGGGAAAACAATGAGGCGAAACCGACGTCACTTACTGAAAGTGCCTCAGACAAAAATGAGAGTCACAGACAGTGAAATAAGCGACATGCTAATTTCCAGCCAAACCGAACAACCAGAAATGGCTGAGAACCAAAACTTAGAGACAGACAATAACGAACAGACTGAGGTGACACAAATCAGAAGATCACAAAGGCAAATTGTGAAACCGAAAAGATTGATTGAGGAAATGTAAGGAGTACTGAGAAAAAAAAAAAAATGTGTTGATGTTGAATTGTAAACAGAGGAAAAAATGTGTTGATGTTGAATTGTAAACAGAAAAGAAAAAAAAATTGAACTTGTGATTCAGTGTACAAGGTGAAAGAAATGTAAATAGAAATGGAGTTTATTTTGTATATAGAAATTTGAGAAAAAGTTTATAGTTGGACATGACCTTTACTAGAAAAAAAGGGAGATGTATTGATATGTGAAGTTCATATGGAGTCACCACTAGAGGGCAGTATGACCCCGGCCATGACCTGACTATAAAAGGAGTTGTACATGTGCCACTGTGTGGTTAGTTGTTAGTTGCACTTGAAGTGACAAGTAAAAAGTCCTAACTGACACCCGGTGTGTGCGCCTCGTCATTACATGTTCCAGGAGAACATTACACACAAGGTGATCATTTTGTAGTTTAGAGGTTAATGATGTTTTCAATGCAGAGTCTCGCCTCTTCATAAGTTTTCTTATTTCATTATTTAACCATGGTAGGTTAATCTTCTGTTGTCTACTTTTAATTTGCTTTGTAAATTTTTCTATAGACTTTGTAATTGTTGCAGTTATAAAATTACAACAATCATCTACTTCATATATTGACATGAGCTGCTCCCAATTTTGATTCTCTAAGTAATGTTCAAACTCCTCATTTTTTGATTTGGGAATAATAAAATTTGATTTGTCAATATTAATTGACAATGAGTGCAATGCTAATATCAATTGGGGGGATGGTGGTTGGAGCACCACTAGCCACTACAATAGGCACTGGGACCCGCATCCCCCCAAGTCCTCAGTGTCTAAAATGCAATTAAAATTGAGGTAAGAGCAGCCCCACTGCGCAGCAGAGGTTCCCTTTCACCGACACAGTGCGGCACACCCCCGCCCCAAAACCCTAAAGGTGTGTTCACACCAAACGTGAACGGGCAAATTTTTTAGGCGACACAATTACGTTATAACTCAATGTAAATGTGTGAATAAACATGAATTCAGCATCTGAATGAGATGCAGACTGGCAAAGTTGCCTTTATAACTTCTGCAGCAGTGTTCAGCCTACTGTGGAACTCCCCAAAACAACGTCATGCTTTAGGTTTACATTATCCGATGGAGGGCTCACCTGAAAAAGTTGTCCCTGTCTCCAAAACTTTATAAGATGATGAGTGTTTCCGTTGCTAGCTTGCTAGCACGTCCATGGCAGGATTTGTCTTTGTTTGTCTTTGTTTTTGTCATTTTGTTTTTTGTCATCTTATCTTCAAAATATATTAACAAGAAAATCAGTAGAATGTAAACAAATAAAAACATCAGACCTCACACTCATCATGTGTTGCCATGCATCCATGTGCTCATCCCCAGTCCGTATTTTTTCTTGTTGGTCATTTTCGCATTCTCTCCCACATCCAGATATAATCACATTTAGCTTCTGATTTATTCCACCTCAATTTCGGTTAGATAATGCCACTGAACCGGAGGTATTGTCCTCTCCGTAACGTGCAGCTTTGTCAATGGTGGATGAAAAATGTTCCACTCTGGGCCATCTTGTGCTGAAGGTAAAAATTTCCCTTCAGAAGCTAAATAATCACTTTTAGAATCATAGTTGGCATAATTTGGAGCAAATGCTTCCTCCCTGTGGAAATATATGTTGCACAATTGTTTATACGTTTCTTCTTCTGCACCCCAGAAGTGATATCAAATTCGAAGAAATTCTGGTGGGCTCAACTGAGTCCTCCAGTGAAGAGCAGCAAGCTATATGTGTCTGCCATCTAGTGATGTGAAATGCTTGGTACACCTGGGTTTATTTTGGGGATTTTTTTCATACTTTTTGACCTACCACGTGACAGGTGCATATCTGTGACACCAGCCACAGGAGAGGTAGATCAAGTAATCAAACTTAATACTTAAAGAGTTAAGGGTAAAAAAAAAAAATCCAAACTCACATGGCCCTGTGTGAAAAAGTGATTGTCCCCCCAAATTAAAACATAAATTAACTGTAGTTTATCACATCTTTGGAAAGCTGAGATCAATTTCTCGAGCCACACCCAGGCCTGATTACTGCCACACGTGTTCACAAACAAGAAATCACTTAAATAGGACCTGCCTTGCAAAATGAAGTAGACCAAAAGGTCCTCAAAAGGTAGACATCATGCTGCAATCCAAAGAAATTCAGGAACAAATGAGAAACAAAGAAATTGACATCTATCGGTCTAGAAAAGGCTCCCTTCCTGTTCACCCTTTATACTGCGAACTTCTCACACAACACAACACACTGCCATCTACAGAAGTTCTCTGACGGCTCTGCGATCGTTGGCCTTATCTCCAACGGGGATGAAGCTGAGTACAGAACGCTTATCCAGGACTTTGTGGACTGGTGCCATTGGAACTGCCTCCAGATCAACGCGAGGAAAACTAAGGAGCTGGTGGTGGACTGCCGCAGGCAAGGACAACCCCTCACAGCACCAGTAAATATACAGGGAACAGACATCGAGATGGTGACATCCTACAAGTACCTGGGTGTTCATCTGAACAATAAACTAGACTGGTCAGACAATACTGACACACTCTACAAGAAGGGACAGCGCAGGCTGTTCCTACTGAGTAGACTCAGGTCTTTTGGTGTACAAGGGGCGCTGCTGAAGTCATTCTACGACACGGTGGTGGCATCAGCCATCACTTTTGGAGTGGTCTGCTGGGGCAGTGGCATTACAGCAGCCGATAGGAAGAGACTGAACAAACTGATCAAGAAAGCTAGCTCTGTCCTGGGGCAGCACCTTGACCCAGTGGAGGAGATAGGAGAGAGAAGGATGGTGGCTAAACTGTCATCTCTGCTGGAGTCCGAGTTCCACCCTATGCAGGACATACTGAATGAACTGAGGAGCTCATTTAGCAGCAGACTACATCATCCTAGGTGCACAGCCGAGAGGTTTCGCAGGTCCTTCCTACCTACGGCTGTCAGACTGTACAACCTAAGCAGGGCTGCTAGCAGAGATAGCAAAAAGACGTGACAACCTAATAGTATTGAATGCAAAAGATGCAATAGACTTACACAATGGTCCCCTCCGGTATACAACTAGGAAAATACCGGTCGCTACGGAGGGTGACAATATGTATGGGTACATAATCATACCATGTAGAATAACTAAGTAGACAGTTATGCTGTTTCATTCCATCTAGCTACAATGCTCCGCACTGTGTGTGTTTATATATTTATTCCATCTAGCGACAATGCTCCACACTGTGTGTGTTTATATATTTACATATTTATTCCATCTAGCTACAATGCTCCACACTGTGTGTGTTTATATATTTACAGTGGGGCAAAAAAGTATTTAGTCAGCCGCCAATTGTGCACGTTCTCCCACTTAAAAGATGACAGAGGTCTCCAATTTTCATCATAGGTATACCTCAACTGTGAGAGACAAAATGAAAAAAAAAATACAGAAAATCACATTGAAGGATTTTTAATGAATTAATTGGTAAATTCCTCAGTAAAATAAATATTTGGTCACCTACAAACAAGCAAGATTTCTGGCTCTCACAGACCTGTAACTTCTTCTTTAAGAGGCTCCTCTGTCCTCCACTCGTTACCTGTATTAATGGCATCTGTTTGAACTCGTTATCAGTATAAAAGACACCTGTCCACAACCTCAAACAGTCAGACTCCAAATTCCACTATGGCCAAGACCAAAGAGCTGTCAAAGGACACCAGAAACAAAATTGTAGACCTGCACCAGGCTGGGAAGACTGAATCTGCAATAGGTAAGCAGTTTGGTGTGAAGAAATCAACTGTGGGAGCAATTATTAGAAAATGGAAGACATACAAGACCACTGATAATCTCCCTCGATCTGGGGCTCCATGCAAGATCTCACCCCGTGGGGTCAAAATTATCATGAGAACGGTGAGCAAAAATCCCAGAACCACACGGGGGGACCTAGTGAATGACCTGCAGAGAGCTGGGACCAAAGTAGCAAAGGCTACCATCAGTAACACACTACGCCGCCAGGGACTCAAATCCTGCAGTGCCAGACGTGTCCCCCTGCTTAAGCCAGTACATGTCCAGGCCCGTCTGAAGTTTGCTAGAAAGCATTTGGATGATCCAGAAGAGGATTGGGAGAATGTCATATGATTAGATGAAACCAAAATAGAACTTTATTGTAAAAACTCAACTTGTCGTGTTTGGAGGAGGAAGAACACCATACCTACTGTGAAGCATGGGGGTGGAAACATCATGCTCTGGGGCTGTTTTTCTGCAAAGGGACCAGGACGGCTGATCCGTGTAAAGGAAAGAATGAATGGGGCCATGTATCATGAGATATTGAGTGAAAACCTCCTTCCATCAGCAAGGGCATTGAAGATGAAACGTGGCTGGGTCTTTCAACATAACAATGATCCCAAACACACCACATTGGCAACGAAGGAGTGGCTTCGTAAGAAGCATTTCAAGGTCCTGGAGTGGCCTAGCCAGTCTCCAGATCTCAACCCCATAGAAAATCTTTGGAGGAAGTTGAAAGTCCGTGCTGCCCAGCGACAGCCCCAAAACATCACTGCTCCAGAGGAGATCTGCATGGAGGAATGTGCCAAAATACCAGCAACAGTGTGTGAAAACCTTGTGAAGACTTACAGAAAACATTTGACCTCTGTCATTGCCAACAAAGGGTATATAACAAAGTATTGAGATGAACTTTTGTTATTGACCAAATACTTATTTTACTGAGGAATTTACCAATTAATTCATTAAAAATCCTTCAATTTTTTTTTATTTATTTATTTATTTTTTTGTTACTTATTTGTACCCGTAGGTAGACTTGGTTTGCAGTCTGGTGACAAGCCACCGGCTGCTGGTCGCTGCGTGCACGAGCGCCCTAAACCTACATGTTTTTGGTATGCGGGAGGAAACCGGAGAAATCCCGGAGTAAACCCACGCAACACGGGGAGAACATGCAAACTCCACACAGCTCACTGTTGGTCGGGGGCTGGGATCGAACCCACGACCTCATGATCCCCACGATCCCCCGGCCAAGGGTAAAACTGTGCTGCCACAGTGCTAAACCACTGCGCCACCGTGCAGCCCTTCCCCTACCTTCAATGTGATTTTCTGGATTTTTTTTCCTCATTTTGTCTCTCATAGTTGAGGTATACCTATGATGAAAATTGGAGACCTCTCTCATCTTTTAAGTGGGAGAACTTGCACAATTGGTGGCTGACTAAATACTTTTTTGCCCCACTGTACATATTTATTCCATCTAGCTACAATGCTCCGCACTGTGTGTGTTTATATATTCATATATTTATTCCATCTAGCTACAATGCTCCGCACTGTGTGTTTATATATTTACATATTTATTCCATCTAGCTACAATGCTCCGCACTGTGTGTGTTTATATATTCATATATTTATTCCATCTAGCTACAATGCTCCACACTGTGTGTGTTTATACATTTACAAATTTATTCCATCTAGCTACAGTGCTCCGCACTGTGTGTGTTTATATATTCATATATTTATTCCATCTAGCTACAATGCTCCGCACTGTTTGTCTATATATTTATATTTATATGTACATATGTATCCTCGCTGTTCTTGTTTTTTCTTGCCTTCTGATTGTTGCTCTGAGTGTTGCTATCCCTGTGCTGTTGCAATCCTGGAATTTCCCCATTGTGGGACTAATAAAGGCTTATCTTATCTTATCTTATCTTAAAAGGTTATCAAGCTATTTCTTAAGCTTTGGGACTCCAGCAAACTACAGTGAGAGCCATTATCCACAAATGGCGAAAACATGAAACACTGGTGAACCTTCCCAGGAGTGGCAAGTTGAAAAAAATTTCCCCAAGAGCACAGTGACGTCTCATCCAAGAGGTCACAAAAGACCCCACAACAACATCCAAAGAACTGCAGGCCTCACTTGCCTCAGTTAAAGTCAGTGTTCATGACTCCACCATAAGAAAGAGACTGGGCAGAAACGGCCTGCATGGCAGACTTCCAAGACGAAAACCACTGCTGAGCAAAAAGAAAGGCTCATCTCAGATTTACCAGATATCATCTTGATGATCCCCAAGACTTTTGGGAAAATATTCTGTGGACTGATGAGACAAAAATTGAATTTTTTGGAAGGTGTGTGTCCCATTACATCTGGCGTAAGAGTAACACAGCATTTCAGAAAAGGAACATCATACCAACAGTAAAATATGGTGGTGGTAGTGTGACGGTCTGGGGCTGATTTGCTGCTTCAGAACCTGGAAGTCTTGCTGTGGTAAATGGAACCATGAATTCTGCTGTCTACCAAAAAATCCTGAAGGATAATGTCCGACCATCTGTTCATGACCTCAAGCTGAAGCGCACTTGGGTTCTGAAGCAGGACAATGATCCAAAACACACTAGCAAGTCCACCTCTGAATGCCGTCCATCCATACATCTTCTACCGCTTTTCTGGAGGTCCGGGTCGTGGAAGCAGCAGTTCAAGCAGAAAAGCCCAGACTTCCCTCTCCCCAGCCACCTGCTCCAGCTCTTCAGAGAGGATACCAAGGAATTCCCAGACCAGCTGGGAGACATAGTCTCTCCAGCGAGTCCTGGGTCTGCCCTGGGGTCTCCTCCCAGTTGGATGTGCCCGAAACACCTCAAGTGGGAGGCATCCAGGAGGCATCTTGATCAGATGCCCATACCACCTCATCTGGCTCCTTTCAATGTGGAGGAGCAGCGGATCTACTCTGAGCCTCCCCTGGATGACTGAGCTCCTTAACCTATCTCTGAGGGTGAGTCCAGCAATCCTACGAAGAAAGCTCATTTCAGCCACTTGTATCCGCGATCTCATTCTTTCGGTCCTTACCCAAAGATCACGTCCATAGGTGAATGTAGGAACGTACACTGACTGGAAAATCAACAGCTTTGCCTTAGGGCTTAGCTCCTTCTACACCACAACAGACCGGTACAACGTCCGCATCACTGCAGATGTTGCTCCAATCTATCTGTCAATCTCTCGTTCCATTCTCTCCTCACTCATGAATAAGACCCTAAGATACTTAAACTCCTCCACTTGGGGATGGAGCCTTTCCCCAACCCGGAGAGGACAATCCACCTTTTTCCGGCTGAGGACCATGGACTCGGACTTGGAGGTGCTGATTCTCATCTTAGCCACTTCACACTCAGCAGCAAACCGTCCCAGTAAGACCTGTAGGTCTTTGCTGGATGAAGCCAGCAGGACAACATCATCAACAAACAACAGAGATGAGATCCTGTGGTCACCAAGAATGACACCCTCCGTTCCCTGGCTACACCTAGAAATCCTGTCCATAAAAATTTTGAACAGAATCGGTGACAAAGGGCAACCCTGGCGGAGTCCAAGTGTCACTGGGAATGAGTCCGACCGAGTGTTGGCAATACGAACCAAACTCTCACAACGGTCGTACAGAGACGGACTAGCTCGTAACAACAAGCCCGATACCCCATACTCCCGAAGCACCACCACCACCACAAAAAACCATGAGGAATGTGGTCGAATGCCTTCTCCAAGTCCACATAACACATTTAAATTGGTTGGGCATACTCCCACGAACCCTCGAGGATTCTCAAGAGGGTAAATAGCTGGTCTCATGTGCCACGGCCAGGACGAAAACCACATTGCTCCTCCTGAATCTGAGGTTCAACCAACGGCCGGACTCCACTCTCCAGTGCCTTGGCATAGACCTTCCCAGGATGGCTGAGGAGTGTGATCCCTCTAAAGTTGGAGCATACCCTCCAGTCCCCTTTTTTGAAGAGAGGAACCACCACCCCGGTTTGCCATGCCAAAGGCACTGCCCCTGACCTCCACGCAATTTTGCACAGGTGTGTGAACCATGACAGCCCTACAACATCCAGGGCCTTGAGGTACTCAGGATGAATCTCGTCCACTCCCGGGGCCCAGCCACCAAAGAGGTTTTTAACCACCTTGGCGACCTCAGCCCCTGTGATAGGCCAGTCATCCCCCTCATCCACAAGCCCTGCTTCCTCTGTTGAAGGGGTGTCAGTGGGATTGAGGAGATCCTTGAAGCATTCCTTCCACCACCCAACGATATCCCACGTCAAAGTCAGTAGTGCCCCATCTGCACCATTCACAGTGTGGACGGGGAGCTTCTTCCCCCTCCTGAGCCACTGGACAGTTTGCCAGAATCTCTTTGAGGCTGACCGAAAGTCTTGTTCCATGGCTTCACCGAACTCCTCCCATACTCGAGTTTTTGCTTCAGCAACCACCTAAGCTGCACTCCGCTTGGCCTGCTGGTGCACCTCAGCTGCTTCACGAGTCCAACAAGCCAACCAAGCCTGATAGGACTCCTTCTTCAGCTTAATGGCCCCCCTCACCACTGGTGTCCACCACTTGGTTCGGGGGTTGCCACCACGAGATGCACCGACCACCTTGCGGCCGTAGCTCTGGGCAGCCGCTTCAACAATGGAGGTGGAGAACATTGCCCATATGGCCCATTCAGACTCCATGTCTCCAGACTCCCTCGGAATGTGGTTGAAGTTTTTCCAGAGGTGGGAGTTGAAGACCTCCTAGACAGGGGCCTCAGCCAGACATTCCCAGCACACCCTCACTATATGTTTGGGTCTACCAGGTCTGAATGGCATCCTCCCCTGCCATCGGATCCAACTCACCACCAGGTGGTGGTCAGTTGACAGCTCTGCACCTCTCTTTACCTGAGTGTCAAAGACATACGGTCACAGGTCTGATGACATGATAACAAAATCGAGCATCGACCTGTGACCTAGGGTGTCCTGGTGCCAGATGCACATATGGACACCCTTATGCTTGAACATGGTGTTCATTATGGACAAACTGTGGTTAGCACAGAAGTCCAATGCACACGTAGGCAACGACAGCGAAACCTGGAGGGAGTTGATTTTGAGGAACGGCCTGCCCGAACTGAACCTGAGTGGTTCAGTTCGGGCAGGTTCAGAGTACCCTCCCTTTTTGGAGTCTCTCACTGGGGTGCTCTGAACCATCATTTAGTGCATAGGCACAAATGATGGTCAGGACCCGTTTCCCAACTCAAAGGCGCAGGGAAACATCCCTTTCATCCACTGGGGAAAGCTGCAATATAGAGGCAGCAAGGTGGGGGAATAGAAGAATACCCACCCCTGCCCGTCACCTCTCGCCCACGGCAACTCCAGAGTCAGCCAAGCTCCAGCCTCTCTCCAGGAGACCGGTTCCGGAACCGGAGCTGTGTGTTGAGGTGAGGCTGACTGTATGGAGGTCAGAGTCCTTCTGGATGTCATTGGCACGACGGGTTGCATCACTGTATATAGACTGTACATAGACTGCTGCCATCACTGTTTGTTCTTGTTTTTTCTTTTTTTTAATCGAGCCTAATTTCCTTCTTTTTATAAAATGCACACCAATGTCGAGACAGAAACGCCATTTCAATTCTCCTGTATGTGTCATGTGTCTGGGGGCTTATTTCATCCCAGACCCCAGACACAGACTATTGTTGTATTTTGTTTCCCTGTTTGGTCTGCTGATTTATCTAGGATTATTCTGTGTTCTGTTTCTGCCCCTCTCTCTCTCACTCCAGGCACTCCCCATGGGCTGCTCAGCCTGCTGTTGCAGTGAGCAGCTCGTAATCAGCGCACCTGCTGCAGCTACACACCTGTATTCAATCAATGTCATCAGTTCACTCACTGTTTATACTCTGTCAGTTTATTCACTGACTGTTGCTGTGTTAGTCACGTTCCTATCCGACTACATTTGTGCTGTTTCCCTGGAGCTCGGCCTGGCTCTGGAACACACTAAGGCCTTTTCCACTAGCGCGCTTTGGCGCGGCACGGGACGGCTCAGCACGCTTTGTACGCTTTTCGACTAGCCCCAACACGGTTTAACAGCCGCGATTCTCAGCCCCGCTTCAGGGCAGGGTACAGCAGTGCTGAGCTGTGCCGTGTTGTGACGTTAACAGACTGGTCGCCGCTGATTGGTCAGGTCTTAACCGGCGCTGATTGGTTAGTTCGTAACCGCAGCTGATTGGTTAGTTTGTAACCGCAGCTGATTGGTCAGGTCGTAACGTCACGAAAAGCGACCTCCTCTGCCGAATCTTCATGAACGCCATTACTCAGTGCTCAACTACAGTGGGTGGTTGATTTTTACTGTATTGCTGTGATATTTTCATTTTTTTATTTCTTATCATGGCTTCGCGTAATAAGGGCGTTCCATGGAGCAATGAGGAGGTTCAGTGTCTGCTAACTGCATTGTCTGATGATCGCATCCAGCGCGAGTTAGATGGAGCTACCAGGAATGAGAAAATATACCGGGAGGTTTCAGAGCACTTGGCAGCACAGGTGCACACACGGACTGCCAAACAGTATAGGGAAAAAATTTTAAAAAATGAAGTGTGATTACCGTGTGTTAAAGGACCACAACAGCAGAAGCGGTGCAGACCGGAGAAGCTGGAAATGGTTTGAGCAGATGGACGCAATATACGGCCATCGGCATGCGAGCATTGGCCGAGCCATGGCTCGAGACACAGCCACAACATCGGAGCCCTTTAAAGGTGAGATTTTTTTATTTTTTTTTTTTGGGGGGGGGGGGTCGGAAATATATTCTGGAAGACGCTCAGTTTATTTATGGAATAAAAAAGCTGTTCATTTGTGCATGTGGATGATCGCTCTGCTATATCGCAGCAGACTGTGGTCTAACGCTTTTCTTTTAAGTATACATGTGAAAAATACGCTGAAATAAACTTGTATAATCGTTTTTAAAACTATTGTCTTTTCTGTATATCTTTAACTTTAGTGCTGTATTTTATTGTGTGCATTTCACTTGTAGAATCAGCCCACTCGTCCGCCGCGCCAGCACGCACGGACTCTCCAGCGTCTGACAGAGGTGAATCTGTCGCGCCGACACCGGTAGCGGGCAGATCACAAGGTCCAGCCGAAGGTCCGTCCCAAGCTCCATCACGAGCTCCATCACCTTCTCCATCATCAGCTCCGTCTGTATCCGTTAGGTCTCGTCCAACAAGTGTTGGTAAGTCACATAAAACATGAGATTATACCGTAAAAAGGGGCTATAAGGGACGGCTTTTTAATAAGGGACACTTTTCTGTTAAATGTTTTAAATGTAATTCTCCTTTTTTTTATTTTGAGCAGGACGCTGAGTTGTATTGTCTTTCCTGTAGATAGATCTTATTTTTAAGAAATTTGTCTCCATTGTATTTAATGAAAATTCGAAAAAAAAAAGTGTCCCTTATTACCCCGCCGTCCCTTATAGCCCCGTTTTTTATTTATATTAAATAATACGTCCCTTATAGCCCCCTTTTTTTATGACTAAGGTAATTTCAGATAGCTGCATTTTAATTTATCTCTGTGTCAAAAAAATCTGTGGTGGTCTGTTGTCGGTGTTAAACAACACAGTTGTGGTTGTGTGTTTTTTTAAATACATTTTGTAGGTCATCATATCTAAAAAAAAGAAACAGTGTAGGAGTCAAGAATTCAGGAGAACGCATGATTTAACATTATCTTTTTTAATTCTCATCTCAAACAATACTTCACACAAAAGTCAATACATCCTTTCATCTGTAATAGAATAAACAGAGTCCTTCTGGTCTCCTCTCTAACCCCTAAAAAGTTCTGTGTGGGTAATCTCCTTTCTTGGGAGTCCACAGGGGGTGCAGACACCTCATCCTTTTGATGTGTGATGTAAATACACCTGGCTAGCTCAAAGTCTGTCTCCTCTGAATTCAGCTATAATTATGGGCTCCACATCACTCCCCCCTCCCACGCGAAAGACTGGTCACACACAGTAATACAATGGTCTCAATCAATAAATCACACAAAAGTCAATACTAATTTACATGCTTTCATCTGTAAGACACACAGAGTCCTTTGTTCTCCTCTCTGACCCCCAAAAGGTCAGGGCGGCTAATCTTCTCCTTTATTCTGAGTTCACAGGGGGTGCAAACACCTCATCCAGTAGAGGTGTCATTTAATTACGCATGGCTAGCTCAAAGTCTCTCTCGGCTGAATTGCAGCCTGCAACATGTGAGTCACATGTGCTTCACAACAGCACATGAACTAACTTATGAATATGCCTCATTACAAACCTTCACGTAACTTAAGCATTTTTTATTAACACATTACTATTTCAGAGTCAACAATAAAAAAGAAAAATGTTAGAGCCATCCATCCATTTTTTTCAACTTAATCCTTTGAGGATTGCATGGGGGGACGTTCCCTATCACAGCACCCTGTGAACAATCAACTCCTTTGAAGTGGAGAAACCTAACATTTGAGCTTAATTACAGCAAAGAAGCATATAGTCACATCCCACCAGATGGATTCACCAGTGTAATTCAATAGTATATGTTTTGTATATTTAGATACAGCATGTAACCACCCTGACTTTCTGTCTTTCATCTAGGGAAACGAAGAAAAAGAAATACACTGTCGGACATCGCCTCAATAATGGAAGAGTCCCATGAACATGACAGACGTCTGATGGAGAGAATGGATGAGACACTGGAGAGATACACTGACAGGCAGGAGATTATGCAGCAAAAACGCCTCGACCAACTTGAGAGACACCACCAGCCGTTTTCTGAACAAATGAGGGAAGCACATAGGGAGGAGCTGACAGAGACCCAAATATTTAACAGAACCTTCCTGACACATTTTGGCAATCTGGTAAAGGCAATGAGTGATCGGCGGGAATAAAATGTCGATTATGTTCTGTTGCTGTTTTTTTTTTTTTTTGGAATATTTGATTTATAATAAAAAAAATTTGTTTCATAAGTGTGTTTTGTCTGTTATAACAATGAATTATAAAACTGTATAATTACATAGCAATTCAATTGCCTAGTCTGATGAAAATGATGCAGATCAGAGCAGATCAGGTCAGAGGTCACCCATTGTAAAGGTAATTTAATTATTATCTATAACAAAGAACAAATTTTTTGTAAGGTTGATATTGTTTTTATTTAAATCTCTTCAAAAAATAGAAACAAATGATACATTTTTAAACTTTGGTTACATTTTTTATGTCAACTTATAAGAAGTTGCACATTTGGAGTTTAAATTGCAGCAGGACAGACCGATCAAGCTTACAAGTCAAAGTATTTAAAAAAAATTATATGTCCATTGATTGTTAGTCAAATTTCATACATTTAGAATATTTGAAAAGGAGTATAGCATCATATAAAAAGAAAAAAAAACTAATCCCAAACGCTGATCTGAATGTTAAAAACATGAAATTTTTTTTTATTCGGTACATCCTAAATGCACTAGGATGTAAAAATTAATACAATTTGGTAATGATCCAGTGTGCCACTGTATCATTATTTAATACTAATAAAAAAAGTTTCAGCTCATTATTTAAAGGTCATTTGTCAGTTAATTCAAAACAAAAGTGCCTTTTTTTTTGGGAAGCATTTGTCCCTTAACTGTTAAACATTTATCACTGCAGACAGATTGTCAAGGAATACACAATTGTGTTGATGTTACCCAAAACCTTTGACACACTGCTTGTGGTGCTAACTTTTGCATGTGGGTTATTTTTAAGAATATTAACATTTTTTGGTAAGTATAAGTTTGATTTTATTAAAGTGAAATACAACATATTTGGAATAATGTGTACTTTTTAGAAATATGTACACTTATTTAGCCTCAGCCGGGATAAAAATAACCACAGGCAGCCAGTGGGGCTATTTATAGTGAAGGCACTTAATATTGAATATTTTGAAATAACACTTTTCAATATAATGTGTGCTTATTACATCTATTTTGACTTATTTTTTGTATGATATGCTTAAATTTAAATATAACGTTTTTCTAAACATAATTACTATTTCAATTTTCAGTTCCAGCAAATCAAAAGAGACAAATGAAAAGTGAACAACAGTTTAATCATTAAACACAGACGTTACAAATATGTACACACATGAATACTGATAAAATTCTTATTAATTATTTGTACACAAGTACTGCATCAAAGCATCTCTGACACCCCCACCACGGTCCTCAGCTACCTCTGCAGCTGACACCAACACTTCATCATCTACTGCATCCAATGCAGTATCAAAGGCCTCCCCATGAGTTTCACACAGATTATGCAGTGCACAACAAGTCACCACCATGGATTTCACAAGTTCGATGTCACAGTCATTCCTTTTTAAAAGGCAGCGCCACCTTCCCTTAAGCCTACCAAAAGCATTCTCAACATTCACCCGTACACGACTGATGGTCTGGTTGAACGTGTGCTGTTCTTCAGTCAGTCGTCCGGTGTCATGGAATGGTTTCAACAGCCAATTTTGGAGTGGATAAGCTGAGTCCCCTAGGATGTAGTATCCCGTACATAACGCACCGATGTTCCTGATAGGTGGGAAGAGGTTTCCACGAGTAGCTAACTCCCACAGTCTGGACAGTCTCAGGACCCTAGCATCATGCATGCTCCCTGGAAGCCCAGCAAACACATTCCAGAACAAACCCTTTCCATCAACCACACTTTGAAGGATTATGGAGTGCCAGCCTTTACGATTGAAGTAGTCAGTGTGACATTCTTCTGGTGCTATGATGGGTATGTGGGACCCATCAATGGCACCAACGCATAATGGTAGCCCCCACCGATTCTCGATATAGGCCGACATTTACATGAATCTCCCTTCATCGGGAAGATGAAGCAGTTCTGGAACAAGCAATGACTCTGCTGCTGCACAAAAGTCCTGCACACACCTGCACACTGTTGTGATGCTGACCCCAAAAAGATGTCCAATAGTGCGGTACTCTGAACCGGTAGCATGCTTCCACAGTGCGATGGCCACTCTCTTCCTCAGCGGCACACATAAGCGGAACGTCGTTTCATGCAGCTCCATACATGGACGCAATTTCTGACACAGGTAGGTAAGTAAGTCTCTTTTCCCTATCCACGTTCACATTTTGTGTTCTTCCCCCAGAGGTCTAGTCTGACCCTGGCGCATGACGTAGACCCCATTTTCCTTGCCTCGCTGAATCCTGTGCTGTTCGCCTCTTATTTACTGTTTGTGTTGGACACTTGGTACAGTTGATTCCTTGTTTATAAATATACACTTCACCTTGCACGTGGGCTCATCTCTTTTCATCCGTGTGCCACGTAAAGGTATTGACAATAAAATCTTTGAATTCTTGAATCCTTGAATATATCTAGCTGGTATCTCTCAACCTCATGCACCAGCTCAGGCTCCTTCCCCACCAGAGAGGTGACATTCCACGTCCCAGAAGACAGTTTAGGAAGCTTGGGATCAGACCACCAAGGTCTCCGCTTTTGACCGCTACCTGATCCACATAGCACCGGACCCCCATGGTCCCTCCTGCAGGTGGTGAGCCCACTGGAGGGCAGACCCATGTAACTCCTTCGGGCTGAGCCCGGCCTGAAGGCTCCTGGGATCACTAGGGCATGCAAATCCCCCCACCACGATAAGGTGACGATCCATGAGGGGAATATCTCCATAAGTATGAAAATACCCAGTATCTCCAGAGGTATGAAAATAAAATGGATGTACCAAGTAAGTCCAGTAAAATCTGTGCTACTGTATGTAACTTAATTTTTTTCAGTATTTTGGAGTGAACTTGTTTTGTTCAGCATGATCATGCTGCCTGGACAGTCTGCTCTTCCATGGCTCTCCTTCACTGCTGTAAACATGGAGCCACATCTACATGGCCTGAATATCTGTGTCTTCCTGTGTGTGACTGCAGGTTTGCTCTGAGTTTGGGCCACCCCCAAGAGGACGTAGTGCTGGGGGACCTGGGGCTGTACATCTGCGTCCGTTTTGACGCCGACGAAGAGAACCAAGTTGTTGTCTTCAACACTTGCAAAGGCGGTGTGTGGGGTCAGGAGGTCAAAGCGTCACCCTGTCCTATCAAGAGAGAACAGCCGTTCATGGTGTGTTGGTTGACCCTGTGTGGGTGTCCTACATTGTTTTCCTGGATCTCTCATCAGTTTACCATGTCTTATCTACAGAAGTCTATAGACACACATCAACTCATTTGGAGATTATTTTAACATCTGTATAATAATGACGTAGTTTAAGAATGAATTTAGATATTCAGTTTATCCACTCCTCAGTAACAAGTGCAGTATTTTTATGTTAATCTCCATATATTTCTCCCTTCTTTCTGTCACTTGTTCTATGATCTAGATCTTGGTTGACTTCACCATCAAGGGGTTTCTGATCACTTTAAATGGGAACCCACAGGAGATCTTCCCAAACCGTCTGCAGGATGAGCGCTACAAGGCCATCTACTTTGAAGGGAACGCCACCCTCCAGAAAATTGAAGTTACCCCCAACTATTAAGCCCCGCCGCTTTTCCCTCTTTGACATTTTGTGCTTGAAAAGTCCTAATGAAACATTGGCTTGGCTTTCTAAACCTTGAACCTGGCTGTTTGAATGTCCCAACATTCAGACACAGTGACAGGTTGCAGGTTGTGGTGTTATTCAGACGGCTTGGTTCAGATTTCAGCCTGCTGTCAGCTCTGCTCTGATTGGTTAATGAGAACTGATGTGATTCCTGAAGGAATCTTTAACTGTTGTCTCTGCTTCTGTCAACATGACCTTCCTGCTTTTTCCTTTGATTCATCATCCATTAAATCAGATCCTGCAATGAAAATAATGGTTATGGTGATTTCTTTAAGGTGTTAGACAAGAATGTGACGTCTGTCCTGATCTGGTTCTGTTCCACTAATTACACTAAACACATACAGCAGAACACAACAGAACCTTTTAGACATACAGTGGGGTAAAAAAGTATTTAGTCAGCCACCAATTGTGCAAGTTCTCCCACTTAAAAGATGAGAGAGGTCTCCAATTTTCACCATAGGTATACCTCAACTATGAGAGACAAAATGAGGAAAAAAAATCCAGAAAATCACATTGTCTGATTTTTAAAGAATTTATTTGCAAATGATCGTGGAAAATAAGTATTTGGTCAATAACAAAAGTTAATCTCAATACTTTGTTATATACCCTTTGTTGGCAATGACAGAGGTCAAACGTTTTCTGTAAGTCTTCACAAGGTTTTCACACACTGTTGCTGGTATTTTGGCCCATTCCTCCATGCAGATCTCCTCTAGAGCAGTGATGTTTTGGGGCTGTCGCTGGGCAACACAGACTTTCAACTCCCTCCAAAGATTTTCTATGGGGTTGAGATCTGGAGACTGGCTAGGCCACTCCAGGACCTTGAAATGCTTCTTACGAAGCCACTCCTTCGTTGCCCGGGCGGTGTGTTTGGGATTATTGTCATGCTGAAAGGCCCAGCCACGTTTCATCTTCAATGCCCTTGCTGATGGAAGGAGGTTTTCACTCAAAATCTCACGATACATGGCCCCATTCATTCTTTCCTTTACACGGATCAGTCGTCCTGGTCCCTTTGCAGAAAAACAGCCCCAAAGCATGATGTTTCCACCCCCATGCTTCACAGTAGGTATGGTGTTCTTTGGATGCAACTCAGCATTCTTTCTCCTCCAAACACGACAAGATAAGATAAGATAAGATAAGATAAGCCTTTATTAGTCCCACAACGGGGAAATTCCAGGATTGCAACAGCACAGGGATAGCAACACTCAGAGCAACAATCAGAAGGCAAGAAAAAAAGCAAGCAAGCAAGAGCAGCTAATATACATATGTACATATTACTATAAATATATATATATATACACACAGACACACAGTGCAGAGCATTGTAGCTGGATGGAATAAATATGAGTATATAAGCACACAGTGCGGAGCATTGTAGCTAGATGGAATAAATATGTAGATATATAAACACCCACAGTACGGATCATTGCAGCTAGGTGGAATAAATATGTAAATATATAAACACACACAGTGCGGAGCAATGTAGCTAGATGGAATAATATGTAGATATATAAACACACACAGTGTGGAACATTGTAGCTAGATGGAATAAATATATAGATATATAAATATAAACACACCCAGTGCGGAGCATTGTAGCTAGATGGAATAAATATGTAAATATATAAACACACACAGTGCAGAGCATTGTTGCTAGATGGGATGAAACAGCACAACCGTCTACTTAGTTATCCTACATGGTATGATTATGTGCCCATACATATTCTCACCCTCCATAGCGACCGGTATTTTCCTAGTTGTATGTCGGAGGGGACCATTGTGTAAGTCTATTGCATCTTTTGCATTCAAAAAACTATTAGGTTGTTACGTCTTTTTGCTATCTCTGCGAGCAGCCCTGCTTAGGTTGTACAGTCTGACAGCCGTTGGTAGGAAGGACCTGCGAAACCTCTCGGTTGTGCACCTGGGATGGTGTAGTCTGCTGCTAAATGAGCTCCTCAGTGCATTCAGTATGTCCTGCATAGGGTGGAACTCGGACTCCAGCAGAGATGACAGTTTAGCCACCATCCTTCTCTCTCCTATCTCCTCCACCGGATCAAGGCGCTGCCCCAGGACAGAGCTAGCTTTCTTGATCAGTTTGTTTAGTCTCTTCCTATCGGCTGCAGTAATGCCACTGCCCCAGCAGACCACTCCAAAAGTGATGGCTGATGCCACCACCGTGTCATAGAATGTCTTCAGCAGCGCCCCTTGTACACCAAAAGACCTGAGTCTCCTCAGTAGGAACAGCCTGCGCTGTCCCTTCTTGTAGAGTGCGTCAGTATTGTGTGACCAGTCTAGTTTATTGTTCAGATGAACACCCAGGTACTTGTAGGATGTCACCATCTCAATGTCTGTTCCCTGTATATTTACTGGTGCTGTGAGGTGGTGTCCATGCCTGCGGCAGTCCACCACCAGCTCCTTAGTTTTCCTCGCGTTGATCTGGAGGCAGTTCTGATGGCACCAGTCCACGAAGTCCTGGATAAACCCTCTGTACTCAGCTTCATCTCCATTGGAGATGAGACCAACGATCGCAGAGTCATCAGAGAACTTCTGTAGATGGCAGTGTGTTGTGTTGTGTGAGAAGTCCGCAGTATAAAAAGTGAACAGGAAGGGAGCCAACACCGTTCCCTGGGGGGCCCCCGTGCTACCGATGATCGTGTCGGACACACAGTCCCGGGTTCTCACAAACTGAGGCCAGTTTGTGAGGTAGTCCAGGATCCATGATGACAGGTGCTGGTCCACCCCTGCGCACAGCAGCTTGTCCTTCAGGATCATCGGTTGGATGGTGTTGAAAGCACTGGAGAAGTCAAAGAACATGATCCTCCCCACATTCCCAGGCTTCTCCAGGTGGGACAGAGAACAGTGAAGGAGGAAGATCACCGCATCCTCCACCCCAATGCCATGCTGGTAGGTGAACTGGAGTGGATCCATCGCTGGTTCCACCACGGGGCGGAGGTGAGCAAGGGGCAGTCTTTCCAGGGTCTTCATCAAGTGGGACGTCAAGGCCACCAGTCTGTAGCTGTTCAGGTCTTTGGGGTGGGAAGTTTTTGGTACAGGTACCACACAAGATGTTTTCCACTGCTGTGGTACCCTCCCCAGCTTCAGGCTCAGGTTGAAGATGTACGTCACAATCCCACACAGCTGGTCTGCACAGGACTTGAGGAGCTTTGCACTGATGCCGTCCGGTCCCGACGCCTTCCTCGCCTTGATCTTCCTCAGCTCCATCCTTACCTGGGTCCTGGTCAGGGTCAGGATGGGGGGCTGTGTGTTGGGAGTGGGGGGGTGTTGGTGGAGTGGGGAGTGGGCAGCAGGATTTGGTGTCTTTAGAGGCAGCAGTGGTTGTTGTGCAGTCAGGGGGGAGGGCGGTTGGTCAAACCTATTGAAAAACAGATTCAGGTTGTTCGCCCACTCCCTGCCCCCCGTGGCCTGGGGGGAGGTATTCTGGAGCCCAGAGATGGTTTTGAGGTATCTCCAGACCCTGCTGATGTCGCTCTGTTGCAGCTTGTCCTCCATCTTCTTCCTGAAGCTGTCCTTGCCTTCTCTGATCTTTCTCCTCAGCTCCCTCTGTACGGACTTCAGCATCTCCCTGTTCCCCGACCTGAAGATCCTCTTCTTCTCTCTCAGAAGTGTTTTTGTCTCTGACAAGTTGAGTTTTTACCAAAAAGTTCTATTTTGATTTCATCTGACCATATGACATTCTCCCAATCCTCTTCAGGATCATCCAAATGCTCTCTAGCAAACTTCAGACGGGCCTGGACATGTACTGGCTTAGGCAGGGGGACACGTCTGGCACTGCAGGATTTGAGTCCCTGGCGGCGTAGTGTGTTACTGATGGTAGCCTTTGTTACTTTGGTCCCAGCTCTCTGCAGGTCATTCACTAGGTCCCCCCGTGTGGTTCTGGGATTTTTGCTCACCGTTCTCATGATCATTTTGACCCCACGGGGTGAGATCTTGCGTGGAGCCCCAGATTGAGGGAGATTATCAGTGGTCTTGTATGTCTTCCATTTTCTAATAATTGCTCCCACAGTGAACTGAACTGATATGCTGCTAGTAAGTCCTGCCAACAACGCCAAGTGTAACCAAGTGGACGGGCAATCAAGCCCCAACTGGCAACGTCCACCCGTGGGATTGAACTCACGACCTCCAGCTTCAGAGTCCAGCTCTCTACCTGTGTCACCAAGAGGGTCGACCAAGAGGGTCTTTTTCTGCTTTTCAGTTCCCCTCATGGATGGTCACCTTATCGTGGTGGGGAGTTTGCGTGCCCCAGTGATCCCAGGAGCTATGTTGTCCGGGGCAATTTGCCTCTGATAGGGTCACCCAAGACAAACTGGTCCTGGGTGAAGGGCCAGACTAAGAACGATCCAACAGACTCTCATGATAAGATAAGATAAGATAAGATAAGATAAGCCTTTATTAGTCCCACAACGGGGAAATTCCAGGATTGCAACAGCACAGGGATAGCAACACTCAGAGCAACAATCAGAAGGCAAGAAAAAAAAACAAGCAAGCAAGAGCAGCTAATAAACATATGTACGTATTACTATAAAATATATATATATACACACACACACAGACACACAGTGCAGAGCATTGTAGCTGGATGGAATAAATATATGAATATATGAACACACAGTGCAGAGCATTGTAGCTAGATGGAATAAATATGTAAATATATAAACACCCACAGTACGGAGCATTGCAGCTAGGTGGAATAAATATGCAAGTATATAAACACACACAGTGCGGAGCAATGTAGCTAGATGGAATAATATGTAGATATATAAATATAAATATATAAACACCCACAGTACGGAGCATTGTAGCTAGATGGAATAAATATGCAAATATATAAACACACACAGTGCAGAGCATTGTTGCTAGATGGAATGAAACAGCATAACCGTCTACTTAGTTATCCTACATGGTATGATTATGTGCCCATACATATTCTCACCCTCCATAGCGACCGGTATGTTCCTAGTTGTATGCCGGAGAGGACCATTGTGTAAGTCTATTGCATCTTTTGCATTCAAAAAACTATTAGTTTGTTACGTCTTTTTGCTATCTCTGCGAGCAGCCCTGCTTAGGTTGTACAGTCTGACAGCCGTTGGTAGGAAGGACCTACGAAACCTCTCGGTTGTGCACCTGGGATGATGTAGTCTGCTGCTAAATGAGCTCCTCAGTGCATTCAGTATGTCCTGCATAGGGTGGAACTCGGACTCCAGCAGAGATGACAGTTTAGCCACCGATAAATTCCATATCATTATGGAATTCATTATAAATCATATAAAATCATTATAAATCATTATAAATTATAAATCATTATAAATCATTATAAATCATTATATCATTATAAATTCCATATCATTCCATATCATGATAAATTCCATATCAAGGATTCAGTGTACCCCGCCTGGTATGGGGTTACCGGGGCCCCACCCTGGAGCCAGGCCTGGGGGAGGGGCTCAAAGGCTAGCATCTGGTGGCCAGGTTTCCACCCATGGGACCCGGACGGGCTCAGCCCTAAGGAGTTACATGGGTCCGCCCTCCAGTGGGCTCACCTCCTGCAGGAGGGATCATGGGGGTCCGGTGCTATGTGGATTAGGTGGCGGTCAAAGGCAGAGACCTTGGCAGACTGATCCCAAGCTTTCTAAACTGGCTTTTGGTATGTGGAATGTCACCTCAGGCGGGGAAGGAGCCTGAGCTGGTGTACGAGGTTGAGAGATACCAGCTAGATATAGTCGGCCTCACCTCAACACACAGCTCCGGTTCCGGAACCAGTCTCCTGGAGAGGGGCTGGAGCTTGGCCTTTTCTGGAGTTGCCCCGGGTGAGAGGTGACGAGCAGGAGTGGGTGTTCTTGTATCCCCCCACCTTGCTGCCTCTATATTGGAGTTTTCCCCGGTGGATGAAAGGGTTGCTTCCCTGCATCTTCGGGTTGGGAAATGGGTCCTGACCATCATTTGTGCCTATGCACCAAATGATGTTTCAGAGTACCCACCCTTTTTGGAGTCTGTGACTGGGGTGCTGGAGGGTGTTCCTCTTGGAGACTTCATTGTCCTACTGGGGGACTTCAATGCGCATGTGGGCAATGACAGTGAAACCTGGAGGGGGGTGATCAGGAGGAACGGCCTGCCCGATCTGAACCCGAGTGGTGTTCAGTTATTGGACTTCTGTGCTAACCACAGTTTGTCAATAACAAACACTATGTTCAAGCATAAGGGTGTCCATATGTGCACCTGGCACTAGGACACCCTAGGTCGCAGGTCAATGATTGATTTTGTTATCGTGTCATCAGACCTGGTCTTCAGACCAGATCTTGGACACTCGGGTAAAGAGAGGTGCAGAGCTGTCAAATGATCACCACCTGGTGGTGAGTTGAATCCGATGACAGGGGAGGAAGCCATTCAGACCTGGTAGACCCAAACGTATAGTGAGGGTGTGCTGGGAACATCTGGCTGAGGCCCCTGTCCGAGAGGTCTTCAACTCCCACCTCTGGAAGAACTTCAACCACATTCCGAGGGAGTCTGGAGACATGGAGTCTGAATGGGCCATGTTCTCCACCTCTGTTGTTGAAGCGGCGGCCCAGAGCTGTGGCTGCAAGGTGGTCGGTGCATCTCGTGGTGGCAACCCCCGAACCAAGTGGTGGACACCAGTGGTGAGGGGGGCCATTAAGCTGAAGAAGGAGTCCTATCAAGCTTGGTTGGCTTGTGGGACTCCCGAAGCAGCTGAGGTGTACCGGCAGGCCAAGCGGAGTGCAGCTAGGGTGGTTGTTGAAGCAAAAACCCGGGTATGGGAGGAGTTTGGTGAAGCCATGGAACAAGACTTTCGGTCGGCCTCGAAGAAATTCTGGCAAACTGTCCGGGGGCTCAGGAGGGGAAAGCAGCTCCCTGTCCACACTGTGTATGGTGTGGATGGGGCACTGTTGACTTCGACTGGGGATATCGTCGGGCGGTGGAAGGAATACTTTGAGGATCTCCTCAATCCCACTGATACGCCTTCCACAGAGGAAGCAGGGTTTGGGGACGAGGAGGATGACTCGCCTATCACAGTGGCTGAGGTCACCAAGGTGGTTAAAAATCTCCTTGGTGGCTGGGCCCCGGGGGTGGACGAGATTCGCCCTGAGTACCTCAAGGCCCTGGATGTTGTTGGGCTGTCATGGTTGACACACCTCTGCAACATTGCGTGGAGGTCAGGGGCAGTGCCTTTGGCATGGCAAACCGGGGTGGTGGTTCCTCTCTTTTCAGAAAAGGGGACCGGAGGGTGTGCTCCAACTTTAGAGGGATCACACTCCTCAGCCTCCCTGGGAAAGTCTATGCCAAGTTACTGGAGAGGAGAGTCCGGCCATTGGTTGAACCTCGGATTCAGGAGGAGCAATGTGGTTTTCGTCCTGGCCGTGGCACATCGGACCAGCTCTTTACCCTCTCGAGAAGTCTCGAGGGTTCATGGGAGTTTGCCCAACCAGTTTACATGTGTTTTGTGGGCTTGGAGAAGGCATTTGACCGCGTCCTTCGTGGTTTTTTGTGGGGGGTGCTTCGGGAGTATGGGGTATCGGCCTTGTTGTTACGAGCTATTCGGTCTCTGTACGACCATTATGAGAGTTTGGTTCGTATTGCCAACACTCGGTCGGACTCATTCCCAGTGACAGTTGGACTTCGCCAGGGCTGCCCTTAGTCACCGATCGTGTTCATAATTTTTATGGACAGGATTTCTAGGCGCAGCCAGGGAATGGAGGGTGTCATGCTTGATGACCACAGGATCTCATCTCTATTGTTTGCAGATGATGTTGTCCTGTTGGCTTCATCCAGCAATGACCTACAGCTCTTGCTGGGACGGTTTGCCGCTGAGCGTGAAGCGGCTGGGATGAGAATCAGTACCTCCAAGTCCGAGTCCATGGTCCTCAGCCGGAAAAAGGTGGATTGTCCTCTCTGGGTTGGGGACAGGCTCCTGCCCCAAGTGGAGGAGTTTAAGTATCTTGGGGTCTTGTTCACGAGTGAGGGGAAAATGGAGCGAGAGATTGAAGAGGGAGCTTAGTTCTAAGGCAAAGCTGTCGATTTACCAGTCAATCTATGTTCCTACTCTCACCTATGGTCACAAGCTTTGGGTAATGACCGAAAGAACAAGATCGCGGATACAAGTGGCTGAAATGAGCTTTCTCCGTAGGATTGCTGGACTCACCCTCAGAGATAGGGTGAGGAGCTCAGTCATCCGGGAGAGGCTCAGAGTAGAACCGCTGCTCCTCCACATTGAAAGGAGTCAGTTGAGGTGGTATGGGCATCTGATTAGGATGCCTCCTGGACACCTCCCACTTGAGGTCTTTCAGGCACATCCCACTGGGAGGAGACCCCAGGGCAGACCCAGGACTCGGTGGAGAGACTATGTCTCCCAGCTGGTCTGGGAACGCCTTGGTATCCTCTCTGAAGAGCTGGAGCAGATGGCTGGGGAGAGGGAAGTCCGGGCTTCTCTGCTTGAACTGCTGCCTCCGCGACCCGGACCTCCGGAAAAGTGGTAGAATATGGATGGATGGATGGATGGATGGATGGATGCTCCCACAGTTGATTTCTTCACACCAAGCTGCTCACCTATTGCAGATTCAGTCTTCCCAGCCTGGTGCAGGTCTACAATTTTGTTTCTGGTGTCCTTTGCCAGCTCTTTGGTCTTGGCCATAGTGGAGTTTGGAGTCTGACTGTTTGAGGTTGTGGACAGGTGTCTTTTATACTGATAACGAGTTCAAACAGGTGCCATTAATACAGGTAATGAGTGGAGGACAGAGGAGCCTCTTAAAGAAGAAGTTACAGGTCTGTGAGAGCCAGAAATCTTGCTTGTTTGTAGGTGACCAAATACTTGTTTTCCACCATAATTTGCAAATAAATTCTTTAAAAATCAGACAATGTGATTTTCTGGATTTTTTTTTTCTCATTTTGTCTCTCATAGTTGAGGTATACCTATGATGAAAATTGGAGACCTCTCTCATCTTTTAAGTGGGAGAACTTGCACAATTGGTGGCTGACTAAATACTTTTTTGCCCCACTGTAAGTCCACCTACATTTACCAAACTTAGTTTGTTTATTGGGATTTGAAAATCATTTTGATGTGTTTTAACAGGACAGATGGTTCAGTCATCCTTCATAATCTAATCCATTAGAATCAGAAGCAGCGGAATTGTGTGTCTTTTGGTTCTGCTTGGATTTCCTGGGTTGGTTAAATTAAAAAAGGCATTTCAAAGTCCATAAAAGCATCTTCACTCTAAATTTGTCAAAACAAAAACTGGGTGGTACAGTGGTGCAGTGGTTAGCACTGCACCAGCACAGCAACTCACCCTTGGCCATGGGATCCCTGGTTCGATCCCAGCCCCTGACCAACAGTGATCTGTGTGGAGTTTGCATGTTCTCCCCGTATCTGCGTGGGTTTACTCCGGGATTTCTCCGGTTTCCTCCCACAGGCCAAAAACATGCAGGTTAGGTTAATTGGAGACTCTAAAAGTGGCCCTAGGTGTGAATGTGTGTGTGAATGGTAAAGGGATAGTGCCGTACCGTGGCTGCTTCATCCATCCAGGTGGATGCCCTCAATTTCCCCTCTGGGGATTAATAAAGTATACAAAATCAAAAAATCAAAAAAAACAAAAAAAAAACAAGAATTAAACATGAAAGTCAAATGTAGAGCAACACTACCAGTACTTCTCAATAAAAGAAGAAAGCAAATATGACAATCCTTCATAAAAGTTGGAGTCACTCATGTCTACAAATGGGACTTTAGTCAAAAACAGCTTTGTAGTAGGAGCTCAGTTGCGGTGAGTGCATTTGTATTTTGGAGGCATTCTAAGGATCGGGACATGATTCCAGTTTGTTACATTTACTCATTTCTTCTGAGTTAACATCAGTCCTGCTGTAAAAATGACTGATGTTAGTTTTTGATTCAGGCTGTGCTCCAATAAACCAATAACCCAGAGAGTTTGATCTTCCTTTAATCTGACATCACCAGCTACAGTCTTGTAATCCTTGTTTAGTCGACACACAAAATCAATCAACCACTTTGATAATTGCTTCATTACAGTATAATTTCATGTTGGGTTTTTTTTAATTACTGGTGCATTGCCCGAACAACACAAGTATTCCTGTATTAATCAGGTTTCTCAGTCAGGCTTTCCAGGCCCAAATGTAGGCTGTGTTTGAAAGTGGAACACAGAAGTGTAGCTTATATGGAGGCGATCACATGTTAGACTTTGACACATATAAAAGGGAGTAAATGGCATTAAGATTTATTAATTACAGAATACCTAAATATTGAAAATGAATGGGACATCCAATATTATCGACTGTTTCAGATCCCTTGTTTATGTGTTTGTCAGATCACTGATCTTTCTGATTTTTTATCACTTATATTCAAGATAACAGTGGATCTTCACTTTGGGGAATGGCAGTTGTTCAGTCACCATTATAATATTATAGTTTCTGTCACGGTTCAGTAATGGAGTTCAGTGGAATATTGAATTTCTTCTGTGTATCATCAATAAATTCACATAGTACTATAACAGGACACATTTACAAATATTTTCAATTCAATTCAATTCAACTTTATTTATATAGCGCCATTTCACAACAACAGTCATCTCATAGCACTATCAACTGTAGGGGGAACCCCCACAGTTGCAGAAAGACCCCAGCAATCAGGCGATCCCCTGTGAGCAACCACTTGGCGACGGTGGAGAGGAAAAACTCCCTTTTAACAGGAAGAAACCTCCAGCAGAACCAGGCTCAGGGAGGGGCAGTTATCTGCTGGGACTGGCTGGGGGGTGAGGGGATAGAGAAGATGAAAAGAACAGACATGTAGAGAGCAAACAGCATGATGGGGACTCAATCTATGGGAGAGAACAAACAAATGTTAATGACCAGCAAAAAAAATATTTCATTGAGAGTGAGGAAAGGAGTGAGGCCCAGTGCATTACTGGAGGTCCCCCGGCTGACTAAACCTATTAGCAGCATAACTAAGGGAGGGTTCAGAAACACATGATCCCTCCCTAATTGTGGGCTATATCAAAAAAGGTAGGTTTTAGCCCTATTCTTAAAAACAGAGATCGAGTCTGACTCCCGAATCCAGATTGGCAGCTGGTTCCACAGGAGAGAAGCTTGATAACTGAAGGCTCTGCCTCCCATTGTACTTTTGGAGATTCTAGGGATTACAAGTAATCCTGCATTTTGGGAGCGTAGTGCTCTGTTAGGATAATACGGTAGTATCAGATCTTTTAAATAAAAAGGAGCCTGATTGTTTAGAGCTTTGTAAGTAAGAAGAAGGATTTTAAACGTAATTCTAAACTCTATGGGAAGCCAATGAAGGGAGGCCAGAACCGGAGAGATATGATCTCTCTTTCTAGTACCTGTTAGAACTCTTGCTGCAGTATTTTGGATCAGCTGAAGACTTTTTAAAGATGTTTTAGGACAGCCTGATAATAAAGATAAGATAAGATAAGATAAGCCTTTATTAGTCCCACAACGGGGAAATTCCAGGATTGCAACAGCACAGGGATAGCAACACTCAGAGCAACAATCAGAAGGCAAGAAAAAAAAAAAAAAAAAACAAGCAAGAAAGAGCAGCTAATATACATATGTACATATTACTATAAAATATATATATACACACACACACACACAGACACACAGTGCAGAGCATTGTAGCTGGATGGAATAAATATATGAATATATGAACACACAGTGCAGAGCATTGTAGCTAGATGGAATAAATATGTAAATATATAAACACCCACAGTACGGAGCATTGCAGCTAGGTGGAATAAATATGCAGGTATATAAACACACACAGTGCGGAGCAATGTAGCTAGATGGAATAATATGTAGATATATAAAAACACAGTGCGGAGCATTGTAGCTAGATGGAATAAATATATAGATATATAAATATAAACACACCCAGTGCAGAGCATTGTAGCTAGATGGAATAAATATGTAAATATATAAACACACACAGTGCAGAGCATTGTTGCTAGGTGGGATGAAACAGCATAACCGTCTACTTAGTTATCCTACATGGTATGATTATGTGCCCATACATATTCTCACCCTCCATAGCGACCGGTATGTTCCTAGTTGTATGCCGGAGAGGACCATTGTGTAAGTCTATTGCATCTTTTGCATTCAAAAAAAACTATTAGTTTGTTACGTCTTTTTGCTATCTCTGCGAGCAGCCCTGCTTAGGTTATACAGTCTGACAGCCGTTGGTAGGAAGGACCTACGAAACCTCTCGGTTGTGCACCTGGGATGATGTAGTCTGCTGCTAAATGAGCTCCTCAGTGCATCCAGTATGTCCTGCATAGGGTGGAACTCGGACTCCAGCAGAGATGACAGTTTAGCCACCGTCCTTCTCTCTCCTATCTCCTCCATCGGATCAAGGCGTTGCCCCAGGACAGAGCTAGCTTTCTTAATCAGTTTGTTCAGTCTCTTCCTATCGGCTGCAGTAATGCCACTGCCCCAGCAGACCACTCCAAAAGTGATGGCTGATGCCACCACCGTGTCATAGAATGACTTCAGCAGCGCCCCTTGTACACCAAAAGACCTGAGTCTCCTCAGCAGGAACAGCCTGCGCTGTCCCTTCTTGTAGAGTGCGTCAGTATTGTGTGACCAGTCTAGTTTATTGTTCAGATGAATACCCAGGTACTTGTAGGATGTCACCATCTCGATGTCTGTTCCCTGTATATTTACTGGTGCTGTGAGGGGCTGCCCATGCCTGCGGCAGTCCACCACCAGCTCCTTAGTTTTCCTCGCGTTGATCTGGAGGCAGTTCCGATGGCACCAGTCCACAAAGTTCTGGATAAGCCCTCTGTACTCAGCTTCATCTCCGCTGGAGATGAGACCAACGATCGCAGAGTCATCAGAGAACTTCTGTAGATGGCAATGTGTTGTGTTGTGTGAGAAGTCCGCAGTATAAAGAGTGAACAGGAAGGGAGCCAGCACCGTTCCCTGGGGGGCCCCCGTGCTACTGATGATCGTGTCGGAAACACAGTCCCGGGTTCTCACAAACTGAGGCCGGTTCGTGAGGTAGTCCAGGATCCATGATGACAGGTGCTGGTCCACCCCTGCGCGCAGCAGCTTGTCCTTCAGGATCATCGGTTGGATGGTGTTGAAAGCACTGGAGAAGTCAAAGAACATGATCCTCACCATATTCCCGGGCTTCTCCAGGTGGGACAGAGAACGGTGAAGGAGGAAGATCACCGCATCCTCCACCCCAATGCCATGCTGGTAGGCGAACTGGAGTGGATCCATCGCTGGTTCCACCAGGGGGCGGAGATGAGCAAGGAGCAGTCTCTCCAGGGTCTTCATCAAGTGGGACGTCAAGGCCACCGGTCTGAAGCTGTTCAGGTCTTTGGGGTGGGAAGTTTTTGGTACAGGTACCACACAAGATGTTTTCCACAGCTGTGGTACCCTCCCCAGTTTCAGGCTCATGTTGAAGATATATGTCACAATCCCACACAGCTGGTCTGCACAGGACTTGAGGAGCTTTGCGCTGATGCCGTCCGGTCCCGACGCCTTCCTCGCCTTGATCTTCCTCAGCTCCGTCCTCACCTGGGTCTTGGTCAGGGTCAGGATGGGGGGCTGTGTGTTGGGAGTGGGGGGGGTGTCGGTGGAGTGGGGAGTGGGTAGCAGGACTTGATTTCTTAGGGGCAGCAGTGGTTGTTGTGCAGACAGGGGGGAGGGCGGTTGGTCAAATCTATTGAAAAACAGATTCAGATTGTTCGCCCACTCCCTGCCCCCCGTGGCCTGGGGGGAGGTATTCTGGAGCCCCGAGATGGTTTTGAGGTTTCTCCAGACCCCGCTGATGTCGCTCTGTTGCAGCTTGTCCCCCATCTTCTTCCTGAAGCTGTCCTTGCCTTCTCTGATCTTTCTCCTCAGCTCCCTCTGTACGGACTTCAGCATCTCCCTGTTCCCCGACCTGAAGATCCTCTTCTTCTCTTAGAATTAAGAGAAGAAGAATTCCTCTTAGAATTACAATAATCTAATCTCGAGCTAACAAAAGCGTGGATCAGTTTCTCAGCATCACTCTGAGACAAGATGCTCCTAATCTTGGCAATATTACGCAAATGATAGAAGGCAGTCTTAGAAACAAATTTAATATGTGAATTGAAGGACAGATCTTGATCAAAAATAATTCCAAGGTTCCTCACAGAGCTATTAAGAGAAAGAGTAACCGCATCCAAACTGAAAGTTTGATTTGGAAAGGAATTTCTAAGGTTTTTTGGACCAACAAGAATGACTTCAGTCTTATCTGAATTTAATAGCAGGAAATTACAAGTCATCCGAGCTTTGATTTCCTTAAGACAGGCTTCTAACTTGGCTAATTGATTACTATCATCTGGCTTCATTGACAGGTATAATTGTGTGTCATCTGCATAACAATGAAAATGTATACAGTGCTTTCTAATAATGTCGCCTAACAGAAGCATATATAAACTAAAAAGAGTAGGGCCTAGCACAGATCCCTGTGGAACTCCATAACTGAGCTTTGAGTTGAAAGAAAACTCATTATTGACATGAACAAACTGAAACCTATCAGATAAATAAGATCTAAACCACTGCTTCCTCAGCAGCAGCTGCGGACCATCGAGAGACGAGACCTGCAGTACATCACCGTCAGTAAGGAGGAGCTGTCCAGTGACAGTCTGTCTCTGGATCCATGGAAGAGAAATGCCCGCGAGAAGGCGGAGAAACAGCAGCAACTCCACATTGTGGATCTGCTGGACAAGGAGATCTAGGAGATGTAGATAGTGGTTGTCTTAATATGGCATTTAATTCAATATTAGACTCGATGGGGTTTTCTCAGAAAGTAGGAAATTCTACCCATTATCTCCACCACATGTTGGACCTTGTTCTGACATATGGCATAGAAATAGAAAATCTGGTAGTGTTTCCTCATAATTCTGTGCTGTCAGACCATTGTCTGTTAACCTTTGATTTTACTATTTCTGACTATTTGGCTCCTAAAGAAAAATATTACTACAGCAGATGCCTCTCAGATGATGTTGTTACCAAATTTATGCAGATTGTTCCTCTGTGCCATGTGTCAACACAACGGAAATAAGCTATGGAGAGCTTGCTCCTTCTGTAATTGATAGCATGGTAGATAGTGTTACAGTGTCTCTGCATCAGACTCTAGACATGGTGGCCCCTTTGAAAAAGAAAAAGTCTAATCATAGATTTCTAGCTCCTTGGTTCAACACAGAAACTCGTAGCTTAAAACAGAAGACTTGTCAATTAGAAAGAAAATGATGCTCCACTAATTTAGATGAAATCTATTTAACTTGGAGAAATCATCTTTTAATTTATAAAAAATCTCTTAGAAAAGTTAGAACAAGTTATTATTCTGCATTAATGCACAGCCGTGGACAAAATTGTTGGTACCCCTCTGTTAATGAAAGAAAAACCCACAATGGTCACAGAAATGACTTGAATCTGACAAAAGTGGTAATAAATAAAAAGTCTATGACAATTAACCAATGAAAAGCAGACAGTGCTTTTGAATTGTAGTTCAACAGAATTACTTTAAAAAACAAACTCATGAAACAGGCCTGGACAAAAATTATGGTACCCTTAACTTAATATTTTGTTGCACAACCTTTTGAGGCAATCACTGCAATCAAACCATTTCTGTAACTGTCAATGAGACTTCTGCACCTCTCAGCAGGTATTCTGGCCCACTCCTCATGAGCAAACTGCTCCAGTTGTCTCAGGTTTGAAGGGTGCCTTCTCCAGACGGCATGTTTCAGCTCCTTCCACAGATGTTCAATAGGATTTAGATCAGGGCTCACAGAAGGCAACTTTAGAATAATCCAATGTTACGCTCTTAGCCATTCTTGGATGTTTTTAGCTGTGTTTTGGGTCATTATCCTGTTGCAAGACCCATGACCTGCGACTGAGACCAAGCTGTCTGACACTGGGCAGCACATTTCTCTCTAATTAACTAACTAACTAACTAACCTGCACTTATATAGCGCTGTTCTAGTCACAAAGACCACTCAAAGCGCTTTCATTAATACTAACCCTCTTTTCTAAGGGCCTATAGGAAACAGATATCTAGGGACAATTTAGAACAGCCAATTAACCTAACATGCATGTTTTTGGCATGTGGGAGGAAACCGGAGAAATCCCGGAGTAAACCCACGCAACACGGGGAGAACATGCAAACTCCACACAGATCACTGTTGGTCGGGGGCTGGGATCGAACCCACGATCCCGCGATCCCCACAATCCCCCGGCCAAGGGTAAACTGTGCTGCCGCAGTGCTAACCACTGCGCCACCGTGCAGCCCAGAATACCTTGATAGTCTTGAGATTTCATTGTACCCTGCATAGATTCAAGACATCCTGTTCCAGATGCAGCAAAGCAGCCCCAGAGCATAACAGAACCTCCTCCATGTTTCACAGTAGAGAAAGTGTTCTTTTCTTGGTATGCTTCATTTTTGCGTCTGTGAACATAGAGCTGATGTGCCTTGCCAAAAAGTTGCAGTTTTGTCTCGTCTGTCCATAGGACATTCTCCCAGAAGCTTTGTGGCTTGTCAACATGCAGTTTGGAAAATTGCAGTCTGGCTTTTTTATGATTTGTTTTCAACAGTGGTGTCCTCCTTGGTCGTCTCCCATGAAGTCCACTTTAGCTCAAACAACAACGGATGGTGCAATCTGACACTGATGTACCTTGACCTTGGAGTTCACCATGAATGTGTTTAGAGGTTGTTGTGGGCTCTTTTGTTACCATTCGTATTATCCGTCTCTTCCATTTTTCATGAAGTTTCCTCCTGCGGCCACGTCCAGGGAGGTTGGCTACAGTCCCGTGGATCTTAAATTTCTGAATAATATGTGCAACTGTAGTCACAGGAACATCAAGCTGCTTGGAGATGGTCTTATAGCCTTTACATTTAACATGCTTGTCTATAATTTTCTTTCTAATCTCCTGAGGCCACTCTCTCCTTTGCTTCCTCTGGTCCATGTTTAGTGTGGTACACACTATGTCACCAAACAGCACAGTGACTACTTGTCACCCTTTGAATAGGCCGACTGACTGATTACAAGTTTGTAGACACCTGTGATGTTAATTAGAGGACACATCTTGGTTGAACATGTCCCTATGGTCACATTATTTTCAATCTTTTCTAGGGGTACCATCATTTTTGTCCAGGCCTGTTTCATGAGTTTGTTTTTTAAAAATAATTCTGTTGAACCACAATTCAAAAGCATTGTCTGATTTTCACTGGTTAATTTTCATAGACTTTTTATTTATTACCACTTTTGTCAGATTCAAGTTATTTCTGTGACCATTGTGGGTTTTTCTTTTATTAACAGAGGGGTACCAACAATTTTGTCCACATGTGTAAGAGAACAAAAATAATCCCAGGTTTCTTTTAGCACTGTAGCCAGGCTGACAAAGAGTCAGGACTCTGTCAATCCTAGCATTCCCTTAGAGCTTACTAGTCAGGACTTTATGAACTTTTTCAATAATAAAATTTCATCTATCAGAGATAAAATCAGTCACATTCTTCCCACCGTTAACTTAAATACTGTAACTACTACAACTCCTTCAACTGATATCTGTTTGGATCAGTTTACTCCAATTGACCTTTCAGAGTTAGACAAAATAGTTTCCTCAGCCAAGCCTTCAACTTGTCTTCTAGACCCTATTCCTACCAGGTTATTTAAAGAAGTCTTCCCATTTATTGGTAGCTATATTCTCCAGGGAGGGATGGAATTCCAGCAGAAGTGTGGAAATTTGGTGGTGTTCAGCTGACCAACTGCCTGCACAAGCTCATACAAGAGATATGGGATGCCTAGAAAGTACCTCAAGACTGGAAGGATGCAAGTATTGTGCCTTTGTTCAAGAAAAGTGACAGAAAGGATTGTAGAAATTACCGAGGTATATCACTGCTAGCCACTGTTGGTAAGATTCTCTCATGTGTACTACTTAACAGACTCAGTGAATACATCTCGCAGAATGTACTACCGGAAATCCAGTGCGGCTTTAGAAGTGGAAGAAACACAATGGACAGGATTTTCTCCTTGAAAAGTGTTCAAGAAAAGTGTATTGAACAGAGCATGCCGCTTTATGTAGTCTTCATAGACTTCAGTAAAACCTTCGATACTGTTTCGCGACAAGGACTTTGGCAGGTACTCAAGAAATATGGTTGTACAGAGAAGTTTGTCAGCCTGATCGAGGCACTCCATACAGGTACGCAAGCAAACGTGGCAATGAGTGGTTCAGTATCTAAATACTTTTCAGTAAGCAACGGGGTGAAACAAGGGTGTGTGCTTGCACCTACACTCTTCTCGTTATATCTGGCAGCCATGCTTGAGGTGGCCTTCAAAGACGCTTCAGAAGGAGTATACATTCAAACAAGGAAAGAAGCAGACTTGTTCAATGTGGCACAGTTTAAAGCCAAAAGTAAGGCATCGATAAAGGTAGGAAGAGAAATGCTCTTTGCCGACGACAGTGCTGTAGTTGCACACAGCGTGGAAGATATGCAATCTTTAGTGGAGAAATTTGCAAGAGCAGCTAGACAATTCAGCCTCCAAATCAACATCAAGAAGACAGAATGCCTTTATCAACCACCAAAGTTCCAATTATCAACATCACTACCAGAAGAGATCAGCATTGGTACAGAGCCACTAGTCAAGTGCAAGACTTTCAAGTACCTAGGGAGTACTGTTTCAGAGAATGCTAGGCTGGAGGATGAACTATCTCTCAGAATGGGAAGAGTGAGCGCTGTGCTTGGAAACTTGAGGGAGAGACTGTGGAACAATCGACACGTGTCTATCCGTGTGAAATGCAAAGTGTACAGAGCGACAGTACTAGCTACTCTATTGTACGGTGCTGAAACTTGAACTGTCTACAGAGTGCAGGTGAAGAAACTCCACACGTACATGATGAAGACACCTTCGAGCCATAATGAACATCTCATGGAAAGACAAGATAACCAACATAGAAGTGTTGAAACGAGCTGGTCTACCATCAATGGAGGACATGCTAATACAGATGAACCTGAGATGGCTCGGACATGTTGAGAGGATGGACTACCAGCGTCTTCCTCGGCAGTTACTCTACTCACAGTTATGCGAGGGCAAACACAATCAGGGTAGACCAAGACTCAGATTTAAAGACACTGTAAAAAGAAACTTGAAGAAGTTGGACATAGGCAGGAGTTCCTGGCAGCGGAAGGCTAAGGACAGAGCTGTGTGGAGGAATCTGATCAGACCTAAATGAAACGGTCATTGTCACCCACGACAGACTGCTATGATGATGATGATTCTTCAAATAATCAATTCTCATTAACATTAGGCCATGTACCGCAGGCTTTTAAAATTGCTGTAATTAAACCCTTACTCAAAAAGCAATCGCTGGATCCAGGAGTTTTAGCTAACTATAGACCAGTCTCTAATCTGCCTTTCATTTCAAAAATCTTAGAAAGAGTTGTTGCTACATAATTATTTGACCACTTGCAGGGAAATGGTTTATTTGAAGAGTTTCAGTCTGGGTTTAGAATCCATCATAGTACTGAAACAGCCTTAGTGAAGGTCACTAATGACCTCCTTATTGCATCTGATAATGGACTTGTTTCTGTACTTGTCCTTTTAGACCTTAGTGCAGCTATTGATATCATCAATCATAATATTCTACTTGATAGATTAGAACACTATGTTGGACTTAATGGAACTTCGTTGCAGTGGTTTAGATCTTATTTATTTGACAGGTTCCAGTTTGTTCATGTCAATGATGAGTTTTCTTCCAACTCTAAGCTCAGTCATGGAGTTCCACAGGGATCTGTGCTCAGCCCTACTCTTTTTAGTTTATATATGCTTCCGTTAGGCAACATTATTAGAAAGCACTGTATACATTTTTATTGTTACGCAGATGACACACAATTATACCTGTCAATGAAGAGTTGGCAGCAAAAATTACAAACCAAGGAAGAGACACCGTGAGTTAAGCATTGATTGGAAATAACGCTTGGTCAGTCTTTCTCTCAGCGGTGGCTCAACTAGAGGTAAAATCTGTTGTTGAAAAGGGTAAAAATAAATTATCCACTGATTGTGATGGTATTGATATGGCACTAGTAAAAAGAACTGTTGATGGCATATTAAAACTATTTACATATATTTGTAATCTATCATTTCAAACTGGCTCATTCCCGCAGAAAATGAAAATAGCAAAAGTAATACCATTATTCAAGCAAGGAAATAAACACCACTACACACACTACAGACCAGTATCGTTCCTCCCACAATTTTCAAAGATTCTGGAAAAACTTTTCAACAACAGATTAGAGGACTTTTTAAATAAACATGATCTGCTTAATCAGAATCAATATGGATTTAGAGCAAAGAGTACAACATCGTTGGCAATAATAGAAGCAAGAGAGGAAAAAATAAATGCATTAGATCAAAGAAAATATGCAATTGGTGTGTTTATAGATTTTGGAAAAGCATTTGATACAATAAATCATTCAATACTTCTTGATAAACTGCAAATGTATGGTATTAGGGGAATGGCTCTGAATTGGGTTACAAGTTATTTATCTAAGAGACAACAGTTTGCGAAGATGGGAGAATATCTGTCTGGGTGTATGGGTATTGCCAGTGGGGTCCCCCAGGGGTCAGTATTGGGCCCCAAATTATTTAGCATATACGTATATAAATGATATGTTCCAAGTTTCTAAATTATATAATATTATTTGCTGATGATATTAATATATTTTATTCAGGAAATAATTTTAATCAACTAATCCATACTCTAAAAAATGAATTAAATAAGCTTAAAAAATGGATGGATAGTAATAAATTATCACTAAATATAGATAAAACTAAGGTAATGATATTTGGTAATTGTAAAAATAAAGAAGATATACAATACATATTCATATAGATAATGTAATTATTGAAAATGTTAAGGAGATCAAGTTTTTGGGTGTAATACTAGATGATAAAATTAGTTGGAAACCACACGTCAGATACATACAAAACAAAGTCACAAAAAATATTGCAATTATAAATAAAATTAAACAAGTCCTAGATTACAAATCACTTCATATCCTGTATTGCTCATTAGTACTTCCATACTTGACCTATTGCATAGAGGTCTGGGGTAACAGTTATAAAAGTACACTTAATTCCTTGCTAATATTACAAATAAGGGTAGTCCGTGTTATACAGAAAGTCGGGTATCTTGAACATACTAATTTATTGTTTTTACATTCAAAGTTATTGTCACAACTCGCCTTCCCCAGTCATCTGCCTCAGCTGCGCGCACACCTGCGCCTCATCATTCACAGGCTACTTAACCCACTCGGCCCAGTGCATCGGTCTGGAGCCATCTGTTAATCAACGCTCTCAACCCCTCTGCAGGATCGTTCCTTCCCGACCTGCAGCATCCTCAACCAGCAAGTAAGCTGTATTTTTTCACTCACCAGTTTTCCAGTCTCTCCCCTGTGCACAGGTGGATTCCCTGGCGGCGGATTTCTCCCGTCCTCGCCACCTCTTCATCCTCCTCATCCACTCCTCGCCGAGCACACAGCAGGGTGCTGTCTCCCAGGCTAGAGTTCCTTTGCCAACGCCAGCCACCAAAACATCTGCAAGTAAGCAACATTCCGTACTCCATACTCCGCATGGTGAAGGTTAGCTCATATCCCTGTCTCTGCTCTGTCCATAGGGTTGCCTGGCTGCACAGCGTGCCATTCTGCCTCCGGCGCTCCTCGTTCACCCACAGACCATTAACATTCCGCATACACGCATCCATACATCCCTTGTTGTTGAATAAAGCCTTTGAATCTCACCTGAGCCTGTGTGCGTGTTCCCTGGGTCTGTTATTATGTCAGTACGGCTCCAGCAGGGCGGCCCAGCGGACAGAGGGCTCGGACGCCGACTTTCCACCCTCGAGGCTCGGGTGGATTTGATCGCTATCATCAACAAGTTATTTTCAATCAATTAACTGCTATCACTCACCGGCTGGATCGCCTCGACCCCCAGCAGGCGTTTCCTCCGACTCATCTTGGCAGGTCAGCTTCCGCCGCTCCCTCGGCTAGCCAACCTAGCTCGGTAGCGCCAACCCGGCTCACACCAATTCCCACACCCGCGTGCTTTAACGGGAAACTCGGTGGAGCGCGTGGGTTCATCCTGCAGTGTGAGTCAGTGTTTCAGCGCGTTCCTGGGGACTTTCACTCAGACCACAGCCGGATTGGGTACGTAGCTAACCTCTTGGAGGGGCGAGCGTTAGCTTGGGCTTACGCCGTCATGGCGAAGCCCAGCTACGCAAACCTTTCCTATGCCCAATTAGTGCACGATTTCTTTGAGATTTTTGACCACTTGGATCGTGACAGCGTGCTAGCTGATCGGCTCCTTAACCTTCGCCAGGGTAGCCGGTCGGCGGCCGATTACGCTGTTGACTTCCGGGTGGCAGCGGAAGAGGTTGGCTGGGGCGAGGCATCTCTCTGCAGCATCTTCCTCCGCAGCCTTTGTTCTAGTCTGCGGGATGAGTTGGCTAGCCGGGATCTGCCGGGACGGTTATCGGAGTTAATCTCCCTAACCATCAGTTTGGATAACAGGCTGCAAGAGCGGGCCGCCGAGTGGAAGTTATACGGCTGCTCGCGCGGAGCCGCCGTCCGCGCCTCTCAGTCTCACCCCCTGGTGTTACCCACTCCGGAGTCCGCCGACGAGTTTGAAGCAATGCTGGTCAGGTGAACCAAGCTCCCCCTAGCGGAGAAACAGCGCGGCAGGGAGCTGGGCCTCTGCATGTATTGTGGGGGCGACCAGCACTCCGTGGAGCATTGTCCAATCAAGCCAAACGGGGGGGTCCGTGAGTCACTGTAGGGGGCCTCGCAGATGCCACCCAGCCAAATCCCCTCACAAATTGTTCACTGCCCATTAGGTTCTGTCACAATTCCACAGGGCACCTCACTCACGCACTGGTGGACTCGGGGGCAGAACAAAACTTTATTTCCAAGAGCCTGGCAACCCGCTTGGGCATCCCTTGTCTAGCTTTACCAGCTCCCCTCAGCCTTGTCACTCTCTCTCGTTCTCCCCTGGGAGAAGTGACGCATCGCACCAAGCCGGTGTCAGTCATAATCTCTGGTAACCATCGAGAGGACCTCAGCCTATTCGTCCTTTCCTCCTCGGCTTCCCCCGTCATCTTGGGCTACCCGTGGCTGCACCTCCACAATCCCATGCTTGATTGGCAGTCCGGCAGCGTCCTCTCGTGGAGCTCATTTTGCATGGGCACCTGCCTCCAGTCCGCGGCCTGTGCCCCATCCTCTCCTCCTCCCGCTCTTGACTCATCTCCCCCGGATCTCACCCTGGTGCCTCCGGAGTTCCACAATCTGGGGCTCGTCTTTAGCAAGTCCAAAGCGATGTCTCTTCCCCCCCCACCGCCCGTATGACTGTGCCATAGACCTCCGCCCGGGGGCGCCGTTACCATCTGGTCGCCTCTACAGCCTGTCTGCCCCTGAGCGGGAGGCCATGGACACATACATCAGGGAGTCGCTCAGAGCCGGCATCATCCGCCCCTCCTCGTCTCCACTCGGGGCTGGATTTTTCTTCGTCTCCAAGAAGGATGGATCTCTGCAGCCATGCATCGACTTCTGGGGCCTGAACGACATCACGGTGAAGGACAGGTACACCCTTCCCCTCATGGACCCTGCCTTCCACTCCCTCCAGGGGGCTACCTGGTTCACCAAGCTGGACCTCTGCAGCACATACCATCTCGTTTGGATCCGGGAGGGCGATGAGTGGAAGACGGCGTTTCGGACACCCAGCGGCCACTTCGAATACTTGGTCATGTCGTTCGGGCTCACCAACGCTCCTGCCGTCTTCCAATGGCTCATCAATGATGTCCTGCGAGATTTCCTGGGGGTCTTCGTATTCGTTTATTTAGATGACATCCTGATCTTCTCCAGGTCCCGGGAGGAGCACCAAACCCACGTGAGGCGGGTTTTGCAACGCCTTTTGGAGAACAGACTGTACGTTAAGGCAGAGAAATGCGAGTTCTTCGCCAAGACGACCTCTTTCCTGGGTTTTTTCATCTCCCACGATCAGATCCTCCCCGACCCCGCCAAGGTCAAAGCGGTGGTCGAGTGGCCCACTCCTTCTTCCAGGAAACAGGTACAGCAGTTCTTTGGTTTTGCTAACTTCTACCGCCGCTTTGTGCCTAGGTACAGCTCCATTGTCACCCCCCTGACCCGCCTCACCTCTCCCAAGGTGCCCTTTCAGTGGACTGAGGAAACAGCAGTAGCATTTGAGACTCTGAAGACAGAGTTCTCTTCCTCCCGGGTCCTGACCCAGGTTGACCCCGCGCTGCAGTGCTTGGTTGAAGTGGACGCGTCCGACACGGGGGTGGGGGCAGTGTTGTCTCAACGGTCCCCGATGGATGGGGAGTTGCGCCCCTGTGCCTTCTTTTCTCTGCGCCTGTCTGCTGCGGAATGCAATTATGACGTCGGCAACAGGGAGCTCCTGGCAGTGAAGCTCGCGCTGCAGGAGTGGCGTCACTGGCTGGAGGGGGCAGCGCAGCCTTTTGTGGTCTGGACAGACCACAAGAACCTGGAGTACCTGAGGTCGGCCAAACGCCTGAATGCCCGCCAGGCGCGCTGGTCTCTGTTTTTGGCACGCTTCAGGTTCACGATCACCTACCGTCCAGGCTCCAAGAATGGGAAACCCGACACCCTATCCAGACAGTTCGCCCCTGAGACCACGGAGGAGCGGGACCACATCATCCTACCCAACTCGTGTGTTGTGGGGGTGGTTTCTTGGTCCATCAGGGACAAGATCCGGAAGGCGCAGGTTACCGAACCGGATCCTGGCGGCGGTCCGGCAGGGAGGCTCTTCGTGCCATCGATGGTTCGGGGGGATGTCATCCACTGGGCTCACACGTCCAAGCCTGCCTGTCACCCTGGCATCTCCTGGCTGGTGGACCTCCTTCAGCGCTCCTTCTGGTGGCCCGGACTTCAGAAGGACGCCGCCAACTATGTTCGTGCCTACCCCCAGTGTGCTACGAGCAAGACCCCGAACTCACCTCCTTCAGGACTGCTCCATCCCCTGCCGGTCCCGGGTAGACCCTGGTCACATATAGCCTTGGACTTCGTTAATGGCCTCCCCATCTCTAATTCATACGACACCGTCCTGACTATTGTGGACCAATTCTCTAATGCCGCTCACTTTGTGTCCCTCCACTGTCTCCCCATGGCACGGGAGACGGCCGACCTCCTGGTCCAACATGTGGTCAGACTGCACGGGATCCCAACGGACGTCGTATCTGATCGGGGGCCCCAGTTCATGTCCCGAGTATGGAGGTGTTTCTGCAATGCCCTGGGGGCCACGGTAAGTCTCTTCTCCGGTCACCATCCCCAGTCCAACGGGCAGTGTGAGCGCGCCAACCAGGAGCTGGAAGCTGCCCTGCGCTGCGTCACCTCCTCCAACCCATTGTCCTGGAGCTCTCACCTGGCCTGGGTGGAATACGCCCACAATTCTACTCTGTCTCCGGCTATCGGGATGTCCCCCTTCCGGGCGTCATTGGGTTATGATCCCCCTTTGTTTCCCGAGCAGGAGGGCAAGGTGGTAGTTCCATCCATTCAGGCACATCTGAGGCGCTGCCGGAGCCTATGGTCCAGGACGCGTGAAGCACTCTTACGCACGGCAGCACACAACAGCACTGCAGCTAATCGCCACAGGAAGTCCGCTCCCGGTTATCAGGTGGGCCAACGGGTCTGGCTGTCGGCCTGGGACATCAATCTCAAGGCCGAAAAGAGGAAGCTGACGCCACGTTTTATCGGCCCCTACACTATCGCTAAGGTAATCAACCCGGTGGCTGTGCGTTTGGCCCTCCCCCCCCTCCCTCCGTGTCTGCCCCACGTTTCACGTGTCCAAGATCAAATCTGTGATCTCTGACCCACTCTGTCCTCCTCCTAGGGCGCCTCCCCCTTCCATGATGATCGACAGCCACCCGGCATGGGGGGTCACCTCCATCCTGGACTCCCGACGCCGAGGTCGTGGGCTGCAGTACCTGGTGGATTGGGAGGGGTATGGCCCGGAGTGGAGATCCTGGGTGCTCCCTTCCTTTGTGCTGGATAAGAGCCTTATCACGGAGTTCCACCGGGTGCACCCAGACAAGCCAGCGCCAGGAGGCGCTGCTCGGGGTGGGGAGGGAGTACTGTCACAACTCGCCTTCCTCAGTCATCTGCCTCAGCTGCGCGCACACCTGCGCCTCATCATTCACAGGCTTCTTAACCCGCTCGGCCCAGTGCATCAGTCTGGAGCCGTCTGTTAATCAACACTCTCAACCCCTCTGCAGGATCGTTCCTTCCCGACCTGCAGCATCCTCAGCCAGCAAGTAAGCTGTATTTTTTCACTCACCAGTTTTCCAGTCTCTCCCCTGTGCACAGGTGAATTCCCTGGCGGCGGATTTCTCCCGTCCTCGCCACCTCTTCATCCTCCTCATCCACTCCTCGCCGAGCACACAGCAGGGTGCTGTCTCCCAGGCTAAAGTTCCTTTGCCAACGCCAGCCACCGAAACATCTGCAAGTAAGCAACATTCTGTACTCCATACTCCGCATGGTGAAGGTTAGCTCATATCCCTGTCTCTGCTCTGTCCATAGGGTTGCCTGGCTGCACGGCATGCCATTCTGCCCCCGGCGCTCCTCGTTCACCCACAGACCATTAACATTCCGCATACACGCATCCATACATCCCTTGTTGTTGAATAAAGCCTTTGAATCTCACCTGAGCCTGTGTGCGTGTTCCCTGGGCCCGTTATTATGTCAGTTATTGAAATTACGGGATCTGGTTGATTATTATACAGCACAGTTAATGTTTAAAGTCAGTAAAAACTTTTTGCCACACAATATACAAAATCTTTTTAGTGAGAGAGAAGGGAAATACAATTTACGGGGGAACACAAAATTTAAAATGCACCTAGTAAGATCTACTAGGAAGGGTTTTTGTGTGTCTGTGTGTGGGGCAAAATTGTGGAATGGGTTGGGGGAGAAACACAGGCAATGTCTAAACATCCATATATTTAAATCAACATATAAAGAATTTATTTTTGGGCAATATAAAAATAAAGGACAGTAATATTACAATGTGGCTTTAATGAAGAAAGGTTGTTATTGTGAATATACAGTATATGGTGAGTACTGTTATTATTGATATCATTATTACTAGAATTATAGTATTAGGATTGTTGTTAGGATAGAATTATTTGAAGTATTATATAGGCCGGGTGGTATTATTATTATTATTGTTGTTGTTGTAGTTGTTGTTATTGTAACTACTATATGGCTACCTATTATTATGGTTATTATTACCTCCGCCAAGGAGGTTATGTTTTCATCGGCGTTGGTTTGTCTGTCTGTTTGTTTGTTTGTTTGTTAGCAAGATAACTCAAAAAGTTATGGACGGATTTTCATGAAATTTTCGCAGATTGTCAGAAATGGGGTATCCTACAGGTGATTACATTTTGGTGGTGATCTGGATCACCGTCTGGATCCAGGAATTTTTTAAAGGATTCTTTAACATTGCAAGATAGGGCCATTTTCAATTATTTGTGCATGTAAGTCTGCCAAATGTAGGATTAATATTTATATTATAAATAAATATTTATTATTAATATTTATGATGTAAAACACTGTATGGGGGGAACTGTGGCACTTGGCGGAGGTCTGCGCTCTCCGAGTGCTTTTCTAGTTATTATATTGTTATTTATTGCGCCTAGGTATTGTAAGCCATGTGGGGGTATATGGTGGTATATATGATGATTATGATGATGATAATATTGTCAATTATTATATTAAACATACCAGAAGTATTTATTTATTATTATTACAATTATTATTAGATGTTGGTATTATTGTCAATATAAACTATCATTGTTGTATCATTTCTATTGCATAATTTAATTATAAAATGGATTATATATTATGGTATTGTATAATGAACGTAATTGTGGGATGAATAATGACTAGAATGTTATTATAATTTATTGGGTATGGAGAAGGGGTGGGACTCTATAAATGTTGGCTTCTTCCCACTCCTTTTGAAAAAGGCTTTTTTTATTTTATTGGTTTTGATCTTTGTTTTAAAATGTTTTTTTTTTTTTGTCTGGATGTTCAAATAAATAAAATCAATCAATCAATCAATCATTGAAGTCAGATGATAGTAATCAATTAGCCAAGTTAGAAGCCTGTTTTAAGGAAATCAAAGCTTGGATGACTTGTAATATCCTGCTATTAGATTCAGATAAGACTGAAGTCATTCTTGTTGGTCCAAAAAACCTTAGAAATACCTTTCCAAATCAAACTCTTAGTTTGGATGTGGTTACTCTTTCTCTTAATAGTTCTGTGAGGAATGTTGGAGTTACTTTTGATCAAGATCTGTTTTTCAATTCACATATTAAATTCGTTTCTAAGACTGCCTTCTATCATTTGCGTAATATTGCCAAGATTAGGAGCATCTTGTCTCAGAGCGATGCTGAGAAACTGATCCACGCTTTTGTTAGCTCTAGATTAGATTATTGTCACTCTTTATTATCAGGTTGTCCTAAAACATCTTTAAAAAGTCTTCAGTTGATCCAAAATGCTGCTGCAAGAGTTTTAACAGGTACTAGAAAGAGAGATCATATCTCTCCAGTTCTGGCCTCCCTTCATTGGCTTCCCATAGAGTTTAGAATTAAGTTTAAAATCCTTCTTCTCACTTACAAAGCTCTAAACAATTAGGCCCCTTTTTATTTAAAAGATCTGATACAACCCTATTATCCTAACAGAGCACTACGCTCCCAAAATGCTGGATTACTTGTAATACCTAGAATCTCCAAAAGTACAATGGGAGGCAGAGCCTTCAGTTATCAAGACCCTCTCCTGTGGAACCAGCTGCCAATCTGGATTCGGAGTCAGACTCGATCTCTGTTTTTAAGAAAAGGGTTAAAACCTGCAGGAGGGATCATGGGGGTCCGGTGCTATGTGGATTAAGTGGCGGTCAAAGGCGGAGACCTTGGCGGACTGATCCCATGCTTTCTAAACTGGCTTTTGGTATGTGGAATGTCACCTCTCTGGTGGGGAAGGAGCCTGAGCTGGTGTACGAGGTTAAGAGATACCGGCTAGATATAATCGGCCTCATCTCAACACACAGCTCCGGTTCCAGAACCAGTCTCCTGGAGAGGGACTGGAGCTTGGCCTTTTCTGGAGTTGCCCCGGGCAAGAGGCGACGAGCAGGGGTGGGTATTCTTGTATCCCCCCCCACCTTGTTGCCTCTATATTGGAGTTTTCCCCGGTGGACGAAAGGATTGCTTCCCTGCGTCTTCGGGTTGGGAAATGGGTCCTGACCATCATTTGTGCCTATGCACCAAATGATGTTTCAGAGTACCCACCCTTTTTGGAGTCTGTGACTGGGGTGCTGGAGGGTGCTTCTCTTGGAGACTCCATTGTCCTATTGGGGGACTTCAATGTGCACGTGGGCAATGACAGTGAAACCTGGAGGGGGGTGATTGGGAGGAACGGCCTGCCCGATCTGACCCCGAGTGGTGTCCAGTTATTGGACTTCTGTGCTAATCACAGTTTGTCCATAACGAACACCATGTTCAAGCATAAGGGTGTCCATATGTGCACCTGGCACCAGGACACCCTAGGTCACAGGTCGATGATCGATTTTGTTATCGTGTCATCAGACCTGTGACCGTATGTCTTGGACACTCGGGTAAAGAGAGGTGCAGAGCTGTCAACTGATCACCACCTGGTGGTGAGTTGGATCCGATGGCAGGGGAAGAAGCCATTCAGACCTGGTAGACCCAAACGTATAGTGAGGGTGTGCTGGGAACGTCTGGCTGAGGCCCCTGTCCGGGAGGTCTTCAACTCCCACCTCCGGAAGAACTTCAACCACATTCCGAGGGAGTCTGGAGACATGGAGTCTGAATGGGCCATGTTCTCCACCTCTGTTGTTGAAGCAGCGGCCCAGAGCTGCGGCCGCAAGGTGGTCGGTGCATCTCGTGGTGGCAACCCCCGAACCAAGTGGTGGACACCAGTGGTGAGGGGGGCCATTAAGCTGAAGAAGGAGTCCTATCAAGCTTGGTTGGCTTGTGGGACTCCCGAAGCAGCTGAGGTGTAAAGGCAGGCCAAGCGGAGTGCAGCTCGGGTGGTTGCTGAAGCAAAAACCCGGGTATGGGAGGAGTTCGGTGAGGCCATGGAACAAGACTTTTGGTCGGCCTTGAAGAGATTCTGGCAAACTGTCCGGGGGCTCAGGAGGGGAAAGCAGCTCCCTGTCCACACTGTGTATGGTGCGGATGGGACACTGTTGGCTTCGACTGGGGATATCGTCGGGCAGTGGAAGGAATACTTTCAGAATCAGAATCAGAATCAGAATCAGGTTTATTGCCATTGTTCATGTAGTACACAAACTAGGAATTTGTCTCGGTACAATGCTGCAACATTAAACATGATAAGATAAGAGAAATAAACTATACATGTAATAAAGTGTAGGATAAGATTAAGTGATACTGGTCAACAGTTAAAATATATATTAGCCAGCAGCAGATACTGTGGAGAACTATATAGTGCAGTCGGTAATGCAGGAAGAAAACAGTGATGATTGACATGAGTCTGGTTGAGCTGCTGTACATGGTGCACGAGAGTCACTTAGTGTTCAGCAGTCTAATGGCAGAGGGGAAGAAGCTGTTCATGTGACGGGAGGTTTTAGTCTGGATGGACCGAAGTCTTCTACCAGAGGGGAGGGGGGCAAACAGTACATGACCAGGGTGTGAGGGATCGGCTATGATCCGGCCAGCACGCCTCCGGGTCCTGGAGATGTACAGATCCTGGAGAGATGGGAGCTTGCAGCCGATCACCTTCTCAGCAGTGCGCACGACGCGCTGCAGCCTTAGTCTGTCCCTGGCAGTGGCTCCTGCGTACCACACGGTTATGGAGGTGGTGAGGATGGACTCGATGATGGCTGTGTAGAACTGCACTAACATCTTGGTGGGTAGCTTGAGCTTCCTCAGCTGCCGCAGGAAGAACATCCTCTGCTGGGCTTTTTTGATGAGTGAGCTGATGGTCAGCTCCCATTTGAGGTCCCTGGTGATGGTAGTGCCTAGGAAGCGGAAGGAATCAGCAGTGGTGATGGGAGAGCCTGAGAGGGTGAGGGGGGGCAGAGGAGTAGTGACTTTCCTGAAGTCTACAATCATCTCCACTGTCTTCAAAGCGTTCAGCTGCAGGTTGTTATTGCTGCACCAGGACGCCAGCTGGGCCACCTCTCTCCTGTAGGCGGACTCGTCGCCGTTGGAGATGAGCCCGATGAGGGTGGTGTCGTCCGCAAACTTGATCAACTTGACAGACTGGTGGCTGGAGGTGCAGGAGTTGGTGTAAAGGGAGAAGAGTAGGGGGGAAAGTACACAGCCCTGGGGTGATCCGGTGCTGATGCTAGTATAGTCTGAGACAGTCTTTCCCAGCCACACATGCTGCCTCCGGTCCGTCAGGAAGTCGATGATCCACCTGCAGAGGGAGTCAGGCACGTTGAGCAGGGACAGCTTGTCCCGGAGCAGAGCGGGGCGGATGGTGTTGAATGCGGAGCTGAAGTCCACAAACAGGATCCTGGCGTAGGTTCCCGGGGAGTCCAGGTGCTGCAGGATGGAGTGGAGGGCCAGGTTGACTGCATCGTCTACAGACCTGTTGGCTCGGTAGGCAAACTGCAGCGGGTCCAGGAGAGGGGTGGTGATGGACTTGAGGTGGGACAGGACCAGGCGCTCAAAGGACTTCATGACTACAGAGGTGAGCGCTACAGGTCTGTAGTCATTAAGTCCAGTGATCCGTGGCTTCTTGGGGACAGGGATGATGGTGGAGGATTTGAGGCAGGACGGCACGTGGCATAACTTAAGGGAGGTGTTAAAAATGTCTGTGAATACATACTTTGAGGATCTCCTCAATCCCACTGATACGTCTTCCACAGAGGAAGCAGGGTTTGGGGACGAGGGGGATGACTTGCCTATCACAGGGGCTGAGGTCGCCAAGGTGGTTAAAAATTTCCTTGGTGGCCGGGCCCCGGGGGTGGACGAGATTCGCCCTGAGTACCTCAAGGCCCTGGATGTTGTTGGGCTGTCATGGTTAACACGCCTCTGCAACATTGCGTGGAGGTCGGGGGCAGTGCCTTTGGCATGGCAAACCGGGGTGGTGGTTCCTCTCTTTAAAAAAGGGGACCGGAGGGTGTGCTCCAACTTTAGAGGGATCACACTCCTCAGCCTCCCTGGGAAGGTCTATGCCAAGGTACTGGAGAGGAGAGTCTGGCCGTTGGTCAAACCTCGGATTCAGGAGAAGCAATGTGGTTTTCGTCCTGGCCGTGACACATCGGACCAGCTCTTTATCCTCTCGAGAATTCTTGAGGGTTCGTGGGAGTTTGCCCAACCAGTTTACATGTGTTTTGTGGACTTGGAGAAGGCATTTGACCGCGTCCCTCGTGGTTTTTTGTGGGGGGTGCTTTGGGAGTATGGGGTATCGGGCTTGTTGTTACGAGCTATTCGGTCTCTGTACGACCGTTGTGAGAGTTTGGTTCGTGTTGCCAACACTCGGTCGGACTCATTCCCAGTGAGAGTTGGACTCCGCCAGGGCTGCCCTTTGTCACCGATCCTGTTCATAATTTTTATGGACAGGATTTCTAGGCACAGCCAGGGAACGGAGGGTGTCATGCCTGGTGACCACAGGATCTCATCTCTGTTGTTTGCAGATGATGTTGTCCTGTTGGCTTCATCCAGCAATGACCTACAGCTCTTGCTGGGACGGTTTGCCGCTGAGTGTGAAGCGGCTGGGATGAGAATCAGCACCTCCAAGTCCGAGTTCATGGTCCTCAGCCGGAAAAAGGTGGATTGTCCTCTCTGGGTTGGGGACAGGCTCCTGCCCCAAGTGGAGGAGTTTAAGTATCTTGGGGTCTTGTTCACGAGTGAGGGGAAAATGGAGCGAGAGATCGACAGACGGATTGGAACAGCATCTGCAGTGATGCAGACGTTATACTGATCTGTTGTGGTGAAAAGGGAGCTTAGTTCTAAGGCAAAGCTGTCGATTTACCAGTCAATCTACGTTCCTACTCTCACCTATGGTCACGAGCTTTGGGTAATGACCGAAAGAACAAGATCGCGGATACAAACGGCTGAAATGAGCTTTCTCCGTAGGATTGCTGGACTCACCCTCAGAGATAGGGTGAGGAGCTCAGTCATCCAGGAGAGGCTCAGAGTAGAACCGCTGCTCCTCCACATTGAAAGGAGTCAGTTGAGGTGGTATGGGCATCTGATCAGGATGCCCATACCACCTCCAGGATGCCTCCTGGACGCCTCCCGCTTGAGGTCTTTCAGGCACGTCCCACTGGGAGGAGACCCCGGGGCAGACCCAGGACTCGGTGGAGAGACTATGTCTCCTAGCTGGTCTGGGAACTTTTTTTTTTTTTAATTTACTTATTTGTACCCGTAGGTAGATTTGTTTTGCAGCTTGGTGACAAGCCACCGGCTGCCGGTCGCTGCGTGCGCAAGCGCCCCGTTTCCCTAACCTATATGTTTTTTTGGTATGTGGGAGGAAACCGGAGAAATCCCAGAGTAAACCCACGCAACACGGGGAGAACATGCCAACTCCACACAGATCACTGTTGATCGGGGGCTGGGATCGATCCCGCGATCCCCGGGCCAAGGATAAACTGTGCTGCCGCAGTGCTAACCACTGTGCCACCGTGCAGCCTTGGTATCCTCTCTGAAGAGCTGGAGCAGGTGGTTGGGGAGAGGGAAGTCTGGGCTTCTCTACTTGAACTGCTGCCTCTGTGACCCGGACCTCCGAAAAAGCGGTAGAAGATGGATGGATGGATGGGTACCTTCCTTTTTGATACAGCTTACAATTGGGGAGGGATCATGTGTCTCTGAACACTCCCTTAGTTATGCTGCTAATAGGTCTAGACAGCCAGGGGACCTCCAATAATGCACTGGGCTTCACTCCTTTCTTCACCCTCAATGAAATATTTTTTTTTTTTTGCTGCTCATTAACATCTCTTTGTTCTCGCCCATAGATTGAGTTCTCATCGTGCTGTTTGCTCTCTACATGTCTGTTCTTTTCATCTTCTTCTCTATCCCCTCACCCCCCATCCAGTTGCAGCAGATGACTGCCCCTCCCTGAGCCTGGTTCTGCTGGAGGTTTCTTCCTGTTAAAAGGAAGCTTTTCCTCTCCACCGTCGCCAGGCACTTGCTCGCCTGATTGCTGGGGTCTTTCTGCAATTGTGGGGTTTTCCCCTACAGTTGAAAGTGCTATGGGATGACTGTTGTTGTGAAATGGCGCTATATAAATAAAGTTGAATTGAATTGAATTGAATTATTTTCCCGTTACTAGTTTTTCCATTAAAACCATGCCTGGTGACAACACAGATAAAAAGATCGCTGACCTGACAGAAGAAATCCGACGTCTCTCAGGGGAACCTAAGCAGAAGGACACTCTTCTTTTCAAATACATCAGCCTGGCACTGAGAAAGAGCCAGCTCCATTTGTGCCCAGACATAAGCTATAAGCCATAAATCTTACACAGATGAAAGTTTCTTTGTGGTGTGTGTGTGTGTGTGTGTGTGTGTGTGTGTGTGTGTGTGTGTGTGTGTGTGTGTGTGTGTGTGTGTGTGTGTGTGTGTGTGTGTGTAATATTGGCTTTTTACACTAACAAAATCTTGTTGTTGATGTGCACCAGTTGGAAGTAGTGAGTGTGAGTTGCAGGCTGATAAAGAACTGCAAGATTAAAATTACTGTTTGTCTATTTTGCACCAGTTCAGTTGGGTCAGGATCTAACTGAAGAAGAAGAGGAATCTGTTATTCTAGTTCAGGGGTCAGCAACCTCTACTGTGCAAAGAGCCATTTTGATAGATTTTTGGACCAGCAAAATCCACATGGACCCACAAAAACATTTGAGACTGAAAACTAAGGTAAACTGGCAACATTACCAGTACAAACTGGCCTGACAACCAGGGGTGCAGCACCAAATTTTGGGCCCTGGGTACAGCACTGTGTGTGGGCCCCTCAAACACAAGGCAAATTTGAATTTTACATTCCAAGGTTTAAGGGCCTTGCTCAAGGGCACCACAGTGGGGTTAAGGAGGGTGGGACCCAGATCTAATCCTGCCAGTCCAGAGATCGAACCAGCGACCTTCCACTCACCAGTCCACATCTCTAGCCATTACGACTGATAAGGAGAAAATTATCTTGAGATCGCAAGAAAACTGTGAAAATACATTGTATAAATGTGTGACCTTTTATGGCTTCCATAGGAAATATGAAAAATAAAGTTCCATTTGGAATTGTTACAACATGAAAATGGAACTCATTGGCTGAAAGGCCCTTAAAAGCTGAAACGACTTAAAATAGTTTTGAGTAGTATATTGAATTGAATGCTTTCTATTGAAAGTAAGCAGAAGTTTTTAGCCTTAAGAGCTAGCGAGCTTAAAGGCAGTTTGGCAAAATTCTCCATTCACTTGCATACATTTTTTTAGATAAACAACCCTGTTAATATTATAAAATATATGAAAGTTATAAAGCATAAATAGCTTTAAAAGCTGAACAGAATGAACCAGGCTGGAGTGTCTAATGTAAAGTATATAGGAGACAGTTAGGGGAAAAAACATCAATAGTATGAATGTTTAGCAGCATTAACAATATAAAGTGTGGCTGTGCTGAGAGGAGCTCTGCTGTCATGTGATCAGAGTCAGATCTAAAAATAAAAGTGTTGGGTCACAGATCAGAATCATGATTGAGTCTCAGTGTCAGTAAACAAGCTGCTGTGACAGAGAGAGGACAGCACCACAAACTGGTAAGATCATTATTACTATTACTGTCTCCTACTCTGACTCCCATCGGTTTTATTGACTCCTCTATCATCTCAGTCTCAAACCCCAAAAGCACACTTATATTCAGCCAACATTAGCAAGTTTACATCAGAAATACATCTTATAGAGGTCATATGCACATTGGCATGCAAACATCCTCTACAAGATGTATTCCTGATGTAAACCTGGTATATCAGCAATGTTTGCACAATGTGTGCAGTTGGGGTTGTCTCGGAGACCACACGAGTGGAGGCCTCCTGTTCTGTCATATTAAGTTTTAGTGCTGAAACTTCTCCAGATTCCAGTGATGTTCATGTCCGGTCATCTCCGTCATTCTATAATGTTCCAGATCTTCATCTGAAACCTCCAACTGATTCCACACTGATGACAGGAAATTTTCTTTTTGGGTTTTCTGGTGCTCTGTAAGATTTGTGTTTTCTCTAAGATGCCAAGGATTTACAGAAACTGATGATGTTAACATAAAAAAAAACAACATGAGCATGATGGTGCTTCCTCCATGCTTAACAGCAGGACGTGTTCGCTAAGGCAGAACTTCTTCCACTGATTCTGTTAGTGTTGTTGTCCCATGTAATTGTAAAGAGTCAAAATATATAAGCTTTATCTGTCTGTACATTGACACTGTTGAGAATAGTTTGATTTTAAATTGTGCGGAACTAGGGATAGTAAAGTTTTACACTTTAATGTACTTCTGAGTGATGAGACTCTGAATGTGGGTCAAAGCTAGACACAGCTCAACACCATCTGAACAGCACAGGCAGCCTAACATCTACTCAAGTACTGATCATAGAGGTACTTCTACTTCTATAGTTCCTGGAAAGACTGAAAGACACTCAATAGCAGGTCATCAAACACAGCTCTAGGTTGTCAGTCCAGTTTCTTCTTCCACCCTCAGCAGCAGCAGAGATGGGTCCGGGGAGGAGGTTGGACGTCCCGGTCTATGATCTGTCCCTGATCAGAGGAGTATGGGAGGTCCGGGTGAAGAAGTACCGACAGAAGCAGAAGAAGGAGCAGGAGAGGGTAGAGAATAGTGCCCTGGCAAGGTAAGAGGCAACGTTCATCGTACAGTAACTAAAGGACAATCTTCACCTGACAATGATGCAACCTTCCTCATAACAAAGACTCAACTTCCATCCAAGACATAACAGTCATACAACTACAGCAAGACACAACCTTCTTCTGACTATAAGGCAACCTTCTTCCAACTAAGATACAACCTTCACCTGACTAACCTTCTTCCAAGACACAACCTTCATTCGACTAAGACACAACCTTTATCTGATGAAGACACAGCCTTCATCTCAGAATCAGAATCAGAATCAGAAAGACTTTATTGCCAAGCATGTTCACGTAAACATAAACACACGAGGAATTTGACTTGACATTGGGCGCGCTCGATAAGCGCATCCCAATGACGCGGCAGCCATTTTTACAGGCACCTGTCAACAGTGGAGGGTAAAGAAGGGAATGGGGGGGAGGGGAGTGACACAATGGGCAGAGAGAAAAAAACATTGTTAATCAAAATAAAGCTCATTTTATGACCAAAATTGTGATTACATAGAAAAAAACTCTCTAATGCACAATTAGCAGACAATATAGATCACACAATAACAAAGCGCGAGAGAGACCAGTGTGTGTAGTCAGCATATGATCACTATGATGCAGTGTGGATGTATGCAGTTGCTGGTGAACAACAGAGGAGCACCTCCTGGCAACAGATGGATGTTATGATCATGTATTCTAAACACAGATAAGCATGTCCAGAGTCTGTCTCTCCTCGTGCATGCAGATGGCAAAGTTCTGTATTAGACACATGATAACGCTGTCCTTGAAGAGCACAGTCTGCTGAACAACAGCAATTGTTTGTTGATTGTTTGGGATAAGAGAAGCCAAACTCCCTTCAGCCTTATCTTCCCAGGAGGAATGAAGTCTTCAGGGCGCCGAATCAAGGTCGAATAGGCACAGTTCACTTGGAGCATAAAAATTTCACCTCTCATGCGATTCTGTGCATCACAATTTACAGGCTTTAGAACATGTGAGTGAACATGTGATCTGACTATAATGCAGCCTTCTTCCAACTAAGATACAACCTTCATCCAACAAAGACGCAACCTTCATCCGACAAAGACACAACCTTCTTCTGACTAAGATACAACCTCCATCTGACTAAGACGCAACTTTCATCTGACAAAGACGCAACCTTCATCCGATGAAGGCACAACCTTTATCTGACTAAGACACAGCCTTCACCTGACTAAGACACCACCTTCTTCTAACTATAATATGACCTTCTTCCAACTAAGACACAATCTTCATCTAAGATGCAACCTTCATCCAACTAAGAAAAAACCTTCTTCAAACTAAGACACAACCTTCTTCTGACTATAATACAACCTTCTTCCACCAAAGACACACTCTTCAACTTTCATCCTTCATCAAACTACAACAAAGCATTCATCCTTCTAAGATGCAATCTTCATCCAACTAAGACACAAGCTTCCTTTACACACGTTGTTACCCTAAAGACTAAAAAACTTTGCAGAGCTGTAATGTTTATATGAAATTCTGAATGCAGTGGGAGCTTTGAAATTATTCAGTCTGCTTATTTTCCACATGTGAGAAGGTAGCGAAGATGACTGAGTCAGAGCCAGCTGACTGTTTTCAGAGGGTCAGAGCCCGTTTTAGCAGCATGAACACACTCTGCTGATATTTATAGAGCGGCCAGTCCGTAGACAGCTAAAAGGTCACAGAAACATGCAGTCTGATGGAACCCAATCCAGCACCAGCAACACGCTGCTGTTCATGCCTCGTTAACGTGCCTGTGTGTCTGTGTAGGATCGACATGGAGTGGCAATTCAGGATCCACTGCAAGACCCTGAAGCCTGAAGAACAAAACCTGCTGCATCACTACCTGGAGAGGTCCACGCTGCCAGAGATACAGCCACACACGGGTAGATACAAAACTACATACAGATAAACATGCAACCACCCTCACACAGGTAGATGTGCAGGTAAATATAAAGCCACAAACAGCTGCACATTAAGAAATATTGCACTCAAGGTTGTGCGGGATCATAAAGATAGCACCTAGATACATGTCAGGCCTACAACCATCATCTGGGTGCTATAATTAATGATCCCACTCTCCCTTTCATGTAAGATTGGTTTAATACAACAATTCTGTAAATACAGTTGAAAAGTTGACAGTAATAAGTGACACCAGATTACGATACATTTATCAATGTTATACTGTTCTGTCACACCTTAGCATCACTAAGCAAAGCAAGTACTGTAGTTCCTAACTGCTACCCTTGGATGTTGCTAGCTAACACAATATACTCACCTCAATATAGAACAAAATAGCTTAATTGTCATTTTACACATACAGTATGTTAAGGGACTATTCACTACTCAGGAGTTTTTGTTAATATCCATACTTTTCTTGAGTCCATCAGTCCAGTCATTTTTATCATAGTTAGCCAGTGCTTGATGGGTATCTCCATTTTTGTTTCTATTCTCTTTGACATCTTCTTATAAGCATCTTCAGATAAAACAGAGAGTGAGGTTTTAATCTAAACTCTGGGGTAACTAATTAAAAAACTGAGCTAACACAACTGTGCTAATGATTAGGATGACCCTTCCCAACCCAATTTCTTTTCAAACCGCGCCTCACTGTTAAAATTAAAGGTACATAACTCATTATTTCTTAGTGTATTATAATAAGCCAGTTACTGTAATTAATTATGATTATTAAAGATTATAGAACATCACTGAGGCTGAGTGATACAAATCCAGCAAAACATCCAAGTGCAGTTATAAGGGACTGTAGTAACTACAGTACCTTTCTAGTTGTTTCCCTCAAAAGACAGAGGAAGGAAGACAAGGAGACTTGGTGGTGGAATGAGGAGGTACAGGAAAGTATTCAAAGGAAGAGGTTAGCAAAGAAAAAGTGAGATAGTCATCAACATGAAGAAAGTAGACAGGAGTATTTGGAATGTAGGGGTATGGCAAAGAGAGAGGTGGCAAAGGAAAAGGCATATAGTACAGGTACATCTCAAAAAATTAGAATATCATGAAAAAGTTCAATATTTTTGTCACTCATTTCAGAAAGTGAAACCCGTATATTATATAGATTTATTACACAGTGATACATTTCAAGAGTTTATTTATTTTAATTTTGATGATTATGGCTTACAGCCCATGAAAACCCCCAAATTCAGTTTCTCAAAAAATTTGATTACATAAAATTAATTTTTTTAAAAATAGTTTTTTAATAGAAATGTTGGCCAACTGAAAAGTCTGTCCATGTACCACTCAATACTTGGTCTGGGCAAATTTTGGATTAATTCCTGTATCAATGTGGCGTGGCATGGAGGTGATCAGCCTGTGGCACTGCTGAGGTGTTATGAAGGTCCAGGTTGCTTTGATAGTGACCTTCAGCTCATCTTCAGTGTTGGGTCTGGTGTCTCTCATCTTCCTCTTGACAATCCTCCATAGATTCTCTATGGGGTTTAGATCAGGAGAGTTTGCTGGCCAATCAAACACAGTGATGCCATGGTCATTAAACCAGGTTTTGATACTTTTGGCAATGTGTGTGTGTGGGGGGGGGATGCCAAGTTCTGCTGGAAAATGAAATGAGGGAAGCATGAAGTGCTCTAAAATTTCCTGGTAAACGACTGCGCTGACTTTGGTCTTGATCAAACACAGTGGACCAACACCAGCAGATGGCATGGTTCCTCAAATCATCACTGTCTGTGGAAACTTCAAACTAAACCTCAAGCAACTTAGATTCTGTGCCTCTCCACTCTTTCTCCAGACTCTGGGACTTTGATTTCCAAATGAAATGTAAAATTTACTTTTATCTGAACAGAGGTCATCTGCTGGTGTTTGTCCACTGTGTTTTATCAAGACCAAAGTCAGCGCAGTCGTCTACCAGGAAATTTTAGAGCACTTCATGCTTCCCTCTGCTGACAAGCTTTATGGAGAAACTGATTTCATTTTTAGGGCGGCACGGTGGCAGAGTGATTAGCACTACGGCAGCACAGCAACTCACCCTTGGCCTGGGGATCCTGGGTTGAATCCCAGCCCCCGACCAACAGTGATCTGTGTGGAGTTTGCATGTTCTCCCTGTGTCTGCGTGGGTTTATTCCAGGATTTCTCTGGTTTCCTCCCACATGCCAAAAACATGCAAGTTAGGTTAATTGGCATCAAAACTGGGGATTCTAAATTGTCCTTAGGTATGACTGTGAGAGTGAATGGTTGTCTGTCTCTCTGTGTTGGCCCTGCGATGGACTGGCGATCTGTCCAGGGTGGACCCTGCCTCTCGCCCAAAGATGCTGGGATAGGCTCCAGCCCCCCCGTGACCCGAAAAGGTTTAAGCGGAAGAAGATGAATGAATAAATGAATGATTTCATTTTCCAGCAGAACTTGCCCCCCCCCCCCCACACACACACACACACACTACCAAAAGTAACAAAACCTGGTTTAATGGCCATGGCATCACTGTGTTTGATTGGCCAGCAAACTCTCCTGACCTAAACCCCATAGAGAATCTATGGAGGATTGTCAAGAGGAAGATAAGAGACACCAGACCCAACAATGCAGACGAGCTGAAGGTCACTATCAAAGCAACCTGGACCTTCATAACACCTCAGCAATTTCACAGGCTGATCATCTCCATGCCACGCCACACTGATACAGTAATTAATCCAAAATTTGCCCCGACCAAGTATTGAGTGGTACATGGCCATACTTTTCAGTTGGTCCACATCTGTATTAAAAAAAAAAACCAAACTTTTTTTTAAATTAATTTTATGTAATATTCAAATTTTTTGAGAAACTGAATTTGGGGTTTTCATGGGCTGTAAGCCATAATCATCTAAATTAAAATAAATAAAAACTTGAAATATATCACTCTCTGTGTAATGAATCTACTGTATATAATATATGGGTTTCACTTTCTGAAATGAGTGACAAAAAATATTGAACGTTTTCATGATATTCTAATTTTTTGAGATGTACCTGTAAGTTGTACGAGGCACATGTAAAATAGCTAAGAATGCGAAATAAAATGTTCATATAGACTGATTATATACAAAGTCTACAGTGTTGTGAAATGTGGATATTTTCCCTGGATACAGAAGAAATATGTGACACTCTTCCGGTACACAAAACAATAAAATTGAAATTGAAAAAAGTGGTAATAAACTTATGGAAGTTGTAACCCTTTTACTTTTGAGGAAAAAAAATCAACTCATATGCTTGGCTATAAAGTGGCAAATATTTATACTAAATAATCCCAAAACAGTCCAGTGATTTTGTCTGAGTGAAAAACAAGGCAAAAAGCAGTTTCAGGTTTGGTGTGAAAACATCATTACTATCAGTATTGGAGTTCCACAGGGATGTATCCCTGATTCACTGGTGTTCACTTTCACAATAATACAAAAATAAATTATAGATGCAATTTATTTGCATCCCAGACAGAATTCTTCCACTGCTTTAAATATCTTTGGAACTTCTGTGGTAGACAAAATAATTTAAAATCTCTAAATGTGTAGCCACATCAAACTCAGATTTCTCCTCAGCAAAGATAATCTGTTTACAAGCAGAAGCTCTAGGGTTAAATGCTGCAGTATGATTGCTGGTGTCCATGTTTGCTGATGAAGTGTTTCTTTATGTTAGAATCAGAGCAGGAACATAAGCAGGATCAGAAAGTCCTGCAGGACCAGCAGGATCTAGATCCAGGCAGACTGGTGTTCCGGCTGGACGGAGACCGTTGGATGGTGAGTCAGCCGTCTCCTTTTGTTAACTTCCTGTAAATGTTGATGTAAAATGGAGCGGGTGGTGATGGGTGAATAATTTGCAGGACTTCCCCAGGGAGCTGCAGTGGATGACCTACCTGAAGGAGTGGCATGTCAGGGGGACCAAAATCCACCATCTACCCGATTACCTGAACCTGTTCACCCAGCTCACCGTGCTGGACCTCCCAAAAAATGCCATCACCGAGCTACCGGCTGAGATTGGTGAGTCAGAGGTGGATTGAAGAGCCCCCATTATGCATTATTTCCACATGTTGATGCAGCTTCCAGAGGTGTTAATGAGTCAGTGACAGGAAGTCTTCCCAAACTCCATCCATCCATCCATCTTCTACCGCTTAATCCTTTCGGGTCGCGGGGGGGCTGGAGCCTATCCCAGCATCTTTGGGCGACAGGCAGGGTACACCCTGGACAGATCGCCAGTCCATCGCAGGGCCAACACAGAGAGACAGACAACCATTCACTCTCACATCCATACCTAAGGACAATTTAGAATCCCCAGTTTTGATGCCAATTAACCTTGTTTGTATTTCCCATTGGTGCTGCTGTAGATCGGTGTTACTGAACCTCCTCATCTGTATTCTCAGGTAAACTCACAGCTCTGATGGAGCTGAACATCAGCTACAACCGACTGTCCACAGTTCCTCCAGAACTTGGAAAGTGTGAAAATCTGAAGAGACTCGAACTGGCTGGAAACTTTAACTTGTCCGAACTGCCATTTGAGGTGAGACCAAAAACCATCTGCAAAACATGGGTGATATTCCTAATGCTGAAGCATTTTAAACCTGTATTTTACTTTCTGACCAGCAGTGGGAGACTCTCTGGTTCTATGGTCTGTTTATAGCTGTTTTTCTACCTTTAAGTACCTCAACATTTTTAGAACTATCAATGGGAAGCGCAGTGGTAGAGTAGTTAGCACTGCGGCAGCACAGCAACTCACCCTTGACCAGGGGATCCTTGGATCAATCCCAGCCCCCGACCAACAGTGATCTGTGTGGAGTTTGCATGTTCTCCCCGTGTCTGTGTGGGTTTACTCCGGGATTTTTCTGGTTTCCTCCCACATGCCAACAAACATGCAAGTTAGGTTAATTGGAGACTCTAAAGTGGCCCCAGATGTGAATGGTGAAAGGGTTGGGCGCCGCACTCGTGGCTGCTTCATCCACTCATGTGGATTCCCTGTAATTTCCCCATTCTGAAACTAATAAAGGACTCTAAATCTAGAGGAGCTCTTCTGTGAGCTATACTCTTTGGCCATCTTTTTGTTGTTAGTGTCCTCAGAGATTAGCTTTAAAGGTTAGATCATGTATGTGGCCATGGCCATCACAGGAGATTTTAACCATGTCTGACTGGGTAAAACACTACCAAACTTCCACCAGTTTGTCAACTGTCCCACCAGAGAAAATAAAATACTGGCTCTACTGTATGCCAATGCCGGAGTTGCATACAGTGTCACAGCTCTACCCCCCCCCCCCTTGGCAAATCAGACCACAACCTGGTTCTGTTAACCCCCAAGTACGTTCCCCTTGTGCAAAGGCAGCCTGCTTATTTATTTATTTATTTAACCATTATTTCACCAGGAAAGATCCCATTGAGATCGCAAGTCTTTTTTGCAAGGGAGTCCTGGCCAAGAGGCAACTTTACAACCCACATCACAAAGCAAAGAGACTATACTTAAAACCACTAAGAAAATCATAAAAACAAATGAAAAGAAATAGGATAAAATATCTAAAATGACAAGTCATTGTGATTCCATTTCCAGGTCCTTCAGAAAAAAATTAAAATAATCCAGAGAAACAAGATTTCTAAGTTTTAAAGTGCCTCGTAAATTGTTCCAGTCAGAAGAAGCACGATACTGAAATGCCATTTTCCCACTCTGTGCGTGAACACTAGGGACAGTCAGCATATAAAAGTTCTGTGATCATAGTCCATAAGGTCCATCTGACTTCTGCTGAAGATAGGAACAGAGGTAAGGAGGAAGCAGGCCAAGTACACCTTTAGGCTGTGTGTCCACCAAATGCATTTTTTTGTCGCCCGACTGCCCTAAACATCGTTTTTTTTCAGCACTTGTGCACTGCGCTCTGTAAAAAAAGTCTGTGCCCTGTATCCTAGCAACAGCTTGTCACACACAGCTCAGCACTTCCACTTTTCCTATGGTCAGACTTTGTACTTATTTTTTAATAGCAGTCTCTCAACAATGGACAAGAAGTGAATTGTAGCATTGGTAGCAGACCATGCGCTGTTTCCCCAACAACAAACCATGGATCACCAGTGACCTGAAAGCGCTTCTTAACAAGAAAAGAGCTTTTTGGTCTGGAGACAGGGAGGAACTGAAGAGAGCACAGCATGAACTGAGAGAGATGCTGATGAGGTGTAAAGACAATTACAGGAGGAAGTTGGAGGATAAACTCCAGCAGAACAATGTGAGGGATGTGTGTACTGGAATGAATCACATCACTGGGTGTAAGAGGAGGGACAAACAGACATTGGGGAGCCTGGAGAGAGCTGATGAGATGATTCTGTTTTTTAATAGGTTCAACTCACTGTCTGTCACCCCCACAACACAGCAAGACCCCCAGACAGCCCTCCCCTTCACTCTCCCGTGCAACATCTCTCTCCCCCTTCTCCGAAGACATCAGCACCAAACCCCCACATCCCTGTGACTAGAGACCAGGTTAAGAAACAGCTGGAGAGACTCCACCAGCAGAAGCCTGAGGACCCTGATGGCATCTCCATCAGGGTCCTGAGGACCTGTGCCAACCAGCTATCTCCTGTAATGAAACGCCTGCACAACCTGAGCCTGAATCTGGAGAGAGTACCGGTGCTGTGGACAACATCCTGCCTGTTTCCTGTCCCCAAGAAGTCACCTCCATCAGACCTGAATGACTATCGACCAGTTGCCCTCACATCTCATGTGATGAAGGTCCTGAAGAGACTTGTCCTATCCCATCTGAGGCCGCAGGTGAAGATGTGGTTGGGCTTCTGCAGTTTGCACATCAACACCATTTAGGAGTTGAAGATGTTGTCGTCTACCTGCTGCAACAAGCCCATTTACAGTGCATCCAGAAAGTATTCACAGCGTTTCACTTTTTCCACATTTTACGTTACAGCCTTTTTAGTAGTAGATTAGTTTATTTGACTAATCTAATTTATTAATTAACTAATTTATTTGACTAGTTTATTTTTCATTTTCATTTTCATTTCAATCATTTTCTCGATTAGTGAAATCCAAACTTCACACCCGGACAGTTTTGTGGTGGTTGCGGGGGATTTTAACCACACCAGCCTAAAGACTGTGCTCCCCAAGTTTAAACAATGTGTAGACTTTAAGACCAGAGGAGAGAATATGTTGGACTTAGTGTACACGAACACAGATGCATATAAGGCGATACCCCGCCCCCATCTCGGCCGTTCTGATCACATGTCCATGATGCTGCTGCCTGCCTACAAACCTTTATTGAAGCGCAGCAGGCCAGCAGTGAAACAAATCAGGATTTGGCCAGAGAGTGCAACCTCTGCACTGAAAGACTGTTTTCTGCACACAGACTGTGAGGTCTTCAAAATAGCAGCCTCCCAGGAAGACAAGACGGATGTGGAGGAGTATGCTGATACAGTCACCAGCTACATCGCGAAGTGCACAGAGGATGTCACTACAGTGAAGACCATCACTATGTGGGGTAATCATAAGCCCTGGATGACTGCAGAGGTGCGCTCGCTGCTTACAGCCAGAGATGCAGCCTTCAGAGCGAAGGACAGGATCGCCCTCCGCTCAGCCAGGTCTGCGCTCTCAAAGGAAATTAAGGCGGTAAAGCACGCCTATGCGGAGAAAATCCAGGGACACCTCTGTGACACTAGGAACACCAAGCAGATGTGGCAGGGAGTTCGGACACTGACGGGCTATAAGTCTAGGCAGGGGGTCGATGATGACGACGCTTCGCTTCCAGACAGGCTTAACGACTTCTTTGCACGTTTTGAAGCATCAAACTCGACAATCAGAGGGAGGGCTGGCCCTCCCCCACCATTGGTCGGACCAGCTTTTACCATCAACACAGCGGACACACGGAGGACCCTAACCAGAGTCAACCCACGCAAAGCTGCAGGTCCGGACAACATTCCGGGACGTGTGCTCCGAGATTGCGCGAGCGAGTTGGCGGATGTCCTGACTGACATTTATAACATCTCCCTGAGTCAGGCCATCGTTCCCAGATGCTTCAAGACCTCTATCATTGTACCGGTGGCAAAGAAACCAGTTGTGTCCTGTTTGAATGACTATCATCCTGTTGCACTGACACCAATTGTGATGAAGTGTTTTGAACGGCTTGTCAAACCACACATTACAGCCTGCCTCCCTGCATCACACGACCCGCTCCAGTTTGTATATTGTTCAAACCGCTCCACGGAGGATGCTATAGTCACCACCCTACACTCTGTCATCACCCACCTGGACCAGAAAGACACCTACGCCAGACTCCTGTACATTGATTTCAGTTCAGCATTCAACACCATTATTCCCCAGAGACTGATGGAGAAATTACTCCTTCTCGGTCTGAACACCGCCACATGTCTCTGGATCCTGGATTTCCTGACTGAGAGACCTCAGTCTGTCCGGGTTGGAAACAACATCTCCAACTCTGTCACGCTGAGCACCGGATCCCCTCAAGGCTGTGTACTCAGTCCACTGTTGTTTACACTTCTAACACATGACTGTGTATCCAGACACGAGGGGAACCAGATTATTAAGTTTGCAGATGACACCACGGTGGTGGGACTTATTCAGAGGGATGAGGAATCAATGTACAGGGAAGAAGTGAGAGACCTGGAGGGCTGGTGCAGGGAGAACAATCTGGTGCTCAACGTGGACAAAACGAAGGAGATGATTATCGACTTCCGGCGGTCACAGCCTGAGCACGTCCCCCTCAGCATCACCGGCCGTTTAGTGGAGAGAGTAGAGAACATCAAGTTCCTCGGAGTACAGATCTCACAGGACCTGACCTGCAGCAAGAATTCCTTGGAGATCAGGAAGCGGGCTCAGCAGAGACTGCACTTCTTGAGGACACTCAAACAGGCCTCTCTCCCCATCTGCATCCTCAGGACTTTCTACAGAGGTGTGGTGGGGAGTGTTCTGACGTACTGCATTGCTACATGGTACTCCAGCTGCAGTATGTCAGACAAAAAAGCCCTGCAGAGGATAGTCAAGGGGGCTGAGAGGGTAATTGGAGTCTCCCTCCCCTCTGTCCAAGAACTTTTTCAGAACCGTTGTAGGAGCAGGGCACTGAACATTGTCAAGGACCGTTCTCACCCTCTGCATAAATACTTTGAACTTCTTCCATCTGGTAAACGATTCCGGAGCATCAGAGGCAGAACCACCAGACTGATCAACAGCTTCCTTCCACAAGCTGTCAGGATGCTGAACAGTTGACCCGGAATCTCTCATACACATACACACTACTGCACCTACGGACATTTTGTATATTATTTGTATATTATAGTTAGTTAGTTTTTTTGTTTTTTTTTCTCCCCAAGTATGTCTCAGGGATGTGTGAATGGATGGGGGGGTGGGGGTGGGGGGTGGAGCTATGTGGGAGTGTGTCTTAAATCATGCTGCTTCTATTTATATGGATGCCGAGAGAAACGCAATTTCATCTTGCCTGCACTACAGTTGTATGTACAGCAATATGACAATAAAGTTTGATTTGATTTGATTTGATTTGATTTTTTCCTCAAAATTCTACACACAATACCCCATAATGACAACATGATTTTTTTGTTGGGGTAGCAGTATCAGAGCCAGCGGCACCAGCAGACTTGACAAGATTATCAAGAAGGCTGGCTCTGTAATTGGTCTCAGGCTGGAGACCTTTGAGAACGTGGTGGAGGGGAGGACACTGAACAAACTGTTATCCATCATTGATAACCCTGATCTCCCCCTCCACCACACACTGGTCAGACAGTAAAGCACTTTCCACCACCATCAGTGTGTAAATGTGTGTGAATCAGTGGATAGCAGGATCTGTAAAGCACTTTGGTCTCTGTGAACGAGGAGGAACGCGTGGCGAGGTCTGAGGCAAGAAATGGCCAAGATCTTCAGTTCCAATTTTCCATTTTATTTCAATTAACTTACAGATAGATTGTTCCAGGTCTGACACGATTCTCAAGCTCCACTTCAATAACACTGATCAAACGATTCATCTTGCTCTGATCATCTCCTTTCATCTGATGATCTCAAGATTCTGATTAACCATAATCGCCGATGATGACTCTGATCCTTCTGATCATCTCCTTTCATTCTGATGATCTGGATTCTCATTCTCCTTGGCGATTCCGATTAACTCTGATCTCATTTCACAATCATCACACCTGTTTTATACTAACAGATAATTAGGGCTGATTAGCCCCTACCATAATCCCAGGTAAAACAACAAATCCTCCATCATTTACACATACCCAGTAATATATAAAAATACATAAATAATTTCCCCAGACATACACAATATAAATATATAAATAACACACAATAAATAGTCATATAAATAATTCCATAAATAACCTTAACCCCTATTTACAAATATTAAACCACCCCCTAACTTACCAGACATATTTGCTCCCTGCTGGTGTCCTATATAAAACCCTCAACTCCTAACGGAGTCTTTTGCCTGGACACGCGCAGGAAGCACGTTGGCAAAGGTATGCGAAATAACTTATCATTCATTATTTTACCCAAAATACTTAACCATACAATTATCTCCTAAGGGCATTCAAATTAAACAAAGACAGATCCTAAACTATTATGTGTGTACTTTAACAAATAATCATAATGACATTTACCATTAGAAATATAACATGATCACACAATATAACCAGACACAGTGGTGACATCCCATCGTCACAGTCTCCCAGAGATGAGTAAAAATGTGCCAGAGAAGTGAACGCCATTTACAGTTTTTACCATTTACCATTTCTCCAGCAGACTGCTACAGCTTCACTGCCAAACTGTCGAGTACAGGAAATCTTTCCTGCCACTTGCCATTTCACTGTACAATAACTCACTCTGATATTGAATTCTGGTCATAACTATGCTGCCATACTGCATCTTACATTCGAACCTCACACTTCACCCTGCACCCAATAGTCCTGCATTGTACAGCAAGTATGATCCATGTATTTATAGGGGTCATCATCTATTCATCTGTGATGTACTGTATATAAAGTTATCTCGGCAGTTTTGCTTTCCTTGAGTAATTCTTTTTCCTATTATGCTGTCTGTGTTTTTTTGTTTGTTTTTTTTCACTTTGGTCATCTACTGTGTCATGCTGCTGTTACACTGTAATTTTCCAGGTTGGGATCAATAAAGTACATCCATCTATCATCTATCCTTCTATCTATCTACAGCCCACCATAACGCTCAGCGCTATCTATGCTTCTTGGGTCCCTAGCTGGTGCTTGAAGGGACAGATCATCCTCGCAACAGTATGCTTCTGTGGAAGTTGCAGATTGTAGGGTGCTGTTGAAGATGCTCTTCCATGCTTTACAGTACATGCTGATGGCCTTAGGTTGATTGAGATCGAATCAGAATCAGAATCAGAATCAGGTTTATTGCCATTGTTCATGTAGTACACAAACTAGGAATTTGTCTCGGTACAATGCTGCAACATTAAACATGATAAGATAAGAGAAATAAACTATACATGTAATAAAGTGTAGGATAAGATTAAGTGATACTGGTCAACAGTTAAAATATATATTAGCCAGCAGCAGATACTGTGGAGAACTATATAGTGCAGTCGGTAATGCAGAAAGAAAACAGTGATGATTGACATGAGTCTGGTTGAGCTGCTGTACATGGTGCACGAGAGTCAATAAGTCACTTAGTGTTCAGCAGTCTAATGGCAGAGGGGAAGAAGCTGTTCATGTGACGGGAGGTTTTAGTCTGGATGGACCGAAGTCTTCTACCAGAGGGGAGGGGGGCAAACAGTACGTGACCAGGGTGTGAGGGATCGGCTATGATCCGGCCAGCACGCCTCCGGGTCCTGGAGATGTACAGATCCTGGAGAGATGGGAGCTTGCAGCCGATCACCTTCTCAGCAGTGCGCACGACGCGCTGCAGCCTTAGTCTGTCCCTGGCAGTGGCTCCTGCGTACCACACGGTTATGGAGGTGGTGAGGATGGACTCGATGATGGCTGTGTAGAACTGCACTAACATCTTGGTGGGTAGCTTGAGCTTCCTCAGCTGCCGCAGGAAGAACATTCTCTGCTGGGCTTTTTTGATGAGTGAGCTGATGGTCAGCTCCCATTTGAGGTCCCTGGTGATGGTAGTGCCTAGGAAGCGGAAGGAATCAGCAGTGGTGATGGGAGAGCCTGAGAGGGTGAGGGGGGGCAGAGGAGTAGTGACTTTCCTGAAGTCTACAATCATCTCCACTGTCTTCAGAGCGTTCAGCTGCAGGTTGTTATTGCTGCACCAGGACGCCAGCTGGGCCACCTCTCTCCTGTAGGCGGACTCGTCGCCGTTGGAGATGAGCCCGATGAGGGTGGTGTCGTCCGCAAACTTGATCAACTTGACAGACTGGTGGCTGGAGGTGCAGGAGTTGGTGTAAAGGGAGAAGAGTAGGGGGGAAAGTACACAGCCCTGGGGTGATCCGGTGCTGATGCTAGTATAGTCTGAGACAGTCTTTCCCAGCCGCACATGCTGCCTCCGGTCCGTCAGGAAGTCGATGATCCACCTGCAGAGGGAGTCAGGCACATTGAGCAGGGACAGCTTGTCCCAGAGCAGAGCGGGGCGGATGGTGTTGAATGCGGAGCTGAAGTCCACAAACAGGATCCTGGCGTAGGTTCCCGGGGAGTCCAGGTGCTGCAGGATGGAGTGGAGGGCCAGGTTGACTGCGTCGTCTACAGACCTGTTGGCTCGGTAGGCAAACTGCAGCGGGTCCAGGAGAGGGGTGGTGATGGACTTGAGGTGGGACAGGACCAGGCGCTCAAAGAACTTCATGACTACAGAGGTGAGCGCTACAGGTCTGTAGTCATTAAGTCCAGTGATCCGTGGCTTCTTGGGGACAGGGATGATGGTGGAGGATTTGAGGCAGGACGGCACGTGGCATAACTTAAGGGAGGTGTTAAAAATGTCTGTGAATACAGGAGCCAGCTGTTTCGCACAGAGTCTCAGGGTGGAGGGAGACACGCCGTCTGGGCCGGGGGCCTTGCGCGGGTTCAGTCTGGAGAACTGTTTGAGCACATCCTGCTCACTGATGATAAGGGGAGGGGGGGAGGAGGGGGGAGGTGCCTTAAATGAAGTAGGGAATGTGGAGGCTGTGGAGCTGGAGGGAGGGGGGGAGTTGGACACAGATGACGAGGTGTCAAAACGGGCATAGTGTTGGGACAGTCTTTGACAAAGGGCTTTGTCATCCTGACCTTTAGGAGCCTTAGGTCGATAGTTGGTGATTTGCCTCAGTCCTCTCCACACAGAAGCCGAATCATTAGCAGTGAACTGCTGCTGGAGTCTCTCTGAGTATAGAGATTTAGCCCTCTTCAGCTCTCTGTTAAACCGGTATTTAACCTCCCTGTAGCAGTCCCTGTCTCCACTTTTCAGCGCTGCTTCCTTCTCCTTCCTGATCTGTCTGAGCTTAGCTGTGAACCAGGGTTTGTCATTAGAGTAACTCACCCTGGTGCGTGATGGAAGAATGTTCTCTTCACAAAAGTGGATATATGAGTTCACAGTGTCCGTGTACTCATCCAGATCATGCGTGGCTCCTTTAAGCATGCCCCAGTCAGATATTTCCATGCACGTTTCCAGCTTCTCCTCAGCATCACTGGTCCGTATCTTCGTAGTGCTCACAACAGGTTTAGTGAGCTTCAATCTCTGTCTGTATGTGGGAATGAGGTGAACCATCACGTGATCAGATAATCCCAGCGCAGCTCGAGGGACAGCGCGATATGCGTCTTTCACTGTGGTGTAACAGTGATCCAGTGTGTTTAATCCTCTGGTGGGGCATTTAATAAACTGGAGGAGCTGAGGTTTTAAGTTGTCCTCAACTTACTTGGCCCATGTTTCTTTTGGTGTATCGCATTGGAGTCTCCAGTCCGTGGGTTGTTGCCGCCACAGGAGTCGGTGCAGTAGCTGGCCAGTGCTCATTCTGCAGATGTAGCTGAACCACCTCAGTCTGTGCTTCTGGACTTGTTGGCATCATTCACAGATGGTGGCATTGGTATTATGATCGTAGATAGAAACCCTAGGGATCTGACAGAGATGCCACTTTTGGGAAAACTTCAAGCTTGTTCAGGTCCCCTTTGAGGGTGATCCTGGGTGGAATCAGCGTGCATAAGAGACAAATCTTAGTCCTCAGAAAGATGTTGGGGTTCTTCCAGATGCACCACCGGAGAGATGGTCCACATTGAAGCTGTGGACCCAATTCTGCAGTGGATCTCTGTTGTCAATGCTACCTTCTTTTCAGTCACCAGTGAACCAAGATATTTGAACTTTCAAACCTGTTCAATCTGAGCGCCCTCGAGGTAGAACGTCCCCAGTGAGCCATCTGTTGTGGGAAGTTTCATCTTGTCCACACTGATTTTAAGGCTATATGGCAAAGTGGGCGATGTCATACAGAATATCTGTAGCATCAGCGTCATCATTGGTGAAAATAGTGCTGTCATCAGCGAACGTGAGATCTGTCATGAACTATCTATGGTATCTATGCTAATGGAACGTGGAAGAGCACAGCACGAATAGCAAAGAAATTGAAGGCTTTCCATCAATGTTGTAGAGAAAGGCTGAAAAAATTATTGCAGAAAAAAATTTACTCTAGAACGCTAGATAAACAGCAACTAATATCAGATAGTCCCTGATTCTCAGAATGTTCCTGCAGTGAGAAAATAACAACTGAAGGATGTACTTCCTGTTGTCTACCTCCTGACCAGCAGGGGGAGACTCCTGAATCTTTGACTCTTTGAAGTCAGTGAGAAAACAACACTGAGTTTATGTGCTCAGTCAGTTGATCGATGTTAGAAGGAATCAAAATGACCATCAGTTTGGAGTTTAATGTAGCTGTTAGTCCACATTTTTTAATTGGAATTCACAACTGTCGCTCTTTGAAAACGGGCAGAATTTTGTAGGAATTTTTTTTTCCAAAAATTTGCAAATATTGCCCCAATGCAGTGTTTTAATGTTAACCGTGTTGTCTTGGCCACAGTGTGGATAATTTCACAGCTTCTCTCCATCCTGCAGCTAAGCAGCCTGAAGCAGCTGGTTCACCTGGACATTGCGGAGAACCGGTTTGTCTCCATCCCCGTCTGTGCTCTGAGGATGAGCAGCCTGCGGCTGTTGGACCTGAGCAACAACAAACTGAACGACCTGCCAGAGGACATGGACAGGTGACCGCCAACTCAAACTAATGACCTTTCTAAATAAAAAAAACCTCCACCCATGAGTACGTCCGTCTCTGTTCAGGTTGGAGCAGCTCGTCACCCTCTTCCTCCACAAGAACAGCCTCTCCTACCTCCCCCTGTGCCTCGCCAACATCTCCACACTGAAGATGGTTATCGTCAGCGGTGAGGAGCTCACCTGCATCCCCACCAAACTGTGCGGCAACCCTGAGATCAAGTATGCAAGTGTTTAAAACTCATCATTCACTCACATTTAAACTCCGCCCATATTCAAATCCCGCCCACATTTAAATCACACACAGCATTAAATCTCCATCCAGCCTAAACTCCACCCACAATTAAATGACACCTGTTTTAACACCGCCCACATGTAATCCCCACCCACATTTTAAAACAACCAACCTTTAACCTCCACCCACATTAAAACCCCTCTCATATTTACACTGTATCTACTGTATAATTAAACACACACATTTTAATAAACACTCAAAACTCCACCCACATTTAAACAACAAACCTAAAATTGTGGACTTTTCCCTTTGTATTTCTCATAATGATGAAAGAGTTAAACGCATTAATCATGCTAATTTCACCATGTGTCATTAACCACTAATTTCTCATCAACTCATCTTTTTCTTCTACATTTAAAAATTTTCTGCATGTAAATGCCCTTTTTCTTCATAAATTTGCATTTTTCCTTGTTAGAATTTTAACTAACATATTTTAGCCATTGGAAGTAGGAAGAAACTTTACAGACACGAGCTACAGAACATCTGCAGTTCACAATTCCTGCAGGTTCATCAGGCTGTACGACAACCTGACGAGTGAAGAGAGGAAGAAAAAAGAGGAGAAGAAGAAGAAGAAGAAGGAGGACAAGTGGAGGAGGAGGTGGAGGCAGCAGAGGGAGGAGGTGAAGAAGGACAGCGGAGAGAAGGAGTTCATGGAGGCATACATCAGTTCGCTGCAGGACAGAGGTACAGAAATATGAAAATGTTTACGAATAAGAGGCGTAAATCTTGAGAAGTTTTGTTGTTATTCATACCTTGTTTTGGTGAGTTTTGATCATACAGAAATGTAGTTTTATTTTCATTCATTTTATTAAAGAACTAAAGAATCCAGACGAGCCCCCGTTTTTTTCACACACATCCTTAGGCTTAGAGACGAGAAAGAAGTCAAATAAAGTTTGGTTCCGACTGAACAAACTGGATAATAGTGATTCCAGGAGTGACGATATTCCCTGATAACCACACTCCACATCAGCTGTGTTATCGTCTCTAAGTTACAGTAACTGTCAGTGGATTATTACAATTTATCCAACAGTTAGTTCTGACCGAGCAATTTGATTAGACGATAGGGATTCCAGGAGTTACTGGGGTGGCTGTGGTGCAGGTGTAGTGTGGCCGACGGCTGATTGGAGGGTCAGGGGTTCAATTCCCACTCTGCAGTCTGCATTTTGAAGTGTCCTTGAGCAAGACACTGAACCCCCAGTTGGTCCTGGTGGATCAGGACAGCTCCTGTGCATGGCAGCTCCGCCACCATCATTGTATGAATGTGTGGACAGCAGGATCTGTAAAGCGCATTGGTCATCCAGAGATGAGAAAAAGCGTTATATAAGTGAACACCATTTATTAAAATCCACGATAATTGCACTCCAACGTTTCACTGGATATGCATCACTGCGCTTCTGAGGTGTTCATGTAACCGTTAATTACTAAAAGTAATTTACTGTCAACTCTGCAGACTTGAGAAATGCAATACTGTGTTGGCTACCTTAACTTCCACAGTGAGGCGCTGTTTGAAAAGCAACAATGGTTTCAGCCGTCTCTGATCTGGGAGTCCTGTCCTTATAAACATCTGGGGATATATTTATGTCTTTTTAAACAAAACTGACAGGCTAGAGCTGAATTTATTGACTCGATTAGAAAACCATAATATCTTTGAGGTGATGGATTCTTTGTTTCATCTGAAAATCCCAAGAAAAAGTGAGTGAAGTGTGCTGAAGCCGAATCACTAGCATGCAAATAAGCCACCAGCATTGATCTGGTCCTTTCTGCAGTACAGACTCAAAAGGGGACCGGTACGTACAGTGGTGTGAAAAAGTGTTTGCCCTCTTCATGATTTCTCATTTTTTTGTATGTTTGTCACACTTAAATGTTTCAGATCATCAAACAAATTTAAATATTAAAGATAACACAAGTAAACACAAAATGCAGTTTTTAAATGAAGGTGTTTATTATTAAGGGGGAAAATATCCAAACCTACATGGCCCTGTGTGAAAAAGTGATTGCCCCCTAAACCTAATAACTGGTTGGGCCACCCTTAGCAACAACAACTGCAATCAAGCGTTTGCAATAACTAGCAATGAGTCTTTTACAGCGCTGTGGAGGAATTCTGGCCCACTCATCTTTGCAGAATTGTTGTAATTCAGCCATATAGGAGGGTTTTTGAGCATGAACCACCTTTTTAAAGTCATGCCACAGCATCTCAATTGGATTCAGGTCAGGACTTTGAGTAGGCCACTCCAAAGTCTTCATTTTGTTTTTCTTAAGCCATTCAGAGGTGGACTTGCTGGTGTGTTTTGAATCATTGTCCGGCTGCAGAACCCAAGTGTGCTTCAGTGTCATGATTGCCCCGTGCGCTTTTATGCAGCGCACGGAGGAGAGAGACGAATTTAAGTGCAGGGTTACACCACAAACACATTTATTAACATAAAGTTCCACAGTTCCAAAAAATAGTGCAGACATGCAAAAAATACAATTGGAAACATTTACTCCAGAGCCGAAATCGCTTCGTGAGTGCGTGCAGAAGAAAAGTTTCTTCTGAAAGAAGTTTCTGAACCCTGCCTTAGTTATGCTGCTATTAGGTTTAGACAGCCGGGGGACCTCCAATAATGCACTGGGCTTCACTCCTTTCTTCACGCTCAATGAAATATTTTTTTTTTTTTGCTGGTCATTAACATCTATTTGTTCTCTTCCATAGATTGAGTCCCCATCGTGCTGTTTGCTCTCTACATGTCTGTTCTTTTCATCTTCTCTATCCCCTCACCCCCCAGCCAGTTGCAGCAGATGACTGCCCCTCCCTGAGCCTGGTTCTGCTGGAGGTTTCTTCCTGTTAAAAGGGAGTTTTTCCTCTCCACCGTCGCCAAGTGCTTGCTCATAGGGGATCGCCTGATTGCTGGGGCCTTTCTGCAATTGTGGGGGTTTCCCCTACAGTTGAAAGTGCTATGAGATGACTGTTGTTGTGAAATGGCGCAATATAAGTAAAGTTGAAGACAGGCAAACCACAGTGTAATGTGGCCGTGACAGAAACATATGACGAATTCAATAATCCAGCCGAGCAGAAATGGCAATGAGCAGACTAAATACACATGTTGATGAGCTACTGATTGGGTCCACCTGAGCGACGACACAAGGGGAATAATCACAGAACAGCTGAGTGTAGGACCATATAAAACTCAAAGGACAAAATAATACACAAATAATCATGCCAACATACAATACACAGATAATTGTGTTTAGATTGTACGCAGCACGGTGGTGCAGTGGTTAGCACTGTTGCCTTACAGCTAGAAGGTTCCTGGTTCGAATCCCTAGGCTGGCAGGGGTAGGAACCTTTCTGTGTGGAGTTTGCATGTTCTCCCTGTGCTGCGTGGGTTTACTCCGTGGGCTCCGGTTTCCTCCCACAATCCAAAGACATGCATGTTAAGTTAATTGGCTGTTCTAAATTGTCCCTAGATATCTGTTTCCTATAGGCCCTTAGAATAGAGGGTTAGTACTAGTGAAAGCGCTTTGAGTGGTCTTTGTGACTAGAAAAGTGCTATATAAGTGCAGGTTAGTTAGTTAGTTAGTTAGTTAGTTAGGTAAATAGACACCTAGAGAAAGGTCATGGAACCGAGCCCGAAAGACAAACCGGCTCGGTCCATGACAGAGCCCCCCTCTCAAGGGGTGGATTCCAGATACCCAGCAGAGGAAAGAACCCCCCCCCCCCAGCAGGAACAACAAACAACCAAGGGCGGGAGGTAGGGGGAAACAGGACAGGAGGGAACAAAAACAACCCCGCTCAGGGCCCACAACAAGAAAACATAGCCATTAAGTCCAAGTCCAGAGGCGTAGAGGCTCGGGAGGTCGCCCTGAGTCCCAGGCCCAGCAGAAGGTCTGGTGGACAGAGTCCGGCGGCCTGTTGGAAATCATGGACCACCTGACCCAGAGACTCAGTCCTTCAGGTGGCCGGCCAGCGCTGTTGAGACACCAGGACTGGAGGGGTGAAGCAGGAGGCGGCCTGCCCACCAGGAAGCTCACTGGTGGGTGACCGGACCGTAGGAAGGGAACCCCCACAGCGTCAGACAAGGAAGAGGAGGGGGCCACGATGGCATCAGACAAGGATGAGGAGAAGGCCACGACGGCATCTGGCAGAGCGGCAGCACCCTCGGTGGTCCTGGCTTGGGACACAGCTACATCCGTGGTGGTCCCAGTCCGAGACCCCCCCCCCCCCCGGCTGGTCCCCAGCTGCACCCATGGTGGCTCCAGGCTGGAGCTACACTGCACTCTCGGTGGGATCTGGCTGGGTCAACGCTGCACCCTAGGTGGACCCTGGCTTGGCCAACGCTGCACCCTCGGTGGGTCCTGAGCTGAGGCACAGCACTCATGGCAGACTAAAACTGGAGCGCAGCAGCCACATGGGACTAAGGCTGTAGCGCGGCACCCACTATGGTCCCCGGCCAGGACGCAGCACTCATGGAGCCTCGGACCAAGGAGGAACCCAGACGACAGCCTCTGGCAGAAAGGGAGCTGGCTCCGGGATGACCTCAGCAGGGGAATATGGACCCGCGGCATCCTCCAGTGATAAGACCAGATCCATGGAGGCCCCTGGTGATGATGGAACTTCTCTGGAGACCCTAGAAGAAGGCTCAGGAGCAACAGAAGAAAAACACTGGTTAGCATCGCCGGCAGCAGCAGAGCCTGGCGGAGGGAGTTCAGATGCAGTTGAGGGCTGCACCCAACTCTCTTCACCTAGAGCCAGACAAGATCTCTCCAAAACTGACATTAGAAACACAAGAGAGATAACTTGTCTGAACTCGAGCTCCACCGCCGTCCAGGACTCCATCGAAGTTGGCGATGTTGTCTTGGGCCCAGCCTCCAAGAGGTCCAGCTCTGGCTCCCATTCTGCCGCGATAGCCCCCACAGTTAGCATGAGGGTGGTAGCAGTCCTGCAGTTCCCCGGCAGTGGCTGCAACACCGGAGACTCCTCTGGCGTGGTAGCTGGGGAACAGCTCCATGCTGGCTCTGGAGCAGAACCCTCCAGAGCCGCCGGCTCCTCCACCACACGGTGGCTCTGTTCCTGGACTGACGGACACTCAGGGATTGGTGGGGGAGACATGGAGAGGACAGGAAAAAGGTTAACATCTGCAGCTGGAGGAAAGGACCCAGTGGACTGCTGAGACTGGGCCTCTCCCTCAGGAGACAGACAAGGTTTATCACAACTAAACTGAATAGAATGAATAAACACTTGCCTGTCATCCTGGTCTCTGATGTTCACAGCTGCGGGTGATTGGCAGTCATCCCTCTCCATGTCGATGGCCATGTTGACTCCTCCAAAGGATAGCGGAGGAGCCAGTTCCAAAGAGGCGGAAGTGGGCATTCCCAGGACAACCCCAGATGACCTCTCGGCTGCAGGAGGAAAAATAACTGCCCGTGAAGAGGAGGGCTTCCTCCAGTGTTTGGACGCGGGATGACGCTGTTTCTGGGGAGCTGGAGACACACGGCCAGACGCTGGTGATGTGAGGGAAGAAATCGCTGCAGGCTGTGGAGCGCGTCTTTGCCTGAGCTCCGTGAGGAACGCCGCTCTCCTCAACCCAGGAAAAGCTTGCTGGAGCGTGCCAACCAAGGATATTCGGTCATATCTGGTAATTCCAGAGTCCCGGATGCACCTCCAGAATTCCCACAGCTGCATCCAGGCAACTCCACTTCACCTTCGGTCCATGGGCTTCAAAGGCTTTGTCCACAAAATCCTGGATGTCAGCCGCCTCCCATTCCTCCTCCACAGTGGGATGCCCCACCGCTCATCCGCTACAACCGAGGTGGTAACAGCGCGCTGGAAACATTGTACTATAGGGAGTCAGATTACGCAGCATCTCAGGCAGAGACAGTGAATAAACATGGGAGAACAATGCCCAGAGAGTTCCTGGAGATATAGCAGGAAGGAGTCAGGGACATAGGGGGTTCAATACAGTGTAATGTAAATGTCATGCTGTGTGATGGGGAAATGCCATGAAACGTGTGAAGGGGAGTTGGGTAACTGAGGAGAGCTGGTTGAGATGATTCAGTCTGTTCAGTGCTTGTGAGATGTGAAGTGTGTAATAAACCGTCTGTCCATGAATCTGCCTCTTATTTCACACACTCCACACTGGTGACCCTAGACGAATTATGGAACATGAGGCAAGAACCCCGGAGCCGGCCCGGTCGGAAGCCCCCAGCAATGCGTGTGCGGTTTCAGTCAAGCTACCGGACTTTTGGTAGCACAACCCGCTCTTGGTACCACCACACAGAGGCCCAGTTCACCCTCCGAGGGGTAACAGTAGACAACACCAAGTTCTACCATGCGGTAGCAGCGCTGGACGCTTGCACAGCCCAGCAGGTAGCGAGCCTGCTCAATCAGCCCCCAGCCCGTGACAAATACAAGGCGCTCAAGGCTGCGCTCACCCGGCACTACACACTCTCGGAATGTGAGAGAGCGGAGAGGCTCCTGGGGCGGACAGAGTCAGGAGATGGTTCGGCCGTTGACCTGATGGAGAAGATGCTGGTGTTAATGGGCATGGACGACGGGCACTTTCTGTTTGCCCACCTTTTCCTTCGGAACCTTCCAACGGAGGCGAGAGTGGTTCTGGCCAATTCGCCGTTGTTGGCCGAGCGTGACTACCGTGTGCTAGCCCAGGAGGCAGACCGGATCATCCTCAACACCAGGGAGATCACTGTCAACGCGGCGGCGGCGGAGCCCAGCAAGACGACCAGAGGAGGTGAGGAGCCACCGTCGGTAGTAGCAGCAGGGGCCAAGGAGCGCCAGAGAGACATGCTCTGCTTCTACCACCACCACTTCGGAGAGAACACACGTAGATGTGCGCCACCGTGCCAGTTCAAGCGCTCGGGAAACCCCAAGGCTGGCAGTTGGTAGCAGCTGCGACCGCCGGTGAAGAGAACAAGCTGCTCTACGTGACAGACTCACGCTCGGGGAGACGCTTCCTCGTCGACACCGGAGCCCAGAAGAGCATCATCCTGCCGTCCTACGCTGACCGGCTGGCAGGACCTAGCGGCCCCGGACTTGTGGCAGTAAACGGCTTGGAGATTAAGACGTTCGGTGAGAGAACACTAGCCTTATCTCTACATGGCCGCTCGTACGAGTGGACTTTTATCATAGCAGCACTGTGTTGCCCGATCCTGGGCGCTGATTTTCTGTGTGCACATGGTTTACTTGTGGATGTTGCTAACAGACGCCTGGTTAATGCACTGTCCTTTGAATCTCTCCCCTGTATAGCTCGAGGGACCCGGCCAACAGCACAAGCCAACGTCACAGCTACAGGCGGTAAGTTCCACACACTGCTCACTCAGTTCCCAGCACTCATGGTCCAGACGTTTTCGGCGGCCATCGCTAAGCACGAGGTGGAGCACTTTATCACCACCACTGGGCCACCCGTTTTCGCACGACCTCGGCGCTTGGACGCAGCTAAACTGGCTATAGCGCGCAAGGAGTTCGCCAACCTGGAAAGGTTGGGCATCATCAGGCGTTCGAACAGCCCATGGGCATCCCCGCTACACATGGTCCCTAAGGCTGATGGCTTGTGGCGACCGTGCGGTGATTTCTGCAGGTTGAACAACGCCACAGCACACGACCACTACCTGATTCCCCACATACAGGATTTTTCCATTCGCCTCGCCAGAGCACACATTTTTTCTAAAATAGACCTGGTCCACGGTTATCACCAGGTCCCAGTGCACGCGGAAGACGTACCCAAAACAGCGGTAATAACTCCGTTCGGTTTATACGAGTTCCTGCGCATGCCATTCGGGTTAAAAGGCGTGGCGCATACGTTCCAGCACATGATGGATGCAGTGCTGCACGATCTCCTGTTCGTGTTCGTCTACCTGGACGATATCCTGGTGGCCAGTGCGTCCGAAGACGAACACGAAACCCACCTCACGACGGTTTTCCGGAGGTTGGAGGAGCATGGGTTGATAATCAACCCGGCGAAATGCCAGTTCGGCTTGACGGAGATTGATTTTTTGGGGCACCACGTCTCTCCGGAAGGAGCGATCCCATTGCCCGACAAAGTGCGCGCCGTGGCGGATTTTCCCCGGCCTCAGACGGTCAGGGCACTGCAAGAATTTTTGGGGATGGTGAACTTTTATAACCATTTCCTTCCCCGCGCGGCGCAGCTCATGCAACCATTGTACGCCGCGCTCAAGAGACGGAAACCCGCGGATGGGGTCGAATGGACCCCGGAGCGAGAGCGGGCGTTCTCGGAGGTTAAAACAGCCCTGGCAAATGCCGCACTGCTGGCGCATCCGGACCCGGCGGCCCGGGTAGCGCTCACTACCGACGCTTCAGAGGTGGCCATAGGGGCGGTCGTGGAGCAGCGCGTCACCGGGGCTTAGCAGCCACTCGCCTTTTTCAGCAGAACTTTGCGCGACAGTGAATGTAAATACAGCGCGTTCGACAGGGAGTTGCTGGCCCTCCACCTGGCCATACGCCACTTCCAGTTCTGGCTGGAAGGGCGCAGCTTCACCGCGTTCGTGGACCACAAGCCACTAACGTTCACGATGGCCAAGGTTTCTGAACCGTGGTTGGGCCGGCAGCAGAGACAGCTGGCCGCGATCTCAGAGTTTACTACCGATATTCAGCATGTGTCGGGTAAACTGAATGTGGTGGCAGACTGCCTCTCACACACCGTGGTGGCACCGGTCTACGTGGGAATAGATTATACAGCCATGGCCGCAGAGCAGGTTAGCAATGCAGACATGCGCGCGCTCCAGTCTGGACCAACAGGGTTAAGGCTGGAGAACAGGGTGCTGCAAGACAGCATGCGCCCCCTAATCTGCGATGTCTCCATGGGACGCCTGCGTCCGGTGGTCCCGGTTGCGTGGCGCCGCCGCGTGTTTGAGTTGGTTCACACTCTGGCGCACCCAGGAGTGCGCGCTTCGGTCAAAATGGTGGGAGAGAAGTTCGTGTGGCTGAACCTACACAAACAAGTAAAAGAGTGGGCTGCGGCCTGCGTGGCGTGCCAACGAGCCAAGGTACACAGACACACGAAGGCTCCCGTGGAGCCATTTCGGGTACCGGCTAAGAGGTTCGATCATGTTCACGTGGACCTCGTGGGCCCCCTCCCGCCATCACAGGGGTGCATGCACCTCCTGACAGTGGTGGACCGCACCACGCGCTGGCCAGAAGCAGTCCTGCTGGCGGCAACCACCTCTGTGGACGTGGCACGCGCTTTTTTAACAGCACGGGTGGCGCGTTTCGGAGTCCCGTCGGACATTACATCCGACAGGGGCCCTCAATTTGTTTCCGACCTCTGGTCCGCGATGGCCCGCAGCCTGGGTGTTGCAATTCATCGCACAACCACGTACAACCCACAGGCCAATGGGTTATGCAAGCGTTTTCATAGATCACTGAAAGCAGCACTCAGGGCTTCACTGACGGATGCAAATTGGGTGGACAGGTTGCCGTGGGTTTTATTGGGGTTGTGCTCCGCGCCAAAGGAGGATTTGGAAGCCTCCCTGGCAGAGCTTGTTTTTGTGCAGCCCCTACGGCTGCCCGGGGAATTTCTGCCAGATAATCCCACGCCGGACAGCTCCCGGTCTCAGCTCTTGCAGCGTAGCGCAAACACAGGCACGCTGCCGGGCCCTGCCCACCACTGTTTCCCGCGGGCTTTTGTGCCTAAAACTTTGAAGAACGCAGAGTTCGTGTTCGTCAGACACGACGCCCACCGCCCTCCATTGTGTCCACCCTATGATGGACCGTTCAGAGTGTTGGAAACAGGGGATAAGTATTTTTTGCTAGACTTGGGAGGTCGGCGGGAGAAAATTGGCATAGACAGACTCAAACCCGCCTTTGTAGCAGCGGACGAGCAAGTGCTGTTGGCTAGGGCCCCTCGGCGTGGAAGACCCCCACGGAGAGCTCCCCAGGGAAGCGATGCACCAGAGCAGCCACACGGACAGAGCGAAGTCCCCCCCCCCCCCTCGCCACGGCCCACGGCAGTCAGACACACTCCCAGCAGCCCCCCATCGGCACAGCAGCGCCACGGGGGTGGTAAACCCCAGTTACAGCAGATATGGGAGGAGATTGAAGCCAAGAGAGCGTGTGGACTGATGTTCTATCTAAGATGCTGAGGGGGGGGCAGTATAGGGAGTCAGATTGTGCAGCATCTCAGGCAGAGACAGTGAATAAACATGGGAGAACAATGCCCAGGGAGTTCCTGGAGATATAGCAGGAAGGAGTCAGAGACATAGGGGGTTGAATACAGTGTAATGTAAATGTCATGCTGTGTGATGTGGAAATGCCATGAAACGTGTGAAGGGGAGTTGGTTAACTGAGGAGAGCTGGTTGAGATGATTCAGTCTGTTCAGTGCTTATGAGATGTGAAGTGTGTAATAAACCGTCTGTTCATGAATCTGCCTCTTATTTCACACACTCCACAGTACTCCATAAACAGGTGAGTGGAAAAGTAGTTCAAAAAGGAAAAAGTTATGTCTGGGTGTAACCCGTAAATCCTTGTTTGGCTGGACTATTCTGTCATGATCACCCCGTGCGCTTTTACGCAGCGCACGGAGGAGAGAGACGGATTTAAGTGCAGGGTTACACCACAAACACATTTATTAACATAAAGTTCCACAGTTCCAAAAAATAGTGCAGATGTACAAAAAATACAATTGGAAACACTTACGGGCTTTCACTCCGGAGCCAAAATCTCTTCGTGAGTGCATGCAGAGGAAGACAGGCAAACCACAGTGTAATGTGGCCGTGACAGAAACACATGACATATTCAATAGTCCAGCCGAGCAGAAATGGCAATGAGCAGACTAAATACACATGTTGATGAGCTACTGATTGGGTCCACCTGAGCGAGGACACAAGGGGAATAATCACAGAACAGCTGAGTGTCAGGAGAGGGGGAGTGGTCTGGCTGGCAAACTGGCAGGCAACGCCCACACCAAGTGCAGACTGAACGTGCCACCTGACAGCCTGTCAGCCAGAGAGCCAATACACAAAACACAGAAACAAACTAGAGATGGAAGCAAAATAAGATATAACATAACATAGGTAAATTAAACAGTGACCAGGAACAAGGAAGACCATATGAAACTCAAAGGACAAAATAATACACAAATAATCATGCCAATGTACAACACACAGATAAATAGACACCCAGAGGAAGGTCCTGGAACCCAGCCTGAAAGACAAACTGGCTCGGTCCATGACATTCAGCTTGAGGTCACAAACAGATAGCCGGATATTCTCTTTCAGGATTTTTTGGTAGACAGTAGAATTCATGGTTCCATTAACCACAGCAAGTCTTCCAGGTCCTGAAGCAGCAAAACAGCCCCAGACCATCACACTACCAACACATTTTACTGTTGGTATGATGTTCCTTTTCTGAAATGCTTTGTTACTTTTACTCTAGATGTAATGGGACACACACCTTCCAGAAAGTTCAACCTTTGTCTCGTCAGTCCACACAGTATTTTCTCAAAAATCTTGGGGATCATCAAGATGTTTTCTGGCAAAACTGAGATAAGCCTTTATGTTCTTTTTGCTCAGCAGTGGTTTTCGTCTTGGAACTCTGCCATGCAGGGCATTTTTGCCCAGTCTCTTTCTTATGGTGGAGTCATGAACACTGACCTTAACTGAGGCAAGTGAGGCCTGCAGTTCTTTGGATGTTGTTGTGGGGTCTTTTGTGACCTCTTGGATGAGTCGTTGCTGCACTCTTGGGGAAATTTTGCTCGTTCGGCCACTCCTGGAAAGGTTCACCACTGTTTCATGTTTTCACCATTTGTGGATAATGGCTCACTGTGGTTTGCTGGAGTCCCAAAGCTTTAGAAATGGCTTTATAACCTTTTCCAGACTGTTAGATCTCCTGAAATTCTTTGGATCAAGATGTCTAGCTTTTGAGGGTCATTTAGTCTACTTTACTTGGTCAGGCAGGTCCTGTTGAAGTGATTTCTTGATTGAGAACAGGCGTGGCAGTAATCAGGCCTGAGCGTGGCTAGAGAAATTGAACTCAGCTTTCTAAAGATGTGATAAACCCCAGTTAACTTATGTTTACCCTTAATAATAATTTGCATTGCAATTGCATTTAAAAATTGCATGTTGTGTTTACTTGTGTTATTTTTGTCTAATATTTAAATTTGTTTGATGATCTGAAACATTTAAGTGTGACAAATGAAAAAATGAGAAATCAGGATGGGGGCAAACACTTTTTCACACCACTGTATTTAGGTGCTTAGCAACACTTACTGGCTACATTCAGAAGGGAATTTTTTTCTCAGGTGCACAAAATAACTGGTTAAACAAACAAATCATAATATTTTGTCCTGGATTGCTGTCATTTAATAAATTGTGCTTGTGGAACTGTTGTATAAAAGCAATATTACACAAGAGGGAGTACAGTATCAATGAATGTAGTAACTACAGGTATGTCGAATGGCCTCCACTACGCCTCAGGCATTAGACGTACCACAGTCACAGTTACTATATTCATTGACACCATACTCCCTCTTGTGTAATATTGCTTAAATGTGACAATTGTAGTGGGTTAAATCCCTTAATTTCTACATATGGGTGACACAAGCTATGTTGGCTCCATATTTCCAAATTTCACGTCTATTCCTATCCCACAAAAAATAGATGAGCCGAGGTTAGATTTATCATCCTGATTAGCTAACTAAAGAACTGACATGGTGATGAGACTCTTATGTCGTCAGTGCACAGAAACTTATGTGGAAATGGTCTCAACCATAATCGTGGTTAGCCACTCACCATTAATTGTGTCGGCCGACAACAAAACAGACAAGCTAAAGTTGGATTACTGCCAGCCATATTTTAACCACTAAGTACTAATCGGTGCTTGTCATGGAGTTGTGCTGAAAAATTCATATCCTCAGTAATGATGCAACCTTTTCAGCAGATATTAATTAGTGTTTGTCCCTCCTCAGACACCGTCCCCTACTCCACCACCAAAGTGTCCATTTCCTGTGTGCTGTGATGACGATGAAGATGATGACAGTATTAAAGTCAGGTGACGACAGGATGCAACAGTTTACAAGACAGGACTGAAAATGTTCTAGAAAACTGCAGAAAAACTCCAGAAACAGAAGGTGAATAATGATGGAGAGCATTTCTGATTTTAGCTTTTTATTATTAATGTGACAATAGCAGAAAATAGGTTAAAATAAAGTCATATTACAGGTGATTTTCTTCAGAAACCACACGTCCCACAGCAGCTGTTTTCTCTGTGTAAAGATGACTGAGTGGCTAAAATCAGAATCAGACAAATTCAGCTGGAACTCGTCTAAGAGTAATCAGAGCCGTCTCTGCCTGGAGACCAACTGCAGCGGCCCTGCAGCTGTGAGGAGGCCCAACGTACAAGTTCACCAGCGACATTTTTATTTCTATTTAAAATTAGGGTCAACTTTTTATTTAAACTTGCTACAGTTTCATGTAAAATTTTAACTTTTTTTTTTCATATGGGGGGGGGGGGAGTTCAAACTAAGGTGGAACAAAACTAAGCGCAAGGACATGGACACAGTCCCATGTCCTGATCACCACACAGTGATCATCAGGACTCGGGACTGTGTCCATGTCCTCACGCTTAGTTTTGTTCCACCTTAGTTTTCATTATTATCATCTTCTCAGCTGCACTGGTATGTTCAGCATTTCTTTCTCTTCATCATTGTTTCTGAGTTGATTTTTATTTTGGCAGCATCTTGGTTTTTTCCCCCGTAGTTCATCCCAGATCATTCCTCCTCTTTAATTATTGTTCACAGCTGCTCTTGATTTGGTTAATTATCCCCAGTCTTATCTATGGGCACCGCTCCTTACCTTCAGCATGGTGACCTCATCATTTCCAGTGTCGTCACTGTTTGGCTGTTCCCCAGCCTTAGTGTTGTTTTTGCCCTTGAGCTGTTATTTTTAAATAAAGCATGTTTACACGTTGCCCTGCGACTGAGTCTTCCTCCTTAACTTTCACTATGAACTTTTCAGCCCTCCCCCCATATTTGTAACTTTTCTTCTGGTAAATCTGCAGCTTTTTGCTTTATCTTGAAAATTTTCAGTTTTTTTCTTGAAAATTTGTGCCTTTTTTCTTTTAAAGTTGCAATTTTTTTTAATATAAATTTATGAGTTTTTACTTGTAAATTTCCACATTTTTTCTTGTGAATTTCCAACATTCATATGGTGACGTTGCAAGGCTTCACACAGTGAGGAGAGATGGCTGTGACACAACAGGCTTTACTATACCCACAAACACACACCCACAACACAGAACGGAGGGCCCGATGTTACACTGTCCCCCCTGGACTGGTTTCTGTCCCCAGAACAAAAAAGTCCAACTCAAAAGTCCAACACAAATCCGTCCAGGTGTCGGAGCGGCTGCCGCTGTCGCACAGGCCTGTTATTGTCCATTTGCACCTTGGCCGGGGTATCTGGTTGGGATGAAGCCTCTGGCTCGACCACCCACGGGGCAGATGGCTGGTATGGGGCGAGACGTCACAGTGAAGCACTGCGACCCGGTTCATCTTCTGCAGCCTCGCCCTGTACACTACATTCAACAGTCTCTGTAGGACCACGCACAGTCCCGACCAATGGCTCTCCAGTTTTGGTGACAGTCCCTTTTTGCGCTCTGGGCAGAAAACCCGGACTCGATCCCCTGGTGCAAAGTCCCTCCCCTGGCAGCAGGAGTCGTGTGCCCGCTTCTGCCAACTCCCCGCCGCTGCCAGGGCCTCCTGAGCCAGTTTGTGCGCCATGAGGAGACGTTCTCTCAAGCAAAACAAATAATAGAACCCTGGTTTGCCCTCTACCTCCGGAGGGAAAGGGGGGCAACACCAAATCCACCAATATGCGCAGCTTGTGTCCAAACATCAGCACTGCAAGGGTGCACCAGGTGGATTCCTGAGCTGCCGTCCAGTACGCTCACAGAACCAAGGGCAGATGCAGATCCCAGTCTTGTTGTCACTGGTCCACTAGGACGGCGAGCTGGGTGGTAACGGTCCGGTTGAACTGTTCGACCAGGCTGTCGCTCTGTGGATGCAGTGGGGTAGTCTAGGTCTTCCAGATGCCCAGCTGCCTACAGACCTCCCCGAAGACCTCTGCCTCGAAGTTCCATCCGTGATTGCCATGCAGCTCCTCCGATATGCCGAACCAACAAAACATCTCGTCCACCAGCTTTGATGCTGTGCTGCCAGAGCTCTGATCAGGGACCACATACACCTCTGGCCATTTGGTAAAATAATCCATTGCGACCAGCACGTAGCGGTTCCCCCGATCCGTGGTCAGGAAAGGGCCCAGAATGTCCACTCCTATCCGCTCCATGGGTGCCCCCACCCGGTACTGCTGCAAGGGGGCGTGGGATTGCTGAGTCGGCCCTTTCTGAGCTGTGCAGGTGTCATAGCAGTGGACATGGAGCTCTACGTCCTGGCAACACCTCAGCCAGTAAAACCAGGCCCGAAGACGCTGCAGTGTCTTCGTCACCCCAAAGTGGCCTGCCCCCACCGACCCGTGGACCAACTGGTGCACTTTGGGGCAGAGCTGCCACGGAACCAGCCAGATGTGACACTGCCCAGCTGGAGCCTGCCACTGCCGATACACAACACCCTTGTGACAGTGGAGATTGGCCCACTGGGAATGTAGGACCTTGGTATCTGGGTCCAGCGTGGACACAGCCTCCCAGGCAGGTCACTGACCCATGTCCAACCACTGCCGAACCCGTGAGACAACCGGATTTCCATCCTGTTCACTCTGCAGCTGCTGCATGCTGAGGGCCTCTGTGACATCATCGCTGGGGAAAGCTGACTGATTATCTGAGGAGGAGCTGTGCGCTGCTGTGTTATTCCTGCTCACAGCGGTCCGGAGAGCAGCGGCCGGTGGGACGGCTTGGTCTTGGTCCTCTGCCTGCTGGCAGTGCCAATAGTCCTCCACAGCACAGGGTTGCTGAGACAGCGCGTCAGCGTTGGCATGGAGGCGGTCTGCCCGATGCACAATCAGAAAATCATAATCCTGCAGTGCCTCCAGCCATCTTGCTAACTGTCCATCCAGCTCTTTAAAGTTCAGTAGCCAGGTCAGGGAAGCGTGATCCGTCCTGAGCTGGAACCTCCCCCCGTACACATATGGGCGGAAATGACGAAGCCCCTGAATGACAGCCAACAGCTCTCTGCGAGTAACGCAATAATTCCTCTCGGCTCTGCTGAGAGTGCGGCTGAAGAAAGCGACTGCCTGCTCTCCGTGTTCTCCCTCCTGGGACAACACCGCCCCGATGACCTGGTTGCTGGCATCCATGTCTACGATGAAAGGGCGGTTCAGGTTGGGATACTGCAGGATGGGGGCTCCGATGAGCTCTGAGCAAAGCCGTGAAAAAGCAGCAGCACAGCTGTCACTCCACGCAAATGTGCGGCCCTTCTGCATCAGCCAATGCAGCGGGCTGGTGATGGTGACGAAATCCTTCACAAACCTCTTATAATTGGAGGCCAGTCTGAAAAAACTCATCAGCTCTCCCACGTCCTATGGCACCGGCCAGTTTTTCCACCACTGTCACCTTTTCTGGATCGGTGGCAACTCCTGCAGCGCTGATGACGTGGCCCAGGCAGGTGGTTTCTCACTGAAACAAGTGGCATTTCCACGAGTGCAGCCGCAGCCTGGCCCGGCAGACAGCATCTAATACTTCCCGGAGGTTGGATAGGGCGCCATCAAAGTCAGCTGCGTGAACCAGCAGGTCATCCAGATAAAACAACGCAGCGGCTCCGGGGCACGTGAGCCAACACTCGCTCCATCAGATGTTCAAAGGTGGCTGGGGAGTTGCAAAGTCCAAACGGCATCACTGAACTGCCACAGTCCCTTCCCGATGGAGAAGGCTGTCTTCTGGCGGGCCTCAGGCGACAACTCTACCTGCCAATAGCCGCTGCGGAGGTCCAGCGAGGTGAACCAGCTGGAGTCGGTGATGTAATCCAGCATGTCATCGATGCGGGGCAGAGGGTAGGAATCCTTGCGGGTGACGTCATTCAGGCGCCGGTAATCCACACAGAACTGCCATGAACGGTCCTTGTTCTTAAGCAGAACCACCAGCGCTGCCCAGGGCCTGCTGGAGGGCTCAATAACATCCGCCTCCAGCATTTCCTGTATTTTTTGTTCTGCTGCCGCCCACCTTGAAAAAGGTAGACAGCGGGGGCAGAGCCGGAACGGCCTGGTCTCACCTGTGTCGATCTGGTGCTGCACCAAGGTGGTTCAGGAGCACTCCTCATCCTTGGCAGCGAAAACATCCATGTAGCAGTCCAACAGCTCCCGCTGCTGGTGCCTCTGTCCTGATTCCAGTCCGCTGCAGCTCTGCTGGAACAATTCCTTGACTGCCTGCTGTGTTTCTGGTGACACATTGACCTGCTCCACTGTTGCCTCCCCCGTTGCTGTCTCTGTCGGTGATTGTGCTCCCTCTGCTCATGCTGGTGGTGCTGCTGTGTTCAGTTCTGGCTGTGACCCGCCCGGTTCAGTCCGTTCTGGCGGCCCCTGGATCATGCAGGCCCCCGGGTTCCTCCTCTGGGTTCCACTGCAGAGCATGATGGGCCGAGCCCCCAGCAGTAGAGATGAGCTGGTGGTGTCAATCGTTGCACCCCATGCTGCGAGTAGATCGGGTCCAATAATGCAGGGATCTTGGATGTCAGCCATCGCGCACTCACCGGTGGCTATGGTGATGCAGCGCCCGGTGGGTTCCCACCCCTGCGGTCCTGCCTCATCCATACTGGGCAGCACTCCAGGTTGGACCAGGGAGATGGTAGAACCGGTGTTGATCAGGGCCCGGATTGGCGTGCTGTCCAAGCTGCACTGCAGGTACATCTGTAGTGAGTGTCCAATTTGGCCCAAACATGGTGACAGTTCATCGGGGAGAATGTCTGTGGGAGGCAGCAGGTCCCCGTCCATACCACCTCACTCTAGTTTAAAGCCGGCGAGGGAGCGGTTTGTTGCAGGGTGGGTGCCGGGCAGTACCGTGCGATGTGTCCTGACTCCCCGCAGTGGAAGCACGCTTCCTCACACCGCCGTTGTCGTCTTCTCACTGGCTGCACCACTGTAGTCCGGCGCAGTTCCTCCTCCTCTTCCTCGTTCTCAGCTGTGGTCTGGAAAGCTCTCTGCCTTGGCGACGACACATCAGCTGCATAGCCCATCATCAGTCCCACCCGCTCTGCTTCTGCCACGGCCGTCTCCCAGCTGCTTGCAGCATGAATCCGGATGTGGTCTTGGAGCCGGGCCGGGCGGAGCCCTCGGATGAAGTGCTGGAGGGCGAGCTTCTCCACAGCCCCTGGCTTGAAATCCGGGCAGCCACGCCACGTCAGCAGCCGTATGTCCGCTGCGTAGGCTCCCAGGCTCTCTTGACTGCCTCGTCAGCAGTTGGCCAGCTGTTCCTGGGCATGCTCAGTGTTGGTCGCTCTCCCAAACCGCCTCGGGACGTTCCTCAGGCCGGAGGTCAGACAGCATGCAGAGAGCCCCGCCCTCCAGGGCCAGCGCGACCTGCACAGCGGTCTCTTTGGGTGTCCCGCTGTTCAGCGCAGCAGCCAGCTCAACCTGGACAAAATAGTCATTCAGCAGAGTTTCGCTGCCAAAGCGCAGTAGTTTGGTCCGTTGGTGGATTGGTGGGACGGTCACCTCTTGGTCGATTGCCGCCCCTGGTTGCAGTGAAATCACCGGCCTATCCTATCCTGAAAAGGATGGGAAGCACGGCCGGTTTGCTCTGTTTGGCCCGCCCTGGCTTGAGAAAGGCAGCTCCATTCACCACGGCGAGCAGCTCCAGGGGTCGGTGTGTCGGTTCTGCCATCCATCTCCAGCTGAGCGATGAGCCGCTTGAGCTGCCAAATCTCTGTCTTGATTCTTGCTTCCATCTTCTCCGTGATCCCACTTCTGACACCAGTGTGACGTTGCAAGAGTTCACACAGTAAGGAGAGACGGCTGTGACGAAACAAGCTTTATTTATACACACACCAGCAACACAGAACGGAGGGGAGGTCACCTACACAGACCCTCGTTTCACTCATGGTGACACAGACAGATTTGGCACATATAGGGAAACAACGCTGTCACAGCTGGTCTTATTACACAGTTTTATGGCACAGTAGAACACACAAATAACACGTAGAACACACACAGTATTGGAATCCTCCGTGGAGCAAGCATGCCGGGAGAAGCCCCGCCCCTCATCACAGCCCCGACGTTACAGTATGGATGTTGGTTCATTTTTTATTTTATGTAATGGTTTAGTTTTTTCTGTTCATCTAAACAATGACGGGGTTTGTTTGTTTTTTTTATGTTTTTGCCCCCCCCCCCCTTCATGCTAAAAGGTTTGAACTCTTCCCCCAAACTAAATCTTCCATCAGGCTTTTAAAACGTCAGAAATGGGCCCATTTAGTTTCACAAATATAAAAATTAGATTTCCTCATATTACTGGTCCTTCTCAAGAAATAATATTATGATCCATAATTTAATTGAAGCAGCAAAGTCACAATCAGAAAAATTTAACACAAAAAGGCTTCAAATTGCTCATTTTTTTGTGAATATAAAAAGTGAAGATTTTTTTAATTGAATTAATTCAAAGTTAGAATTTCACAATATTTTAATGTTTTTCAGATGTGTTAGTAATATATGAGGAAATGGGACTTAACACTTTTGCAATAAATTATGAATTTCAAGATATAATTTTACTGTTTTTTGGCATTAATAAGCTTCCACAGTTTAAGTTTACAATGGATTAAATGTTTCTAGACACCATTTTTTAGAGAAATCACTGCTCACTCATTAAGAGATTTTATTTCATGTTTGATTGTTTTATTATTCTTTCATTCCAAAAATCAGATTTGAAACATTAACAAAAATAAACTAAAGTTCATCTTCAGGAATCCTGATTTAATATTTTTTATTAATCTCTAAATAACACGTTTATCACATATATCACAAATTAACGTGTCTTCTGATTTATTTTTGGCTTCTTTGCCGGTTTTTTTTTTTGATTCTGTATTGACTCAGCATTAATATTTAAACATAAAAAGTGTGTAAGTGTGAAAGTTGTGACCAAATCTGTTCATTTGATGGATTTAAAATCAGGAGATTTTATTCATTTTTCCAGTTAAAGTGTGTTTGATTTTTTTCCTTCAGCTGTGGTGTATCATTTATTTTATTAATTTAAAAACAGTCTGATCAGTTTATGTGAAAAGTTTTGGCTTCATAATTTCCATCCCAAAGAAAAAAGTTTGTACTTTTGTATTTTTAGTTTTTTAAGCTGCAGACGTGTTTGGTTGGTTTGATGTTTTCTCGTCCTTTCCGTTTTCATTCACTTTTGAAAATATTCCAGTAAAGTCTGATTGTGAACATTTTCTCTGACTTTATTATTTCTAAACATTTTGTTTTAATTTGAATTTTAAAATTATCTTGAAGAGGTAGAATTTATTTCCTCCTGATCTTCACTCAGTGTAAAATAATAATGATTGTTTTATTTTCTTGACAGTTTTTGGAGGAAGTTAAGGGTTCTATTTCCTGCCCTTTTCCCACAGGTTGAACAGCTGCCACGGGTATTAAAGGGCCCACTGACTGCACTTTTCCACATGTTAACAGCTCGCTCATGTCTTAATGAAATGTTTGACACATTTTCTTCATTTTTTAAACTACTGAAGCAAATTTATTGTGTATTTTCACCACCTCTCCTGAAACGCTCTGATTTAAAGCCTGTCACTTTAAGAAACATCCTTCAGCTGTTCAACTCCGCCCTCCCTCTTACATCAGTTAGCCATTAGCTGACTAGCTTCTAGCCATTAGCTTTTAGCCTCCTTCTAGTTCGGATGAGCGGCGCTGGTTCACTGATCCACAGTCGATGGCGCAGCGTGCACCCCCCCCCCCGTGACTCCACAGCAAATCACCAGCACCATGCGCCGGATGACCCCCAGTCGCCGCAACCAATCCAGGTTGAGAAGTGAGGCTGCACCGAGGCAAAGCTTGGCAAGCCAAGCTGCCAAGCCACAATGGGCAGAGTCCCACGCTGTGGGACTCTGGTCCCACAGTGGCTACCCTACACTGCCCACAACAGCAGTGCCACGAGGAGCCCCGGAAGACTGTGGGGGAGCTGGCCATGAGAGCCAGCAGCCTCAGGTCCTGGGCCAGGTTGGTTGCAGGGACCAGTGTGCCAGTTCTGGCGATCCGCTGCGGAATCATGACAAAACCACTGGGAGATGGGCGGGAGGGGCGCAAGGCACACCACCGACTGTGGACCAGCAAACCAGGTGGTAACGGGGATGGTTATTAGGGTGGCTAACAGCTGAAGAAAATAACAATGTAAGCCGCGCTTACAGCGAGCCTCCTGGTGCCAGCCTTAGCTTAGGGGTTAATTATAATGGATTAGATTTATAAGGCGCTTTACATGTTAAGTGACATCTCAAAGCGCTTACAGTGAGTCCATCATTCACTCCAGACATTGATAGTGGTAAGCTACCTCTGTAGCCACAGCTGCCCTGGGGCAGACTGACGGAAACATGGCTGCCAAGCTGCACCAACGGCCTCTCTGACTACTGCTGAACATTTATACACACTCATACCCAGCGTCATGGACCCTGGAGGCCAGGTGGGTAAAGTGTCTTGCCCAGGGACACAACGGCAGGAAGGCTGGAGAGAGTGGGATTCGAACCACTAACCCTCTGGTTATTGTACGACCCGCTCTACCTCCTGAGCCACTGCTGTCCACATTTCCCTCCTCCACTCCATTTTTGCTGAACACCAAGCTGGACAGCAGAAAATTTCCACTTTCACATGAGCGATGTTCTGAAAATGTTTTGATAATTATGTGACCAGTTCAGATTGCTAAGACCTACAAACACCATTTTCCAGTCAATGACCCCTTTAATGAAAGATTTTGGTCAGACTCACCTGAATTTTTCAGTCAAAACTTTACAAAATTATAAGTTTGAATCCACAAGAAAAAATGTTGGTAATTTCTGAGAAAAAAAATGTTTAAAATTTACAAAAAAAAGTCACAAATTCTTAAGAAAAATGTACATATAACGGAAAAACTAAAATCTAAAAAAAAATCCAAGAAAAAAATATCCAATTTATAATGAAAAAAGTAAAATTTTCCAGCGAGTAAAAGTCCAAAATCAAACACAAAAAATAAATTCCAGACAAAAAGCTGCAAAAAACAAGCAATAAAATAAACAAGAAAACCTTCTGATTTAAATAAAAAGTCTAAAATGATTGCAGGTGAAATAAAACCAAAGCAGTGAAAGTTAAAATCGTCTTTATTTTATAGACATTATATTCAGAATGGTTTTGTTAATCAGACGTGAACAGGAAGTGCAGCAGAAATAAAACTAAAGAGTGACCAACAAACTGCCGACGATTCTGAGGATCAGTGAAGGAGTTTATGAAAGAACGACAGGAAAGTTTCCGGAACTTCAGCTCAGCTTCATCACGGCTGGCTGCAGAAATTCCAGCATTACTGGAAAAAACAAAATACATTTACCTGGAAAAGACCAACATTTATCAGGGCGAAACAAACTCCAACCATAAAAATTCCTCAAAAAAGAAAATCAAAGAAATGTTATTTCACACTAATTTACAAAAAAACAAACAAAAAGTCAGAAAATGTCCACGTTTTTTTTCAGTCCACCTGTTCCCAGTGAGGCTGCTGACATGAAACGTTCACCAGACTTTGGTCTCAACTCAGAAAATCCACACAGACAAATCCAACCTGTGACGTCCATAAATCAAGTTGTGTGATGAAGAATTAACGTCAGCAGTCTGATGAAACAGAGTCACAAATTAACAAGAAAAAAGATAAACACTTACGAGAAAATTTACGTGATTAAGAGGAAAGAAGTTGCAATTTTATGTGAAAAAAGGTGCAAATTTGTGAGAAAACAGTTGTACCTTCAAGAGAAAATGGGTTGCAATTTTATTTGAACAAAGTTGCAAATTTGCAGCAAAAAAGGCACAAATTTATGAGGAAAAAAAGTTTAAAATTTATGTTTCTAATTTGCCCCCTCCCCAAAAAAAAAATAAATAAATAAAATCCATGAGCCCAAATAAAGAACTTCTACCTCTCATCTGTGCAAATTAATATTAGAGGGGAGGGGCTTCATGAGTGGCTATAAAAGGAAACATCTCATGGTGGGTAAAAGCCAAGAGCTCTCCACGGCCCTTTCAGACTCAGCTGTTGTGAAACACGTGGATGGATTTGGTTACAGATGTAGATCAGAACTTCTGGATCCTCCAGTCAGCATCCACCAGTGGAAGTAACATCACTCTACCATCAACCGACCAATCAGAAGAGCTCGTCACAGGACGTCTGACCAGGGAGCCAGAAGAGGAACCCAGGAGTCAAAGACAACTGGGAAGGAGCTCCACAAAGACTTTGAGGTAGCAGGTGTAACTGTGACACTCTACCACCATGGGTTCACACAAAAATGACAAGTGGGTTGCTGCCCAGGCAACAATAACCTGCCACCGTGCACATCCTTGCATCCAAGTAGCCTCATTGGAAATACATGTACTGACAAAAATACTATATTGTGGCAAATTTCTGAGAAAAAAAAGGCCAATTAATTAGAAAATTTGCAACAAATTAATGAGGACGAATATGGTAAATTTTGAATAGATTATTACTGCAACTGTTCAAAAAAAAAAACCAGCGACTTAAAAACATTATTGATTTTTTTGAGTGAGCTGGATTGTAAAGAAAACAAAGTTTAGGAAAATTTTAAGTTTTTGTTGTTCTCATATGACCAACACATTTTATAAAATCAGAAAAAAAACGGCACTGTAGCCGATATGAATACAAACAACAACTGGGGCTGGGCGATAAAACGCTAATTATTCAGAAATAACTTTTTCTCGGTACAGACATAATACATTGTCGATAGAACGTCGACAGAAGTCATCTGTTCTGTGTTCTGACAGACAGCATGAAAAGCCAAAGAAAATGAGGATACAGCGAAGTAATCACGTGGCTGGAAGTCACGCTGGATTGACGCACACAACAGCGAGTGTAAAGCCTGTTTTCCACTAGCCCAGCACACCTCGGTACGGCTCGATTCACTTCAGTACGGCTCGGAATGCTTCTGTCTCCATTAGCACGGTGTTGTGCTTGTGCTGTGATGGTTTGTTAGGAGGTTTTAGAAGCGGGGCGGCAGCAGATTCTTAGCGAGGCGGGGCCACACTCCCGTGACGTTACGCACCCGACTGAGTCCTTATTTACACGAGACAAAAAATGGAGGATCCAAGGATTATTGCCTTGCTCGCTCTGTGGTTTTATCTCACAATTAATTTTATCTCATAATTAAGCTGCAACAACACAAGTCACTTTTGTTTTGAATTAACTGCCAAATGACCTAGAAATAATGAGCTGAAACTTGTTTTTATTCGTATTAAATAATGAGACGGTGGCACACTGTCCAACACCAAATTGTATTATTTTTTTACATCCTAGGGCATTTTGGATGTACTGAATTAAAAAAATTCATGTTTTTCACCTTCAGGTCAACGTTTGGAACAACAGTATTATTATTTTCCGTTTAGATGATGCTACACTCCTTCTAAAGTATTGTAAATCTCTGAATTTGGAATGCCGATAGAACATTCAATTTACATATACTTGTACCTACTTTGACTTGGTGCTAATTTTTTATGATATTTCAATAAAAAGAACAGAAAGCTTACAAAAAGATTTCTTTTTTGGTCTAGTTAAAAATTACATTACCTTTACAATGGTTGACCCTCAGCATCATTTTAATCAGACTAGGCAATGGAATTTCTATGTAATTATACTGTTTTATAATTCAGTGTTATAACAGACAAACCACACTTTCCAAAACAATTCCATTTTATTATATACAAAATATTAAAATAAAAAAAAAACTTTGCAACACAACATGAAGGTTAATCGACATTTTATACACGCCGACCACTGAGTGCCTGTACACCAGCTTCCCAAACTGGGTCACGAAGTCTCGGTTGGATGAAGCCGTCTCTGCCAGCTCTGGTTCAGCAAGGCTCGGTTGAATAATCCGGACGGGCTGTCGCGGCGGACGTGTGGGATGATTCTACAAGGAAAATGCACACAATAAAATACAGCACGAAAGTGCAATATATACAGAAAAGACAATAGTTTTTAACAAGAATACATAAGCTTATTTCAGCGTATTGTTCACATGAATAATTAAAATAAAAGCTTTAGTCCGCAGTGTGCTGCAATAAAGCAGCGATCCATCCACAAATGAACAGCTTTTTTATTGCATAAATAAACTGAGCGTCTTACCGAATATATTTGCGAAAAAACGCACAATAAAAAAAATTAAAACTCACCGTTAAAGGACTCCGATGTTGAGAACTCCCGGTATATTTTTTCATTCCGGGCGGCTCCGTCTAACTCGCGCTGCATACGTTCGTCTGACAATGCAGTGAGCAGACACTGCAGCTCCTTATTGGTCCATGGAACACCCTTATTACGCGAAGCCATTTTTGATAGAGAATAAATGAAAATAGCACAGCAATACACTGAAAAGAAACCGCCAACAGTGGTTGCGTGCTGAGTAAAGGCGGTCGTGAAGATTCTTTTTTTTTTTTTTTTTTCAAAAACTTTATTGAGAAGGTCATGAAGATTTGGTAGATGAAGAGGAGGAGAGGGGCGGTTACAACCTGACCAATCAGCGCTGGTTACGACCTGACCAATCAGTGGCGACCAGTCTGTTAACGTCACAACACGGCACAGCTCAGCACTGCTGTACCCTGCCCTGGAGCGGGGCTGAGAATCGCGGCTGTTAAACCGTGTTGGGGCTTGTGGAAAAGCGTACAAAGCGTGCTGAGCCGTCCCGTGTCGCGCTAAAGCGTGCTAGTGGAAAAGGCCCTTAAGAGAGCCGAGGCTTAGCACACCTGCTAATGTCTGGGCTAGTGCAGCCGTGTAGAAGTTGGAGCGAGGTTAAAAAGAAAATGACAGAAAACGATGAGAAGTCCAGTGACGGCATTACCAAAGGAGGCACCGAAACAGACGCTGCCCAACAGAGGAGACTGTTGAAAAGAAGGTCCCAGGAAGTGCGGACAGAATGTGGGATTTAAGCGGCTGATTAAAGAAACAGTCAGCATTGACAGACTTAAACCTGCCTTCTTGTTGAGAGACGAACCTGCACGGGTGGCGAGAGCACCTCGGCGGGGTAGACCCCCCCAAGAAAAAAAACTCAGCCCCCCTGCAGGGAACAAATAACCACTCTCCTCCCCAAGCTGCAGATTCCTTACAGGAGGGTCCCACCACGACGCCAAAGCGGACCCACAGCAGATTCGGGACAAGATTAAAACCCAGACGGCACAGGGACTGATGCAAATTAACCAAGAGTTGTTAACTATGTTATCAGATTGTGCCGTGACAGTTTTAAGGCTGATTTGTGATATTACTATACTGTTGTGGTTACCACTGAATTCTCTACAGGAGCATGACTGCTGGAAAGATTTTTCCTTGTTTTCCCTGTCAAGAGGTTTAACAGTATAATATGTCATAGAGATTATCTTAAACTGTAAACTTGATTGTCCTTTTCTTAGTTGTTTGGGGGGGGCTGTGGCTTATATTAATCATATATTCCATACCTACATATGTATAGACATATTAGAATGTTTAGTGATTACATATGTGGAATGACCTCACGCCTCAGAACAGGACAAGAGGTCTCAACCGCCAGCGAGGATCAAAGAGCAGACGGAGTCGCAGCGGTGGAGACCGGATCGATCTCCCTGACCACCCAGGGTCAGGTGGAGGAGACGGAGGACAATGGAGGGGGGATTATGTTAATGCGGGATGTCGGCTTTGATATGCAATGTCTTTTGTTGAGTGTGGGTATAAGTATGAAGGTCTGACTCTGCTCGACCTCTTATTCTGCTTCTGCACCGAGATGAGACATGTTAGGGAGGTGAAGCTGATATTAAACTTTGGTTTATAAAATCATATCGCCTCTTCATTTCAAGCTCCCTACACACCCCTCATTACCAGCTCCCTGGCCGTAAACATTTCTCCCCGATGTCACTCCCCCAGCTGTACATGGAGTGTAGAGAAATGCTTGAAATGAGCTGCAGAGGCTGCCAGACTTCACTGCTTCATCACAGCTGTGGTCAAGTTGCACACCTGAACTAGGAATGCAAGTTATCCACTAATGGATAATTGATTCCCCTTATTTATTAACGATTATTGATAAGCAGCATTTATCCTGAGAGTCTGAACTTCCCTCGGTACAATACGGTCTATCTTTAACATGTAAAAAGTTGCTGTTTTTGATCTACTGAATAAAACATGAACATAATATTCCTCAATCATTTATTGGACCGTTTGCATTTCTTTTACTGCAGACTATGGCAATTTTTGTCATTTAACCAGTGTTGGACTGTGTAATGTGCACTATGTGCTGGTACGTCTCAGTAAATTACACGTCATGATTTGTTATTTATTTTAAAAACTATTACCAGTATCATAAATTTATCTTTTTTAGTTACATTAAAACAGCTTTCCTGTTCTAATTTACTGAGATGCACTGGTCGACTGTTTTAACAGGAAAATAAACTGAGCTGCTTCATCTGTTGCATGTTAAACATCATCTCGGTACCCAGAATGATCTGGGTTACGTCAGTGGGAAGCAGTCTGGTCTTCTTTCCTGTCCAGCGGCCAGTTGAAGGCAGTGGGGAAAGGTTTCTGTGCTCATGTCGTTTTTTTCCTTGTTGCAGTCCATTTCTCCGCCCTGTTGATTAGAAGTAGACGGGTGGAATGTAACGCTGGAACTTGTTGTGATTCTCTGACGTAACCTGGAAGGGTTACACACATGCGCTCTGGTTGCTTAGCATCTTCTTCTGCTTTTTCGATTGAAATGCAGCAGTGGGTGACCACGGCCACCCACGTGGCGTGGATGGTGAAGCCACTACACTTCATAGAATATGCTCCCATTGAAAAGGGCTGCTGACTTAATTGATTGACAGCTAATTTAGTCAACTAATTTCTTATCGACAATTAATCAAAAGTAAATTATCAATAATATCCCACTGGGAGGAGACCCCAGGGCAGACCCAGGACTAGCTGGAGAGACCGTCTCCCAGCTGGTCTGAGAACGTCTTGGTATCCTCTCTGAAACGCTGGAGCAGGTGGCTGGGGGGAGGGAGAGGGAAGTCTGGGCTTCTCTGCCTTAACTGCTGCCTCCATGACCCAGATCTCCAGAAATGCGGTAGAAGATGGATGGATGGATCCCTAATCTGAACCATCTGTGAGCCTCGCTGCTCACTTCATTCATCAAGATTGGAATCTGAAAAGCAAATGTCTTCAAACTTTCCTGAAGACCACGCAGGTGAAGTCATGTGGGACTGAGTGAAGACCAACACGTCAGCATCAGGACCGACAGCGGGACAAATATGGTGACGACCACGTCACTGAACAGCTGGACATGCTGCGGTGCTTTGGGCATGGACTTCACTCAGCTGTGGGTCAGTTGGTGAGCAGAATATTAGTCAATATTTATATTTTATAATTATTTGAAATGCAGCTGTATAATGTTCTACACTACATTTGTCAGGTTCAACTTCTGACAGAAAATAAATACAATTAAGCTTATAGCTTCATACCTCAGGAGTAAAAAGGAACCTTTAAGCTTGACGGAAACAGTGATTTGATTGATATTGCAATATGTATCAATATGGAAAAACTGATCATGACTGGGATATTTTCACATGGCCCAGCCCAAACAATAACCATGAACTGTTCAGGACTAACAACAGCGACTGCAGAGAAATGGGACCAGAAGCGTGTCTGAACGTGACGATGACATCATAAACCTGTGATGATTGACAGTCTAAAGAAGAAAAACTCTGTGTGTGTGTGTGTGTGTGTGTCATTGCTTTTATCACAATTCTGAGGGAAAAAAAACTCAGAATTTACCACTTTAATCTCAGAATTCCAGACCTTTTTTTCCACAATCCCAAACTTCCCGTCAGAATTCCGACTTTTTTTTATTACAACTGTGACTTCTCCCTCAATTCCAACTTTTATTCTTGGATTTCTGACTTTCTTGGAATTCAGATTTTTTTTATCCTTAAGGTGCCTTCACATCAAATGCGAACGGGCAGTGCCAATACATGCAAAGTCAATGGAAAGAGGCGAGCACACGTGAGATCATGCATTCGCACATCCAAGGCCGAGGGATAGCGCCAGCTTTGAGATTCTGCCGTCATCAGAGTAAAAGTCTCAACGCTGGAGAGGAAACTAACTTGAAAATGAGACAGTCACTCACCTGGAGGCAGAAGGACTGGGAACTCTGCAGCTGAATCGAGATGTCGGACTGATTTACCCACAGATTCCTGCCACGGGTGTGCTAACAAGGCCAGCAGGCTAGCAACAGAAACACCCATCAAGTTTTGGAGGCAGGAACAAGTTTTTCAGGTGAGCCCCCCGTGGGATAATGTAAACCTAAGCTTGACATTATTTTGGGGATTTCCACAGCAGGTTGAACACTGCTGCAGAAGTTATAAAGGCAACTTCCCCTGTCTACATCTCAGACGGTGAATTCACGTCTATTCATGTGTTTACATTGAGTTATAATGTAATCGCACCGCACGAAAAATATGCCCGTTCACGTTTGGTGTGAAGGCACCTTTAGAACTGCAACTTTTTCTAAGAACTGCAACTTTTTCCTTAAGGTGGATTAACACTACAACGTTTGGACCAGCTTTTACTGACGTTTCAGCAAACGTCTGGCCCTGCTGGCAAAAGTTCATGCTTGCTGGTGTCTGTTGGCAAACGCTGGTTAAAGTTGTGTTCTTTGAAAACTTTCAGCCTGCTGAAAATTTACTGACGTTTGGGAATACATGTTGGTGAAAGCTGTGCTCAGTTTGTAAAAGTTTCTGAGCGCTGGGCTAAGTTATGCAGGGTTTACCCAAGTCAGCCTAAGTTAAAGCTGGGCTCACACTATAGCGTTTGGACCGACTTTTACAGACGTCTTCAAAGATCAGAGAAACAGTCAGCGCAGGTCAGCTGACATCGGCATTAGTCGATGCTCATATGCGTTTGTGAGGCTTCCTGCTGTCCTGGACCTGTTTCTGGAGTGAACATCTCCTTTGGGCAAACGTTTCAGTATTTATTTTCGTTTTATATTCCTATGTAGTTACTTCTGCAACTCTTTTCCCCTGTTCATTCATTCAGTCATCCAAAAAAAAAAAAAAATGTTATAGACTCCAACACCAAGTCTGCAATTAAAATGTGAATGAGAATGGAATTAAAAAAGTATTGACTCATCATATAGATAAAATGACAGGTGATTATCCTTTGACTGCTACAACTCTCTCCATTAAAATAACATAAAATCCTGTTAAATGTCATTTACTTTTTGACACATCAGTGCTGTTTGATTCCCACAATGGAAGTGAGCCAATAAATCCTGGAGAATGATTACGCATGGAGCAGAAAATTAAGAACAGTAAATTTATCAATGAAATTTTTTTTTTTTTAGGGGGCTGTCACATTTTTGGGAGATTTTATATTTTTTATATTTGCAGGCAGAGAGCAGACTGACTGAAAATTTCACAAAAAAAAAAAAAAAAAAAAAAACTTTATTCCACAGACCAAGAAAATGTATTGCAGACAGGAAAAAAAAAAAAAAATCTGCGTCTCCAACAGCTGTTGTTCCCAAGGCAACCAGTAATCAGTACTGGCCAAAGACAGGTTTGCACAACAGCACAGCCTAGTGGTAGAAAAATAACACTGCAAAGGCACAAAACAAACCACTCACCAGACCACACCCATCACCTGGAGCAAACAAACCAACAACTCAAAAGTAATCAAATGCCCGTAATATACAGTATCTCACAAAAGTGAGACAAGTCAGACATTAATGGCCGTGTGTTGAGTTATTCTGAGAGGACAGCAAATTGACACCGTTATCCAAGCTGTACGCTAACTACTTTGTATCAAAGTGTCATATCTTCAGTGTTGTTCGATAGAAAGATATAATAAAATATTTACAAAAATGTGAGGGGTGTACTCACTTTTGTGACATACTGTGTGTGTATACGTACTGTATATTGTGGTGACAAAGGCAATGACACTCCACCCAGTACTTTGGGGCGTTCCAAGGGCATCAGAGCGCTGGGGGGTATGAAGTAAATAAAGATGTGCTTTTCGCCCCAGCTGTGCCAGGCTCACACCTGAGGACGCAGGGGCGCAAATGTATTGTACTAAGCCTTGCTCTGTGACATGTATGTTGATGCGTGTTCACGCTTTGTAACGGGTATGTTAATGTGTTTAGCCTGAGTGCCAGAAGTGTAAAGAAAATGTATAAAACAGTTTGCTTTGGCACTCAGATCCAGTCTGTTCTGTGTTGGAGGAGAATAAAAGTTCTATGTCGTCAGCTCTCTGTCTCGTCTGATTCCACCCTCCACTATATACAGTTGTGTTCAAAATAATAGCAGTGTGTTGAAAAATGTGAATAAACGTCAAAATTCTTCAAATAAATTGTATTTTAATGAACACAAATGCATTGGGGACACTACACATTCTATTTCAAAGCAAGAAAATTGGAAAAAGTAATTGAATTTGATAATATTTTACAGAAAGTCAAGAAATATAATGTTAAAAAAAATAGCAGTGTTGACATCTGTCTTTAGTGTGTTTGGGGTCATTGTCTTGTTGAAACACCCATTTTAAAGGCATTTCCTCTTCAGCATACGGCAACATGACTTCTTCCAGTATTCTGATGTACTCAAACTGATCCATGATCCCTGGTATGCGATAAATAGGACCAACACCATAGTACGAGAAACATCCCCATATCATGATGCTTGCACCACCATGCTTCACCGTCTTCACTGTGTACTGTTGCTTGAATTCAGTGTTTGCAGGACGTCTGACAAACTGTGGCCCTTAGACCCAAAAAGAACAATCTTACTCTCATCAGTCCACAAAATATTACGCCATTTCTTTTTAGGCCAGTCAATGTGCTCTTTGGCAAATTGTAACCACTTCAGCACGTCTTTTTTTTAAATGATGGGACTTTGTGGGGGCTTCTTGCTGGTAGCTTGGCTTCACATAGACGTCGTCTGATTGTTACAGTACTCACAGGCAACCTTAGATCTTATTTGATCCTCCTGGAGCTGATCATTGGCTGAGCCTTTGCCAGTTTGGTTATTCTCCGATCCATTTGAATAGTCGTTTTTCTTTTACTTCCTCGCCTTTCTGGTTTTGGCTGCCATTTTAAAGCGTTTATCATTTTAGCTGAACAGCCTATCATTTTCTACACTTCTTTATAGGTTTTCCCCTCTTTCTTAATCAAAGAACGCTCTTCTTCAGAACAGTGTCTTGAACGACCCATTTTACTGTTTTTCAAGGACAAATGCACAGCCAGCATATGCAGTGTCAGTTGCCTTGACCCTTAAATAAGGGCCACCTGTTTAACACCTATTTTTTTTCACAGAATCAATGACCTCACTAAAGGCGCTTTTCCACTAGGGTCAGTACGGTACGGTTCGGAACGGGACGGGACAGTACAGTTCGGCCCGCTTTGTTTTTCCACTGCACTAGGTCCCATTTGAAGTGGGTGGGAATATAGTTACAGGGAGGCGGCGCAACCCTCTCCGTCCCGTTACGTAAAACCAGCGTAACTGGCGTAAAACAAGCGTAACATTACGCAAAACACAAGCTAGCAGGATACGAGGCGTCTGCGTTCTGTCTTTTTTTGCCTGAATAAATGCAAAAAAGGAGAACAGAAAGCAGAGGCGGCGAAACTACACACTCTGGAAAAGTACTTGACCATTTAGGAATCCATAGAGCAGTATAAAGGAAAAGCCATGAGGATACAAACAACATCACATATCAAGGTAAGCTAATGATTGCTAATGCTACTTTGCTTTTAAGTCCGCCGTATAACATTGTAATGTCGGCAAGTTATCGATATTAGGTACTAAAATATGTATTCTCTGTATGTGTGGCTCGCTTGTGGCAAAAATATCGCTTCAAACGGTTGGTGTTAACGTTCAACAGTGATGTGACCCCAACTTCACGTGAAGTGGCTATAATTTATGTAGAAATGTTTAGCTTCTGATCTGTGTCAAAATCATGGAGAGACTGTTGAGACATCATGGGATTTACCTGCTCCAGCCAGTGGTGTCGTGGCAAAACATGGATCAGGTGCCATATGAGCCGTTAAATATATATTTCAACAGGTAAACAGTACTGAGTTAGGCATAAGATATATTTAACAATTATGATGCATTTTAAGCCAAAACAAATGGATCTAGGATTAAAAGTAATTAAAATAATGCAGTCACAAGGTTACATGGAGAAATACATGGATTAACTGGAAATATATCGTATTGAGTATTGCTGACGACATGTAAATACTGTATAAATATATATTCTCTGCATCAACAGTGAACTATACTTGTATTCATGTAGTATTGCCCTGGGAATTTTGACAATGAACCTTTGTACTTTTGCAGATGTCTCTATTTTGTTTTACAGTCTTCAGCAAATAATTGTTTTGGTTACTTTTCTTAAAAATGAGCCATTATTTTCAAAGTCACTGATAAATGGTTTGTACTGTTGACTCTTTTCCCACCGGTGTCTGAACAGACGAAATAGAAAATCATGATGCAAACACATAAATCACTAAATTGTTTATTACAATCAGCAGCAAATTACAGATTATTTAGAATGTGCAAAATTCAAACTGTAAAAAAACAAAGAAACTGGAATGGGTCACACACGCCAGCCACACTGCCTCACTGAGAAGCAACTGGTCGGCCCCTCGTACTGGTCCTGGTTCAGCAGATCTTTAGCCTGCATCTCTGTAAATAGTGAGGCAAGGTCTGGTTTGGGTGGATCGTTTTCCCCTTGCCTAGATGAAAGACAGAAATGGGTGGTGGATAATTAAAGCAAGTTTAAAACATATTGAGAAATGAATGAATCTTTATTTTGGATAGATTAGATTAAAAGAAAGGAACAGAATAATAGAACAAAGGGGAAAAAATCCAATAAGGTCAAATTAAACAGCAACTCCTCGGATTATACAATTCAACATAAGTTATGTGAAATGGGTGATGGCTGAAGCCGCAGCTTGTATTGCCCACCCATGTTCCATCTAAGAATTCAAAAATAAAATAAAATAAGAGTGATTACAAATCAGAACAAAGCCAAGACAAAACGTGACAAAAACTAAGCAACAGCACAACACAGACTGGATATGATAATCCTTATGTGATTTTACATGTCATCTTGTATATATGTTTGGAGTATTTCTTCCTTTAGTTTTTGTTTAAATTGTCCAAGTGTTGTACATGATTTTAATTCAGGTCCAAAAGCGTTCCATAATCTGACTCCTTGCACTGAGACACAGTGTTGCTTGGTGGTAGTTCTCACTGAAGGTTTTTGAAATATACATGTTCCTCTGAAATGGTATTGTTTCTCCCTTATTTGGAACAACTTTTGGATATTTGCGGGCAGTGATAGATTCTTAGCTTTAAACATTATTACTGCAGTTTTAAAGGCAACCAGATCTTTCAACTTGAGAGCTTTTAATTTAAGAAAAAGTGGGTTTGTTGGTTCCCTGTAAGCAGCTTTGTTTATTATTCTAATAGCTCTCTTCTGAACCATAAAGACTGGATATATGTTTTATATGTGTTTCCCCATACTTCAGTACAATATGTCATGTATGGGAGTATTAATGAATGATACAAAGTCTATAGTGTGGGTTGATTCAGCAAATATTTCACTCTGTATAGTATTGCGATTGATTTGCATATTTTACCTTTAATATAATTAATATGTGACTTCTAACACAGTTTTTTATCGACTATTACGCCAAAGATTTTAATTTTGGATACCCTTTCAATCTCTACACCATTTACACTGAGTTTAGATACTGAGTTGTTGTGATGGTGTGAAATAACGTTACCAATAAAGGTTTAGCCACTGCTGTGTCGCCCTGGTTTCAAGTGTGGGTGGTGTTTTGTGCTTGTATTGCTAAAATATAAAAGGAAGCACTACAATGGGTCTCAAATATTTGTAATGTGTTCTTTTACTGAATGAGTTTAAAGATGAAAAACTAAATTCTAATGGTGACTGAACAACTCCCATTCCCCAAAGTGCAAGATACACTATTATGACTATAACTCATAAAGGATCACAGAAATGATCTGATAAAAAATAAATAAATAAACAAAAATAAATAAACAAGCGGTTTACCTATACTTTAACTTAAAAAGCAAAAGATTTGACTATAAATATGATTGATGTGTTGTTTACCTGTCACAATACTGCTGTCAAAACGTCGCCAATCCAAGCAGATCCTGTTTGGACTCTACAATGAAATATACACACCTTAAGTTCATACACAGCATGAAAATGCAACATGTAAAAAATACCTTTTTAACCAGAATTACAACTAGCTTATTTCGTCAGATATTGTCAACACAAGGCAACATATTAGGACGGACATAGCATTGAGCTAGGTCATCATTTAAACATGATTAAGTTTTCGTTTGTCCAAATTGGAACTTTCCACTGCTGGGAAAAATAACATAAAACATGAATATCACATCACTCACCGTCCTGTATATCACAATATCACAGCTTCAACTGCTGAAGTTGGGTGCGTCGCAGCTGTACATTCAATTCAATTCAGGTGGCTGGGTCTAATTCCCGGTGCATCTCCGTCTATTTTCTAGTGTGTCTGCGTGTGCTCCCCTGCTTCCCTCTGCATTCTCTCATCAGCCGAAACGCACAGAAAACTCTGCTGGACCACTGTGTTGATTTCTGTTAAGCCATTCTATCGTTGTTGTTTATAATATCACTTGTTCGCGGGCTCACAGATGAAAAATTGCAAATGGCGGCCAGCCAGCGATTCTGGAACGTCAGCGTAATGCCCACTCTCATGATGCTACGCCCAGACCAATCAATGGCCAGCAGTGGCGTGACGAAACCGTGCCGGTACCCTTCGGACCTGCTCTCAATCGGTGCTAATAAAATAGGGACAGTTCCAAAAAAACAGAACCGTTAGGACATCGGGTGCCTAATGGAAAAGCGGACAAAGGGTGCCGAACCATACCGAACCATACCGACCCTAGTGGAAAAGCGTCTTAAGTGAACTCAGCACTGCTATTTTTTTGAACACGCCCCTTTCAGTTAATGATTCAGTTTCACAGAATCAGCAGCATGCACGTCATGCCTGTTGGGTCTGTTGGTTTTCTATACCTTTACTAAACCTTCTAGAAACTTACTTGCAATGTATAAGCTGAAATTCTAACAAAAGCAGTGATTTATCTTGCTAGTGATGTGGGACTGCTATTATTTTGAACACAACTGTATATAGTTGTGAATACTGGAATACTGGAAGAAGTCATGTTGCCGTATACAGTGATCCCTCACTTATCGCGGTTAATGGGTTCCAGAACCGACCGCGAAAAGTGAAAAACCGCGAAGTAGCGTCACCCCTAATGACGTCATCCATAAATAATACGTACGTTCATTCTCTCACTCTCTCTCTCTCATATGATACGTGTGTGTGTGTGTACGTGTACATACATACGTAGATGTAAATAAAGTGTACATAAATATGTTTTTAGAACTCTTTTATTCTTATAACAAGATACGTAACTCAAGATGAAGATGATTTACTGCACAGGTTAATGAGAGCTTTACTGCTCCTCAGGTGACGCCTCATCGTCAGGCGCTAGAGGCGCAGGATCATCGAGGGCAGCTTCCGATAGAGCTGGAGAAGCTGCAGGAGGCGGCGTAGTGGCTCGACGGGAAGACTATTTCGCACAAAATGGCACAAGAGAACAGCAAAAAGTTCCACGCTGCGAGACTACGTAACACGAGCGATAAAGAGCAATGAATGCGGTCTTCCTTCCCTTCATGGGCGCTCGGCAGGGAGAGGAGGTGGGTGAAACGTCTCGGCCAATCAGCTTGCGAGATTTCCGAGCCGAGCCAACACGAGAACAGCGAACAGAGAGGTGGATTTTTTGAGTTGTGCGGCTCTCCGTGTTGATACCTGATGTTCTAATGTAGTCTCCCTGCCTTCTGCTAGAGCCCGCCCATTATTTCTCAATTTTGAATTTTTGATGAATATTTTTGAAAAATCCGCAATGCACTGAGGGCGCGAAAGGTGAAGCGCGAAGTAGCGAGGGATCACTGTATATATGTATATATACACACTACTGTTCAAAAGTTTGGGGTCACTTAGAAATTTCCTTATTTTTGAAAGAAAAGCACTGTTTTTTCCAATGAAGATAACTTTAAACTAATCAGAAATACACTCTAATATCTAATATACATCGCTAATGTGGTAAATGACTATTCTAGCTGCAAATGTCTGGTTTTTGGTGCAATATTTACATAGGTGTATAGAGGCCCATTTCCAGCAACTATCACTCCAGTGTTCTAATGGTACAATGTATTTGCTCATTGTATCAGAAGGCTAATGGATGATTAGAAAACCCTTGTGCAATCATGTTATCACAGCTGAAAACAGTTTAGCTGGTTAGAGAAGCTATAAAACTGACCTTCCTTTGAGCAGGTTGAGTATCTGGAAAAAATTATTATTTCATATACAAATCATTATTTCTAACCTTGTCAATGTCTTGACTATATTTTCAACTCATGGTGGTAAATAAGTGTGACTTTTCATGGAAAACACAAAATAATTGTCTGGGTGACCCCAAACTTTTGAACGGTAGTGTATAGATATACAGTATATATATAAAATCCCGTAGATTAAAAAAAAATTTGAAAAAACGTGCTCTTATACACACGTGGACAAAATTGTTGGTACCCCTCTGTTAATGAAAGAAAAACCCACAATGGTCACAGAAATAACTTGAATCTGACAAAAGTGGTAATAAATAAAAATTCTATGAAAATTAATCAATGAAAATCAGGCAATGCTTTTGAATTGTGGTTCAACAGAATTATTTTAAAAAACAAACTCATGAAACAGGCCTGGATAAAAATGATGGTACCCCTAGAAAAGATTGAAAATAATGTGACCATAGGGACATGTTCAACCAAAATGTGTCCTCTAATTAACATCACAGGTGTCTACAAACTTGTAATCAGTCAGTCGGCCTATTTAAAGGGTGACAAGTAGTCACTGTGCTGTTTGGTGACATGGTGTGTACCACACTAAACATGGACCAGAGGAAGCAAAGGAGAGAGTTGTCTCAGGAGATTAGAAAGAAAGTTATAGACAAGCATGTTAAAGGTAAAGGCTATAAGACCATCTCCAAGCAGCTTGATGTTCCTGTGACTAGAGTTGCAGATATTATTCAGAAATTTAAGATCCACGGGACTGTAGCCAACCTCCCTGGACGTGGCTGCAGGAGGAAACTTCATGAAAAATGGAAGAGACGGATAATACGAATGGTAACAAAAGAGCCCAGAACAACCTCTAAACACATTCATTGTGAACTCCAAGGTCAAGGTACATCGGTGTCAGATCGCACCATCTGTCGTCGTTTGAGCCAAAGTGGACTTCATGGGAGACGACCAAAAAGGACACCACTGTTGAAAACAAATCATAAAAAAGCCAGACTGTAGAAGAGCTTGGAAGAACGAGGCGATGTGATTCATAAATCAAAGTTTATTATCAGCTCCTCTAACAAGTCTCATCCTAGTGCAGCAGCAGAAGAAGGAAAAAGAGACCGAACACCTCCGGCTCTAAGAACTTATACTTGCACATAACAAAAGACATGCAAATCCAAAGCCGACATCCTTCCTCATCTTAATCCCCCCATTGTCTTTGTACTCCTCCTCATGGCCCTGGGGGGTGAGGGCAGCTCCTCCGGCCTCCACCGCAGTGCCTGGGAAACTCTTTAATCCTCACTGGCGGTTGAGATCTCTTTGTCCTGTTCTGAGGTGTGAAGTCGCCTTACATATGTAATCACCAAACATTCTCACATGCTTCAACATATGTAGGTTATGGAATATATCATTAATATAGACCACAGCCCCCCCCCCAAACGACAAAGAAAAGGACAACAGAAAAATTCACAGTTTAAGCTAATTACTATGACATACTAACTGCTACACCTCTTGCCACAGAAGAAACTTTCCAGCAGCCATGCTCCTAAGAGAGTTCAGTGGTAATCATCGTCGTCGGCCTCCGTCGGTCTATGATGACCATGGAAGAGAGTCCTAAACGTCTACTCTGCTGGAACAGCACCGCCTGTGGCTGAACAGGCCGATGCGCGAATGACAGTCCCTGTCACACAGGTCACACTTGTGGGTGGTCTCCGTGCTGCTGGGTCTGTGGCAGTTCTTCCTGCGGGTCCTTTTTTCATCTGCTGCAGCAGTCAGTCTCTCTTCACCCGCCTTGAGCTGTCTGGTCAGGGTGCCTCTCCATTTGGAGCGGTCCGTTGCAAGGTCCTCCCAGCGCTCTGTGTTGATATCCAGGGCCTTCATGTCTCTCTTGCAGACGTCTCTAAAGCGCAGCTGTGGGCGGCCAACGTCTCTCCTGCCAGTTGCCAGTTCTCCGTAGAGGACGTCTTTGGGGATTCTGCCATCCTCCATACGGTGAACGTGGCCTAGCCAGCGGAGCCTGCGCTGCCTGAGTAGAGTGAACATGGAGGGAAGGCCGGCGCGGGACAGAACTTCTGTGTTGGGCACTTTGTCCTGCCAGGATATGTCCAGGATGTGGCAAATGCAGCGCAAGTGGAAGGAGTTCAGTCTCTTTTCCTGCCGGGCGTATGTTGTCCACGTCTCACTCCCATAGAGCAGTGTGCTGATGACGCAGGCGTTGTACACTGCCATTTTCGTCTTGACAGAGAGTTTGGGATTCTCCCACACTCGTGTGGTGAGGCGAGCGAGTGTGAAGGCTGATTTTCCAATCCTCTTGTTGATCTCTGTATCAAGGGAGAGGTTGTTGCTGATCGTGGACCCCAGGTACGTGAACTGATTCACGACCTCCAGCTTGTAGTCATCAATGGTGATGGTTGGTGGTGCTTCCGTGCCTTGTGCCAAGACGTTAGTCTTCTTCAGGCTGATGGTAAGCCCGAAGTCCTTGCATGCCTGGGAGAAGCGGTCCATCAGGGTCTGAAGCTCCTGCTGTGTGTGGGTTGTGACTGCAGCGTCGTCTGCGAACAGCATGTCTCTGATTAGAGCCTCGCGTACTTTGGTTCTGGCTTTCAGGCGGGCGAGGTTGAAAAGCCTGCCGTCAGATCTTGTGTGCAGGTAGATTCCCTCTGTTGCTGTGCTGAAGGCATGCCTCAGGAGCATAGCAAAGAAAATCCCAAAGAGGGTTGGTGCAAGTACACAGCCCTGTTTCACTCCGCTGCGTATGTTGAATGGCTCTGAGACGTTGCCATCGTGCTGCACTATCCCCTGCATGTTGGTGTGAAACGATTCGATGAGGCTTTGCAACTTTGGTGGGCATCCTATCTTTGGCAGGATCTTGAAAAGGCCCTCTCTGCTGACCAGATCGAACACTTTGGTGAGGTTGATGAAGGCGACGTACAGAGGCATGTTCTGTTCTCTGCATTTCTCCTGGAGTTGGCGGATGGAGAATATCATGTCTACCGTCGATCGCTCAGCGCGGAAGCCACACTGAGACTCGGGGTAGACACGTTCAGCAAGCTTCTGTAGACGAACGAGAACAACTCGTGCGTAGACTTTGCCAACAACGCTGAGGAGGGAAATGCCCCTGTAGTTGTTGCAGTCGCTTCTCTCCCCTTTGTTTTTGTAGAGGGTGATGATCTTGGCGTCCCTCATGTCCTGTGGTACGGCACCTTCCTTCCAGCACTGGCAGAGGACGTCATGCAATGGCAGCAGTAGGGCGGTCTTGCAGTGCTTGATCAGGTCAGGGGGTATGCCGTCGTTGCCGGGTGCCTTGCCAGCGGCCAAGCTATCAATGGCCTTACTGAGTTCGTCGATGGCTGGCTCGGCGTCAAGTTCGTCCATGCATGGCAGGCAGTCGATGGCATCAAGGGCTGACGGTGTCACGGTGTTCTGTCTAGAGTAGAGGTCGGAGTAGTGTTCCACCCATCTCTCCATCTGCTTGTTCTTCTCTGTGATCATCTCCCCAGTGGAAGATTTGAGGGGGGCCGTCTTGCTCTGAGCCGGACCAAGTGCTTTCTTGATGCCATCGTACATACCACGGATGTTCCCTGTTATGGCAGCGGTTTGAATGTCTTGGCTGAGCTGAGTCCAGTACTCGTTGGCACAGCGCCGAGCAGTCTGCTGAACTTTGCTTCTCGCAGCCCTGAGAATCTGGAGATTCTTCTCGTTTGGGTACTTCTTGTACTCAGCAAGTGCTGAGCGCTTGGCTTCAATGACGGGGGTCATCTCGGTCAACTTGGCATCAAACCAGTCCTGTGACTTCGAGGTCTTCCTCCCAAAGGTAGCCAAGGCTGTGCGGTAGATGGTGTTTCGCAGCTCTTTCCACTTCTGCTTTGCAGATTCTCCTCCTTGTGGTACACCAAGTTCCTTCTCAAAGGTGGAGGCAAACTGCTCAACAAGTTCTGGTTGGGCCATCTTGCTGATGTCAATCCGTGCCTTTCCAGGTTGTCTAGCACGATGGAATTTCTTCAGCTGCAGCTTGACCTTGCAACACACCAATGAATGGTCTGTGTCGCAATCTGCACTGTGGAACGAACGGGTGATTAGCACGTTCTTCAGTGAGGTGCGCCTGGTCAGGATCAAGTCTAGCTGGTGCCAGTGCTTTGAGCGCGGATGTTGCCAGGAAACCTTGTGTTGGGGCTTGGTCTTGAAGAACGAATTTGTGATGCACAGATCGTGATATGTGCAGAACTCGAGCAGCCGCTGTCCGTTGTCGTTCATTCTGCCCACGCCAAAAGGTCCAAGACAGGAGGGCCAGGAGTCGTGGTCAGCACCCACTCTGGCATTGAAGTCTCCAAGGAGAATGAGTTGTTCAGAGTTGGAGATGATCCTGACAGTTGTTGCGAGATTCTCGTAGAACTCGTCTTTTGCCTCTGGTGTGGCTGTCTGTGTTGGGGCATACACACTGACGAGGGTGACTGGGCCTTGAGTGGTGTTCAGGCGGAGGGTGAGGAGTCGTGCAGAGCCAGTGCTGCCCGGTTCCACCATCTTCAGCAAAGTGTTCTTCACTACGAAGCCCACTCCGTGTTCCCTGTGTTCGTCACTGCCCTTTCCCTGCCAGTAGAACGTGTAGTCCTTCTCTCTCAGTGTGCCTGCATCAGCTAACCGTGTTTCCTGGAGAGTGGCGATATCCACTCCCAGTCTCTTCAGCTCATTATTGATGATGGCAGTCTTCCTGGTGTCGTTGATGTCCTTGAGGTTAGCAGCGAGTCCTGTCATCATAGTGCGGACGTTCCAAGTTCCCAGTTTTAGAGTTGGTCTCTTTTGTTTTATTGTCTTGCCTGGTGCGAAGATTCTCAGCCTGCTGTTTGGATTTCTCCTTATCCCCATGCACCCAATGAGGAAAGCAAGCTGTGGCGGGACAACACCTTATTGGCTGGGGGCTGCCCAGCTTGAGGCGGGCGGTAGCTGTCCAGTGAGATCTGATGATCCCTCCCACCGTCGGGAACAACCCCTGGCGCCACGCTCTACGCCAATTGAGCAGTGGCTTATAACCGGTAACTGTCATTCCCCGTGTTTTGTCTACGCCAAAGGCGAAGCTGGAGTGTCCTCTCCAGTGATCCGGTGTTCTACCTTCCAGCGTTGGGCATTGGTAGGATTCAAGCCTGGGCAGGAAGATATGGAGGACAAGATGTTGCCCATGCAGCGTGTCCCCCCTCTCCACGTCACTGATGAATCCAAAGGAACAGCAGGGCTGCTACAGTTTGGCACCAGCGCCGTTGCAAGAGCTGCCAGAACAATGTTGAGCACAACATAGAACTGCCTTAGGGGCTCCGACTCCGGATTTTTCCTCAGGGTTGACTCCCAAAGCCTTTCCCGTGACCGGGTATGCCGCAAGGCAGCAGAGGTTTGAAATCAGGGTTTACCTTCCCCTAGATGGGCTACCTTCCCAGGTTGACGAGCCACCATCTACCCGAAGCATCTGGTTTTAAGGCGCCAGAGATCCGCCCTCGCCCCTTCTCCTATTAGTAAAAGCAGTTCCGCCGGGCTTAGAGACTAAACCACACGGGCAGGCTAGGAGTTGGACTTAGTTGTCAGAGGCTTTTCGAGACGCACGCCATAAGGAGCATTTTATGAGCACTGGGAGCTTAACCCCAGTGCCGCTCCTGGCTATGACAACCTTGGAAGTAATATCACAAGTCGGTCCTAAACTGTTACAGCACAATTAGTGAACAACTGTTGAGTAGTTTGCATCAGTCCCTGTGCTGTCTGGGTTTTAATCTTCTCCCGAATCTGCTGTGGGTCCGCTTGGGTGTCCTGCTGGGACCTTCCTGTAAGGAATCTGCAGCTTGGGGAGGAGAGTGATTAATTGTTCCCTGCAGGGGGGCTGAGTCTTTTTTCTTGGGGGGTCTACCCCGCCGAGGTGCTCTCGCCAACTGTGCAGGTTCGTCTCTCAACAAGAAGGCAGGTTTAAGTCTGTCAATGCTGACTGTTTCTTTTCTATCCCCAAAATCAAGCACAAAATGCTTATCACCAGGTTCCAGCACTCTGAATGGCCCATCGTATGCTGGGCGGAAAGTTGGTTTTAAAGCTTCATGCCTAACAAAAACGAATTCAGCGTTTTTTAAAGCTTGGGGGACAAAAACCCGTGGAAAAGAGTGATGTGCCGGCCCGGGGAGAGAGTCCGGTCCGTTGCTGCCTAAAAACCTCGAGGCTGGAAGATGCCTTGGCTCTGGGTTCTCTGGTAAAAATTCACCTGGGAGCCTCAGAGGTTGTGCAAAAACCAATTCTGCTGGGGAGGCGTCTAGATCCTCTTTGGGCGCAGCACGCAACCCCAATAAAACCCAGGGAAGTTTATTTATCCAATTTGTATCCATTAGTGAGGCTCTGAGGGCGGCCTTTAAAGATCTGTGAAAACGCTCGCATAACCCATTAGCCTGAGGGTGATAAGCGGTGGTGCGGTGAATTGTTGCCCCTAAGCTGCTGGACATGGCTGACCAAAGCTCCGAGACAAATTGAGGCCCCCTATCGGACGTGATGTCCGATGGGACGCCGAAACGTGCCACCCAGTTTGTCAAAAAAACGCGAGCGACTTCCTCCACTGTGATTGACGCCAGAGGGACTGCCTCTGGCCAGCGCGTGGTGCGGTCTATCATTGTTAACAGGTGTGTGAAACCTTGGGAGGAAGGTAGTGGTCCCACGAGGTCGACATGAACGTGGTCGAACCTTCTAGCAGGGATTGGAAAAGGCTCCAGAGGGGCTTTTGTGTGTTTGTGTATTTTGGCGCGCTGACAGGAAATGCAAGTTTTTGCCCATTCTTTTACGTTTTTGCGCAGGCCAGGCCACACAAACTTTTCGGCGACCATTTTAACCGAGGCGTGCACACCTGGGTGCGCGAGGGAGTGAATTGAGTCGAAAATACGGCGGCGCCATGTAGCTGGGACTAACGGGCGCGGTCGGCCGGTTGAGATATCGCATATTAGGGGGGGCACGCCGTCGCGTAAACCCCTTTCCTCCAGCCTTAACCCTGTTGGTCCAGACAAGAGTGCGCGCACGTCCGCGTCACTACTTTGTTCCTCTGCCATGGCTGCATAATCTATCCCTGCATGGATTGGGGCCGCGTATGTGTCCGCGTTGGTGAAGAGTTCCGCGGCTGAGGTAGTATAATCTGTCTCCTTGCGCTCTGACGATGTCACAGCGCGAGAGAGGCAGTCTGCTACCACGTTAAGTTTGCCTGCCACATGTCGAATGTCTGTGGTGAACTCTGAAATCGCAGCCAGCTGTCTTTGTTGCCTGCCTGACCACGGTTCGGAAATTTTAGCCATAGCAAAGGTGAGCGGTTTGTGGTCTACAAAAGCCATGAAACTCCGCCCTTCTAACCAGAACTGGAAGTGGCGGATGGATAAATGAAGCGCTAGCAGCTCCCTGTCAAAAGTGCTGTATTTACGCTCGGTTTGGTTTAGCGATTTGCTGAAGAATGCCAAAGGTTGCCAGATTCCGCTGACATGTTGTTCTACAACTGCCCCTATAGCTGGGTCCGAAGCATCTGTGGTTAGCGCAATGCGGGCCGAGGGATCGGGGTGAACCAACAATGTGGCATTAGCTAGGGCGCTTTTAACTTCCGCGAAGGCGCGTTCGCGCTCCGGGGTCCATTCGACCGCGTTGGAAGCTTTTTGTTTTCTGAGCGCGTCATATAGGGGCTGCATGAGCTGAGCTGCGTGGGGGAGGAAACGGTTGTAAAAATTAACCATTCCTAAAAATTCTTGCAGCGATTTGACCGTTTGTGGCCGTGGGAAACTTTTTATCGCGTGAACTTTGTCTGGAAGTGGGACTGCCCCCTTCGGAGAAACTCTGTGTCCTAAAAAATCAATTTGTGACACGCCGAATTTGCATTTGGCTGGATTGATTATTAACCCGTGCTCTTCTAGCCTCTGAAAAACCATAGTGAGATGCCGCTCGTGTTCTTCCTCAGACGGGCTGGCTACCAGCATATCGTTGAGGTAGACGAAAACAAAAGGGAGGTCACGTAATACTGCGTCCATCATCCGCTGAAAGGTTTGAGCCGCGCCTTTGAGGCCGAAAGGCATTCGCAAAAATTCAAAAAGGCCGAAAGGGGTTATTACAGCTGTTTTAGGAATGTCCTCTGCTCGAACTGGGACTTGATGATAACCGCGGACCAGGTCTATTTTTGAAAAAATGCGCGCACCTGCCAGATGCAGTGAAAAATCCTGAATGTGAGGAATTGGGTAGCGGTCATGCGCTGTCGCATTGTTTAATCTGCGGTAATCGCCGCACGGTCTCCAAGAACCGTCGGATTTCGGAACCATGTGAAGTGGTGAGGCCCAGGGGCTTTTCGAGCGTCTAATAATGCCTAATTTTTCAAGGGTGGTAAACTCGTCCCGAGCTATGGCGAGCTTGGCTGCGTCTAAGCGCCGAGCTTTGGCAAATACGGGTGGGCCCGTTGTGGGAATAAAATGTTCAACCCCGTGTTTAGCCACTGTGGCTGAGAATTTGGGAATTGTGAGTGCTGGAAATTGGGTGAGGAGTTGATCAAACTTACCTCCTGCTGTGGGTGTCTGCTCCTTGCAGGCGTTGACGAGCCGTTGAGCTTCGCGAGCTAGCGTGCGGAAGTCTTGCTGGGTGCTGCATCGCATGTTGGCCAGCGTCCCTCTCATGTGTGGCGGCAGCGTACTGAGGAATATGAAATGGAAGAGGAAGTTGTCATTGTCCTCTTCTTTAAGTTGCAGCAAGTCCTCCATGAGGGCCTTGGGTCTGCATCCTCTGTGGCCGTAAACCGCCAGGATCCTCTCGGCTCTCTCCTCGGCTGAGGGGACGTAATTTGCCACGATGGTCGCTTTCAGTTCTTCACATTTGTCCCGGGCCAGCGGCCGCCGGATTATACTCCGCGCACATCTCGAAGTGGCGGCGTTGAGTTTGGCGACGATGTGATAGAACTTTGTATCGTCAGCCGTGATGCCCGCAAGTGCAAACTGGGCTTCAGCTTGCTGAAACCACGATGCGGGGTCTTCCTGCCAGAAGTCCGGCAAGTTGACGGTGACGGCGTTTGTGTAGACCGTCACTGATGTGTCCGCAGGGTGAGAGTGCCTTGCTTCGGCTCTCTCCTCGGCGCTGGTGCTCGGTTGAGCCCTCTCTATCACTTCTGCCGTGGGGGAACGTCGTCCATCTGTTCCCCTGTCTGCATGGGCGTCGGCGTCTGCCTGGGTCGCCACAGATGAGTCGATCGCGGGGGAACGCCTCTGGTCCATCCTCGCGTCAGGGTCACCAGTGTAGAAGAGCTTGGAAGAACGAGGCGATGTGATTCATAAACCAAAGTTTATTATCAGCTCCTCTAACAAGTCTCATCCTAGTGCAGCAGCAGCAGAAGGAAAAAGAGACCGAACACCTCCAGCTCTAAGAACTTATACTTGCACATAACAAAAGACATGCAAATCCAAAGCCGACATCCCTCCTTATCTTAATCCCCCCATTGTCTTTGTACTCCTCCTCATGGCCCTGGGGGGTGAGGGCAGCTCCTCCGGTCTCCACCGCAGTGCCTGGGAAACTCTTTAATCCTCACTGGCGGTTGAGATCTCTTTGTCCTGTTCTGAGGTGTGAAGTCGCCTTACATATGTAATCACCAAACATTCTCACATGCTTCAACATATGTAGGTTATGGAATATATGATTAATATAGACCACAAGACTGCAATTTGCCAAACTGCATGTTGACAAGCCACAAAGCTTCTGGGAGAATGTCCTATGGACAGACGAGACAAAACTGGAACTTTTTGGCAAGGCACATCAGTTCTATGTTCACAGACACAAAAATGAAGCATAGCAAGAAAACAACACTGTCCCTACTGTGAAACATGGGAGGAGGTTCTGTTATGTTCTGGGGCTGCTTTGCTGCATCTGGCACAGGGTGTCTTGAATCTGTGCAGGGTACAATGAAATCTCAAGACTATCAAGGTATTCTAGAGAGAAATGTGCTGCCCAGTGTCGGACAGCTTCGTCTCAGTTGCAGGTCATGGATCTTGCAACAGGATAATGACCCAAAACACACAGCTAAAAACACCCAAGAATGGCTAAGAGCCAAACATTGGACTATTCTAAAGTGGCCTTCTATGAGCCCTGATCTAAATCCTATTGAACATCTGTGGAAGGAGCTGAAACATGCCATCTGGAGAAGGCACCCTTCAAACCTGAGACAACTGGAGCAGTTTGCTCATGAGGAGTGGGCCAAAATACCTGCTGAGAGGTGCAGAAGTCTCATCGACAGTTACAGAAATGGTTTGATTGCAGTGATTGCCTCAAAAGGTTGTGCAACAAAATATTAAGTTAAGGGTACCATCATTTTTGTCCATGCCTGTTTCATGAGTTTGTTTTTTAAAATAATTCTGTTGAACCACAATTCGAAAGCATTGTCTGATTTTCATTGGTTAATTTTCATAGAATTTTTATATATTACCACTTTTGTCAGATTCGTTATTTCTGTGACCATTGTGGGTTTTTCTTTTATTAACAGAGGGGTACCAACAGTTTTGTCCACCATATTTGTATGTATTTTTTTTCTTTTTTTAACTCCCTCTTCTCTCTATTTCTCTTTCCCTCCTGCATGTCTGAACTGAGTTTCGATCTAAAAACATCTGCTTTTACCAGCATTTCAGTCAATGTTTCTCAGTGGAGCTCAACTTAGGCCGACTTAGGTGAATTCTCCATAACTTAGCCCAGTGCTCAAAAACTTTCAGACACTTAGCACAGCTTCCACCAACATTTATTTCCAAACGTCAGCAAATTTTCAGCATGCTGAAAATTTTCAAGGAGTACAACTTTCTCCGTTTGCCAACAAACACCAACCATCATTAACTTTTATCAACTTTTGCCAGCAGAGCCAGACGTTTGCCAGAATGTCAATAAATGGTGGTCCAAACGTAAGTGTGAATCCACCCAAAGAAGCAGGTCCAGGATGGCAGGAAGCCTCCACAAACGCTGATCTTTATATGAGCGTCGCCTGACGCTGATGCGTATTGTTGGCTTAAGTTAACCAAAGTTGGCAACAGCTACACATACACTAGCTTAAGTTGGCAAAAGTTTGACAACACAATGGGAAATGCTTGCAAAAGTTCGCAAAAGTTGGTGTGCACTGAATTAAAAAAGAAACTGCTCACGAATGTAATTTCACCAGCATTTGGACTGATTTCCCTGATTTTTCAGAACATCAGTAAAAGTCGGTCCAAACGCTATAGTGTGAACCCAGCTTTAGAATTCCAACATTTTTTGAGATTTCTGACTTTTTTCCTCATTTTCACAGAACTCCAACTTTTATCCTCAGAATTCCAACTTTTTTTCTCTAATTTCTGACAGTTTTCCTCAGAATTTCAACTTCTCTTTTTCACAGAATTCCAAATTTCTCCCTCATTTTTTTACCTTTTCTCTCAATATTCTGACTTTTCTTATTTTCACAGAATTCCAACTTGTTTTCCTCACATTTGACTTCCATCCATCCATCCATCCATCTTCTACCGCTTTTCCGGAGGTCCGGGTCGCGGAGGCAGCAGTTCAAGCAGAGAAGCCCAGACTTCCCTCTCCCCAGCCACCTGCTCCAGCTCTTCAGAGGGGATACCAAGGCGTTCCCAGACTAGCTGGGAGACATAGTCTCTCCACCGAGTCCTGGGTCTGCCCCGGGGTCTCCTCCCAGTGGGACGTGCCTGAAACACCTCAAGTGGGAGGCGTCCAGGAGGCATCCTAATCAGATGCCCATACCACCTCAACTGACTCCTTTCAATGTGGAGGAGCAGCGGTTCTACTCTGAGCCTCTCCCGGATGACTGAGCTCCTCACCCTATCTCTGAGGGTGAGTCCAGCAATCCTACGGAGAAAGCTCATTTCAGCCGCTTGTATCCGCGATCTCGTTCTTTCGGTCATTACCCAAAGCTCGTGACCATAGGTGAGAGTAGGAACGTAGATTGACTGGTAAATCGACAGCTTTGCCTTAGAACTAAGCTCCCTCTTCACCACAACAGACCGGTACAACGTCCGCATCACTGCAGATGCTGCTCCAATCCGTCTGTCGATCTCTCGCTCCATTTTCCCCTCACTCGTGAACAAGACCCCAAGATACTTAAACTCCTCCACTTGGGGCAGGAGCCTGTCCCCAACCCGGAGAGGACAATCCACCTTTTTCCGGCTGAGGACCATGGACTCGGACTTGGAGGTGCTGATTCTCATCCCAGCCGCTTCACACTCAGCGGCAAACCGTCCCAGCAAGAGCTGTAGGTCATTGCTGGATGAAGCCAACAGGACAACATCATCTGCAAACAACAGAGATGAGATCCTGTGGTCACCAAGCATGACACCCTCCATTCCCTGGCTGCGCCTAGAAATCCTGTCCATAAAAATTATGAACAGGACCGGTGACAAAGGGCAGCCCTGGCGGAGTCCAACTCTCACTGGGAATGACTCCGACCGAGTGTTGGCAATGCGAACTAAACTCTCACAACGGTCGTACAGAGACCGAATAGCTCGTAACAACAAGCCCGATACCCCATACTCCCGAAGCACCCCCCACAAAAATCCACGAGGGACGCGGTCAAATGCCTTCTCCAAGTCCACAAAGCACATGTAAACTGGTTGGGCAAACTCCCACGAACCCTCAAGAATTCTCGAGAGGGTAAAGAGCTGGTCCGATGTGCCACGGCCAGGACGAAAACCACATTGCTCCTCCTGAATCCGAGGTTCGACCAACGGCCGGACTCTCCTCTCCAGTACCTTGGCATAGACCTTCCCAGGGAGGCTGAGGAGTGTGATCCCTCTAAAGTTGGAGCACACCCTCCGGTCCCCTTTTTTGAAGAGAGGAACCACCACCCCGGTTTGCCATGCCAAAGGCACTGCCCCCGACCTCCACGCAATGTTGCAGAGGCGTGTCAACCATGACAACCCAACAACATCCAGGGCCTTGAGGTACTCGGGGCGAATCTCGTCCACCCCCGGGGCCCGGCCACCAAGGAGATTTTTAACCACCTTGGCGACCTCAGCCCCTGTGATAAGCGAGTCATCCCCCTCGTCCCCAAACCCTGCTTCCTCTGTGGAAGGCGTATCAGTGGGATTGAGGAGATCCTCGAAGTATTCCTTCCACCGCCCGACGATATCCCCAGTTGAAGTCAACAGTGTCCCATCCGCACCATACACAGTGTGGACGGGGAGCTGCTTTCCCCTCCTGAGCCGCCGAACAGTTTGCCAGAATCTCTTTGAAGCCGACCGAAAGTCTTGTTCCATGGCCTCACCGAACTCCTCCCATACCCGGGTTTTTGCTTCAGCAACCACCCGAGCTGCACTCCGCTTGGCCTGCCGGTACACCTCAGCTGCTTCGGGAGTCCCACAAGCCAACCAAGCTTGATAGGACTCCTTCTTCAGCTTAATGGCCCCCCTCACCACTGGTGTCCACCACTTGGTTCGGGGGTTGCCACCACGAGATGCACCGACCACCTTGCGGCCGCAGCTCTGGGCTGCCGCTTCAACAACAGAGGTGGAGAACATGGCCCATTCAGACTCCATGTCTCCAGACTCCCTCGGAATGTGGTTGAAGTTCTTCCGGAGGTGGGAGTTGAAGACCTCCCGGACAGGGGCCTCAGCCAGACGCTCCCAGCACACCCTCACTATACGTTTGGGTCTACCAGGTCTGAATGGCTTCCTCCCCTGCCATCGGATCCAACTCACCACCAGGTGGTGATCAGTTGACAGCTCTGCACCTCTCTTTACTCGGGTGTCCAAGACATACGGTCGCAGGTCTGATGATACGATAACAAAATCGATCATCGACCTGCGGCCTAGGGTGTCCTGGTGCCAGGTGCACATATGGACACCCTTATGCTTGAACATGGTGTTCGTTATAGACAGACTGTGGTTAGCACAGAAGTCCAATAACTGAACACCACTCGGGTTCAGATCGGGCAGGCCGTTCCTCCCAATCACCCCCCTCCAGGTTTCACTGTCGTTGCCCACGTGCGCATTGAAGTCCCCCAGTAGGACAATGGAGTCTCCAGGAGGAGCACCCTCCAGCACCCCAGTCACAGACTCCAAAAAGGGTGGGTACTCTGAAACATCATTTGGTGCATAGGCACAAATGATGGTCAGGACCCGTTTCCCAACCCGAAGGCGCATTTGACTTTTTCCTCAGAATTCTGACTTGAGTCTCAGAACTGTGTGAAAGCACTACGCTCCCAAAATGCAGGATTACTTGTAATACTTAGAATCTCCAAAAGTACAATGGGAGGCAGAGCCTTCAGTTATCAAGCTCCTCTCCTGTGGAATCAACTGCCAATCTGGATTCGGGAGTCAGACTCGATCTCTGTTTTTAAAAATAGGGCTAAAACCTACCTTTTTGATATAGCCTACAATTAGGGAGGGCTCATGTGTTTCTGAACCCTCCCTTAGTTATGCTGCTAATAGGTTTAGTCAGCCGGGGGACCTCCAGTAACGCACTGGGCCTCACTCCTTTCCTCACTCTCTATGAAATATTTTTTTTGCTGGCCATTAACATTTGTTTGTTCTCTCCCATAGATTGAGTCCCCATCGTGCTGTTTGCTCTCTACATGTCTGTTCTTTTCTTCTTCTCTATCCCCTCACCCCCCAGCCAGTCATAGCAGATGACTGCCCCTCCCTGAGCCTGGTTCTGCTGGAGGTTTCTTCCTGTTAAAAGGGAGTTTTTCCTCTCCACCGTCGCCAAGTGCTTGCTCACAGGGGATCGCCTGATTGCTGGGGTCTTTCTGCAACTGTGGGGGTTCCCCCCTACAGTTGATAGTGCTATGAGATGACTGTTGTTGTGAAATGGCGCTATATAAATAAAGCTGAATTGAATTGAAAAGTAATGGCCCTAATCTTCTGTAAACCAGGAATGTCAGAGTTATAGACGCACTCCGGCGGCTCTAAAACCACCTCAAAAATAAATGTGTATTGCCCAAAATAGTATATTGTGGCTTTTTACCCACAAACAACTTTCATTGCCTTAGAACTTGGAAAGAGATTTTAAATCTTGCACCTACTTCAGTATGTGCAGATCTATACTCTAATTAGCGGCCTGCAGGACTTGCACGTGATTGATCGCCGCGCTCCTGACTGGCAGGGCTTGCATGTGATTGGTTGCCGCAACTCCTGGTGGGTGGGCTGCTAGTCTGTTCAAGATGTTTCCAGACATTAAATTTTGCCTGCATCTTCAAAGGTAAAAAGCAAAACATTTTTCTGAAAACGGTCGAGGTGAGAGATAAATGTGTAGTTGCCCAATATGTGTTTACTTTTTACTAACAACCAGTGCCCTGTCCGCCGGCAACTCAGCAGGGAGGTGGGCAGAGACCCAGCTCGACTCCTCCTCTCACCTCTCTGCTGCTACCCCAACCTGCTCTGTCTCAATCCTGCTGCTCCTCCCTCTTCCCCCGAGGCAGCCAAGAGTAGCCATCTGATTGGTTAATGCAATAACCAACCAGGCTAAGCAGGAACAGTTGCATAGCTACTCACGGTCTGTCCAAACTTGCCTGCTTCAGGGGGGTGTTACCAAACTTGAAATTCACAATAGAAAAACACAGACTTCAGACTGCGGTGAAATTTTTCGTTTGATGTGTCTTGTAAGTCACAGAAAACATGTTAGACATGTTAACAACAGAAAAAACTTGCTTTTTGCTGGAGTGTCGCTTTAAACCAAAACTTTTTAAAAAAGCAGCATGTGTTCATTTAACATTCAGGAGTGAAATAAGTTTAGAATCCATCAGAAATCCATCGTGGGCTGCACGGTGGCGCAGTGGTTAGCACTGCGGCAGCACAGTTTACCCTTGGCCGGGGGATTGTGGGGATCGTGGGATCGTGGGTTCGATCCCAGCCCCCGACCAACAGTGATCTGTGTGGAGTTTGCATGTTCTCCCCGTGTTGCGTGGGTTTACTCCGGGATTTCTCCGGTTTCCTCCCACATGCCAAAAACATGCATGTTAGGTTAATTGGCTGTTTTAAATTGTCCCTAGATATCTGTTTCCTATAGGCCCTTAGAATAGAGGGTTAGTATTAATGAAAGCGCTTTGAGTGGTCTTTGTGACTAGAAAAGCGCTATATAAGTGCAGGTTAGTTAGTTAGTTAGTTAGAAACTCTGACTGTTGAAACAAACAGATTCAGGTCGACATTTTTATCACAAAATATCATTTTCATGCATTTACAACAAAAAGATGCATTTTTACGAGAAGTAAAGGTTCCAACTTTATATAAAAATGGATTTTTACAAGCAAAAAGTTGACACTTTTTTCATGAAAAACAAACATAAGGGATTTATGACAAAAATCTGCAAGTTTACAAGTGATGAGCCTGTTATAAAAGAAAAGTGGACTTAGTCAGATTTAAGGCATCAAACATGTCGAGAAACATTTTTATCTCTGTTCAAAGCTACATTTTCACTGATAATAAAACTTTCAGGAAAATGGAGAAATGATTAGAAGCCATAAAAAGGAAACAGAGCCGAGCTGAAGTGGATAAATGAACTCAAGCTTAAATGTGATCAGAAACAAGGATTTTTGGCATCTGTGCAGCTTTAATACGATTATGTCTCATTAGGAATAAGGAAAAGGCTCGTCTACATCCACAGTTTATCATAGATAATCTCTGATATGAAATAACTCTTTCTAATCTAAAATTCAGTGAAGCTCGTTTAACTCATTTAGGCTTCAGGTGGAGCACGGTTTCTGCAGCTCAGGAAGGTCAATTTAAGACTTTTTAAGGGCAGAAAGTGGCAAATTTAAGTAAAAAGTTGTAATTTTAAGAGGGAAAAAAATAATTGAGGGAAAACTGGCAAATTTTCCATAAAAAGTTGCAAATTTTCAAGGAAAACTAAGGGGGAAAGTTGTAAATTTATTAAAAAAAATTTGCACATTTATGAGAAAAATTTGCATGATTAAGAGGAAGCAGGTTGCAATTTTATGTGAAAAAAGGTGCAAATTGATGAGAAAAAAGTTGTTTAGTCATGAGAAAAAAGTTGCAAAGTTAGGAGAAAAAGATGCAAAGTTAGGAGAAAAAAAGTTGCACCTTCAAGAGGAAACAGGTTGTGATTTTATTTGATCAAAGTTGCAAATTTACAGCAAAAGAGGCACAAATTTATTAGGAAAAAAGTTTAAAATTGGTTATTAAAAAGGTGCCCAAAAAAAGCTAAATTATGTAGTTGAGTAATTAATTGTTTGGTAACTTTTATTTGAGTAATTTTTAACTGAGATTTTTGGTTACTGTGGGGTTTTTAACCATTTTCTGCCTAACTGTCTTTTGTTGCCATGGTGACATCAACACTTCAGCCCTTTTTGGTTCCACCTGGGGAATGTTCAGGAAACCTGGAAACAGCCACCGAACCAAACCCACCTCTCTGAATCTGGAGGGAAATTTTTGTAAAAAGTGCTTTTATTTTGAAGGAGGGGCAGCCATCCTGTGACACTGCCGCCGTCCTCTGATTGGTCACATGCTGCTGTCCTGTAGCAGCGGTTCAATGTCCTCCGTGTCACTGGCGGGCGTGGTCAGAGGTATGGTGGCGGTCTGGGCGTGGACTTTGGGGGTGGAGTCAGTCTTGGCATCGGCCAAACAGCGACGCTCGGGGATGAAGGTGGCAACCAGCAGGGCGATGACGACAGCGCAGGCTCCGAACACGAAGGGAGGACCCGGGATGGCCGACTTGTGCTGAGACGGAAAAAAAAAAAAAAAGTGCCTGTGAGATCAAAGGTTGAGCTACGGGATCCCAAATGGGCCACAATTCACCATTTTTAGCTGCCACTAGATTGGTAGGATTTCATGTCAAATACCTGAAAATTACACCCTACAACCACAACCGAAACTTGCAAATTAATGTAAAAAGTTGCAAATTTTACAACAAAAAAAGTCTCAAGTGAACAAGGAAAAAAAATCTAAAATATGAGGAAAAATCTCAAATTCAAGAGGAAAAAAGTTCAATATTTACATGAAAAAAATGCATATATTACGATGAGAAAAACAGAAAATTTACAGTAAAAAAATTGCAAATTTATAGGAGAAAAAAGTCACTGATTTATAGGGGAAAAATTTGCAAATTTCAAGTGACAACACAGATTTTCTTGAAAAAAATATAAAGTCATGAGAAAAAGAAAATTAATTTCACTTCCATTACAATAAACAGGGCTGCTCAAAAATGTATTGCGATATAATTTCTCTATATCGCAATACACGATACATATTGCGATATGTATTTTGTGTACTGAATGTCCTTTAAAATTTGGTTCTACTTACATTTTTATTTAAGCAATATTACACGAGAGGGAGTTACGGTATCAATGACTATACTGACTACAGGTGTGATACGTCTAATGCCCTCAGCTACGCTACGTGGAGTGTAGATTTCTCTGAGAGCAGCGGGGGGTGGGGCAGCAGCACTAAACCGCTTTCACACTTCAGCAGCGGCACCTCGTTAATGTGACACAAATACTCGAATATGTGCGATACATTTTATACATCACAGGCGGCCAAATGTACTGACACAACGAATATATTGGGTATATTGCCCAGCCCTAATAATAAAATACAAAACAGAAACTGACTTCCATACTTGTCATTTAAGACTTAACATTAAACATGCTGAAACCAGGTGGACTGTGACTCCTCTGGCCTTCCATACAGTCAGTTACAGCTCTAAACATGAAAGAGAAGTACCTCCGTGTTGGGCGTTCCTGCCATGGGTTCCACGTTCAGCTCCACGTTGAAGAGGAAGAAGATGAACCCATAGAGGGCCGGGCCCAGACCGTTACACAGACCCCTGATTCCAGTGATCATGCCCTGGACCACGCCTGGACCCAAAAACACGACAGACACCTGAACACAAACCTAAACACACTTTTTACATGGAGCAATAAGGCCACAAAATATTCAACATGCTTTACTTGAGGGTTTTAAGTCTCAAATTTAACCTGCATGACTGTCTCAGTTGAACTGAATTGTGAATGTTGCAAAGCTAAGTTAGCATAAAAACAGACATCTGAGAAGAAAATGACCGTTCTAAAGTGCATTTCTGTCACTTTAAAAATTTTTTTTTTTTTTTAAATCTTAAGCGGAGGTGGACTGACCCTGCTGGTCGGGGGCGGCGCTGTGGGACACCAGAGCAGAGACTGCTGGGAAGGTGATGGACGACATGGCTGCTACTGTCCCTGCTGCCCACATCATCCTGGAGAGAAAGATGAGCGTTTTAGTCGGATCAGAACCTCACTGATGCACAAACTCCAACCACAGAGTACTGACCAGGGCTCGGAGCCGAAGCCGTACCAGGCCAGCTGGAGGAGCTGAAAACCCAAACCCAGGAGAACCGTATTCTTGTTCCCTATGGTTCTCATCAGAACACTGAGGAACACAGTCTGAGGAGGGGGGAAACACCAGACAGACACGATTAGAAATGAGGTCAAAACAACGAGGGCGAGTGAAAAACAAGTTCTCATGTCAAAGGTCAAAGTAGAACCAGGAAGTAGGTAACGCCACATGGGTCATAATTCACCGGGTTTGAGTAGACACTCCTGTTATTGTTGGGGTGGGTGTGCTTTAATGCATTCCTGGCTGTCTAGGAACTAGATAATTAAGTTATTCAATTAAAACACCTGAAACTGCCCCAACTACAACTGGCAACTCAACTTAAAAAGTCACAAATTTACAAGGAAAAAAGTTGAAACTTTAGAGGAAAGGTACCACAAACTTATGATGGAAAAATGTCAAATTTACAAGGACTGAATGAACCTGTAATCTGATTGGGTAAAGGTTTTCAGAGTGGGCCAATCACAAGTGTGCTTTGGTAACTGAGGGCGTTTTCACACCTGAGAGTCTGCACCAAAGTCTCATTTTGTTCCACTGTCTACAGTTGATCCGGTTAGGTTTGGTTTCACACCGCTCTTTATCCAAGCAGACCAAACAACTTTACTTAATGCACCGACGCATTGTTGTCAAGACGACCTTGATGTAGTTAGCACAGACGCTGCCGTTAGCAAGCGTGCTACTCACCGTTGGAGGCGTTTCCTGCAGCTCTGGACACATGAAAACATGTCAGGTGTGAAAGCCCCGTTACAGAATTGGATCAGGGCTCAGATTTTAAAATGAGATCAAAACAAAGAGGAGGAGTGATGTCCAATATTGGCTGGGGGCACTCAGAGAGGACGGCGTGCGTGTTTGTACCTGAGCGATGATGGAGAGGATCCCCACCATGGCAATGAAGGCAGCGATGGCAGCAGGAGAAAACTCGATCACCTGTAACACATAAAAAACACCAGAGCATGATGGGAAAATGGTTGACATGTGACCCAGACTGGAGGGGTTTGACCCACAGTGTAGGTCCAGTTATGTCAGTCAGCATTCACGAGAATGGTGCAGATTCAAAAGGAAAAAAGTCACAAGCTCACAGCACAACGGTTGCAGCTTCATGATGAAAAGAGTAGTGAAATCATGTGGGAAAAAGAGCAAATCTGCAAGAAAAAAGGTCAATTTCATTTTTAAAAGTTGCAACATTACAACAAAAAAGTAGCAAATTTCAGAGAAAAAAATCTGCAACTTTAAAAAAGTAGCAAATTTACAAGAAAAAAAAAATCGTGATAAAAAAGATGCAACTTTATGAGACAAAAGTTGCAGATTTCATTTTAGTATTATTTATTTTACCATTATTTATCCAGGAAAGATCCCACTGAGATGGCAGATCTCTTCTGCAAGGAACTCCTGGGCAAGAGGCAACTTCACAACCCGCATCACAAAGCAAAGAGACAACAGTTAAAACCGCAAAGAAAATCATACAAACAAATAGAATAAAATATCTAAAAACAACGACGTCATTGACCACATTGGGCAAAATTTCTTCAATCTGATTACCAGTCAGATCAGAACTTTACTGTTTACATGATCCTGAAAAAGTTGATCCAATTAGGACGTGCGTTTCCATGCGTCACACGTTTGAACGGAATAAATCATTTTGACATGCGCACATCGACATTTCTAAAACAGTAGAAGAAGAAGCAACTTCCGGTGTTAGCGAGCCCCGCTTCGTGTCAAAATGGACCTTTATTGTGTTATTCAGACTGTACTTCTGCTTCTGCTGGTCTCCGTAATGAAGCTACAAGTACAGACTTCTGCATATGACCAACAGAGGGAGACAGCAGGACGATACAGACCAGTTTTGTTTTACTCCCGCCATGTCTTCCACTAGTTGCTGTAAAGGCAGAAATGCGTCATGTCGACATGTGGCTGGCGTACAGACATGTGCAGTAAACATATTTTCTGCTCAACCTTTGGAATAAGTGTTTTCATACGCACCATTCCGATTAACAATGGGCATAACCCACCTGTCTCAATCGGAATGAAATTTTGATCCGAATGAGCGTGATCGGGTCAGAATATTCATATTGGCGTGCTTACATGAAGCATTTTTATTCCGATCAGGCTTTTAATCCGGTTACTTGTGTCCATGTAAACATGGTCACTGATTGCATTTGCAGGTCCTTCAGAAAAAAAATAGAAATGATCCAGAGAAACAAGATTTCAGAGTTTTAAAGTGCCTTGTAAATTGTTCCCGTCATAAGGAGCACGACACTGAAACACCATTTTCCCTCTCTGCATGAACACTGAGGACAGTCAGAAGATAAAAGTCCTGTGATCATCGTCCATAAGGTCCATCTGACCTCTGCTGAAGATGGGCACAGAGGCAGGGAGGAAGCAGGACAAGTAGACCTTTATATACAAGTCTATACCAGTGCACCTGCTGTCGACTTTCTAGAGCAGACCAACCAGCCTGAGAACAGAACTCAGTGATGAGTTCAAGGCTTACAATTTGCAATAAATCGAAGGGAGGCATGATACACTGAGTCAAACATATGCAATGCCTGTACAGGGCCATGCATACAGTGGTGTGAAAAAGTGTTTGTCCCCTTCCTGATTTCTCATTTTTTTTGTATGTTTGTCACACTTAAATGTTTCAGATCATCAAACAGATTTAAATATTACAGATAACACAAGTAAACACAAAATGCAGTTTTTAAATGAAGGTGTTTATTATTAAGGGAAAAAAATTGTTATAAATTTTGGAGAAAAACCTCAAACCTTCAAGACTGAAGTCATTTCTCAAGTTTTTAAGTGGCTGCTCTTTGTACCCTTAATTCAACTAGAAATTTTTGGTTGTCTACTTTTAATTATTAATTTCAAAGCACTATTTATTTATTTATTTAGCAAATGCAAAGTCCTCAAGCCAAGCAGTTGCCTCCTGGTTTGCTGTATGGAGGGTGTGTAATCCTCCTTCCAGTCTTTGGAGCGGGCAAGCCTCTATGATGTGTTCCATTGTTTGCTCCTCTCCACATGCGCACAGTGGGCTAGGGCTACTGCCCCATCTGTGAAGGCTGGCCAAGCAGGGGCCATGTCCAGTCCTGAAGCGATTAAGTGTAGACCACTGTCTCCTTGGGAGGTTGGTGCCCGGGACCTGTTGGTTGGGGTTTGTCACCAGGTGTTTGTTTGGGACCTCCTTGGTCTCCCATTCCTCTTGCCAAGCTGTCTGGATGGTGAAATCAGCTGGGGGAGGGTTTTTCCAAATCGGCCGTCTGGATGGAAGTCGGGCAGTGGGTGGGGTGTAGATATCTGCATGGATTGGTAAGTGAGGAGAGTCTTTGGCTTTTTGAAGCATCCTTTGAGTTAGTGCTGCTCGCCGGATATGTGGGGGGGCTATGTTTGACAGTACAGGGAGCCAGGGGAGTGGTGTTGAGCGGATTGTCCCAGTTATGGTTCTCATGGTAATTTCAAAGCACTGCTTTTACATGAGTAGAATTTCTGGTTACTATACCCACCTGATCATATGATTGAAGCATGCATGAGTAAATTACTATTATGAATGTTTATTTCCCTTCCCTACTCTCTCAATGGAAAAAAAAAACACTAGAATAAAAATACAAAAAATACACATTTTTGTCATTTATGGAAACCATGACAAAAAAAATCTTGCAGGACAAAACATGACACTTGGTATTTTCTAACCTGTTTGTATACCACCATAGACGGAGAGAGAACCTGAAGCAGACAGAGCTCAGAGAGGGAAAGATGAGACAGAAGAGAGGAGCCAAGGAGAGGAAAGTGTTCAGGCAGAGGGTCCAGGAGAGATGAGAGCAGAGGGAGGACAGAAGGATGACACCAGTAAAAAGTCCAAACACAGGACGTCTGGGTGGGACCCCAACTGGCCCAATATTCCAACATTCAAGCCTCGGTTGTACAGTACTTCAGATGGTAAGTTCCATATGCAAAGTTACTGTGCAATTTAAAAAAAAAAATAGTATAAAATTAATATATTCTGGTTACAATAGTGTCATGTCTTTTCTTATGTTGCCACCCCGCCAAGGTCTTGAAGCCAGAGGAAACACTGCTGAAGTAGTTAAACTCTTTGGTGGCCGGGCCCTGGTGGTGGATGAGATTCACCCTGAGTAACTCGAGGCCCTGGATGTTGTTGGGCTGTCATGGTTGACACGCCTCTGCAACATTGCGTGGAGGTCGGGGGCAGTGCCTTTGGCATGGCAAACTGGGGTGGTTTTTCCTCTCTTCAAAAAAGGGGGACCGGACTTTAGAGGGATAACACTCCTCAGCCTCCCTGGGATGGTCTATGCCAGGGTACTGGAGAGGAGAGTCCGACCGCTGGTCGAACCTCGGTTCCAGGAGAAGCAATGTGGTTTTCATCCTGGCCATGGCACATCGGACCAGCTCTTTACCCTCTCGAGAATCCTCTAGGGTTCATGGGAGTTTGCCCAACAAGTCCATATATGTTTTGTGGACTTGGAGAAAGCATTCAACCGCGTCCCTTGTGATCTCTTGTGGGGGTGCTGCAGGAGAATGGGTATCAGGATCATTGTTACAGGGTTTCCTCTGGTAACATTTCTGTGTGGCAGCCCGCCTCCCTAAGGAAGTATGCCGCCGTGCCTATATTAATTTAAGAAAAATTAAATATGAAAGAAACGCTCTGCAAGCGCTCACACGAACAACACGCATGACTGTCATCCGCGCGGAAGCGCCCCACCTGCCCGGTGCCCGCGTGACCGTTTCTGCAGGCAGAGCGTGTCTCTGCAGCGTTGCTGTCTGAGAGAAACATGAGCTTATTAAAGCACTTTAAATGCGGAAAAAAGTACAAGAGAGTGGAGGCATTTCCGGTGGTTTTAACCCGCTGGTAACCGGAACAACAATGAGGACTCGTTTAGCTAACAGGTCTGGTTAGCCTTCATTGCAGGAAAGGCAAGAGTGACGATGAATCGCTGAGTATTTACTTCACCAGCTACTACAATATTAACTAATAATTTATGCTCATTATTATGTACCTGGCAAGTTAAGATGACCGAAATTCACCAAGTCAGTGACTTTAATCCGTTAGCAGCCTTCAGACAAACTAAATGTGCCAACATTTGGATTTCAAAATAAGGGAGGATTTTCCTGCTCTCTGGGTGGTGAGGAGATTACTAAAAAACTATAAAGACATCGAAATATTATAACAGAAATACCTGCATCTTTGGTCATTTAAGTTAATTTAGTTCTTTAAATATAATTTTAATAATTATATTTCTCTGAATTGAGAGTTATTGTTCTGTTCTGGCTCTACAAAATTATGGTCAAAAGTTTAAATTGTATGAGGGAAAAAGTAAAAAATTTGCCACATTTTGTTTCAAATTTATTAAAAAAAAAAACCCAGTAATTTTATAATAACCTGCCTTTGTCCATCAGACAGGCCTCTTCACTGTCCAGTTTAAAACTCCTCTTTAAACCCATTTTATTCTCTGGTTTTTGACCCAGTTTGAGACGTTGATTTGATTTTGATTTGATTTGTTGATTTTGTTTGTGCTGTTTTGAACTTTAGCTGTATTTTATTGATTTTATATTTTATTTATCGTTGACGTACAGCACTTAGTGTCACCTGTCATTTTTAAAGAGCTTTATAAATAAAGTTGAATTGGATTAAAAAAGAAACATTAACCATAAAATAATCCACAACTTTATAATAGTCTCAAATGTACAAGAAAAGTCATTATTTTACAAGAGAAAATTACAAATCTGAGGAACGCTGTTTCAAATTTAGATAAATTTACAGAGAAAAGTAGAAAACTATAAGAAAATTGTTATAAATTTTGGAGAAAAACCTCAAACTTCCAAGACTGAAGTCATTAAGTTTTTAAGTGGCTGCTCTTTGTACCCTTAACTCAACTAGAAATTTTTGGTTGTCTACTTTTAATTATTAATTTCAAAGCACTGCTTTTACATGAGTAGAATTCCTGGCTACTGTACCCACCTCTGATCATATAATTTAAGTATGCATAAGTACATTACTATTACTATTACTATTTTTCCTTAAGAAACACTAGAATAAAAAGACAAAACAAAAAAAATACACATTTTGGTTATTTATGTAAACCATGAAAAAAAAAATTTCAAGCCTTTCAAACATTCAAGCCTCGGTTGTACAATACTTCAAATGGTAAGTTCCATTATGCAATATTACTGTGCAAAATTTTAAAAAATCAAAACAAATACTGTAAAATTAACATTTCCATTTACAATTGTGTCATGTGTTGTCTGCCCCCCGGAAAAATATGTTGCCGCCGCACCAAAATCTTTAAGCCAGAGGAAACACTGTTATGAGCCATCTGGTCCCTATACGACCATTACAAGAGTTTGGTTCGTATTGCCAACACCCAGTTGAACTTGTTTCCAGTAAGAATTGGACTCCATCAGGGTTGCCCTTTGTCACCGATCCCATTCAGGTACAGTTCTTACTGGGATGGTTTGCCACTGAGTGTGAAGTGGCTGAGATGAGAATAAACACCTTCAAGTCCGAGTTCATGGTCCTCAGCTGGAAAAGGGTGGATTGTCCTCTCTGCACTGGGGACAGGCTCCTGCCCCAAGATGGAGGAGTTTTAAGTATCTCAGGGTCTCACTCACGAGTGAGGGCAGAATGGAGCGAGAGATTGACAGACGGATCGGAGCAGCATCTGCAGTGATGCGGATGTTGTACTGGTCTGTTGTGGTGAAGAGGGAGCTGAGCTCTAAAGGAAAGCTGTCAATTTACCAGTCAGTCTACGTTCCTACCCTCACCTATGGTCATGAGCTTTGGGTAACGACTGAAAGAGTGAGATCACGGACACAAGCGGCTGAAATAAGCTTTCTTTGTAGGACTCACCCGTCTGGGAGAGGCTCAGAGTAGAACCCCTGTTCCTCCACGTTGAAAGGAGTCAGTTGAGGTGGTTTGGGCATCTGATCAGGATGCCTCCTGGACGCCTCCTACTTGAGGTGTTTCGGGCACGTCTCACTGGGAGGAGACCCCGGGGCAGACCCAGGAAACCTCTTGGTATCCTCTCTGAAGAGCTGGAGCAGGTGGCTGGGGAGAGGGAAGTCTGGGCTTCTCTGCTTGAACTGCTGCCTTCGCGATCCGGGCCCCCGGAAAAGCAGTGGAAGGTGGATGGATGGGGAGTCACGTCCCCCCTTTGATTTGTACATATGTTTTAACCTCCCAATTAATATTAATATTGCTAATACGAGTGTATTGCCCATAGAACCAAGTATTCCTGTGTGAAATCTCAGTCAGGCTTTCCAGGCCCAAATGTAGGCTGTGTTTGAAAGTGGAATATAAAGAGGTGGAGCCTAGATGTAGCCAATCACACGTTAGGCTTTGACACATATAAAAGGGACTAAATGGCACTAAGCTTTACTTGATTGTGTGAATATTAATTACAAAATATCTAATTATTGAAAATGAATGGGACCTTCATTACTAGCCACTGCTTCAGGTCCCTTCTTTACTTGTCTGTCAGATCACTTTCTATGATCTTTTATCACTTATATTCATAACAGCAAATCTACACTTTGGGGATGGCAGTTGTTCAGTCATAAATATTTTAGTTTATATCACCGTTCAGTGATGAGTTCAGCGTAATAGTGAATTTCTTCTGTGTATTGTCAATAAACTCATGCAGTACTACAACAGGACACGTTTACAAATACTTCAGACCCATTGTAATGCATCACTTTATATTTTAGCACTATTTTGTTATTAAAAGGTTTTTGGGTTTTTTTAAACTGTAATCAACCAAATTAACTACAAAACACCAACATTATTATGCGCAGCAGAAGGACCCGTTTGACTGCAACTGTTGCATCAGCGTTGCCCATTTGTCAGTAAATATTGAGCTAAAAATGATTTATTTCCTTACTTGGGCATTTTTGTGTCCTGCGTTTGGTCGTTAAGTCATTCTAGCCATTCCACCCCACAATCATGGTGGTATTATTATATTTTTAGATACTCGCGTGGGAGGGGGGACTTGCAGTCCTGCAAAGTGCAGCGTTACCACGCGGGTGAAGCAGCAGCAGGGACTCCCGTCTACCACTGGCTGGGCAGGCTGGGCATGCCTCCCCGCCAAGGACCGCTGTCCGCCCAGTCGGGCCGCTGCTTCTCCCAGTGTGTTCTGTGTTGGATCCACCGGTGCTCTTTGTCAGACCAGGTCCCCACTGGTGCTCTGCCTAGTCTGCTCATGTGCCTCATGTTCTCCACATATGCCTAATTATCCTTTAGACCTACGCAATCACAGCAACTTTATGGTCTAATTTTTTATGCACTAAATCTTCAATATTATCCTTTTCTAGTCAAATTTGCTGCTTTTCACTTCTTTGTTTTGTTCACGGAGCGCTGTGGTTACTAATGCTGTGTATTACCCAATCAATATGGAGTCAATGTAAAACCCCGCCCACACCTCTACAAGCCAGAGCAGGAGACGAGAGTGATGACTAAACTTTTATATTGATAAAAATTACATATTTTGACTGAACAACTCCATACTCGGGGATGCATAACCTCATAACCTCAGCAAAACACGTATCAAGTCTGAGGTCAGTCTGACGAAAGGTTCAAGAGATATGCGTGGAACAGACAGAGATTCTGTGCGTTTATCATACTAGTGCCTACCCGTGCATGCCCATAGAAACCAAGTATAAGCAAGTATTTCTGCATGCCCATCGAAAGCAGGTGTAAGCAAGCGTGTCACGACTCGTTCAGTGATGCCTGCCTTTGATCTTTGATGTCATAGCGAGTCCTATGATCATCAGTGATGCCTGCCTTTGATCTGATTGCGTCATAGCAAGTCCTATGATGTTTGATGATGTCATAGTGAGTCCTATGATCTTTGATGATGCCATAGCAACTCCTATGATGCCTGTGTTTGATCTTTGATGATGTCATAGTGAGTCCTATGATCTTTGATGATGTCATAGCAACTCCTATGATGCCTGTGTTTGATGTTTGTGACATAGTGAGTCCTATGATGTTTGATGATGTCATAGCGAGTCCTCTGATCGTGAGTGATGGCTGGCTTTGATCTGTGATGAGTCATAGTGAGTGCTATGATCTTTGATGATGTCATCGCGAGTCCTATGATGCCTGTGTTTGACGTTTGTGTCATAGCGAGTACTATGATGTTTGATGATGTCATAGCAACTCCTATGATGCCTGTGTTTGATGTTTGTGTCATAGTGAGTCCTATGATGTTTGATGATGTCATAGTGAGTCCTCTGATCGTGAGTGATGACTGGCTTTGATCTGTGATGAGTCATAGTGAGTGCTATGATCTTTGATGATGTCATAGCGAGTCCTATGACGCCTGTGTTTGATCCTTGATGATGTCATAGCAAGTCCTATGATCGTGAGTGATGCAGTCCAAGGACTGATAATTTTTTCACACATAAGTACGTTATACATAGGAACCTCATCGGACAGCATGCAGAGATCATAGGAACATCATAGGCAGTCCTATGATCTTTTAGCAAGTCCCATGGTCGTGACACACACACACACAGATTTCATGAATCTACGATCGACATCATAGGAACATCATAGGACATCATGTAGACATCATAGGATCATCACAGGTGGTCCTATGATCTTTTAGCGAGTCCTATGACAGTGACACACTGACACACACACACAGACTTGAGATTTCTTGAATTATATATAGAGTGATATACGCGTGGCAGTAGGACACTTAAGCAGACTTGCTGAATACCACACGTGGCACTGCACCTCGGACACAGTCCAAGGACGGATAATTTTTTCCACACATAAGGAGGAGCTCCTTAATGCCAACAGATTTTCTGGAATCACTCTATACAGTGTCTATATGACGTCATGTAGACTTCATGTAGACATCATAGGAACATCATAGGCGACTCTATACTATGATGTCTCTAGGACGTCATATAGACTTTGATCTTTGATGATGGCATCGCGAGTCCTATGATGCCTGAGATCATATGAACATCATAGGACATTATGCAGACGTCACAGGAACATTACAGACGGTTCTATGATCGTGACAGACACACACTAAGAAATTTCTTGAATTTATAGAGTGATTATAATGCAAGAAATCTCTGCGTGTCTGTTCCGTGCATATCTCCCAAACTGTTCGCCAGACTGACCTCAGATTTGATACGTGTTTTGCTGAGATTATGAGGGTGTACATCTCTGAATTTCAGCCTCTGTGGATATGTGGAAGTTCAGGAGCGGAAATCTTTCATAAACGTCCATAGGAGAGCTATGAGCGTTCATAGCTATGACATCACAGAAACACAGATGTTGCCATAGTTACTGTTGCCAGGCAGACACATCAAAGATCAAAGGCAGGCATCACTGAATGAGTGGTGATGAAAAGATGAAAGGCAGGCATCACCATGGATACTGTTGCCATGGTAACAGTAACTTTCTACGGGCGTGCAGAAATACTTGCTTATACTTGGTTTCGACAGGTATGCACTAGTACGTAGACAGATGAAGCAGCATGGGTTCAGCCCCACAGTTAACGATGGGTCACAGCTGTCTGTATGTAGGTGTATCCACGTATGTATGTGTATATTAGTGTGTATATGTGTGTGTCATTCTCACTTACCTGTTTCAGGTAGAGGAAGAAGCTGGAGTACTGTCCAGCCTCTGGGAGATAGGACAGGAACACTGTGACACAGATCAGCAGGACTGTGGAGTCTTTACCCACCCTCCTCAGAGACTGGAACACACAACACACACACGTCAATCAACCTGTCAGCCAATCAGATAACGTACAGGGCTGCAACCTGCGGCTCCACAGCCTAGTGTCATACTCTCTGGATTGGTCTTGAGACCACATTTTAAAAGGTGTTGGTCTTGCTCTTTAACTTGGTCTTGTCTCAGTCAAAACAGAGAAATTAGCACCGGGTACTAATTTGTAATTATACACTGCTCATTTGCACACTGTAGGTTCATGGCATCTCAGGTTCACATCATCTCTGATATCAGTACACCACTACCACTTTAGTCATCCAGTGAATTTTCACTTTCATCCCTCTTGTCCGACTGCTTTAACTGCTTTAACTGTCCAAACTGCCTGTGTGTGTTATTAGTACTCATAAGTTTTAGTATTTAGTATCAGACGTATGCTTAAGGAGTCCTAATTGCCTAACTGTATGTTGGTGTGTGTTATTAGCATCCATTAGTATTAGGATTGAGTTACTGTGTTAGTGTGTCATGACCTTATTAGAACTGTTGTTTCTGTATTTATTACCTTAGCATTAATTCAAGAGAGCAAAGTATGAAATTCATTGCTCAGGGAATGTAGCATTTCTTCACTGTGCACATGATAATAAAGCCTTTGAATCTTGAGGATTCTCAGTCAAGACCATTAAAGGCCAGAGGAGTATTCCACAAAAGTACAATTAAGAAATCCAGGATAAGTGAAAAATGGTGGCTTGACAAAGTTGGACCTGCTTATCCTGGCTTATTCAGTTGCACCATTATCAAGCCAGGATGAGAAGGTGCAGCTATGTCAAGCCAGGTGTAGAGAGTTGGGATAAGTGCACGTTGACAGCAAACTTAAACAGACCACACGACTGATCACAGAATCACTGATCCTACTGCAGGTAAGACAGACACGAGCAGCAGATTTCTCACCAGCAGAACAGAAACTTCTCATGGAAACTTGAGAGGAAGTGAAGCATATAAGGTCTAAAAAAGGAAAAATGGCTGCTGTAGATGAAGAAAAAGACAGAAATATTGTACATTATGGGGGAATGCAACCGCAAAGGCTGATGGGAAATGTTTAATGTCTAAAAGTAAGCATGTTCTCTTTAAGTAAATTATGAAAACAAGTTGCATGGCCAGTTACTGTGCTAAAGTTTCTTGATTGAGATGTATTTTTTGTTGCAGTTTTTATGTCGGCACCATCAGTGTGAGCGCTGTTGTGGGGAGACCCCCCCCCCCTTTGTTGTCCTACTGAAAAGAGACAATAAAGTTAGGTTAAGATAGATGCTGTTTCAATCATGGTAGACTGTTGAACTTCATGTTCAGGGCGAGTCACTAGTCAGTTACTCCTCCTGTCTTATAATTAACAGTTGCAGACTTTGACTTGAATGTGACCAGTGGAAGTGCATGTTACTCAGAATATTTATACATTTAGTTTAGATGCACTTTCCCACAACGTTTTAGTATTAAAGTTGTAATTTTTTATCTGTCCTTCATAAAGAACAAACGTGTCCATAAAAGGGCGTGGCATATGTGCTGACCAACTTAAGCTTACCTGCAGTATCTGGTAACAGTTAGACATCATAAGATAAGATAAGATAAGATAAGATAAGCCTTTATTAGTCCCACAACGGGGAAATTCCAGGATTGCAACAGCACAGGGATAGCAACACTCAGAGCAACAATCAGAAGGCAAGAAAAAAAAACAAGCAAGCAAGAGCAGCTAATAAACATATGTACGTATTACTATAAAATATATATATATATACACACACACACAGACACACAGTGCAGAGCATTGTAGCTGGATGGAATAAATATATGAATATATGAACACACAGTGCAGAGCATTGTAGCTAGATGGAATAAATATGTAAATATATAAACACCCACAGTACGGAGCATTGCAGCTAGGTGGAATAAATATGCAAGTATATAAACACACACAGTGCGGAGCAATGTAGCTAGATGGAATAATATGTAGATATATAAATATATAAACACACCCAGTGCTGAGCATTGTAGCTAGATGGAATAAATATGCAAATATATAAACACACACAGTGCAGAGCATTGTTGCTAGATGGAATGAAACAGCATAACCGTCTACTTAGTTATCCTACATGGTATGATTATGTGCCCATACATATTCTCACCCTCCATAGCGACCGGTATGTTCCTAGTTGTATGCCGGAGGGGACCATTGTGTAAGTCTATTGCATCTTTTGCATTCAAAAAACTATTAGTTTGTTACGTCTTTTTGCTATCTCTGCGAGCAGCCCTGCTTAGGTTGTACAGTCTGACAGCCGTTGGTAGGAAGGACCTACGAAACCTCTCGGTTGTGCACCTGGGATGATGTAGTCTGCTGCTAAATGAGCTCCTCAGTGCATTCAGTATGTCCTGCATAGGGTGGAACTCGGACTCCAGCAGAGATGACAGTTTAGCCACCGTCCTTCTCTCTCCTATCTCCTCCATCGGATCAAGGCGCTGCCCCAGGACAGAGCTAGCTTTCTTAATCAGTTTGTTCAGTCTCTTCCTATCGGCTGCAGTAATGCCACTGCCCCAGCAGACCACTCCAAAAGTGATGGCTGATGCCACCACCGTGTCATAGAATGACTTCAGCAGCGCCCCTTGTACACCAAAAGACCTGAGTCTCCTCAGCAGGAACAGCCTGCGCTGTCCCTTCTTGTAGAGTGCATCAATATTGTGTGACCAGTCTAGTTTATTGTTCAGATGAATACCCAGGTACTTATAGGATGTCACCATCTCGATGTCTGTTCCCTGTATATTTACTGGTACTGTGAGGGGCTGCCCATGCCTGCGGCAGTCCACCACCAGCTCCTTAGTTTTCCTCGCGTTGATCTGGAGGCAGTTCCGATGGCACCAGTCCACGAAGTCCTGGATAAGCCCTCTGTACTCAGCTTCATCTCCATTGGAGATGAGGCCAACGATCGCAGAGTCATCAGAGAACTTCTGTAGATGGCAGTGTGTTGTGTTGTGTGAGAAGTCCGCAGTATAAAGAGTGAACAGGAAGGGAGCCAGCACCGTTCCCTGGGGGGCCCCCGTGCTACTGATGATCGTGTCGGACACACAGTCCCGGGTTCTCACAAACTGAGGCCGGTTCGTGAGGTAGTCCAGGATCCATGATGACAGGTGCTGGTCCACCCCTGCGCGCAGCAGCTTGTCCTTCAGGATCATCGGTTGGATGGTGTTGAAAGCACTGGAGAAGTCAAAGAACATGATCCTCACCATATTCCCGGGCTTCTCCAGGTGGGACAGAGAACGGTGAAGGAGGAAGATCACCGCATCCTCCACCCCAATGCCATGCTGGTAGGCGAACTGGAGTGGATCCATCGCTGGTTCCACCAGGGGGCGGAGGTGAGCAAGGAGCAGTCTCTCCAGGGTCTTCATCAAGTGGGACGTCAAGGCCACCGGTCTGTAGCTGTTCAGGTCTTTGGGGTGGGAAGTTTTTGGTACAGGTACCACACAAGATGTTTTCCACAGCTGTGGTACCCTCCCCAGTTTCAGGCTCATGTTGAAGATATACGTCACAATCCCACACAGCTGGTCTGCACAGGACTTGAGGAGCTTTGCGCTGATGCCGTCCGGTCCCGGCGCCTTCCTCGCCTTGATCTTCCTCAGCTCCGTCCTCACCTGGGTCCTGGTCAGGGTCAGGATGGGGGGCTGTGTGTTGGGAGTGGGGGGGTGTTGGTGGAGTGGGGAGTGGGCAGCAGGACTTGATTTCTTTAGAGGCAGCAGTGGTTGTTGTGCAGTCAGGGGGGAGGGCGGTTGGTCAAATCTATTGAAAAACAGATTCAGGTTGTTCGCCCACTCCCTGCCCCCTGTGGCCTGGGGGGAGGTATTCTGGAGCCCCGAGATGGTTTTGAGGTTTCTCCAGACCCCGCTGATGTCGCTCTGTTGCAGCTTGTCCTCCATCTTCTTCCTGAAGCTGTCCTTGCCTTCTCTGATCTTTCTCCTCAGCTCCCTCTGTACGGACTTCAGCATCTCCCTGTTCCCTGACCTGAAGATCCTCTTCTTCTCTCTCAGAAGTGTTTTTATCTCAGGGTTGATCCAGGGTTTGTTGTTTGAGTGACGCCGTATGGTCTTGGTGGGAACGGATTTGTCCACACAGAAGCTGAGGTAGCCCGTGAAGGTGTGAATGAGGCCATCGATGTCCTCACCATGTGGATCGCAGAGCTGCTTCCAGGCGGTGGCTTCAAAACAGCCCTTTAGGGTGTCCATTGTCTCCTCAGACCATAACTCCACAGTGTGCATGGCCGGAGGTTGTCTGTGCACTAGGGGTTTGTACACCGGCCGGAGATGAACCAAGTTGTGATCCGATCTCCCGAGTGGGGGGAGTTGTGATGAGGTGTACGCCTCCTTAGTGTTTGCGTAGAATAAATCCAGTGTTTTATTGTCTCTAGTGTGGCATGTGACATACTGGGTGAACGTGGGTAGAATGGGAGACAGTGAAACATGGTTGAAATCGCCTGAGATGAGGAGAAGAGCATCTGGGTGTTCTGTCTGCAGCCTGCTGGTTACTGAATGGATGACGTCACGTGCTGTCCCAGCGTTCGCCGTCGGATTTGCATAAACAACAATGCAGATCACGTGTGAGTGTTCTCTCGGGAGATATGTAGGCCTCATGCTAACAGCTAGCAACTCAATGTCTTTGCTGCAGTGTCGTTGTTTAACAGTGATATGTCCCGGTCTGCACCAGTTGTTGTTAACATACATTATCACTCCACCGCCCCTAGCCTTGCCACTGTCTGGTGTTCGGTCAGCTCGTATCATGTGAAAACCCTCCAGCTCAATGTTAGCATCTGCTGCTAGTTCAGTTAGCCACGTCTCAGTAAACAAAAGGAGAGAGCACTCCCGGTATGTGCTATCATAACGGGAGATAGCCGCTAGCTCATCTAACTTTCCCAGTATCGACCGTACATTTCCCATGACAACAGATGGAAGGGAGGGTCTGTACCTTATATTTTTTGTCCTCCGCCTTACTCCAGCCCGGCAGCCGCGGCGTTTTCGCCTCAGTTCTCTCGGTATGTCGAGTTTTTCCAATGGGACCGGGTGGCGGTTGAATGCTAGCAGCTGTTCTCTGCTGTATCGTATCCTGCTATAGACAGTGGCTCCGTCCACCGGCTCAGGAGACATTTAGGACGATCTGTGTGTCCGTGATATAAGTGGGGTGAAAAAAAAAGACGGATCAAAAGAGAGAGGAAGGGAAAAAGACTCGGAATCGAGCCGCTGTTGCAAAAGGCAGCCGACTCGTGTGGCGCCGAGAGAAAAAAGCCACCAGATGAGGATGATGCTGTGAGTTCTCTAATTAAAATCAGAATCATAGGATGTCCTGTCAGAACTGTTAAATGGAATGAGAAAACTGGACCTGGAATCCAAAACTGGAAAGAGATGGAACTGAATACTTCTTTACACATACTGCAACCATGTCTGTAAAACTATGCATTCATCTCATTTTTCCTCTCCAGCTTCAAGATGACAAGTCCATTATTTCATAGAGCCAGTTTAAGTGAAACTAACCTGTCATCTGCAAAGAGAACAATGTGCTGTGACAGTAATGTCATATAAATGCACTTAGAGGAACGTCACCAGACACTCATGTCAGTGACTGCAGTAATATAGGCTGTGTATCATCACACCTCAAACAGTAACATAAATGTATATAAATTAGGGATGTTAATGATTAATTGACTTTTGATTTATTGTTGAGAAGAATTTAGTCAACTAAATAAAATTAGTTGCCAATTAATTGCTAAATCAGCGATCCTTTTCAATGGGAGCCTATTCTATAAAATGTAATGGCGTCGACATCCAGGCGGGGGCGCACACAGTCAACCACCGCCACATTTCAACTGAAATATCAGATGAAGACGCTAAGCCCCCAGAGCGCATGCGCTGTGCAGAGCGAAAAAAAACTCACCCTTCTGGATTACTTCAGAGAATCACGACAAATTCTAATGTCACGTTCCAGTGTCCACCTGCATACTTCAAATTAACCAGGCAGAGAATCAGACTGCAGGACCACCAGAGCTCAAAAAACGATCCCCAGCCGCTGCCTTCAACCGGCCGCTGGACAGGAAAGCAGACGGGACTCTAGCTCCCACTGAGGGTAACAGACAGAGGGGCCCAGATCGTTCTGGGTACTCAGATGATGTTTAACATGCAACAGATGAAGCAGCTCAAGTTTATTTTCCTGTTAAAACAGTCGACCAGTGCATCTCAGTAAATTAGAACAGGAAAGTTGTTTTAATGTAACTAAAAAAGATAAATTTAAAATGGTAATAGTTTTTAAAATAAATAAATCATGACATGTAATTTACTGAGACGTACCAGCACATAGTGCACACTACACAGTCCAACACTGGTTAAACGACAAAAACTGCCATAGTCTGCAGTTAAAGAAATGCAAACGGTCCAATAAATCATTGAGGAATATTATGTTCATGTTTTATTCATTATGTCAAAAACAGCAACTTTTTACATGTCAAAGATAGACTGTATTGTACCGAGGGAAGTTCAGACTCTCAGGATAAATGCTGCTTATCAATAATTGTTAATAAAAAAGGGGAATCAATTAATCGATAACTTGCATCCCTAATATAAATATTAAAACATACTTCAATGAATGACAATACAGCTGTATCATTTTAATGCAAGATATTTTTTTCTTCACATCTTTGAGTTTCATTCAAAGCGGGATAATTAAAATGCTGCAACATATTTACAGTAGCCCATTTAGCCTACAGTCACACTGAAGGTTTTAATGCTCAACTGCAATTTTTTTGCACAAATGTGACCCATATCTGATTTTTAATGACAGTCTGAACAGCACACATCCCATTTTTTCACACCAGACCCAGGCCACTTTCATATGTGGTCCTAATTCAGACACGTATCTGACATTTTCCAAAGCGACCTCAGTCTGAACAGTCATGTCACATTTCATCCGACTTTTTCCTCACTGAAGTGAGACAGACGGTACAGTTTTGTGGTGGAGGATGCAGCAAGCATGGCAGACACAGCTGATTGGTGCTCTCTTTGTAATCAATCTTCTTCCCTTTATCGCTGGATCGTAATTTTGTCGGCTCCAACTGCACAACAACTTCAAAATTTCGGCAGGGGGGGTGCATCAGACAAGCAGGTGCACAGTAACGCCACATTTACTGGACGTTGCAAATTCCTTTTTCCCTGTAAACAGCATGCTGTGAGTCTTGCCCGCTATAATATCTAAAGCATAAAGTTAATACCGACATGACTGTGGAGTGGAATGGCCAGATAAAGGGATACAAGGACACAGAGTCCAGGAGAAGGGAGTCTGTGGTGGCTCCTCCTTGTGCAGGACCGGTGTTATGCCACTGGTACGAGCCGCACGGTTTATTAGAGCCCGAGCCACTGACAACGTCAGTGGGCAAGAGCCCTATTGTAATCGCTAAGCTTATTTATTATGAACCTTATTTCTACAGGTAATCCCACTGAGACACAGGGTCTCATTTTCAACAGAGCTGTTTAATGGATCAGTTCTGTTAAAGCAGAGCCAACCACAGCGGTCATCTGACCTGTAGAGGAATGAAGCTGGTCTCATTCATTTGGTGCATATTCACTTCTGAATGATTTGAACATTTTATTTTGCTGCGCTGCATCAAGGTGAAGAAGCTCTGTCCTCCTCAGTCGTTCGGGGCTCATATTTACTTCCGCAAACACAACGCCGTGTCTGACATTATGCTTTCTTCTGTGCATGTGGGTTACTTCATAGATGTAGACCGGTCACACTGGAGTCTGATGGGGGTCACATTTACATTATAATGCAAACACATACACAAAAAAAAAATAAATAAATATCAGATCTCGGCAAAGAATCAGAATTGAGCATCAAGACCTGGAGCGTGGCTGTAGCCTTAGCCTGGTCTGGACCAGGCTAGCTCCAGAGAATAAATCTCCATAGCAACTTAGCTGGGCGGCATTTATCCGACCTTTATGCAACCAAGTCAAGTATAAATTAAGCCAGGATTCATGTCTGCTGCAGTTTGAAGTTCTGCTTTTTCATCCCACCAGTCAGACTTCATCTCTCTGGTGTACTTCTGTAGCTCACTCTGAGCCTTTGAGTATTTCTTCTTCTTCGACCTTGTGTTACACTGTAGGTTTTCCTGCCTAGCTGTATTCCTCACTTCTAGTAGTTTCTTCAGGTGTTCATCATGCTCATCAAACCAATCTTGATGTTTCCTCTCAGGGTGGCAAAAAACATCACTCGCAGTCTGATACACCATATCCTTCAGTGTTGCCCATTTCTCGTCTATGTCATTCTCTGAGTTGTTGCTGTCCCAGTCTTTCAAGTTTTCATCCATTTCCTGTGTAAGTTCTTCCTGCTTCTTTTGGCCTTTCAGTGCACTAGTGTTTAGCTTCCGTGGTGGCTTTGCACCCGTCCTGCAGTGCTGTTTTCGTCTGCAAATCATTAATCTAGATCTCAGCATAACATGATCAGTACCACAGTCCGCACCTCTCATTGCTCTGGTGTCCAATACATCCCTTCTGTCTCTCTGCCTGACTATGATGTAGTCTAACAAGTGCCAGTGCTTGGATCTTGGGTGCATCCCATGTCTTCTTGTGTGTGTCCTTGTGCTTAAATAGGCTGTTGGTTATCACAAGGTTGTACTCTGAACATCATCCAAGTAGAAGTTCACCAATAGCATTGCACTTGCCTACTCCATGACTGCCTAGCACTCCTTTCCATTTCTCAGTGTCCGAACCAACTTTAGCATTAAAATCTCCAACAAGCATCAGCCTGTCATCAGTCGGTACACACCTGATAGTCTCACGTAAATCACTGTAGAACTCTTCCTTCACCTCCTCTGTGTTGGTCATTGTTGGGGCACACACACACATACATCTTCCGCTGGCGTGGGAGTCTCATAGTCATTATCCTGTTGTTGATTGGCACCGGTTCCTCATCAAGCATTGCTGCCATCTCCTTTCTAACTGCCAAGCACACTCCTGCTTCTCCTTTCTTGAGTTGATTTCCCACTCCAAAAGAAGATGTACCCATGGTCTTCCAAGCTGTCATATCCACACAGTCTTGTTTCACTAAGTGCAGCTATGTCTACATTGTACCTGTTCATTTCCAAGGCCACAAGTGTGGTCTGTCTTTCTGGGTGCTGTGATGTTGATCTGTCCAACAGAGTGCATACATTCCATTCTGCTACACACAAAGCTGCTGTTTTCCTCTTCTTTTCTCTTCCTGCTCCTAACTTCTCCTTCTTCTTCCGGCTTTCAGAGAGAGCAGACGCATTTCTCCCCTCTCCCCACTCCTCTCCCCTCTTCACTATCCCAGCTTGCTGTGTCCTGTCTATGTTCGCTCTTCTTCTGGCTGAATCTCGATCCAAATGGAAAATTATGGAATTGATGAGCGGGCTTTAATACTATTGACACCATTTTACAAAAATTCGGGCCAGGGGGAGCCCCAACGGAGAGACTCATGGATTGGAACTCATGTGTCTGCGTGATTCAACTGAAGATGTGGAAGACATCTACCTGTTTTGGCTTCATGATCACAGGATTTTCTGCTGATTGGCTCTGGAGTTTTCCTGGTGTATCGGAAATTTAACTGGAAGAGCTAATCAAAATGCGGACCCGGCGTAGCTGCTTCTTCAACAATTCGACCAGCTGGGGAAAGCACTGATAGCGGCAAATGACTGTGGAAGGGGAAACATCTGGAGTCGCTTGGTGCTCTCCAAGGAATGATTTTAAAGCCTATGTAATTGTAATTGTGATGCTCAGAATCGCATGAGAGAAGAAATTTCTGCTCTAACTGTGCTCATTTGGCCTTGATTCGGCGCCCTTGCACTCATTCCTCCAGGAGAGAGAGATAAGGCAGAAGAGAGTTGGCTTTGCTTAACCCAAACAACTGCTGCTGTACAATAATCAGAACTCTCCAAGGACAGCGTTGTCATGGGACTAACATGGAATTTTACCATCTGGCATGAAGAGAGATAAACTCTGGGACATGTCTATCTGTGTTTACAATACATGAATATAACATCTAGCCGTTGCCTAGGAGACGATTTTTGTTGTACTCCAGTAACTGATACACTCACACTGCACCCACACTGATATCACAAACTAATATACACACACTGGGCTCTCTCTGCTTTGTTTTTGTGTGGATTTGTTTTGTCTGCTCTGTGCAATAGAGAGGTTTTTTCCTATGTAATCACAATCCTGCTTATACAACGAGCTGTATTTTGATAACGATGTTTTTTTCTCTCTGCCCAATGTGTCATTCCCTCCCTCTTCCCCTCTTATCCCCCACTGTTTTGATGAGGCGCCTTGTTATGGCTGCTGTGTCATTGTGATGCGCTTACATTAGCGCGCCAATGTCAAGTCAAATTCCTTGTATGTTTCTAACATGCTTGGAAACAAAGCTTTTCTGATTCTGAACTTATTTTTCGCTGCCTGTCGGAGTGTGAACAGATCAACACAGACCTTGCTGGAAAATGAAATCAGCTTCTCCATAAAGCTTGTCAGCACAGGGAAGCATGACGTGCTTTCAAATTTCCTGATAGATGACTGCGGTGACTTTGGTCTTGATAAAACACAGTGGACAAACACCAGCAGATCTCTGTTCAGATAAAAGCATTTTTTGCATTTCATTTAGAAATCAAAGTCCCAGAGTCTGGAGAAAGAGTGGAGAGGCACAGAATCTAAGTTGCCTGAGGTTTAGTGTGAAGTTTCCACAATCAGTGATGATTTGAGGAACCATGTCATCTGCTGCTGTTGGTCCACTGTGTTTTATCAAGACCAAAGTCAGTGCAGTCGTCTACCAGGAAATTTTAGAGCACTTCATGCTTCCCTCTGCTGACAAGCTTTATGGAGAAACTGATTTCATTTTCCAGCAGGACTCAGCACCCCCCCCCCCTCCCCATACTGCCAAAAGTATCAAAACCTGGTTCAATGACCATGGCATCACTGTTTGATTGGCCAGCAAACTCTCCTGGCCTAAACCTCACAGAGAATCTATGGAGGATTGTCAAGAGGAAGATGAGAGACACCAGACCCAACAATGTAGACAAGCTGAAGGTCACTATCAAAGGAACCTGGACCTTCATAACACCTCAGCAGTTCCACAGGCTGATCACCTCCATGCCACGCTACATTGATACAATAATTAATCCAAAAGGAGCCCCGACCAAGCATTGAGTGGTACATGGACATACTTTTCAGTTGGCCAACATTTCTATTAAAAAACTATTTTTTAAAATTAATTTTATGTAATATTCTAATTTTTTGAGAAACTGAATTTGGGGTTTTCATGGGCTGTAAGCCATACTCATCAAAATTAAAATAAACATTTGAAATATATCACTCTGTGTAATGAATTTATATAATATATGGGTTTCACTTTCTGAAATGAGTGACAAAAAAATGTTGAACTTTTTCATGATATTCTAATTTTTTGAGATGTACCTGTAGAATATCACTGCAGTAAACTGGGGAAAAAAAAGCATTTGCTTTAAAATTGGAAATTCTTCCCACAACTTTAAGTGCAAAAAACACTAAAAATATTGCAACTTTTATCACAACTTTTTAAAAAAGCTCCCGCAAATTCAGACTTTTTGGCCCGCAACAATCATAAAAACATCCCGCAACATCTTGGAGGGACTGTCTAGTTAGGGTAAGTAATGATACTGAAAAGACTCTCAAAATGAAAGAAGTAATGGTTATAGTTTATCTGGATATTGAAAAGGCTTGTGACTCACGGTGGAGGGATGGACTTCTTATCAAATTGAATAAAATGGGCATTGGTGGTCGGATGTATAATTGGATAATGGATTTTTGAACACAGTACAATTAGGGTTAAAGTAGGATCAGAAGTTTCTAATGACTTTGAAGCAGAAAATGGTGTTCCTCAGGGGAGTGTGATAAGCCCTGTTTTATTCAATATAATGATTAATGACATGTTTGAGGATCAAGAGGGTCCATCAAAACAGCACAATATGCAGATGATGAAGCCATATGGACAAGGGGAAGAAATGAGAAATTTGTGTTCAGAAACATCAGGAAAGCAATGGAGAAAGTGGAAAGTGGTCACATAACTGGGGATTTAAATTTTCAAACAGTAAAACCTGCTGTATGACTTTCACAAAAAAACGCAGAACTGGTACAGAACCATTAACATTATACAATCGACCAATAGAGAAAGTGAGTGAGTTCAAATATCTAGGATTGTGGTTTGATAGTGCATACACACGAAGAGTTCATGTTGAAAATCTGGAGACAAGGTGCAAAAAAGTCAATCTCATAAAAGCTGTAGCTGGACATGAATGGGGTGCAGATAAACAGGCATTAATTGACATTTACAGAGCACTAATGGGATCGACAATAGACTACGGATGCATGATTTATGGAGCAGCGGCAAAGACAACTCTGGAAAAAATAGATGAAATGCAACATAGAACGTTTTGCCTGTGCACTGGAGCCATCAAAACAACACCAAACAATACAGTTTTAGCAGGAGAAATGCCACCGGATTTGAGAAGAGATAAACTTGCATTATTATACTGGGTCAAGCTGAAATGAAGTGAGGAAGCGAATATTTCAAAAACAACACTACAAGACTGCTGGGAATACTCTAATTTCCAGGGACATGGGTTTGGGTGGACAACTGAAAGAAGGACTAGAATGTATGGGCTACACAGTATTGATATTGCTAACACCAATCCAGTGAGTAATGTTCCCCCTTGGCTGTTTCCGCGAATAGAAGTAGACACTAGTCTGCTAATGAGGAAAAAGGATTGGCATATGAGTGGAGTTGGTGTTAAAACAAGCACTTACCTCAGGAACAATTACTATAACTTCTTACAGCTCTATACTGATGGTTCAAAGAATAAAGAGGGCTCTGTTGGAGTTGGCGTATACGTTCCAGAATTTAAAATTTAGGGTACACAGGGGTGGTGGAGAAGTTCAGTTTTGTTGGATTCCTGTACATGAAGGGTTGAAAGGGAATGACTGTGCAGAGAAATTAGCAAAAAGTGCTAATTTAAATTGTTGGTACCCCTCTGTTAATGAAAGAAAAACCCACAATGGTCACAGAAATAACTTGAATCTGACAAAAGTGGTAATAAATAAAAATTCTATGAAAATTAACCAATGAAAATCAGACAATGCTTTTGAATTGTGGTTCAACAGAATTATTTTAAAAAACAAACTCATGAAACAGGCCTGGACAAAAATGATGGTACCCCTAGAAAAGATTGAAAATAATGTGACCATAGGGACACATTCAACCACGATGTGTCCTCTAATTAACATCACAGGTGTCTACAAACTTGTAATCAGTCAGTCGGCCTATTTAAAGGGTGACAAGTAGTCACTGTGCTGTTTGGTGACATGGTGTGTACCACACTAAACATGGACCAGAGGAAGCAAAGGAGAGTTGTCTCAGGAGATTAGAAAGAAAATTATAGACAAGCATGTTAAAGGTAAAGGCTATACAACCATCTCCAAGCAGCTTAATGTTCCTGTGACTACAGTTGCACATATTATTCAGAAATTTAAGATCCATGGGACTGTAGCCAACCTCCCTGGACGTGGCCGCAGGAGGAAACTTCATGAAAAATGGAAGAGACAGATAATACGAATGGTAACAACAGAGCCCAGAAGAACCTCTTAGAGTCTAAACACACTCATGGTGAACTCCAAGGTCAAGGTACATCAGTGTCAGATCGCACCATCCGTCGTTGTTTGAGCCAAAGTGGACTTCATGGGAGACGACCAACAATTTTGTCCATGTATGTATACCCATTGTCTCTTGGAAAAGGTGAAGGGAAAGCAGTAATCAAGAAAAAAGGAACTGAGCTATGACAAAAAAGATGGGATGAAGATCATAAAGGTAGATCGTATTACAAAATACAAAAATCTATTGCAATAAAGAACTTCATAACAACCAAAAGGAGGGAAGACGTCATTATGGCAAGACTCAGATTGGATCATACAGGTTTAAACTGCACTTTATTCACCATAGGGAAAAGCAACAAAAGTAGAGAATGTGGAGTAAAAGAAGATGTCGAGCACATCTTATTACACTGTGACAAATATGGAAACGAAAGACAGATAATGGAAACTGAAGTTCAAGAGGCCGGTAGGGAATGGGATTTAACTGGGATTCTCAGAACAGATGGAGATGGAGAAGCAATAAGAATCATGAGAAGGGCTCTTTTCTATTTTTTAAATAACACGGGATTAAGTCATAGAATTTAGGGGTCGGGCTCAGATGACATAATGTTACACACTCTTGTACAGTCGGTGACGGTATGCACCTTTCAGTTGTTTGCTATCCGCCAGTAACCGAGAGAAGAAGAAGCACTTCCTCTTTTCCACTGACACCCTGGCAATGAGGAGTGCTGTGAGTCTGTTGGCTGTTATTTATATGGTTAACAAAGCTACATTCAGTGGGCCTCTGACTCGGTTATTATTATGTTCATTATGGACACAACACAGAAATTTACAAGGAAAAAAAAAGTTGCAATTTTGCAAGATTTTTGGCAAATTTATGAGCACATTCTCAAAAATTTAACAGAAAAGTCTTACAAATTTACATGAAAACAGTAGCAATTTTTTTTAAATCATGTAATGATATGAAGATTTTACATGGAAAAAGTGGCTGATTTAGGAGACGTGAATTTACAGGGAAAAAATTTAAAATTTATGTGAAAAATTGGAAATTAATGAGAAAAGTTGGCAAATTCACACCAAGTGATTGATGTTTGTTCCATTCATTTATCTTTGTTAAAATGTAACCCAAACACATATATTGGAAGTACAGCATATATAGTGAGATTAGGACACTTTATATAACCAATAGAACATGTACATATTAACCGTTACAGAACAATCAAAGATAACAGCCCCATGTTTCCCGAAGTTTCTACCTGTACCTGGATCGGCATGAACAGAGGAAAAAAAAAAAAAAATGAAGGTTTTGTTAAAAAAAACAGAAAAACAAAAACGTTAAACTCACCGTGTTTGTAGAGATAAAAATCAACTAACTGGGCTGAAGCTTCTGTCAGAAACGAACAGGACGCTGCTGTGGCTCTATATATCTATTATATATATATAAATGTGTGTGTGTGTGTGTGTGTGTGTGTATACAGTATTACACACACACTGTGGCTATGTTGCTCAGTTTTCCAAAGACTAACGCATGCAAGAACTTTCCAAATTGGTTAAGAGTAAAGTCACAAGAAAACGTATAGCAAGGTTTACAAAAAAATTAGTGAATTTATGGCAGGAAAGTCATAAATCTTTGATTAGAAGTCACAATCTATAAAAAACATGTTCTACAGTTGAAAAGTCCACTAACCAAAACACAGTGGGGCAAGTGGGCCGAGCTGGAAGTGGGCTAAGTTGGGTATAATCGGAGACATGCAGTCAGGGCAGAAATAAACGGAAAATAATAAAAACACAATCAAAACTAGAAAAGCACTCATAGAGTGCATACCTCTGCCAAGGCTCCTTCCGTTTCTCATGGATCACCTTCAAAATGTAATGGGTTTGTGTGTAGGCCTATAGCCACTTGTGGTGAAAATTGCATCAAAGTCTGTCCATCAGTTTTGGAGTATTGTTGCTAGCACACTGAGAAGATAACCTTGGCTGAGGTATGCATTCTCAGATCATCACCAAAATGTAATGGGTTCCTCTCTAGGTGAAGAACCACCTCTAGTGAAAATTTCATCCAAATCCATCCAGTAGTTTTTGTGTAATCCTGCTGCACAAATACAAAGAAAGCCCTTGGTGGAGGTATGCACTCTCAGATCATCACCAAAATCTAATCATCTGTTCCCCGTGCCATTACACACCTTTCCTGAAAATTTCGTCAAAATACGTTCATAACTTTTTGAGTTATGTTGGTAACAGACAGACAAACGCCGGTAAAAACATTACCTCCTTGGCGGAAGTAAAAATACTCCCAACCTCTCAAAATAAATGCTAAAACTACTATTTACTGTGCTAAATTATTATTCACACGGTAAAAACACCAAAATCAGGAGCAAATATACACAAACTCACTGCTCCTTTCTCCTCTGTTCTTGAAGCAAATAAAAATGGAAAAAAAACCACTCCAAAAATCTCACAATCACTACTAAAACTACTATTTACTATCCTAAACTATTATTTACATGGTAAAAATGGCAAAATCAAATCAAAAATAGACAAATACACTACTAAATCACTTACCGGAATTGTACTGGAAGCCAGGGATCACCATCTCACCAGTTTAAACCGGTTCTAACCAGTGTTAACAGACCAGTTTAAATCTATTCTAATTAGTGTTAAAAGACCAGTTTATACCAGTTCTAACCACTGCTAACAGATCAGTTTCAGCCAGTTCTAACCAGCGTTAACAGACCAGTTTAAACCGGTTCTAACCTGTGTTAACAGACCAGTTTAAATCAGTTCTAACCAGTGCCAAGAGACCAGTTTAAACTAGTCCTAACCACTGTTAACACACCAATTTAAATCGATTCTAATCAGTGTTAACAGACCAGTTTAAACCAGTTCTAACCAGTGTTAACAGACCAGCTTAATCCAGTTTTAACCAGTGTAACCAGACCAATTGTAACAGACTCACAGCAAAGGGGTCGGCCTGCTCCCAGGAGATGGGGAACCCCCATGATGACAGCCTCATCTTGTCGGGCAGAGACTCAGGGACCACGAAGAAGACGAAGGCGATGTCAGCCACGGCAATCACCGTGGCAACCAGCACAACCAGACTGTCCCCATATTTAGAGGACAGGTACGCCCCAATGGCCGGGCTCGTCACTAGGCTGGCAGCGAATGTCGCAGACACCTGGACAGGAAAAGGTTGCGTTTTTTCTGGATTAACAAGATGATTTTTGACTAAAAATTACTTTTTCACACAGGACCAGGTAGGCTTGGACAGGTTTTTTTTCCCCTTAACAAATGAAATTGTCATTTAAAAACTTAATTTTATATTTATTCAGGTTATCTTTGTCTAATATTAAAATTTGATGATCTGAAACATTTAAGTGTGACAAATGTGTAAAAATAGAAGAAATCAGGGAGGGGGCAAATACTTTTTCACAGCAGTGTGTGTGCCTGACCACTCTGTAGGTCTGGGGTACATAAAGAGTGTGTGTGTGTCTCTGTGTGTGTGAGTGTCACTGACCAGCCCGTAGGCCGTGCTCCTCTCCTGTTCCTCGGTGATGTCGGCCACATAGGCAAAGATGACGGAGAAGGTGACAGAGAAAATCCCTGAGACGGAGATCAGAGCGAAGTACCACCTACAGACAGACAGAAGGACACATGGATGGACACACACACAGGATGGCTATGTTCGACACGTTACCTGAGACACGTGTTCTTGTTTCTGCACATAATCATCACAGCTGAAGATTAGAAACCATGAGGAGAAGGTCCAAAATGATCCAAACGATGAGACAAACATCAGTTTTATTATTATTTACAGAAGGATGATTCATAAGCCGTGAGAGTCATCAGGCCTCAGCTGATCAGTCTGGATTTCACAGTAAAACCTCAGACGAAAGACATTTAAAACTAATCTCTAAACATGTCTTTGTAAAACCTAAACTCTGAGCCACGGGCCAGACAACTGGAATTACCTTGATCCATTTACACCAGAAAATCTGCTGCTACAGTAACCAGGTCAGGTCAGTAAAGTCCTGCATCAGGATTTGTCATTTCATTGAAAAAACAAAATATATCCATGATCATCAAAATTAAAAGTTAACCAGGTCTGAAACAGTAATAAATGTTTAATGCTTTAAATCCCCCTGAGAAAGTAGGAATACTGGAACAACATCCCTCCTTGAATGCTACACAAAAATAACACATTACCCACCTTCAGAGACATCAGCTTTTTATAAATCACACTGCCAACCTCCAGCCTCTATAAGTACTATGCATGATGTTATGTAATGCTGCAATTGTTGCATGTAGGATGCCATCTGGGAAAGGGGCCAATTGTATGGAAAGCCATCCTATATTGATTGGTGTAAGATGGCGCCTGTGTTTGGCCTAGCTACTGCCTCACTTCATCTGTATCATCTATCGCTGTTTGTCATTGTTGTTATATCAACCCTATCACTAAATGAATGTGTCTTCACTACTCCAAGTTATGATAGACAGTTGTTGTGCCGGATTGAACCGTCTTGGGAGGGCTACAGACAAATTTTTCCACCTCTGTTTGTGTGTTCTCCTTCCTCACCTGAGTACCGGCTTCTCTTCGCAAGCTGGCATCCTAGTAAGCCTGGGAAGAATCTCAGGACACAGAGTTGCAGAACTGGCTGTCAAGCTAAGAGGAGACGAGCCCTCTGGACTGAGGGTTTCTGGTTTGGTCACCATGAACGCACCCGGTGTCTGCTATCAGTTCCCATCCAGGACGTGACTATGGAGGCTCCTCTGCAGCCGCTGGATTGCTCTCCCTTCTCAAAAACATTTATGTCCAGGACACTTGTGGACAGAATCATGGTTTTGCCATCAGGGTCTTGATTTGTCCTGCCTGACCAGAGACTGACCGCTTGGCGTAGCTGGAAGTCACGTGACCGCATCAGGTGCCAGCTGTCAGTTTTACTCTGATCGGCTGTGAGCGCGGCTGAGCTGTCGCCCATCCGGATGGCGTTACTTAACGCACGCTCCATTTCTAACACATCTCTCACTCTTAATGAACTTTTCTTGAGCGAGGATATGGATTTTTTATTCCTGATGGAAACGTGGCAGACAGAAAATGAGTTTTTCAACCTGAAGGAACTCTGTCCCCCTGGCTGTTCCATTATCGGAACTCCCCGGATTGAGCGGCATGGTAGAGGACTCGCTGTTGTATACCGGGGCAGCCTTTTACTGCCCCGGTATTTTACTTTTAATGCCTTTTACTGTGTTTTAACCGGTTGAACTCGGGAGATTCCGCGGGCGGTCTCGTCTGTGCGTCTTAGTGCGTCTCAGTGCGCACTGAAAAAAAAAAGCTGTATTTCTGGTCTTCCAGCACAGACACAGCCGTAAACAGAAAGCCAAAGGAGTGTTTGATTGGGTTAGAATGAGACTGACATCTCATTCGACCAACAAGAGCCTTGATTTGGGTTTTTAAACCTTGAATAACCAATGATCGTAAACCTAGCAAGAAGTATCTGCCCATCAACGACCACAAATACAACAAGCCAATTGAAGCCGAGTAATCTGACGATGGACGTGCCATTTAGCCAATCAATTTCTGACTTCAATGACATCCTACATGCCTAGTTCAGTGTTTATATTTCTGGTAAAATACCATGCGTTCTTGTGCGTAAAATCTGTTTTGACTCCGCCGCTGTGACGCACAGTCTTTTGTGATACTGTGCAGAAGGGTCAGGGTAAGATTAGTCATTATTTTACTTGTTTTGAAAAATGGTTCACAAAATAAACCGAAAGGGCGTGCATGAAAACATAGATGGCTTGACCGGGTCAGGTGACCTGGACGACGTAAACAACGGAGGTTTCCATTGATCAACGGAATACTACTACTACTACTAGCTGACGATCGTCACACGCCAGTGGACAATACCAGCGACAGTGTGGTTGTGGACAGGTAAGTCTTATAATCTAAATTATTCTTTATCGATAAAAATAGTAATAAAAATAACTTTTGACCAATTGCGGTAATTACGCCGTGGGGGGGGGGGGGGTATTTGTTACTGTGTATATTGCAGAAAAATTTAATAATTTTTTAGTATAATTTTTATTTCACTGTAGGCTATTTTTTCCTGTAAAAAAAAAAAAAAAAAAAGGAACTGTGCTGTGTATGTCTGGGTTATTATGCCTTTGTTTTACTGTGTAAACGTGATCTGGTGAAATGGAGCCCTGACCATGTGAGCACACTAATGTGTGGACCCAGGTGGACCTCGGTATTCAATCTGTACATTTTCAATCCAGTGATTTACAAAGTGATTCATAATTTTCTAAAGCCTCATTCAGAACATTGTAGTCCCACAGACTGGTTTTCATCTGGGGAAGCATTTATAAATCACTGGACGGAGAATGCACCTGTACATGTACAGATTGGATTCCGTGGTCCACTTGGGGTGCGCACTTGGTCAGGGGTCCAGTTGACCTGTATCTGTGTAAACTGGTGAGATAGTGAACTCTGGAAAAATTGGAGGGGGGAGAGGGTTGTTTTTGTGTATACTTTAGTGAAATGTATTAATTTTTCGCATAATTTTTCTTACACCGTAAGCTATTTTTGCCTGTAAAAAAAAAAAAAAAAAAAAAAAAAAAAAAAACAGGAACTGTGCTATGTATGTCTGGGTTGTTACCCCTTGGTTTTACTGTGCAAACTGCTGAGATAGTGAACTCTGGAACATAGCTTTCCAAACTGTGCCATTTGGCACAGTTTGGCACAGTTCAAGAACGCCTTGTTACAACCTGAGAAAAAAGCTGTGTAATATACAGTATTCATTTTTTGTGGTATTGTTACAAAATTTTGACCTGAGCTTGAAAACATTTGGTTCTACATTTCTGTTGTTTTCCAGCAAGTTTCACACAGCTTTTTGTTATTTGCAAGCATTTGTATCTAAAAAAAACACCCAGGCAAACTTTATCTTCTTCAAATTCAGTATGTTTAGATGATTGTTACTCAGTGGCAGGAGCACTTAGAGAGATTATGACTGTTTTGCCAAAAATTTCAGAGTGTTTTCTTTTAAATGAGACCAACCCCATGAAGATGCTGCAAAGGGTTTAAGAACAGCTTTTGATTTACTTTGGGCATGTTATTTTTAGGCGTTTTTAGGGAAGTTGAACAGAGTTCAACAGGTTAATCTACCGTCCTCCTGGTCCTGCAAGTTTACAGATGTTACGGACTTTTTATCTTCTCTTATTAAATTGGAGGTTTTAATCATTGGTGATTTTAACATTCATACTGATGATGTTACATGTAACACAGCTGTTGACTTTTTATCCATCACTCATTTTTTAACCTCATCCAGCATGTTTCAGGCCCTACACACGCGAAGGGTCATACCTTGGACCTTGTTTTTTGATCTGGGCTTGAATATTGAAAATGTGTGTGTGGATGACTTCCAGCTCAGTGATCACAGCTGTGTGTTTTTTAATGTTAATTTCCCATGTGAATCCTCCCCCTCTGAAAATGGCAGCAAAAAGGCAGACTATTAACCAAAAGGCAGCAAATGACTTCTCTGCTTTGTTTGAGCCACACTTACTGATAGGAATTAAAGATCCTGATGCCTTCACTCAGACATTAGACAGCCACTGTATGGCTATTTTAGACAAAAGTGGCACCAGTGAAATCTGTCCTTGCTTCTCATCCCTGAATAAGTGACTCCATTCAATCCTTGAGGAGAAATTGTCATAAGGTAGAACGCTTATGGAAATCCACCCAATTGGAGGTTCACAGACTCCATCTAAGGGAGCTTAGAGACTCTTTAAATGACATGCTGAGGGATGCCAGGAATCAGTATTTTTCAAAAATAATTTTCACAAATAAGAAAAATCCTAAAGTCTTATTTGACACAATTAACACTCTTGTCTCACCTGCTGCCCCTCTAATCCCTGTATTCTGTAAATCAGACAGTAACAAATTTCTTAATTTCTTTGTCGATAAGATCAGAGATATCAGGGAAAACATTTTTCCATCTCCTTCTCTTAACTGTGCCAGTGCTTTGCCCTCACCTTGTACTTGGTCCACTTTTAATCCAGTGACCTTTCAGGACATCACAGCTCTGCTGCAGAAGAGGAAACCCTCCTTTTCCCCTGCTGATGTTTTCCCTACTAAGCTGTTTTTAGCTGTTTTTGAGTCAACTGGTCCTTCAGTTGTGTTGAACTGATAAACATTTCACTTTCAGCTGGTGTGGTTCCAGCTCCTTCAAACATCCGATGGTTGAACCAACACTTAAGAAGCCGAGTTTGGACCCATCACAGCCAAATAATCATAGGCCAATCTCTAAACTCCCTTTCATATCAAAAATTCTGGAAAAGATAGTTGCTGAGCAGCTTATGTCATTTTTGGCAAATTGTAATATCATGGATAAATTGCAGTCAGGCTTTCGGAAAAATCATTCTCCCAAAACAGCTTTAGTCAGAGTCTCCAGTGACACTGTGATGGTGGCTGACACTGGTAAATACAGTTTTGGTTTTATTGGATCTTTCTTCTGCCTTTGATACTGTTGATCATTGTATAATGATCAATGTCTGTTGATCATTGTATAATGATCAACAGACTCAAAGAGCTAGGGTTGTCTGGTTCTGTTTTAAAATGGTTCTCAATGTACCTCACCAGAAGAACCTTTAACGTGTCTGTGAATCAGATCTTTTCTGAAATAGCACAGTATTCATGTGGGGTACCACAAGGCTCAGTTCTGTGCCCATTTTATTTCTAATTTACATTCTGCCACTGGGACGGATAATTAGCCAGTTCAAAGATAGTTCTTATCATCTTTATGCTGACGATATTCAGTTGTATTGCTCTTTTAAAAGAGTCTGAGTTTCACATGCTGTCATCTTTAACTGTTTGTCTAACATCAAACAGTGGTTAAGTGCAAACTTTTTACAGCTTAACTCAGACAAAACAGAGACATTAATTACTGCTCCTGAAAACAAGATCCCGCTTATTAGGCACCACATGGATACCCTAGGTTCCTCTGTCCAGGCGAGTCTTCGGAATCTTGGTGTTAGTTTTGACTCAGCTATGTCTCTTGAGCACCACATTAATCAATTAATTAGAAATTGTTTCTTCCATCTGAAGAATATTTCTAAGTTGAGAACCTTGGTGTCGAAGGTGGAAACTTGAGATGATTATACATGCTTTTATTTCTTCTCGCTTCGACTACTGTAATAGTCTTTTTACTTGTCTGAGCCAAAAACACCTTCAATGCCTCCAGGTTGTTCAAAATTCAGCTGCCAGACTTTACTCACACTAAGAAAAGGGCTCACATTACACCGGTTTTGGCAGCACTTCACTGGCTCCCAGTTAGTTTTAGGATTCAGTTTAAAAATTTAGTTCTTGTTTTTAAGAGCCATTCATGATCACGCCCCTAAATACATCACTGAGCTGCTTAAAGTGTATTACCCCTCACGGTCTTTGAGGTTCTCTGATCAGTTTTTACTGGCTGTCCCTCAGACCCATTTTAAAACTCAAGGTGATAGAGCTTTTCAGGCAGTGGCACCAAAATTGTGGAATGCTCTACCACTGTCTCTGCTCAGTAGACTCTACTGACACTTTTAAAAAGCAGCTGAAGACACTGCTGTTTAAACAGGCTTTTTAGTTTGATTATGGATTATGGTTTTTATGTTTTAAATGTTTTTATTTTTTTCAGTGCCTTTATTGTTGTATTTGTGATTGTGTGTTTTATTTTATTGTGAAGCACTTTGTGATTCTTTCTGTGAGAAGTGCTATATCAATAAATTTTACTTACTATTCAAAACATTGTCACCATGTGTAGTTACATTTCTGGAGACGTGCACGTCAGGTCAATATAAGCGATAGACTGACTGAAGCCCAGCTGAGCTCTGGGAGGGGCAGAGGTTGGTCAGCAGGTCCTTCATAATGCTGTTGTAGTATCGTCATTAAACACTGCATGTCGTATTCACTGGGAACTATGCTAGTGTATATCATGGTCTTGATCTCTTGGTAAAGAGGCGGATGAGCTCAACTTGAGCCAACGGCCATCATGCAACAGCAACAAGATACACTGCGGCCGTCTCGGCAATGCTGTGCCGTCAATTCAATCAGGACACCTTGCCAAGAGGGTATCTATCACATTGTGCTGAGTGGTACTGACATCGTAAGCACAGCCACACAGAATCTCATGACATGACATGTGTAGATTTATCGAGAAATGCTACCATCTTCAGGGGGACCGACGTGCCACCTTCTATGGCAATGGCGAAAAAATTGGTGAAGTCCATATACTCATCCTACTTTGTACCGTGAATTTGGCGATTCATCACAAAGAAGCACTCTTAGGGTGCTTCCACACCTAAATTAATTTACTTTGGTCCGAATCAGCTGATAAGTTTGTTACTTTGTATCATTTCCTCCTTGGTTTGGTTCCCTTTCACGCAGGCAAAAATTCAAGGGGACCAAACTGCGTTATGTTAAATCCTGCAAGACTTACGTCACAATGTTCTCCATTCTTATTGGTCAGATTTTTTTGCCGCAAGAACAGGAAGAGTAAATACAGGAAGCAGGATGACAACTGTACATTTATGCATTTTTGGAGAGAAAATGATACAAATCGTAACATACTCTACGAATGGTTTCATCACCCTTGTTATCGTTTATTACATTACATGCATACACCACATTCAGCAAATCGTAGTTTGAAAATGAAGTGTAGCTACAGAAGGAAAACAACATGTTAATAGGGGTGTGCCATATTGTATTGTTCACGATAATACCAGTACAAATTTTGATACCGTGTAAAAATGAATATCATGATATTTGGGGTCCGTTACGCTGCAAACAGAAGTTACACGTTACCATAGAAAGAGCAAAACAAACATGGCATGGGAAGCGGCGCTGCGTGCTTGGAATGTACAGTGGGGCAAAAAAAGTATTTAGTCAGCCACCAATTGTGCAAGTTCTCCCACTTAAAAGATGAGAGAGGTCTCCAATTCTCATCATAGGTATACCTCAACTATGAGAGACAAAATGAGAAAAAAAAAATCCAGAAAATCACAATGAAGGATTTTTAAAGAATTTATTTGCAAATTATGGTGGAAAATAAGTATTTGGTCAATAACAAAAGTTCATCTCAGTACTTTGTTATATACCCTTTGTTGGCAATGACAGAGGTCAAATGTTTTCTGTAAGTTTTCACAAGGTTTTCACACAGTGCTGCTGGTATTTTGGCCCATTCCTCCATGCAGATCTCCTCCGGATAGGCCCTTAGAATAGAGGGTTAGTATTAATGAAAGCGCTTTGAGTGGTCTTTGTGACTAGAAAAGCGCTATATAAGTGCAGGTTAGTTAGTTAGTTAGTAGTTAGTTAGCAGTGATGTTTTGGGGCTGTCGCTGGGCAACACGGACTTTCAACTCCCTCCAAAGATTTTCTATGGGGTTGAGATCTGGAGACTAGTTAGGCCACTCCAGGACCTTGAAATGCTCCTTATGAAGCCACTCCTTCGTTGCCCGGGCGGTGTGTTTGGGATCATTGTCATGCTGAAAGACCCAGCCACGTTTCATCTTCAATGCCCTTGCTGATGGAAGGAGGTTTTCACTCAAAATCTCACGATACATGGCCCCATTCATTCTTTCCTTTACACAGATCAGTCGTCCTGGTCCCTTTGCAGAAAAACAGCCCCAAAGCATGATGTTTCCACCCCCATGTTTCACAGTAGGTATGGTGTTCTTTGGATGCAACTCAGCATTCTTTCTCCTCCAAACACAACAAGATAAGATAAGATAAGATAAGCCTTTATTAGTCCCACAATGGGGAAATTCCAGGATTGCAACAGCACAGGGATAGCAACACTCAGAGCAACAATCAGAAGGCAAGAAAAAAACAAGCAAGCAAGAGCAGCTAATATACATATGTACATATTACTATAAAATATATATATATACACACACACACAGACACACAGTGCAGAGCATTGTAGCTGGATGGAATAAATATATGAATATATGAATTGAAAACAAATTGAGTTTTTACCAAAAAGTTCTATTTTGGTTTCATCTGACCATATGATATTCTCCCAATCCTCTTCTGGATCATCCAAATGCTCTCTAGCAAACTTCAGACGGGCCTGGACACGTGCTGGCTTAAGCAGGGGGACACGTCTGGCACTGCAGGATTTGAGTCCTTGGCGGTGTAGTGTGTTACTGATGGTAGCCTTTGTTACTTTGGTCCCAGCTCTCTGCAGGTCATTCACTAGGTCCCCCCCATGTGGTTCTGGGATTTTTGCTCACCGTTCTTGTGATCATTTTGACCCCACGGGGTGAGATCTTGCGTGGAGCCCCAGATCAAGGGAGATTATCAGTGGTCTTGTATGTCTTCCATTTTTTAATAATTGCTCCCACAGTTGATTTCTTCACACCAAGCTGCTTACCTATTGCAGATTCAGTCTTCCCAGCCTGGTGCAGGTCTACAATTTTGTTTCCTTTGACAGCTCTTTGGTCTTGGCCATAGTGGTTTGGAGTCTGACTGTTTGAGGTTGCGGACAGGTGTCTTTTATACTGATAACGAGTTCAAACAGGTGCCATTAATACAGGTAACGAGTGGAGGACAGAGGAGCCTCTTAAAGAAGAAGTTACAGGTCTGTGAGAGCCAGAAATCTGGCTTGTTTGTAGGTGACCAAATACTTATTTTCCACCATAATTTGCAAATAAATTCATTAAAAATCCTTCAATGTGATTTTCTGGATTTTTTTTTTCTCATTTTGTCTCTCATAGTTGAAGTATACCTATGATGAAAATTGGAGACCTCTCTCATCTTTTAAGTGGGAGAACTTTCACAATTGGTGGCTGAATAAATACTTTTTTGCCCCACTGTATGTGTCTAGTTGTGAGGAAGTAATTTAGTTTTAAGGCCATTTCAAACTGCTGCCATCTTAAAAAAAAACAAAAACAAACAAACAAACAAAAAAAAAAAAAACAGTGTAGCAACAATCTGCCCGCATTTTTTTCTGGATGTCAACAACGCCACTTCGGGGAAAAGTTTTCCTTTGCCCTGAAGCGGTATTGCGGACGTCTTAAGTGTCCAGTGCTTTATTTTCATTCTGTTGTGGCTGCTCTAGCGTGATTTAGTCAACCAACGGATAGAAAAAAAAAAATCCATTTGCAGCCCCAGGAGTTGTTTGTACAACAAAGATTTCTAATGTGAGTAAACTGAGAGAAACAGAGAGAGACGGGATGTCTGATGCAGCGGTCATTTACCTGCCAGCATATATTCAATATGATAAAAATTATGAAATAATAGTTTTAAATCAGCCCACGCCCTCCCCGTTTTATTTACTCTTCCTTACCCGGTGAAATAACAGACTAGACTAAATTGATTTAATATGTTAAAAGGACCAAAACCCCCTCATAACCCAGAGCACAGAAATGAGAAAGAGAAGTAATGTGGTGAATGAGTGTCTGTGGTTATATTATACTGCTGTAGCTGCTTATACTTTGGGGTTCCTTTTTAAATGTAATAAACAGGTTGCATTAACCTTAACTAAATTTTTCTTACATTCATAAGGTAATGTTTTCAGGACTATTCAGATGTTTTAAGAAAAATCTGCAGAATTTTCAAAACTATGGGTTACATGTAGTCTGCAGTACCAGCTTTACTCTCATCTGCTTGTTACCGTTCTCTCCTAAATTTGTTTTTTTTTTCTCATTTTTTAAACATCTTTTCATAAAGGTACTTTTTTTTTTTAATTTTGAACATTCTTGGTGACAAATGTGTGACCTTTTTCATGCAGAATTGTAACTTTTTACCAAAAACCTCTTACCTTTGAAAAGGTGAAGAAATCAGAAGCAGCACCAGATTTAATTAAGATTTGTCAATAAGTTGTTTTAATAATCAATAGACCAGTTGACTATTACAATCCAAATTTATAATTTTCTTCCCAGCTGAAGGTTATAACTACATTTATGACTAGTTTGATAGCTATCATTTTAAAATGTTGGCCTAGTAAAACTGTGGTGGGTTCTGGTTTCCAACAACAGGGTGGCCTAGGATGAAGTCAAATTCCAGGTCTGAGTTTTTGTCCCAGTCCACCTCTCTGGTAGCAGAGGACTGACCTGCCACTGTAGCTTTCACTGCTTACAACAGCTGTGTGTCCTCAGGGTCAAAGAAATGGAGATAGGCGCCAACCCTACACACCACATGGTGTACCACATCCTGTGGAAGGGAATTAACTTAACCCCTCAGTGCACTTAAGATGTGGTGGTTTATAATATTTTCTGGTAATATTTGATACAGAATTAAAGTTTTAAACACATTCTAAACTGCTCTTTATAAAGTGGAGAAGTAAGAGTTTTTGTTTTTACTGAATATGTTGAACATAATAAACGCTGGCCTGTGAAACTGTCCTTTATAGATTTAAAAGAAAAAACTGTCCATCCATCCATCTTCTACCGCTTTTCCGGAGGTCCAGGTCGTGGAGGCAACAGTTCAAGCAGAGAAGCTCAGACTTCCCTCTCCCCGGCCACCTGCTCCAGCTCTTCAGAGAGGATACCAAGACATTCCCAAGCCAGCTGAGAGGCATAGTCTCTCCAGCGAGTCCTGGGTCTGCCCCGGGGTCTCCTCCCAGTGGGACATGCCCAAAACACCTCAAGTGGGAGGTGTCCAGGAGGCATCCTGATCAGATGCCCATACCACCTCAACTGGCTCTTTTCAATGTGGAGGAGCAGCAGTTCTACTCTGAGCCTCTCCCAGATGATTGAGCTCCTCACCCTATCTCTGAGGGTGAGTCCAGCGATCCTATGAAGAAAGTTCATTTCAGCCACTTGTATCCGCGATCTTGTTCTTTCGGTCATTACCCGAAGCTCATGACCATAGGTGAGGGTAGGAACATAGATTGACTGGTAAATTGACAGCTTTGCCTTAGAGCTCAGCTCCCTCTTCACCACAACAGACCATACCACATCCGCATCACTGTAGATGCTGCTCCTTATGGATCGTCACATTGTCATGGTGGGGTGTTTGCATGCCCTAGTGATCCCAGGAACTATGTTGTCCAGGGCAAGTTGCCTCTGGTAGGGTCACCCAAGACAAACTGGTCATGGGTGAAGGGCCAGACTAAGAATGATCCAACAGACTTTCATGATGAATGCTCGAACAAGGATTCAGTGTACCCCGCCCGGTATGGGGTTACCGGGATCCCACCCTGGAGCCAGACCTGGGGGAGGGGCTCGATGGCGAGTGTCTGGTGGCCGGGTTTCCGCACATGGGACCCAGCCGGGCTCAGCCCGAAGGAGTTACAAGGGTCTGCCCTCCAGTGGGCTCACCACCTGCAGGAAGGACCATGGGGGTCCGGTGCTATGTGGATCAGGTGGCGGTCAAAGATGGAGACCTTAGCAGTCTGATCCAAAGCTTCCTAAAAAAAAAAAAAAAAACAGAAAAAACTGTATTCCCTGATATTGTGAAGAATATCATCATCGTGAAAATTCACAGAAATATCATGATATCATTTTTAGGCCGTATTGCCTACCCCTACATGTTAATGTTCATTCATCCTCCAGAACCGTGACATGCTCAGCCACAGATATTTTCCAAGGTCCATCAGGTATTTACAGTGGCATAAAATGTTTTACCGTTTGCTGCTGGTCCTGTTTTAGTGTGGTTCATTTCTCATCATCAGGACCGCACCAGAGTTCTCCAGTTGATTTGAACGGTTGGTTTGGTGCACACCCGAGTGCGATTACCGTGTTCTCACCAGACAAAACGATCCGCACTAATGGAGAAAACGAGCTCAAGTTTGACTGAAACGAACTAAAGCCCGTAGGTGTGAAAGCACCCTAAATTTAGCAACTTGGAATGTTCATACAACAAATGATAGTGAGCAATAATCTGCAGGGAACTCGAGAAAGCAGAAATAGACATGAGAATTAAGAGAAGTCAGAAGACCAGGCAACACTGTTGACAGAAGTCATCCAATCTTCTGGAGTGGTGGCCATGAATAAACAGCTGGTGTGGGTTTTGCAGTATCCATCAAGTTCAAGAATATTAACCCTCTTCCAGTGAATGATCAGCTCAAGACATGCCACACAGATAGGCACAATGGAAGTTTTCTGACTCATTAGTGCTTATGCCTCAACGATGCAAAGAACAAATGGAGAGAAAGAGCTCTTATGAAAATCTTCAGTGTATAACCAAGGCTAAAGATGACAGCATAATTGTTCTTGGGGATTTTAATGCAGGAGTCGGTAAAGATTGGAAAACTGGCAAACATGGTGTTGGTAAAATGAACTTTAACGGTCTCATGCTGCTGGAGTTCTGCACTCGGTTCCAACTTGTCATAACAGGAACCATATTTCATCTAATAAAAACAGCTGAATGCACATGCATTCCAGATATTGGCATCAGTTAGACCACATGTCAACAATAATCCCAAGTCTCTTGTGAAAGTTACTAAAGTCAGCCTTACAGCTGACTGCTTCACTGATCACCAACTACTGATCTCCAAGTGTAATAATCTCTGATTAAAAACAAGATGCAAAACACTAGTCTCCCTAAAAAACTTGATACCACCATTACCAAAGTCAAGGAAGAAGCTCTAAGTCACTTTCTGCAGGAGAATTTGCCAAATGGATGTGGAAGTGAATTGGAGGCATCTGAAGAACACACTACAAGATGCAGAAACGCACGTCTTTGGAAAGAAGAAGGAGGAACAACATGACTGGCTTGACGACCAGGACGAAGAAATGCAGCGGCTTCTCAAAGAGTTGAAACACAACTGTGACAGACACTTGGGGAACAGATAAGAGAACAAAGCAGCAGAAGCAGTAAAGTACAGCCTAGAGAAACACCATTGAGATTTTTATGCTACACTGAATACCGTTTATGGTCCAAGATCTAAAAGCACACACCTAATCAGATCCAAAACTGGGGAATTATTGTCTTCATCCTATGACATCAAGTGTAGATGGGTGGAATATTCCCGCCAGCTCTTCAATCAATCCTCTAACATCGACATGGACATTGTGAGCAACATAGTACAACAACCTGTAATAGAAGAACTGGGCAGCCCCATCACTATGGATGAGCTTATCACTGCGCTAAACAACACAAAACTTGGGAAAAGTCCTGGACCTGATGGAATACTTCCAGAAGGACTTGTTAATGGTGGCACCTGTTTGAGGTCACCTTTGCTGTGCCTCTTTAATAGTCTATGGCAGGGATGGACAACTTTGGTGGTAGTGAGGGCCACAAAATGTTTTCCTCACTTCCCGAGGGCCCGATTTACATGTAAACCTCCTGGGGGGGGGGGGGGGGGGGGGGGATTACGTACAGTATATCCTGCAAAGTCAACAGTTTCACAGTTAAAATTGAAAATACAGGACTTCCGGTCTGGACGCCATGGTGATAGCAACCTAACGGTGAAACTCCCAGACTCAATCCAAGGAAAACCTCCTCAAAATCAGACCTAACGGATTTTTGGAAGATTAAAATTCAAAAGACAATAACACCATGCCTAACCAAAAGCAGAGGAAACTGACATTCCCCAGATCAGGACGCACAACAGCCGCGGAATCGGAACCAGAAGACCTCCGTTCAGAAGACGAGTGCCTGGGCCTAGCTAACAAAAGGATTAGCTTGAAATCGCTATTTGACGAATTACGACAATTTCGGGCCGAATTTCTTGAATTCAGAGAGGATCTAAAAAAGGCGAACAGCAGAATGGACCAGGCCGAAAACCGAATCTTGGAAGCTGAAGACAGAATAAAAGTGCTTGAAGATTCTGTACTGGATTTACACAGAAAACAGTCAAGGCTGGAGGCTAAGCTAGCCGACCAAGAAGGAAGACAGAGACGAGACAACATCAGAATTCACGGTCTGAAAGAAGGAGCTGAAGATGGTTTCAACACAGTGGCAGAATGCGTGGAATCCTTATTGAGAGAGAAGTTGGATATTCCACAATCCACCGATTTGAAGATAGAAAAGGCACATCGCACATTAGCCGCAAAGCCAGCCCCGGAAGCGCCCCCACGTTCAGTGTTGGTAAGATTCTCCGACTTCAAAATAAAACAAGAAGTTGTAAGACGGGCTTGGCAGAAGAAAGGATTTATGCATCAAGAAAGAAAAGTCTTCGTGGAACACGATTACGCCCCTGAAGTTCTTAAAAAGCGACGGGAATATAACGACGCCAAAAAGGTTTTACGGGAAAAGAATCTACGCTTTCAGACGCCATTTCCGGCGAAGCTAAGGGTCTTTTACGGGGAAGAGTCATGTCTCTACAATTCAGCGGAAGAAGCAACAACTGACATGGCAAGAAGAGGACTCCCGGTAACGGTGTTTAAACCCGCAGCGGATCTGAACGAGAAAATCAGAGCTCAAACGTGGTCCACTCAGAGACCTTCAAAATCCACGGGCCAGCAGCGGGAACACCCAGCCCCAGAGCTACAAAGATAAGCTTTCCAGTTCCAGAAAGGAATAGCGACCTTTTTGGGGTTTGTTTTTTTTTTTCTTTCTCTCTACAGTCACTCTGCACTTCCATCCCCCCTCCTACAAGGTAACAAACATTAAAGAAGATGCAGAATCAGCATGTGGTAAAACCTTTCATGGAGCAGTTTTAGCATTAGAAACAAATGTCTTCTTAATTTAAAGGGGAAAAAAAAAAAAAAAATCATGTTAAAATAGAAATGTAACAATGACCCACATGTTCTCCCCACACTAACAAATACTGTATTAGAGTGAATGTTTGCTGTGATGGGGGTGGGAGGGTGCACACAAGCTCATAGAGTATAGGCATTAAAAAAAAAAAAAAAAAAAAAAAATCATTACAAATTCGGATTGGGATCTGAAATTCACGTTAAAAACATGGGACAACTTACAGGGGTAAGAGAGGGCCCTCAGCACGTAACAGAGTTTGAGGAATTTCCCTCAGAGCCCATACTCCATCAGGGCTCTTACAGGGTCTTTAAAGAGACCCCAGCTCAGGAAGTTTTTTTGACAGTTTTTTGTTTTAAAGTTTCGTTCATTATGTACTTAATGTTTTTTATGTTCTTAATGTTCTTTCAGTTTCTGAGTAGCAAAAAAGAGGGCCACCACACTGTTATACTAAATAAGAAAATACAATGGAGAAACAGGGTGTAACCAAAATAGCCTCATATAATGTAAAAGGGATCCTGAATCCAGTTAAAAGATCCAAGATTCTACGCAAAATGAAAAAAGACAAAGCAGAAATAGTATTTTTACAAGAAACCCACCTAACAGACGTGGAACACACTAAACTCAGTAGACAAGGGTTTAAAATGATCTCTTCATCTTCATATAAATCAGGGAGGAGGAGGGGAGTAGCGACATTGATATCAACCAAAATTACATTTGAAAAAAAATCAGAACACAAAGATAAAGAAGGGAGGTACAGTTAGGTAACTGGGCGGCTAGAGGGAGAAGATATCACCCTGCTGAATGTATATGCACCACCAGGGGCTAAATGGAAATTTTATAAAAATGTATTCGACCTAATGATAACTAAAGCCCAAGGTTTAGTGATATGTGGTGGAGACTTCAGTCTAAGACTGAATCCATACTGGGATGCAACAGGTAATTCTTCACATCAAAATAACACCCAAAATAGGAATACTCGGATGCTACTAAAAGAAATGGGAATCTGTGACGTATGGAGGGAATTCAACCCCAATGTAAAAGATTATACTTTTTATTCAACGCCACATTCATCTTACTCAAGGATTGATTACTTTTTTATGTTTAATAGAGACATTGGAAGAGTAAAAACATGTAAAATAGGACTGATGGATCTCTCCGACCACAGTCCGATCTATATGGATTTAAACATCCAAAAATACACAAATAATACATTTTCCTGGAGGTTGAATTCAAGTGTCCTCAAAGGGCCACTGAAAGATGAATTGGAATCAGATATTCTCAGATATTTGGAAGAAAACGATAATGGAGAAGTATCCCCTTTAATACTGTGGGATGCGTGCAAAGCTGTAATAAGGGGAAAAATTATTGCAAAACTGGCAACCCAAAAGAAACTGAGACAAGAAAAACTAATCACACTAGAGTCAGAGCTCAAGAACCTAGAAAAAGAACACAAAGATAACACTCAATCTAATGGCTCGCTCAAGATCAAAGAAATTAAAAATCAAATAAATGAGATCTACACAATAGAAATCCAGAAGAAACTTACATTTCTGAAACAAAAACACTATGAAGCAGGCAGTAAATCGGCAAAATTACTAGCCTATAAATTGAGGAAACAACAAACGGAAAGAGCAATCTACAAAATCAGAGACCCAGTATCAAAGGAAATAAAATTCAGAATTCAGGATATTCTTAAAAGCTTCGAGAATTACTACAAGAACTTATACTCCCACAAAAAACATAAAAACGCATCCGAGACATTCCTAAACACATTAAACCTTCCCCAACTTACGGAATCACAAAATAAAACCCTACTGTCAGAAATACAACCTAAAGAATTGGAAAAAGCAATTATGAAACTTAAAGCTAACAAATCCCCAGGAGCAGATGGCTATACAGCAGAATGGTACAAAACCTTTAAACAGCAACTATCTCCTCTCCTCCTGAAAACATTTAACTACGTCCTCCACACAGGGGAAATCCCCCCCTCCTGGAGAGAAGGGGTCATTGCAGTCATACCTAAACCTGAAAAGGATAAACTAGAATGCTCCAACTACAGACCAATCAGTGTATTAAATCAGGACTATAAGCTTTTTACCACTATCCTTGCCAAAAGGTTAGAAAACATACTGACAGACTTAATTCACTTAGACCAAACAGGTTTTATAAGACAAAGACAGACACAAGACAACATTCGACGCACTTTACACATAATTCATCATATAAAAAAATATAACTTAAATGCAGTCATATTGGGATTAGATGCTGAAAAAGCATTTGATTCGGTTGACTGGTCTTTCCTCTATAAAATCTTATCCAGTTTCAATTTTCATAACAACTTCATTAGAACTATACAGGCACTATATAAAAAACCAACAGCTAAAATAAGGATTAACGGTAATTTATCATCATCTTTTGAGCTGGAAAGAGGATGTCGTCAAGGCTGCCCCCGTCTCCACTGCTCTTTGCAATCTTCATAGAACCTCTGAGCCAATGGATAAGACAAAATCAAGAAATTCAAGGTATTACACTTGGTCAGAAAGAACATAAAATAGCACTCTTTGCTGATGACATTTTAATATACCTAGGGCAGCCAGACACTTCTCTACCAGAACTAATCTCAGTTTTTTCAGACTATGGAGATTTATCAGGGTACAAATTAAACATGCATAAAACCCAAGTTTTAACATTCAACTATGACCCAAATCATTTTTCACTAAATGAACTCAAAACTAACTGGGAGTTGGAATCTATGAAATATCTGGGGGTCAATATCCCGAAACAACTCGACAAAATTATAACACTAAACTATGATCCACTGGTGACAAAAATAAAATCTGACCTAGCAAGACGGAATATGATACCATTCTTAGGCACCGCACAAAGAATTGAAGCAGTCAAAATGAATATACTTCCACGTCTTCTATACCTTTTCCAAACAATACCGGTAGAACCTCCCAAAAAAACATGGCAGGAACTGGACAGAAGGATCTCAAGATTCATATGGCAGGGTAAGAGACCTAGAATCAGATATAGAACCCTACAGCTAAACAAAGACAAAGGTGGGCTCGCACTGCCAAATATCAGGGACTATTTTATAGCTGCACAAATTAAAACTTTAGTAGAGATATGTAACCCAGTCTACACTGCACAATGGAAGGAGATGGAATGCCAAATAACAAGTGACATCCCCCTACAGGCGATAATAGGGAACAATGCCTTAACTAAACTCCTGAATAACACTAACTCGTGGATAGAGACCCCGCTAAAAATTTGGTTTAAGATAGAGAGAATCAAGCTAAAGAGCCCTATCGGCTTCTGCAATGGATTGCCTATGATCAAGACTTTACCCCCAATAAAACAGACACTAGATTTAAAGAGTGGAAAGAGAAAGGGCTGATAAAATATTACGATTTTTTTAAGGGGCAAGCTTTAAGAAGTTTTGAAGATTTGAAAAAACAAGGTCTAATAAATCAAGATCTTTACAGGTTCTTTCAGCTTAGACACCACATAAACAATATACTTAAAAAGGAGGATTTGGAAAGGGCCCAGTCAGGTGTTCTGAAGGTCTTCTTAATGGCATATAAAGGGATCCCAGGGATCAGATACATTTCTAAAATATACCAAGGTCTTCAAGACTTAAAAGGAGACAACACATCGTATATAAAAGAGAGATGGGAAAAAGAGGGGAATTTCACTTTACAATTGGAAATATGGGAAAAGCTAAATAAACAGCAATGGAAAAGTACCTCATCCCTGCAGTGGAGAGAATTTGGATGGAAAAACTTGGTAAGATTTTTCAGAACACCTGCACAAAACAAATTTACCCATAAGGGGTTGAACTGTTGGCGCTTGTGTGGTGAAAAGACTGCAAATCATTTTCATGTGTTTTGGTCATGCCCAGTTATCCACCAATATTGGTCCAACGTACAGACAATATTGGGGAAAATATTCAAAATAACAGTTCCCTTTTCTTTTGTAACTTTGTATTTGGGTTTATTACCGGACTCACTGGAAAGACGAGGAGATAAATACTTATTCAATGTTTTAATATTGGCAAGTAAAAAAGCTCTAACTAAAAAATGGATGCTGAAGGACTGTCCTACACCTGAAGATTGGATTAACGTGATTCAAGACATTTACTCGATGGAAAAGTTGACATTCGCACTGAGACAGGACATGGATGGGTTCATAATCTTTTGGCAACCCTGGATCGCATATGTGTCTTCCATTAGAACTAATCTTTGACAAATACCATTTCAATAACGGTCCCGCTCTTTGTTCCAAAGCTACTCAGTTGCTCTTTTACTTTTAATTACTTAATTTTCTGTTTGTTTGTTTTTTGCTGTTCTGTTTGTTTGTTTATTCGTTTGTTTGTTTTTTATTTAATTCTCTTTAACTTCACTTTTTCTTTCACTTTAAAAAAAAAAAAGGGGGTTGTTGTAATAACTATCCTACCAATGTTGTCAAATAGCAAAAAATAAGGGAACATGTGATGAAAATGTAAACAATGCAATGCTGTAATGACCTGTATACCCTTTACAAAATCTTAAATAAAAAAAAAAAATTGAAAATACAAATGAAAATAAAAGCTACTCAGTGTTTTATCATTTTAGAATTAAAATTACTGATAACATTTTTATCTGCCCTGCAATGGACTGGTGATCTGTCCACCGTGTACCCCGCCTCTCACCCAAAGATGCTGGGATAGCCTCCAGCCTCCCAGAAAAGGATTAAGCAGCAGAAGATGGATAAGATAAGATAAGATAAGATAAGATAAGCCTTTATTAGTCCCACAATGGGGAAATTCCAGGATTGCAACAGCACAGGGATAGCAACACTCAGAGCAACAATCAGAAGGCAAGAAAAAAAACAAGCAAGCAAGAGCAGCTAATATACATATGTACATATTACTATAAAATATGTATATACACACACACAGACACACAGTGCAGAGCATTGTAGCTGGATGGAATAAATATATGAATATGTAAACACACAGTGCGGAGCAATGTAGCTAGATGGATGGATGGATTGATAAAATTACATCATGACCTAATTTTTAAAACTCTCCATCAAAATGATGAGTAAAGAGAAATTCCGGATGATAATTAACAAAAAAGCCAAGAAGAAAAGGGTCTTGTTAATCATCTGGCTCCCCAAAATTGGGAATAAAAAAAGTTTAAGAGTCACTGGTATAAATGAACAACAAAAAATCAGCAGATTAAAATGACCACAGTCTCGGACCTTTATTGCCGACAAGGGATTGAAACAGTGTCAATTGTGGCGGCATGAAATAATAAGGAGCGAACTGAGGGTTTTTAAGGGCGTTTATTTATCATTCATCCCGCCATCACAGAACTCACCCCGGCACTGTATAAGCGTGCCAGAGCGTGCCAGAGCGAGCCCGGAGGCTCTCCTCAGCAGATAGGCAATGCGTGCAGTCAGAAGCAGTGGTCAGAGAGAGAGGAAGAGTTACAGAGCATATGCAGTTTAAATACCCCACTACAGACAATACATGAAAGGCATGGGACATTTGCATCACAGTCAGAGCAGGAAGCATGAACATTTGCATTTGAGTCATACATATCGACAGCAAGACTGGCAGGAAGGAGCTAGACAAAGAGCGGCTGCCTATTGATCTCAATACACACATCTCATTGTTCTGCTAATTGCCCCAGCTGAGCGCTCTGCTTGTCCCAGTCTGTTGTGGGGGTCACCCACAGTACTCCCCCCCCCAGAGGGCTCAGCGGGGAGCTGAGGCCTCGATAGTCCGGCTTTGGGAGCGAGCAGCGGTGAAAGTTCTGTGCCGGAGGCGGGGGAGGGAGGAGGGTGGGGGGTAGCAAGTGCCGGCCCGGGACGGCGAATTTGTCTGGGCCGTGCAAAAATTGCCTGTGGATCCGCGATGTTGAGGGGCTGTCCCGTTGAACGTGCGGAGGTCCACAGCAGCTGTACTGTGTATTGCCCCAGCTGAGCGCTCTGCTTGTCCCAGTCTGTTGTGGGGGTCACCCACATCAATGCTATAATCATGCTCTTTAGAGAAAAACCTCAAAGCTTTGAATCTTTTTCTGCACAATTAGAAGGAAAGCCTCTGAGCTACACATCACCTGCCAAACAAGAATAAATGCTACAGCTGAGGAGCTGTAGCATTTGTTCTCTTTTAAAAGCAGCCTACTTTAAATTTACTGCTGTTTACAGCCTATTAACGCAGGCTTAGAAGACAACACGTACCTTAAAGGGCTGATGACACAATTTTGACATTTTTTAGCATGTTGTGTAAACCCAAAAGTCATTGTCGATGATCAATATAATATTTACAACCGTGCCTGCATAAACCAGTTATCATTAAAAAACTGCAGCCACTGACTGGACTGTGGTGCCGCCCACCGAATTAAGGGCGGCACACCCATAACGTAAGCGGGAGAACGGACTCCAGTGTTGTTGACTGGAATGACAGCAGCTTTGTAGCTCACAGTTTCTCTGGTTTCTTGTTTTAATTTTATGGCTGTGCCTTTGCGTTGTGTCGCAGGCTTAGATAAACAGCAGGCCACGAAAGACCACATCACACACTCAACTGTCATAAGCCTCCTCGTGCACTTTTACGCATGAGGAGCGCACGAGGAGGGGAAGGATGAATAGATTTACGCACAGCTTTGACCTACTTTCTGTGATCCCATGCTGACTCTCACCGGTCCAGCCATGTCCCCTCTCTCATTATCACCAGCTGATTCCCCTCCCGCCGATCATGTTTCCCAGTCCTCACCCAAGTGCTTCTCATCACACCATCACCAGCAGTGCATGTACTTAGCGGCTGTTTGCCAGTCACGCACTGCTGGTCCATAGTATTGTCATCTGTGCCGTTTGTCAGCCAGTATTTTCAGCACTCTCACCACGTGTTAGTCATTCCATGTTAGCCGTGGTTCTCGTGCGTCCTTGAAGCGATGTCGGCTCTGGGGCGCACCTGTGGCTAACACGTCTCCTCTCATTCGTTCTCTGGGCGATGCCGGTCCCCGAACGCCATCAGTAAGTGTGTTTGTGTTTTTTGTACGTCTTCACCTTTTAGGGAATTGTCTGTCTTTCTGCATTAAATGTGCTGTGGTGAACCCTACACGTAAATCCTCGTTATTTCATTCTCCCTCTCTGTGCCCTGCGTAAGAGCGCATGGAGGACCATGATGAATGGATTTAGGTGCAGAATTCACCACAGCACATGTACTGAATATAAGAATGATGACAACAGTTCCCAAAAAGGTGAAGACTTACAAAAATAAACAGAAACACTTACAGTTGGTGTTCGGGGCTGACATCGCCTTGCAAACATGGAGAGGAGACGTGTTAACCACAGTTGCGCCCCAGGGCCGACATCGCTTCAAGGGACGCAACAGAACCACGGCCGTGTGGAGTGGCTAACACGTCGTGATAGTGTTGGCAATATTGGCTGGCTGACAACACGGCAGATGATGCACACAAACAGTGAACAGCTGACTGTCAAAGAGAGAGAGGGGGCGTGGTCGGACCGGCAAATTTTGGACAGTGCCCACCTGAAAGTGGCTCAAAACGCACATAAAACACATGTACAAAACAAGAACAACAAGAACTCAAAATATAATCCATAATAAACCCAATGCCTGAGCCACAGAGAATACACTGCTATGATTTTATTGAAAAATTGGGTTTAAATAAATTATATTTATGAACAAATAATTTGTTGCAATATCTGTAACAAAAGAATAACACTCGGTGTTCCCCTGCCGTGTGTTTGTTGCTGCTGCTGCGGCGGGCATGTGTGCCTCTCCACCATCACTCTCTGAGTATGACTCGCTTGACACGATGCCCGCTTGGCATGGCTCAAATCTATACGGTTTGATGCCCCCAGATTCTTCATTGTCATTCCATTCTTCTGAACTATAATCGTCTGAAGATTGGACAACACAAACCAAAGACTATATGTGCTGGAACCATCGTCAATGTTTTCAACTGCTTCCATCCTGTGTGTGGGCAAGCCAATGGGTAGCCAAACGCTGTGTTCTCACGATGACGTGACAATATGGCCGCGGGGTTCTCCAGCCACTGACGCAATTGGTGACGTGGCGCTCATGAAAACATCGGATATTCGCGTGAAAAAAGCCTGTTTGACTTAGAACTGCACAGACCCACCTATTTTGTCAAATTGTATTATGTGTTGAAAAATTAAGAGGAAGTCAAAAACGTGTCATCAGCACTTTAAACACGTTCTCTGGCACATTGCTCCCTCACTCTCCCTCTCTTGCTTGACCACTGGTACCTAGGTTTCAATTAGAGCTCCCTCTGCTGGTGGACTCTATAACTGCATTTAAGAATGTGGTTCCAAATACGCAAATGTCATATAAATAAATAATAGATTTTTGGAAATGGATTGGAGGCTGTAATGGATAAGGCGGTGGGCCGCATGCAGTCTGCGGGCCACCAGTTGCCCATCCCTGGTCTATGGGTACTGAAAACATTCCATCGGCCCTCAGTGACGCAAACATCTCCATTCTCTTTAAAAAGGGAAACTGAAGCCAGTGTAACAACTACCGACGAATCTCTCTTCTTAGTGTCATTGGCAAAGCATTTGCAGAGATCCTCCTTCAGAGACTCCAGGCCCTTGCTGAATGAGTTTATGCTGCAATCCCAGTCCGGATACCATAAAGGTAGAAGTACAATTGATGGTATCTTTACATTACGTCAAATTATGGAGAAAAGCAGAGAACATCAATGGGATTTACACATAGCTTTTGTTGACTTTATCACAGCCTTTGATTATGTTAATCGTAAGTTCCTCTTTGTCATCTTGGAAAGGCTTGGTAGCCCTGAAAAACTTACAAATGTTATCAAGGCACTGTACTCAAATGTACAAGCAAGAGTTATAGTTGATGAGAAGCATTTAATCACAACTGTGGCATAAAACAAGGCTGTAAACTTGCTCTGACCCTTTACGGCAGGGATGGGCAACTATGTGTCATGGAGGGCCATTCCACTGCAGGTTTTCTGTTCCACCAAGTCTCTTCAGCAGCTGCTTTCTCCAATTAGCAATCCTTGAAGCTCATCAGTCCAAACACCTGCTGAAGAGACTGAGTGGAACAGGAAATCTGCAGTGGAATGGCCCTTACTGCCCATTGCTGCTTTACGGTAGCTAAGCAGCTGTGCGTCTCCAGTTATCCTTCAAATCTACTGACATCAACTACAGTGCAAAAGTATGATTTCAGTACAAGTACAAGTTCAGTACATGTGCATGCAAGAAGCCTGGTATGCAGATGACATAGCTCTGTTAACAATAGTGTAGACAGCCTCCAAAGTCTACTCACTGCCTATAATGAAATATCTCGATGAAGATACTCGGAAAGACAGATGAACTAGCGGCTATCTCCCGCTACGATAGCATATACCGGGAGTGTAGCCTGTTCCTATTCTCAGAGATGTGGCTAATAGGACTAGCAGCAGATGCTAACATTGAACTGGAGGGTTTCCACGCAATACGAGCAGACCGAACACCAGACAGTGGAAAGGCACGGGGCGGTGGGGTGATGATGTACGTCAATAACAACTGGTGCAGACCGGGACATATCACGGTTAAGGAACTGCACTGTAGCAAAGACATTGAGTTGCTAGCTGTTAGCATGCGGCCTACATATCTCCCGAGGGAAAACTCACACGTGATCTGCATTGTTATTTATGCAAATCCGACGGCGAACGCTGGGACAGTGCGTGATGTCATCCACTCAGTAACTGGCAGGCTGCAGACAGAACACCCAGATGCTCTTCTCCTCATCTCAGGCGATTTCAACCATATTTCACTGTCTCCCATTCTACCCACACTCACCCAGTATGTCACATGCCACACTAGAGACAATAAAACACTGGACTTATTCTACGCAAACACTAAGGAGGTGTACACCTCATCACAACTCCCCCCACTCGGGAGATCGGATCACAACTTGGTTCATCTCCTGCTGGTGTACAAACCCCTAGTGCACAGAAAACCTCCGGTCAAGTGCACAGTGAAGTTATGGTCTGAGGAGGCAATGGACGCTCTAAAGGACTGCTTTGAAACCACTGCCTGGGAGCAGCTCTGCAATCCACATGGTGAGGACATCGATGGCCTCGCTCACACCATCACGGACTACATCAGCTTCTGTGTGGACAACACCGTACCCACCAAGACCATACGGTGTTGCTCGAACAACAAACCCTGGATCAACCCTGAGATAAAAACACTTCTGAGAGAGAAGAAGAGGATCTTCAGGTCGGGGAACAGGGAGATGCTGAAGTCCGTACAGAGGGAGCTGAGGAGGAAGATCAGAGAAGGCAAGGAGAGCTTCAGGAAGAAGATGGAGGACAAGCTGCAACAGAGCGACATCGGTGGGGTCTGGAGAAACCTTAAAACCATCTCTGGGCTCCAGAAAACCTCCTCCCAGGCCATGGGGGCAGGGAGTGGGCGAACAATCTAAACCTGTTTTTTAATAGGTTTGACCAACCGCCCCCCCCCCCGACTGCACAACAACCACTGCTGCCTCTAAAGACATCGAGTCCTGCTGCCCACACCCCACTCCACCAACAACCCCCCACCCCCAACACACAGCCCCCCAACATGACCCTCACTAAGACCCAGGTGAGGACGGAGCTGAGAAAGATCAAGGCGAGGAAGGCGTCGGGACCGGACGGCATCAGCGCAAAGCTCCTCAAGTCCTGTGCAGATCAGCTGTGTGGGATTGTGGAGCTCATCTTCAACCTGAGCCTGAAGCTGGGGAGGGTACCACAGTTGTGGAAAACATCTTGTGTGGTACCTGTACCAAAGACCTCCCGCCCCAAAGATCTGAACAGCTACAGACCAGTGGCCCTGACGTCCCACATGATGAAGACCCTGGAGAGACTGCTCCTTGCTCACCTCCGCCCCCTGGTGGGACCAGCGATGGATCCACTCCAGTTCGCCTACCAGCATGGCATTGGGGTGGAGGATGCAGTGATCTTCCTCCTTCACCGTTCTCTGTCCCACCTGGAGAAGCCCGGGAATGTGGTGAGGATCATGTTCTTTGACTTCTCCAGTGCTTTCAACACCATCCAACCGATGATCCTGAAGGACAAGCTGCTGTGCACAGGGGTGGATCAGCACCTGTCATCATGGATCCTGGACTACCTCACTAACCGGCCACAGTTTGTGAGAACCCGGGACTGTGTGTCCGACACGATCATCGGTAGCACGGGGGCCCCCCCAGGGAACGGTTTTGGCTCCCTTCCTGTTCACCCTTTATACTGCGGACTTCTCACACAACACAACACACTGCCATCTACAGAAGTTCTCTGACAACTCTGCGATCGTCGGCCTCATCTCCAACGGAGATGAAGCTGAGTACAGAGGACTTATCCAGGACTTCGTGGACTGGTGCCATAGGAACTGCCTCCAGATCAACGCGAGGAAAACTAAGGAGCTGGTGGTGGACTGCCGCAGGCAAGGACAACCCCTCACAGCACCAGCAAACATACAGGGAACAGACATCGAGAAGGTGACATCCTACAAGTACCTGGGTGTTCATCTGAACAATAAACTAGACTGGTCACACAATACCGACGCACTCTACAAGAAGGGACAGCGCAGGCTGTTCCTACTGAGGAGACTTAGGCCTTTTGGTGTACAAGGGGCGCTGCCTCCCCCCCCCAAAAAAAATAAAAAAAATAAAAAATAAGATGGCGGCAGCGCGCTCGGACGCAGCGGCCCCTCTTGGCATCAGCGAGTGTGAGAGTTTTGAGTGTTGTGATCATCCCAGACGTACATTCTGTAAAACTTACAACCGTGAGACCTTATTAAACATCAAGGTACTGCACGCTGCAAGAATCGCGGCGATCGGTTGTGATTTGGACATCCTACGCCAGCACGGAATTCTGGCGGAGTCCCCGCTGGAAGCTACCCGTGAGAGGAGGAAGCGGAAGCGGAGGGAACGCAGGAAAAAGTGAGGAAAAAGGGCCGGGATCCATGCTAGGCTAAAGGCTAACCCCTCCAGACCAGCGGTACCGTCGCTTCTTCTCTCAAATGTCCGCGCCCTCGAAAGCAAGGTGGACGAACTGCGTCTGCTGAGAGAAACCCGGAGAGAGTGGAGGGACTGCTGTGTGTTTGTTTTCACCGAGACATGGCTCCACGACAACATTCCTGACGAGGCCATTCAACTGGAAGATATGGCGATGTTCCGTGCCGACAGGGAAACGGCGAGCTCCGGTAAGAGCCGGGGGGGTGGGCTATGCATCTATGTTAACAAGAACTGGTGCGTTAATGCCACGTTAGTGTCTAAACACTGCTCTCCGTTGGCGGAGTTCCTTATTGTAAATTGTCGGCCTTATTATCTGCCTAGGGAATTCAGCAACGTGTTTGTAGTCGGTGTTTACATAGCGCCGAGCGCTAACGCTAAAGCTAATGCTAAGAAGGCACTCGGGGAACTGCACAATGCAATCAGTGAAATCCAAACTTCACACCTGGACAGTTTTGTGGTGGTTGCGGGGGATTTTAACCACACCAGCCTAAAGACTGTGCTCCCCAAGTTTAAACAATGTGTAGACTTTAAGACCAGAGGAGAGAATATGTTGGACTTAGTGTACACAAACACAGATGCATATAAAGCGATACCCCGCCCCCATCTCGGCCGTTCTGATCACATATCCGTGATGCTGGTGCCTGCCTACAAAGCTTTATTGAAGCGCAGCAGGCCAGCAGTGAAACAAATCAGGATTTGGCCAGAGAGTGCAACCCCTGCACTGAAAGACTGTTTTCAGCACACAGACTGGAAGGTCTTCAAAATAGCAGCCTCCCAGGAAGACAGGACAGATGTGGAGGAGTATGCTGATTCGGTCACCAGCTACATCGCGAAGTGCACAGAGGATTTCACTACAGTGAAGACCATCACTATGCGGGGTAATCATAAGCCCTGGATGACTGCAGAGGTGCGCTCGCTGCTCACAGCCAGAGATGCAGCCTTCAGAGCGAAGGACAGGATCGCCCTCCGCTCAGCCAGGTCTGCGCTTTCTAAGGGAATTAAGGCGGCAAAGCGCGCCTATGCGGAGAAAATCCAGGGACACCTCTGTGACACTAGGAACACCAAGCAGATGTGGCAGGGAGTTCGGACACTGACGGGCTTTAAGCCTAGGCAGGGGGTCGATGATGACGACGCTTTGCTTCCAGACAGGCTTAACGACTTCTTTGCACGTTTTGAAGCATCAAACTCGACAATCAGAGGGAGGGCTGGCCCTCCCCCACCATCGGTCGGACCAGCTTTTACCATCAACACAGCGGACACACGGAGGACCCTAACCAGAGTCAACCCACGCAAAGCTGCAGGTCCAGACAACATTCCGGGACGTGTGCTCCGAGACTGCGCGAACGAGTTGGCGGATGTCCTGACTGACATTTATAACATCTCCCTGAGTCAGGCCATCGTTCCCAGATGCTTCAAGACCTCTATCATTGTACCGGTGGCAAAGAAACCAGTGGTGTCCTGTTTGAATGACTATCGTCCTGTTGCACTGACACCAATTGTGATGAAGTGTTTTGAGCGGCTTGCCAAACCACACATTACAGCCTGCCTCCCTGCATCACACGACCCGCTCCAGTTTGCATATCGTTCAAACCGCTCCACGGAGGATGCTATAGTCACCACCCTACACTCTGTCATCACCCACCTGGACCAGAAAGACACCTACGCCAGACTCCTGTATATTGATTTCAGTTCAGCATTCAACACCATTATCCCCCAGAGACTGATGGAGAAATTACTCCTTCTCGGTCTGAACACCGCCACATGTCTCTGGATCCTGGATTTTCTGACTGAGAGACCTCAGTCTGTCCGGGTTGGAAACAACATCTCCAAGTCTGTCACGCTGAGTACCGGATCCCCTCAAGGCTGTGTACTCAGTCCACTGTTGTTTACACTTCTAACACATGACTGTGTATCCAGACACGAGGGGAACCAGATTATTAAGTTTGCAGATGACACCATGGTGGTGGGACTTATCCAGAGGGATGAGGAATCAATGTACAGGGAAGAAGTGAGAGACCTGGAGGGCTGGTGCAGGGAGAACAATCTGGTGCTCAACGTGGACAAAACGAAGGAGATGATTATCGACTTCCGGCGGTCGCAGCCTGAGCACGCCCCCCTCAGCATCGGCGGCCGTTTAGTGGAGAGAGTAGAGAACATCAAGTTCCTTGGAGTGCAGATCTCGCAGGACCTGACCTGGAGCAAGAATTCCTTGGAGATCAGGAAGCGGGCTCAGCAGAGACTGCACTTCTTGAGGAAACTCAAACAGGCCTCTCTCCCCATCTGCATCCTCAGGACCTTCTACAGAGGTGTGGTGGAGAGTGTTCTGACGTACTGCATTGCTACATGGTACTCCAGCTGCAGTATGTCAGACAAAAAAGCCCTGCAGAGGATAGTCAAGGGGGCGGAGAGGGTAATTGGAGTCTCCCTCCCCTCTGTCCAAGAACTTTTTCAGAACCGTTGTAGGAGCAGGGCACTAAACATTGTCAAGGACCGTTCTCACCCTCTGCATTAACACTTTGAACTTCTTCCATCTGGTAAACGATTCCGGAGCATCAGAGGCAGAACCACCAGACTGATCAACAGCTTCCTTCCACAAGCTGTCAGGATGCTGAACAGTTGACCCGGAATCTCTCATACACACTACTGCACCTACGGACCTTTTGTATATTATAGTTAGTTATTCTTTTTTTTTTTTTTCCCCAAGTATGTCTCAGGGATGTGTGAATGGATGGGGGGGTGGGGGTGCGGGGGAGCTATGTGGGAATGTGTCTTAAATCATGCTGCTTCTTATATGGATGCCGAGAGAAACGCAATTTCATCTTGCCTGCACTACAGTTGTATGTACAGCAATATGACAATAAAGTTTGATTTGATTTGATTTGCTGAAGACATTCTACGACACGCTGGTGGCATCAGCCATCACTTTTGGAGTGGTCTGCTTGGGCAGTGGCATTACAGCAGCCGATAGGAAGAGACTGAACAAACTGATCAAGAAAGCTAGCTCTGACCTGGGGCAGCGCCCTGACCCAGTGGAGGAGATAGGAGAGAGAAGGATGGTGGCTAAACTGTCATCTCTGCTGGAGTCCGAGTCCCACCCTATGCAGAATATACTGAACGCACTGAGGAGCTCATTTAGCAGCAGACTACATCATCCTAGGTGCGCAACCGAGAGGTTTCGCAGGTCCTTCCTACCTACGGCTGTCAGACTGTATAACCTAAGCAGGGCTGCTCGCAGCGATAGCAAAAAAAAACGTGACGACCTAATAGCATTGAATGCAAAAGACACAAAAGACTTACACAATGGTCCCCTCCAGTATATACAACTAGGACAGTATTGGTCGCTACGGAAGGTGACAATATGTATGGGTACATATTCATACTATGTAGGATAACTAAGTAGACGGTTATGCTGTTTATTCTATCTTGCTACAATGCTCCACACTTTGTATATATATTTACATATTTATGGGTATGTATGTATATCCACTGCTCTGATTTATATCTACCATATCTTCTTAATTATTGCTCTGAGTGTTGCTATCCCTATGCTGTTGCAATCCTGGAATTTCCCCATTGTGGGACTAATAAAGGCTTATCTTATCTTATCTCAGAGAATGGGTCTCTGTATAAACACCTCCAAGACCGAAACTATGAGTATTGGCACCCCACTTGACTTCTTTGTAGATGATGACAAGCTGGCACGAGTAGACCATTTCAAGTATCTCGGTAGCTATGTATCCACGGACTGCATAAAGAATGAAGAGATGAATGTAAGAACACAAAGTGCATCCTGTGCCGTTGGATGCTTGCGGAATAGAGTATTTGATTATAGAGAACTGACTGCAGCTACAAAAAGTAAAGTCTATGATCAGTGCGTTACCGCTCTCCATCTGTATGGCAACCAGACATGGACTCTTCACAAAAAAACAAGTTAATCAGCTGAGAACCATTCAAGAATGTCATCTCAGGTCTATACTGCGAATCAAACGCGACCATTTCGTCTCAAGTGAAGAGGTCTTAGAAAAAGCCAATGTAGATGACGTAGAGACCAAACTGATTAGAAATCACCTTCGCTGGATGGGCCATGAACTAGACTGCTCAACTGTCAGACGGTGCTACGCCCATATCGGGTTTAAAGGCGATTATTGCGCTCAGCTCAGTCTCAAACCCTTAAAGCCTGGTCTCTGTTACTCTAGTCTTCACTACAACACTAACAGGAGATGAATATGTGTCTGGAGCATACATGTTACATATACTGTTTAAGTTTCAATTTTCTTTCTCACTTTAATAAAATTGTGACTTTTTTGTCAAATCTGCCATTTTTCATTGTAAATTTGCAACTTTCTCATAATTTTGCAGGCTTTATCTTGTAAATTTGTGACTTTTTTCCCTCATGATGCTGCAATTTTTCTCATAAATTTGCTACTATCTTCATAAATCTGCAACCTTTTTCTCATAAATTTGCAACATTTTTCTTTTACATTCAACTTTTTTCTTCTAAATATGCAAATTTATTCATCTAAATATGCATTTTTTTCTTGTAAACTTGCAATTTTTGATCATATATTTGTCATTTTATTTAAAAATTTATAGCTTTTCTTCTAATAAATTGACTTTCTTGTAAATTTGTAACTTAAAAATCTGCAACTTTCTCGTAAATTTTGACTTTCTTGTAAAATGGCAACTTTTTTCCAACTAAAATTGTAACTTTTTTCATGCAAATTTACAACTGTTCTTTTAAATCTACAACTTTTTTCTAATAAAATTGTGATTTTTATTTTTATTGTAAATTTGTAACTTCAAAAATCTGCAACATTTTTCTTGTAAATTTTGACTTTTTTCTTGTAAATTTGCCATTTTTTCTTCTTTTAAATCAGCAACTTTTTGAGGCATTTGATTTAAATATTTCAGCTGATTAAATGTTTTTCTTGTAAACTTGCAACTTTTTTCTAATAAGAGTTTTGTTGTCAATTTGCACAAAAATCCGCAACTTTTTTCTTGTAAGTTTTGACTTTTTTCTTGTAAATTTGCAACTTTTTTCTACTAAAATTGTAACTTTTTTCTTGCAAATTCACAACTTTATTCTTTTAAATCTGCAACTTTTTTCTTGTAAACTTACAACTTTTTTTTCTAATAAAATTGTGACTTTTTATTGTAAATTTGTAACTTTTTTAAAAAATCTGCAACTTTCTTGTAAATTTTGACTTTTTCTTGTAAATTTGCCATTTTTCTGCAACTTTTTTCTCAGACATTTGATTTAAATATTTCAGCTGATTACATGTTTGATGTTCTGGGGGTGGAGGTCTCAGAGAGTGTGAGTTTGGGTCCAGAGCCACGGGTTGCAGACCCTGCTATATAAAGAGCAGTGGAGTGCGAGCGTGAGTGCAGCCTGCTGGGTTTAAACAGTCACATGTTGTTCATGTGAGCGGCTTGGATCAAAGCTCGGGGATCTCCAACCCACAGCGCCACAGTCACACTCAGCTCTTTTCCAGTCAGGAATTTATGGAAAAAGACGTCACAAATTAAAGAGAAAAAGTCACAAATGTAAAGACCTGTGGACCCCCCCTCTGCCCCGAAGGTGACCAGGATGAACTAGTCTGACCTGGTCCACTAACCCCCCATGATCCCCGTTATCACATGGTAAGAGGAGCAAGAGTCTCACCAGGGGCTGAGCCTCATGAAGGGGATGGGGACGCAGGTGAAGAACACGGTCATCAGGAGGAACGACTTCCTGCCCCAGACGTCCGACAGAGCGCCAATCAGAGGAGCTGACAGGAACGACAGGAAGCCCTGACGACAAATCACAGCAGTCACAGCAGGGGGGGGGTTAATGCGCCTTCATGCACACGACTCACACAAGTTCTGATGACGCATCTGTGGCCCAAACACCTCAGCAGCCTTTTACACCCAGATTAAACACCCTTCTTCACAGCCACCTGCTTTTTAGCTCACAAAACTGGGAGGAAAAAAAAAATATTTTATTCAAACAAAAAGCATTTTATCAGCGTTTAACCTGTTTAAACATTAAATTTACAAGAACATTTACAAGGAAAATGGTCTCAAATTTAAGTCGGAATTAAAGTCTCAAAGTTACAAGAAAAAAGTTCTGAATCTTCACGAAAATTAAATCTCAATATCACTTAAAAAATCTGAAATTGACAAGCGAAAAAAAAGACATTTGTAAGAAAAAAAGTTGCTAATTTACAAAGTCAGATTTATGACAAAGCCTCAACTTTACGAGAAGTTGGTTTAATTCCCCTCCACAGCATGTGGGACACCATGTGGTGTAAAGGGGCGGGGCCTATCTCCATTTCTATGACCCTAGGCCACACAGCTGCAGAGTGTGTGTGTGTGTGGGTGGGTGGGTGGGTGGGGGTGTGGGGGGGAGTCATCTGGTAGCTAATTTACATGAAAAAGTCACAAATTTATCAAGTTTTAAAATTTCACCAAAGGGTCACAAATTTACATAAAAAAATTTTAAATTTAACAGCAAAAAGTCACAAATTTACTTGAAAAAGTTGCAAATTTTTGAGGAAAAAAGTAGCAAATTTACATGAAAAAATAAAACATGAGAAAAGAGCTGCTAATTTAGATAAAAGACAAATTTACAGAAGATCGGATCGTTTTTTGATGCATCATGATGCAGACACGGATGATTCTGAATCGATGCACAAGAACTTGATTCTTCAATATTAACTACTAGCATAATTCATTCTGACAATGAGAAAAAGGCGGAACTCAGAAACGTGGAACTGTAGTGTCCAGACAGCTCATAGTGTGACACAAAACAGAGACGCTGATGGTGAAGCGGGATATTCAACCCTCGTTATAAAAACAAGCAAGTGGAGCTGCTGCACATAACAGGAATAACGGACTAGATAAAGGTTGTAAATCTGCAAGAATAAACACAATAATAAAAATGTGTCTGAGAAAAATAAACTGTGCTAGCTAGTGCCTAAATGTGTAGCTAATGAGTGTGTGATCCTGCACCACAATATCAGCTTGTATGAGATCAGAGGTTAACCAGAGCAGACGGAGGTTTCACGGCTTACTTTGACGCCCTGGACCAGACCGTTCATCAGGAACGTGTGCTGAGGAAACGTCACCCGGAGGACCTGAAAACACACACAGAACAGCCACCCCAGGTCGTCACATTTAAGGTTTTACAGCACAGAAACATGCTCACATCAGGGCCAACTTTAAACCATTTCAGTCACAACAGCGTCGACAAATGAATACAAATATGTTAGCTCACATCCATTATTAAACAACTCATTTTACCATCTGCAGTTTCTGCATCAGTTTCTACAGCTGTGAGGAAGTTAAACATTTAAGAGCTTTAAAGGCACTCAAACACATTTAAGACCTCACATTAGAGTCAAAGACCTTTATTTGTCAATACTTCTATACATACAGAATTGAAATGCCGTTTCTGTCTCTCTTAGTGGTGTGTGCAATATATAAGAAAGGAAGGAAAAAGGATGAAAAACAACAGGAGTCTATGTACAGTAATGCTACCCATAGCGTAAATAAAGTTAAAGATGAAACCAAGCAATCCTATGTACAGAAAAAGTGGAGCTGTCATACCCGTGATTGGGTGCAGACAGTGAGTTAGGACTGCACATGATCAGTATTGCAATAACATACAGCAGCAGATGTATTACTGTTGGTGTGCCAGTCTTTCTGTGCCAACAGCTGAGGTGGTTATTGTGGGGGTGATTGTGTTACGGTCTGGGGGGGGGGGGGGCAGAGTTCAGTGTCCTGATGGCCTGATGAACAAAGCTCTTTAGCAGTCTTGTGGAGCGGGCCCAGAGGCTCTGGTACCTTTTCCCAGAGGGCAAGGGGCTGAAGGAGGAGTGTGAGGGGTGGGAGGTGTTGCCTGCAATGTTCAGAACTCAGAAAGTATTTATTGCCAAGTACATTAACAGAGACTGATAACATACGAGGGATTTGACTTGACACAGAAAACGACCTGCATTTCCGGTGACGCGGCAGCATCTGAGAACGCGCCTGTCATCAGATGGGTACAGGATGCATAGGGAAGAAAAGGATAACACAATAGGAAAGAGCAAAAAACCATTGATTGTCAGAATTCTGGTCATATATGATCAATATTATGATTACAAGAAAAAAAGCCCTCAATGCACAGTTAGCAGACAAGAATGTACACAAGGACACAAAGAGAGCAGTGAGTGAGTGATCTTTTTCATCAGTTTTTGAGTCAGTGTGGGTGTAGTGTTGAGTGTAGGTGTTTGTATCAGTTAAGAACAACAAAGTCTCTTTGGCAGGAGATGTTTTGTCTTAGCTGCTGGCATTTGTCCTTGGGCCATGCAGCTGGCTGTCCGCGGAGTCAATGCAGCTTAAATGTTTTGAAAAACAAAAAACTGCAGATAATCTGGAGGACTTGAGTGAGGGGGGTCAGATTAGTCGAATAGTACTGATCCCAGAGAAAGAAACTTTATATCCTCTTACAGATTCAGTACTTAATCCTTCATTGCTGGACGTTGAATCCTTCATGGACGGCTCTCAGCGTGATCATGATGTAATCCATTTTCCTAGACAGTTCTCCATTTGCCGCTGTCAGTGTCCTCTCCATTTTTTCAATTTGATGGTTAAACCTCGCTTGGCCAGCATTTTGATAGGCTATGTCCATCTTCATCAATTTACGGTACACCAGGACAATCCCAGATCCAATCAGAACGATCCCGATGACCATTACTACGAAGACGTACAAATCTTCGACATCTTCGATGGAAAGATCAGACAGGCACAAGAGTTTCCAATTACTTGTGTCCCTCAAATAGCCCGCAGCAGCCGTTCCTGCGGGGCAAACAACCTCCCCCGGGGCACTTTTCCTTGTTGAAAAAATAGTGTCAATTGCGTTCAAAGCCCAGCTTATTAAATCCATAGTTTCGTTCGATAATCAGCAGTAGACACGCAGACAGACGATAGCAAGCTGGGATCCAGTTAGTTAGAGGAGGAAGGAGATAAGTCAGAGCAGGAGAGAAGAAAAAGGCGTCTGCTCTCTTTGAGAGGCGGAAGTGAATGCGGAAGTGAATGCTGATGGCTCTGCAGGTGAGGTAGATGTCCGGGGGGGGGGGGGGGGCACCGATGATCTTGTTGGCTGCTTTCACTGTGTGTTGTAGTGTCTTCCAGCAGGAGGTGGTGCAGCTTCCATACCACACCGTGATGCAGCTGGTGAGGATGCTCTCAATGGTGCCCCGGTACAATGAACACATGATGGGGGTGGGACTCATGCTATCCTCAGTTTGCGGAGGAAATGGAGGTGAGTTTGAGCCTTCTTGGCCATCTTGGCCAGTGATGTGGTGTTGTTGGACCAGAACAGGTCCTCAGAGATGTGCACCCCCAGGAACTTGGTGCTGCTCACCCGCTGCAGAGCTGCTCCATCGATGATCAGAGGGGGATGCTGTGTGTGTCCCCTGCTGAAGTTGACCACAATGTCCTTGATTTTTCTCACGTTCAGGAAGAGGTTATTGTCTTTACACCACTGGACCAGTTGGCTCATCTCATTTCTGTAGTTGGCCTCCTAATTGTTCGTGATGAGGCCCCCCACCGTCGTGTTGTCTGCAAACTTTATGTGGTTGGTGCTTTATGTACACAGTCATGGGTCAGCAGGGCGAAGAGCAGCGGGCTGAGTACCCACCCTTGTGGGGCCCCTGTGCTCAGTGTGATGGTCTTGGATGTGTTGCTGCCAACCTGCACATTCTGTGGCCTCCCTGTGAGAAAGTCCAGCACCCAGTTACAGAGAGAGGTTTTGAGTCCCAAGTGTCTCAGTTTTTGCATCAGGTGCTGGGGGATGATTGTGTTGAATGCTGAACTGAAGTCCAAGAACAGCATTCGCACGCAGGAGTTCTTTGAGTCCAGGTGGGTGAGGGCTGGATGGAGAGCAGCAGCGATGACATCTTCTGTGGATCTGTTTGACCTGTATGCAAATGGAGATGGGTTGCGGGAGCCGCTCGAAGCACTTCATTATGATGGAGGTGTGGGTCACCCCCACAGCCACAGACAAGCAGAGCGCTCAGCTGGAGCAATTAGCAGAACAATGAGATGTGTGTATTGACATCAATGGGCAGCCTCTCTTTGTCTAGTTCAGGCGCCAGTGTCCTGCTGTTGATATGTGTGACTCAAATGCAGGTGTTCATGCCTTCCTGCCCTGTACTGTGATGCAAATGTCCCATGCCTTCCTGCAGTTACTGTGCTGTTAATGTGCCATTCATGCATTGTCTGTAGTGGGGTATTTAAACTGCATATCGCTCTGTAACTCTCTCTCTCTGACTACTGCTTCTGACTACACGCATTGCCTATCTGCTGACGAGAGCCTGAGAGCTCGCTCCGGTGCGCCTGCACGGCGCTGGAGTGAGTTCTGTGATGGCGGAATGAAATAAAACCCACTTTTAAACCTCAGTTCGCTGCTTATTATTTCATGCCGCCACAGAGGTCAGAGCTATGCGTCAACAGCTTGACTCTGAGATGATCTGATTTTTTTTTTTTTAATTTTCTGTACTTTATTGGTCCCCAGAGGGGAAATTCAGGGTATTCAGGGCATCCACCTGGATGAATGAAGCAGCCATGGTACAGCGCTATTCCACTGAAGATGCTGAAGATGTCAGCCAGGACATTCTTGAGCTCCCCCACACAGCCCTTCAGAACGCGACCCAGCATGTTGTCTGGCCAGCTGCCTTGCGTGGGATGATCCTGGAGAGGGTCCTCTTCATGTTAGCCGGATCCAGACTTAATACCGTGCTCGTATGGGGGAGGAGTGGTTAGCACTGTTGCCTAACAGCCAGAAGGTTCCAGGTTCGAATCCCCAGGCTGGCAGGGGTAGGAACCTTTCTGTGTGGAGTTTGCATGCTCTCCCTGTGTTATTTAAGATAAGATAAGATAAGCCTTTATTAGTCCCACAACGGGGAAATTCCAAGATTGCAACAGCACAGGGATAGCAACACTCAGAGCAACAATCAGAAGGCAAGAAAAAAACAAGCAAGCAAGAGCAGCTAATATACATATGTACATATTACTATAAAATATATATATACACACACACAGACACAGTGCAGAGCATTGTAGCTAGATGGAATAAATATGTAAATATATATAAACACCCACAGTACGGAGCATTGCAGCTTGGTGGAATAAATATGCAAGTATATAAACACACACAGTGCGGAGCAATGTAGCTAGATGGAATAATATGTAGATATATAAAAACACAGTGCGGAGCATTGTAGCTAGATGGAATAAATATATAGATATATAAATATAAACACACCCAGTGCTGAGCATTGTAGCTAGATGGAATAAATATGTAAATATATAAACACACACAGTGCAGAGCATTGTTGCTAGATGGAATGAAACAGCACAACCGTCTACTTAGTTATCCTACATGGCATGATTATGTGCCCATACATACTCTCACCCTCCATAGCGACCGGTATTTTCCTAGTTGTATGCCGGAGGGGACCATTGTGTAAGTCTATTGCATCTCTTGCATTCAAAAAACTATTAGTTTGTTACGTCTTTTTGCTATCTCTGCGAGCAGCCCTGCTTAGGTTGTACAGTCTGACACTGAATACCCAAGTAGACACCCAAGTCTGATACTTGGGTTTACTCCGGGGGCTCTGGTTTCCTCCCACAATCCAAAGACATGCATGTTAGGTTAATTGGTTGTTCTAAATTGTCCCTAGATATCTGTCTCCTATAGGCCCTTAGAGTAGAGGGTTAGTACTAGTGAAGCACTTTTGAGTGGTCTTTGAGACTAGAAAATTGCTATATAAGTGCAGGTCCTTCTGTGCTGATGTGCTGTTTTGTGCTTCAAAGGGGCCAAAGAAGTCATTTAGGTTGTTAAGCAGCGTGATGTCAAACATCACAAACTCTGAGACCAGGTTACAGTCAGCATAACTTCCCCTGGATCCATGCCGCGTCGAGATAATTAACTTATTCACTAAAATACTTCAGATTACACCCTTAAGCCACAACTGGCAACTTCACAAAAAAGTCTAAATTTTAGAAGAATAAAAATAGCAATTTTATGAGAAAAAAGTTGGAAGTTTTGCAAGAAAAAAATGGCAAATTTAAATGAACAAATCTGCAAAAATTGAAAGGAAAAAAAATTGGCATAAAATTAAAATGAAAAAAATCTGGAAATTTAAAAGAAAGTTTTATTTGCAAATTTAAAGTTTTTTGTAAATTTTAAAGATTTTTTTATGCAAATTTAAAAGAAAAAATGCAAATGTTAAAGAAACAGCAAATTTTAAAGAAAAAATTTTGAAAATTTAAAAGAAAAAATCTGCAAAAATTCAAAGGAAAAAAACTGGAAATTTAAACATTTTTTGCAAATTTAAAATCATTTTTTTTGCAAATTTAAAACAAAAAAATCTACAAATTTAAAAGAAAAAAATGCTAATTTTAAAGAAAAAAACTGCAAATCTAAAAGAAAAAAAATCCTCAAATCAAAGAAAAAAGCAGAAAAAAATTAAAAGAAAAAATCCGGTAATTTTAAAGAATTTTTTTGCAAATTTAAATGATTTTTTTTTTGCAAATTTAAAATATTTTTTTTACGAATTAAAAAAAAACAACACAAATTTAAAAGAAAAAAATATGCAAAAACTGAGGAAAAATCTGCAAAAATTAAAAGGAAAAAAATCTGAAAATTTAAAAGAATTTTATTTGCAAATTTAAAGAAAAAAATGCAAATTTTACTGAAAAAAATGCAGATTTAAAAAGCTGCAAAATTTAAAAAAGCTCTCCAAATTTAAAAGAAAAAGCTTTGCAAAAAAACTGCAAATTTTAAAGCTGCAAATTTTTAGAAAAAAAATGCAAATTTAAAACAGTTGCAAAATTAAAAGAAAAAATAAGCAAATTTTAAAGAAAATTGCTCTGCAAAATTAAAAGAAAAAAGGTGCCAATTTAAAAGGAAAAATCTGCAAATTTAAAAGAAAAAAGCTGCAAATTTATGGGAAGGAAGCACAAATTTATGAGAAAAAAATTTGTGAGAAAAAATTTGCCAATCTACGACAAGAAGCAAATTAATGAGAAAATTTTTGAGAAAAAAAGTCATAACTTCACAAGAAAAAAACTTGAAGGCCTATGACAAAAAAGCTGCAAGTTGATGAGGAAAAAAGTGACAAATTTGTGAAAATTTCTCTCCCTAGAGATGAGAAAAGTGGGCCGTCACTCATCACGTCTGTGGTATCATTAGGATGTCTCTCTGAAATGCACAGTTAATGACTAAGTGCTATTTTTAAGCATAATTAAGGCCTTCACTGAGGCTAAACACCTTTTCTGTATTGGGAAGACATGAACCCTCAGTGTTGATGGTGCGGTGAGTCGTTTTTACTCACGGTGAGCATGGGTGTGGTCAGCAGCCCCCAGGAGAAGAACTCCAGGAAGATGACCACCACAGCGTGCAGAACTCTGGCTCGGCCACGCTACACAGAGAGAGAGAGGAAAACTGCTCAGTATTCATCTGACAGGGAAACCAACGGACACATTACAGGAAAAACCACACTAAAATATCGTTAAGATGAGGGTAAAACAGCGGTCATCCAGGCAGTTTTGCTTCCCTGGGTAATCCCTCTGTCTGTCATGCTGTGTGTGTTTCTGTCATCTACCGTCATGCTACGCTACACTGTAACAGCATCCATCCATCTATTATTACCAGGAAAAAAAGACAATCATGAAGAAAATGGAAGCAAATTTACAAGGAAATATAGTCTAAACTTTAACAGAAAAAAAGTCCTGAATTTATAAGAAAATTATGTCCCAAAATTCCTTGAAAGTCTCAAACTGACAGAAAAAAAACAATTTTAAGATGAAAAAAAAGCTACAAATTTATGAGGACAAAGACACATTCTGCAGCACGGTGGTGCAGTGGTTAGCACTGTTGCCTTACAGCTAGAAGGTTCCTGGTTCGAATCCCCAGGTTGGCAGGGGTAGGAACCTTTCTGTGTGGAGTTTGCATGTTCTCCCTGTGCTGCGTAGGTTTACTCCGGGGGCTCCGGTTTCCTCCCACAATCCAAAGACATGCATGTTAGGTTAATTGGCTGTTCTAAATTGTCCCTAGATATCTGTCTCCTATAGGCCCTTAGAATAGAGGGTTAGTACTAGTGGAAGCGCTTTGAGTGGTCTTTGTGACTAGCAAAGCGCTATATAAGTGCAGGTTAGTTAGTTAGTATTGTTCCTATATGTGAGCCGTGCTACTAGATGAGCGGGACTGTGCGCCGCGTCACTATGAGCTGCAGGCAGGAGGAGTCATAACTCGTGACTCTTTCTTTGGATGCTAGCAGCAAGTCCCGGGAAAACCGTCGTGCCTGCTATCATTGGAAAGCTTAGAAATCATACTTCCTAAAAATACATGTGTTCTTGCAGAAGACGTAACTCCCGACCCATCGAATGCGCGTTTTCAACCTAGCCAAAATATAAACAAATGGGATTTTTCCGGGTCCGTTTTTGGGCACTTCCTACAAATTAAATCTGTGACGTTTGCACGTAAGTTTGCAACCGTTTTCCATGTAAATTTGCAGAATTTTTGCCATCAATGTCTAACATTTTTCCTCATAATTTTGATTTTTCTCTCATAAATTCACAACAGATTTGACATAATTTACAATATCCTTTCCAGGTTCAGGTTCCTTTATTTGTACCCGTAGGTAATTTGTTCTGCAGTCAGGTGACGTCCATATTTACAACCACAGTTACACCCAACGTGAACACAAACACAGGCACACATGAAGAACTCAAGGCTCCACCAATCAGGACATAAGACAGAGAGATAAGAGAAAAAGAGAAGAGAGAAGGGTCACATTACAAAAGTTAAGAACTAGGTCTGAGGTTAAAAACTCAACAAAAGTCTAAAACCCAATAAAAGATTTGAAACCCAAATAAAAGAAACCTAAAAAAATAAGTAAATATAAAATAAAAATTGATAAATAGACAACTAGATTATGTGCAATATATTGCTACAGCTTGTTCAGCTGACAGCAGCAGGAGCAAAGCTGCTTTCGTAGCACTGGGTTCTACTTTTTGTCACAAATTCACATTTTCCCATAAATTTCCAACATTTCTCTGGTAAATTAGCAATACTTTTCACTTAAATACATAACATTTCTTAATAAATTTGCAACATTTGTCTAATTTGCATATCTTTTCACATAAATTCACAATGTTTTCATTTACTGATTTTTAACATATTCTTGAAAGTTTAATTTTTCCCCCACACAAACCTGCCTTCTTTCTTGTGAATTTGTGACTTTTCCCTCATAAATTCACAGCTTTTTTCCTCGTAAATCTGACTCTTTATTCTCGTCAGAAGCCACTCCCCGTCATGTATTTTGTTGAATGTGCAAAGTGCCGTCTGCCGTCACATCTGTGTGTGGCTCGTTCAGATCCACCAGAGCAGAAAAGCCCAGCAAACCTCAGCCGTGGCCGCTTCACACAGCTGCTCCTTCACTGGCAAACAAGCAGCTCGCAAATTACAAAATTAAATGCTTTTCATTTCTAACACAACACGGTGTAAAAGTTAAAAGAAAAAGTCCTGAATTTACAAAAAAAAAAAAAAGTCAAAAATACTTGAAATATTCTCAAATTAACGAGGGAAATGTTAGCAAATTTATAAGTGAAAGTGAAGCAACTTTTCAAGAAAACTGGCGGCCAGTTTTGGAGGGAAAAGTGACAAATTCACAAGGAAAAATTAATAAATTTGCAAAACTCGTCCCTACCTGTGCATGCCCATAGAAACCAAGTATAAGCAAGTATTTCTGCATGCCTGTAGAATGCAGGTGTAAGCAAGCACGTCAGCAATCCTTCAGTGATGACTGCCTTTGATCTTTGATGATGTCACAGCGAGTCCTATGATCTTTATGTGAGCCCTATGAACGCACCTTCGTGACAGAGATTTCTTGAATTATATATAGTCAGACTCGTGCACATCTGTGCATACCCGTAGAAACCAAGTGTAAGCAAGTATTTCTGCATGCCTGTAGAAAGCAGGTGTAAGCAAGGGTGTAAGCTTTGATCTTTGACTGTGCAAAGCAAGTCCTGTGATCATTGATGATGTCATAGCAAGTCCTGTGATCATGACAGATGCCTGTGTTTGATCTTTGATGTCATAGCAAGTCCTATGATCCTTGATGACATCATAGTGAGTGCTATGATCATGAGTGACGCCTGCCTTTGTTACATAGGAACATCATAGGACATTTCACATAAGAACATCATAGGACATCATAGGCGGTCCTATAATCTTTGCTGATGTCATAGCGAGTCCTGTGATCATGAGGGATGCCTGCGTTTGATCTTTGATGTCATAGAGTCCTATGATCTTTGATGATATCACAGTGAGTGCTATGAACTTTGATGATGTCATAGGCAAGTATTTCTGCATGCCTGTAGAAAGCAGGTGTAAGCAAGGGTGTAAGCTTTGATCTTTGTGCAAAGCGAGTCCTGTGATCTTTGATGATGTCATAGCAAGTCCTGTGATTGTGAAGAATGCCTGCATTTGATCTTTGATGATGTCATAGCGAGTGCTATGATCATGAGTGACGCCTGCCTTTGTTACATAGGAACATCATAAGACATCATGCAGACATCATAGGCGGTCCTATGATCTTTGGCCGTGATATAGAGTGAAGTGCGTGGCGGTAATGCACCTGTAAGCTGGTTGCCAACCACCAATCAAAGCTAAACGAAGACACACTGACACACAGACAGCGATTTCGTGAATTTATAAAGTGATAAAAGTTATGTCATAAATTCACAAGGAAAAGTGAATGGAAAAATGGGCAATTAAAAGAAACTCGCAAGCTTGCATGAATAAGTTGAAAATTTATGAGAAAAAAGTTGGTAATTTATGAAACAAACGTTTTTTTAATCATAAGTTTAAAAAAAAAAAAACTCAATGCTGACAGGTCCGTTTATTTGAAAAACTTTTATTTTTACCTTAAATTTATACAGATTTGTCTGGACTAAAATCCGATCTAATTCTTCTCAGTGTGGAACATTTATTTTATTTATTGTTTTTAATCATATGCGCATATTTGTGGCTCCATCTGAGCGGCGTTAGCCGGCTAAAGCTAACCGCCCAGCACTCACCGAGCTCCGGACCAGCACCATGTCGGGGCTCGCTGTTCGTTCCCAGCTCATCTCACATCTTTCCGCGGTGCCGTGAACATCCAGTCCATGTCCCCGCGGTGTGGCCGGTCCTTCCAGGGTGTCTTCCGCCGTTAAGACACCATAAACCCGGCCTGAAACGTCTCGGTTAACGAGTACTTACAACTACAGGAAGTAGTGATGTGCGAATCGATCCTGAAATATCGATATCTCCGATACTGGATCTTTATGCTCTAAATCGATACTCAAATCAAAATATCGATACTTTTGATACTTAAGTAATTTGAGGTAAGGTATAAGATCAGATAAGCCTTCATTAATCCAACAACGGAGAAATTCCAGGATTGCAACAGCACAGGGATAGCAACACTGAGAAGGCAAGAGAAAAACAAGAGCAGCGAGTATACATATTGTGACGTTTGCAAGGTTCACACAAAGACAATGGAGCAGATGGTTGTGATCAACCTGATTTATTTTTCACACCCCGACCCCCAACCTGCTTCTGAGCACAGAGAGGAGTGGAGGTCATTCTCCCAGACCTCCGTTTCAATCATGGTTACACACACATGATACATCTTGCCCTAATCCTGCTAAACACTGCTGGGTCATTATAATGCAGTTATAATGACACAGCAGTATAACTCAGAAATAACACATTTAACACACACAGTAACGTTTTCAACTGGAAAAGCATGCTGGGAAATCCCTGCCCCCCTTAAAATGGCCCCGACGTTACAATATATACTGTATATCCTTAACAGAAACACGGTGAAAAGTAACTAAACTATTGAGATGATGTCTAAGTGACACGCGGTTGGTGGGACTACTTTTTCTTCCGCCTGGGTAAGTGCGTCATGCGTTTTTTTAGATTTAAAAGACATAGGTGTAGTCGCAAAAAATATCGGTATCGGTATCGCCGATACCAGCCTGAATTTTACTCAGTATCGGATCGGAAAGGAAATCAGTGGTATCGAACATCACTAACAGGAAGCCACCGGATTCTTCCACAGAAGCTGAATCAGTGTTTTGTTCAGCAGCATACACTGAGCGGGCGGCGCTCATAGAGTCGACTGTGTATCAGATAACACCGCCTGCAGGGGATGTCCTCCGTACATAAAAGAGTGCATCTTGTACAGGTCCACAAACTGCTCTCAGATCAGCTTTAATTAGGCTCTGCCCGTCACGTGACCTTTTTTTAAAATCAACTTTTTAAATGAATTTTTCAAACTTTTTTCCTCTTAATTGTCACTTTTTTCTTGCGATTTTTCATGCGCCTTTTCTTGTACATTTGTGACGTTTTTATCTTAAATATGTGACCTCTTGTAAATTTATGACTTTTAGAGAACTATCCACCTGAGGGCGCTGCTGTAGCAACGATTACGGCGCAACTTTTGGTTTCGGCTGAAGTAGTGTTACATCAGTCAGCAAGAGTGGAGTAGTGGGGCATTTAAAATAGCCTTTTTAAAAGTGTTTTCAATTCGTTTTAGTGTATAGTCCACATACCTGCTTTGCAGTCAAGTGGCAGATAATTTCAACACTTGTAGTTTTTGTATTTTTGAATGTTTGCATATGTAGCAGAGTCAATAAAAGCATTCCTACTTGGCTGGTATTTGATGCTGTTCGTGGTGTGAGACTCCTCACAAATAAGCACAGCTAAATCTGTGGCTTCAACAGCAATGCGTAGATCATGCATCCTAAACAGGACTGTGGGTGTGATTGGTGATACTATGGCGGCACATGGGGAGAACATAATTATGTAACATCTTAGACAAGAACAAAGAACAGAGGTTCCCTGGTGAGACAGGCTTAATGAAAGTGAGATAGGCTTAATGAAAAATGCAGAATTAGTAACAATAAATGCAAAATCTCATTTTAGGCCTAATCAGAGACATTATCCTCTACGCCCCAAAGCACAAGAGGGCATTAAACCTGTTATACAGGAATTGATAGATGCAGAGGTTATAGTACCATGTCTGAAATCACCGTGCAATACACCTTTGTTTCCGGTGAAGAAAGCTGCACCATCCTCCAGCTGGAGAATGGTCCAAGACCTTCAGGCAGTGAATAGAGCTGTCATTCTGAGGGCTGTAACAGTCCCAGACCCTCACTGTTAAATGATCTACAATCACAAATGAAATTTTTCACGGTGGCGCAGTGGTTAGCACTGCGGCAGCACAGTTTACCCTTGGCCGGGGGATTGTGGGGATCGTGGGATCGTGGGTTCGATCCCAGCCCCCGACCAACAGTGATCTGTGTGGAGTTTGCATGTTCTCCCCGTGTTGCGTGGGCTTACTCCGGGATTTCTCCGGTTTCCTCCCACATGCCAAAAACATGCATGTTAGGTTAATTGGCTGTTCTAAATTGTCCCTAGATATTTGTTTCCTATAGGCCCTTAGAATAGAGGGTTAGTATTAATGAAAAGCGCTTTGAGTGGTCTTTGTGACTAGAAAAGCGCTATATAAGTGCAGGTTAGTTAGTTAGTTAGTTAGATAACAGGGAGGTGTGAAGGATGAATGAAGTGAATGCAGTGTGACCTTAAGGCACTTTTCCACGAGCCCCGCTCAGCCTCGGTCTGAGAACACGACTCGGGTCGGCGCGACTCCATTGTCCCTTGATTGGTTTTCAACATTACTGCAGACAGCCCGCGGCTGGGTGGAATGTCTTAACAGCAAGGCGGCGCCACACTCTCGTGACGTGAAGCGCGCGAGCCAAACAAACATAACATGGCTGCTCTACAAGGCGACTCCTCGGTCTGTGGCTTTTTTCGCCGTAAATACCAAAAAGCACCGCCAGATAAGGGTACAGGCAGCGAGACGAAACACTCTGGAATAGTTCTGCAGCTTCTGGGAGAGCCGAAGACATGAGGATACAAACTAGGTCATATATGACGGTAAGCTAATGGTTGCTAATGCTAGTTTGCTGAAAGTACACTACCGTTCAAAAGTTTGGGGTCACTTAGAAATGTCCTTATTTTTGAAAGAAAAGCACTTTTTTCAATGAAGATAACTTTAAACTAATCAGAAATACACTCTATACATTGCTAATGTGGTAAATGACTATTCTAGCTGCAAATGTCTGGTTTTTGGTGCAATATCTACATAGGTGTATAGAGGACCATTTCCAGCAACTATCACTCCAGTGTTCTAATGGTACAATGTGTTTGCTCATTGCGTCAGAAGGCTAATGGATGATTAGAAAACCCTTGTGCAATCATGTTAGGTCTGCAATGCTGTAATTGCTGTAAATGGAGGATTCTTTGACGAAAGCAAAGTTTGAAGGAAAAAATTATTATTTCAAATACAAATCATTATTTCTAACCTTGTCAATGTCTTGACTATATTTTCTATTCATTTTACAACTCGTGGTGGTAAATAAGTGTGACTTTTCATGGAAAACACAAAATAATTGTCTGGGTGACCCCAAACTTTTGAACGGTAGTGTACGTCGTGCTACACTGTAATGTCTTAGAAACTTCTAGAGGAATGGTAAAGGATTAAGGAAGTGAATGCAATGTGACCTTTTGTGTGTTAGAAGCTTCTAGCCTCTAGAAGCTTCTAACATGGCATTCCTCTAGAATCTAGAGGAATGCCATTGTAGAGGATGACTTTCACAAATGAGACTGAGTTTATTTCTCAGGGTTGGTTTATTGCAAGGTCACATCCTCTAACAAGAACAGGATCTCAGGAAAAGAGGCAGAGCAATCATCCAACACAGCTCTTATAGTCTCACCAGACACAAATCCCCCCACATCAAATCACACACCCCCAACCCGCAGTCTTAGGTAAACATCCAGCGCCCGAGGCTCCTTGGCGTCTCCATTGTCCTCTGACCCTCTAGCGTCTGGGGCTCCTGCTGGGGCATTCTCTCCAGCTTCACATCTCCTGCAAGGCCAACTTCACACCTCCCGTAGGTCCTCACAGGGTCAGGTCCTCTTTGGTCCTTAAGACGTGAAGCTTCTGGAATATGCACCGTCATTCCTACTAGGTGAATGCGGGGGATATGAATACAATATATGCGCCTTAAATATGCGCCATACCATGTTATTTAAGAGAAGAGTCTCTACTGAGATGTCATTCTGTCTATGCTTCTTGTGTGAGTTGTGTAATAAAACGTCTGAAGCCAAATCCGCCTCTTTATTTACACGCTCCACAATACAGTGATAGAAAAATTCCATATTATCCATTTTATTATTATTACTAATATTATATTATTATTATTATTTTGTATCATGCCTTTTCTATCTCATGTCTGATGTTTATATGTGCATTCCATGTAGAACAAGTTCATATATTCCTTTGTGTGGCACACATATTTTGGATGCTTTGACTGCATATGTATAGCACAGTGATTGAGATGGAGATGCTTAAGACTGCATATGTATTTTGTAACCTCACGTCTTAGAAGGAACAATAAGTCTGGACCTCCTGGGGATAACAGTAGGAGGTGGAGGTACCTTTAGCAATGACTCTGAAAGGTCTTCCTGATCTCCTGGGGTCAGGTGGAGGAAGAAGAGGCCTGGGGGAGAGGTATCGTCGATGGGGGGTTTAATGACAATGTGATGCTGTACTTTGATGTCCCAGGTATAAAAGTGGGGGATTGGAGTGGTTCGCTCTCTTTTCCTGTTTGAGAGATGGTTGGAGATGTGAGATGGTTAATAAACCTGAATTGAGAAATAAATTCAGCCTCTTCATTTCACGCTCTCCACACTTTGTATTCTTTCAGAATGTGTGTGTGAATGGGTGGATAGCAGGATCTGTAAAGTGCTTTGGTCATCAAGAGATGAGAATAAAAGCGCTATATAAGTGAATGCCATTTACCATTTTCATGTCTGTGAGCAATTATTGTCTGACTGTGGCCTTCAGAGGATGTGTGCGAGACTGAGGGTCAATACAGCTACATTGATAATCTCTTTGGTATGCCCTGCTCTTCTGCGTCCGAGGAATGTGCTGAACTTCAAGTTCATGTAGATTAGGTTTATAGACACTCTGTCTGTCTCTGAAATGTCCCTGGATGGTTCTGCAGATAGCTCTCCCCTTTCTCCTCCTCCTTGTTTACCCATAGTTATAAATACCGAGCTTAGAGAATGTTTGTTCAGAGATTCTCTGTGTGTCTGAATGCCATGCTTTGTAATCTCTCCCTCAAGATGGCCATTGAGGTGAATAAATGTACATAAATCCAACTTTCCGCCTAATTTTTTGACTTTGAATAATTTAAGCTCAAAATTATTCTAGCATACAGACACAGGACAGACATGAGCACCAGGCATGTTTTCACTTGTATGAATGTCACAGATCTGACGTTTACATATGTCACCAGATGCAAGGTTGCATGAAGTAAAATAATTAAAAAAATAGTAACAGTTTTCTTCCTAACGCTTAAAGCGTACCTGTGGTGGTCGTGAAAAAAAAGATATTATATTGAGCCCCTGTCTCACGTTCTAGTTCAAGTTCAAAGCAATGTGATATAAATCCATTGCTGATGTGCTGGTTCAGCTATGTCAGCAAAACATGCGAGCAGCCATACTGGGGCTACATGGCCTGCCAGGACGCTTCCTGTGACGTAGTGTCGTGGCTACCGCGATCTGGATCAATATTGGCTGAGCCTGGAGTGCCCGGATGAGCAGTGGCTTTCAGGATATTCAAATTCAAATTCAAACGTTTATTTCAAACTCAGGGTTCATATTAAATGCAGAACTAAAACGAGTAGAAAATAAATAAATAAATGCTTAAATTCAGCGGGTCGTCTTGTCTGATCTGAGGTCGTAACGGCCGCCAGACGGCTGATGATTCGGCGCTGGGCTCTTCCCTCGCCGCTAAAACTATATACAGATCAGCAGACACTCGGCGCTCTTGTAACAACAAAAACATACAATGCGATATGGATATCGCAACATGGCGGAATGTAAAGCCTTTGGATGTCTCAATAATAAGCGAAAAAACAAAGATAAACACTTCCTTTGTGTACACAAACCCAGCTCACCTTATCAGAAGATCGTAGCGGAAAAGTGATTGCGCAATCTCGGAACAGGGCAGACGTTTCCTTTCAGACGAAATTGCGTTGTGTGTGAGGACCACTTCGTCACTTTCACCCTCAGAAGACCTTTCTGGCTCAAACCTGTAGCCATGTTGGACGAATTCTTCCTCAGAGTCCGACAATTCAGCCATAATAGAATAAAAACACTCACAAAAGCACCCTAGTCTCTCATACAGGCGGAGTATTGACTTTTCAGTAGCAACGTAATGACGTCACATCCGCATGTGTCATGGCTGCGCGCAGAGTTTTCATTGGCTGGCCATGCCTGCGGTCGTATTTGCATATTTCTCTGGTGGTATATGGCTGGCAATAATTATTTAACCAAATAACGAATACTTTGCCTAATGTTTTCAAGTTGAATGCGTTTAGACGACCACCACAGGTACGCTTTAACGATTTAAGAAAGGTGTGGTAAAAATGTTTAGATAGGATTAGGATATTAAATATTTTTTACACAAATGTGCTTTTGCTATATGAAGTCTCACACTGCTCCACGCTGAAGATAAAAGATGTGGGTTAGTTATGCACACACACATCCCTTATTGCATAGCAAACAATGGGCTGCTTTTGCTCACACATAGCCGGGGGGAGGTAAACTTGTTCAGGGTTGCGATTAGAAATAATGAAGTCAGCCTTCCTGAAGAAGAGAGCCATTGTTCAGCATGATGCACCTGGCCAGGCGACCTTGGGAGAGAAAACAACTGATGGAGTCAACATTCCTGAAGGAGGGAGCTACTGTCGGAGGCCTGGGGAACGCCCCAGACCGTAAGAGATATGTACTTGATTTTATTGTTTTTTTGGGGTCGAGTCTGACAGGTTGTGCTGAGACCAAGACCCACAGCTGTGATTATTCTCTGCATGCTTCGAAAATAAAAAGATGTGTGAAATAGCATCTCTCATGTGATTCTTAAATCTCTGATGCATTTTATATGGTTTTGTGCTAACTGTTCAATTCTTGAACACATTTTTACAGAGAGAAGGAAAAAGAGTTTTTACAAAGGTATCAAATAAGTGGAAGTTTTTTGCATTCATTACACTGCCTTGGAACGATATGTATTATGTATTAAAATGGCACATTATTGTGAAGTGCAGTGTGGTGACGTGTACTTCCCGTCACGTCACCACACTGCCCTATATAAAGCAGAGGGCATCCATATTGTAGCCTCTTTGACCGGTGCCCTCTGCCAGGTGCCTGCCATGTTACCACTGTTCTCTTATCATCAATAAAGCTGTGTTTGTCCAGTCATCTTGCCTCATCCATCACCCAAGGTATTTTACCATACCATTATACTGTACCATTTGGCGATTGAGGATTAGCTCATGCAGGCGTGCATCACACCACTTCGCCCCTCCTCAAGTTGCCGGGCGAACCGCCGGTGCCTTGGCCCATGTGGTTTGAGGCTTTCTAGACCTACATCACCGCACTGGACCTCGGTGAGCTCAACAAGTTAAGAGCACGTGCGCTTCTTGTTCACAACCTGGGTATTGAGGGCCAGCAAGTCCTACGCACACTCGGATCTTTGGACTCCTTTGAAGACGTTAAGGAGCTGCTAGCAAACCATTTTCACAGCCCGGATAGCATGACTGTCTGGAGAATTCATTTTCAGCAGCGACATCAGTGGGTAGGTGAGCCTATACATCAGTCTGTTGCCGACTTGAGGCAGCTAGCTAGCGAGTGTCGCTTTGAGCCGTTGGAAGATGAAATGGTACGTGACCAGCTTGTGGAGTACATGTGCAGCGCTGCATTGTGGGCTAGGCTACTCACAGCACCCAGTGACTGAACATTAGCCAGAGCTGTCGAACTAGCTCTCCAACTGGAGGCCACAGACAAGCTAGCGTAGGAGCTAATCTGGCGCCCATCACAGCAGCCGCTGGAGCCTCCTGCTGCAGCAAATGTTGTGGACTTGGATAGCGAGGTTATCTTGGATGGTGATACTACAGAAGCCAACGCTGCCAGCTGAAGGTATGCCCCTGGAAAACCCCTGTGCAAGGTTTGTGGGTCTGCAACGCACTGCAATAAGGATAAGGACTGCCTGGCTAGGGGAAAACGTTGTAGCAGATGTGGACACTTGAACCATTATGCTAGAGTGTGCCGTGTATCTGAACCGGAGAGCCCATGGAAGAAATCACTCCGCCCGCCCCCGACGACCATCCATATGGTGTCCCCCAGCATAAACAGGTACATGTACTGTGCAGTGGAACTAGACGGCATGGAGATATCGCTGCTGCTTGACACAGGGGCAGAGGGATCATTGCTGAATTGGGTCACAATGAGGACATTTTTCCCCCAGGAAAACAGGGTTAGAGGTAACCCAACGCCGTTGTATGGTTATGGAGGTGGCAGGCTGTGCATGGTTGGGACTTTGGAGTTAACAGTCTGGTTCAAGTCTGCAAAGATGGTTGACTTCACGTTTCACGTGGCAGCGCAAGGCGATAACATTATGGGCTGTGACTTGTTTTACGGATTGGGTTTCACCATAAAAGACAACGCCGGGGACGAATGGTCGGGTTCTGGCCCATGGAACCCTCCAATTCCGATGGTCAATGAGGACATTGTGTGGGATGAAGAACTAACGGACGCCATGGTGGTCAAGCAGGACCAGCCTCACTCAGGTTCAGTGCAGGAGGGTCTCAGTGCCAGTGCTCAGGATACGGTAGAGGAGGTACTAAGCGTGGCGGCGAGGTGCCTGCGCCGGCAAGCAACACCAATGTGCTAGCCTCAGATGCCTCTGGAGCATGGCCGGAGGGGGATGGAGGGTCTGCAGCTACAATGGTGACTGCTACGACAGTTTTAGAAGAGGTCAGGGCCAGACCGATGAGCATGGAGAAACCGCATGCTCAGCAGCACCACACCAGGCCGAGCCGGGCCCCGTGAAGGGTTTTGGACTTGGTTCGGGTTCGGGGTGAAGAATGTCCATGGCAAAGATTGGCCAAAGCCAGCAAAACATCAAGGGTGTCTGCGAACAGTGGCTAAGCTGGGCACGGCATACTTCAGGCTATCCGATGGCTCGTCGAGGCATGCCAATCAGCTTTGGCGTGCCCGGGAAGAGGCTCCAGGTGACGAGGTTGGACGGGAGTTGGTGTTGGTGGTGAAGAAGTTGGGCTCCATTGTCCGGAAGATCAGCCATCATCCCAGAGGTCTGCTGCTTCCAGGGGCGCAACTGCTGAGGGGCTGCCCTGGGCCCCCATGCCGGTTCCACCTCGCCCACCCAAGGGACTGTGCTGTAAATAATTGTTTATAGTTCTTGTGTTTTGAAATGTATGTTATGGTATGGGATTGTTTTATGTATTTTTTCTTTAGTTTAGGAGCATGGTGTGTGTTTTAGTTTTATAAATGGATAAATTAGATATGGGTGGCAGAACAATCCACCCCGCTGTGTGGGCTGCATGGTAGTCCACCCGTCAGCCCTATTTTAGGTTGTTTTGTGTGAATGTGTCAGGCCATTTTAGTACATTACTTTTCATTATTTTAGCGTGTGATTCGGGTCCCAAATTTGGGGGGGAGGGTTCAAATGTGTGTGTGGTTTTGGAGTTTTCTAAAGGAGGGGGAGAATATTATGTATTAAAATGGCACATTATTGTGAAGTGCAGTGCACTTCCCGTCACGTCACTGCACCACCCTATATAAGGCAGAGGGCATCCATATTGTGGCCTCTTTGACCGGTGCCCTCTGCCAGATGCCTGCCGTGTTGCCGCATATTCAGTTCCAACAATAAAGCTGTGTTTGCCCAGTCATCTTGTCTCATCCTTCACCCAGGTATTTTACCATACATAACAATATGGACTTGATATTAACAGCTTCAGCATGCATTAATTTTTAAATTGTCACAAAATATAGATCAATAAAATTTTGAACAATTGTCAGAAAAGGTCTGTATGTGTTAAGTTAAATAACGAGCATTCAGGGCATGACAGCATCACGAGCATTTTAATAAACACCCAAGCACAGTGTTGTGGTTCTTTGAGGCTCTGACTGGATTCTACATCTGCTGTAAGGTAGATCTGATTATGGCCAACATATTTTAATAAAATGCAACTGACTTTATTGTGGTGGAAACATTGATATCTCAGAGCTTTTATTTGTTTACAGCGTTAGCATTTTAGCAACAGAGCTAACTAACAGGGCAACTGTCTGCCAGGCCACTTTTTAAGGCCATCTTCTCATCCCTTGATAGTCGTGGGAAGTGGTGTGTCTTCTTCCCTCAGCTAAATGTGAATGTTTAGCCTATGCAGCGAGACAAACATAAATGGCTTTTGGTGTACAAGGGGCGCTGCTGAAGACATTCTATGACACGGTGGTGGCATCAGCCATCACTTTTGGAGTGGTCTGCTGGGGCAGTGGCATTACCGCAGCCAATAGGAAGAGACTGAACAAACTGATCAAGAAAGCTAGCTCTGTCCTGGGGCAGCGCCTTGACCCAGTGGAGGAGATAGGAGAGAGAAGAATGGTGGCTAAACTGTCATCTCTGCTGAAGTCCGAGTTCCACCCTATGCAGGACATACTGAATGCACTGAGGAGCTCATTTAGCAGCAGACTACATCATCCCAGGTGCACAACCGAGAGATTTCGCAGGTCCTTCCTACCAACGGCTGTCAGACTGTACAACCTAAGCAGGGCTGCTCGCAGAGATAGCAAAAAGACGTGACAACCTAATAGTTTTGAATGCAAAAGACGCAATAGACTTACACAATGGTCCCCTCCGGCATACAACTAGGAAAATACCGGTCGCTATGGAGGGTGAGAATATGTATGGGTACATAATCATACCATGTAGGATAACTAAGTAGACGGTTGTGCTGTTTCAGTCCATCTAGCAACAATGCTCTGCACTGTGTGTGTTTATATATTTACATATTTATTCCATCTAGCTACAATGCTCTGCACTGTGGGTGTTTATATATCTGTGGGGAACGTGAAATGAAGAAGCTGAGTGATTTTATAAATCAGATTTAATGTCGGCTTCACATCCCCAACATGTCTCATCCCAAGGCAGAAGCAGAAAGAGGCTGAACGCAGTCAGACCCCCATACTTATGCATCACACAACAAAAGCCAACACATTATGCATTACACCAAAAAAGCCAACTTCACACGTCCTTGTCATATCCTTCCGATGTCCTCCCGTTCCTTCGCCTGACCCCAGGGGGTCAGGAAATCTTTTCAGGTCTGCACCGCCGCTCCTCCATCTCCTCGTTGCTCTCCGCAGGCGGTGGAGACTCATTGTCCTCTTCTGAGATGTGAGGTCATTCCACACATGTAATTACAACACATCCCCCTGTGTCTATCATATGCAGAAGTGGATACATGAACTACAACCCCCCCCTCCCCAAACGTCTAAGAAAAGGACAATATATGTAGGTTTGCAGACTATGATGACATCACCGGCATAACTATACAAGTTGATCACGTTAAAAAACACAGTGATAACAATAACAGTGCAGTCTATGCTCCCTGTCTGCCTTAAAACTGTTATGATAACCCGACAGCATATCTTAAAACACGTTATCACGTTCACATCAGTCTGTGTGTTGTCTGGGTTTCAACAGTCTTCCGAATCTGCTGTACGCCTGCCTCGGCGTCTCAGCGGCGCTGTCTTGCAAGGGATCTGCAGCTTGAGGAAAAAATGGTTATTTGATCCCTGCGGGGGGTTTGGGACGTGTCCCTTGGGAGGTCTACCACGTCGAGGTGCTCTCGCCACCTGTGCAGGTTCGTCGCTCAACATGAAGGCAGGCTTGAGTCTGTCAATGCTGACTGTCTCTTTTCTGTCCCCCAAATCCAGCACAAAATGCTTATCACCAGGTTCCAGCACTCTATATGGGCCATCATATGGTGGGCGGAGGGTTGGCTTTAAAGCGTCGTGCCTAACAAAAACGAACTCAGCATTTTTTAAAGCCTGGGGAACAAAAACCCGTGGAAAAGTGTGATGAACCGGGCCCGGGAGCATGTCTGCTCCCGTGCTGCTTAGTGGTCTGAGAGCTGAGAGGCGCCCTGGCTCTGGATGTTCTGGTAAGAATTCACCGGGGAGCCTGAGAGGTTGTGCAAAAACTAACTCTGCTGGGGAGGCGTCTAGATCCTCCTTGGGCGCAGAACGCAACCCCAATAAAACCCATGGTAGTTTGTTAACCCAATTTGCATCCGTTAGTGACGCTCTGAGGGCCGCCTTCAAAGACCTATGAAAACGCTCGCATAAACCGTTAGCCTGTGGGTGATACGCGGTAGTGCGATGGATTGACGCCCCTAAGCTGCTGGCATCGCAGACCAGAGCTCTGAGACAAACTGAGGGCCCCTATCGGACATGATGTCCGATGGGACCCCGAAACGTGCCACCCAGGTCGTTAAAAAAACGCGAGCCACTTCTGTGGCCGTTGTTGACGTCAGCGGGACCGCTTCTGGCCAATGTGGGGTTCGGTCCACCATTGTTAAAAGATGTGTGAATCCCTGCGACGATGGTAGGGGGCCCACAAGGTCGACATGCACATGGTCAAACCTCCTGGCCAGAATTGGGAACGGTTCTAAAGGAGCTTTCGTGTGTTTGTGAATTTTGGCGCGCTGGCAAGACATGCATGCTCTTGCCCACTCCTTTACGTGCTTGCGCAGGCCCGGCCAAACAAACTTCCCCGCCGCCATTTTCACCGAAGCGCGCACTCCCGGGTGCGCCAGGGGGTGAATCGAGTCAAAAACACGGCGGCGCCACGCGGCCGGGACTACCGGGCGAGGTCGCCCAGTTGACACGTCGCAGATTAAGGGGGGGCACACCGTCACACAAACCCCTGCTCTCCAGCCTTAACCCTGTTGGTCCAGACTGGAGCGCGCGCACGTCCGCGTTGCCGCCTTGTTCTGCTGCCATGGCTACGTAATCTATCCCTACGTGGACTGGGGCCGCGTACGCTTCCGTGTTGGGCTTGCGCCCTGCGGCTGTGGTAGTATGATCTGTCTCCGCGTGCCCTGACGATGTCACGGCGCGGGAGAGGCAATCTGCCACCACGTTGAGTTTGCCTGCTACGTGCCGAATGTCTGTGGTAAATTCCGAAATGGCGGCCAGCTGCCTTTGTTGCCGGCCCGACCAAGGCTCTAAGATTTTAGACATCGCAAAAGTGAGTGGTTTATGGTCGACAAAAGCCGTGAAACGCCGACCTTCCAGCCAGAACTGGAAATGGCGGATGGCTAAATGAAGCGCTAACAGCTCTCTGTCAAACGTGCTGTATTTGCGCTCGGTCTCGTTTAGGGATTTGCGAAAAAAAGCTAGCGGTTGCCAAACCCCGTTAACGTGCTGCTCCACGACCGCCCCTATGGCCAAATCTGATGCGTCTGTGGTAAGCGCTATGCGAGCCGAGGGGTCGGGATGGGCCAAAAGCGCGGCGTCAGCCAGGGCTCTTTTTACTTCCGCGAACACGTGTTCCCTCTCCGGGGACCACACGACCGCGCTGGAGGGCTTTTGCTTTCTAAGCGCGGCGTATAACGGCTGCATGAGCTGAGCTGCGCGGGGTAGGAAACGGTTGTAAAACTTTACCATTCCCAAAAATTCTTGCAGCGATCTGACCGTTTGTGGTCGGGGAAAATTTGCCACTGCGTGCACCTTATCAGGCAATGGGACTACCCCTTCTGGGGAAACGCGGTGTCCCAAAAAATCAATCTGTGCTACACCGAATCGGCACTTGGTTGAGTTAATTATTAACCCGTGCTCTTCCAGCCTCTGAAAAACTGTAGTGAGGTGATTTTCGTGTTCCTCCTCGGACGCGCTGGTGACTAAAATATCGTCGAGGTGACTTCCGGTTATGGCTGCCACGTAAGACGGACGTGTCTCACTCTGCTCTGCTCCTGGAGAAAAAAATCGGCAAATAACTCTCTCATTTGGGACAGAACGTATCCCAGCGTTTGGGCGAGGATATGTCGGCGAAGCCTAAGGCTGGAAAACCAGGTAAAGGAAAAAGCGAGCCGCCGAAACAGTCCAAATTAACGGACTTTCAGGTCTGTGACGCAGCAAACAAAACTCCATATATGGCGGAGGAGGCTGGCAACGGTGCGAAATTTGCGGGGAGCGGTGCAGATGCGCTGATGGCTGCCATGAGTTCAATGAGAGCAGACTTTTCCTCTAGATTTGATGGGATTATGACAGCGTTGGAAGGAATAAGAAAGGAATTGGGTGACTGTGTAGAACGAACGGCACAGATGGAGCTCCGTCTCGCTAGTGCTGAAGATGACATCACCCGTCTTCAATTAAAGGTGCGCACTTTGGAAAAAAAAAATAAATGTCGAGAAGATAATATTTTGGATTTGGAATCTCGGTCGAGAGAGAATAACTTGAGGCTGGTGGGTCTTCCAGAGGAATCAGAAGGTCGGGACGTATATTCCTTTCTGGAAAAGTGGATTCCGGAGGTGCTGGGCAGCGAGGAGTTGCAATCAGCAGTGGTTCTGGAAAAAGCACATCGTATTGGCCCACGGAGAGATAAGGGACCGCCGAGGACCTTAATTATGAAGTTTCTTAGCAACAGAGACAGGATGAAGATCTTCAACGCTGCACGAGCTAAAGGAGAGATTAAACACCAGGATCAGCAGGTGCGGTTCTACCCAGATTTGGCCACAGGAATCCAACAATTGAGGAAGCAGTTTGATCCCATACGTAAGGAGCTGCGCAACCTTGGGATTCGTCATGGTGTAATCTATCCTGCGAGACTGCTGACCACGTATGAGGGCAGAACCCACATCTTCAAGACCCCAGAGGAGGCGCAGGAGTTCATCAAGAAGATCAAAGAAGAAGAAGAGACTGGTGGGAGCTAAGCATGAACAAAATATAAGGTAGAATAATTAAGCATTTGCACAGGCATCTGACTGACTTGAAGTAAATAGCAAGTTTACAAAATATAGATTGTATTATATATTAAAAAAAAACAAAAACAAAACAAACAAAAAAAACTATGATGTACAAAGTTGTTAAAAATTTTGGAGTTAAGTTGGAAAACTACAGAGAGTTAATGTTACGTCATTAAAAGCAGTAGAGTTAGGGTGATTGGGAGGATGAAGAAGGAGTGGCTTAGGCTGTTCCCCGTGGGTGTGGAACGGTCGATGGCTATATCGGGAGACGGAATTTTTCTTTTGATTTTGGGGGGTTCGCCACAAGTGTGGGAAGGGGGAATTTGTTTGTGTGTAGTTTGTAGGATGAATGTTCAACCACTCATGTTTTTGCTTCTCTGTATGAGCATGTTTACACTGCAAGGTAATCCCAAACTCTCTATTGATCATAAACCAAAGTGTTAATCTTAATTTAACTTCATGGAATTGCAGAGGTCTACAAAATTTAAAAAAACTTAAACAAGTTATGAATAAAATAAAAGACATGGGTTCAAAAATTGTGTTTTTACAAGAAACTCATCTAATAGAGGAGGATATAAAAAGAATTAGGAGTAGATGGCAAGGAAGTGTTTTCACCTCATCATTCTCATCCCGGGCCAGGGGAGTTATGACTCTCATACATAAATCAGTCCCTTTTCAAGTGAAAAATGTAATTGGAGACAAACTTGGAAGATATGTAATCATTCAAGGTTCTTTGCTATTAGAAAATATAAATCTTGTGAACTTATATGGTCCCAATATAGATGATCAAAAGTTCTTTGCTAATTTATTTCTTATTTTATCATCACTTACAGGGCAACATATAATAGCAGGGGATTTTAATTGTACATTGAATCCAGGTATAGATAGATCAACAGGACTGGATTGTACGCACAATGGATGTAGGATGACTATTAATCATTTTATGAAAGAATTGAGATTGTTAGATATATGGAGAGAAATGAAACCACAAGTTAAAGCCTATTCTTGTTATTCCAGTACCTACAAGACATTCTCACGTATTGATTATTTTTTGATTTCCACAGAATTAAGATCCAAGATTCAAAACTGCTTTTATGATAACATCGTGATCTCTGATCATGCACCCTGTTGTCTAATATATGTAGATAAAAAATTGACAAAGGAATCAGGTAGATGGCAATTTCAGCATAAATGGCTTCAGGATGAGGAATTTGTCAAGTATATAGAAAAACAGATAGACGAGTACTTTGACATCAATACTACACAAACATCAGCATGTGTAAAGTGGGAGGCTTTCAAAGCTTTTATTAGGGGACATATTATTAGTTATACAGGATCAAAATCTAAGAAGACTCGAGAGGAGAGAGCTAAATTGGAACATAAAATGAAAAGTCTTCAGGAAAAAGTGTATGCAGGAAGTGATCCAAGGTTGGAGAATGAATTACTGATTTTGAGAGCTGAATACGACAAAAAATCAGCGAATAGAGCTGCCTCGAGTCTTCTAAGATTGAAACAATCTTTTTATGAACAAGGTGAAAAATCAGGAAAATTATTGGCATGGCAGATTAAACAATTAGAAATTAAAACACCAATTACTAGTATTATAAGTAATGGACAGGTAGTTATAGATCCTTTAGAAATTAACAGAGCCTTTAGAGATTACTATGAAAAATTATATGATACTAAAAATGAATTTGATTTAACAAAACTAAATGGGTTTTTGAACGAACTATCTATACCGTGTATTCCAAATGAAAACAGGGAGATATTGGAGTCTAAAATTAGTCAAGAAGAAGTTGGGCTAGCCATTGATAATATGAAATCAGGAAAAAGTGCAGGACCAGATGGTCTTCCAGTTGACCTTTATAAAAAATTTAAGAATAAATTAATAAAACCTTTTTTGGAAATGGTTTTAGAAGCATTTCAAAATAATAATTTACCATCATACATAAATAATGCCTTAATTATACTGCTGCCAAAACCAGGTAAGCCCTCTAATAAATGTGAAAATATGAGACCAATAAGCCTATTAAACGCCGACCTTAAGATAATCTGTAAAATTTTAGCAAGACGAATACAAGAAATTTTACCAAATATTATTAATCGAGATCAGAATGGCTTTATAAAGGGAAGACAAGGCTTCCATAATGTAAGAAGACTATTTAATATTATTTATTTTAATAAAGAAGCACCGGATACAGCTCTCCTATCACTGGACGCCGAAAAGGCCTTTGATAGAGTTGAATGGCCCTTTCTTTTTGAAGTCCTACAAAGGTTTGGACTTGGAAATAATTTCACAAAATGGGTTCAAATAATATACAATAATGCTACAGCAGAAATCCTAACAAATAACAATATTTCAAAACCAATAAAAATCAATAGAGGATGTCGACAAGGCTGTCCACTTTCACCTTTACTGTTTACTATGGCAATTGAACCTTTAGCGATAGCGATACGTTTACATTCACAAATATATGGAATTAAAGTTGGACCAACAGAACATAAAATCTCCCTGTACGCCGATGACATAATTTTGTTTATGTCGAATCTAAAAAAATCAATTCCAACCTTGTTGAATTTAATAAAGAATTTTGGGGAAATATCAGGATATAAAATAAATAAAACTAAATCTTCAATATTAATGCTAAATGAGACCCAGAGAAATTACCCAGCCCCTGAGGTAAATCAATTCAATGTTGTAAATCAGTTTAAATATTTAGGAATCCAAATTGTGCCTAAGCTAGAATCAGTCGCCAGTGTCAACTATGAAGCCTTAATGACAGATATCAATGAGTTAACTCAGAGATGGATGTCACTACCAATGTCGATGAGAGAATCAATATACTTAAAAGTAATATTTTACCTAAAATACTTTATTTATTTCAATACATTCCCTTATCACCACCTTTAGATTTATTCTCAAGAATAAAAAAAAAGTTAGTGGAATTTATATGGAACAACAGGAGGGCTAGATTACGTCTGTCTTTATTATATTTACCATTTGATCGTGGAGGTCTGAAATGTCCAAATTTTATGCTGTATTATTGGTCGGCACAACTGAGGTCTATGACATATTATTTTTCATCAAATGATCTCCCTCACTGGACTGAAATGGAAACATACAATTTACCTTTACCTCTTCCCATATTCATATACTCAGATTCGGCAAAAAAATTACAAAAACAAGTTAAAAATCCATTTGTAAAGCATATGATCAAAATATGGTGTGAAGCTAAAAACTATTTAAAAGAACCACAGTTATTGTCACAATTTAGTCCAATATGGGGTAATCAATATTTTAAACCAGGGAGAGCGGACGCTGTATTTAAAGTATGGAATTTAAAAGGGATACAAAAGATTCAGGATTTATATTTGCCATGTGCAGATAACATAATGTCTTTTGAAGAGCTGAGGATCAAATTTAATTTCAATAGAACACATTTTTTTAAATATCTTCAACTTAGAAACTTTATTCGATCAAATCAAAATAAAGCTCTCACTCGACCTATTTATTCATCCTTGGAAAAAATGATGATGAAAGATAGTAAAAGAAAGGGTATTATTTCAGAGTTTTATAACTCATTGACACTATCTTCAAGTGAAAATTCACTGAAAAGATTAAACTACTGGAAAGAAGATCTGCAAACTGAAATTTCAGAGGAACAATGGGAATTGGCTTGTACAGAAGCTCAAACCAAGTCAATAAATGTACGCCTTAAATTGATACATTTCAAATGGTTAATGCGGATGTATGTTACACCAGAGGAGTTAAATAAATATAGCAAAAATATACCAGATACATGCACAAAATGCATGGAAAGTAAAGGAACTCTATTTCATTGTGTATGGGAATGTAGATTAATAAGAATGTTTTGGGAAGAGGTGAGGGTAACAATTGAAAAAATAATCTCAAAACAAATCATATTGAATCCTAAATTGTTTTTGTTGGGTCTGTACCCAGAAAAGCATAATTTTAATAAAAGTGAAAGAACATTCATAGACCTCAGTTTGCTTAATGCCAAAAAATGTATTGCACTATTATGGAAAAAGACTCATAGACCAGATGTGACTCAGTGGTTAAGACAGATGTTAACAAACCTTCCATTAGAAAGAATAACATATATACTGAAATCAAAGGAAATTGTGTTTGAGAATATATGGAGACCTTTTATTGATTATGTAAAAAATTTAAACATAACTTTTGAAGAAGAAGGTGAATGATGTGTGTGGACCTTGTAAATTCCAAACTGGTGAACATAATATGTATACTTATGTATTGGATTGTGTAGACTAAACAGAGGAGCATTGTTGAAGATTTGATTTTGCTGGTGGTTGTTGGTGTTTTTAGTGCATCTTTTTTTTTTTTTTTTGTAGTACTTTAGTGTTAGTGTTTGATTGTTTGTATCATGTTTGTTAAAAAAAAAAAAAAGGTTCAATAAAGATATTGTGGAAAAAAAAATATCGTCGAGGTAGATAAACACGAAAGGAAGGTCACGTAGCACAGCATCCATCATACGCTGAAACGTTTGTGCTGCGCCTTTCAGGCCAAAAGGCATGCGCAGAAACTCGAAAAGACCAAAAGGGGTTATTACGGCCATTTTAGGGACGTCCTCAGGTCGGACTGGGACCTGGTGGTAGCCGCGGACCAGGTCTATTTTAGAAAAAATACGTGCACCCGCCAGATGTAGTGAAAAATCTTGGATGTGCGGGATTGGGTAGCGGTCATGAGCTGTAGCATTGTTTAATCTGCGATAATCGCCGCAAGGTCTCCAGGAGCCATCAGCTTTCGGGACCATATGCAGTGGCGAAGCCCATGGGCTTTTCGAGTGCCGAATAATGCCCAGCTTTTCCAGGCTGGCGAACTCGTCGCGTGCTATGGCGAACTTGGTCGCGTCTAAGCGCCGAGCTTTAGCGAACACCGGGGGGCCCGTTGTGGGGATGAAGTGCTCCACCCCGTGTTTCGCTACTGTTGCCGAAAATTTTGGAACTGTGAGTGCTGGAAATTGGGTGAGGAGTTTGTCAAACTTACCTCCTGCTGTAGCGAGATTGGCCTGCACGGGTGGTGGGGACACTCGAGCTGCACAGGGGATAGAAGAGAATAACAGTGCATTGATTAAGCGTCTGTTTGCAAGATCAACCAACAACCCATGTGAACATAAGAAATCAGCCCCTAACATGTTGAAACTCACCGCCGCTATGATAAAGGTCCACTCATAAGTGCGGCCGTGTAAGGACAGAGACAAGGTCTTTTCACCATAAGTGCTGATGATTGAGCCGTTTGCTGCCATTGCCCCGTTGCCGCGGGGTCCAACCACCCGGTCAGCGCAGGACGGGGTGATGAAGCTCCTTTGAGCTCCGGTGTCTATGAGGAAATGTCGCCCGGAGCCTTCATCAGTTATGTAGAGCAGCTTGTTGGCCTCGCCGAGAGCCGTAGCTGCTAACGGTTCCCGGCTTTGAAGTTTCCCGAGCTCTTGAAACTGCAGGGTGGTACACACTTGTATGCCCTCTCAGCGAATCACCGGTGGTAGTAGCAGAGGTCGTCTCGTCTGTTGCGTCGCGGCCGCGTCGCTGCCATGGTGGGCAGGGTTTGTTCCGTTGCCTCTGGCTCCCTGATGCCCTGGGCTTCTGCACCGAGGTCTGCCGCCGCTGCTGTGGCCATCTGCTCGCCGCAGGAGTTGAGGAGTCGCTGTGCTTCTCGGGCAAGCGCGCGGAAGTCCTGCTGGGTCTTACAACTCATGCTGGCCAGAGTCCCTCTCATGTGCGTCGGGAGAGTGCTGAGGAAGATGTGCTGAAAGAGGAAGTTGTCATTGTCTGTTTCTCTCAGCTGAAGCATGTTTTCCATGAGGGCCAACGGTCTGCGCCCACCGTGGCCATATATCGTCAGTAGTCTCTTGGCCCTTTCCTCGGCCGAGGGGACAAAGCTCTCGATGAGAGTAGCCTTCAACTCCTCGTATTTGTCGCTGGCAGGCGGCTGCTGTATCACACTCCGCGCGCATTGCGCTGTGGCGGCGTCGAGCCTGGCGACGACATGGTAGAACTTGGTTTCGTCCGTCGTCACCCCTGCGAGTGCGAACTGTGCCTCAGCCTGCTTGAACCACGAGTTTGGGTCGTTCTGCCAGAATTCTGGGAGCTTAATGGCGACGGTGCTTGCTTGGGCCGCCTCCGACGAGTCTGCAACGGGAGAACGCCTTTCGTCCATTCTCACGTCTGGTCACCAATGTGGGGAACGTGAAATGAAGAAGCTGAGTGATTTTATAAATCAGATTTAATGTCGGCTTCACATCCCCAACATGTCTCATCCCAAGGCAGAAGCAGAAAGAGGCTGAATGCAGTCAGACCCCCATACTTATGCATCACACAACAAAAGCCAACACATTATGCATTACACCAAAAAAGCCAACTTCACACATCCTTGTCATATCCTTCCGATGTCCTCCCATTCCTTCGCCTGACCCCAGGGGGTCAGGAAGTCTTTTCAGGTCTGCACCGCCGCTCCTCCATCTCCTCGTTGCTCTCCGCAGGCGGTGGAGACTCATTGTCCTCTTCTGAGACGTGAGGTCATTCCACACATGTAATTACAACACATCCCCCTGTGTCTATCATATGCAGGAGTGGATACATGAACTACATATCTACATATTTATTCCATCTAGCTACAATGCTCCGTACTGTGGGTGTTTATATATCTACATATTTATTCCATCTAGCTACAATGCTCCGCACTGTGTGTCTGTGTATATATCGTCGTCGGCCTCCGTCGGTCTATGATGACCATGGAAGAGAATCCTAAACGTCTACTCTGCTGGAACAGCACCGCCTGTGGCTGAACAGGCCGATGCGCGAATGGCAGTCCCTGTCACACAGGTCGCACTTGTGGGTGGTCTCCATGCTGCTGGGTCTGTGGCGGTTCTTCCTGCGGGTCCTTTTTTCATCTGCTGCAGCAGTCAGTCTCTCTTCACCCACCTTGAGCTGTCTGGTCAGGGTGCCTCTCCATTTGGAGCGGTCCGTTGCAAGGTCCACCCAGCGCTCTGTGTTGATCTCCAGGGCCTTCATGTCTCTCTTGCAGACGTCTCTAAAGCGCAGCTGTGGGCGGCCAACGTCTCTCCTGCCAGTTGCCAGTTCTCCGTAGAGGACGTCTTTTGGGATTCTGCCATCCTCCATACGGTGAACGTGGCCTAGCCAGCGAAGCCTGCGCTGCCTGAATAGAGTGAACATGGAGGGAAGGCCGGCGCGGGACAGAACTTCTGTGTTGGGCACTTTGTCCTGCCAGGATATGTCCAGGATGTGGCGAATGCAGCGCAAGTGGAAGGAGTTCAGTCTCTTTTCCTGCCGGGCGTATGTTGTCCACGTCTCACTCCCATAGAGCAGTGTGCTGATGACGCAGGCGTTGTACACTGCCATCTTCGTCTTGACAGAGAGTTTGGGATTCTCCCACACTCGTGTGGTGAGGCGAGCGAGTGTGAAGGCTGATTTTCCAATCCTCTTGTTGATCTCTGTATCAAGGGAGAGGTTGTTGCTGATCGTGGACCCCAGGTACGTGAACTGATTCACGACCTCCAGCTCGTAGTCGTCGATGGTGATGGTTGGTGTTGCTTCCATGCCTTGCGCCAAGACGTTAGTCTTCTTCAGGCTGATGGTAAGCCCGAAGTCCTTGCATGCCTGGGAGAAGCGGTCCATCAGGGTCTGAAGCTCCTGCTGTGTGTGGGTTGCGACTGCAGCGTCGTCTGCGAACAGCATGTCTCTGATTAGAGCCTCGCGTACTTTGGTTCTGGCTTTCAGGCGGGCGAGGTTGAAAAGCCTGCTGTCAGATCTTGTGTGCAGGTAGATTCCCTCTGTTGCTGTGCTGAAGGCATGCCTCAGGAGCATAGCAAAGAAAATCCCAAAAAGGGTTGGCGCAAGTACACAGCCCTGTTTCAACCCGCTGCATATGTTGAATGGCTCTGAGACGTTGCCATCGTGCTGCACTATCCCCTGCATGTTGGTGTGAAACGATTTGATGAGGCTTTGCAACTTTGGTGGGCATCCTATCTTTGGCAGGATCTTGAAAAGGCCCTCTCTGCTGACCAAATCGAACGCTTTGATGAGGTCGATGAAGGCGACGTACAGGGGCATGTTCTGCTCTCTGCATTTCTCCTGGAGTTGGCGGATGGAGAATATCATGTCTACCGTCGATCGCGCAGCGCGGAAGCCACACTGACACTCGGGGTAGACACGTTCGGCAAGCTTCTGTAGACGAACGAGAACAACTCGTGCGTAGACTTTTCCAACAACGCTGAGGAGGGAGATGCCCCTGTAGTTGTTGCAGTCGCTTCTCTCCCCTTTGTTTTTGTAGAGGGTGATGAGCTTCGCGTCCCTCATGTCCTGTGGTACGGCACCTTCCTTCCAACACTGGCAGAGGACGTCATGCAATGGCAGCAGTAGGGCGGTCTTGCAGTGCTTGATCAGGTCAGGGGGTATGCCGTCGTTGCCGGGTGCCTTGCCAGTGGCCAAGCTATCAATGGCCTTGCTGAGTTCGTCGATGGTTGGCTCAGCGTCAAGTTCGTCCATGGATGGCAGGCAGTTGATGGCATCAAGGGCTGACGGTGTCACGGTGTTCTCTCTGGAGTAGAGGTCGGAGTAGTGTTCCACCCATCTCTCCATCTGCTTGTTCTTTTCTGTGATCATCACCCCAGTGGAGGATTTGAGGGGGGCCGTCTTGCTCTGAGCCGGACCAAGTGCTTTCTTGATGCCATCGTACATACCACGGATGTTCCCTGTTATGGCAGCGGTTTGAATGTCTTGGCTGAGCTGAGTCCAGTACTCGCTGGCACAGCGCCGAGCAGTCTGCTGAACTTTGCTTCTCGCAGCCCTGAGAATCTGGAGATTCTTCTCATTTGGGTACTTGTTGTACTCAGCAAGTGCTGAGCGCTTGGCTTCAATGACGGGGGTCATCTCGGTCAACTTGGCATCAAACCAGTCCTGTGACTTCGAGGTCTTCCTCCCAAAGGTAGCCAAGGCTGTGCGGTGGATGGTGTTTTGCAGCACTTCCCACTTCTGCTTTGCAGATTCTGCTTCTTGTGGTACACCAAGTTCCTTCTCAAAGGTGGAGGCAAACTGCTCAACAAGTTCTGGTTGAGCCATCTTGCTGGTGTCAATCTGTGCCTTTCCAGGCTGTCTAGCACGATGGAATTTCTTCAGCTGCAGCTTGACCTTGCAACACACCAATGAATGGTCTGTGTCGCAATCTGCACTCTGGAACGAACGGGTGATTAGCACGTTCTTCAGTGAGGTGCGCCTGGTCAGGATCAAGTCCAGCTGGTGCCAGTGCTTTGAGCGCGGATGTTGCCAGGAAACCTTGTGTTGGGACTTGGTCTTGAAGAACGAGTTTGTGATGCACAGATCGTGATATGTGCAGAACTCGAGCAGCCGCTGTCCGTTGTCGTTCATTCTGCCCACGCCAAAAGGTCCAAGACAGGAGGGCCAGGAGTCGTGGTCAGCACCCACTCTGGCATTGAAGTCTCCAAGGAGAATGAGTTGTTCAGAGTTGGGGATGGTCCTGACAGTTGTTGCGAGATTCTCGTAGAACTCGTCTTTTGCCTCTGGTGTGGCTGTCAGTGTTGGGGCATACACACTGACGAGGGTGACTGGGCCTTGAGTGGTGTTGAGGCGGAGGGTGAGGAGTCGTGCAGAGCCAGTGCTGCCCAGTTCCACCATCTTCAGCAAGGTGTTCTTCACTGCGAAGCCCACTCCGTGTTCCCTGTGTTCGTCGCTGCCCTTTCCCTGCCAGTAGAACGTGTAGTCCTTCTCTCTCAGTGTGCCTGCGTCAGCCAACCGTGTTTCCTGGAGAGTGACGATATCCACTCCCAGTCTCTTCAGCTCATTATTGATGATGGCAGTCTTCCTGGTGTCGTTGATGTCCTTGAGGTTAGCAGCCAGTCCTGTCATCATAGTGCGGACGTTCCAAGTTCCCAGTTTTAGAGTTGGTCTCTTTTGTTTTATTGTCTTGCCTGGTGCGAAGGTTCTCAGCCTGCTGTTCGGACTTCTCCTCATCCCCATGCATCCAATGAGGAAAGCAAGCTGTGGCGGGACAACACCTTATTGGCTGGGGGCTGCCCAGCTTGAGGCGGGCGGTAGCTGTCCAGTGAGATCCGATGATCTCTCCCACCGTCGGGAACAACCCCTGGTGCCGCGCTCTACGCCAATTGAGCGGTGGCTTATAACCGGTAACTGTCATTCCCCGTGTTTTTTCTACGCCAAAGGCGAAGCTGGAGTGTCCTCTCCAGTGATCCGGTGTTCTACCTTCCAGCGTTGGCATTGGTAGGATTCAAGCCTGGGCAGGAAGATATGGAGGACAAGATGTTGCCCATGCAGCATGTCCCCCCTCTCCACGTCACTGATGAATCCAAAGGAACAGCAGGGCTGCTACAGTTTGGCACCAGCGCCGTTGCAGGAGCTGCCAGAACGATGTTGAGCACAACATAGAACTGCCTTAGGGGCTCCGACTCCGGATTTTTCCTCAGGGTTGACTCCCGAAGCCTTTCCCGTGACCGGGTATGCCGCAAGGCAGCGGAGGTTTGAAATCAGGGTTTACCTTCCCCTAGATGGGCTACCTTCCCAGTTTGATGAGCCACCATCTACCCGAAGCATCTGGTTTTAAGGCACCAGAGATCCGCCCTCGCCCCTTCTCCTATTAGTAAAAGCAGTTCCGCCGGGCTTAGAGACTAAACCACACGGGCAGGCTAGGAGTTGGACTTAGGTGTCAGAGGCGTTTCGAGACGCACGCAATAAGGAGCATTTTATGAGCACTGGGAGCTTAACCCCAGTGCCGCTCCTGGCTATGACAACCTTGGAACCAAGGTTGTCATAGCCATAGCCATAGTTGTGTATATATATATTTATAGTAATATGTACATATATATATTAGCTGCTCTTGCTTTTTTTCTTACCTTCTGATTGTTGCTCTGAGTGTTGCTATCCCTATGCTGTTGCAATCCTGGAATTTCCCCATTGTGGGACTAATAAAGGCTTATCTTATCTTATCTTAAGCACTTGGGAAGCCATGTCATATTCTTCAGAGCCTTTAATGATGTACCATTGTGATTTTTTGTAAAACTGTAATAACAGAAACAGAATAAAGAACATTCAGTCTCAGTATAAATACATAAATGGCACTCTTAACATTATAGCCACATGTAACTAATAAGTTCAAGGTCACAACATTAGCATCAGATGGACATTGCACATGAACTAGCATGCCTAGTGCTATCTGCTAGCATGTTTCACACTAAAAGGTCACACAAAGAGCTAACAGCTAGCTTACACCGTACAAATAAACTGGATGCATCAGGCAGCTGCAACTTTACTAAATAAGACACAAATATTCATCAACAATCAATCATTTTACACCAAACTTACAGATTATGCCTTTTCAAGGGCAGCAGATGCAGGGACTGGCAGAGACACGACACACACAACTGTTCTCTCTGAATGCTTAGAGAAAATAGCCGTCCTCCAGTCTTAAACGCAAACTTACTTGCTGCGTCCGCCATGCAACCACTAGATGGCAGTGACTGCTACAAAACAGACCAAGAACGCACTCCCACCAAAGGCTCATTTACTAAATTAATTACAGAGGAAATGACTATGAATTAGGGATGGGCGTATCGATACTCAAGTATCGATAATTCAGTACCAGCTGGTCGATACTTTGGAGTCGATACTGTAGTGTATCGAATATGATACATTATAGTTCTGGGTGTAGTGGGGGGTGACGGCCCCACCTTTCTGGTTCCACCATCACCTGGGGTATAAAAGGCACAGGCGGAAGAGACCCTGTCTCTTTTTCAGTCAACCCCTTGGCCTGTACAGAACACTTGTGTCATTGTGGTTCATTATAATAAAGTTATGTTCACTGCACCTCCAGCCTGTTCATTGTGAGCTCAACTTATGGACATAACATTTGGCGACGAGGATAAAGGTATGGAGAGAGCTGTTTTTGCTTTTCGGCCGTTTTTGGAGGTTCCGGGCGAGCCGCCGGTCCCCTGGGCGAGGTGGTATGTGGCTTTCCAGAATTATCAGGTGGCCCTAAACCTCAGTGAGCTAGAGAAACCGCGTGCAAAAGCTATTTTGGTCCATAATCTTGGCATGGAGGGTCAACAAATCCTTGGCATATTAGGAGGGGCTGATAGTTTTGAGAACGTGGTTGGGCTGATGGTGCACTACTTTTGCACTCCGGAAAATGTCATTCATTGTCCGAAGAATCCAGTTTTGGCAGCTCCACCAGCGGACAGGAGAGTTGGTGCAGCGATATGTTGTAGACTTACGTCAGCTGGTGGGGGAGTGCCATTTTGGAGCCCTAGAGGAAGAAATGATCCATGACCAACTGGCGGAGCACACACTCTGTTCGACAGCACGGTCAAGGCTCCTGACATTCTTGGGTGAACTGACGTTTGCCACGGCAATCGAGAAAGCGCAGCAGTTTGAGGCAGCAGAGAAAATAGCAAAAGATCTTGGTGAGAGAACCACGTTGGGACACACCGAACCACGTTTGACTCCGTCAATTAGGCTGAAGGTGATGTTTCGGGCCCAGTTCCTTGGTAGTCTGGCTCCGCTGTAGGCTCTGCTGCGGTGGGCCCCGCAGTGGGCATGATGGTGGTAGCAGTCCTAAGGCCCCCAGGTGATGATCCCCACACTGGCTCATCCGGCATGGCAGCTGAGGGCTGCCTCACCACTGGCCCTGGAAAAAAACACCAAGCCCACAATGTCCAGAGGGTTGTTGCTATACCCGTAATAGGCAGTGTTCGTTGTACTCAGTGTATTGGGGGAAGAACTTCTCTACTGTCGCCAGATTCAAGATGGAGGCCGCCAACCCTGTGTCCCCCATTAATGGTATTGGTACCCCGTCCAACACGATGTTGCACAGAATACGTCCATCTGTGTTGGGCAAGACCGTGTAGACCACTGTAGGCATCTTTTTAACCAAGACCCCCTTTCCAGGTCCCTGTTCCTCCTTCTCAAAGTTTCGGCAAACCATGGCAAAGTGGTGGAACAACCTGCACTGTCCACAACGCTTCCCTCTCGCTGTGCACTCCCTCGCTTTATATCGGTTCTTACTGGATCCGCAGCCGTAGCATCTCGGCATCCCCGGGGCGGACCTAATCTTCACAATGGCTGCGTACTCATCGTTGCTGCCATCTTCCGGATCCAAGGCCAGTGCCTTCCACTGCTTGTTGTTCCTGGGTAGGGCCTCTGTGTCACCGAGATTCCTTGTTATCTTTTCCGTTACCTCGTGTTGCTGCGCTACCTCCATGGCTGCTATCAACGTTAGCTCACCAGCGTGAGTAAGCAGGTGGACCCTCGTGGAGGAACAGGCCATGTGTTCCGCTAGCTGGTGGCGGATCATCTCCTCCTCCAAAGCCCCAAACTTGAACTCACCTGCCAGCTGCCGAAGATCCGCCACAAACTGTTGAATCTGCTCTCCGGGCCGTTGGCGCCGCTGTCTGAACTAGATGCGCCGCATTATGGTGTCCTCAGGGGCGCAAAAGTAGCCCGCCATGAGCCTTACGATGTCCCCAAATGTGTCACCTCCTCCCAAAGTGCTTAGGATTCTCTGGCCCTCCATTCCAAGGTTGTGGACCAGAATAGCCCTCACGTGTAGATTGTCCATGTCGCTGAGGTCCAGCGCTGTTAGATAATTCTCGAAGGCCACATACCACCTGGCCCAAGGGACCAGCGGCTCACCTGGAGCCTCTAAAAATGGACAAAATGCAGTAGCAGCCCTCTCCATTTCCGTGTATCCTTGTTGCCAAATGTTGTGTCTCTAATTAATGAGGACTTGAGGTTGCAGTCACCCAGCACAATGCAGACTGATACTATTCATGCTCAGTAGGGATTGCATACAGACAGAGAACCCCTGGGGGGACAACCAGAACAATGGACTATTGTTTATACATCCCCGGATTAAGGAGAAGACATCCGGGCGCCAGTTGGTCACGCGATTGACCTCTCAGCTCATCGTACCTCGCCTGAACTTATTTGTTCCTCCACACGGGTGACCCTTGATGAAGAATGGAACACGAGGCAAACACCCCAGAGATGACCCGGACAGGAAGCCTCAGCATGCGTCATGGTGCGCCCCTCGCCTGATCTTTTACCTCCACACTGGTGACCTGACGAGGGAGAATGACCGTCTCCTCCCTCTCACCGCGCTGTGGACACAGAGGACCAGAGAATGCCTGCAACCTCTTCATCCTCACCAGAGCGCAGCGCTGGGACCAAAATGCACCATGAACAACATGAGCGAACGAAGGAAGCAGCCTGAATGGGGACAATCATCAACGCCAACTGCATTGATTTCCACCGAGCTCCCCGACTCTGACTAAACTCCGGACAGTGGACCTCCTGTGCACAGAAGCCTCACATGCACACCGCGGGATTACGAGGACAGTGCAACTGCCAGCTAATGTGGTCATTGCACCACGCACAGGGTCAAGCCGGCTCCAAAGACTGATACATCGTCCTCCGCCGCTGCACATGCCCGAGAAAAACAGCCAATCGCCACCCTCAGAACCTTCAGGGCTGCTCACGCACCTGGAGCAGGTGTGCAGCCCGCACACAGGACTTTGTATGGGTTTCTCAGCCACGGCGTACAAGGGGAATGTAGCCGATTGCTTTCCCCGATGACTTTAGGGCTGCTTCCCGCACCTAAAAGACAAACTGCCTCACACCGTCACACAGCTGCAGTTGTTTCACAGCCGCTACGCATCCTTGGGGAATTTGGCCGCTCGCCTTCCCCACATCCTCGCTGGATCGAGCCGCAAGAGGAGTCAGATAAAATGTTGTTTTTTTTTCACAGCCGCTGTGGATCACCGCCAGGTTTAACGAGAAAGTCCCTCACCATCGGGGATCCACACGCAATTTTTGCGTGGCCCAGACACCTTTGACGTCCCGGGCCGCCACTCACTTACTCCCACTCCCCTTCCCCCTCCTCCTCCACAGCGCTCTTCCCGCACCTCACTCCCTAAAGCCGGCCGATCGCCGTCTGGCTCCATTATGCACGATGCACACCGGCCCGTGCGCCCACAATCCACGGCCGTTCAATGTGCTGGAACTCAGAGCGGAGCACACTTTTTTTTTCCAACCCTCCCCCGTCCCCCCCACGGACTGACATGCCCTCCGACAGTTCTACCGGATCTGGAGCCAAATGATGGGGGTGGGGGTGGGGGGTCACAGCCCCTTCAGAGCGTTCTGGGGGAGCCGTGTGGTCACCCAGCACAATGCAGACTGATACTATTCACGCTCAGCAGGGATTGCATACAGACAGAGAACCCCTGGGGGGACAACCAGAACAATGGACTGTTGTTTATACTGTACATCCCCGGATTAAGGAGAAGACATCCGGGCGCCAGTTGGTCACGCGATTTATATGTATTGACTGATATACGTATATATCAATATGCAAATATGCCATGCATTCTCTCTTTGTATAATATGTATAAAAGAGCTTGCTATACATGCCTCAATAGAACACACAGCACAACACAGCGCACAGCACTACAGTGTGTCTCATAATGTTGGAGGAAAACAAAATCCTGCCACCTTCCAGTTCGCCGCATCTCGCCTGAACTTATTTGTTCCTCCACAAGGTGACATTTTATAGTTTTATTTAGAACACGAGCCAGGAACACAGGAGTCACTACCGCTAGCCTGAGAGCCACACCGAAGAGACAAGATGGCTCCCACTGCTGTCCTATATACCCCAGGTGACGCCACCCCCAGAGGCGGGGCATCACCACCTCTCTACTCTGAGGCACCGCCATAATAATAATAATAGACACAATATACTATTCAACAAACACAACCTTTTGGACCTGAAAAACAGTAATATAATCATACCACTTCCCACGACTATAGAGGGATAAGAAGACGACCTTAAAAAGTGGCCTGGCAGACAGTAGCTCCGTTAGTTAGCTCTGCTGCTAAAATGCTAACGCTGTAAACAAATAAAAGCTCTGAGATATCAATGTTTCCAACACAATAAAGTTGGTTGCATTTTGTCAAAAGATGTTGGGACATAATTAAATTTACTCAGAGCAGACGGAGAATCTAGTCAGAACCATAAAGGACCACAACACCATGCTTGGGTGTTTTAATGTTGGGGTAAAACAGACAGCTGCAGCTGCTTGTTTTACCCTGACATTAAAATGCTCATGCTGCTGTCATGACATGAATGCTTGTTATTTAATTTAACACGTACAGACATTTTCTGACAATTGTTCAAAATTTTATTGATCTATATTTTGTGATAATTTAAAAATCAATGCATGGTGGAGCTGCTAATATCAAGTCCATATTGTGACGTTTGCAGGGTTCACACAAAGACAATGGAGCAGATGGTTGTGATCAACCTGATTTATTTTTCACACCCCGACCCCCAACCTACTTCTGAGCACAGACAGGAGTGGAGGTCATTCTCCCAGACCTCCGTTTCAATCATGGTTACACACACATGATACATCTTGCCCTAATCCTGCTAAACACTGCTGGGTCATTATAATGCAGTTATAATGACACAGCAGTATAACTCAGAAATAACACATTTAACACACACAGTAATGTTTCAAACTGGCAAAGCATGCTGGGAAATCCCTGCCCCCTTTAACATGGCCCCGACGTTACAATATCATTCCAAGGCAGTGCAATGAATGCAAAAAAACAAAACACCTATTGATATCTTTCTTAAATTGTTAAGCCTTAGGAAGCAAACTGCTACTATTTTTTATTTGTTATTTTACTTCATGCAGCCTTGCATCTGGTGACATATAAAACATAAACGTCAGCTCTGTGACATTCGTACAAGTGAAAACATACCTGGTGCTCATACCTGGACCACCGATCACACCAACAGTCCTTTTTAGGATGCATGACCTACGCATTGCTGTTGAAGCCATAGATTTAGCTGTGCTTCTCATACCAGGAACAGCAGCAAATACCAGAACTATGCAAACATTCAAAAATACAAAAACTGCAAGTGCTGAAATTAGCTGCCACTTGACTGCAAAACAAGTATGTGGACTATACATTAAAACGAATTTAAAACACTTTTAAAAAGACCCCACTACTCCATTCTTGCTGACTGATTTAACACTACTTTCGCCGAAACCGGAAGTTGTGCCCATAATTGTTTCTATAGCAGCGCCCTCAGGAATAAGGTGGATGAGGGGAAAAAGTAGAAGCATTACAAGAAAAAAGCCACAAATTGAGAAAAAAAATCTAAAATTTATGAAAAAAAGTTGAAAATTTACAGGAAAAAAAGGTTAAGCCCCCCCCCACAAAAAAAAGATGTTGAGATTAGACTGGTGACGAGACAAAAAGTTGTATATTTTAGAGGGAAAAAAATCGTCCTGAAGAAAAGAGAAACGTGTGAGCTCTTATTTTGAACGGCGGCTCTTATATTTCCGCCCCGCCTCCATCTTGGTTCAGTCCGCTTTACCTTCAGCGGGACTGGCTCCGATAACGTGGAGGTTCGGCTGCTGACTGGACTTCTTCGGGGATCTCTGACCGCCGTTACCGGTAAGAACCTCCGGCCCCCGGGCCCCAGCAGCCGTGTGTGTCCCCGCGGAGAGCCCTGGTGACCGGGCCGGAGTCCCCCGGTTCTCCCGCCGTGGACCTCCACGCTCCTTTGTTCGTTTTCACCGCCGCAGGTAACGTCAACACACGGTGGCGCAAACATGGCGGCGGTCCTCTGCAGGAAAACTGCGGGATTATCCACGACTGTATCCGAGTACAAGTACCGTTACCTGGTAGTCAGCAACAATACTGCAGTAAAAGTATCAAAGTAAAAATGCGGGGTTTTTTTTTCTTTTTTCAAATTTGCGGTTTTTTTTCCTTCCGTAAATTTTCGACTTTTTCCATGTAAACATCAAACTTTTTTTTGGCAGACATTTTCACCGAAACTGGCAACTTTTTCCTCATATTTCCCATGTTCTCTGGAAAATTTGAGACTTTCTGTTTGTGACAATTTCCTTGAAAATTTGTGATTTTTTTTTTTTCCTTGAAAACTTGAAAGCTTTCTTACAAATTTTGACATTTTCTATCCTAAATGAAGATAAGATAAGCCTTTATTAGTCCCACAATGGGGAAATTCCAGGATTGCAACAGCACAGGGATAGCAACACTCAGAGCAACAATCAGAAGGCAGGAAAAAAACAAGAGCAGCTAGTATACATATGTACATATTACTATAAATATATATATATATAAAAAGACGTAACAAACTAATAGTTTTTTTTGAATGCAAAAGATGCAATAGACTTACACAATGGTCCTCTCCGGCATACAACTAGGAACATACCGGTCGCTATGGAGGGTGAGAATATGTATGGGCACATAATCATACCATGTAGGATAACTAAATAGACGGTTATGCTGTTTCATCCCACCTAGCAACAATGCTCTGCACTGTGTGTGTTTATATATTTACATATTTATTCCATCTAGCTACAATGCTCTGCACTGGGTGTGTTTATATTTATATATCTATATATTTATTCCATCTAGCTACAATGCTCCGCACTGTGTTTTTATATATCTATATATTTATTCCATCTAGCTACATTGCTCCGCACTGTGTGTGTTTATATACTTGCATATTTATTCCACCTAGCTGCAATGCTCCGTACTGTGGGTGTTTATATATTTACATATTTATTCCATCTAGCTACAATGCTCTGCACTGTGTGTTCATATATTCATATATTTATTCCATCCAGCTACAATGCTCTGCACTGTGTCTGTGTGTGTGTGTGTGTGTGTATATATATTTTATAGTAATATGTACATATGTATATTAGCTGCTCTTGCTTGCTTGTTTTTTTTCTTGCCTTCTGATTGTTGCTCTGAGTGTTGCTATCCCTGTGCTGTTGCAATCCTGGAATTTCCCCGTTGTGGGACTAATAAAGGCTTATCTTATCTTATCTTATCTTATATATATATAGACACATAAAATTGTGTGTATATATATATCCCCTCATAAATTTGGTTTCCTCCCTAAATTTTGAACTTTTTTTTCTCCTAAATCTCTGATTTTTTTCCACAAAATTTGCTGTTTTTCCCTGCAATTTTCCAAATTCTTTCTCCCAACTTTTTTTTTTCTTGTACCTTTCCAACTTGTTTACCTCATGGATTTTGACATTTTTGGCCTCATAAATTTACAACTTTTTTCTCATAAATTTTCGACTTTTTCTTGTAAATTTCCATCTTTCCTATAAAATTTCTGACTCTTCCTCATAAATTTTGAACTTTTTTTTTTTCCTCATAAATTTCCGAACTTGGTTCGAGAGTACGTGGATGCAGCAGCAATATGGCCACCACGCCATCTGGGACCAGAAATGTGTACAGGGTCTGGGGACCGGAAGTAACACAAAGTTCCGTGGAAAGGACGCCTTCTGTGAGCTGGAGACAGGAAGTTGCCCATGTCGCAGTCAGGAAAACAAAATGTAACATTATAATTGGCTAAAAACCGTTAAAATGCGGCGTCCTTTTCACGGAACTTTGTGTCACTTGCGGTCCCCGGATCAGTACACGGATGACTAGGCAGCCATATAAGCGACTTTCACATCTCGGCTCGCGCAAAGCATCATGGGAACGTGGCTACCAAACATGCTTTATGTATACGTTTAATTTATGGAAAGTTCCTGATCTGTGAGCATATTGTATGCGTAGGGGTCTTCCTGGTTGTACCTGCAAACGCAAGGGTGAACTAGTTGCGCTTGCATTTGCAGCCACGTTGCAGAAATTGGCCAAAATGGCTCCCCAGTATGTACGCTGACATAGCAGGTTTTTTGTTGTCAAAGCACCAAGCACCCTTACTTGCAAGACTCCGAAACGACTACAAAGAAGGTAAGCAAGTGGTTTGACAGCTCAACTTTGGTTTTGTCATTTTGAGTAAATTTCACTACAAGGCATAGCCTGCTTACTTAGATCTATAGGTCGATACTGCTATAGTTTAAGTACCACACGTTTTCAATGATTTGCAGTTTTATTTTATACCAGCCTACTTATCAATGGCCTTAATTACATGTGTGTGTAGATCAAGCTTCATTACCAATATGCAAAGAACTAGATCCTAGATCCAGGCCTGTCCGTACCTACTACTTCAGGGTTTAGACCCGTGTCAATTAGGCTAGAACTTGAACAATACACAACACTATTTAATTGTGTTACTGCTTTAATCCAACAATTACGTCCATCCGGATCCTTCAGTTCTGTGGGGAATGTATATAACGTGAATGGCGGCGGACATGTGCACACGCTGGTCCCGAAGTTACACGCATGTATGCTGCAAGTTTGCTTTTTCCACCGCTCTAGATGATACATGCCGTTCCCACACTTCACTACGGCACAATGAGCACCTGGCATAACTATGATTGAGAGCTTGAAGCACTTTAAACAGCAGTTGTTCAGGTGTGACGGTTCTGTCTCTATACAAAATCAAGGCAGCTACCGGAATGTTTGGTAGTCGTGAACTTTGAACTCACATAGTCCACACATGCGCACTCGTAATGCGAAAGTCGCTTATTGCTGCTGCATCCAGATGAGTCTCAACTTGTTTACCTCATGTTTCAAGACAATTTTTTTTTCATAAATTTCCACCTTTTTCTTCATAAATTTTTGACTTTTCTCGGGAATTTCTAACTTGTTTTTCCTTAGATTTAGATATTCTTATATATTTACAACTTTTTTCCTCATAAATTTGTGACATTTTTGATTTGCTGATTTTCCTTTGACTTTTTCCTTGTAAGTTTGATTTTTTTTTTCCCCTCTTAAGTTTGAGTTTTTCTAATAAATTTAAGTTTTTCCTCATATTTACAGCTTTTTTCTTATGAATTCGTAACTTTTATCCTTATAAATGTATGACTTTTCCCTAACTTTTTTCCTCATAAGTAATTAAATTTGTGACTTTTTTCTTGTACATTTTTTCAGTCACATAAAACTGTCAGAATTTTTATCCATAACCTTGAGGATTTAGTCTTTTTTCGTCAGAATTTTTCCACATAATCCTCCTGATTTCCCAGCTGCAGGTGTCATTGATGATAAAGGCGGACTGAGATTAATTTGGTGTCTAATGATCCACATCAGTCAGACCTGAGGTGGAGCTGAAGTCCTCTAATGTCTCGCTGCAGTCAGTCAGTCGTTCCTGCAGCAGCAGCAGCGGTGGCGGTTGTCACTGTGGTTTTTGGTCGTTGTTATGCAGCTGCAATCGTCAGGATGGTTGAACAGGAAGTCTGACATCTGTGAGTCGGGCTGGGAATCTATAGGCACCCAACCACTCCAGCTGATTACGATTCTCAATGCAAATTAATTACATTACTAACAATATTTAATAACTGGAATTTGACTCTTTTTTTTTTGTTGCATCGATTCAGACTCATTCACATCCACATCAAAAAATGATTATTTCTTCCACCCTCCTGTGACCTCATAGAACACAACGCCACTTCCAAAAACACAGAGACAGGAATTCTTGGAGCTGTAAAAAGTCTGACCTTTGTCCTGGTACCCGACTGCCCTGAACCTCTTTCTGCGCTCTGGAAAAAAGTCTGCACCCTGTATCCTAGCAACAGCTTGTCACTAACAGCTGAGCACTTCCGCTTTTCCCTTCGAGGCTTTCTATGTTTGTTTTTTTTGTAGCAGTCTCTAAATAACGATGGACAGGAAACGTGTTCTGGCACTGGCAGCAGCTCTGGATGCAAAATGTGATGACACGGCAAAGAAAACAGGAGTCTGGCTACAGACATCAACCGGCGGAGGAAACGGCTGGAGAGAAACGGCGACTTGTGCAGCAGTTCTGCCTTGACAAGGCCTGTTTCAAGGAGTATTTTAGATTGACCAGGAGTCAGTTTGTTTATCTTTTGTTCTTATTAAAGACAAAAATATAGGGATGTGATTTTTCCGCTAATTCGCAGAATTCCGCATTTTTTTTTATCTTCCAAAAATTTTCAGACCAGATGGCGGCGCGTGCACAACGCGAGGCTCAGCGTCTCTTCAGATTTTGTGGATTAGCAGCGATATTTCTGCTCATTTCGGGTCTGTTCGTTCAGAACAGCTTCGCTTTTACATCCTACACCCAAAATGAACTTTTGGACATTGGATTACAAAATAACAACCTTTTTATCAGCAACCTACGTTTCATCCCTGAGCTCTGGAGAACACCCAACGCTAGGTAAGCTACCCGGCTGACCGGAAGTGCTCGCAGGCGGCGTAGAGACTGTAAACAAAGGCGCGGGAAGCGCGGAGGGCTAAGAGCTAAGCTAAAGCTAACACCGCACCGGCTTTCTCTACCCAGCATTTTCCTCGCTAATGTACGGTCAGTGGCGAACAGAATGGATGAGCTACGGCTTCGGATCACCAACAATAAGAAACTTATGAACTGCAATATCATGATTTTCACGGAAACATGGCTACACAGTGGAGTACTTGATGGTGCTGTCGAGCTGGCCGGACGGCACACTCTGTGGGCAGACAGAGCAGCTGATGACTCCGGTAAGACCAGAGGTGGGGGAGTATGCATTTGTATTAACAAGGCTTGGTGCGACTTCCGGTTATGGCGGCCACCTAGAAGGACACATATCACTCTGCTCTGCTCCTGGAAATAAAGATTCGGCAAATAACTCTCTCATTTGGAACAGAACTTTTCCCGGCGTTTGGGTGAGGATATGCCGGGGAAGACTAAGGCTGGGAAATCAAGCGGGGGAAAAATTGAATCGCCGAAGCAGTCCAAATAACGGACTTTAAAGTTTGTGGCGCAGTAGAAAAAGCTGCGGATATGGCGGATGAAACTAGCGGTGGTGCGGTAACTGCTGATGATGGCAGCACAGGTGCAGTGCTGGCTGCCATTAGCTCAATGAGAGCAGACTTTTCCGCTAAACTTGATGGGATTATGGCAGCGTTGGATGCAATGAGAAAGGAGTTGGGTGACTGCGTGGAGCGAGTGACGCAGGCGGAGCTTCGTGTTTCCAGTGCGGAGGATGAAATCAGCGGACTTCAAATAAAGGTGCGCACTTTGGAAAAAAAAATAAAGATCTGGAAAATAACGTTCTGGACTTGGAGTCCCGGTCCAGACGGAACAACCTGAGGCTGGTGGGTTTACCGGAGGGAGCCGAAGGTCGTGATTCATGCTCCTTTTTGGAGGGGTGGATCCCGGAGGCGCTGAACAACGCGGAGCTAAAATCATCAGTCGTCTTGGAAAGCTCCCACCGAATTGGCCCACCGAGAGGTAACAAGGCAGCACCGAGGACGTTAATTATGAAGTTTCTCAGCTACAGAGACAGGATGACGATCTCCAACGCGGTGCGGGCCAAAGGAGAAATTAAATACCAAGATCAGCAGGTGCGGTTCTACCCAGATTTGGCCTCAGGAATCCAACAATTAAGGAAGCAGTTTGACCCCATCCGTAAAGAACTGCACAACCTTGAGATTCGTCATGGAGTGATTCACCCTGCAAGACTTCTGGTCACATATGAGGGCAGAACACACATCTTCAAGACCCCCGAGGAGGCGCAGGAGCTCATCAAGAAGATCCAGGAAGAGACTGGTGGGAGCTAAGCATGAACAGAATATAGGGTAGAATATTTGAGCATTTAACTGATTAGAAGCATATAACAAGATTACAAAATATAGATTGTATTACATATTAAAAAAAAAAAAATTTAAAAAAAAAGTACAAAATTGCTATAAAATTTTGGAGTTAAATTGGAAAATTACAGAAGAGAGTTAATGTTACGTTATTAAAAGCAGTAGAGTTAGGGTGATTGGGAGGATGAAGAAGGAGTGGCTTTGGCTGATCCTCGTGGGTGTGGAACGGTCGATAGCTATATCGGGAGACGGAATTTTTCTTTTGTTTTTGGGGGGGATTGCCACAAATGTGGGAAGGGGGAATTTGTTTGTGTGTAGTTTGTAGGGTGAATGTTCAACCACTCATTTTTTTGCTTTTCTGTTTGAGCATGTTTACACTGCAAGGTAATCCCAAACTCCCTATTGATCATAAATCAAAGCGTTAATCTTAATTTAACTTCATGGAATTGCAGAGGTCTACAAAATTTAAAAAAACTTAAACAAGTTATGAATAAAATAAAAGACATGGGTTCAAAAATTGTGTTTTTACAAGAAACTCATCTAATAGAGGAGGATGTAAAAAGAATTAGGAGTAGATGGTAAGGAAATGTTTTCACCTCATCATTTTCATCCCGAGCCAGGGGAGTTATGACTCTCATACATAAATCAGTCCCATTTCAAGTGAAAAATGTAATTGGAGACAAATTTGGAAGATATGTAATCATTCAAGGATCTTTGCTATTAGAAAATATAAATTTGGTGAACTTATATGGTCCCAATATAGATGATCAAAAGTTCTTTGCTAATTTATTTCTTATCTTATCATCACTTACAGGGCAACATATAATAGCAGGGGATTTTAATTGTACATTGAATCCCGGTATAGATAGATCAACAGGACTGGACTGTACGCACAATGGATGTAGGATGACCATTAATCATTTTATGAAAGAATTGAAATTGATAGATATATGGAGAGAAATGAAACCACAAGTTAAAGCCTACTCTTGTTATTCCAATACCTACAAGACATTCTCACGTATTGATTATTTTTTGATCTCCACAGAATTAAGGTCCAAGATTCAAAACTGTTTTTATGATAACATCGTGATCTCTGATCATGCACCCTGCTGTCTAATATATGTAGATAAGAAATTGACAAAGGAACCAGGTAGATGGCAATTTCAGCATAAATGGCTTCAGGATGAGGAATTTGTTAAATACATAGAAAAACAGATGAGTTCTTTGACATCAATACTACACAAACATCAGCATGTGTAAAGTGGGAGGCTTTCAAAGCTTTTATTAGGGGACATATTATTAGTTATACAGGTTCAAAATCTAAGAAGACTCAAGAGGAGAGAGTCCAATTGGAACATAAAATAAAAATTCTCCAAGAAAGAGTATATGCAGGAAGAGATCCAAGGTTGGAGAACGAATTACTGATTTTGAGAGCTGAATATGACAAAAAATCAGCGAATAGAGCTGCCTCGAGTCTTCTAAGATTGAAACAATCTTTTTATGAACAAGGTGAAAAATCAGGAAAGTTATTGGCATGGCAGATTAAACAATTAGAATCTAAAACACCAATTACCAGTATTATAAGTAATGGACAGGTAGTTATAGATCCTTTAGAAATTAATAGAGCCTTTAGAGATTACTATGAAAAATTATATGATACCAAAAATGAATCTGACTTAACAAAACTACATGGGTTTTTGAACGAACTATTTATACCGTGTATTCCAAATGAAAATAGGGAGATACTGGAGTCTAAAATTAGTCAAGAAGAAGTTGGACTAGCCATTGATAATATGAAATCAGGAAAAAGTGCAGGACCAGATGGTCTTCCAGTTGACCTTTATAAAAAATTTAAGAATAAATTAACAAAACCTTTTTTGGAAATGGTTTTAGAAGCATTTCAAAATAGTAATTTACCATCATATATGAATAATGCCTTAATTATACTGTTGCCAAAACCAGGTAAGCCCTCTAATAAATGTGAAAATATGAGACCAATAAGCTTATTAAATGCCGACCTTAAGATAATCTGTAAAAATTTTAGCAAGACGAATACAAGAAATTTTACCAAATATTATTAATCGAGATCAGAATGGCTTTATAAAGGGAAGACAAGGCTTCCATAATGTAAGAAGACTATTTAATATTATTTATTCTAATAAAGAAGCACCGGATACAGCTCTCTTATCACTGGATGCCGAAAAAGCCTTTGATAGAGTTGAATGGCCCTTTCTTTTTGAAGTCTTACAAAGGTTTGGACTTGGAAATAATTTCATAAAATGGGTTCAGATAATATATAATAATGCTACAGCAGAAATCCTAACAAATAACAATATTTCAAAATCAATAAAAATCAATAGAGGATGTCGACAAGGCTGTCCACTTTCACCTTTATTGTTTACTATGGCAATTGAACCTTTAGCGATGGCGATACGTCTACAGTCACAAATATATGGAATTAAAGTTGGACCAACAGAACATAAAATCTCCCTGTACGCCGATGACATAATTTTGTTTATGTCGAATCTTAAAAAATCAATTCCGACCTTGTTGAATTTAATAAAGAATTTTGGGGAAATATCAGGATATAAAATAAATAAAACTAAATCTTCAATTAATGCTAAATGAGACCCAGAGAAATTACCCAGCCCCTGTGGTAAATCAATTCAGTGTTGTAAATCAGTTTAAATATTTAGGAATCCAAATTGTGCCTAAGCTAGAATCAATCGCCAGTGTCAATTATGAAGCCTTAATGACAGATATTGATGAGTTACTTCAGAGATGGATGTCACTACCAATGTCGATGATCGGGAGAATTAATATACTTAAAAGTAATATTTTACCTAAAATACTTTATTTATTTCAATACATTCCCTTACCACCACCTTTAGATTTATTCTCAAGAATTAAAAAAAAGTTAGTGGAATTTATATGGAACAACAGGAGGGCTAGATTACGTCTGTCTTTATTATATTTACCATTTGATCGTGGAGGTCTGAAATGTCCAAATTTTATGTTGTATTATTGGTCGGCACAACTGAGGTCTATGACATATTATTTTTCATCAAATGATCTCCCTCACTGGACTGAAATGGAATCATACAATTTACCTTTACCTTTTCCCATGTTCATATACTCAGATTCGGCAAAAAAATTACAAAAACAAGTTAAAAATCCATTTGTAAAGCATATGATCAAAATATGGTGTGAAGCTAAAAACTATTTAAAAGAACCACAGTTATTGTCACAATTTAGTCCAATATGGGGTAATCAATATTTTAAACCAGGGAGAGCGGACGCTGTATTTAAAGTATGGAATTTAAAAGGGATACAAAAGATTCAGGATTTATATTTGCCATGTGCAAAAAACATAATGTCTTTTGAAGAGCTGAGGATCAAATTTAATCTCAATAGAACACATTTTTTTAAATATCTTCAACTTAGAAACTTTATTCAATCAAATCAAAATAAAGCTCTCACTCAACCTATCTATTCATCCTTGGAAAAAATGTTGATGAAAGATAGTAAAAGAAAGGGTATTATTTCAGAGTTTTATAACTCATTGACACTATCTTCAAGTGAAAATTCACTGAAAAGATTAAACTACTGGAAAGAAGATCTGCAAACTGAAATTTCAGAGGAACAATGGAAATTGGCTTGTACAGAAGCTCAAACCAAATCAATAAATGTACGCCTTAAATTGATACATTTCAAATGGTTAATGCGGATGTATGTTACACCGGAGGAGTTAAATAGATATAACAAAAATATACCAGATACATGCACAAAATGCATGGAAAGTAAAGGAACCCTATTTCATTGTGTATGGGAATAAGATAAGATAAGATAAGATAAGCCTTTATTAGTCCCACAACGGGGAAATTCCAGGATTGCAACAGCACAGGGATAGCAACACTCAGAGCAACAATCAGAAGGCAAGAAAAAACAAGCAAGCAAGAGCAGCTAATATACATATGTACATATTACTATAAAATATATATATACACACACACACACCCACACAGACACACAGTGCAGAGCATTGTAGCTGGATGGAATAAATATATGAACACACAGTGCAGAGCATTGTAGCTAGATGGAATAAATATGTAAATATATAAACACCCACAGTATGGAGCATTGCAGCTAGGTGGAATAAATATGCAAGTATATAAACACACACAGTGCGGAGCAATGTAGCTAGATGGAATAATATGTAGATATATAAAAACACAGTGCGGAGCATTGTAGCTAGATGGAATAAATATATAGACATATAAATATAAACACACCCAGTGCAGAGCATTGTAGCTAGATGGAATGTAGATTAATAAGAATGTTTTGGGAAGAGGTGAGGGTAACAATTGAAAAAATAATCTCAAAACAAATCATACTGAATCCTAAACTGTTTTTGTTGGGTTTGTACCCAGAAAAGCATAATTTTAATAAAAGTGAAAGAACATTCATAGACCTCAGTTTGCTTAATGCCAAAAAATGTATTGCACTATTATGGAAAAAGACTCATAGACCAGATGTGACTCAGTGGTTAAGACAGATGTTAACAAACCTTCCATTAGAAAGAATAACATATATACTGAAATCAAAGGAAATTGTGTTTGAGAATATATGGAGACCTTTTATTGATTATGTAAAAAATTTAAACATAACTCTTGAAGAAGAAGGTGAATGATGTGTGTGGACCTTGTAAATTCCAAACTGGTGAACATAATATGTATACTTATGTATTGGATTGTCTAGACTAAACAGAGGAGCATTGTTGAAGATTTGATTTTGTTGGTGGTTGTTGGTGTTTTTTAGTGCATTTTTTTTTTTTTTGTAGTACTTTAGTGTTAGTGTTTGATTGTTTGTATCATGTTGGTTAAAAAAAAAAAAGGTTCAATAAAGATATTGTGGAAAAAAAAAAAAACAAGGCTTGGTGCACGAACTCTGTCACTGTTGGGAGACACTGCTCAGCTAACCTGGAGTTTCTCATGGTTAAATGTAGACCTTTCTAGCTGCCACAGGAGTTAACTTTTCACTTTCCTTCATCTTGCCTGCTGAAGATGTTTTGGACTTTATTTAAAAAATATTTTTAACGCCACATATGTGATGGATAGTGCTTGTTGGAATGTTTTAGGAATGCTGTCTTCTTGGAACATAAGTCAATATTATACAGTAATAAGTGACATTCAGCTGTTTGTTTTATGTCATTTAAACGCAGTTCTGGTACTTAAAAATCATAAAAACCCAGGAGCTTCGGGGGGCTTTGCCCCCCTTGCCCCCCCACCGGGGCTGTGCCCTGGACCCCGCTGAGGGACTGCGTCCCCCAGACCCCCTGCTAAATTTTCAGATAATTTCCCCAACTCTAAATCACATCCCTAAAAATAGAAAGATGTTTTTACCTTCTTTACATGTTTCGACTGTGCACTACAGCCTTCGTCAAAAGAGTCAGCTGATTGTTGCCAGGTGTCATTTTATCAGCTGACTTTCGTCAAATGACACCTGGCAGCAATCAATGGCGCCGATCGAGGAGCTAGCCAAAGCGCTAAAAATAGCTTTCACTACTTCGCATGCGTGTGTTTACTTGGCTGAAGTAGGACAAACTTTCTGGGCCACTGCATCGCGTGAATGGAGCAAGGCAGGTGTGCCTGAGGGGAATTAACTTCACAATGGCTATGCAAATGGTGTCAAGTGAGACTGAAGGGACTATGAAGAAGACAGGTGCGACTAGACACTGCTGCTATGGTCTTTGCAACAGTGATAGCAGATACAGCGACCGTGAGCACATGAAAAATGTGGGATGGATACCATTCCCCAAACCTAAACAAAACTTTGAGAAATGTCAAAAATGGGTCGGAGCTTGCAGCCGTGAGGGGTTTACTGTTGAAAAAGTGAAAAAATGGACTTACATCTGCACAAAGCATTTTGTTGGAGGCAATGGCCCAACTGAAACTCATCCTGACCCTATTCCTGCAAACTACAATGCCAGTCAGGTATGTGGATTTTAATCATTTGTGGATTGTATAAAATTGCAGAGGTCAAAGAAACAGGTTGACTATAGATGCCATTTCAATGCCTTTGAATTTACTTGAAGTATACTGAAATCTTGACAAGGAATTAGTGCTCTTGTTCTCTAGATGATATTTTTGTTAACATAATATCAGTATGCCAAACATCGTGTCAAGTAGACCCTTGCATTTATTTTTTTTTCCACAATATCTTTATTGAACCTTTTTTTTTTTTTTAACAAACATGATACAAACAATCAAACACTAACACTAAAGTACTACAAAAAAAAAAAATGCACTAAAAACACCAACAACCACCAACAAAATCAAGTCTTCAACAATGCTCCTCTGTTTAGTCTAGACAATCCAATACATTAGTATACATATTATGTTCACCAGTTTGGAATTTACAAGGTCCACACACATCATTCACCTTCTTCTTCAAGAGTTATGTTTAAATTTTTTACATAATCAATAAAAGGTCTCCATATATTCTCAAACACAATTTCCTTTGATTTTAGTATATATGTTATTCTTTCTAATGGAAGGTTTGTTAACATCTGTCTTAACCACTGAGTCACATCTGGTCTATGAGTCTTTTTCCATAATAGTGCAATACATTTTTTGGCATTAAGCAAACTGAGGTCTATGAATGTTCTTTCACTTTTATTAAAATTATGCTTTTCTGGGTACAGACCCAACAAAAACAGTTTAGGATTCAATATGATTTGTTTTGAGATTATTTTTTCAATTGTTACCCTCACCTCTTCCCAAAACATTCTTATTAATCTACATTCCCATAAACAATGAAATAGGGTTCCTTTACTTTCCATGCATTTTGTGCATGTATCTGGTATATTTTTGTTATATCTATTTAACTCCTCCGGTGTAACATACATCCGCATTAACCATTTGAAATGTATCAATTTAAGGCGTGCATTTATTGATTTGGTTTGAGCTTCTGTACAAGCCAATTCCCATTGTTCCTCTGAAATTTCAATTTGCAGATCTTCTTTCCAGTAGTTTAATCTTTTCAGTGAATTTTCACTTGAAGATAGTGTCAATGAGTTATAAAACTCTGAAATAATACCCTTTCTTTTACTATCTTTCATCAACATTTTTTCCAAGGATGAATAGATAGGTCAAGTGAGAGCATTATTTTGATTTGATCGAATAAAGTTTCTAAGTTGAAGATATTTAAAAAAATGTGTTCTATTGAGATTAAATTTGATCCTCAACTCTTCAAAAGACATTATGTTTTCTGCACATGGCAAATATAAATCCTGAATCTTTTGTATCCCTTTTAAATTCCATACTTTAAATACAGCGTCCGCTCTCCCTGGTTTAAAATATTGATTACCCCATATTGGACTAAATTGTGACAATAACTGTGGTTCTTTTAAATAGTTTTTAGCTTCACACCATATTTTGATCATATGCTTTACAAATGGATTTTTAACTTGTTTTTGTAATTTTTTTGCCGAATCTGAGTATATGAATATGGGAAGAGGTAAAGGTAAATTGTATGATTCCATTTCAGTCCAGTGAGGGAGATCATTTGATGAAAAATAATATGTCATAGACCTCAGTTGTGCCGACCAATAATACAACATAAAATTTGGACATTTCAGACCTCCACGATCAAATGGTAAATATAATAAAGACAAACGTAATCTAGCCCTCCTGTTGTTCCATATAAATTCCACTAACTTTTTTTTTATTCTTGAGAATAGATCTAAAGGTGGTGATAAGGGAATGTATTGAAATAAATAAAGTATTTTAGGTAAAATATTACTTTTAAGTATATTGATTCTCCCGATCATCGACATTGGTAGTGACATCCATCTCTGAGTTAACTCACTGATATCTGACATTAAGGCTTCATAGTTGACACTGGCGACTGATTCTAGCTTAGGCATAATTTGAATTCCTAAATATTTAAACTGATTTACAACATTGAATTGATTTACCTCAGGGGCTGAGTAATTTCTCTGGGTCTCATTTAGCATTAATATTGAAGATTTAGTTTTATTTATTTTATATCCTGATATTTCCCCAAAATTCTTTATTAAATTCAACAAGGTTGGAATTGATTTTTTTAGATTCGACATAAACAAAATTATATCATCGGCGTACAGGGAGATTTTATGTTCTGTTGGTCCAACTTTAATTCCATATATTTGTGAATGTAAACGTATCGCTATCGCTAAAGGTTCAATTGCCATAGTAAACAGTAAAGGTGAAAGTGGACAGCCTTGTCGACATCCTCTATTGATTTTTATTGGTTTTGAAATATTGTTATTTGTTAGGATTTCTGCTGTAGCATTATTGTATATTATTTGAACCCATTTTATGAAATTATTTCCAAGTCCAAACCTTTGTAGGACTTCAAAAAGAAAGGGCCATTCAACTCTATCAAAGGCCTTTTCGGCGTCCAATGATAGGAGAGCTGTATCCGGTGCTTCTTTATTAAAATAAATAATATTAAATAGTCTTCTTACATTATGGAAGCCTTGTCTACCCTTTATAAAGCCATTCTGATCTCGATTAATAATATTTGGTAAAATTTCTTGTATTCGTCTTGCTAAAATTTTACAGATTATCTTAAGGTCGGCGTTTAATAGGCTTATTGGTCTCATATTTTCACATTTATTAGAGGGCTTACCTGGTTTTGGCAGCAGTATAATTAAGGCATTATTTATGTATGATGGTAAATTATTATTTTGAAATGCTTCTAAAACCATTTCCAAAAAAGGTTTTATTAATTTATTCTTAAATTTTTTATAAAGGTCAACTGGAAGACCATCTGGTCCTGCACTTTTTCCTGATTTCATATTATCAATGGCTAGCCCAACTTCTTCTTGACTAATTTTAGACTCCAATATCTCCCTGTTTTCATTTGGAATACACGGTATAGATAGTTCGTTCAAAAACCCATTTAGTTTTGTTAAATCAGGTTCATTTTTGGTATCATATAATTTTTCATAGTAATCTCTAAAGGCTCTATTAATTTCTAAAGGATCTATAACTACCTGTCCATTACTTATAATACTGGTAATTGGTGTTTTAATTTCCAATTGTTTAATCTGCCATGCTAATAATTTTCCTGATTTTTCACCTTGTTCATAAAAAGATTGTTTCAATCTTAGAAGACTCGAGGCAGCTCTATTCGCTGATTTTTTGTCGTATTCAGCTCTCAAAATCAGTAATTCATTCTCCAACCTTGGGTCACTTCCTGCATACACTTTTTCCTGAAGATTTTTTATTTTATGTTCCAATTTAGCTCTCTCCTCTCGAGTCTTCTTAGATTTTGATCCTGTATAACTAATAATATGTCCCCTAATAAAAGCTTTGAAAGCCTCCCACTTTACACATGCTGATGTTTGTGTAGTATTGATGTCAAAGAACTCGTCTATCTGTTTTTCTATATACTTGACAAATTCCTCATCCTGAAGCCATTTATGCTGAAATTGCCATCTACCTGATTCCTTTGTCAATTTTTTATCTACATATATTAGACAACAGGGTGCATGATCAGAGATCACGATGTTATCATAAAAGCAGTTTTGAATCTTGGACCTTAATTCTGTGGAAATCAAAAAATAATCAATACGTGAGAATGTCTTGTAGGTACTGGAATAACAAGAATAGGCTTTAACTTGTGGTTTCATTTCTCTCCATATATCTAACAATCTCAATTCTTTCATAAAATGATTAATAGTCATCCTACATCCAATGTGCGTACAATCCAGTCCTGTTGATCTATCCACACCTGGATTCAATGTACAATTAAAATCCCCTGCTATTATATGTTGCCCTGTAAGTGATGATAAGATGAGAAATAAATTAGCAAAGAACTTCTGATCATCTATATTGGGACCATATAAGTTCACAAGATTTATATTTTCTAATAGCAAAGAACCTTGAATGATTACATATCTTCCAAATTTGTCTCCAATTACATTTTTCACTTGAAAAGGAACTGATTTATGTATGAGAGTCATAACTCCCCTGGCTCGGGATGAAAATGAAGAGGTGAATACACTTCCCTGCCATCTACTCCTAATTCTTTTAACATCCTCCTCTATCAGATGAGTTTCTTGTAAAAACACAATTCTTGAACCCATGTCCTTTATTTTATTCATAACTTGTTTAAGTTTTTTTAAATTTTGTAGACCTCTGCAATTCCATGAAGTTAAATTAAGATTAACACTTTGGTCCATGATCAATAGAGAGTTTGGGATTACCTTGCAGTGTAAACATGCTCATACAGAGAAGCAAAAACATGAGTGGTTGAACATTCATCCTACAAACTACACACAAACAAATTTCCCCTTCCCACACTTGTGGCAAACCCCCCAAAATCAAAAGAAAAATTCTGTCTCCCGATATAGCCATCGACCGTTCCACACCCACGGGGAACAGCCTAAGCCACTCCTTCTTCATCCTCCCAATCACCCTAACTCTACTGCTTTTAATGACGTAACATTAACTCTCCTCTGTAGTTTTCCAACTTAACTCCAAAATTTTTAACAACTTTGTGCATCATAGTTTTTTTTTTTGTTTGTTTGTTTTGTTTTTGTTTTGTTTTTTTAATATATAATACAATCTATATTTTGTAAACTTACTGTTTACTTCAAGTCAGTCAGATGCCTGTGCAAATGCTTAATTATTCTACCTTATATTTTGTTCATGCTTAGCTCCCACCAGTCTCTTCTTCTTCTTTGATCTTCTTGATGAACTCCTGCGCCTCCTCTGGGGTCTTGAAGATGTGGGTTCTGCCCTCATACGTGGTCAGCAGTCTCGCAGGATAGATTACACCATGACGAATCCCAAGGTTGCGCAGCTCCTTACGTACGGGATCAAACTGCTTCCTCAATTGCTGGATTCCTGTGGTCAAATCTGGGTAGAACCGCACCTGCTGGTCCTGGTGTTTAATCTCTCCTTTAGCACGTGCAGCGTTGAAGATCTTCATCCTGTCTCTGTTGCTAAGAAACTTCATAATTAAGGTCCTCGGCGGTCCCTTATCTCTCCGTGGGCCAATACGATGTGCTTTTTCCAGAACCACTGCTGATTGCAACTCCTCGCTGCCCAGCACCTCCGGAATCCACTTTTCCAGAAAGGAACATACGTCCCGACCTTCTGATTCCTCTGGAAGACCCACCAGCCTCAAATTATTCTGTCTCGACCGAGATTCCAAATCCAAAATATTATCTTCCAGAGATTTATTTTTTTTTTCCAAAGTGCGCACCTTTAATTGAAGACGGGTGACGTCATCTTCAGCACTAGCGAGACGGAGCTCCATCTGCGCCGTTCGTTCTACACAGTCACCCAATTCCTTTCTTATTCCTTCCAACGCTGTCATAATCCCATCAAATCTAGAGGAAAAGTCCGCTCTCATTGAACTCATGGCAGCCATCAGCGCATCTGCGCCATTCCCCGCAGAAATCGCACCGCCGCCAGCCTCCTCCGCCATATATGGAGCCTTGTTTGCTGCGTCACAGACCTGAAAGTCCGTTAATTTGGACTGTTTCGGCGGCTCGCTTTTTCCTTTTCCTGGTTTTCCAGCCTTAGGCTTCGCCGACATATCCTCGCTCAAATGCTGGGATACGTTCTGTCCCAAATGAGAGAGTTATTTGCCGATTTTTTTCTCCAGGAGCAGAGCAGAGCGAGACACGTCCGTCCTACGTGGCAGCCATAACCGGAAGTCCCCTTGCATTTATTAAGTTATTCATTTACTGTACATATAGTTTATTTATTTATTTTTTTATTTTTTATTTTTTTTGCATCTAGTCTATGTTGTTATGATAAAACATACATGGCAGTACTCACCTTTTCACAAGAGTAGGCTTGTTTCCCGACACTGGCAACCCACGACATTCCAACCATCGCTTCAGTTGGACCACAGAATGTTGAGAAATGTCACTGTAAACAAAGGCAGCCCCTGGGACTTCGCTTTCTAACAGTTTTACAAGTGGGAATGCAGTATCACTCGCCATTGCTCCACCGGTAGGACAGGGTTTTGTTTGTCCGACCTTGTGTAGTGCTGTGTACCACGTGACTACCAGCGCGAAAACTGATGACGTAGTCCTCGATCGGCGCTATTGACGCTTCTGATGAAGGCTGCAGTGCACAGTCGAAACGTGTAAAGAAGGTAAAAACATTTTTCTATTTTTGTCTTTAATAAGAACAAAAGGTAAATAATTAAAAGACAAAATGAACCTACTTGAGCTAGGAGTCAGTTTGAACTGGTTTAGGAGAAGATGGGTCCGTCAGTTTTTGGGATGCAGATAATTAGAGCCCATCTGAGGAGGGTAGAGTAGTCTAGGGTCGAAATTTCATTTGTTTTGACATCGATTTTCATGAAACTTGCACTGAGATATGCTACGGGTTCCTAAACTCATGAATAACTGTCTGTAAATGATCATGTTTCACATTGGAGCCATTTCAAATTTTTTGCAGTAATCAACTTCAAATTTACAAAGTTCACATACAGTAGTGTGAAAAAGTGTTTGCCCCTTCCTAATTTCTCATTTTTTTTCTATGTTTGTCACACTTAAATGTTTCAGATTCAATTCAATTCAACTTTATTTATATAGCGCCATTTCACAACAACAGTCATCTCATAGCACTATCAACTGTAGGGGGGAACCCCCACAGTTGCAGAAAGACCCCAGCAATCAGGTGATCCCCTGTGAGCAAGCACTTGGCGACGGTGGAGAGGAAAAACTCCCTTTTAACAGGAAGAAACCTCCAGCAGAACCAGGCTCAGGGAGGGGCAGTCATCTGCTGCGACTGGCTGGGGGGTGAGGGGACAGAGAAGATGAAAAGAACAGACATGTAGAGAGCAAACAGCACGATGGGGACTCAATCTATGGGAGAGAACAAACAAATGTTAATGACCAGCAAAAAAAAATATTTCATAGAGAGTGAGGAAAGGAGTGAGGCCCAGTGCATTACTGGAGGTCCCCCGGCTGACTAAACCTATTAGCAGCATAACTAAGGGAGGGTTCAGAAACACATGATCCCTCCCTAATTGTAGGCTATATCAAAAAGGTAGGTTTTAACCCTAATCTTAAAAACAGAGATCGAGTCTGACTCCCGAATCCAGATTGGCAGCTGATTCCACAGGAGAGGAGCTTGATAACTGAAGGCTCTGCCTCCCATTGTACTTTTGGAGATTCTAGGTATTACAAGTAGTCCTGCATTTTGGGAGCGTAGTGCTCTGTTAGGATAATACGGTAGTATCAGATCTTTTAAATAAAAAGGAGCCTGATTGTTTAGAGCTTTGTAAGTAAGAAGAAGGATTTTAAACTTAATTCTAAACTCTATGGGAAGCCAATGAAGGGAGGCCAGAACCGGAGAGATATGATCTCTCTTTCTAGTACCTGTTAAAACTCTTGCTGCAGCATTTTGGATCAGCTGAAGACTTTTTAAAGATGTTTTAGGACAACCTGATAATAAAGAATTACAATAATCTAATCTCGAGCTAACAAAAGCGTGGATCAGTTTCTCAGCATCACTCTGAGAATCAGAATCAGAATCAGGTTTATTGCCATTGTTCATGTAGTACACAAACTAGGAATTTGTCTCGGTACAATGCTGCAACATTAAACATGATAAGAGAAATAAACTATACATGTAATAAAGTGTAGGATAAGATTAAGTGATACTGGTCAACAGTTAAAATATATATTAGCCAGCAGCAGATACTGTGGAGAACTATATAGTGCAGTCGGCAATGCAGGAAGAAAACAGCGATGATTGACATGAGTCTGGTTGAGCTGCTGTACATGGTGCACGAGAGTCACTTAGTGTTCAGCAGTCTAATGGCAGAGGGGAAGAAGCTGTTCATGTGACGGGAGGTTTTAGTCTGGATGGACCGAAGTCTTCTACCAGAGGGGAGGGGGGCAAACAGTACGTGACCAGGGTGTGAGGGGTCGGCTATGATCCGGCCAGCACGCCTCCGGGTCCTGGAGATGTACAGATCCTGGAGAGATGGGAGCTTGCAGCCGATCACCTTCTCAGCAGTGCGCACGACGCGCTGCAGCCTTAGTCTGTCCCTGGCAGTGGCTCCTGCGTACCACACGGTTATGGAGGTGGTGAGGATGGACTCGATGATGGCTGTGTAGAACTGCACTAACATCTTGGTGGGTAGCTTGAGCTTCCTCAGCTGCCGCAGGAAGAACATCCTCTGCTGGGCTTTTTTGATGAGTGAGCTGATGGTCAGCTCCCATTTGAGGTCCCTGGTGATGGTAGTGCCTAGGAAGCGGAAGGAATCAGCAGTGGTGATGGGAGAGCCTGAGAGGGTGAGGGGGGGCAGAGGAGTAGTGACTTTCCTGAAGTCTACAATCATCTCCACTGTCTTCAGAGCGTTCAGCTGCAGGTTGTTATTGCTGCACCAGGACGCCAGCTGGGCCACCTCTCTCCTGTAGGCGGACTCGTCGCCGTTGGAGATGAGCCCGATGAGGGTGGTGTCGTCCGCAAACTTGATCAACTTGACAGACTGGTGGCTGGAGGTGCAGGAGTTGGTGTAAAGGGAGAAGAGTAGGGGGGAAAGTACACAGCCCTGGGGTGATCCGGTGCTGATGCTAGTATAGTCTGAGACAGTCTTTCCCAGCCGCACATGCTGCCTCCGGTCCGTCAGGAAGTCGATGATACACCTGCAGAGGGAGTCAGGCACGTTGAGCAGGGACAGCTTGTCCCGGAGCAGAGCGGGGCGGATGGTGTTGAATGCGGAGCTGAAGTCCACAAACAGGATCCTGGCGTAGCTTCCCGGGGAGTCCAGGTGCTGCAGGATGGAGTGGAGGGCCAGGTTGACTGCATCGTCTACAGACCTGTTGGCTCGGTAGGCAAACTGCAGCGGGTCCAGGAGAGGGGTGGTGATGGACTTGAGGTGGGACAGGACCAGGCGCTCAAAGGACTTCATGACTACAGAGGTGAGCGCTACAGGTCTGTAGTCATTAAGTCCAGTGATCCGTGGCTTCTTGGGGACAGGGATGATGGTGGAGGATTTGAGGCAGGATGGCACGTGGCATAACTTAAGGGAGGTGTTAAAAATGTCTGTGAATACAGGAGCCAGCTGTTTCGCACAGAGTCTCAGGGTGGAGGGAGACACGCCGTCTGGGCCGGGGGCCTTGCGCGGGTTCAGTCTGGAGAACTGTTTGAGCACATCCTGCTCACTGATGATAAGGGGAGGGGGGGAGGAGGGGGGGGGTGCCTTAAATGAAGTAGGGAATGTGGAGGCTGTGGAGCTGGAGGGAGGGGGGGAGTTGGACACAGATGACGAGGTGTCAAAACGGGCATAGTGTTGGGACAGTCTCTGACAAAGGGCTTTGTCATCCTGACCTTTAGGAGCCTTAGGTCGATAGTTGGTGATTTGCCTCAGTCCTCTCCACACGGAAGCCGAATCATTAGCAGTGAACTGCTGCTGGAGTCTCTCTGAGTACACAGATTTAGCTCTCTTCAGCTCTCTGTTAAACCGGTATTTAACCTCCCTGTAGCAGTCCCTGTCTCCACTTTTCAGCGCTGCTTCCTTCTCCTTCCTGATCTGTCTGAGCTTAGCTGTGAACCAGGGTTTGTCATTAGAGTAACTCACCCTGGTGCGTGATGGAAGAATGTTCTCTTCACAAAAGTGGATATATGAGTTCACAGTGTCCGTGTACTCATCCAGATCATGCGTGGCTCCTTTAAGCATGCCCCAGTCAGATATTTCCATGCACGTTTCCAGCTTCTCCTCAGCATCACTGGTCCGTATCTTCGTAGTGCTCACAACAGGTTTAGTGAGCTTCAATCTCTGTCTGTATGTGGGAATGAGGTGAACCATCACGTGATCAGATAATCCCAGCGCAGCTCGAGGGACAGCGCGATATGCGTCTTTCACTGTGGTGTAACAGTGATCCAGTGTGTTTAATCCTCTGGTGGGGCATTTAATAAACTGTTTGTAGCGGGGGAGATCGTGGCTCAGATTGCACTGATTAAAGTCGCCAGCCACAATAATCAGCGAGTCTGGAAAACTCCGCTCTGTGTGTTGAATGTGATCCGCGAGCACGCGCTGAGCTTCGCGCGTGTCCGCGTCGGGAGGGGCGTACACAGCGATCATTATGAAAGAAGCAAACTCCCGCGGGGAATAGAAGGGCTTGCAATTGATAACAAGAAATTCCAAGGCAGGAGAACAGTGTTTGGAAATTACCGTTACATCAGAGCACCAGATGCAGTTGATGTAGAAGCAGACTCCGCCTCCTGTGGTCTTGCCGGAAAGCTCTGTGTCACGATCAGCACGGAAGAGCTGGAAGCCGTCGAGGCGCAGCGCGCTGTCCGGTATATTTTCCCGGAGCCAGGTCTCAGTAAAGCAGAGGACAGCTGAGGAGGCGAGGTCCTTAAAACGCATCAGCAGTCTCAGTTCATCCACCTTGTTAGAGACCTTGTCATCCACTCTGAGACAAGATGCTCCTAATCTTGGCAATATTACGCAAATGATAGAAGGCAGTCTTAGAAACAAATTTAATATGTGAATTGAAGGACAAATCCTGATCAAAAATAACTCCAAGGTTCCTCACAGAGCTATTAAGAGAAAGAGTAACTGCATCCAAACTGAAAGTTTGATTTGGAAAGGAATTTCTAAGGTTTTTTGGACCAACAAGAATGACTTCAGTCTTATCTGAATTTAATAGCAGGAAATTACAAGTCATCCAAGCTTTGATTTCCTTAAGACAGGCTTCTAACTTGGCTAATTGATTACTATCATTTGGCTTCATTGACAGGTATAATTGTGTGTCATCTGCATAACAATGAAAATGTATACAGTGCTTTCTAATAATGTTGCCTAACGGAAGCATATATAAACTAAAAAGAGTAGGGCCTAGCACAGATCCCTGTGGAACTCCATGACTAAGCTTTGAGTTGAAAGAAAACTCATTATTTACATGAACAAACTGGAACCTATCAGATAAATAAGATCTAAACCACTGCAACGAAGTTCCATTAAGTCCAACATAGTGTTCTAATCTATCAAGTAGAATATTATGATCGATAGTATCAAAAGGGAATGCTAGGATTGATAGAGTCCTGACTCTTTGTCAACCTGGCTACAGTACTGAAAAGAAACCTGGGATTATTCTTGTTCTCTTCTATTAATGCAGAGTAATAACTTGTTCTAGCTTTTCTAAGAGATTTTTTATAAATTAAAAGATGATTTCTCCAAGCTAAATAGATTTCATCTAAATTAGTAGAGCGCCATTTTCTTTCTAATTGACGAGTCTTCTGTTTTAAGCTACGAGTTTCTGTGTTGAACCAAGGAGTTAGAAATCTCTGATTAGACTTTTTCTTTTTTAAGGGGGCCACCAAGTCTAGAGCCTGATGCAGAGAAGCTGAAACACTATCCACCATGTTATCAATTACAGAAGGAGCAAGCTGTCTATAGCTTATTTCCGTTGTGTTGACACATGGCATAGAGGAAACAATCTGCATAAATTTGGAAACAGCATCATCTGAGAGGCATCTACTGTAATAATATTTTTCTTTAGGAGCCAAATAGTCAGAAATGGTAAAATCAAAGGTTAACAGACAATGGTCTGACAGTACAGGGTTATGAGGAGACACTACAAGATTTTCTATTTCTATGCCATATGTCAGAACAAGGTCCAATGTATGGTGGAGGTAATGAGTAGAATTTCCTACTTTCTGAGAAAACCCAATCGAGTCTAATATTGAATTAAATGCCACATTAAGGCAGTCACTATCTACATCCACATGTATATTAAAGTCCCCTACTATAATTATTCTATCAGATTTCAGCACTAAATCAGCTAAGAAATCAGCAAATTCAGATAAAAATTCTGAGTAGGTTGATGGGGGACGATAAACTATGGCAAATAAAATTGGGTTTAACCTAAAATTGCTAAAGTGCCCAACACTGAGGACCAGGCCCTCAAAGGAATTATAACATGTTTTTTGCTTTACATTAACTAGTAATTTGGAATGGTAAATTGTTGCTACTCCTCCTCCACGACCAGAACTTCTGGGATTTTGACAGTTTAAATAACCAGAGGGAGTTGATTCATTTAAACCAACATAATCCTCTTGCCCTAACCAAGTCTCTGTAAGGGAAATTAAATCAATCTGATGATCAATTAACAGATCATGGACTAACAGAGACTTGGGAGTTAGAGACCTAATATTTAGTAAACCACATTTAATTTTTAAATTATGAGGAGGAACAGAGGCCAAATCATTCAGTTTAGAGGCTTTATGTTTAATTTGAGTTTTACCAATGTTTTGCTTTATCACTTTGGGATGCTTATGCATGATATTTTTATTTACTTTGGAGGGAGCAGACAACGATTCTCTGATGGGGAAGACGGGCTAAGCTGAGGGGTGGCGGATGAAGAGGAGCTGCAGAGAGGCGTGTAAGACTCTCTGCTTCCTGGTCCCAACTCTGAGTAGTCATGGTTTTGGAAATTTGGATAAAAAAGATGCCAGATTGTTAGATAAATGAGAAGCACCATCCAAAGTGGGATGAATGCTGTCTCGTCTCATAAGACCAGGTTTTCCCCAAAAAGAGCTCCAATTGTCAATGTAGCCCACGTCATTTTTAGGACACCACACAGACAGCCAGCGGTTCAAGGATGACGAGCGACTAAACATGTCATCACTGGTCAGATTGGGGAGGGGCCCAGAGAATACTACAGTGGCAGACATCGTTTTTGCAAAGTCACACACCGATTCTACATCAAGTTTGGTGACTTCCGACTGCCGGAGACGGATGTCATTAATGCCGGCGTGAATAACAATTGTGGAGTATTTACAGTTACTTTTAGCCAGCATTTTCAGATTTGACTCGATGTCGCCTGCTCTGGCCCCAGGAATGCATTTGACTATGACCGCTGGAGTCTCTAGGTTCACGTTTCTGACTACAGAGTCGCCAATGATCAGAGTTTTTTCCTCAGCGGGTGTGTCGCTGAGCGGGGAAAAACGATTAGAAACGTGAACAGGTTGGTGGTGAACCGGGGCTTTGCGACTAGGCTTCCTTCTCACCGTCACCCACCCAGTCTCCTCGCTGCTGAGGAGAGCCGGGGAACCGCTGACAGGGGGGCCTAAGCTAGCTAGCTCCGCTGCAGCTAATGGGCGTCCGTCGAGATTAACTGGCGCAGACGGTGTTTCAATGCAGCGGAGCCGGGATTCCAAATCAGACAACCTCGCCTCGAGCGCCTCAAAAAGACAACATTTATTACATTTACCGTTATCGCTAAAAGAGGCAGAGGTGTAGCTAAACATCTGACAGAGAGAGCACACCAGAGGAGAGGAAAGAGAGCTAGTAGCCATAGCTAATAGCTGGAGAGCAACCACACAGGCAGACAGCAAAACAGGAAGTGACGATACGTTACCACAAGGAAGTGACGATCCTCAGTCCCCGGCAAAATCCATTCTGTTTTTCTGTTTGATTCTGTCAGATCATCAAACAAATTTAAATATTAGACAAAGATAACACAAGTGAACACAAAATGCAGTTTTTAAATGAAGGTGTTTATTAAGGGGAAAAAAAAAGACCCAAACCTGTGTGAAAAAGTGATTGCTCCCTAAACCTAATAACTGGTTGGGCCACTCTTAGCAACAACAACTGCAATCAGGCGTTTGCAATAACTGGCAATGAGTCTTTTACAACACTGTGGAGGAATTTTGGCCCACTCATCTTTGCAGAATTGTTGTAATTCAGCCACATTGGAGGGTTTTTGAGCATGAACCGCCTTTTTAAGGTCATGCTACAGCATCTCAATTGGATTTGGGTCAGGGCTTTGACTAGGCCACTCCAAAGTCTTCATTTTGTTTTTCATAAGCCATTCAGAGGTGGACTTGCTGGTGTGTTTAGGATCATTGTCCTGCTGCAGAACCCAAGTGCGCTTCAGCTTGAGGTCACAAACAGACGGCCGGACATTCTCCTTCAGGATTTTTTGGTAGACAGCAGAATTCGTGGTTCCGTTTACCACAGCAAGTCTTCCAGGTCTTGAAGCAGCAAAACAGCCCCAGACCATCACACTACCACCACCATATTTTACTGTTGGTATGATGTGGAGGAGAGAAGAGGTGTGCTGGAGAGTGTTCTGACGTACTGCATTGCTACATGGTACTCCAGCTGCAGTATGTCAGACAAAAAAGCCCTACAGAGGATAGTCAAGGGAGCTGAGAGGGTAATTGGAATCTCCCTCCCCTCTGTCCAAGAACTTTTCCAGAACCGTTGCAGGAGCAGGGCACTGAACATTGTCAAGGACCGTTCTCACCCTCTGCATAAACACTTTGAACTTCTGCCATCTGGGAAACGATTCCGGAGCATCAGAGGCAGAACCACCAGACTGATTAACAGCTTCCTTCCACCAGCTGTTAGGATGCTGAACAATTGATCCGGAATTTCTCATACATACTACTGCACCTACGGACATTATGTATATTATTTGTATATTATAGTTCTGGTTAGTTTTTTTCAAGTATGTCTCAGGGATGTGTGAATGGATGTGGTGGGGTGGGGGGGTGGGGGGTGAGGATATGTGTGAGTGTGTCTTAAATCATGTTCTTTGACTTATATGGATGCCGAGAGAAACGCAATTTCACCTTGCCTGTACTACAGTTGTATGTACAGCAATATGACAATAAAAGTTGATTTGATTTGATGTTCCTTTTCTGAAATGCTTTGTTACTTTTACATACCTGCCAACTACTCCGGTTTTGCCGTAATGGTTACGGTTTTCAAGACCCCATTCCGGGTTACGGCTTTATTAATCAAAATTATGGTTTTTCACTAAAAATTCAGTCAAAAATTTTAAATCGTAAAAAAAAAACACGAAAGCAATTCCAAACACGAGATCGCTAGGAATCGTATCTAAATTTACCTGAAGCGTTTGCTAAGCTAACGCTATCGCTATAGCTAACGCCATAGCTAACGCCATAGCTAGTCGTAGCACCTAACACCGATACAAAAAATAATGATGGGGGCTCGCCGGAGGAACCAACTGAGGCAACAGTTGGACGGGAGCCGGATCGGAGTTCAAGTACAGCGGTGGTAGGAGACGGGGACCAGTGGAGTAGTAGCCGGGGCCCCAGCTGGATAAGAGCCGGAATCGGAGCCCAGCTACAGCGGTGGGGCTCGGTGGAGGAGCTACTGAGGAAGACGGCGGTAGGTGGCGGGGCTCAGCAGAGGATCTACCAGGACCCCAGCTGGACAGAAGTAGGATTGGAGCTCAACTGCAGCGGCGGTGGGCGGCGGGACTCGGTGGAGGAGCTGCCGGTACCCCGGCTGGACAGGAGCTCAATTGCAGCGGCGGGACTGGCAGCGGAGGGGGCTAGCTGAGGCCCAGCTGGATTCGAGGTCGGTCGGATTGGATATCTGCGTCACCAGCAGAGATTGTTTTACTATCAACAGGTCAGTAAAAATGCCACCAAAGAAGGAGGAATGGAAGAGATCAAAAAATCTCTGAACTAGGTTCAGAGATTTTATCTTCTTGGAACATACAGAAAGTCAATATTATACAGTAATAAGTGGCATTCAGCTGTTTGTTTTATGTCATTTAAGCACAGTTCTGGTACTTAAAAATCATAAAAACCCAGGAGCTTCGGGGGGCTTTGCCCCCCCCCCCCCCCCCCCCACTGGGGCTCTGCCCCGGATCCTGTTTTGAAGCCACTGCCTGGAAGCAGCTCTGCGATCCACATGGTGAGGACATCGATGGCCTCATTCACACCTTCACGGGCTACCTCAGCTTCTGTGTGGACAAATCCGTTCCCACCAAGACCATACGGCGTCACTCAAACAACAAACCCTGGATCAACCCTGAGATAAAAACACTTCTGAGAGAGAAGAAGAGGATCTTCAGGTCGGGGAACAGGGAGATGCTGAAGTCCGTACAGAGGGAGCTGAGGAGAAAGATCAGAGAAGGCAAGGACAGCTTCAGGAAGAAGATGGAGGACAAGCTGCAACAGAGCGACATCAGCGGGGTCTGGAGAAACCTCAAAACCATCTCGGGGCTCCAGAATACCTCCCCCCAGGCCACGGGGGGCAGGGAGTGGGCGAACAACCTGAATCTGTTTTTCAATAGATTTGACCAACCGCCCTCCCCCCTGTCTGCACAACAACCACTGCTGCCACTAAGAAATCAAGTCCTGCTACCCACTCCCCACTCCACCGACACCCCCCCCACTCCCAACACACAGTCCCCCATCCTGACCCTGACCAAGACCCAGGTGAGGACGGAGCTGAGGAAGATCAAGGCGAGGAAGGCGTCGGGACCGGACGGCATCAGCGCAAAGCTCCTCAAGTCCTGTGCAGACCAGCTGTGTGGGATTGTGACGTATATCTTCAACATGAGCCTGAAACTGGGGAGGGTACCACAGCTGTGGAAAACATCTTGTGTGGTACTTGTACCAAAAACTTCCCACCCCAAAGACCTGAACAGCTTCAGACCGGTGGCCTTGACGTCCCACTTGATGAAGACCCTGGAGAGACTGCTCCTTGCTCATCTCCGCCCCCTGGTGGAACCAGCGATGGATCCACTCCAGTTCGCCTACCAGCATGGCATTGGGGTGGAGGATGCGGTGATCTTCCTCCTTCACCGTTCTCTGTCCCACCTGGAGAAGCCCGGGAATATGGTGAGGATCATGTTCTTTGACTTCTCCAGTGCTTTCAACACCATCCAACCGATGATCCTGAAGGACAAGCTGCTGCGCGCAGGGGTGGACCAGCACCTGTCATCATGGATCCTGGACTACCTCACGAACCGGCCTCAGTTTGTGAGAACCCGGGACTGTGTTTCCGACACGATCATCAGTAGCACGGGGGCCCCCCAGGGAACGGTGCTGGCTCCCTTCCTGTTCACTCTTTATACTGCGGACTTCTCACACAACACAACACATTGCCATCTACAGAAGTTCTCTGATGACTCTGCGATCGTTGGTCTCATCTCCAGCGGAGATGAAGCTGAGTACAGAGGGCTTATCCAGGACTTTGTGGACTGGTGCCATCAGAACTGCCTCCAGATCAACGCGAGGAAAACTAAGGAGCTGGTGGTGGACTGCCGCAGGCATGGGCAGCCCCTCACAGCACCAGTAAATATACAGGGAACAGACATCGATATGGTGACATCCTACAAGTACCTGGGTATTCATCTGAACAATAAACTAGACTGGTCACACAATACTGACGCACTCTACAAGAAGGGACAGCGCAGGCTGTTCCTGCTGAGGAGACTCAGGTCTTTTGGTGTACAAGGGGCGCTGCTGAAGTCATTCTATGACACGGTGGTGGCATCAGCCATCACTTTTGGAGTGGTCTGCTGGGGCAGTGGCATTACTGCAGCCGATAGGAAGAGACTGAACAAACTGATTAAGAAAGCTAGCTCTGTCCTGGGGCAACGCCTTGATCCGATGGAGGAGATAGGAGAGAGAAGGACGGTGGCTAAACTGTCATCTCTGCTGGAGTCCGAGTTCCACCCTATGCAGGACATACTGGATGCACTGAGGAGCTCATTTAGCAGCAGACTACATCATCCCAGGTGCACAACCGAGAGGTTTCGTAGGTCCTTCCTACCAACGGCTGTCAGACTGTACAACCTAAGCAGGGCTGCTCGCAGAGATAGCAAAAAGACGTAACAAACTAATAGTTTTTTTTGAATGCAAAAGACGCAATAGACTTACACAATGGTCCTCTCCGGCATACAACTAGGAAAATACCGGTCGCTATGGAGGGTGAGAATATGTATGGGCACATAATCATACCATGTAGGATAACTAAATAGACGGTTATGCTGTTTCATCCCACCTAGCAACAATGCTCTGCACTGTGTGTGTTTATATATTTACATATTTATTCCATCTAGCTACAATGCTCTGCACTGGGTGTGTTTATATTTATATATCTATATATTTATTCCATCTAGCTACAATGCTCAGCACTGGGTGTGTTTATATTTATATATCTATATATTTATTCCATCTAGCTACAATGCTCCGCACTGTGTTTTTATATATCTACATATTATTCCATCTAGCTACATTGCTCCGCACTGTGTGTGTTTATATACTTGCATATTTATTCCACCTAGCTGCAATGCTCCGTACTGTGGGTGTTTATATATTTACATATTTATTCCATCTAGCTACAATGCTCTGCACTGTGTGTTCATATATTCATATATTTATTCCATCCAGCTACAATGCTCTGCACTGTGTGTCTGTGTGTGTGTGTGTGTGTATATATATATTTTATAGTAATATGTACATATGTATATTAGCTGCTCTTGCTTGCTTGTTTTTTTTTCTTGCCTTCTGATTGTTGTGTAGTGTTGCTATCCCTGTGCTGTTGCAATCCTGGAATTTCCCCGTTGTGGGACTAATAAAGGCTTATCTTATCTTATCCCGCTGGGGGACTATGTCCCCCAGACCCCCTGCTAAATTTTAAGATAATTTCACCAACCCAAAATCACATCCCTGGGTAAACAATGACATACTGAGGCACACCAGAAAGTTACGGGGAACAGAAGTTTACCTAAATGAACATCTAACAAAAACTAATGCTGAAATAGCACGGATGCTGAAAAAGACAAAATGAGAAAGCTAAGAGGTGCACCATGGAAAACAACAATGCTTGAGAGTTACCATAGTTTGTCCTTGATCTTTTCCATCAGCATATCTGCATTGACAATTTAAGGAAAATACAAACATGATTGTTGAAGAAATATGAGGTTGTTAGCCACATTTAAACTTGATTTAATGCTAATATTTGTTTGCCGTCAGGGGGCTTCGCCCCCCTGAACCCCCCACCCAGGACTTTGTCCTGGACCTACTGGGGTCTGTGGCCCCTGGACCCCGGCTAGCTACTAGGCTTTTCAGGTTTTAAAAGTTGGCAGATATGCTTTTACACCAGATGTAATGGGACACACACCTTCCAAAAAGTTCAACTTTTTTCTCATCAGTCCACAGAGTATTTTCCCAAAATTCTTGGGGATTATCAAGATGTTTTCTGGCAAAACTGAGATGAGCCTTTATGTTCTTTTTGCTCAGCAGTGGTTTTCATCTTGGAACTCTGCCATGCAGGCCATTTCTGCCCAGTCTCTTTCCTGTGGTGGAGTCATGAACACTGACCTTAACTGAGGCAAGTGAGACCCGCAATTCTTGGGAGGTTGTTGTGGGGTCTTTTGTGACCTGTTGGATGAGTTGTCACTGCGCTCTTGGGGTAATTTTGGTCAGCCGGCCACTCCTGGGAAGGTTCACCACTGTTCCATGTTTTCATCATTTGTTTCCTATGCTGGCAAAATAAGTCAGAATGCGCACTGTCATTATGAGCTACAGGCACAAGAAGTCATAAATCATGACTCTTTGTCTGCTAGCAGCAAGTCCCGGGAAAACCCACATGAGTGCCTGGTATCATTTGAAAGCTTCGAAATTGTACTTTCTAAAAATGTATGTTTTTGCAGAAAATGTAATTCCCAACTGATCGAACGTGAGTTTTCAACCTAGCCAAAATATAAACAAATCGTCTTTTTCCGGGTCCATTTTTGCCCACTTCCTACAAATTAAATATCATTTTGAAGGTCTTTCAATACAGAATATAGAAATATCGTTACATTAGTTTTGAAAATGTCCTCGAAGTGACTCATTTTGCCAGTACGTGTCACATTTGTGGATAACGGCGCTCACTGTGGTTCGCTGGAGTCCCAAAGCTTTAGAAATGGCTTTATAACCTTTTCCAGACTGATGGATCTGTTACTTTGTTTCTCGTTTGTTCCTGAATTTCTTTGGATTGCAGTAGGATGTCTAGCTTTTGAGGATCTTTTGGTCTACTTCACTTTGTCAGGCAGGTCCTATTTAAGTAATTTCTTGATTGAGAACAGGTGTGGCAGTAATCAGGCCTGGGTATAGCTTGAGAAATTGAACTCAGCTTTCCAAAGATGTGATAAACCACAGTTAATTTATGTTTTAACAGAGGGCAATCACTTTTTCATACGGGGCCATGTAGGTTTTTATTTTTTTATTTTTTTTATTTTTTTTTGTTTTACCTTTAACAATAAACCGGAGTGGTGGCTCAGTTGGTAGAGCATCCGCCCCACACCCGGGAGGCAGGGGTTCAAATCCCGGCCGGGTCATGCCGGAGACCATATAAAAGTGGAACTTCCGGTCGTCCAGCTTGGTGCTCAGCAATAATGGTATGGAGGAGGGAAATCTGTGGCGGCGCCTAGCATGGCAGCGGCCCTCTGATTCTGCACTGGGGTGTGTGTGATTGACACTGTAGATAGGTAAAGCACAAGCTCGTTCTACTGTACATGGTTGGTTGTACGGTTGGCAAGAAGGGTGATTTAATTAATTAAACCCCTTCATTTAAAAACTGCATTTTGTGTTTACTCGTGTTATTTTTGTCTAATATTTAAATTTGTTTGATCTGAAACATTTAAGTGTGACATATAAAAGAATGAGAAATCAGGAAGGGGGCAAACACTTTTTCACAGCACTGTATTATCCGACAAAGGCACACCGCTCACCTGGCACACTGACAGATGTGGACATGTTCCTCCAAGCGTTTGCCTTCAAATTTTGATCGTGATATCTTTTTAGTGTAAGATCAATGAGTACCGGGTTGTATGATGCAGCAAAGTTCAGCTTTTCCTCTGTCATCCTCCCGTTCTCTTCTTCCTGTACCGTGTCCTATGGCCTGCCCTTCCTTAATTCTGATTGGCTGCTTATCAGGGTGGGCAGTATTGCCTTAAAATGATATCATGATATTTCTGTGAATTTTTACTATAACTGTATTTTCTGTGCTATTACAGAATACGGGGTGGTTTTTGTTTTGTTTTTTTTATTCATGCAAAAAGGACAGTTTCACAGCATCATTTCGTCGGCCTCCGTCGGTCTATAATGACCATGGAAGAGAATCCTAAACGTCTACTCTGCTGGAACAGCACCGCCTGTGGCTGAACAGGCCGATGCGCGAATGGCAGTCCCTGTCACACAGGTCGCACTTGTGGGTGGTCTCCGTGCTGCTGGGTCTGTGGCGGTTCTTCCTGCGGGTCCTTTTTTCATCTGCTGCAGCAGTCGGTCTCTCTTCACCTGCCTTTTTTTTTTTTTTTTTTTTTTGTTACTTATTTGTACCCGTAGGTAGACTTGGTTTGCAGTCTGGTGACAAGCCACCGGCTGCTGGTCGCTGTGTGCGCGAGCGCCCTAAACCTACATGTTTTTGGTGTGCGGGAGGAAACCGGAGAAATCCCGGAGTAAACCCGCGCAACACGGGGAGAACATGTAAACTCCACACAGCTCACTGTTGGTCGGGGGCTGGGATCGAACCCACGATCTCATGATCCCCGCGGTCCCCCGGCCGAGGGTAAAACTGTGCCGCCACAGTGCTAAACCACTGCGCCACCGTGCAGCCTTGAGCTGTCTGGTCAGGGTGCCTCTCCATTTGGAGCGGTCCGTTGCAAGGTCCTCCCAGCGCTCTGTGTTGATCTCCAGGGCCTTCATGTCTCTCTTGCAGACGTCTCTAAAGCGCAGCTGTGGGCGGCCAACGTCTCTCCTGCCAGTCGCCAGTTCTCCGTAGAGGATGTCTTTGGGGATTGTGCCATCCTCTATACGGTGAACGTGGCCTAGCCAGCGGAGCCTGCGCTGCCTGAGTAGAGTGAACATGGAGGGAAGGCCGGCGCGGGACAGAACTTCTGTGTTGGGCACTTTGTCCTGCCAGGATATGTCCAGGATGTGGTGAATGCAGCGCAAGTGGAAGGAGTTCAGTCTCTTTTCCTGCCGGGCGTATGTTGTCCACGTCTCACTCCCATAGAGCAGTGTGCTGATGACGCAGGCATTGTACACTGCCATCTTCGTCTTGACAGAGAGTTTGGGATTCTCCCACACTCGTGTGGTGAGGCGAGCGAGTGTGAAGGCTGATTTTCCAATCCTCTTGTCGATCTCTGTATCAAGGGAGAGGTTGTTGCTGATCGTGGGCCCCAGGTACATGAACTGATTCACGACGTCCAGCTCGTAGTCGTCGATGGTGATGGTTGGTGTTGCTTCCGTGCCTTGTGCCAAGACGTTAGTCTTCTTCAGGCTGATGGTAAGCCCGAAGTCCTTGCATGCCTGGGAGAAGCGGTCCATCAGGGTCTGAAGCTCCTGCTGTGTGTGGGTCATGACTGCAGCGTCGTCCGCGAACAGCATGTCTCTGATTAGAGCCTCATGTACTTTGGTTCTGGCTTTCAGGCGGGCGAGGTTGAAAAGCCTGCCGTCAGATCTTGTGTGCAGGTAGATTCCCTCTGTTGCTGTGCTGAAGGCATGCCTCAGGAGCATAGCAAAGAAAATCCCAAAAAGGGTTGGCGCAAGTACACAGCCCTGTTTAACTCTGCTGCATATGTTGAATGGCTCCAAGACGTTGCCGTCGTGCTGCACTATCCCCTGTATGTTGGTGTGAAACGATTCGATGAGGCTTTGCAACTTTGGTGGGCATCCTATCTTTGGCAGGATCTTGAAAAAGCCCTCTCTGCTGACCAGATCGAACGCTTTGGTGAGGTCGATGAAGGCGACGTACAGGGGCATGTTCTGTTCTCTGCATTTCTCCTGGAGTTGGCGGATGGAGAATATCATGTCTACCGTTGATCGCTCAGCGCGGAAGCCACACTGAGACTCGGGGTAGAAACGTTCAGCAAACTTCTGTAGACGAACGAGAACAACTCGTGTGTAGACTTTGCCAACAACGCTGAGGAGGGAGATGCCCCTGTAGTTGTTGCAGTCGCTTCTCTCCCCTTTATTTTTGTAGAGGGTGATGATCTTGGCGTCCCTCATGTCCTGTGGTACGGCACCTTCCTTCCAGCACTGGCAGAGGATGTCATGCAATGGCAGCAATAGGGCGGTCTTGCAGTGCTTGATCAGGTCGGGGGGTATGCCGTCGTTGCCGGGTGCCTTGCCAGCGGCCAAGCTATCAATGGCCTTGCTGAGTTCGTCGATGGCTGGCTCGGCGTCAAGTTCGTCCATGGATGGCAGGCAGTCGATGGCATCAAGGGCTGACGGTGTCACGGTGTTCTGTCTGGAGTAGAGGTCGGAGTAGTGTTCCACCCATCTCTCCATCTGCTTGTTCTTTTCTGTGATCATCTCCCCAGTGGAGGATTTGAGGGGGGCCGTCTTGCTCTGAGCCGGACCAAGTGCTTTCTTGATGCCATCGTACATACCACGGATGTTCCCTGTTATGGCAGCGGTTTGAATGTCTTGGCTGAGCTGAGTCCAGTACTCGTTGGCACAGCGCCGAGCAGTCTGCTGAACTTTGCTTCTCGCAGCCCTGAGAATCTGGAGATTCTTCTCATTTGGGTACTTGTTGTACTCAGCAAGTGCTGAGCGCTTGGCTTCAATGACGGGGGTCATCTCGGTCAACTTGGCATCAAACCAGTCCTGTGACTTCGAGGTCTTCCTCCTCCCAAAAGTAGCCAAGGCTGTGTGGTGGTTGGTGTTTCGCAGCTCTTCCCACTTCTGCTTTGCAGATTGTCCTTCTTGTGGTACACCAAGTTCCTTCTCAAAGGTGGAGGCAAACTGCTCAACAAGTTCTGGTTGGGCCATCTTGCTGGTGTCAATCCATGCCTTTCCAGGCTGTGTAGCATGATGGAATTTCTTCAGCTGCAGCTTGACCTTGCAACACACCAATGAATGGTCTGTGTCGCAATCTGCACTCTGGAACGAACGGGTGATTAGCACGTTATTCAGTGAGGTGCGCCTGGTCAGGATCAAGTCCAGCTGGTGCCAGTGCTTTGAGCGCGGATGTCGCCAGGAACCCTTGTGTTGGGATTTGGTCTTGAAGAACGAGTTTGTGATGCACAGATCATGATATGTGCAGAACTCGAGCAGCCACTGTCGGTTGTTGTTCATTCTGCCCACACCAAATGGTCCAAGACAGGAGGGCCAGGAGTCGTGGTCAGCACCCACTCTGGCATTGAAGTCTCCAAGGAGAATGAGTTGTTCAGAGTTGGGGATGATCCTGACAGTTGTTGCGAGATTCTCGTAGAACTCGTCTTTTGCCTCTGGTGTGGCTGTCAGTGTTGGGGCATACACACTGACGAGGGTGACTGGGCCTTGAGTGGTGTTGAGGCGGAGGGTGAGTAGTCGTGCAGAGCCATTGCTGCCCGGTTCCACCATCTTCAGCAAGGTGTTCTTCACTGCGAAGCCCACTCCGTGTTCCCTATGTTTGTCACTGCCCTTTTCCTGCCAGTAGAATGTGTAGTCCTTCTCTCTGTGTGCCTGTGTCAGCCAACTGTGTTTCCTGGAGAGTGCCGATATCCACTCCCAGTCTCTTTACCTTCAACATATTCAGGAAAAACAAAACAAAAACTCTTGTTTCTCCAGTTTACGTCGTGGGTATGATGTTAAACTGCATCCAGGCGAGGGGGTCTGTTGGACTAGGAGGATGATGGAGTGCCTCTTAACCCCTTGCACTCCGGGCAATTTTCCTAAAAATGCCAAAAAAAACCGTGCCCAAAGTAAATCGAAAGCTGTTATTCAACCCTTTGCAGCATCTTTATGGGGTTGGTCTCATTTAAAAGAAAACACTTTGAATTTTTTGGCAAAAAAACCATGATCTCTCTACGTGTTCCGGCCACTGAGTTACAGTCATCTAAACATACTGAACTTGAAGAATATAAATTTGGACACGGTGTTTTTTTGGATACAAATGCTTGCAAATAACACACAGCTTTCCGATCCGGCTGGAAAATGCAACAGAAATGTAGAACCAAGTGTTATCAAGCTGAGATCCAAATTTGGTAACAATACCACAAAAAATGAATATTTTACACAGCTTTGTTCTCAGGCTGTTCCCAGGCGTTTTGGAACTGTGCCAAATTGTGCCAAATGGCACAGTTTGGAAAAATGTCTGTAACTTTTGAATAATTCAATGTAGAATCTTCATTTTGGGCTCTAATGAAAGGTCACATTCAGGGCTGTGTCTGTGTGTGTGTGTGTGTGGGGGGGGGGGGGGGTTGTCCCCTCCCCTCACTACAGAAGACGGCCATTGTTACATGATGGAATAGACTCATATGCTTCCCCCCGCGGACCGGGGGCGTTCGGACCGTGAACGCCCCCCCCCCCCGCTCCTCTTCTGCGGGGGGGCGGGGGGCGTTCACAGTCCGAACACGGCAAATGAACCGTTTATCGCGGCGCACGCACTTCGTACTTCGTGCGTGATACAGTTGTAATTTACCGATCGGTTTTGGATTACAGTTTTCAGGGAGAAATAATAATTTAGCTTATAACACCTTATCTCTTCACAGCAGCAGAGTCCTGGCGAACTTCTCTTCCCCATTGTCAGACGAACGCAACACTGGTCCGCTCATGGATCCCGATCAAAACATAATTCCAATATTGCGGTTTTGGTGAATGATTTACGACCTTTGTCGTCGGCCTCCGTCGGTCTTTGATGACGGAAGAGAATCCTAATCCTATTCTGCTGGAATGAGTGCAGGTCCCACTTGTGGGTGGTCTCCATGCTGCTGGGTGAGCCTGGGTCTGTAGCAGGTTCGTCCAGCGTCCTTTGTTTTCATCTGCTGCAACAGTAAATATCTCTTCACCCAGCCCGAATTTCTGTGCTTCAGTTGGCTCCTGCATTCACAGTAGGCGGGTCCTCCTTCCTAGGTTTTCATTCATTGGCTCTTCATGGTTTCAGAAACCCAATTCAAGGCTCTTATTAGTCGAATGAGAGGTCAATCAGATGAACTAATCTGTTCGCGGCTGTCTGCAGCTTTTTTTTTTCAGTGGCGCTTGGAGGCCAGCACCATCTCCATCTGCACCATCAGTATATCATGCATCATGCGTCCGAGCACGCACGAGTGCGCCCTCGTGCGCCCTAGGACGCAGAGACTTGCCCGCCCGCGGAACAACGGAGCGCAAGTGGTTAACTCTCGCTGATACTCCCAGGTGTCCCTTAGGCAACAACTAGTACCTGTTAGCCTCCCTTACCAGGGTTATGGTACAACTCTCCAACAACTTTGTGTGTTATAATCCCCTAAGGGGACCCAGTGTTAAAGTGGTTCCGAGCACCCCCTTGCTGATCATATGAGGTGACAAATGGGGCATCTTTTTTGCCATGAGTTGCGACCCGCGTCAGTGGAGGAAGAGATCCTGGTTCTTGAGGAATGTGTCTTGCTGCGGCTCTCACAAGTCCAATACAGTGCGTTGGCTCCTACTTCACTTAGACAGGAGGTTGGAAGGGCCTGGTCCAATCAATTTGTTTGTCAAGGTCTACTCTGGGATGTCTTTTGTCAGTATAACATCTCCTAATCCCAGAAGCCTATGGCGGAGGGTCAATCGAGTAATTTGCACTAGGGCTGTCACAATAGCCGTAATTATGTAATACCGTGGTATGGACACGCCGACCGCAGAGGAAAACGACCAACCGCAACAACCACAGTGTTCACTTTTTTTGTGTGTGTGGTTATATCTCGTTGTTCAATTATGTGCCCTTCTTTTTTTTTTTCCACAATATCTTTATTGAACCTTTTTTTTTTTTTTAACAAACATGATACAAACAATCAAACACTAACGCTAAAGTACTACAAAAAAAAAAAAAATGCACTAAAAACACCAACAACCACCAACAAAATCAAGTCTTCAACAATGCTCCTCTGTTTAGTCTAGACAATCCTATACATAAGTATACATATTATGTTCACCAGTTTGGAATTTACAAGGTCCACACACATCATTCACCTTCTTCTTCAAGAGTTATGTTTAAATTTTTTACATAATCAATAAAAGGTCTCCATATATTCTCAAACACAATTTCCTTTGATTTCAGTATATATGTTATTCTTTCTAATGGAAGGTTTGTTAACATCTGTCTTAACCACTGAGTCACATCTGGTCTATGAGTCTTTTTCCATAATAGTGCAATACATTTTTTGGCATTAAGCAAACTGAGGTCTATGAATGTTCTTTCACTTTTATTAAAATTATGCTTTTCTGGGTACAGACCCAACAAAAACAGTTTAGGATTCAGTATGATTTGTTTTGAGATTATTTTTTCAATTGTTACCCTCACCTCTTCCCAAAACATTCTTATTAATCTACATTCCCATAAACAATGAAATAGGGTTCCTTTACTTTCCATGCATTTTGTGCATGTATCTGGTATATTTTTGTTATATCTATTTAACTCCTCCGGTGTAACATACATCCGCATTAACCATTTGAAATGTATCAATTTAAGGCGTGCATTTATTGATTTGGTTTGAGCTTCTGTACAAGCCAATTCCCATTGTTCCTCCGAAATTTCAATTTGCAGATCTTCTTTCCAGTAGTTTAATCTTTTCAGTGAATTTTCACTTGAAGATAGTGTCAATGAGTTATAAAACTCTGAAATAATACCCTTTCTTTTACTATCTTTCATCATCATTTTTTCCAAGGATGAATAAATAGGTCGAGTGAGAGCTTTATTTTGATTTGATCGAATAAAGTTTCTAAGTTGAAGATATTTAAAAAAATGTGTTCTATTGAGATTAAATTTGATCCTCAGCTCTTCAAAAGACATTATGTTGTCTGCACATGGCAAATATAAATCCTGAATCTTTTGTATCCCTTTTAAATTCCATACTTTAAATACAGCGTCCGCTCTCCCTGGTTTAAAATATTGATTACCCCATATTGGACTAAATTGTGACAATAACTGTGGTTCTTTTAAATAGTTTTTAGCTTCACACCATATTTTGATCATATGCTTTACAAATGGATTTTTAACTTGTTTTTGTAATTTTTTTGCCGAATCTGAGTATATGAATATGGGAAGAGGTAAAGGTAAATTGTATGATTCCATTTCAGTCCAGTGAGGGAGATCATTTGATGAAAAATAATATGTCATAGACCTCAGTTGTGCCGACCAATAATACAACATAAAATTTGGACATTTCAGACCTCCACGATCAAATGGTAAATATAATAAAGACAGACGTAATCTAGCCCTCCTGTTGTTCCATATAAATTCCACTAACTTTTTTTTTATTCTTGAGAATAGATCTAAAGGTGGTGATAAGAGAATGTATTGAAATAAATAAAGTATTTTAGGTAAAATATTACTTTTAAGTATATTGATTCTCCCGATCATCGACATTGGTAGTGACATCCATCTCTGAGTTAACTCATTGATATCTGACATTAAGGCTTCATAGTTGACGCTGGCGACTGATTCTAGCTTAGGCATAATTTGGATTCCTAAATATTTAAACTGATTTACAACATTGAATTGATTTGCCTCAGGGGCTGGGTAATTTCTCTGGGTCTCATTTAGCATTAATATTGAAGATTTAGTTTTATTTATTTTATATCCTGATATTTCCCCAAAATTCTTTATTAAATTCAACAAGGTTGGAATTGATTTTTTTAGATTCGACATAAACAAAATTATATCATCGGCGTACAGGGAGATTTTATGTTCTGTTGGCCCAACTTTAATTCCATATATTTGTGAATGTAAACGTATCGCTATCGCTAAAGGTTCAATTGCCATAGTAAACAGTAAAGGTGAAAGTGGACAGACTTGTCGACATCCTCTATTGATTTTTATTGGTTTTGAAATATTGTTATTTGTTAGGATTTCTGCTGTAGCATTATTGTATATTATTTGAACCCATTTTATGAAATTATTTCCAAGTCCAAACCTTTGTAGGACTTCAAAAAGAAAGGGCCATTCAACTCTATCAAAGGCCTTTTCGGCGTCCAATGATAGGAGAGCTGTATCCGGTGCTTCTTTATTAAAATAAATAATATTAAATAGTCTTCTTACATTATGGAAGCCTTGTCTACCCTTTATAAAGCCATTCTGATCTCGATTAATAATATTTGGTCAAATTTCTTGTATTCGTCTTGCTAAAATTTTACAGATTATCTTAAGGTCGGCGTTTAATAGGCTTATTGGTCTCATATTTTCACATTTATTAGAGGGCTTACCTGGTTTTGGCAGCAGTATAATTAAGGCATTATTTATGTATGATGGTAAATTATTATTTTGAAATGCTTCTAAAACCATTTCCAAAAAAGGTTTTATTAATTTATTCTTAAATTTTTTATAAAGGTCAACTGGAAGACCATCTGGTCCTGCACTTTTTCCTGATTTCATATTATCAATGGCTAGCCCAACTTCTTCTTGACTAATTTTAGACTCCAATATCTCCCTGTTTTCATTTGGTATACACGGTATAGATAGTTCGTTCAAAAACCCATTTAGTTTTGTTAAATCAGGTTCATTTTTGGTATCATATAATTTTTCATAGTAATCTCTAAAGGCTCTATTAATTTCTAAAGGGTCTATAACTACCTGTCCCTTACTTATAATACTGGTAATTGGTGTTTTAATTTCCAATTGTTTAATCTGCCATGCTAATAATTTTCCTGATTTTTCACCTTGTTCATAAAAAGATTGTTTCAATCTTAGAAGACTCGAGGCAGCTCTATTCGCTGATTTTTTGTCGTATTCAGCTCTCAAAATCAGTAATTCATTCTCCAACCTTGGGTCACTTCCTGCATACACTTTTTCCTGAAGACTTTTTATTTTATGTTCCAATTTAGCTCTCTCCTCTCGAGTCTTCTTAGATTTTGAACCTGTATAACTAATAATATGTCCCCTAATAAAAGCTTTGAAAGCCTCCCACTTTACACATGCTGATGTTTGTGTAGTATTGATGTCAAAGAACTCGTCTATCTGTTTTTCTATATACTTGACAAATTCCTCATCCTGAAGCCATTTATGCTGAAATTGCCATCTACCTGATTCCTTTGTCAATTTTTTATCTACATATATTAGACAACAGGGTGCATGATCAGAGATCACGATGTTATCATAAAAGCAGTTTTGAATCTTGGACCTTAATTCTGTGGAAATCAAAAAATAATCAATACGTGAGAATGTCTTGTAGGTACTGGAATAACAAGAATAGGCTTTAACTTGTGGTTTCATTTCTCTCCATATATCTAACAATCTCAATTCTTTCATAAAATGATTAATAGTCATCCTACATCCAATGTGCGTACAATCCAGTCCTGTTGATCTATCCACACCTGGATTCAATGTACAATTAAAATCCCCTGCTATTATATGTTGCCCTGTAAGTGATGATAAGATGAGAAATAAATTAGCAAAGAACTTCTGATCATCTATATTGGGACCATATAAGTTCACAAGATTTATATTTTCTAATAGCAAAGAACCTTGAATGATTACATATCTTCCAAATTTGTCTCCAATTACATTTTTCACTTGAAAAGGAACTGATTTATGTATGAGAGTCATAACTCCCCTGGCTCGGGATGAAAATGAAGAGGTGAATACACTTCCCTGCCATCTACTCCTAATTCTTTTAACATCCTCCTCTATCAGATGAGTTTCTTGTAAAAACACAATTCTTGAACCCATGTCCTTTATTTTATTCATAACTTGTTTAAGTTTTTTTAAATTTTGTAGACCTCTGCAATTCCATGAAGTTAAATTAAGATTAACACTTTGGTCCATGATCAATAGAGAGTTTGGGATTACCTTGCAGTGTAAACATGCTCATACAGAGAAGCAAAAACATGAGTGGTTGAACATTCATCCTACAAACTACACACAAACAAATTTCCCCTTCCCACACTTGTGGCAAACCCCCCAAAATCAAAAGAAAAATTCTGTCTCCCGATATAGCCATCGACCGTTCCACACCCACGGGGAACAGCCTAAGCCACTCCTTCTTCATCCTCCCAATCACCCTAACTCTACTGCTTTTAATGACGTAACATTAACTCTCCTCTGTAGTTTTCCAACTTAACTCCAAAATTTTTAACAACTTTGTACATCATAGTTTTTTTTTTGTTTGTTTGTTTTGTTTTTGTTTTGTTTTTTTAATATATAATACAATCTATATTTTGTAAACTTACTGTTTACTTCAAGTCAGTCAGATGCCTGTGCAAATGCTTAATTATTCTACCTTATATTTTGTTCATGCTTAGCTCCCACCAGTCTCTTCTTCTTCTTTGATCTTCTTGATGAACTCCTGCGCCTCCTCTGGGGTCTTGAAGATGTGGGTTCTGCCCTCATACGTGGTCAGCAGTCTCGCAGGATAGATCACACCATGACGAATCCCAAGGTTGCGCAGCTCCTTACGTACGGGATCAAACTGCTTCCTCAATTGCTGGATTCCTGTGGCCAAATCTGGGTAGAACCGCACCTGCTGGTCCTGGTGTTTAATCTCTCCTTTTAGCTCGTGCAGCGTTGAAGATCTTCATCCTGTCTCTGTTGCTAAGAAACTTCATAATTAAGGTCCTCGGCGGTCCCTTATCTCTCCGTGGGCCAATACGATGTGCTTTTTCCAGAACCACTGCTGATTGCAACTCCTCGCTGCCCAGCACCTCCGGAATCCACTTTTCCAGAAAGGAACATACGTCCCGACCTTCTGATTCCTCTGGAAGACCCACCAGCCTCAAATTATTCTGTCTCGACCGAGATTCCAAATCCAAAATATTATCTTCCAGAGATTTATTTTTTTTTTCCAAAGTGCGCACCTTTAATTGAAGACGGGTGACGTCATCTTCAGCACTAGCGAGACGGAGCTCCATCTGCGCCGTTCATTCTACACAGTCACCCAATTCCTTTCTTATTCCTTCCAACGCTGTCATAATCCCATCAAATCTAGAGGAAAAGTCCGCTCTCATTGAACTCATGGCAGCCATCAGCGCATCTGCGCCATTCCCCGCAGATATCGCAGCGTTGCCAGCCTCCTCCGCCATATATGGAGTTTTGTTTACTGCGTCACAGACCTGAAAGTCCGTTAATTTGGACTGTTTCGGCGGCTCGCTTTTTCCTTTTCCTGGTTTTCCAGCCTTAGGCTTCGCCGACATATCCTCGCCCAAATGCTGGGATACGTTCTGTCCCAAACGAGAGAGTTATTTGCCGATTTTTTTTTTTCCAGGAGCAGAGCAGAGCGAGACACATCCGTCCTACGTGGCAGCCATAACCGGAAGTCCATGTGCCCTTCTTGATTATTAAATAAAATGCTAAATGAAGTGTATTTTTTATTACCAACAGCATGTTTGCACCCGGTGCTCTAGAAGCTTCCACAGCACACGGTGCTGCTGCCGTTTGAGGCACTCTCTCCAGACTGACTCCAGCAGGCAGTTTGTGGTGAAAGCATTTGGACTCCTTTGTTAAATACAGCCGTTAACAATGAGCACTGAAAGGGCACAAAATGTGTTATTTCCTTCTGAGCTGAGTGTGTATGATCCTGACTGTGTATGAGCTCCGAGAGCAGCTTGTTTGAGATTTTTTCAGATAGCGGCAAAAATCACGGAGACAAGAACCATGCAGGGTCCTGTACGGAGACTGTCCTGCTTATAAGCTGAATGTCGCTGCAGTCTCCGGTCCACACACCCCTTAGTAACTGCCACTGCTTTATGAAAATGATTTTTATTTTTTTTTAAACAGAATCAGCAGTTCATGCCTGTATATAGGCTGCATGCTCACCAAAGAATTTTTTGTCACCCGACTGCCCTGAGCATTTTTTTTTTTTTTTTTTTTTTCAGTGTTTGTGCACAGCGTTCTGGGAGGGGAAAAAAAGTCTGTGCCCTATATCTCAGCACTTCGGCATTTCCTATTGTCAGACTTTCTACTTTTTTTTTTTTTTTTTTAAATATCAGTCTCTAAACAACAATGGACAGGACACGTTTTCTACCAGCTCTGGATGTTAAAATATGATGACACGGAAAGCAGGAGTCGGAGTACAGACGAGTACCAGCGTCTATGTCCTGCCCACGCAGCAGTTCTGATTGGCTGCTTGGTCTGGCATTGAAGAGCTCAGCTGCAGTGTCTGAAAAGTTGAACTGTTTTCAGCTCTGAGCGCCGCGACAGAAAACGACCACTGCCAAGAGCGTTTCAGCGCCGAGGGCGCTCAGCGCTGTAAACACTGGACTACATAGAGAATGATTGGAAAATAGCCACCCAGAGTGGACAAAACCCCTCTGGTGGACACGCAGCCTAAAGAGCGGAGCTCTGCACAGTTGTAACACATGCACTGCAGCGAGACTCTCACAGCTTCCCTCATTTGCCACCTAAGTTTAAAAACCCTGTTTAAATTACGAATCCAAAGGGTCCTAAAAACGTTTGCAATAATACCGCATACCGCGGTATTGAGCTGTCCACCGCAGGGGAAATTCCTTGACCGCGACAGCCCTAATTTGCACTTTTGTGCTCTATCGCTCGAGTATACCATCCCTGTATCCCTGGTGCATAACCTGCAGGAAGTCTGCAGCTCTGTGCATCCCCTTGTAGGGCTCCAAGGAGGGTGGGGAGCAGGGATGATGAATCATACTCTATAAAATAAGGCTACTAAACAAACCCCTAAAAAAACAAATGTTGGAAGACGATGTGGATGACCCAGGAATTAGCAGGATGGTTCTTTCAAATGGTGATAATTGGCTGAGGCTTATTGTTTGAGTCGCTGTCGTCAGATACGCCTCTTCCTAAGCTGTCCCCTTTTGCTGTACAGAAAGGAATTTCAGGTATTGCAGGGTCAGTTAAGGATGTTATAAAAACAGGTCTGGCCAGATTTTGGTGGAGTGCTTAAAGAAATCCCATTCTGAAAATTTGTTAGTGTAATGTGCTGGCTGGTGTTCCAATGAAGGCTTTTCCTCACCCTTCTCTAAACAGCTGCAAAGGAGTAATTCGTACTAGAGAACTCCATGATATGGAAGAGGATGAAATGGCCTCAGAACTGCAACAAGGAGTAACACATGTGAAGAGGATAACCATTAAAAAAGATGACCGTACAGTAAAAACTGGCACTTATATTCTGACGTTCAACTGGCATCAACTCCCAGACAGAATCCAACTAGGATATCTGAGTGTAACTGTTGATACCTTTATTCCAAACCCGTTGAGATGTTTTAACTGCCAAAAGTTTGGCCATGGCTCCGCAGGATGTAGGAATAAACCAGTCTGCTGCAAATGTGGAGAAGAAAGGCATGAGTTGGCCAGCACAACACCACCCAAATGTAGTAACTGTTTAGGCAATCATGCAGCATCATTGAAGGATTGTCTTTGTTGGATCAAGGAAAAAGAAATTCAAACTGTCAAATGTACTAAGAAAATTATCTACCCTGAGGCACGTAAACTGGTAGGTTTCCCAAAGTACAAATTCCAGCAGACTTTTGTCCTGTGTTGTGAAACCTAAGATGCAGCCTGCTGAGTGCCAGACAGATCTGACGTGGTTAACTAAAGATAAACCCTCATTATTAAATAGTATTACAAATTCCAGAGTCCCAGTTAAAAGTAAAGCGAGCACTCAAAGCGTGACTACAGTAACCCAACCCTTAAATCAAAGTCTAAGCAAGTCCACAGAACAAAACCAATCATCAAAAGAAAAGAAAAAAAAACATCCAGCTCCTCTACTCAGGCAAAATCAAGCCAAGAAAATAAATTGCAAAAGAATGGGAATCCAGAAATGTCTGAAGTCACGACTTGCCGTAGTCACAGCCCCTCCCCCAAAAGCAAGCATAAGGAGCGTGCTTTTGTTTTACCTACCGGATGGTGGGTAGCCACATTATCCAATGGAACTGTTGTGGCTTTAAGGCCAATTTCTCTGAAGTGCAGCGTTTAGCTGCTAGGTTTAATCCTCGTGCTTTTTGCCTTCACGAAACTCTTCTGCTATCAACCAACCCCATGTCTCTGAAACATTATACTATGTACAGACATGGACAAAATTGTTGGTACCCCTCTGTTAATGAAAGAAAAACCCACAATGGTCACAGAAATGACTTGAATCTGACAAAAGTGGTAATAAATAAAAATTCTATGAAAATTAACCAAATCAACCAGACAGTGCTTTTGAATTGTGGTTCAACAGAATTATTTTAAAAAACAAACTCATGAAAAAGGCCTGGACAAAAATGATGGTACCCTTAACTTAATATTTTGTTGCACAACCTTTTGAGGCAATTACTGCAATCAAACAATTTCTGTAACTGTCAATGAGACTTGTGCACCTCTCAGCAGGTATTTTGGCCCACTCCTCACGAGCAAACTGCTCCAGTTGTGTCAGGTTTGAAGGGTGCCTTCTCCAGACGGCATGTTTCAGCTCCTTCCACAGATGTTCAATAGGATTTAGATGAGGGCTCATAGAAGGCCACTTTAGAATAGTCCAGTGTTTGGCTCTTAGCCATTCTTGGGTGTTTTTAGCTGTGTGTTTTGGGTCATTATTCTGTTGCAAGACCCATGACCTGTGACTGAGACCAAGCTGTCTGACACTGGGCAGCACATTTCTCTCTAGAATACCTTGATAGTCTTGAGATTTCATTGTACCCTGCACAGATTCAAGACACCATGTGCCAGATGCAGCAAAGCAGCCCCAGAACATAACAGAACCTCCTCCATGTTTCACAGTAGTTTTGTCTCGTCTGTCCATAGGACATTCTCCCAGAAGCTTTGTGGCTTGTCAGCATGCAGTTTGGCAAATTGCAGTCTGGCTTTTTTATGATTTGTTTTCAACAGTGGTGTCCTCCTTGGTCGTCTCCCATGAAGTCCACGTTGACTCAAACGACGACGGATGGTGCGATCTGACACTGATGTGCCTTGACCTTGGAGTTCACCATGAATGTGTTTAGAGGTTGTTCTGGGCTCTTTTGTTACCATTTGTATTATCCGTCTCCTCCTGCGGCCATGTCCAGGGAAGTTGGCTACAGTCCCGTGGATCTTAAATTTCTGAATAATATGTGCAACTGTAGTCACAGGAACATCAAGCTGCTTTGGAGATGGTCTTATAGCCTTTATCTTTAACATGCTTGTGTATAATTTTCTTTCTAATCTCCTGAGACAACTCTCTCCTTTGCTTCCTCTGGTCCATGTTTAGTGTGGTACACACCATGTCACCTAACAGCACAGTGACTACTTGTCACCCTTTAAATAGGCCGACTGACTGATTACAAGTTTGTAGACACCTGTGATGTTAATTAGAGGACACATCTTGTTTGAACATGTCCCTATGGTCATATTATTTTCAATCTTTTCTAGGGGTACCATCATTTTTGTCCAGGCCTGTTTCATGAGTTTATTTTTTTTTTTAATAATTCTGTTGAACCACAATTCAAAAGCATTGTCTGATTTTCATTGGTTAATTTTCATAGAATTTTTTATTTATTACCACTTTTGTCAGATACAAGTTATTTCTGTGACCATTGTGGGTTTTTCTTTCACTAACAGAGGGGTACCAACAATTTTGTCCATGTCTGTATTATACATATGGTACAAATGTGCATCGTCCATCTGGTGGTTCAACAATTTTAGTAAGGAATGACCTAATTCACAGCCACTTCGCTTTAGTCTCCAACTTACAAGCAACGGCAGTTCGTCTAACTTTGCATAAAGCAATAACTTTATGCTCTGTCTATATACCACCAGATATGATTGTGACACCGGAAAATCTTGATGACCTTCATAATCAGTTGCCATCCCCATACATCCTTATGGGTGATTTTAATGGGCATAATCCTCTGTGGGGGCGAATTTGCTCAAATGCAAAAGGCAAGATATTGGGGGATTTTATTGCTAAAAATGATCTATGTCTTTGGAATGATGGGTCTCGCACATACCTCCACCCAGGACATGGAACCTATACTGCAATTGACCTATCTACTAGTTGTGTTCAAAATAATAGCAGTCCCACATCACTAGCAAGATAAATCACTGTTTTTGTTAGAATTTCAACTTCTACACTGCAAGTAAGTTTCTAGAAGGTTTAGTAAAGGTATAGAAAACCAACAGACCCAACAGGCATGACGTGCATGCTGCTGATTCTGTGAAACTGAATCATTAACTGAAAGGGGCATGTTCAAAAAAATAGTGCTGAGTTCACTAAGTGAGGTCATTGATTCTGTGAAAAAAAAATAGGTGTTAAACAGGTGGCCCTTATGTAAGGATCAAGGCAATTGACACTACATATGCTGGCTGTGCATTTGTCCTTGAAAAACAGAGTAAAATGGGTCGTTCAAGACGCTGTTCAGAAGAAGAGCGTTCTTTGATTAAGAAATTAATAAAAGAGGGGAAAACCTATAAAGAAGTGCAGAAAATGATAGGCTATTCAGCTAAAATGATATCATACGCTTTAAAATGGCAGCCAATGATGACTCCCACCCTTTGCACTGCAACTTTCAGCTTCTTCCCTCAAGACGGAGGTTTGCTGTCCCAAAAAGTAAAACCCAGCACTACAAAAACAGCTTTGTTCCTGCTGCTGTCAAAGAGTTGAACAAGCTGTAACAATATATTGCACATAATTTAGGTACCTATTTATTAACTCCATTTTATATTTACTTATTTTTGTAGGATGTTACTTGGGTTCTAAATATTTTATTGGGTTTTAGACCTTTGAGTTTTTAACCTCTTTGACTAGTTTTTAACTTTTAATATGACTCTTCTCTCTTACCTCTGGTTTTTCTCTCATCTCTTTGTCTTTTATACCCTGATTGATGGAGCCTTGAGTATTTTTATCATGTTTATAGTCAATTTCATGTGTGCCTGTGTTTGTGTCTATGTTGAATGTAATTTGTGGCTTGTAAATATGGATGTCACCAGACTGCAAAACAAATCTACCTACGGGTACAAATAAAGTAACCTGAACCAAAACCAGAAAGGCGAGGAAGAAAAAGAAAAACGACTATTGGAATGGATCGGAGAATAACCAAACTGGCAAAGGCTCAGCCAATGATCAGCTCCAGGAGGATCAAAGAAGATCTAAGGTTGCCTGTGAGTACTGTAACAATCAGACGACATCTATGTGAAACCAAGCTACCAGCAAGAAGCCCCCGCAAAGTCCCATTGCTGATAAAAAGACATGTGCTGAAGCGGTTACAATTTGCCAAAGAACACATTGACTGGCCTAAAAAGAAATGGCGTAATATTTTGTGGACTGATGAGAGTAAGATTGTTCTTTTTGGGTCTAAGCCTTAGACTCTAAGGGCCACAGACAGTTTGTCAGATGTCCTGCAAACACTGAATTCAAGCCACAGTACACAGTGAAGACGGTGAAGCATGGTGGTGCAAGCATCATGATATGGGGATGTTTCTCGTACTATGGTGTTGGTCCTATTTATTGCATACCAGGGATGATGGATCAGTTTGAGTACATCAGAATACTGGAAGAAGTCATGTTGCCGTATGCTGAAGAGGAAATGCCTTTGAAATGGGTGTTTCAACAAGACAATGACCCCAAACACACTAAAGACAGATGTCAACACTATTTTTTTGAACATTATATTTCTTGACTTTCTGTAAAATATTATAAAATTCAATTACTTTTTCCAATTTTCTTGCTTTGAAATAGAATGTGCAGTGTCCCCAATGCATTTGTGTTCATTAAAATACAATTTATTTGAAGAATTTTGACGTTTACTCACACTTTTCAACACACTATTATTTTGAACACAACTGTATATGTGATTCTGAGCTAGTTGTGGAATTCTCATGGCAGGTCTTGGATGATCTTTGTGGAAGTGACCACTTTCCACTAATATTGACATCTACGGAAGTGGATGTGCAATCAAGAACTCCGTGATGGCAACTCTGTTAGGTCAAAAATGAATTGATTGAGACTGAATCAATAATCAATAGGCGGTTTCCAAGTTCTGAGCCATTTATTCTTTCTGATCAGAAAGGAGGCAGTTACTGGTGCATTCCAAATACCCGTGCATGTACGGGTATTTATTTCGCCCAAAAATGCAGCCCTATACGGTCTTATTTGGGTCTATACGCTTATTGGATATGCCCTTTGTCACCCTATACGGTTTTATTTGGGTCTATACGCTTATCGGAACGCGTGGACCTGAACGTAGGTCCCAGTCGTGGGTGTTCTCCGGAGAGTTTCGCCTGGAAACTCTGCGTCGTAAGTCTCCCTGAAGCGGAAGGGAGGGCAGATCAGTCAGGCTGCTGCGTTCGCTTGTCGTCGGAGAATCACCGCCGGGTGCTGCGTTCGTTGCCATCAGGACGCCAGCGAGGCTGTCCAAACCAGAAGGTTGCGTTGCACAAAGTGTGTGCATTTTCGGGGTCCGCGCCAGCTTTGACATGAAGGACATTTTTTCGAGATTTATTCAAAGCTTTACCGATTGAAGTGTGGCACTCGTATGTATATATTTTTTCAAGTGTGTGTGTGTGTGTACTAAGCAGGCCCGCAGCCACTAAATCACTCCTCGTAATAGGAGTGTTCACCGTGTCGTCACGCGAGTATGTCACGTGATGTTAGCACAGCGCTGGTGGGCAAGACGCTAACGTGTTGCATGTTGAGCAGACGCTTCTGCCGATTCGGAGACGTTTTGCGGCAAAATGCCACAGTCTTGTGTTGTTAAAGACTGTACCAACAGGTGGGAGAAGGGGGGGAAATTGTCCTGGAGTAGGATTCCTGCAGATCCAGAACGCAGGCGAGTGTGGCTGGCAGCATTGAACCGCAAAGACTGTGTCCCAGGGGAGGATGTCCGCGTGTGTGATTTTAATAAACTAATTCATCTGCACAACAGTTCTATAGTCATATTATGGTCATAATTATAGTGGTACCCTCTTTACAGTATATGTCACCATCTTACTAGGGCCAAAGAATTATAACATTTAGACTGTCATCTCTCATTGAGGTGATAAATACACTGATTGTAAAAACCTAGTGCCAAATTTACAAAGTCAATCACATTATACAAGGAACGTAGTATTAACGGTAAGACAGAACCCACCGTGTACTGTAAAACCCTTTTCTTTGCCCTTTATTTCACAAATATTGCGAGGCCTGTGTAGATTAACAAAATTTAAGAAGAGTGCAAAATTCATGCTCTGCTAGAAAACAGTGAAAATGTAAGGTGCTCATTTACATGTACATACAGATTATAAAATAGAAGTTGCAGCAAAATTTAACAGTTTAACAGTATAGACCAAGCACTAGAAATACAGGATCAGTCATATAAGATGGGGACCACTGTGACTGTATAGAGTAAATGTAATCATTAATCTAGAGAACAACAATACATGCGTTTTGAATGCTAAACATTAGTGGTGGCCATTTTACAAAAAGGTCCATCCTGAGTCGAGATCCATCCAATCACATAGCAATAAATTTAGTATTCTGAGGTCATGAACATAGTGCACTGTAATTATTTTTTTTGCTGCATGTATTGGCAACAGTTGAACACGGAAACCTGCCACAGTAGCCTATCCAGCAAGAACTAGACTCCAGCCAGTTAAATGTCATACACTGCTGAATTAAATTAATTCAGCCTAGTTTAAAATGGACTGCTAATATTTTAAAGTGGAAAAGCAAAGAGGTGGTTTCCTGGGTGTCAAAAATACTGGCATGAACACTTAGAAACTGGCTGAGTTGAGAGACAAGGCACAAAGGAGAAGACCAGGAAAATCACAGCTGACACTGACAACACCAGTGTGTCTGTAACAACTGCTTGTGACACAGAGGAAGTCACTCAGAACATTTCTTACGCCATTAATTAATCATCAGAACTGGAAGCTTTACATCCTGGACAAACCCAGTGACCCCTTGGTTTCCGCCTGACGTTAACACAAGAATAGTGAAACCATGTTATGTTACATGTTGGATTGTCACAAGCAATCATCTTCCCAGCTGTGGCTTGTTACAGACACACACTAGCTGTACTTCAGCCTCTTCCTCAGTGTCACCTGTGATTTCCAGCTTCCTGGTTAAGATCTCTGGCAGAAAGAGATGTTCTTTGCTTTAACTTCAATTCATCATTCAAGAATCAAGTCATTGCAATTGGACTTCAAATGTCACAAACTAGAATTGACTAGATGAATCACTGACACAGTGACAGTGAGCGTGACTGTCAGGCCAGAGATGGAAACATGCAGGCAGGTCAGTTTCATCCTTTTTCAGAGAGTGAACCGTAGGACTCAGGCATTGACAAGGAACCTTTGCGATGCCACGATATCTCATAATCTTTGTACAATAAATGCTAGTGTCTTATTATTTTGTTAACATAAGATATTGAGCAAAATATGAGCGTTTCTGTGGATTGTTTCGCTCACCAAACATGGGTCCACACAAAAGGCGTTGCAACGCTGCAATGTTTTCTTGCCCACCAGCGGACTGCGCATGCGCTAGAATTACGCTTTGTTTACCAAACATGAACATTCCAATTGGCTGAAAAAGCTGTCGGAGGCACTTCCTTTATTTCCATATTATCTCGGCTGTGTTCGGGATACACGTGCCGGTTGCTTACAAAACAGTTGTCATGCCATGTGCCCGGGGCCATGTGCGGAGCAGCAGACGATGGCTTCTGAAGTGTCTGACCCGGTGTCTGACGGTTTTGATTTAAAGTTGAAGAAATACTCTATGAAACAGAAAGAGGAGTTGGGAAAGCAGGTTTGTAAGCTGATTTGCAATATTATGAATATACTGGTACATTTGTTGTATTTTTTTTTTTTCAAATGTTTAAACTTCACCATTAAATTTGGTAAATTTTAAATTGCTATTAATGTTCCTCTGATAAATTGTTCATACAATATTTTCAAAAGAAATAAAACCAATTCAGAAGGTGGTTTCTTTTAATTTTGTAGATATTTCAATATCTCAGGCATAATTATGAACATTATTTAACTTTGTATGTATTGTGCGTCCCTATACTATTATTGCGCACCTATACTTTTATTGAAATTTTAACAAATTTCCAGCCTATACTATTATTACGCCCTATACTCTTATTAAAATTTTCAGTTTTTTCCACCCTATACTATTATTCCTACCTATACTCTTATTTGGAATGCACCAGTAGTCACAGCAAGAAGTGTCTCAGAGCCTGCTCACACTAACTTCCTAACATGCATTACAAAGGTGGTACTCTTGATACCTCAGGCAGACAGACCTTGAGAAGACAGCTGGAGCCATCTCTCGGTCAACCTAACTCCCCTTTGGACATCCTGGCCCTGAAAAGTAAAACCATCATTATTTACAATCTTGCTCAGCCTAATCTCACAGTGAAGAACAGACATTCTTTTCAGGCTCTGAGACAATGGAAAAATCAGAGAATCAGTATTGGTTCATTATATGCACCAGATAAAATTATAATATAAAATAGAATAATACAGCATTAAAATCATATCGTGTGGAGGAACAAATAAGTTCAGGCAAGATGCTACGAGCTGGAAGGTTTCAGAGTTTTATTTCCTCCATCAAGAGAGACACACTGTAGCGCTGTGTTGTGTGTGTGTTGTCCTGAGGCATGTATAGCAAGCTCTTTTATACACGTTATACCAACAGAGAGAGAATGCATGGCACATTTGCATATTGATATACATATCAGTCAATACATATCAATCGCATGACCAACTGGCGCCCGGATTCCTCTCCTTAATCCAGGGATGTGTAACAATAGTCCATTGTTCTGGTTGTCCCCCCCAGGGGTTCTCTGTCCGTATGCAATCCCCGTTGAGCGTGAATAGTATCAGTCAGGTTCAGGTTACTTTATTTGTACCCGTAGGTAGATTTGTTTTGCAGTCTGGTGACATCCATATTTACAAGCCACAATTACATTCAACATAGACACAAACACAGGCACACATGAAATTGAGTCTGCATTGTGCAGGGTCACCACAATAGAATAATTAATGAAACATGAAAATATCCTATCAAACTCACAAAAGCAAACTGGTCTTCCTTTATTTCTCTGTGCAAAGAGAAATTCAGCCAAAAACCTCAACCACACTGTCACTCTGTTCAGAGCTTCGCTCAAACCTTTATTACAATTGCAGATAAGACTGTCCCAAAAACATCAGCAAAGCCACACCATAGGTCCAACCCATGGTTTAGTGATAACTGCAAAAAGGCCATTGAGGCAAGGAAAAATGCAGAGAGGGTGTTCAATAAACATCCAACAACAGAAAACTTGACCAGATTTAAAATCTGTCGAGCTAAAGCATGCAGGATCATCAATGAAGCAAAGAGACAGAGCTGGAGGGAATTTGTGTCAAGCCTCACATCCAACACATCTACCGAAAAGATCTGGGATTTAATTAGAAAAATGAAGGGTAAGGAGAATGGACTTCAAATACAGCATATTAATCATCGGGGTAATCTGCTGACGACAAAATATGAAATAGCTAATCAACTAGCAAAATCATTTGAGAAGAATCCATCTATTGAAAACTATCGTCCTGAGTTCCAAATCATACAAGCACAAGAAGAGCAAAAAGAAGTAAACTTTTCTTCAGATAACTCAGAACCATACAACCAAGATTTCACTATGGAAGAACTTTTTGTTCTCAATAAGGAACTCTCATGACACTGCTGTGGGGCCAGATAAAATTCATTATCAGTTTTTAAAACACTTACCCCCCAGTGCACTATCCATCCTCTTGATGGTTTTCAACAACATCTGGAAGTCAGGCAGTATTCCTGAAAGCTGGAAAGAAGCAGTAGTTATACCTGTTCCAAAACCTGGGAAAGATCATACTGATGCCAACAACTACCGTCCAATAGCTCTGACAAGTTGCCTCTATAAAACCATGGAAAGAATGGTAAACAATCGCCTTGTGTGGGTGCTTGAGTCTGAAGGCCTTTTTTTTTGTAACTTAGATTTTTATTCATTTTTCATCATATATAATGCATTCAGATCACATTCTACATTTAAAAAACAAAGGGGTTAGGGTAGGGAAAAATAAAAAAAAATAAACAAAATAAAAATAAAAAATAAAAAAAAAATAAAAAATAAAAGGGGGGGGGACAAATGTTGGAGCATCAAGTTTTTAGTTTCCATCTCTTAATTCTTCTGGTTTTTTCAGTGTCTTCGGTTATTCTTTCAATTTCTGCCTCGTTGTTGCACTTTGTAGTGTGTCCATTTCCGCCATTTTTTCTCCCATATTCCTTCTTGCATTCTTCGTCGATATGTTAGTTTTTCCATCATACGTATGTCCTCAACAATGTCAGTCCATTGTTCTTGGTCAGGAAGAACTTCTGATCGCCATTTTTTTGTGATAGTTTTTTTACATGCAATCAACAAGATTTTAACTAGATATCTGTCCTCAGCCTGTATAACACTGTCTTTTTTAAGATCACATAAGTACATCAGGTTACAGTTCATTGGTATATTATATCCTAATATCCTCTGTATTGTCACATGCATAGATTTCCAAAATGATGATATTTTGTAGCATTTCCAAAACATATGTGAGTGGTCTGCATTTTGAGCCCCACATCCCCTCCAGCATAAAGATTGGGTATTTGCATATTTTCCTTGAATCTGTGGTGTAATGAAAAAGCGAATCAGGTTTTTCCATCCAAATTCCCTCCATGCCCTTGAATTTGTTGATGTGTGTTGTGTTTTCCATATTTCCTGCCAGCTTTCTTCTGTTATGTTTAAATTGAGCTCTTTCTCCCATTTCTCCTTTATATAGTTACTTGTATGATTGTTTGTCATAAGTTTCTGATATAGTTTTGAAATAATTCTTATTTTATTTCCTGCATATGAGCTTAAAATAAGTTGTATAATCTCGTTCACATCTGTTTGGAGGTTATGCCTAATCTTCTTCATATAGTAATCTCTCATCTGCAGATATCTGAAAAATTCCGATCTTTCTAATTTAAATTTTCTCCTGATATTTACAAAGCTCCCGAGATCTTTTTTTCCGATATTGCCCCATGCTGTGATTCCCTTGTTCACCAGATTTTTGTATCCCCTATCTTGTTTTGCCGGTTCAAACTGACTGTCAAATGCTACCCATTTCAATAGTTTTATGTCTTCCCTTATATTATATTTTTGTACTATTTTATACCACAGTTCTAAAGTAAATTTAGTGATTGGGTCTATTTGTTTGATTTGCTTATATGCATCTTTATCCCCTATTATGCTTTGTACTGGGAGTCCCTCAATTTCCTTTTCCATTTCTTTCCATTTTGCCTCATATCCCTCGTCGCACCAACATATGATATATCTTATTTGTGCTGAGTAGTAATATTCCTTTAGACTCGGTAGGCCCATGCCTCCTTTCTCTTTTGGTAATTGGAGGGTTTTATATTTCACTCTTGGTTTTTTACCTCCCCAAACAAATCTCGATATCATCCTGTCCCACTTTGAGAATTGGGCATCTGGAATCTCTGTTGGTATAGCCTGGAAGAGGTAAAGTAATCTAGGTTGTATGCTGATTTTGACTGTCTCAATTTTTGAATTCAGATCCATATTTAAGATTGACCATCTATCAATATCTTTTTTTATTTCTTGTTCCAACCTATCATAGTTTGCTTTATATATTTTGCTTAGGTCTTTAGGTATGTTCACTCCAAGGTATTTTATTTCTTTTTGCTTCCAGTTTAGTTTGATCTTATCAGTTATCTGGTTTAGAGGGTTATAGTGGAATGTCAGTACTTGTGTTTTTGTTATGTTTATCTTGTATCCTGATAATTTTCCAAAATTTTCTATCAAGTTCATCATTTCCATTATTGATTTATCTGGTTGTTCAAGGTAAACTATAATATCGTCTGCAAATAGCCCAATCTTGTGTTCCGCCCCCTTTATTGTTACACCTTTTAATTTCTTATTTTGTCGTATCGCTTGAGCCAATGGTTCTATGAACAGAGCAAACAAGGTGGGCGATAAGCAGCATCCCTGCCTAGTTGATCTTTGTATATTTACTTTGTCTGTTAAGCTACCGTTTATCTTGATTCTTGCCACAGGTTCTTGATATAGCGTCCTTATGCATTGTACTGATTTTTCGTTAAATCCAAAGCGCTCCAGTACACTATATAGGAATTTCCAGTTAACCCTGTCAAATGCTTTTTCTGCGTCTAAACTCATTATTACTGCGCTTTTCTTTTCTTTATGTATTTGGTTAATTATATGTATTGTTCTCCTGATATTGTCATGTGTTTGGCGTCCCTCTATGAATCCAGTTTGATCATCTTCTATCAATTCCGTCAAGAATGTCTTTATTCGTTTACATATAATTGTTGTGTATATTTTATAATCTACATTTAATAAAGAGATTGGTCTATAGTTTCCGCATTGTTCTTTATCTTTCCCTGGTTTTAAAATAACTGAAATGATTGCTTCGTTCCATGTTGGAGGTATTTTGTTGTTGTTCAGCGTCCAATTAAATGACTTTAGGAGTTGTGGCATGAGTTCTTCTATAAACAGTTTATAAAACTCAGATGGGTATCCATCACTACCTGGTGATTTACCATTTTTAAGTGACTTAATCACATCTCTGATCTCTTGTGTTGTTATTTCTGCTGTTAGTTTTTCATTTTGTTGATTTCCTATTGATGGTAAGTCCAATGTGTCTAGAAATTTTTTGATATCTTTAGTATTTGTTTCTTCAGGTTGCGAGTATAGTTCTTGGTAGAAATTATGGAAAATTTCTTCGATGTTTTCTGGGTTAACTGTGGTTTTATTTGTGGTGGGGTCTTTAATCTTGTATACATTATTCATTGTTTGTTGTTTTCTTAACCGTTTTGCCAGCAGTTTTGTGGCTTTTGGCCCCGTTTCATAATATTTTTGCTTTAGATATCTATTTTTCCTTTCAATTTCATCCATTTGTGTTTCTTTTATCTTTGTTTTTCTTCTTTAATTTCTTGATATATTTTTGGATCATTTGTGCTTTGATGTTTACGTTCTAATTCCCTTAGTCTCTCACATCTTTGTTCATACGCTTCCAGCTTAGTCTTATTTGCTTTTCCTGTTTCAACAATTAATTTACCCCTTAACACGGCTTTTAGTGCGTCCCATAGTATTGTTGGGTCCACTTCTTCATTGTCATTCTCTTGGATATATTCGTTTATGTTTATTTTTATTCTTTCTTTCATTTTCTCATCATTTAACAGTCCTATGTTAAGTTTCCATGTTGTTTGTCGTTTTCTATTGTTTAAATATATTTCCATGTATATAGGATTATGATCTGATATTTCTGCCCCTCCAATCCAACAATTTCTCACCCTGTGTCTGTCACCTTCATTCATAAGGAAGTAATCTATTCTAGAGTGTACTTTATGGACTGCTGAATAATGTGTATAGTCTTTTTCGAGTGGGTGTAGGTCCCTCCATATGTCTACCATACCCATTTCTGCCAGTGAGGTTCTTATGAACTTTGTTACATGTTTTTTTGTCTTCTTAACACTTGTTGTGTCAACTTCATGATCCATGACAGCATTTAAGTCTCCTCCACAAATTAGGACTCCTTCACTGTGTGTTGCTATGAGATCAAACAGATGTTGAAAAAAACCCTTGTCACTTTCTGGTGGGGCATAGATGTTCACTAATGTGATCTGCATACCATCTATTCTTCCCTTTATTATTACATACCTGCCTTCTTTATCCTGGATTTCCTGTTCACTTTCAAATTGTATTTTGTTTGAGATTAGTATCATAACCCCCCTTTTTGCTCCTCCCTTAAATGAACTGTAGTAGGAGTTCTTATAGCCAAATCTCTTTAGTTTCACATGTTCTGCCTTGCTCAAATGTGTCTCTTGCATAAATATAATTTCAGCTTTTTCCTTCTTGAATTTTCTTATTATTCTTTCCCTTTTAACAGGTGAGTTCAGACCATTCACGTTTAGTGTCATTATCTTAAGATTTTTACCCATATTCATGTTTTTCCATTTTTTTAACTTGTGCTCCTAGCCCCTTTAACAACAAAAATAACACATATTTATATAAAAACACATTAAAAAAACTCGACCTCCGTACTTTGGGCCTTTCTTCTGCCCACTGGTCCCTGTTGGTGGGTGGGGGGTTTGTCTTCACAGAGTGAAGGGCCCTCCCTAGACTTCTAATTACTATCAAAGTAATAGTCATAAGTCTAGAAATGTCCAACAAATATCACTTAAACCTCTCCTAGCCGTCTGTTTCTCTTTTACCTTGTCTTCTTGGCCTTCATTTCTTCTGTGCCTTTCTTAATCTTTGTTATGATCTAGGCTTTCAGTTGAAAGCCTTGTAGCTTGTCCTGGGCCTGCTGCTCTACGTCTCTCCCCCTTCTTCCGCCGTTCACTCGTCTCCACTCCGTCTGTCGTGGTGCGTTCAGGGCCGCCGCTGCTCCAGCCGTCTCCTTCGGCACGCTCACCTCAAGGCCCCGCTCCATCATATCCCGCGCTGCCTCTTCGGCCGTGTTGTAGGTTCTTGTGCCTTCCTCCCAATGAATCCTCATTTTCGTTAGCGGCGTTTGGAATCTAATTTTTTTCTCTTTCAGCGTTTTTTTAATATTGGCATATTTCTTCCGCTGCTGCACGATTTCTGTCGGGTAGTCATGGTCAAAAAATACCTGTTTGTCGCCGATTCGTATCTTTTTTTTCCATGCTTGCGTCAGGATTCTTTCCTTTATGTCATATTTCACAAAGTTTACCACAACTGACCTGGGTGGAGAGTTTGTTTTCGGGTTCTGTGCCGGTGTTCTGTGCGCCCGTTGAATCTGCAGATCCGTTTCTCCGGGTATTTCCAGTTCTTTTTTTAAGAACTGATCCATGAATTTTGTCATCGAGTTGCCTTCAATGCCCTCCGGAATTCCAAAGATGCGCATATTGCTTCGTCGGGATCTGCTCTCCAAGTCGTTTATTTTCTCCTGCATCCTCTGCGTTTGCGTCGTCAGGGTCTGTAGTTGTTCGTTTGCCTCGCTTTTCCAATCTTCTAGTTCCGAAATTCGGGTCTGCGCTTCTGTCATACACGCCCGCTGGGAGCGCAGCTCCTCCATGTTTTCCGTTAATTTACGCTCCATTTCTCTTCGGAGGTCCATGATTTCCTCCTTAATTTCTTTTTTCAGTTCCTCCTTAAGAGCCGCTAAATCCTGTTGTAGCTGTCGCTTGAATTCTCTCAACTCTTCACCCAAACTGGCGATGCCAGCGTTCATGTTGTCGAGTCTGGCGTCCTCCATTTTCACTGCTGTGGACATCTCGTTTTTTTGGGCTTTGCGTACAGCGGTTTTTCCTGCGTTGTTGGAGAGGAATTCTTCAATTTTACCCTGTTTTTGTCCTTGTGCCCGGTTCCTTCGTGTTTTCATCCCTTAGTTTATTGATTCGTTTATGTCGAGTTGGCCATTTACCGATGATTTTTAATCCGGCTAGGGAGAGCTCTTTGTTTAAGTGTTATGTCTCTCCGCCATCTTCCCGGAAGTCCGAGTCTGAAGGCCTTTTAACTGATTACCAGTGTGGCTTCAGATGCGGTAAAAGCACTTTAGACCACCTTATCAGATTAGAGGTCTATATATGTGATGGTTTTATTAGAAAAGAACATGTAGTTGCTGTATTTGTTGATTTAGAAAAAGCATATGACACAGCATGGAAATATGGTATTTTAAGAGACCTACATGGCATAGGTTTTAGGGGACATTTGCTGTTTTTCATTTCAAACTTTTTGTCCAATAGACACTTCAGAGTCCGAGTAGGAGATACCCTTTCAGAGCCCCATGTGCAAGGACAAGGAGTCCCCCAGGGAAGCATCCTCTCGGTTACTCTTTTTAGCGTTAAGATTGATAGTGTAGTTGGTGCTCTTAGACCAGATACCTTTTGTAGTCTTTATGTAGATGACCTCTGTATTTGCTACAGGGGGAAAGACATGAGCACAATTGAAAAGCAAATACAGCTGTGAATAAAGAAGATTAATGAATGGTCAGTCAGTAATTGTTTTAAATTTTCAAAAACAAAAACTGTCTGCATGCACGTTTGTCTGCTGCGGTCTCTTCACCTCGACCCTGAGCTTTTCATAGATGAAGAAGCTGTCAGGGTGGTAAAGGAAACCAAATTCCTTGGACTTATTTTTGATAATACGCTGTCTTTTATTCCACATATAAAATTTCTACGAATCAGATGTTTTAAAGCCCTTGATATTATTAAAGTTTTGGTAAAAACTAAATGGGGTGCAGACTCTACCGTGCTGCTGCGTCTCTATAGAGCACTTGTAAGAGCTCGGTTACAGTATGGGAGCATAGTTTATGGATCAGCAAGGAAATCGTACATCAGGACGCTGGAAACTGTCCATCACGAGGGGCTAAGGCTTGCCTTGGGGGCTTTCAGAAAACCTCTCCTGTTAAAAGTTTGTATGTTGAAGCAAACGAGCCTTCACTTCACAACAGGCGCCTGAAATTGGCTCTCCAGTATATGGTTAAACTTAAAGCTGATCATAGAAGTCCAGCCTACTCTGCAGTTTTTCGCCCTCAATTTTTGCAGATGTATAAGGACAGACCTAAGAGCGTCACTCCTTTTGGACTCCATATAGAACCTCACCTGGTAAAATTAAACCCTGATATGAGCAACGTGACACAGTTTTGTCTCATTCCTCTGTAGAGTTTAAGGAAACCCAGTATCATTCTGGATCTGAGCCAAAACAAAAAGACACTCCCCCAAATAAGATAAGCCTTTATTAGTCCCACAATGTGGACTAAATGCAGACCAGCAGCAGATCTAGGACATAAAATGCCGTTTTCCTCACCATATTTCCATATACTTGGATGGATCTAAAGTAGATGGTTCAGTCTCTGTTGCGATTGTCACAGGGTACAATCAGCATGGTTTGCGGATTCCCAAACAATGTTCAATTTTTACAGCAGAGGCTTGTGCTTTGCTTCTAGCATTGGAACACATTGAGAGAACCAAACAACAGAGCTCCTTAATTTTTACTGACTCCAGATCCTGTCTTCAGGCACTTGGGTTTTTAAAGACTGATCACCTCATTATTGTCCAGATTTTAGAGAAACTAGGTTTTTTACAGAAACATAATATTAATATCATCTTCTGTTGGATCAGGTAACGAGCAGGCAGATAATGCTGCCAAGAGAGCCCTGACCCAAGAAGTCACTCAATGCCAGATCCCAGCCTCAGACCCCAGGCCTCTAATAACCTCCTATATTTTAAAGAAGTGGCAGACTGAATGGGACACATGTACTGCAGATAAACTGCATGATATTAAACCTGCCATAAGCCAGAGACACTTGCATCACTTTCAAAACCGACATGATGAGGTAGTGAACACTAGATGCCGTATTGGCCACTCAAGGCTCACGCACAGCTTTTTATTAAAAGGTGAAGTGCCACCATCTTGTCAGTTTTGCGGAGGTTTTTTTAATCAACAAAGCACATTTTACTTGACTGTCCTGCTCTCATGACAACAAGACAGTGTTTTTATACTCAAGTCACTGAAGAATATTTTTAATAAGGTACCACCAAAGAGAGTTTTAGGGTTTTTAGCACGTGTGCATCTGAAGCATCTTGTTTAATTGTTCTATTTTATTGTATCTACATATGTATCTTGCTGTATTTATTTATTCTTTCATTTATCATCCTCTCTGTATATAATTAACTCAATTTTCTTATTAGTTCAATTTTTGCCATGAAATAGCCATAGACGCTGACATGGCACTAAACAAGAACACTCACTCACTCATGCAGCACTTTCCCCCGCCATGTTTGTTTTGTTGTCATGCATAACTTCCGTCGGCAGCATTGTGACATCGTCACGCAGCAGACCCCAAATATCGCGACATTCATTTTTACACCAGGATCAAAATTTATACTGGTATTATTGTGAACGATACGACAAGGCACACCCCTAGCTGCTTAGAAAGGTTTGACATTGATGAGCGCAGCTGTAGTCTGAAAACTTGGAACTTTTTTCAGCCCCGAGCACCGTGACAAAAAGCGGTCACCGCTCAGCGCTGTAAACGCCGGACTACATAGAGAATGAACAGAAAATTGTTGCCCACAGCAGAATATGGATTAGAAAAGTGAAAACGAGAGGAACGACGAGTGGTAACTTCTCATAAATATGGAACATTTTTGCTCTACTTACTCCTTGTTAATTTCACTTTTTTCTGTCTTTTTTCCTTGAAAAGTTGCATCGGTTTTCTCTTTAGTTTGTGACTTTTTTCTTTGTAAATATGCAGCTTTTTTTCTTTTTAAATTTGCCACTTAGTCCTTGTTAATTTCCCACTTAGTCCTTGTTAACCCCTTGCACTCTGGTCAATTTCCCTAAAAACGCCAAAAAATAACATGCCCAAAGTAAATCGAAAGCTGTTCTTCAACCCTTTGCAGCATCTTCATGGGGTTGGTCTCATTTAAAAGAAAACCATTTGAATTCTTTGGCAAAACAGTCATAATCTCTCTAAGTGCTCCTGCCACTGAGTAACAGTCACCTAAACATACTGAACTTGAAGAAAATAAATTTCGCCTGGGTGTTTTTTTTTGGGATACAAATGCTTGCAAATAACACACAGCTTCAGATCCGGGCTGGAAAATGCAACAGAAATGTAGAACCAAGTGTTATCCAGCTGAGGTCAAAATTTTGTAACAATACCACAAAAAATGAATATATTACACAGCTTTGTTCTCAGGTAGTTCCCAGGCGTTTTTGAACTGTGCCAAATTGTGCCAGATGGCACAGTTTGGAAAAACGTCTGTAACTTTTGAATGATTCAATATAGAAGCTTCATCTTTTTTTTTTTTCTTTTTTTTTTTGTTACTTATTTGTACCCGTAGGTAGACTTGGTTTGCAGTCTGGTGACAAGCCACCGGCCGCTGGTCGCTGCGTGCGCGAGCGCCCTAAACCTACATGTTTTTGGTGTGCGGGAGGAAACCGGAGAAATCCCGGAGTAAACCCGCGCAACACGGGGAGAACATGCAAACTCCACACAGATGACTGTTGGTCGGGGGCTGGGATCGAACCCACGATCTCATGATCCCCGCGGTCCCCCGGCCGAGGGTAAAACTGTGCTGCCACAGTGCTAAACCACTGCGCCACCGTGCAGCCTTCATTAGAGCCCTATCTTGGGCTCTAATGAAAGGTGACACTCAGGGCTGTGTGTGTGTACCCCCCCCCCCCCGCTACAGAGGACAGACATCGTCCGTTGCGCCGCAGTCTACGACGTACAGCTGTAATTTACTGATGGGTCAAAAGTCATTTTTGATTACAATTTTCAGGGATAAAGAATAATTTAGCTTATAACACTTAACCTCTTCACAGCAGCAGCGTAGCTGGCGAACTTCTCTTCCTCACTGTCAGATGAACGCGACGCTGGTCCGCTTGTTATGGACTCGTGGTTCTGGTCTCGCGACCCGGTCAAAACATAATTCCATTATTGCGGTTTTGCGCTTCCATGATTGCGGTTTTGGCGAACGATTTTTCAAAACAAATAACAGTAGTAATTAAAAAAAGACTGGCGAACGCGTGTGTGTCACCCAGCCTTCGTCGTCGGCCTCCATCGGTCTATGATGACCATGGAAGAGAATCCTAAACGTCTACTCTGCTGGAACAGCACCGCCTGTGGCTGAACAGGCCGATGCGTGAATGGCAGTCCCTGTCACACAGGTCGCACTTGTGGGTGGTCTCCGTGCTGCTGGGTCTGTGGCGGTTCTTCCTGCGGGTCCTTTTTTCATCTGCTGCAGCAGTCAGTCTGTCTTCACCCAGCCTTACACAAAACAGATTTCGAACTTCTGTGCTTCAATTGGCTCGCTGCATTCGCAGCCGTTGGTAGGCGGGTCCTTCTTGCTAGGTTTTCAGTCATTGGTTCTTCAAGGTTTCAGAAACCCAATTCAAGGCTCTTATTAGTCGAATGAGTGGTCAATCATGTCTAATCTGTTAGCGGCTGTGTCTGTAGTGGAAGAACGGAAATGCAGCATTTTTTTTTTTTTTTCAGTGCGCTCTAGGACGCAGCGCTCTCGTGCGCCCTCGTGCACTCTAGGACGCAGAGACGTGCCCGCCTGCGGTACACCAGAGTGCAAGAGGTTAATTTGCCACTTAGTCCTTGTTAATTTTCCACTTATTCATTGTAAATTTTCCACTTATTCTTTGTAACCAACCACTGGCTGCACGGTGGCGCAGTGGTTAGCACTGTGGCAGCACAGTTTTACCCTCGGCCGGGGGATCGCGGGGACCGTGAGATCGTGGGTTCAATCCCTGCCCCTGGCTAACAGTGATCTGTGTGGAGTTTGCATGTTCTCCCCGTGTTTGCATGGGTTTACTCCGGGATTTCTCCGGTTTCCTCCCACATGCCAAAAACATGCAGGTCAGGGAGTTAAGGGGCGCTTGCACACGCAGCGACCAGCAGCTGGTGGTTTGTCACCAGACTGCAAAACAAATCTACCTACGGGTACAAAATAAGTAATAAAATAAATAAATAAATAAATTTTCCACTTAGTCCTTGTTAATTTTCCACTTATTCATTGTTAATTTTCCACTTAGTCCTTGTTAATTTTCCACTTACAGACATGGACAAAATTGTTGGTACCCCTCTGTTAATGAAAGAAAAACCCACAATGGTCACAGAAATAACTTGAATCTGACAAAAGTGGTAATAAATAAAAATTCTATGAAAATTAACCAATGAAAATCAGACAATGCTTTTGAATTGTGGTTCAACAGAATTATTTTAAAAAACAAACTCATGAAACAGGCCTGGACAAAAATGATGGTACCCCTAGAAAAGATTGAAAATAATGTGACCATAGGGACGCGTTCAACCAAGATGTGTCCTCTAATTAACATCACAGGTGTCTACAAACTTGTAATCAGTCAGTCGACATATTTAAAGGGTGACAAGTAGTCACTGTGCTGTTTGGTGACATGGTGTGTACCACACTAAACATGGACCAGAGGAAGCAAAGGAGAGAGTTGTCTCAGGAGATTAGAAAGAAAATTATAGACAAGCATGTTAAAGGTAAAGGCTATAAGACCATCTCCAAGCAGCTTGATGCTCCTGTGACTACAGTTGCACATATTATTCAGAAATTTAAGATCCACGGGACTGTAGCCAATCTCCCTGGACGTGGCCGCAGGAGGAGACGGATAATACGAATGGTAACAAAAGAGCCCAGAACAACCTCTAAACACATTCATGGTGAACTCCAAGGTCAAGGTATATCAGTGTCAGATCGCACCGTCTGTTGTTGTTTGAGCCAAAGTGGACTTCATGGAAGACAACCAAGGAGGACACCACTGTTGAAAACAAATCATACAAAAGCCAGACTGGAATTTGCCAAACTGCATGTTGACAAGCTACAAAGCTTCTGGGAGAATGTCCTATAGACAGACGAGACAAAACTGGAACTTTTTGGCAAGGCACATCAGCTCTATGTTCACAGACGCAAAAATGAAGCATACCAAGAAAAGAACACTGTCCCTACTGTGAAATATGGAGGAGGTTCTGTTATGTTCTGGGGCTGCTTTGCTGCATCTGGCACAGGGTGTCTTGAATCTGTGCAAGGTACAATGACATCTCAAGACTGTCGAGGTATTCTTGAGAGAAATATGCTGCCCAGTGTCAGACAGCTTGGTCTCAGTCACAGGTCATGGGTCTTGCAACAGGATAATGACCCAAAACACACAGCTAAAAATACCCAAGAATGGCTAAGAGCAAATTATTCTAAACTATTCTGAAGTGGCCTTCTATGAGCCCTGATCTAAATTCTATTGAACATCTGTGGAAGGAGCTGAATCATGCCATCTGGAGAAGGCACCCTTCAAACCTGAGACAACTGGAGCAGTTTGCTCGTGAGGAATGGGCCAAAATACCCGCTGAGAGGTGCAGAAGTCTCAGACAGTTACAGAAATGGTTTGATTGCAGTGATTGCCTCAAAAGGTTGTGCAACAAAATATTAAGTTCAGGGTACCATCATTTTTGTCCAGGCCTGTTTCATGAGTTTATTTAAAATAATTCTGTTGAACCACAATTCAAAAGCATTGTCTGATTTTCATTGGTTAATTTTCATAGAATTTTTACTTATTACCACTTTTGTCAGATTCAAGTTATTTCTGTGACCATTGTGGGTTTTTCTTTCATTAACAGAGGGGTACCAACAATTTTGTCCATGTCTGTAGTCCTTGTTAATTTTCTACTTAGTCCTTGTGAATTTGTGACTTTTTTGTTTTCAGTTTCTCATAATTTTTTAAAGTTGGAATTGTAGAATATGTAAGCTCTGAAATTAATGCAGTTGACTGTTTATTAAAAAGACCTGACTGAAGTTGTGTAGCTGAGAGTTGACGCGTGTGATGTCAATGAAGTCACGTCTCTGCTTGTCCGTCCTCAGGCTGATTCCGTCGTTTCTTCATTGTCCACCAGCTGAAACAACTCCCCTGCCTCCAGACGTTAGCCTTATCTTTGGCCTGAATGGGCCCGGTCTAATTCCTGGCCCTCCTCCCTCCGTCCTCCCCCAGGTTGCAGTGATTAGTCCAGACCGTGGCGGTCTGGTTGGTGGGTGAATGAAGACCCCGTTTAAGAGCCCGGAGGCCCCGGGGCCGCACTCAGACGGTGGTGAGTCACCATTGATTCAGTTTTCACATCTGTTCCCTGTATGTATACATGTCTGCTGGAATAGAATATGTGCAAGACAGTGGGGCTGCAACGACTAGTCAATCATCAAAGTTTATCCACAACTAATCTGATAACCAACTAATTGCCTGTGTCATTTTCCAGGGAAAAAAATCTAAACTATGAATGTTTCAGGCTCTAAAACATGAAAAAAATTCCACTTTTCTTGTTTGTGCATTATGAGTTAAATAAATTCTGTGACAGTTGTGTTGCTACAAACACTTCTGATTAAACTTCAGACTGGTGTTTTATTTAGCTGTGGAGACCTTTTCTAAAACGTTACTGTGTTAAAGGAAGATGATGCAGGTGTGCAGGCCTAAACAGCTGAGGTAGAACATGACCTGCAGCCCTGAACAACAAGCTGAGCTGCTGGACAGGATGGAAATCATCAGTCCACTCATGCAAAAAATGGTCATTAGATTGGTCCACTGCCAAAACAGTCATTAGTTGCAGCCCTACAAGACAGACATTTTCTGACTTGTTGACTTTGTCTTTCAGGACATTTGGGCGTCCTGAAGAAGAAGAATCTGCACAAGTGAGTTGGAGCATAAAACGTCTGCTGCTGCTGGTTTTGCTTTTTAGGTTCTCCCTTTACTCTAGTGCGTTCTGTAGGATTTCTGTCACATTATCTGGTCTGTAAAGTCAAACAAGCTAATGTAGGAGCTCAAGTTCACCCCAAACCTGGTGTTTCCTAGACCCTGAGGTGTTCTGACCACATCGTCTCAGCCTCAGTCTGCTGCATTCTTCCGTTTTATTTTGGTTCATTTTAGCTTAGAAAGTCACATCAGCCACAGCGTCAGACTGGTTTTTGTCTTGTCCACCATTTCTCCTGTCTTCATCCCTGTAGGAGGCAGAGAAGCAGTGATGGTCCCAGTAGAAGTCCGTCTCAGCCCAGGAGGAACATGGTGGGCTGCAGGATTCAGCACTTCTGGAAGGAGGGCAGTGAGTTGGCTTTAGAGACGCATGTAGGACCTGGATGTTGGGGCTGGCACCGTTACAAGAAAAATGTTTACGTTTTCTCTTACTTTTGCAACTTTCTTCCTTCTTCACATGCAACTTTTTTTAGACAATTTTGGATTTGTTTCTAGCGGATTTGACTTTTTTCTTGTAAATTTTTGACTTTCCTTGTAAATTTGCAACTTCTTTTGTAAAGTTGCGATATTGTTTCTCCAATGTAAATTTTTGACTTTTTTTCTTGTAAATCTTTGACTTTCCTTGTAAAGTTGCCATTTTTCTTGTAAAGTTGTGATTCCCCCCATGTAAATTTTCAACGTTTTTTCCTTGTAAAGTTTGGATCTTTCCCCCTAAATTTGCAAAATTTTTTGCCTTGTGAAATTGCGACTTTTTCCTTGTAAAGTTGCAACTTGTAAATTTTCAACTTTTCTTGTAAAGTTGCATTTATTTTCCCATGTAAATTTTCTTGAGTTTGACTTTTTCCTTGTAAATTTGCAACTTTTTCCCCTTAAATTTGCAACTTTCCTTGTAAAGTTGGGATCTTTTTCCCCTCTCAATTTGTGACTTTTTCCTTGTAAAGTGCTGACTTTCCCCCCTCTAAATTTGTAACTTTTTTCTCGTTGATTTTAGGGCTGCAGCTAATGACTGTTGATTGATCAACTATTGATTATTGAAGATTACTCAAGTAATCTGATACTTTTTTTAAAAAAAAAGAAACTTTCATTGACCAACATGTGCGGAACTTCCTTTCTGAGAGTAGTAGTAATTGTACCAAACACTCAACACAGGCACGCATTCATTGCAATGCTTATTGCATAGAACGTAACTTTAAAAGGTACGATACACCATAAAGTTCCTTTGCCTAGCCATTAGCATCCACTAGCAGACACTGTTAGCATCCAGGTGCTAACGGTGGTGGTTATATGTTCTTTGGTCATATAAGTATAATTAGTGTAGCCGATTACATTCTGTTCATCTTCATTTTAAATCTCAACCACGCCCTTGCCTCGTGTGTGCTGGCTTTGCACGATGTGGGATGCTTTCTGCCGACACACGAACATTGTAGCATGCTAGCTCGCCGCTCGGCTTTACCGTGTGCGCACTGCACAATGTTTTCCTTGAATTTGAGCTTGAAATGATTCCAGACTTGAGATACTTTTGTCATTTTTTAAAAAATTTTCTTTCTTTGCTGGCCCGTCACTGTGCCACTCTGACATGGTGCCATTAAACAAATCTGCGTTTTGTTTGGGTAGCGTGACCGGAAGGTCATGTAGACCTGAAGTGCTACATTAAACGACATGTTGATGCATAAATTTTGGATTGAGAATTTTGTTACCGAATTATTTGAGTAATCGCTGCAGCCAGAGTTAATTTAGGACTTTTTTCCTTGTAAATTTGCAGTTTTTGCTTCCTTTTAGCTGTAAATTCATGACTCATGGAATCTCTGTTGTCCAATCAGATTGCTTGGTCAGAACTAACTGTTGTAGAAAAAAAAATCAACATTAAATTAATATTTTCGTGTCTCAGGTAAGTCGTCCCGGTGGAAGGGGACAGTCCTGGACCAGGTCCCCGTTAACCCTTCGCTCTACCTGATCAAGTACGACGGCTTCGACTGCATCTACGGCCTGGAGCTGTTCTCCGACCACAGGGTGGTGGGGCTGGAGTTGCTGCCCGACAGAGTGGGTGAGGACATGGAGAAAAAACTCATTTTAGTGAGGACAAATAAAAGGGGTGATCAAACAGGTGACTCATAACATGTTAAAGCTGCAGTTTAGCCCCTTTTCATTCCAGCCAGTTTGTCTAAATGTAGCATAGGCAAAGAAAATCAAACTTTCTTCAGTGAGCAGCAGTAGAAAATGTGAAACGGAGCACCAGAATTGTAAGAGGTTAAACTGGCAACGATTTCCTCAGAAATTTGCAATTTTTGCTATAAATGTGCAACCTTTTGTCAAAAAACTGCAACTTTTTTCCTCCTCAGTTTGCAACTTTTTTCCTCCAGTTTGCAACTTTTTTCCTGTAGATCATTTGAAACTTTTGTTTTGAGCCCTGAGCGTTCCAGCTAGTTTGTCTAAATGTAGCATATGAGAAGAAAATCAGATTCTTTCTTCAGTGAGCAGCAGTAGGAAATTTGAACCGGGGCACCAGAATTGTAAGCGCTTGTGAGGGGATTCCAGTTGTGTGTGAATGGGTGGATAACAGGATCTGTAACGGGCTTTGCTCATCTAGAGGTGAGGAAGTGCTACATAAGTGAACACCATTTACCAACACCAGGTGGCAGCAGTGGGACAGAAAACGTCACAACTCAGGGGCTCCGTATATTGGTAGAACAGCGGTACTGCGGGAAGGATCCTGAGGAAAATGGGCTGAAAAGCATTTGTATCTTTGTTGTGATGTCATAAATGTTGCTTCGAAACACTAGTTATCGTCTTCTCTGACTATTTTAAAGTAGAAAAACTAAGTGTCGAGCCTTTAAAATGGAGGAAAACAGCAAGTTATAAGTTATAACTGACATGTCAACATGACTTTTTTCCTCATAAATTTGCAGGGTTTTTTTTCTTAGAAATGTGGAGTTTTTTTATATGTATATTTACATTTTTGTCAATTTAGCCTTTATTTTGTTTAAAATCCTCTTTTTCTTATAAATTTGCCACTTTCTTCATTGGACTTTTTTTCATTCATCTTCTTCCGCTTAATCCTTTTCGGGTCGCGGGGGGGCTGGAGCCTATCCCAGCATCTTTGGGCGAGAGGCAGGGTCCACCCTGGACAGATCACCAGTCCATCACAGGGCCAACACAGAGAGACAGACAACCATTCACTCTGTCATACCTAAGGACAATTTAGAATCCCCAGTTTGATTCCAATTAACCTAACTTGCATGTTTTTGGCATGTGGGAGGAAACCGGAGAAATCCCGGCGTAAACCCACGCAGACACGGGGAGAACATGCAAACTCCACACAGATCACTGTTGGTCGGGGGCTGGGATCGAACCCAGGATCCCCTGGCCAAGGGTGAGTTGCTGTGCTGCTGCAGTGCTGCCCCTCATTGGACTTTTTTTTTTAACCCTAAAATTTGAGGCTTTTTTTTTTTTGTGTGTCCTAAACGTGGAACTTTTTTCCTCAGAAATTTTCAACTTTGTCAATCTGTGACTTTTTTCTGTAGATGTCATTATTGTGAGCTGGTGTGCTGACCCACATTTTTAGTCATTTCCATTTGATTAATAATTGGACATTTATGCTGCCACATGTTTCCCACTTCATAAATGTGAGGTCTTAAATTTGATCCAGCGGCCTTAAAAAGGTATAAAAAGTCTGAAATTTGGCTGCAAATTCAGCTGCAAAAATTCTGTGCTCTGATTGGTCCATCTCTCTCTCTCTCGCTCTGATTGGTCCTCCTTTCTCTCTCTCTGTGATTGGTCCAGTGCCGGCCAGCGTGGCAGACTCCATGCTGGCGGACACAATGATTGGTAAGGCGGTGGAGCACATGTTTGAGACGGAGGAGGAGGGGCCTAAGGAGGAGTGGCGAGGGATGGTTCTGGCTCGCGCCCCGGTCATGACATCATGGTTCTACATCACATACGAGAAGGACCCGGTTCTGTACATGTACCAGCTGCTGGATGACTACAGGGAGGGGGACCTGCGGATCATGCCTGACAACGGTCGGTCACCATCTTTGATGTTTTTAATGACTGAATGATGCTGTGTTTGGAATGTTCCCTCCCTCCCTACTCACTGTATAGTGAATTTACATATAGTGGACTATACAGTAAACTCAATATAAGAATAAAATGATCAGCTTTGGGACACTACTGCGCTTGTTTTCGTGGCGTGGTTAATGATGTCATCATGGTGAGACAGAAAAACGTTAGCCTGATGATGGTAAAAAGTGAATACCTGCATGTAATTTGTAGTAAAAATGTACAGCGGGGAAAATAAGTGTTGAAGACATCAACATTTTTCTCATTAAACATATATCTGATGGAGCCACTGACCTGAGATTTTCAGCAGATATTAGAAACAACCCAAGAAATCCATACATACCAAGAAATCAAGTTAACTGTGTTCACAAAACAAGTTATATTTAATAAAGTGGAATGACACAGGGAAGATGTATTGAACACGCTTGGTAAAATTCATTTAATAATTAGTAGAAAAGCCTTTGTTGTTAATAACAGCTTCCAGACTCCTCCTGTATGGAGAAACTAGGAGCAGGCATTGCTCAGGAGGGATTTTAGCTCATTCTTCCTGCTCATTCTTCTGCTCTGCGAGCAGCAGGGCTGCTCGCAGAGATAGCAAAAGGACGTAACAAACTAATAGTTTTTTGAATGCAAAAGATGCAATAGACTTACACAATGGTCCCCTCCGGCATACAACTAGGAACTTACCGGTCGCTATGGAGGGTGAGAATATGTATGGGCACATAATCATACCATGTAGGATAACTAAGTAGACGGTTATGCTGTTTCATTCCATCTAGCAACAATGCTCTGCACTGTGTGTGTTTATATATTTACATATTTATTCCATCTAGCTACAATGCTCAGCACTGGGTGTGTTTATATATTTATATATCTACATATTATTCCATCTAGCTACATTGCTCCGCACTGGGTGTGTTTATATACTTGCATATTTATTCCACCTAGCTGCAATGCTCCGTACTGTGGGTGTTTATATATTTACATATTTATTCCATCTAGCTACAATGCTCTGCACTGTGTGTTCATATATTCATATATTTATTCCATCCAGCTACAATGCTCTGCACTGTGTGTTCATATATTCATATATTTATTCCATCCAGCTACAATGCTCTGCACTGTGTGTCTGTGTGTGTGTGTATATATATATATTTTATAGTAATACGTACATATGTATATTAGCTGCTCTTGCTTGCTTGTTTTTTTTTTTTGTTTTTTTTTTTTCTTGCCTTCTGATTGTTGCTCTGAGTGTTGCTATCCCTGTGCTGTTGCAATCCTGGAATTTCCCCGTTGTGGGACTAATAAAGGCTTATCTTATCTTATCTTATCTTCTTCCACACAGACTCTTCAAATCTTGAAGGTTCCGTGGGTGTCTTCTATCATCTCTGATCTTCAGTTCATTCCATAGATTTTCATTTGGATTCAGGTCAGGTGACTGACTGGGCCATTCTGGCAGCTTTATTTTCTTCTCTGGAGCCAGCTGAGAGTTTCCTTGGCTGTGTGTTTGGGATCATTGTCTTGCTGAAATGTCCACCCTTGTTTCATCTTCAGCATCTTGGCAGATGGCAAGAGATTCTTCTCAAGGATGTCTCTGTACATCTGTCCCTTCATTCATTCATGTTCTTCCGCTTAATCCTTTTCGGGTCGCGGGGGGGCTGGAGCCTATCCCAGTATCTTTGGGCGAGAGGCAGGGTCCACCCTGGACAGATCGCCAGTCCATCACAGGGCCAACACAGAGAGACAGACAACCATTCACTCTCACAGTCATACCTAAGGACAATTTAGAATCCCCAGTTTGATGCCAATTAACCTAACTTGCATGTTTTTGGCATGTGGGAGGAAACCGGAGAAATCCCGGAGTAAACCCACGCAGACACGGGGAGAACATGCAAACTCCACACAGATCACTGTTGGTTGGGGGCTGGGATCGAACCCAGGATCCCCCAGCCAAGGGTGATTTGCTGTGCTGCCGCAGTGCTAACCACTCCGCCGCCGTGCCGCCATCTTTCCTTCAATTATATGAAGTCTGCCTGTACCATGTGCTGAAAAACACCCCCACACATTGAAAGACGATAAGAACAACACACTCGGTATGCCTGCTTGCACCTTTATTGCTGACCACAAAGTCGCCTGAGAACCCCAGGGGGAAAAAAAAAAAACCTATCCGCTCCCCCACCTTCTGCTCGCTTTCACAATAAAAGCCCTGCGGATAACAGTACAGCAAACATTTGATAAATGACAGTTATATACAGTATGTTGTATCTGAAACTTAACAATCTCCCTGTCCTTTTTTTTTTTTTTTAAATCAGTCATATTCAAACCCATTAAGTCCAACAACATAAACATGTACACATGTGCTCAAATAAACCCTGAGCTTGAAGACAGAACATAACTGTTAAACAAAGCTTAAATATGAATAGAACTGTATGTTCTCAAGTTTTCATTTTTTTAGTAATACTCTGACCCCCTGTTAACCAACAGTCCACTGCCCTTCACTCAGCGCCTTGAGCAGCTGGTGAGCTGATGCAGCCCTTTTTGTGAGGTAGTCTGCGAGTTGTTCTTTTGTGCTCTGCCACAGTATCTGTTCAGCTTGCTACATCTGAATAAGCTCTTTGATGCTACTGATCTCCAAACGAAGTCTTTTCTCAGAGACTGACTTTGTGGATTTTAGTGCATCAGTTAGCAAATGGTTGTCTGTTACACAGATTATTGGAGGGGCATGTTCAGTGTCCTGCTGTCAACTCAGAAAACAGTGTAGCTAGAAAATGCATTGTCATCTCCCTCGGACATAGCCAGGGTTTCACCAGCTAGTGTACTTCTCACTACCCTTTTTACTCTCTTTGCTTGCCAAGAAAGAGGTGAAAACTTTCCCTTTTCTCCCATGAGAACAATGAAATGTCCTCCTTGAGTGCCTCCATCAGACAGGTTTCCAAATGAGGCATCACTAAACCGTTATCTTTAGTGCACTGTCTTGTCCCAAATGTGAAAAGTTTAGCACAACCTTCTTTGACTTTATCTTGCACACTATTCTGTTTGCTTCATGGATGGTGTGTACAGTTGCATCTTTCAGTGCTGATGCCAGGTTACTAGCATCAAACATCACATCTGGTCTACTCTGCCTGGCAACCCAGAGAATCTGACCAATCTTTGATCTGAGTTGATCTTTTTCTTCCTCACAGAGAGGCGAATCTTGCTGTACTGCTCACGATGGGTCAATATGTATGGGCTGCATGTGCTGAATGTATTTCTCCTGGTGCATTTGCACCTTTCCATCGAGAGTCAAAGTCTACTCCCACATAAGAAAAGTGTTTGTGTGCCTCACGCCCAACCTGAAAAATAGATTTCAGGTGAGGTATGACTGTTGTGGCAAATTTTTGTGTTCCTCCCCATATGAAATCATGACAGGCGAGCACCCCAGACACGGTGCAGTCTTGGTCTAACCAATAGAAAACAGCCGGATCAACCTTTGACATTTGTCCACCTGCTTTCAGCACGATCTCTTTGACTCTGTTGTACCAGTACAATGATGCATCTGCTAAGCCATATACACACTTTTTGAGCTTCCATAATATTCCATTACAGTTGGCTTCAGGAGGTGGTCTAATGTAAATGTCACGTGACACCTCCATTCCCTGAAGAAATGCTGATTTTATGTCCATAGAATGAAGTGACCATTGTTTTTGACAAATAACTGCTGTCAGTAGTCGTCAGGACTCTGAAGCACAGGTGGGTGAGTTCTTTTGCAGCTCACACATCTCCATCTCCTCAAAACCTCTTGCCACCAGACGAGCTTTTGGCACTAATCCTGAGACGGTTTCTTTGAGAGTACACACCCACCTTGTTGAAATACACTTTTGTCCCTCATCCTTCATTTCTACAAACACACTGTTATCTCTGCAGCATTTTATTTCTTCTTGTTTAGCTTTATCAAATGATAAATCATTAGCCACAAACACATCTTCATTAGTGTTAACATCAGTGACAGCAGGTTCAATCTCAAGACTCTGTACCTGTGTTAGATCAACAGATTTTGTGTTACCATCTAGACGATCAGGCTCCATAAAAAGCAAGTTATACCAGTTTTTATATTTCCCTGTTGTTTTGCCTGCCCGCCCCAAAACTTTGGCTGTGTGTTTAACCCCACCGTCTCTGTCGGTGTATTTCAGGACCTGCCCCGTTTTCAAACAAACACCGGATGTTTCAGCTGTGTTTGTTTCTCTGTTAGGCATTTCTGGTCGTGTTTCATGAGTCTCTCTGTCACCATTCGTGGAAAGTGAAATCTCACTCTGAACTCCAGTAGCTTCTTCGGTGCAATGGGGCTGAAGCATGTTTTCTTGAACCTCCATTTCGTTTTGTGTTCTCCATGTTTTCAGCAGTTCCTATCATTCCTTGTTTTTCACCAGTGTCTGTGTTGTTTTCTGGATTTCCATTTGTTGTCTGATGTTCTCCACTTTTAGGATTCACTTTTCTCAGTCTGAGATGATGCACTCTTACGCAGGTTCCTCCGTGTCAACAAACACCACTGCACCATCCTGGCCAATAACAACTGCTGGCCCTTTCCACTCTGGACAGTCCACTCTTTTATAGTAGACTTTATCACCCACTTCATATGTTTCATCTGTGTGATGTATCTGTTTACGTAGTGCTCTCCGTATTCTTTCAGAACATTCTGCTTCTGTGAAAGCTCTTCTTGCAGCGTGCAAAGCAGAGATGTTTTGCAACCCATTCACTCTTTGTAGTGCCCTCTAAGGCTGTGAGTTTATCATTTAACACAGAGGGCATGTTGGGATTCTGTCCAAACACCAGTTGATATGGGCTGTATCCATGAACATTGTGCATAGTGTTTTTTGCCATGAGTTCCCAGTCTAGAGCAGTGTTCCAGTCACAGCAGTTACTGGCTTTTATTTTCATTATGATCTCTGTGAGTGTTTGATTCTGTCTCTCTAGAAGTCCATTGATCCACGGGCTGTAGGCAGCTGTTGTCTTAACTTCTGTGTTGAAATTCTCTGCCATATCTCTCACCTCATCATTATTGAACTCTCCTCCATTGTCACTAAACAGTTTCTGTGGTGGTCCATGTACACTTACCCACACATGAATGAAGTGCTTCACTGTTTCTGAGGCCTTTTTTGTAGTGAGAATGCTGCCTGCACTGAATCTTGTGAATTGATCAATAATGTGAAGATACCACAGGCCTGGCTTCAGTTCATGTAGATCAACTGCCACAGTTTCGTTATACTGAGATGCTAGTGGCAACCCAACTGCAGGCCTTGGTTTGGTCTTACTGTACCTTTGGCAAATGTCACATTCACTGATGATTTTTTGCAGGATCATGTTGCATTCTGTGTCTTTATTTCCAGAGCTATCGAGCAGCTTCTGCAATTTGTCAGCAGAAGCATGGCCAAACTGTTGAGTTTCACCAGGATTTTGTGTTTTTCAGCCACGTTCAAATTGTCCGTGATTGTCAGGATCTCCTCATCCCATTGCTCTTGATTCTCATCTCCATTTTCATGTTTTGTGACATCATCAGCTGTCAAAATCTGATCATCACTCTGACTGTGTCTGTTTTTTCTGTCCATAATGTTCACACAGTAATGACCAGAGCTGGTAAAGTCAAGTTTCACTGGTCGCTGAAACATAATTGCACTGTCATTTTCCATGTTCAAACTGTTCCTGCTCTTTTCAAGGATGTTTTGCTCAGAAGTGGGCTTTTTACAGGAACAACCTCAGTTTCAATACTACATCTTGTCTGTCCAATCTTTGCAGGTATTTTCAACCTTTTTGTGGAATGAATCACTTTTCCATCACCAAATTTAAATGGTTTGTTACTCTGCTTCTCCATTTTTCTCATGTTATTTATCTCACTCAGACTCAGCCTTGTCATATAATTATTGACCCATTCTTGTCCACACACAGTCCAAGTGCATGCGGTGTCGATTATTGCAGAATCAAAACATTCAAGATTTCTGCTTCATTGGGTGACTCTTTAGTAAACAGGGTAAAGTTACACTCTGTGTTACTTACTTCACTCGCTTCTATAAGTTTGACTTGTTCACTTCTGTGTGGACAGTCTTTAGCCCAGTGAAATGTGCTTTGGCAGAGAGCACATCTTGATCTCTGGCCATACCTGTCCAGGGGGTTGGTGCCTGCTTGTGGTGTTTTTTGTTTACTATTCCAGGAGGAAGACTTTCTTGTTTGCCGGTTTTGTTCTGTGATATAGGCCGTTTCCTGATTAATGCCCGTGGTTAAAACAAATGAATTTTCACCAAATATTCGCTTGAGTGCTGATTTCATCAAGGCAAAAGTTAAGTCTGTACATGCAGTCAAGGCGAGCTGCTGATCTTTAACATCCAGGCATGCAGTGTCTAACAACTTAAATGCTAGCACAGCATCGGGAAGCTCCATCTTATATTTACGCATGTGGGAGTAGCGCTTTTTTTGGGAACGTACAGAGAAACAAGGTGGATGAAATTCAAGGGAATGTACGCTACCAGAAGGACTTTAAGAACTGCTGTGTCATGGCTTTCACGGAATCTTGGCTTACTGTGCATGATCGAGATGCAGACCTGTGGACTGACGGCTTTGGAGCCCCGCTGCGCTCAGATCGGCAGGAAGAGGTAACGGGGAAACGTCAGGGGGCGGCGTATGTTTATACATTAATAAGCAGTACTGCACATCTGTCACGGTCAGAGAGCGCATCTGTACACCAGATGTGGAGCTGCTGTCTGTGTCACTACACCCCTTTTATTTGCCTTGCGAGTTCCCCCAACTTTTCATCACAATTGTGTACATTTATCCGAGAGCAGACGCTGACTCCGCCTGCAGCACAATCTTTGATGTGATCCAGCAGCTGCAATCAGTTTCTCCAGAGGCGCCAAACTTCATTCTTGGGGATTTTAACCATGTTTCTTTAAAGAAGACACTTAAAACAGGGATGGCAATTTTCCGCAGATTTATTTTCAAATTGATCATTTCTGTGAATCGTCTAAATCCGTTGAGAAAATTTTAGGGGGGGTAAGGTACCTTATTGTTACCGATTTTAGTGAAAATCAACACGATTACATAAGCGCTCGGCGCTTCCCCGGAAGTCGTCTCCCGTGATAACCCGGATGTGTTGTGTTCAAGCTACTGCTGTATTGCAGTAGCTTGACAGCCCTACGATTGGATAGTTGCAAACAATTGGACCAATCAAATGGCTCGTTGTATGCTTTTTCAAAGATTCATGGCGGCGTGTTCTCAGGGATGTGATTTTCTGCTAATTCGCCAAATTCTGCTTTATTTTATCTTCCAGGAAGATAAAGTACGTTAAGTACGTTAGCGGCTTGTGGTCCACGAACGCAGTGAAGCTGCGCCCTTTCAGGCAGGACTGGAAGTGGCATTAACTCTCTGTTACTGGCGGCGTACAACGGCTGTATGAGCTGGGCTGGCGCGAGGGAGGAAATGGTAATAAAAGTTAACCATCCCCTTTTATGATTCCAAACAGTTTGAAATTGACAGTGCACAGTGGACATTGACTCATAACTTTTGAATATTTCTAAGACTTGGCTACATCAGTGATTGTGCAAAATGAACTGCTCAAGTCTCAATGGAGATTGAAACTGGTGATCTGAAATGAATGCTGAAATTATAAAAAGTAATGGTATGTTGGAATTTTATTTCTATTATGGAATAGATAAAATTAACTGATTTTGATTTGATCAGGTGTTAAAGCATGTGATGGATAATGCTTGTTGGAATATTTTAGGAATGCTATCTTCTTGGAACATAAGTCAATATTATACAGTAATAAGTGGCATTCAGCTGTTTGTTTTATGTCATTTAAGCACAGTTCTGGTACTTAAAAATCATAAAAACCCAGGAGCTTCGGGGGGCTTCGCCCCCCCACCAGGACTCTGCCCAGGACCCCGCTGGGGGACTACGTCCCCCAGCCCCCCTGCTAAATTTTCAGATAATTTCCCCAACCCCAAATCACATCGCTGGTTCGTGTTGGAATTCTGAGCTTTCAGTATTGTTTTCAGCGGAATTATGAGATTTTTATCGAAGGATCAGGAGTCATCAGTGCTAGAAATAGACAAAAGTGTCAAAAATAAGTTCCGATGGAATTGGCTTGAGAGAAACGGTAAAGGTGAAAATTGGCTCAAAGTTCGACGAGGTAACAGAAACACTCGGACAATTTCTGAAGAAACCAGAAAAGGAGATGAAGTTCAGAGACTGACACAGCTTGCTGCCAAAAGGAAGAAAGTTTCACATTAGAAGTGACTTGGTGACCAGTGTAAATATTGTAATAAACTCTTATAGAACTGTTAAATATGTTGGACTAAAGACAGTGAGACAACATTGAAGAAAAAGTAAGTTAACTTTTCATTAAATTTAATGATTTATCTAAGTCTAGTATTTCATTTTTTTAAATCATTTTTTTCAGTCTAAATTACTTCTGTTTTACTGAAAAGATCCCAGCTTCAGGGGGGCTGTGCCCCCCGGCCCCCCCATAAGTCAATCGACCAAATTAGATTTCAGCTGAAATCAGAATTTCCTGTTGCCATCCCTGTTAAAAACTTTTATCAGTATGTCTCCTGCCCAACCAGGCAAAAAAAGACATTGGACCTGTGCTATGGATCCATAGAGAGGGCCTATAAATCACTCCCCCTTCCTCCTTTAGGATCCTCAGATCACAACTGTGTACATTTGCTGCCCACATATAAAACTGCTCTCAGAAGAGGCAAGGTGGAGACGAGAGACATTGATGTGTGGAGAGAAGATTCAGTGCACAGCCTCCAGGAATGCTTTAACTGTACAGACTGGGAGATGTTCACACTGGCCTGCGGGGATGATTTGGACTCTTTGGTGGACGTCACATGTTCATACATGGCTTTCTGTAAAAATAAGATTGTTCCACGTAAACGTGTCAAAATATATCCCAACAACAAACTATGGGTTACAAAATCAGTTAAATCCTGCTTACAGAGGAAAGCACTTGCCTTTAAACAGGGATCTGTTTCTGAGCTACAGGTTGCCACAAAGGAGCTGAAGGCCGAAATTTTAAGAGCAAAACAGAATTATAAATCAGAGTTGGAAAGCAAGATGGCAACAAAGAAACTTGGTTCAGCCTGGGCCAGTATGAAAACTATTGCAGGCCTTCAGAGCACAGAGCGCAGTAATCGTGTGTTTTTAGATGGTTTTAATTCAGACACAGAGCTGGCTAATGCTCTTAATTGTTTTTATGGTTGTTCTGACTCCTTTGATTTTAGCACTGAAACCCAAGATATGAAACAGAAACTCAAAGACAATCAGCACTTTAATATTGAGGTGCAGGATGTTAAAAGGGAGTTCTGCGCTGTAAAAGTGAACAAAAGTCAGAGCCCTGATAATATACTGTATGTGGGCGCTTGGTAAAGTCCTGTGCACATGAACTGAGTCCTATATTTCATTACATTTTCAATAAGTCCTAGCCGTGGTTGTTCCCGTTCTAAAATCCAGCTGTCCTAAAACGGTAAACGACTTTAGACCAGTTGCTTTGACTTCAATTTTAATGAAAATTTTTGAAAAACTGGTCAGATGTGAGGTCCTAAAGCAGACTGAGCATGCATTGGATCCTCTGCAGTTTGCCTATAGGCCTCACAGAGGAGTGGAGGATGCCACTGTCACTCTGTTTAACATGCTTTTTAAACATCTGGATTTTAATGGGACACAGGCCAGACTTTTATTTGTGGACTTTTCCTCTGCCTTTAATACAATCCAACCTCATATCTTAGTTGAAAGGCTCCTGCAACAATTTGATTTGAGCAATAATCTGGTGGGTTGGATTCTGGATTTCTTAACCAACAGGACGCAGAGAGTAAGGGTCAATGGTACATTGTCTGACCTAAAGTGCTCTTCTACTGGCTCTCCTCAGGGGTGTGTGTTGTCACCACTACTCTTCATCCTGTACACAAACATGCGTCGGAGCAGACATGACAACAGACACATTATAAAGTATGCTGATGACTCAGTTACTGTCAGTCTCCTCCAGGATGGTGAGAGTGGCCACGGCCCAGTAGTTGATGATTTTGTTCACTGGTGTGAGGATTCCTACCTGCAGCTGAATACGACAAAAACTAAAGACATGATTATTGACTTTAGGAGGAAAACTCCCAGGCACAAAGTCACCATACTAAAAGGCCAGACCACCGAATGTGTACAATCCTACAAATATCTTGGGACGATTGATAGTAATTTAAACTTTGAAGAGAACTGTGAAAGGGTGTGCAAAAAGGGTCAGCAACATTTGCATTGCTTGAGAAAACTTGCACGCTTCCAAGTTGACCGAACCATAATGACAGTGTTTTATCGGGCTTTTATTGAATCTGTTTTATCCTTTTCTTTAGTGTCATGGTTTGGTCAGATAAAACTGAAACAGAGGAAATCCTTGGATCAGGTAGTTAGATGGTCCAGTCGTTTTCTTGGTGAGCCACAGCTGAGCCTGACATCCCTGTACACCAGACAAGTACAGAGGATGGCTACCTCCATTTTAAATGATGACTCCCACCCTTTGCACTTCCACTTTCAGCTTCTTCTCTCAAGGTGGAGGTTTGCTGTCCCAAAAAGTAGAACCCAGCGCTACAAAAACAGCTTTGTTCCTGCTGCTGTCAAAGAGTTGAACAAGCTGTAAAAATATATTGCACATAATTTAGGTACCTATTTATTAACTCCATTTTATATTTACTTATTTTTGTAGGATGTCACTTGGGTTCTAAATATTTTATTGAGTTTTAGACCTTTGAGTTTTTAACCTCTGTAGCATCATCTCACTTTGGCTCAGCAACAATTCTTTTTCTGCTTAAAGACATTTTTGTTCACCCAGGAATAACGCAAAGAAATGGATTTTCTTCCCCCAGGCCACAGCTGAAATCCCCTTTCTTTTGTTAAAACCAGCCTAAGGAATTTCCCCCAATGTCCGGCTTCACTTTTATTGCCCCCATAAACATGCAACAGACCTGGCCACACAGACCCACAAATTTCCTTAAATTCTGGGAAACGCTGGATTTAACCAGTGAACTTTAAAAGTACATTATTACAAACTCAATTCTAAACCTTCATTCTTTTCAGAACTATGAAAATGCAGATGGACTCTGATGTTTTTGATGTGGAAAATCAAAAAAATGTGTGAAATGCATTAATCTGTGATTTTATATATATGCATGTTAATGTTATATGAATGTTTATTCCTGCATGTTGATTTAGAAGCACTGCTTATAATTTATACAAATCACTAAAGTTATCTTAGTTTAATACATAAAGGCAAATATTAACTTCCAGTATGTATCAGTTTTGCCTCTAAAACCATGTGACTCCCACAGCCAATCTCTGCACGACAACTCTTCACTCCAAAGGACTCCGAACAATAGACTGTTTGTTCATTGGACTAAAAGTTCATCGAGCCCGCCCACGAAGGACGCTCATTGGCTGAGATTCTGGTCAGGCCAGAATCCCGCGAAACTCAACAGAGCTTATATAAAGGAGAGAGACTCCGGCTTCAGCTCTTTTTCGTCAGACTCTGCTTCACCCCTTTTCGTCAACTCTTTTTGCTCCGCACACAGCAAGGAAGAACAAAGGACTTCGACCACATGTCGCTTTTCTGAACACAGAGCAGATAACTCGTAATTTATTTATGTAACTTTGTATTTTCTTTTCCTCTTAAATACCTAGGAATTCCTATTTCTTTGAGCTCAATTCTTAATCGGAGTCAAACTCCAATTTTTATTCATCACTTTTTCTTTGTTAAACTTTCTGTAAAACTACCGTTTGTTTGATTTTAATGTAAACTTAATCTTGACTTTATTTTTATAATATTTTTCTTGACCAAGCACCCACCAGAAGCTACTATTTTTATCTAAAGTCCGATGCCTTTTTAATTTGAGATCGGATTAGATATCTTTTAATTATTATCGAAGACCTCTTGAAGACGCAGCTTCCACGTCACGTGCAGCTGAGGAATCAATGCGCAGCTGTCCCACATCGCGCTGAAGAAGCATCGTCACCATCTGGCTAGAACTCAGTTACAACTCCGGGTCATACAGCCCAGAATCCAGCCTCCCTCGACCGCTTGAATCTAAAGGTCGAACTGTGGACCCTGAAATATCTGCGGGCAGATATTTCCTCTAACATCCACGAAATCTTGGGCTGAAGACGGACGACAGAACTATCATCACCGAGGAGCACGTGAGCTGAAAAAACTTTAATTCCACTGCTGAATTAACTTCTGAGGTTCGGTAATAATTTGTATATCTAATCAGATGCAAATTAAGAAGCCCTTAACATAACTCTTCTTTTCATTAAAATTCCGTTTTTATTTTCTTGAGATTAATTTAGGACTTTTTCATAATCAGTAAACTTTCTCCATAAATCTGCGTTGTTTTTAATAATCTGTTAACTCAAACTGATAGAAATTCGTTTCTCAGTTTAACCCTGGTTCCGAAAATATTGACATTGTTAATCTATCATTTACAAGATTGATTTTATAATTATTAATGAAATTACAATGTCTGTTAATCATTTCGTTTAATAAATATTTAAAAATGAGAAGTTGTTGGGAATTTATTTCATTCTGAGTCTGTTTCAAGCCCAGGTATCGAATTCACGGAAAATTTTTGAGACTGATTATTGATTAATTTATTGAGTGATCAAACAGGTATAAAGTGAAATTAAAGATCAAATTGCTTCTTAAAGATAGAAGCTGGTGCCCCTTACGAGTGTTATTAACTTTTCTGATGTATATGAAATGAGATTTGAGCTCAGATTCCAATACATCAATATAAATTAAATAATTCATACCTGATCATATTTATTATTAAATAAATTCTATTTTCCATTACACCTCTTAGACTAGTTTTTAACTTTTAATATGACCCTTCTCTCTTACCTCTGTTTTTTCCCTCATCTCTTTCTTTTTACACCCTGATTGATGGAGCCTTGAGTATTTTTATCATGTTTATAGTCAGCTTCATATGTGCCTGTGTTTGTGTCTATGTTGAATGTAATTAGTGGCTTGTAAATATGGATGTCACCAGACTGCAAAACAAATCTACCTACGGGTACAAATTAAGGAACCTGAACCTGCTCAAAGTGTATTATATAGTCTGCCATAGACACACCGCTGTCTTTCTTTATCCGGTCAAAATTGGAGTAGGCCTCATAAACTCGGTCTTTTTCTTCTTTCAAGAATAAGTTATCAAGATTCAAAAGCAAAGTGTCCATACCAGTGTCTCCATTCAGGTCATCTATTGGTATCTCCATCGCCACTTCCTGCGCTCTTCCCGATAGCGCCAAAGCCACAGCGAGTGCTTGCTTCTTTCTTTCCAGCTCTGTGACTCAGGTCCAAATCATGACTTCATTTTTCCAACTTTCATAGGGCTTCCCCTCATCAAACGTTGGCGGGACTCTATAGTTGATAACCATCCTCTGCTACCATTGAAAGACTATAAGAACAACACACTTGGTATGCCTGCTTGCACCTTTATTGCCGACCACAAAGTCACCTGAGAACCCCCAGGAAAAAAAACATATCCGCTCCCCCACCTTCTGCTCACTTTCACAATAAAAGCCCTGCGAATAACAGTACAACAAACATTTGATAAATGACAGTTATATACAATATATTGTATCTCAAACTGAACAATCATGGTGAGATGTGCAATGCCATTTCTCCTCCAAACATGCTGTGTGTTGTGGCATCCAGAAAGTTAAATTTTGGTCTCATCTGACCAGACTCTATTCTCCAAGTATTTTACTGGCTTGCCCAAATGTTGTGCAGCAAACTTTAAACAAGCTTCAAAATGCTTTTTCTTCAGCAGTGGAGTCTTGCGAGGTGAGCAGCTCTAGAGCCCATGTCGGTTGAGTGCATTACTTATTGTTTTCTTTGAAACAGTACCTGCCAACTCCAGGTCTTTCTGAAGCTCTCCACCAGTGGTCTTTGGCTCTTGGATAACTCTTCTGATAATTCTTTTGACTCCTGTCAGAAATCTTGCGAGGAGCTCCTGGTCGTGGCCTGCTTATTTTAAAATGAAGTTCTTTTCACTTCTGGATGATGCCTCTGACAGTGCTCACAAGAACATTCAGCAGTTTAGAAATGCACCTGTAACCAATGCCATCATTATGTTTTGCAACAATAAGGTTGCGAAGGTCTAGAGAGAGCTCTTTGCTTCTACCCATCATGAGTTCATTGTGGTGTGACAATCTGATATTCACTGACCTTTTTAAAGGCTATCATCAGGACTTAACCTGCTGAAATTAATTTGCACTGATGGGAGATGGGATGGCTTCCTAAATTCTGATGGATTTCAGCTGGTTTCTTGGCTTTCAATGCCTTTTTGCGCCTCTTTTTCTTCATGTGTTCAATACTTATTCCCTGTGTCATTCCACTTTATTAAGTATAACTTGTTTTGTGAATGCAGTTGCATTGATTTCTTTGTATGTATGGATTGCTTGGGTTGTTACTGATATCTGTTGAAAATCTCAGGTCAATGGCTCCATCAGAAATATGTTTAATGAGAAAAATGTTCAAGACTTCTTTTGCCACTGTATTAAAATCAAATAATTTTTGCTGAATTAATAAATATAAATACCTTATGATATTTTATATTGTGATGTGAAGCTCTCTTGTCACTGCTGCATTGGCTGTGCTTTGCATTATGGGATATATTGGCTAATACCATCGGAGTGGTGGCCTAGTGGTAGAGCACCCATTCCTCAGCTGCGAGGTCAAGGGTTCAAGCCCCAGCTGGGTCATACCAAAGACCATATAAAAATGGTACTTCCTGCCCTCTAGCTTGGTGCTCAGCATAATAGAATGGGGAAGGAAAATTGTAACCCACAGACAACAGATGGAAATTAGCCACTGGCTATAATCTGGCAAGTTAACATTGATATCAATGTTCATCTTGCACTGTCCTTAAAAACAGAAGTTAATGTAATGACCACCTGTTGTACATTACTTTTCAAAATGCATTGTGGGATATTTTGAGTGTACTGTATAACAGTGATCCTTGACCATAGGGCTGTGAGCGCCACCTAGAGGGACACAAAAATGTTTAATGTGAGGACTGCGGGATGGCATATGTTAGAGCTGAAGACTCTAGAGATGTTGCTGACTATTCTGCCATCCATGAGACGCTCAGTTGCAATACAGCTTCCCACCAGTTGGTGGCGGTGATGTGTAAGTCAGGTGTTTACAAGCTCCAATGTAAAATGAAGAAGACACTGAGCCACCTACTAGCCCCAAGGTAAAGTTATGGAGAAGTTTATCAAAAGAAAAAATTGATGGCGAAGATGATGGTAAAGCAGAGCAAAAGAGTAAAATTTTGTCCAATCCTGACATCATTAGGTACTAGGGCTGGGAATTGGCACTGACGTCCAGAATCGATACAATCAGTCAGGGAAATTACTGTTTTAACGAGACCCATCTGGATGCAGTGGTAATAAGGCCACCGAGTCATCTGTGTATGGGATCTGGGGACTGGAAGTGACACAAAGTTCCATAGAAAGGACGCCCTCGTGTGAGCTGGAGACGGGAAGTTGCCCACGTAGCAGCCAGGAAAACAAAATGTAACATAATCGGCTAAAAATATTAAAATACAGCATTTATAAATTACTTACTTTTCATAAATCTATTGCTAAGATAGAAGAAGGAAAGGCTTTGAAACAGCAATATGGCCGCCAAGTCATCTGTGTACAGGATCTGGGGACCGAAAGTGACACAAAGTTCTGTGGGAAGGACATCATATTTTAACATTTTTTTTTTTAAGCTCATTATAATGTTACATTTTGTTTTCCTGGCTGCTACGTGGGGAACTTCCTGTCTCCAGCTCACACGAGGGCGTCCTTTCCATAGAATTTTGTCATTTCCGGTCCCCAGATCCGGTACACAGATGACTCGGTGGCCATATTGTTGCTGCATCCAGGTGGGTCTCGTTAAAACGGTAATTTCCCTGATTGAGAGGAGAGTCTGGCCATTGGTCAAACCTCGGATTCAGGAGGAGCAATGTGGTTTTCGTCCTGGCCGTGGCACATCGGACCAGCTCTTTACCCTCTTGAGAATCCTCAAGGGCTCGTGGGAGTTTGCCCAACCAGTTTACATGTGTTTTGTGGACTTGGCAAGGCATTCGACCGCGTCCCTCGTGTTTTTTTTTGTGGGGGGTGCTTCGGGAGTATGGGGTATTGGGGTTGTTGTTACGAGCTATTCAGTCTCTGTACGACCGTTGTGAGTTTGGTTCGTATTGCCAACACTCTGTCGGACTCATTCCCAGTGAGAGTTGGACTCTACCAGGGCTGCCCTTTGTCACCGATCCTGTTCATAATTTTTATGGACAGGATTTCTAGGCGCAGCCAGGGAATGGAGGGTGTCATGCTTGGTGACCACAGGATCTCATCTCTGTTGTTTGCAGATGATGTTGTCCTGTTGGCTTCATCCAGCAATGACCTACAGGTCTTACTGGGACGGTTTGCCGCTGAGTGTGAAGTGGCTGGGATGAAAATCAGCACCTCCAAGTCCGAGTCCATGGTCCTCAGCCGGAAAAAGGTGGATTGTCCTCTCTGGGTTGGGGACAGGCTCCTGCCCCAAGTGGAGGAGTTTAAGTATCTTGGGGTCTCATTCACGAGTGAGGGGAAAATGGAGCGAGAGATCGACAGACGGATCGGAGCAACATCTGGAGTGATGCGGACGTTGTGCTGGTCTGTTGTGGTGAAGAGGGAGCTGAGTTCCAAGGCAAAGCTGTCGAGTCAATCTAAGTTCCTACTCTCACCTATGGTCACAAGCTTTGGGTAATGACCGAAAGAACGAGATCACTGACACAAGTGGCTGAAATGAGCTTTCTTTGTAGGATTGTTGGAGTCACCCTCAGAGATAGGGGGAGGAGCTCAGTCATCCAGGAGAGGCTCAGAGTAGAACTGCTGCTCCTCCACATTGAAAGGAGCCAGTTGATGTGGTTTGGGCATCTGATCAGGATGCCTCCTGGACGCCTCCCACTTGAGGTGTTTCGGGCACATTCCACTGGGAGGAGACCCCGGGGCAGACCCAGGACTCGCTGGAGAGACTGTCTCCCAGCTGGTCTGGGAATGCCTTGGTATCCTCTCTGAAGAGCTGGAGCAGGTGGCTGAGGAGAGGAAAGTCTGGGCTTCTCTGCTTGAACTGCTGCCTCCGCGACCCGGACCTCTGGAAAAGCAGTAGAAGATGGATGGCTGTTGGGCAGTCTTCTTGTCAGCTTCCAGTGAAGTGATGTCCCCTTGTTCACTTCTTCCCTGCTCAGTTCTCTGTTCACTTTGAAGTGAAGACCGTTTGCACCCTTTGATTTGGAATCTCTCGTTGTGTGGCGGCTACCCTGTGCAGTCCGCTTCAGAGTCCACTAGTGGGCGATGGGAACGCAGCCCAATCATCACTGGTCTGAAGGGGGATGAAAAGGAGAATCGATTTCAGTCAAATTAATCATATTTTAAATCCTCACACCACAGTAAGGTTTAATAATTCTTTTATTTTTTTTGTTGTTTATATTTTTATTTAATTTTTTTTTTTAATTTTTTTTTTAATTTAAGTTTTTGTAAAGGGTATACAGGTCATTACAGCATTGCATTGTTTACATTTTCATCACATGTTCCCTTATTTTTTGCTATTTGACAACATTGGAAGAATAATTATTACAACACCCCCTTTTTTTTTTAAAGTGAAAGAAAAAGTGAAATTAAAGAGAATAAAAAAGCAAACAAAACAAAAGAGCAAAAAACAAACAGAAAAATAAAAATTAAAAATAAAAGAGCATCTGAGTAGCGTTGGAACAAAGAGCGGAACCATTATTGAAATGGTATTTGTCAAAGATTAGATCTAATGGAAGACACATATGCGATCCAGGGTTGCCAGAAGTTCATGAACCCATCCATGTCCTGTCTCAGTGCGAATGTCAACTTTTCCATCTAGTAAATGTCTTGGATCACGTTAATCCAACCTTCAGGTGTAGGACAGTCCTTCAACATCCATTTTTTAGTTAGAGCTTTTTTGCTTGCCAATATTAAAACAGTGAATAAGTATTTTTCTCCTCGTCTTTCCAGTGAGTCCGGTAGTAAACTCAAATACAAAGTTACAAAAGAAAAGGGAACTGTTATTTTGAATATTTTCCCCAATATTGTCTGTACATTGGTCCAATATTGGTGGATAACTGGGCATGACCAAAACACATGAAAATGATTTGCAGTCTCTTCACCACACAAGCGCCAACAGTTCAACCCCTTATGGGTAAATTTGTTTTGTGCAGGTGTTCTGAAAAATCTTACCAAATTTTTCCATCCAAATTCTCTCCTGCAGGGATGAGGTACTTTTCCATTGCTGTTTATTTAGCTTTTCCCATATTTCCAGTTGTAAATTGAAATTCCCCTCTTTTTCCCATCTCTCTTTTATATATGATGTGTTGTCTCCTTTTAAGTCTTGAAGACCTTGGTATATTTTAGAGATGTATCTGATCCCTGGAATCCCTTTATATGCCATTAAGAAGACCTTCAGAACACCTGACTGGGCCCTTTCCAAATCCTCCTTTTTAAGTATATTGTTTATGTGGTGTCTAAGCTGAAAGAACCCGTAAAGGTCTTGATTTATTAGACCTTGTTTTTTCAAATCTTCAAAACTTCTTAAAATTTGCCCCTTAAAATCGTAATATTTTATCAGCCTGTTCTCTTTCCACTTTTTAAATCTAGTGTCTGTTTTATTAGGAGTAAAGTCTTGATCATAAGCAATCCATTGCAGAAGTCGATAGGGCTCTTTAGTTTGATTCTCTCTGACTATCTTAAACCAAATTTTTAGCGGGGTCTCTATCCACGGGTTAGTGTTATTCAAAAGTTTAGGTAAGGCATTGTTCCCTATTATCGCCTGTAGGGGGATGTCACTTGTTATTTGGCATTTGATCTCCTTCCATTGTGCAGTGTAGACTGGGTTACATATCTCTACTAAAGTTTTAATTTGTGCGGCTATAAAATAGTCCCTGATAATTGGCAGCGCAAGCCCACCTTTGTCTTTGTTTAGCTGTAAAGTTCTATATCTGATTCTAGGTCTCTTGCCCTGCCATATGAATCTTGAGATCCTTCTGTCCAGCTCCTGCCATGTTTTTTTTGGGAGGTTCTACCGGTATTGTTTGGAAAAGGTATAGAAGACGTGGAAGTATATTCATTTTGACTGCTTCAATTCTTTGTGCAGTACCCAAGAATGGTATCATATTCCATCTTGCTAGGTCAGATTTTATTTTTGCCACCAGTGGATCATAGTTTAGTGTTATAATTTTGTCGAGTTGTTTCGGGATATTGACCCCCAGATATTTCATAGATTCCATCTCCCAGTTAGTTTTGAGTTTGCTTGGTGAATAATGAGTTGGGTCATAGTTGAATGTTAAAACTTGGGTTTTATGCATGTTTAATTTGTACCCCGATAAATCTCCATACTCTGAAAAAACTGAGATTAGTTCTGGTAAAGAGGTGTCCGGCTGCCCCAGGTATATTAAAATGTCATCAGCAAAGAGTGCTATTTTATGTTCCTTCTGACCAAGAGTAATACCCTGAATTTTTTGATTCCGTCTTATCCATTGGGTCAGAGGTTCTATGAAGATTGCAAAGAGCAGTGGAGACAAGGGGCAGCCCTGACGACATCCTCTTTCCAGCTCAAAAGATGATGATAAATTACCGTTAATCCTTATTTTAGCTGTTGGTTTTTTATATAGTGCCTGGATAGTTCTAATGAAGTTGTTATGAAAATTGAAACTGGATAAGATTCTATATAGGAAAGACCAGTCAACCGAATCGAATGCTTTTTCAGCATCTAATCCCAATATGACTGCATTTAAGTTATATTTTTTTATATGATGAATTATGTGTAAAGTTCAGGTTCAGGTTACTTTATTTGTACCCGTAGGTAGATTTGTTTTGCAGTCTGGTGACAACCATATTTACAAGCCACTAATTACATTCAGCATAGACACAAACACAGGCACACATGAAGCTGACTATAAACATGATAAAAATACTCAAGGCTCCATCAAACAGGGTATACAAAGACAAAGAGATGAGGGAGAAACCAGAGGTAAGAGAGAGGGGTCATATTAAAGTTAAAAGTTAAAAACTAGTCAGAGGTTAAAAAACTCAAAGGTCTAAAACCCAATAAAGTATTTAGAACCCAAGTGACATCATACAAAATAAGTAAATATAAAATATGTACAATATATTTTTATAGCTTGTTCAACTCTTTGACAGCAGCAGGGACAAAGCTGTTTTTGTAGCGCTGGGTTTTACTTTTTGGGACAGCAAACCTCCGTCTGGAGGGAAGAAGCTGAAAGTTGCAGTGCAAAGGGTGGGAGTCATCATTTAAAATGGAGGTAGCCATCCTCTGTACTTGTCTGGTGTACAGGGATGTCGGGCTCAGCTGTGACTCACCAAGAATACGACTGGACCATCTAACTACCTGATCCAAGGATTTCCTCTGTTTCAGTTTTATCTGACCAAACCATGACACTAAAGAAAAGGATGAAACAGATTCAATAAAAGCCCGATAAAACATTGTCATTATGATTCGGTCAATTTGGAAGCGTGCAAGTTTCCTCAAACAATGCAAATTTTGCTGACCCTTTTTGCACACCCTTTCACAGTTCAAAGTTTAAATTACTATCAATAATTGTCCCAAGATATTTGTACGATTGTACACATTCGGTGGTCTGGCCTTTTAGTATGGTGACTTTGTGCCTGGGAGTTTTCCTCCTAAAGTCAATAATCATATCTTTCGTTTTTGTTGTATTCAGCTGCAGGTAGGAATCCTCACACCAGTGAACAAAATCATCAACTACTGGGCTGTGGCCACTCTCACCATCCTGGAGGAGACTGACAATGACTGAGTCATCAACATACTTTATAATGTGTCTGTTGTCATGACTGCTCCGGCACATGTTTGTGTACAGGATGAAGAGTAGTGGTGACAACACACACCCCTGAGGAGAGCCAGTAGAAGAGCACTTTAGGTCAGACAATGTACCATTGACCCTTACTCTCTGCGTTCTGTTGGTTAAGAAATCCAGAATCCAACCCACCAGATTATTGCTCAAATCAAATTGTTGCAGGAGCCTTTCAACTAAAATATGAGGTTGGATTGTATTAAAGGCGAAAGAAAAGTCCACAAATAAAAGCCTGGCGTGTGTTCCATTAAAATCCAGATGTTTAAAAAGCATGTTAAACATAGTGACAGTGGCATCCTCCACTCCTCTGTGAGGCCTATAGGCAAACTGCAGAGGATCCAATGCATGTTCAGTCTGCCTTAGGACCTCACGTCTGACCAGTTTTTCAAAAATTTTCATTAAAATTGAAGTCAAAGCAACTGGTCTAAAGTCGTTTACCGTTTTAGGACAGCTGGATTTTGGAACGGGAACAACCACGGCTTCTTTCCAGATCTTAGGCACATGTTGTGTCTGTAAGGACTTATTGAAAATGTAATGAAATATAGGACTCAGTTCATGTGCACAGGACTTTACCAAGTGCCCACATATATTATCAGGGCCCTGACTTTTGTTCACTTTAACAGCGCAGAACTCCCTTTTAACATCCTGCATCTCAATATTAAAGTGCTGATTGTCTTTGAGTTTCTGTTTCAAATCTTGGATTTCTGTACTGAAATCAAAGGAGTCAAAACGACCATAGAAACAATTAAGAGCATTAGCCAGCTCTGTGTCTGAATTAAAACCATCTAAAAACACATGATTACTGTGCTCTGTGCTCTGAAGGCCTGCAATAGTTTTCATACTGGCCCAGGCCGAACCAAGTTTATTTGCTGCCATCTTGCTTTCCAACTCTGATTTATAATTCTGTTTTGCTCTTAAAATTTCGGACTTCAGCTCCTTAGTGGCAACCTGTAGCTCAGAAACAGACCCCTGTTTAAAGGCAAGTGCTTTCCTCTGTAAGCAGGATTTAACTGCTTTAGTAACCCATGGTTTGTTGTTGGGGTATATTTTGACACGTTTACGTGGAACAATCTTATTTTGACAGTAAGCCATGTATGAGCATGTGAGCTCAGCCAGAGAGTCCAAATCATCCCTGCAGGCCATTATGAACATCTCCCAGTCTGTACAGTCAAAGCATTCCTGGAGGCTGTGCTCTGAATCTTCTGTCCACACATCTATGTCTCTCATCTCCACCTTGCCTCTTCTGAGAGCAGTTTTATATGTGGGCAGCAAATGTACACAGTTGTGATCTGAGGATCCTAAAGGAGGAAGGGGGAGTGATTTATAGGCCCTCTCTATGGATCCATAGCACAGGTCCAATGTCTTTTTTCGCCTGGTTGGGCAGGAGACATACTGATAAAAGTTTTTAAGTGTCTTCTTTAAAGAAACATGGTTAAAATCCCCAAGAATGAAGTTTGGCGCCTCTGGAGAAATTGACTGCAGCCGCTGGACCACATCAAAGACTATTCTGGAGGCGGAGTCAGCGTCTGCCCTCGGGTGAATGTACACAGTCGTGATGAAAAGTTGGGGAAACTCGCGAGGCAAATAAAAGGGGCGTAGTGACACAGACAGCAGCTCCACATCGGGTGTACAGATGCGCTCTCTGACCGTGACAGATGTGCAGTACTGCTTATTAATGTATAAACATACTCCGCCCCCCTGACGCTTCCCCGTTACCTCTTCCTGCCGATCCGAGCGCAGCGGGGCTCCAAAGCTGTCAATCCACAGGTCTGCATCTCGATCATGCGCAGTAAGCCAAGATTCAGTGAAAGCCATGACGCAGCAGTTCTTAAAATCCTTCTGGTAGCGTACGTTCCCTTTAATTTCATCCACCTTGTTTCTCACAGACTGTGCATTCCCAAAAATTATCGAAGGAAGAGGAATGTTACCAAACTGACGTCTCCTAAGGCGCAATTTCACACCTCCACGCCTTCCACGCTTCCTTCTGCTGTCTCTCCCGTCTCTCTTTTCACCGCTGTGTCCGTCTCTCAAAATAAAGTCCGGCAGTTGCAGCTTAGGCTCAATCACAGCCGTTGAATCAGCCGTATTTAAATGCAGCAACACGTCCCTGGAATATTGTATTCTGCCCGCCATGGAGCCGAACGCGTTTACTTCAGGGACAAAGAGCCAGAGCACAGAAAGCAGCAGTGCGAGAAAGGAGAATAAATCCATGTTGTAGATACCAGGGAGCTCTTCGCCATATATTCCACACCCCCTCCAAGGCAGAAACGACACAGAGGATTTTATAAAAACGTATAAAAGTATAAAAAACACACACACACACGCACTATTTCACCAGCTGCCGGTTGCTGCGTGCGCATGCGCCCAAAGTGCGTCTAATGTTGTCTTGTGTCTGTCTTTGTCTTATAAAACCTGTTTGGTCTAAATGAATTAAGTCTGTCAGTATATTTTCTAACCTTTTGGCAAGAATAGTGGTAAAAAGCTTATAATCCTGATTTAATAAACTGATTGGTCTGTAGTTGGAGCATTCTAGTTTATCCTTTTCAGGTTTAGGTATAACTGCAATGACCCCTTCTCTCCAGGAGGGGGGGATTTCCCCTGTGTGGAGGACATAGTTAAATGTTTTCAGGAGGAGAGGAGATAGTTGCCGTTTAAAGGTTTTGTACCACTCTGCTGTATAGCCATCTGCTCCTGGGGATTTGTTAGCTTTAAGTTTCATAATTGCTTTTTCCAATTCTTTAGGTTGTATTTCTGACAGTAGTGTTTTATTTTGAGACTCCATAAGTTGAGGAAGGTTTAATGTGTTTAGGAATGCTTCGGATGTGTTTTTATGTTTTTTGAGGGAGTATAAGTTCGTATAGTAGTTCTCGAAGCTTTTAAGAATATCCTGAATTCTGAATTGTATTTCTTTTGATACTGGGTCTCTGATTTTGTAGATTGCTCTTTCTGTTTGTTGTTTCCTCAATTTATAGGCTAGTAATTTTGCCGATTTACTGCCTGCTTCATAGTATTTTTGTTTCAGAAATGTAAGTTTCTTCTGGATTTCTATTGTGTAGATCTCATTTATTTGATTTTTAATTTCCTTAATCTTGAGCGAGTCATTAGAATGAGTGTTGCCTTTGTGTTCTTTTTCTAGGTTCTTAAGTTCTGACTCTAATGTGATTAGTTTTTCTTGTCTCAGTTTCTTTTGGATTGCCAGTTTTGCAGTAATCTTTCCCCTTATTACAGCTTTGCATGCATCCCACAGTATTAAAGGGGATACTTCTCCATTATCGTTTTCTTCCAAATATCTGAGAATATCTGATTCCAATTCATCTTTCAGTGGTCCTTTCAGGACATTTGAATTCAGCCTCCAAGAAAATGTACTGTGTATTTTTGGATACTTAAGTCCATATAGATCGGACTGTGGTCAGAGAGATCCATCAGTCCTATTTTACATGTTTTTACTCTTCCAATGTCTCTGTTAAACACAAAAAAAATAGTCAATCCTTGAGTAAGATGAATGTGGCGTTGAGTAAAATGTATAATCTTTTACACTGGGGTTGAATTCCCTCCACACATCAGATTCCCATTTCTTTTAGTAGCATCTGAGTTTTCCTACTTTGAGTGTTATTTTGATGTGGAGAATTACCTGATGCATCCCAGTATGGATTCAGTCTTAGATTGAAGTCTCCACCACATATCACTAAACCTTGGGCTTTAGTTATCATTAGGTCAAATACATTTTTATAAAATTTCCAGTTAGCCCCTGGAGGTGCATATACATTCAGCAGGGTGATATCTTCTCCCTCTAGCTGCCCAATTACCAAACTGTATCTCCCTTCTTTATCTTTGTGTTCTGATTTTTTTTTTCAAATGTAATTTTGGTTGATATCAATGTCGCTACTCCCCTCCTCCTCCCTGACTTATATGAAGATGAAGAGATCATTTTAAACCCTTGTCTATTGAGTTTAGTGTGCTCTACGTCTGTTAGGTGGGTTTCTTGTAAAAATATTATTCCTGCTTTGTCTTTTTTCATTTTGCCTAGAATCTTGGATCTTTTAACTGGATTCAGGATCCCTTTTACATTATATGAGATTATTTTGGTTACACCCTGTTTCTCCATTGTATTGTCTTATTTAGTATAACAGTGTGGTGGCCCTCTTTTATGCTACTCAGAAACTGAAAGAACATTAAGAACATAAAAAACATTAAGAACATAGTGTATAAAACTTTAAAACAAAAAACTGTCAAAAGAACTTCCTGAGCTGGGGTCTTTTTAAAGACCCTGGAAGAGCCTTGATGGAGTGTAGGCTCTGAGGGAAATTCCTCAAACTCTGTTACGTGTTGAGGGCCCTCTCTTACCCCTGTAAGTTGTCCCATGTTTTTAACGTGAATTTCAGATCCCAATCCGAACTTGTAATGATTTTTTTTTTTTTTATGCCTATACCCTATGAAATTGTGTGCACGCTTCCAACCCCATCACAGCAAACATTCACGCTAATACAGTATTTGTTAGTGTGGGGAGAACATGTGGATCATTGTCACATTTCTATTTTAACAAGTTTTGTTTTGTTTGTTTTTTTAATTTTTTTTTTTTTTATTAAAAAGACTTGTTTCTAATATTATGACTGTTCCATGAAATGTTTTACCACATGCTGATTCTGCATCTCCTTTAATGTTTGTTACCTTGTAGGAGGGGGGTTGGATGTGCAGATTGACTAAAAAAAAAAAAGGTTGCTATTCCCTCCTGTAAACGGCCAGTTTTTCCTTGTAGCTCTGGCGCTGGGTTTCTCGCTGCTGGCCCGTGGATTTTGAAGGTCTCTGTGTGGACCACGTTTGAGCCTTGATCCTATCGCTCGGGTCTGCTGCGGGTTTAAACACCGTTACCGGGAGCCCTCTTCTCGCCATGTCAGTTGTTGCTTCTTCCGCCGAATTATAGAGACATGTCTCTTCACCGTAGAAGACCCTTAACTTCGCAGGAAATGGCGTCTGAAAGCGCAGTTTTTTCTCTCGTAGCACCTTTTTAGCGTTGTTGTATTCCCGGCGCTTTTTAAGGACCTCCGGGGCGTAATCGTGTTCCACGAAGACTTTTCTCTCTTGGTGCATAAATCCTTTTTTCTGCCAAGCCAGTCTTACAACCTCTTGTTTTATTTTGAAATTGGAGAATCTCACCACCACCGAACGTGGGGGCGCTTCCGCCGCTGACCTAGCGGCGGAAGCCCTTTCTATCTTCAAGTCGGTTGTTTGGGGGATATCCAGCTTCTCTCTCAGTAAAGATTCCACGCATTCCACCATTGTGTTGAAACCATCTTCGGCTCCTTCTTTCAGACCATGAATTCTTATGTTGTCTCTTCTCAGTCTTCCTTCTTGGTCGGTTAGCTTAGCCGCTAGTCTTGACTGTCTTTTGTGTAGATCCAGCATGGAATCTTCAAGCACTTTTATTCTTTCTTCTGCTTCCAAGATTCGGTTCTCGGCCTGGTCCACTCTGCTGTTTGTCCTTTTTAATTCTTCTCTGAATTCACGAAATTCGGCCCAAACCTCTCGGCGAAATCGTCGTAATTCTTCAAATAACGATTTCAAGCTAACCTTCTTGTTAGCTACATTCAGCTCCTCGTCTTCTGAATGGAAATCCTCCGGTTCAGATTCTTCGGCCGATGCGTGTCCTGGCCTGGAAAATGTCGATTTCTTCTGTTTTCCTTTAGGCATGATGATTTTGTCTTCTGATTTTCACTCTTCCAAAAATCCGTTAAATCTGATTTTCAAGATATTTTCCTGGATTAGGTCTGGGAGCTTCAGCGTTAAGCTGCTATCACCATGGTGTCCAGACCGGAAGTCGTTGTTTGTATTTTTAACTACAAATTTTCAATTTTTGAAAAGGGTTTCAATTCATTTCCTGGAGGATTTTTTAATTTCAGTTCTGTTGAGTAAAGTCGACTGCAGACTTTATTAATGGTGCCATTTTCAATGTATCGTGATTATCGTCTTCAAATCTCTCACTGAAGTGCTCAAGGCTGGAAGGCTCCCCGCCAGTCTCTGGTTCCCCACCCACCACGGATCGCCTCGCTGGGACCCGGTGAGCAGTTCCCCTCGGTTGGGTGCCCTCGCCTCCGAGGAGCTCCCTGGCCTCCTTCCTTTGGAGCTCACCTTGCTTCGAGCTGCTCCGAGGCAAACTGCTTGTCGGCCCTCACTGAGGCGATCCATGGTGAATGGGTAACTAGAGACCGCTCCTTCGGGGGGGAAGAGGGAGGAGCCAAGGCACGCTCAGTCAATTCCTTCTGCTGCGTTCTCCCCGGCTCGCTTCAGGGAGGGACGAGGCGGCTGGGGTCCACCTCCACCGATACTCGGCCAGCCGTAGCACCACACACAGCAGCGCCGTTTCTCCCGGCGTGCAGGCTGCATACCTGCGTCCTCTCTGCTATTTCAGCGGGGACACGGAAGTTTTTCCACATCAAATGAATCATTGCTGTTGTATTTTGGTGTGTGTGGGTGTATGTGCAGGTTTGCATGCGCATTATAAATGAATGTGACGATCACGTTGCATCCTGCCTCTTATTTGACAAGCTTTTAACGCGTTCAGCTGGAGGTGGATTTGATCTCGTCACAGGATACAAACCAAAGCAGGCGTGAGATCAGCTGTTACACCAGTACAGGGTTAGTTCCTGGTCGTACCTGGTCGGGTGCTCGTGCTGAGTCCCCGTCATGCTGTTTTCTCTCTACATGTCTGCTCTTCTCATCTTCTGTATCCCCTCACCCCCCAGCCAGTCGCAGCAGATGACTGCCCCTCCCTGAGCCTGGTTCTGCTGCAGGTTTCTTCCTGCTAAAAGGGAGTTTTTCCTCTCCACCGTCGCAGAGTTGCTGGTGGTGTTCTGCAGTTGTGGGGTTTTTCCCTACAGTTGAAAGTGCTATGAGATGACCGTTGCTTTGAAATGGCGCTATATAAATAAAGTTGATTTGAAATTAATATGTGAATGGTCCCCGGGCCACTTTTATTGGAAAGGTCAAAGGTTAAGAACCCCTGCTGTGTCGTGAATGAAACGTGCAGTTGAGACTTGGAGCAGCACGACCCAGCGGCCGATTGACTGCATGGGAAGGAGTGGCGTTTCAGCCGCGGCAGGACTTCCTGTTCATCAGTTTGGGGGGGGGGGGGGCACGGCTCAGTCGCTCTTTTGGGACTTTTTCTTCTCACTGTAATATTTTTTTTATTTTTAAAAATAATTTTCTTTTTTCCATATAAATTTGCAGTTTTATTGCATTTTTTAACTTTACTCACATAGTTTCAGTTTTTGTTTTCTCATGTTTTCTTTTTTTTTTTGTAACTTAGATTTTTATTCATTTTTCATCATATATAATGCATTCAGATCACATTCTACATTTAAAAAACAAAGGGGTTAGGGTAGGGAAAAAAAAAAATAAAATAAAATAAAATAAAAGGGGGGGGGCAAATGTTGGAGCATCAAGTTTTTAGTTTCCATCTCTTAATTCTTCTGGTTTTTTCAGTGTCTTTGGTTATTCTTTCAATTTCTGCCTCGTTGTTGCACTTTGTAGTGTGTCCATTTCCGCCATTTTTTCTCCCATATTCCTTCTTGCATTCTTCGTCGATATGTTAGTTTTTCCATCATACGTATGTCCTCAACAATGTCAGTCCATTGTTCTTGGTCAGGAAGAACTTCTGATCGCCATTTTTTTGTGATAGTTTTTTTACATGCAATCAACAAGATTTTAACTAGATATCTGTCCTCAGCCTGTGTAACATTGTCTTTTTTAAGATCACATAAGTACATCAGGTTACAGTTCATTGGTATATTATATCCTAATATCCTCTGTATTGTCACATGCATAGATTTCCAAAATGATGATATTTTGTAGCATTTCCAAAACATATGTGAGTGGTCTGCATTTTGAGCCCCACATCCCCTCCAGCATAAAGATTGGGTATTTGTATATTTTCCTTGAATCTGTGGTGTAATGAAAAAGCGAATCAGGTTTTTCCATCCAAATTCCCTCCATGCCCTTGAATTTGTTGATGTGTGTTGTGTTTTCCATATTTCCTGCCAGCTTTCTTCTGTTATGTTTAAATTGAGCTCTTTCTCCCATTTCTCCTTTATATAGTTACTTGTATGATTGTCATAAGTTTCTGATATAGTTTTGAAATAATTCTTATTTTATTTCCTGCATATGAGCTTAAAATAAGTTGTATAATCTCGTTCACATCTGTTTGGAGGTTATGCCTAATCTTCTTCATATAGTAATCTCTCATCTGCAGATATCTGAAAAATTCCGATCTTTCTAATTTAAATTTTCTCCTGATATTTACAAAGCTCCCGAGATCTTTTTTTCCGATATTGCCCCATGCTGTGATTCCCTTGTTCACCAGATTTTTGTATCCCCTATCTTGTTTTGCCGGTTCAAACTGACTGTCAAATGCTACCCATTTCAATAGTTTTATGTCTTCCCTTATATTATATTTTTGTACTATTTTATACCACAGTTCTAAAGTAAATTTAGTGATTGGGTCTATTTGTTTGATTTGCTTATATGCATCTTTATCTCCTATTATGCTTTGTACTGGGAGTCCCTCAATTTCCTTTTCCATTTCTTTCCATTTTGCCTCATATCCCTCTTCGCACCAACATATGATATATCTTATTTGTGCTGAGTAGTAATATTCCTTTAGACTCGGTAGGCCCATGCCTCCTTTCTCTTTTGGTAATTGGAGGGTTTTATATTTCACTCTTGGTTTTTTACCTCCCCAAACAAATCTCGATATCATCCTGTCCCACTTTGAGAATTGGGCATCTGGAATCTCTGTTGGTATAGCCTGGAAGAGGTAAAGTAATCTAGGTTGTATGCTGATTTTGACTGTCTCAATTTTTGAATTCAGATCCATATTTAAGATTGACCATCTATCAATATCTTTTTTTATTTCTTGTTCCAACCTATCATAGTTTGCTTTATATATTTTGCTAAGGTCTTTAGGTATGTTCACTCCAAGGTATTTTATTTCTTTTTGGTTCCAGTTTAGTTTGATCTTATCAGTTATCTGGTCTAGAGGGTTATAGTGGAATGTCAGTATTTGTGTTTTTGTTATGTTTATCTTGTATCCTGATAATTTTCCAAAATTTTCTATCAAGTTCATCATTTCCATTATTGATTTATCTGGTTGTTCAAGGTAAACTATAATATCGTCTGCAAATAGCCCAATCTTGTGTTCCGCCCCCTTTATTGTTACACCTTTTAATTTCTTATTTTGTCGTATCGCTTGAGCCAATGGTTCTATGAACAGAGCAAACAAGGTGGGCGATAAGCAGCATCCCTGCCTAGTTGATCTTTGTATATTTACTTTGTCTGTTAAGCTACCGTTTATCTTGATTCTTGCCACAGGTTCTTGATATAGCGTCCTTATGCATTGTACTGATTTTTCGTTAAATCCAAAGCGCTCCAGTACACTATATAGGAATTTCCAGTTAACCCTGTCAAATGCTTTTTCTGCGTCTAAACTCATTATTACTGCGCTTTTCTTTTCTTTATGTATTTGGTTAATTATATGTATTGTTCTCCTGATATTGTCATGTGTTTGGCGTCCCTCTATGAATCCAGTTTGATCATCTTCTATCAATTCCATCAAGAATGTCTTCATTCGTTTACATATAATTGTTGTGTATATTTTATAATCTACATTTAATAAAGAGATTGGTCTATAGTTTCCGCATTGTTCTTTATCTTTCCCTGGTTTTAAAATAACTGAAATGATTGCTTCGTTCCATGATGGAGGTATTTTGTTGTTGTTCAGCGTCCAATTAAATGACTTTAGGAGTTGTGGTGTGAGTTCTTCTATAAACAGTTTATAAAACTCAGATGGGTATCCATCACTACCTGGTGATTTACCGTTTTTAAGTGACTTAATCACATCTCTGATCTCTTGTGTTGTTATTTCTGCTGTTAGTTTTTCATTTTGTTGATTTCCTATTGATGGCAAGTCCAATGTGTCTAGAAATTTTTTGATATCTTTAGTATTTGTTTCTTCAGGTTGCGAGTATAGTTCTTGGTAGAAATTATGGAAAATTTCTTCGATGTTTTCTGGGTTAACTGTGGTTTTATTTGTGGTGGGGTCTTTAATCTTGTATACATTATTCATTGTTTGTTGTTTTCTTAACCGTTTTGCCAGCAGTTTTGTGGCTTTTGGCCCCCTTTCACAATATTTTTGCTTTAGATATCTATTTTTCCTTTCAATTTCATCCATTTGTGTTTCTTTTATCTTTGTTTTTTCTTCTTTAATTTCTTGATATATTTTTGGATCATTTGTGCTTTGATGTTTACGTTCTAATTCCCTCAGTCTCTCACATCTTTGTTCATACGCTTCCAGTTTAGTCTTATTTGCTTTTCCTGTTTCAACAATTAATTTACCCCTTAACACGGCTTTTAGTGTGTCCCATAGTATTGTTGGGTCCACTTCTTCATTGTCATTCTCTTGGATATATTCGTTTGTTTATTTTTATTCTTTCTTTCATTTTCTCATTATTTAACAGTCCTACGTTAAGTTTCCATGTTGTTTGTCGTTTTCTATTGTTCAAATATATTTCCATGTATATAGGATTATGATCTGATATTTGTGCCCCTCCAATCCAACAATTTCTCACCCTGTGTCTGTCACCTTCATTCATAAGGAAGTAATCTATTCTAGAGTGTACTTTATGGACTGCTGAATAATGTGTATAGTCTTTTTCGAGTGGGTGCAGGTCCCTCCATATGTCTACCATACCCATTTCTGCCAGTGAGGTTCTTATGAACTTTGTTACATGTTTTTTTGTCTTCTTAACACTTGTTGTGTCAACTTCATGATCCATGACAGCATTTAAGTCTCCTCCACAAATTAGGACTCCTTCACTGTGTGTTGCTATGAGATCAAACAGATGTTGAAAAAAACCCTTGTCACTTTCTGGTGGGGCATAGATGTTCACTAATGTAATCTGCATATCATCTATTCTTCCCTTTATTATTACATACCTGCCTTCTTTATCCTGGATTTCCTGTTCACTTTCAAATTGTATTTTGTTTGAGATTAGTATCATAACCCCCCTTTTAGCTCCTCCCTTAAATGAACTGTAGTAGGAGTTCTTATAGCCAAATCTCTTTAGTTTCACATGTTCTGTCTTGCTCAAATGTGTCTCTTGCATAAATATAATTTCAGCTTTTTCCTTCTTGAATTTTCTTATTATTCTTTCCCTTTTAACAGGTGAGTTCAGACCATTCACGTTTAATGTCATTATCTTAAGATTTTTACCCATATTCATGTTTTTCCATTTTTTTAACTTGTGCTCCTAGCCCCTTTAACAACAAAAATAACACATATTTATATAAAAACACATTAAAAAATCTCGACCTCCGTACTTTGGGCCTTTCTTCTGCCCACTGGTCCCTGTTGGTGGGTGGGGGGTTTGTCTTCACAGAGTGAAGGGCCCTCCCTAGACTTCTAATTACTATCAAAGTAATAGTCATAAGTCTAGAAATGTCCAACAAATATCACTTAAACCTCTCCTAGCCGTCTGTTTCTCTTTTACCTTGTCTTCTTGGCCTTCATTTCTTCTGTGCCTTTCTTAATCTTTGTTATGATCTAGGCTTTCAGTTGAAAGCCTTGTAGCTTGTCCTGGGCCCGCTGCTCTACGTCTCTCCCCCTTCTTCCGCCGTTCACTCGTCTCCACTCCGTCTGTCGTGGTGCGTTCAGGGCCGCCGCTGCTCCAGCCGTCTCCTTCGGCACGCTCACCTCAAGGCCCCGCTCCATCATATCCCGCGCTGCCTCTTCGGCCGTGTTGTAGGTTCTTGTGCCTTCCTCCCAATGAATCCTCATTTTCGTTAGCGGCGTTTGGAATCTAATTTTTTTCTCTTTTAGCGTTTTTTTAATATTGGCATATTTCTTCCGCTGCTGCACGATTTCTGTCGGGTAGTCATGGTCAAAAAATACCTGTTTGTCGCCGATTCGTATCTTTTTTTTCCATGCTTGCGTCAGGATTCTTTCCTTTATGTCATATTTCACAAAGTTTACCACAACTGACCTGGGTGGAGAGTTTGTTTTCGGGTTCTGTGCCGGTGTTCTGTGCGCCCGTTGAATCTGCAGATCCGTTTCTCCGGGTATTTCCAGTTCTTTTTTTAAGAACTGATCCATGAATTTTGTCATCGAGTTGCCTTCAATGCCCTCCGGAATTCCAAAGATGCGCATATTGCTTCGTCGGGATCTGCTCTCCAAGTCGTTTATTTTCTCCTGCATCCTCTGCGTTTGCGTCGTCAGGGTCTGTAGTTGTTCGTTTGCCTCGCTTTTCCAATCTTCTAGTTCCGAAATTCGGGTCTGCGCTTCTGTCATATACGCCCGCTGGGAGCGCAGCTCCTCCATGTTTTCCGTTAATTTACGCTCCATTTCTCTTCGGAGGTCCATGATTTCCTCCTTAATTTCTCTTTTCAGTTCCTCCTTAAGAGCCGCTAAATCCTGTTGTAGCTGTCGCTTGAATTCTCTTAACTCTTCACCCAAACTGGCGATGCCAGCGTTCATGTTGTCGAGTCTGGTGTCTTCCATTTTCTCTGCTGTAGACACCTCGTTTTTTTGGGCTTTGCGTACAGCGGTTTTTCCTGCGTTGTTGGAGAGGAATTCTTCAATTTTACCCTGTTTTTGTCCTTGTGCCCGGTTCCTTCGTGTTTTCATCCCTTAGTTTATTGATTCGTTTATGTCGAGTTGGCCATTTACCGATGATTTTTAATCCGGCTAGGGAGAGCTCTTTGTTTAAGTGTTATGTCTCTCCGCCATCTTCCCGGAAGTCGATGTCCCATGTTTTCTTTTTTAAGTTATGAACTTTTTTCTCATAATGTGACTTTTTAAGCATAAATTTGTAACTTTTTCTAATATTTTTTCATTGAAATTTGTGACCTGTTTTGTCGAGTAAATTTAGATTTTTTTCATGTTTGACTTTTGTACATTTAGACACTTTTTCCTTGTAACTTTACACTGTATACACATTTTCAGAAGAAATCATAAATTTGACATTTTTCAGTAATTTGCCTCATTTTTCCTCATAAATGTGCACATTTTTTTTTTTTTTGTAATTTTTAAGGTGAGCAACTTTTTTCTCATCATGTAGGTACTTTTTACCATAAATTTGACTATGTAATATTTTTTCTGACTTTTCTAATATTTTTTTTTTTTAAGTTTTTCTTCTAAATGTACAACTTTTTCCTTTGATTTTTTTTTTTCCCATAGTTTCAGCTTAATTATTTTTTTTTATGTATTTTTTGGGGGGGGCGGGGGGGGGGTCATGAAAATTTGCATTTTTTTCCTCATTTACTTTTAATTTAATTTTTTATTTTACTTTTTGTTTCTTTTTAAAGCTTAATTTTAAAAAAAATATATATTACTAACTAACTAACCTGCACTTATATAGCGCTTTTCTAGTCACAAAGACCACTCAAAGCGCTTTCATTAATACTAACCCTCTATTCTAAGGGCCTATAGGAAACAGATATCTAGGGACAATTTAGAACAGCCAATTAACCTAACATGCATGTCTTTGGCATGTGGGAGGAAACCGGAGAAATCCCGGAGTAAACCCACGTAACACTGGGAGAACATGCAAACTCCACACAGATCACTGTGTGGGATCACTGTGTGGGATCGTGGGATCGAACCCACGATCCCACGATCCCCACAATCCCCCGGCCAAGGGTAAACTGTGCTGCTGCAGTGCTAACCACTGCGCCACCGTGCAGCCATATTTATTCATTGATTTATTTTTTTACAGTATGTATTTTTCTTTTGTTTTTATTTTAATCTTAAAGTATTTTTTTAATGTTTTCGTTAAATATATATTCTTTTTTAGTTTCTTTTTTTATTTATATGTATACGTATTAAATATTTTTTGTTTCCTTATTTTTAATTTAATCTTTTAAAATTTATTTACTTTTTATTGTATATTTTGCTTTAACTTTTTTTTATTTTTTTAAAATGTAGTTTAATTTGTTTCTATTTTTATTAAATATCTGTTTGGTAAATTTATTCCTGATTATCTTGGGAATTTGCTTCTTTTTACCTGACTTTTTTTGCCTGTATAAAATGGACTGACTCCAGTGTTTAATCATGGCTCCGTCTTTCCCGTGGTCAGATGACGGCGGCGGCGGCGGTGCGGAGCGTGAGCCGGGCGAGGTGGTGGACAGCCTGGTGGGCAAACAGGTGGAGTACGCCAAAGAGGACGGTGGGAAGCGGTCGGGGATGGTCATCCATCAGGTGGAGGCCAAACCCTCCATCTACTTCATCAAGTTCAACGACGACTTCCACATCTACGTCTACGACCTGGTTAAGACCGCCTGATGAGAGGCGGACGCTTCCACCAACCAGAAAGACTCGACGGGAGCAGAAACGAGTCGATGGAGAAAAATCAGCCATTCTGAGCCTGGAAACGAAGGAGCAACACAGCAGTTATGTTGGGCGGAACTGGAGAGGTTTGACTCTGCGATATCGACGTTTTCTATCTGGCATCAGCTTTTTCTATAAATTTGCTACTTCTTCCTTTTGTGGTTTTATGTGACTGATTTAAAAAAAGAATAAAAACGTTCATAAATATCACATTCATGAGGGGAAAAAATAACTAAATTACAATAAGTTGTTTATTGGCAAGGAAAAAGTCACAGATTTGAGTAAAAAGTTGCTTTTTTTTAAGTTACAAATTAACAGTAATAATGGGGTAGTGAAGAAAAAGTTTAAATTTAGAAAAACAAAATTCAGATTCATTAGAAAAAGTAAAAAAGAAAAAATCTACAGCCATAAAGCTGAGAATTGAGGGAAGAATTTATGAAAAAAGTGGCCAATTTTCCAGAAAAAAAAACATTGGAAGTTTACAACAATAATTGCAAATTTATTTTTGAAAAAGTCGTTAAAATTTGACAGAAAAATATTTGGAAAAAATGGCAAAATTATTAGAAAAAAAATTATCAAAGTTTTAGGTTTTTGTTTTTTTTTTTTAAAGGCAAACTTATTTCAAAGGCAAATTCATTCAAAAGTTGCAAGGGTTTTTTTATATATTTTTTTTATTTTTTTTTTTTTTTTAGAAAGTTGCAAATTTGGTAGAAAGCTACAAATTTATCGGGAAAAAGTTGCAAGGGGAAAGGTTAAAAAATCTACAGAAATAAAGTTGAGAAAAAATGTCACAAGTAGCCAGTTCTCAAGATTTTTTTTTTTTACAACAGTAAAGTTAAAAATTTATGGTAGAAGTAGATAAATTATTATGGAAAAAAGTCAAACTTACTAGAAAAATGTCAACTTTATGAGAAAAGAACTGATAACACGTTTAAAAAAACAAAACAAAAAATCCTTGATGCTGTCAGGGATCCTCCCTGACGCACTGTTGGCAGTGGTGACTGGTCTGGATTTTCTTTAACTGATCCTCCAGCACTCAGGAAGTGTGCTACCTCATCCTGCTCTCACACACCCAAGACAGACCCACATAACTGATGTACTGCTGATGTGCAGTTAATTAGTTTAGATTTTTTAATTGATGCACAGCTCTAAAATTTATGCAATAAATTCACAAATTTAGGCAATAATAATAATGGTAAATTTAACAGAAAAAACATAGAAAATGGGGGGAAAGCTAGGGAAAACACCAATTTTCCAATAAAAAATTAACCAATTAGTAAAAGAAAAGTTAAATATTTCAGATTAAAAGCTCTCCTGTCACCATGGCAACAGGTCAGTTTATTCTGATAATGCCACTGATTTTACTTCATTTTAACATTCAAACATGTTAACAGATTTTTATTTTTATTTTTTTTATTTTTTTTGGGGGGGGGGGGAACTTAGGTTCTCAGGGTGTTGATGGAGGTTCAGGTCCTGAAGGAGTAATCTCAGAGTAATCAATTACTGTTGGGAGGGAGACCACGCCCTCTTCTGGTCACCTGTTGCAGAAGTTTTTCCTGCTCCTGTCTGTTCCCCTATTTCAGTTTTTGTTTTCTGTTCAGAAGTTTACATGGAAGAACGTTCTCAGCTGTGGGGTCAGCGGTCACCATGGTTACTAAATGTCAGCAGTTCTCACCCTTTTTGGCCCAAAAAAGGGGAAATTTGAACAAACTAATTTTATTAGCCTTATAATGAAGATAAAGTGGCCAAATTATCAAGGAAGGACATTTTCACTCTTAAATATGAAACTTTCTTTTTTTGTTTTTTTGCAAAATTTTATTTTTTAATATTTTTTTCCCTTTTGTATTTGTGACTTTATATTGGTTTTTTTTTGTTTTTTCAATATTTTGAGACTTTTATTTGTAGTAACTTCTGTTCTTTGTAAGTTGTAGTAAATTTATCAGTAAAACATTGCAAATGAATCTTGAAAAAAATGACGATTTTTTTCCCCAAATTTGTAAGAAAAAAAAATTGTGAATTTTCTGTAATTTAAAAAGCATCTAAATTCATGTAAAAACTGACAAATCTACAAGGGCAAAGGAGGCAAAAATAACGAACAAAAAAGTTAAATTTAAAGGAAAAAAGATGCAAATTTAATGGAACAAAAACTTTCCAGAATGTTTTTGCTAGTTTTAGGGGAAAGAAAACGGTTGAGTAGATCTGACAGTTTCAATAAAACAGAAATTTATGGGAAAATAGTTGCAGTTGGTGAGGAAAACGTTGCAAATTTATAAGATAAAGATGACAGTTTTTTTGGGGGGGGGGGGAGATGAAAATTTATGAGCAAAAATTAGCAAATTATGGTGGGAAAAGTTGAAAATTGGTTAAAAAAAAATAGGGAAAAAGTTGCAAATTTATAAGAAAAAATTTAAGATTTATTCGGAAAAGATGCAAATTTCAGAAAGTCACCAATTTAAAAAAAACTGAAAATTTGCAAATTTATGGGGAAAAGTTGAGTTCATGGGGGGAAAAATGCAAATTTGAAAAGTTGCAAATTTATGATAAAATTGCAAATTTGCAAGAAAACAGTTGGATTTCTGGAGAAAAAAGGTCAAACTGAGGAAAAAAGATCCAAATTTATGAGAAGTTAAAAAATTTGTGAGAAAAATGAGAAGGTTTAAAATTTGCTTAAAAAAAAAAAAAAAAGTTCACATTCTGCAAATTTAAGTGAACAGAAACAATTGAGAATTTTTTTTCAAATTTCTGAAGGAAAAAAGACCCAAATGTTTAAATTTATGAGGAAAATATTGAAATTTTATTTTTTAAAAAGCTGAGAAGTTTGTTGCTGAACATTTAAAAAATTGTTGGAAAAGAAAGTTGCCGTTTCAGAGACTGGTCTGACTAATGATGTGAGGACTGGGCCGTTTCCTGTTCGTGCTGAGGCTCGGTTCTGGTTCTGGATCCATGCTGGCGAGGAGTGAAACTGAAGCTTTTCTGTGATTTACAGCAACTTCATCTTGGTTTTCTCCCGTTAGCGCTCGTTAATCCAGACGTGGAAATGTTTCTCCATGTCGCTGTTTACAGGTTTGATCTCTTTTCTACACACGTTGACCTTCCATGTTGTCATCAGCTGACATACTGTACACACGTGATTTATCGGGGTTTTATTGTTGTAAATAATCTCTGTTCATCTGTTTTCTGTAGTTTGTGTGTGGAACAATTTTTCTATGACTATAAATTTCCTCACCTCATTAACAAACTGGTCTCTCGGGTCTCATTAATGTGCGGTCTCCAAAAACAGTTGTGCACTGGGCATTTGGAGAATTAAAGTTCATAAATGTACAGGAACATGATGCAAATTTATGAGGAAATGGTGGAGAAAGTATGAGTGGAAAAAAGTCATGAGAAAAATGCAAATTTATGAGAAATGTAAAAGTTGATTTATGACAATACAAGTTTATGAGGAAAACAGGAAGTTCATGGGAAAAAGTTCTAAATTTATGATGGAAAAACTTGCAAATTTATTAGGAAAAAAGTTCCAAACTTATGGGGAAAAATGGCAAATTTTTGAGAGTTTAAAATTTCAGAAAACATTTCAAGTTCATATGAAAAATGCACATTTATTTGAAAAGTTGAAAATTTACAAATTTATAAGAATGCAAATTTTTGAAAAGGTTGGAAATAAAGCAAAAAGTTGCAGTGTATAATAAAGTTGTAAATGTACAAAAAAATCAAATTTGATTTTTTTTTTTTTTTTTTTTTTTTTTTTTTTTGAGAATGTTTAAGAGAACTGCAAATTTTATGGAAAAAATTGCAACTTCATTGTGGGGAAAGATGCAAATTTATTTGGAAAAAGTTGCAAATTATTGATACAAAATGGGGAATTTTTGCACTGGTGGTTTAGCTCCTCTGAAGGTGTCATCAGGCCTCCATACTGGGCGGCGGCTCATGGCTCTTCTTTATGTCCTCCAGAACTGGAAACTAGTGGTGTGCCATACTGCAAGATTTGGTCTCTATGGCATACAGAAATGCCGCCATACACTTCACAGACGTGGGGACGCATGCACGACGTGACATCACGCCGTGACTATATTAAGGGGCTGATGGCGGGAGACGCTCTGCCTCTAGTCTACTACCTTCTGTACTACACCCCCTGTTAGCTTGCTATTAACTTATTGTTTGCTATTCCACATGTTGGCTAGCAGTTCATGAAAGCTAACCCTCAACACAGACGTGCACGCAGGTCTCATTCCGAGACATAACATTGGCAACAAGGTAAACTTTGTATTCTAAGACATTTTCTTAAAGATGGAAGCGTGTCTGGCACCCCTACCGCCATTCCTCGCCACCCCAGGTGCACTTCCCATTCCATGGCCTTGCTGGTTCAAATTACAGACATGGACAAAATTGTTGGTACCCCTCTGTTAATGAAAGAAAAACCCACAATGGTCACAGAAATAACTTGAATCTGACAAAAGTGGTAATAAATAAAAATTCTATGAAAATTAACCAATGAAAATCAGACAATGCTTTTGAATTGTGGTTCAAAAGAATTATTTTAAAAAACATCCTGATCAGATGCCCATACCACCTCATCTGACTCTTTTCAGTGTGGAGGAGCAGCGGTTCTACTGTAGCCTCTCCCGGATGACTGAGCTCCTCACCTTATCTCTGAGGGTGAGTCCAGCAATCCTACGGAGAAAGCTCATTTCAGCCGCTTGTATCCGCAATCCGCAGTCCAGTGGTGTAAAGACAATAATCTCTTCCTGAATGTGGGAAAACTAAGGAGACTGTGGTCAACTTCAGAAGGGGACACACACAGCATCCCCCTCTGACCATCGATGGAGCAGCTGTGGAGAGGGTGAGCGGCACCAAGTTCCTAGGGGTGCACATCTCTGAGGACCTCTCCTGGTCCAACACCACATCACTGGCCAAGAAGGCTCAACTCACCTCAATTTCCCCCACAAACTGAGGAGACCACGAGTCCCATCCCCCATCATGTCCCACCCCCACCACTACAACGCACAGTGAAAGCAGCCAAACAGCTTTGTTCCCCCCCAGACCATAACGCACTCACCCACACTACAACCACCTCAGCTGTTGGCACAGAAAGACTGTCACACCAACAGTAATACATCTGCTGCTTTACGTCTCTGCACCTTACTGCAACCATGTGCACAAATGCCATTTCTGCTGCTGTCTGTTACTGCAATACTGATCATGTACAGTCCTATCTGTCACTGTCTACACCTACACTACTGCACTGAACATGCTACTATGGATATTACAGCTCCACTTTCTGTATATAGGCTTGCTGGGTTTCATCATTGTTTATCGCTGAGCTTTGTTTGCACTATGGAAGGTCTGGGTCCATCGTTTGTCGCCATTTGCACTACAGGTAGCATTACTGTATATAGACTGTTGTTTTTCCAGCCTTATTCCTTTTTCATTTTTTTATATTGTGCACACCACTGAAGAGAGAGACGCCATTTCAATTCTCCTGTATGTCCTGTACGTATAGTAGTATTGACAAATAAAATCTTTGAATCTTCCACACAGACACAGTGATGCAGTTTTTCTGCATGTCAGCAACCACAATAAAATAACCAACACAACTGACTGTGAAACATATGCAGCTAAAGCAAAGATAAAAATTCAATAACCATATTAAAATTGCACAGCTAATTATTTAGGCAGTTCAGTTAACAGTGAAAGACTATAAAGAGGAGTAAATATTGCACTTACCCTGTTTGAAGAGGAAGGCCATTCTCCTGTCTTTAATGGTGGCAAACTGTCAATCACCATGTTGTAGAATTTCCCACTGGCCTTTAGGTCCTCCACCACGGCAGAGTTGGTGGATATTTTGGCAAGGTTTACAAGTCTTGTTCGCATGTGTTCCTCATAAGCTTTTATCCTTTTTTAAACAGGAAAAGGAGCACTCAGCTGATGTGCTGGTTGCTGGTATCGTGAGCATACAGTGGATATAAAGTCTACACACCCCTGTTCAAATTCCAGGTTTCTGCAATGTGAAAAAATGAGACCAAGATAAATCATTTCAAAACTTTCTCCACCATCAATGTGACCTATAACCTGTACAACCCAACTGAAAAACAAACTGAAATCTTTTAAAGGGCCTATATCATGCTATTTTAAGCCTTTCAGAGTAAACTATATGCATGTATGTGATAGTATATTACCTTTGGTACACTGGAGAATGAATTTCTTATGAAATAGGAGTTATTTTCGCGAGCTACTTTTCTAACCCGGAAGTAAGATGCCTCGATCTCTGAGGCTCCGCCTCTCCTTCTTGTGGCTGCCGCCCATTTCATGACGTAACCCCTGAGCCGGCTGCTGTAGCGTGTCGCTGGGTTCCGCCCACGAAAACTTAGAAGACATTGTCTTATGTAAAAAAGCAAACAGTTGTTGTCACTGAGCAGATTAGGTGCGAGAGGAACTACTTCTTCACAGCGTCAATGCTAAAGTGAAAGAGTTTTGCCGATCACCACTCGGTTAGCTGCGTGGAGAAAGTGGGTGTGTGTGTTAGCCTGGGGGCGGTGCTGGCAGCACAGGCACTTCCTGGAGTGGGCAGCTCACCCACGTTCATACGTATGAACGTGGGGACCCAGTCATTATCAGGGACAGGGCGGAGCAGCAGCTCAGAGAGCAGGGTTGAGGAGGAATACTCAGAGATGTGTGAATGGAGCAAAATACCACTTTGGGGGTGTTTTGGGTGAGGAATTAACATTATAACATGCTTAAAAGCTCAAAGTCGATTTTGCATGATATAGGCCCTTTAAGGGGAAAAATAAAAAACTTACAATAACCTGTTTGCATAAATATGCACACCCTTAAACTAATACTTTGTTGGGAAATAATACCCAGGTCAAGTAAAACTGCCTAAATGACTTGTATACATCGTAGATGAACAGATGGTGACCTGTATAGACACATGAATCATACCTGCTGTACAATGCAGGACTATCAGGAGCAGAATGAGATATGAGGTACCAGTTAGACTGTAAAGTGCAGTATGGCAGCATAGTTATGACCAGAATACAACATCATAGTGAGTTATTGTACAGTGAAATTGCATGTGGCAGATAAGATTTCCTGTACCTGACCATTCGACAGCGAAGCTGCAGCAGTCTGCTGGAGAAAGTGCTCCGCTGACTGTCCAGTGTGTGGTGGAGGGGGTGATCAGGATTGTCCATGATGGATCGCAGTTTGTTCAGTGTCCTCCTTTCCACCACTGTCTCAAAGGTCTCCGGTTTGAGACCAGTTACAGAGCCAGCCCTCTTGATAATCTTGTCATGTCTGTTGGTGTCTCTGGCCCTGATACTGCTACCTCAACAGACAGCAGCAAAGATGGCGCTGGCAACAACAGTCTGGTAGAGAAGCTCCAGCATCCTGCTGCACACATTGAAGGATCTTGGCTTCCTCAGGAAGTAGTCTGCTCACCCCCTTCTTGTGCACAGCATCGGTGTTGGATCTCCAGTCCAGTCCACTGCTAATCCTGACACCCGGGTATTTGTAGTCCCCCACTATCATCATTTTTATGTTATGTCTCAACTGAATAAAATGAATCTGAACAAGCAATTAAGCAGAAATGGAAAAAAAAAAAATCTTATAAATTTTCAACTCCAAAATTTATTTTTTTAATAATATAATTGCACTTTTTTCCAGGTAAATTAGCATTTTTTTTTCTCAAAAATTTGTAACTTCTTCAAAAAAAATTGAAACTTTTTTAAATTATGATTTTTTTTTTCTAATAAATTTGCAAATTTTTTACTTGTAAATTTGCAATTTTATCTGAAAAATGACTTTTTTTTCTTATAAATTTTTAACTTTTTTCTTCAAAAATTGTGACCTTTTTTAATCCCCTGCCAGCTGAAGCCCAAAGGCAGGATGGGCGACTGCGCCATGGAGGGCCGTTCCACAGCAGGTTTTCTGTTCCACCCAGTCTCTTCAGCAATCCTTGAAGCTCATCAGAGCAAACGCCTGCTGAAGAGACTGAGTGGGACAGGAAACCTGGAAGGGCCCTCACTGCCCACCCCTGCCCAAAGGAGGCAAAGACCGAAGGGAGATTGTCGTCCATCTGTCCGTCCGTCCATCCCACTATTGTGAAATCAGCTCCTCCTACAGTTTTGTTCCGATTGTTTTGAAACTTGGTACCATGGTTTAATATACTCTGATGATGTGCATATTGCAATTTCACTCCAACTGGATGACCTTGAGGTCAAAGGTCAGATTTTTCCCAAGATCTTGACACAATCACTATTGAAAGGAATGATGTAGGCTGTTGAAATCAATACAGTAGTTGTATCTAATACACATCTTGGACGACTTACACCCTCACCTAACGATGGGTTTGGGGTCCAAGGGGTCAAAGGTCACAGTTAACATTGCAGTTGCACTATGGTAAATGCTACATTTACTATTACTATAAAAACGAGCTGCCTGGGCGGCGCGGTGGAGAAATGGTTAGCGCTGCAGCAGCACAGCAACTCACCCTTGGCCGGGGGATCCTGGGTTCGATCCCAGCCCCCAACCAACAGTGATCTGTGTGGAGTTTGCATGTTCTCCCCGTGTCTGCATGGGTTTACCCCGGGATTTCTCCAGTTTCCTCCCACATGCCAAAAGCATGCAAGTTAGGTTAATTGGCATCAAACTGGGGATTCTAAACTGTCCTTAGGTCTGACTGTGAGAGTGAAAGGTTGTTTGTCTCTGTGTTGGCCCTGCCATGGACTGGCGATCTGACCAGGGTGGACCCTGCCTCTCACCCATAGATGCTGGGATAGGCTCCAGACCCCCCGCGACCCAAAAAAAGGATTAAACAGAAGAAGATGGATGGATGGATAAAACAAGTAAAGTTAGGGCCACCAAACCTGCCGTTGTGTCCCTGGGCAAAACACTTCACGCACCTGTCCTCCAGTGTCCGTGACACTGGGTATGAATGTGTATAAAAGTTTAGTTGTGGTCAGAGAGGCCGTTGGCGCGGATTGGGAGCCATATTTCTGTCATTCTGCCCCAGGGCAGCTGTGACTACAGTAGTAGCTTACCACTATCAATGTCTGTGGAGTGAATGAGTAATGTATCCACTATAAAGCGTCTTTGAGTGTCTATGAAAAAGCACTATATAAATTTGATGTATTATTATTATTATTATTAATGAATAAAGTTAGGGTCACCAAGCTTGGTACACAGGTTCACCCTGTGACCCTGAAGTGTGACTGTGGTGTTGGGATCACAAGGTCAAAGGTCAACATCAAAATGGCTTCTGAACTATATCTCAACAACAAAGAAAGCTAGGATCACCAAACGTCCTACACAGGTTCACTTTGGGATCCTGACCTCTGACTATGGGTTTGGGGTCACAGGTCAAGGTTAGCATTTATTTTGCCTTTTTGCTGTACATTATATTGAAAAGTTGAAAACTGCTGTCAGGGACGATGCCCACGCTTCATGTTCATTTTAGTCTTTGCTTTTCCACAGTGTGACACCCACTAATGTGTGGTCACAAGTGGGATATTATAACTTTTTTTAAATTAATTTAATTTTCTAATGTTTTATTCCATTGCCCATGTCTACTTGCAATGTGAGGAGACCCATTAACACAGTTTAATCAGCCATCCATTTCCAAAACAGTAGGGGGCAGTATAAGGCAGTGATAGCAGCAGCAGTGCTTTGGCGTAAGGGCTGTTTCACCTTCATTGCTATCAGAGCATTGAAGGAAAACACAAGTCACGTCTCTGCCTCATTCTTATTTCTGCTATTTTCCAGGTTTGTAAAATGCAAAAGCGCTCCCAATCACATTGGTTTATGGGCTGACAAAACGTGTGGGGTTGTGGGCAAGTGGATTGTGTTGTAATGTTAGAAACTGCTGTGTAAACTGAAAGAGTACTCCACGCTCACAGTAGCGATGCTGACAAGCTAACTGTGGCTACATGATTAGCTTTGGAGCGTGCCTTTGGTTTGTAATGTTTAGCTAAAGTGCTCATGACATGATTTTGACATTTTTTAGCATGTTGTATAAACCCAAAAGTCATTGTCGATGATCAATATAATAGCTACAACTGTGCCTGCGTAACATAGTTATCATCAAAAAACCGCAGCTGGTGACTGGACTGTGGCACCGCCCACCAAATGAAGAAGGCCAAAATGACGTCAGCGACAGAACGGACGCCGGTGTTGTTGACTGGAATGCCAGCAGCTTTGTAGCACACAGTTTCTCTGGTTTCTTGTTTTAGTTTTACGGCTATGCCTTTGCATTGCGTCGCAGGCTTAGATAAACAGCAGGCCATGAAAGACCACATCACACGCTTCAGTTCCAACTGTCATAATCCTCCTCCGTGCGCTGCGTAAAAGCGCACGGAGGAGGGGAAGGATGAATGGATTTACGCGCAGGATTCACCACAGCACATTTATTGAACATAAGACTGATGACAACAGTTCCCAAAAAGGTGAAGACTTACAAAAATAAACAGAAACACTTAGAGTTGGCGTTTGGGGCCGACATCACCCAGCGAACGCATGGAGAGGAGACGTGTTAACCACGGTTGCACCCCAGGGCCGACATCACTTCAAGGGGCGCAACAGAACCACGGCTGTGTGGAGTGGCCAACACGTCGTGATTGTGTTGGCAATATTGGCTGGCTGACAACACGGCAGATGATGCATACAAACCGTGAACAGCTGACTGTCAAAGAGAGAGGACGCGTGGTCGGACTGGCGAATCTTGGACAGCGCCCACCTGGAAGTGGGTCAAAATGGCTGCCCAACAACCGCCGGCCAGAGTGGCGGCTGCAGGCATGGAAAAGAAAAGGAACACAGACATAAAAGGAACAAGAACTCAAAATGCATAATAAACCCGATGCCTGAGCCACAGAGAAGATAAGATAAGATAAGCCTTTATTAGTCCCACAACGGGGAAATTCCAGGATTGCAACAGCACAGGGATAGCAACACTCAGCAACAATCAGAAGGCAAGAAAAAAAAAAAAAAACAAGCAAGCAAGAGCAGCTAATATACATATGCACATATTACTATAAAATATATATATACACACACAGACAGTGCAGAGCATTGTAGCTGGATGGAATAAATATATGAACACAGTGCTTCAGCTTTTAGTTACTGACTGAACATCAACTTTAATTACTTTGTTTAATTAGAAACAATGAGTCTAATGCCCTTAAAGTCGAGTGGGTGGCTCTTAGAAGAGCCGTTGGGTTGATATGAGTGTAGTCAGGAGTTTACTTGGAGCTGGTGTACTTGGTAACAGCCTTGGTTCCCTCAGACACGGCGTGCTTGAATGGTCAGAACCGAGCCTACAGGATAACACGGACTTGGTTCGTGACACCAACTGACTACACTGTATTCACTGCCACTAATTTGGACTTTTTCCTGTTATAGTAATTAATTTAATATTGTTGATAGTTATAGTCCATGTGTGCTATACCAGTTATGAGTATTGTTTGTCTTGTGACCAAACTCTAGAAAAAATGAGGACTATCAGTTGCTTCTATTGCTTTAATGATTATTGTTGAAAATCACGTCAGTTGATACACGAAAAAAGCAGTTAATAAACAATGATAACAAAATTGCATTTTCATGAGAAATAAATAATAGGGAATACATTATTTTTAAGAATATTGCCATCAGTAACACAGAGAATAATTTTAATTTCTAAAGGGGTTTTACAGATAATTGAACTTTGAAATAAGTTATGGCCACAAGTATGTTCTAATTTAGTAAAAAAAAATTCGCAAAATAAAAAAAAATAATTTCTTGTTCAAATACCCAGGATTGCAGCAACGTCCCAATGATAACAGCTATGAGATTTTCAAGTATCACACTATAAATATTTAGTAATTTTATTTTATTGTAAAATTGACAACAGTTGTGGTCAGATGTACCAACATGTATTGAATGAAAAACAATATCCTGAAAACATAAAGGTGGTTAGTCATCATAACTAAAACCAACATATTGTCTGTCTTGTAGTGGAAAGGTCTCTCTGATCTTGTGAACGACACAGGCAGGTATCGGCACGCGGACTTTCTCACCAAGGTAGTGGAAGCACCATCTGATGGACTGTCTGTAAGCTGGATATCATTTCCAGTTGTTCCAATAATCCACATTCACATAATGTTTATAGGTGAAGTCGGCCACTTCCAACACGTCTTCGTTCAGACACACCGCGGGGGAGTTGTGACGACCACATAGAGAGAATTGTCTCTATATTCATGTCAAATGGACATTTATCATATAGCACAGTAATGTAAATAAATAACATGTAATTTGGGAAGAATATGTTTAATAAAGAATTGCTATCAGAGCACTGAAGGAAAACAAGTCACGTCTGCCTTATTCTTATTTCTGCTATTTTCCAGTTTCCAGGGTCAGAGACGATAGTCAAATATAACTGTTTACATGGTCGCAGCCTTGGGACCCATAACAACAGTATTATTATGATTATCATTATTATTACTATTACGTGTCCTTGTGTTCTCTGATGGTCAGTCTGCCATGTCATCCCCTGCTGTCTTTAGTCATGTGTCATCCACTGTCTACGTTCATGGCTGTGTGCATACTGTTATGAAGGGATTTAGAGCAGTGAGCGGAGTGGTGACGTGGCCTGCTGGTGTCATCACACCGACCTTTATAAGGGAGTCAGCCATGTTTTGGCCTCTTTGTTGACTCGCCCTCACAACCATAGTTAGGAGCCGAGCTCTCACATACTTGTACTGTATTCATCGATAGTTTTTTTGTAATAGAGTTCAGTTCCTGCACAGCATATTTGTCCATCTTCATTCCCAGGTTTGTGGACATAACATTTGGCAACAAGAATTTACGAACCATGGATGCGTGCCTAAGACCACTGAGGCCTTTCCTCGACTCCCCAGGTGAACAGCGCATCCCGTGGCCATGTTGGCTGGACGCATTTGAGACCTATGTTGCAGCATTGGACCTGGGAAAGTTGGATAAAGGAAGGAAGCGGGCACTGCTTGACCACAACCTGGGCATAAAAGGTCAGAGGATTCTTTACACACTTGGTCCGACGGACTCGCATGTAGATGCTGTGGAGCTACTAGCTAGCTACTTTGCTATGCTGGATAATGTGGTAGCGCTCCATATAAGATTCCGCCAGAGACGGCAGGGAATTGATGAGTCCACCCAAAACTCCATCACTGATTTGAGACAACTGGCTAGCATGTGCAGATTTGGACTGTTAGAGGACGAAATGGTGTGGGACCAATTGGCTGAGCACACAAACAACCCAAGGCTAAGGGCGAAGATGCTACTGGCACCAAACAACATGGCGGACAGGTTAGCATCAGAGCTAGGTGTGCGCCAACAACAACGACAACTAGGACAGTCACCGCTAACCAGTGCTGTGGGCATGGAGGAATGTGGAGACACGGCAGAGGAGTTTAAGGCAAACGCCGTGAACCGGAGGACTACTCCAAGAGGCCCCGAGTGTGGTAACTGTAGTTCCCCGACGCACCATGAGAGAGCACATTTTTGCCCAGCAAGAGGACAACGATGTAACAAGTGTAAGAGTTAAACCATTTCGCCAAAATGTGCCGGTCGCCGACGCCATGGAACCTCTCAAGCAAGAAAAGCCACCCGCCAACGACCACCATCCACATGGTAAACCCTGAAATTAATTCATATGCATACAGCATGGTTGAATTGGATGACATGATTGTACCACTGTTGCTTGACACTGCAGCGGTTAAGTTGATGCTGATTTGAGCCATGGTGAAGAAATTTTTCCCCAACCACCCAATTAGAAAAGAACCCAGCGGCGCTGTATGGATATGGTGGTCACAGAGTTAGCAACGTTGGGACAATCAAGCTAATGGTCTAATACAAGTTGAAGATTGTTTTTGATTTTGAGTTTCAGGTGGCTACACATGTTGAAAACATTATGGGATGTGACCTCTTCTACCGACTGGGTTTCACCATTTGTGACAGTGAAGGGCTCAACTTGTCAAACTATGGCAAGTAGGACACAACTTGTATTGATGACGATAACGTGGTATGGGACGACAGTATCCCGAGCCCAACCCATCCCGAGCACGCAAGAGGACAGCTGCCTGGAGGAGGGGCAGTAGCTGGACTCTCCTCAAATCCTCACCCAGCCGGAGACTACAGAGGCCGCTGCAGAGTTGCAGGAGAGGGAGCCCGTGCATGCAGAGAATCTTGGGGCACAACATCCAGGCATGGACGTTATCCAGGACACAGAACAACAACAACAAAACACATCAGGCAAAGGAGAAGAGGAGCCAGACCGTTTCAGTATCCTTGCTCAGCACCAGTCTAGGGGAGCCACAGCTGAGCCGACGGCTGAAGGGTCCATGACGGTGAGTGACACAGGTGAAACGCAGAACGTTTTCAGTACCCATGACCAGCTTTGGACCCCAGAGACTGTTGCAGGGGCATTGAGTGAAGAGTCCGTGACCAACACAACGATGGAGGTAAATGACCTCAAGGCGACCTCAAGGGCATGTGAGACCAAGTAAAGTGCCTCTTCAGGTGATGGACAGGGTGCAAGTACACACAGAGGATCGACTGGGTCTGCAGCCGGTAAAGTCACCTTCTACGAGTCCGCGGACACCTTTGAGGATGGTGGTGCAGCTGGGACCAGTGTGCTTCAGATTGATGGACGGTACAGCACGCAAACCATCTCTGGCACATTCGAGTGACTGCTCCAGACGGTGAGGTTTGGCAGGAGTCAGTTGGTGCAGCACAGGACCCAGGACGCAGCATGGTGAAGATTGGTTCCGGTCCGGGGGACCCAACATCTCCAGGGATGTGTCCACTGTGGGCCCGCTACAAGGCCCCTCCAGCAGAACTGTCTTCTCCATGGAAGACCGTGAGAATGAAAAAGACTGTTTAGTTTGGAGCGCAGCTGAAGAAAAGTGGCAGAATAATCCACTTAGCCGCATTGGGTCCAGTGGCGGTCCACCCGCTAACCCTAGTTCAGGAGTTTTGATATATGCTAAATTGGAGAGGGTTTGAATTGATAGAGTGTTCTGTTTTGTTTTTGTTTTTTTTTTTGTTTTTCCCCAAGGTGGGGTGAATGTTATGAAGGGATTTCGGGCAGTGAGCGGCATGGTGGCGTGGCTGGCTGGTGTCATCATCGCGCCGACCTTTATAAGAGGGATTCAGCCATGTTATGGCCTCTTTGCTGACTCGCCCTCACAAGCATACTTAGGAGCTGAGTGCTCACATACTTGTACTGTATTCACCGAGAGTTTTTGTAATAAAGTTCAGTTCCTGCACAGCATCCTCGTCTGTCTTCATTCCCAGGTTTGTGGACATAACATGTACCTGTTTACATATTGTGTCCAGCTCCTCATGTTTCCATACTCATGGTCATTTCCTCATGTGTGCTCCCGATTGACCACAGCTGTCTTGCATTCAGTTGATTGTTCCCTCCCCTATTTATGTCTCTGTGCTCTGTTCATTGAGAGGTCATCATGTCGTTTCCCTGTCATCTAACCCTGCCAGTTTTCCCTGCCACGTGTTTGCTAAGTTTTTCTCAAGTTTAGTGTTTATGTTAAATTTAGTTCAGTTATCAGCCCACGCGCTGCTTGATTCTATTCCTGTTTTTCTGTTAATGAATTACACTGGTCAACACCAAATTTATTGTCTAAGTTTTTGTAGCTGATTTAGGACAATTTTGATGTGCTGAATCCAAACATCACATTGGTTTTGCTCAATCAGGTCAACTTTTTGAACTATGGCCACATGTTTTTTACGTTTTTGTTTACATGTACGGGTATTTTCGCTTTATATGATGCAAAATTCTTTTTTATTTCTTGAAATTCTCTGAATTTTGAACAATGATGTAACATTCAATTTACATGTACTTACCTTTATCAATGTCTACTATTTACAGTACAACTGTACAACTGCTTACAACTTAGCATAAAAACCTGACCTGATCGAGAGAAACCGGATGTCATTTTTGGATTCAGCGGTGCAAAATTGTCTTAAATCAGTTGAAAAAACACCAAAAACTTACAAAAACATTATTTTTATGTTGCGTTATTATTTTGCACTTGACCCTGCCTGCATGTGAGTCCTTCACTCATCTGCCTGGAAAGCAGAGCATGACAACTGCTCTGTCAGTATTAGGATCATCAAAGAAAATGAGGCGGGAGATATTGCACTCTCGTCTAATAAATTTGCAAGTTTTTTTTTTCTTGTAAATTTGCAATTTTTATCTCAAAAATTTAAACTTTTTTGTCAATAATTTGTGACTTTTCCTCAAAAATTTGACTTTTTTTCTCATAAATTTGCACATTTTTTCCTGTAAGTTTTTAAAAACAAACTTGTAAATGTGAAATTTTTTCACATTTTAATATAAATTTTCAACTTTTTTTCTCATAAATTTGCAACGCTCATATACATAGATGTACTTTATTGATCCCAAACTGGGAAATTACAGTATAACAACAGCATGACGGTAGACGACCAAAACGACAGAAACACACACAGCATAATAGACAAAAGGATTACCCATGGAAAGTAAAACTGCCAAAATAGCTTTATTTTTAAACTGACATCTTTAATCATATATTTGCACCTTAATTCTTCCAAATCTCTACCCAATTTACATTTGTTCCTGATGCTGAATAAGCAAGTTTCGCATCTCGGCTCGCGCAAAGCATCATGGGAACGTGGCTACCAAACATGCTTTATGTATACATTTAATTTATGGAAAGTCCCTGATCTGTGAGCATATTGTATGCGTAGGGGTCTTCCTGGTTGTACCCGCAAACGCAAGGATGAACTAGTTGTGCTTGCATTCGTGGCCACGTTGCAGAAATTGGCCAAAACGGCCCCCCTGTATGTACGCTGACATAGCAGATTTTTTGTTGTCAAAAGACCAAGCACCCTTACTTGCGAGACTCTGAAACGACTACAAAGAAGTTGAGTGGTTTGACAGCTCAACTTTGGTTTTGTCATTTTGAGTAAATTTCACTACAAGGCATAGCCTGCTTACTTAGATCTACAGGTCGATACTACTATAGTTTAAGTACCACACGTTTTCAATGATTTGCAATTTTATTTTACACTCTTGGCAGCGCGGTGGCGGAGTGGTTAGCACTGTGGCAGCACAGCAACTCATCCTTGGCCGGGGGATCGTGGGTTCGATCCCAGCCCCCGACCAACAGTGATCTGTGTGGAGTTTGCATGTTCTCCCCGTGTCTGCGTGGATTTCTCCGGTTTCCTCCCACATGCCAAAAACATGCAAGTTAGGTTAATTGGCATCAAAAACTGGGGATTCTAAATTGTCCTTAGGTACAGACGTGGACAAAATTGTTGGCACCCCTCTGTTAATGAAAGAAAAACCCACAATGGTTACAGAAATAACTTGAATCTCACAAAATTGGTAATAAATAAAAGTTCTATGAAAATTAACCAATGAAAATCAGACAATGCTTTTGAATTGTGGTTCAACAGAATTATTTTAAAAAACAAACTCATGAAACAGGCCTGGACATAAATGATGGTACCCTTAACTTAATATTAATAATATTAATTAATACTAATATATTAACCTGTTTGGTGACATAGTGTGTACCACACTAAACATGGACCAGAGGAAGCAAAGGACAGAGTTGTCTCAGGGGATTAGAAAAAAAAATTATAGACAAGCATGTTAAAGGTAAAAGCTATAAGACCATCTCCAAGCAGCTTGATGTTCCTGTGACTACAGTTGCAAATATTATTCAGAAATTTAAGATCCACAGGACTGTAGCCAACCTCCCTGGACGTGGCCGCAGGAGGAGACAGATAATACGAATGGTAACAAAAGAGCCCAGAACAACCTCTGAACACATTCATGGTGATCTCCAAGGTCAAGGTACATCAGTGTCAGATCGCACCATCCGTCATTGTTTGAGCCAAAGTGGACTTCATGGGAGACGACCAACAAATCATAAAAAAGCCAGACTGGAATTTGCCAAACTGCATGTTGACAAGCCACAAAGCTTCTGGGAGAATGTCCTATGGACAGACGAGACAAAACTGGAACTTTTTGGCAAGGCACATCAGCTCTATGTTCACAGACACAAAAATGAAGCATACCAAGAAAAGAACACTGTCCCTACTATGAAACATGGAGGAGGTTCTGTTATGTTCTGGGGCTGCTTTGCTGCATCTGGCACAGGGTGTCTTGAATCTGTGCAGGGTACAATGAAATCTCAAGACTATCAAGGTATTCTAGAGAGAAGTGCGCTGCCCAGTGTCAGACAGCTTGGTCTCAGTTGCAGGTCATGGGTCTTGCAGCAGGATAATGACCCAAAACACACAGCTAAAAACACCCAAGAATGGCTAAGAGTCAAACATTGGACTATTCTAAAGTGGCCTTCTATGAGCCCTGATCTAAATCCTATTGAACATCTGTGGAAGGAGCTGAAACATGCCGTCTGGAGAAGGCAGCCTTCAAACCTGAGACAACTGGAGCAGTTTGCTCATGAGGAGTGGGCCAGAATACCTGCTGAGAGGTGCAGAAGTCTCATTGACAGTTACAGAAATCGTTTGATTGCAGTGATTGCCTGAAAAGGTTGTGCAACAAAATATTAAGTTAAGGGTACCATCATTTTTGTCCAGGCCCGTTTCATGAGTTTGTTTTTTAAAATAATTCTGTTGAACCACAATTCAAAAGCATTGCCTGATTTTCATTGGTTAATTTTCATAGAATTTTTATTTATTACCACTTTTGTCAGATTCAAGTTATTTCTGTGACCATTGTGGGTTTTTCTTTCATTAACAGAGGGGTACCAACAATTTTGTCCACGTCTGTATCTAATATTACTGCAGCAAACTGTCATGACCCACATGTGTTATTTAAAACTATTGAATTTGTTCTTAATGTCTCACTGCCTGTCAGTACGGAAGCATCATCTATAACATGCAATTACTTTTTACCTTTCTTTATTGATAAGGTCACCATTATTAGGGCTCTCATCCAAGCTCCTGCCACTGACCCCTCTGTATCTGTCTCTTGCTCTGCTGTTTTTAATCAGTTTGAGCCTGTGACCCTATTTCAATTATAGGATGTGGTTGATCCTATTTAGCCCTTAGGTTCCCCTTGTGATGCTCTCCCTCCTCGATTTTTGAAAGAAGTCTTTCCTAGCATAGGTCAGTCAGTTTTATCCATTTAAAACAGCAGTTTATCTTCCGGCGTAATTCCTGCAAACTTTAAACATGCTGTGGAGGATCCAAATGAGGGTCACCAGTTGGAGGCACGGAATAAGTGCAGGCAGACACGGCGAACTAAAGTTTAAAAGGGTGTTTTATTCATCCTCCATCACGAGAGTTCACCCCAGTGCTGTGGGAGCGCGCTGGAGTGAGCCCTGTGTCTCTAGTCAGCAAACAGGTAATGCGTGTGATCAAAAAGTGAGTAAGAGAGAGAGCAAGCGATATGCAGTTGACTTATATACACAGCTACAGACAATACATGCACAGCAGTAAAGCATGGACATTTGCATTAGAGTCACACATATCAATAGCAGAATTACTGGCGCCAGAATTAGACAAAGAGAGGCTGCCTATTGATATCAGTCCATACATCTCACTGTTCTGCTAATTGCTCCAGCTGAGCGCTCTGCTTGTCCCGAAGGCTGTGGGGGTCGCCCACAATGCAGTACTTAAACCCCTGATTAAGAAATCTGGTCTTGATCACACTTGTGTAAGCTAATTTTAGGCCAATCTCCAAGCAACCTTTTATTTAAAAAATATTGGAGAAAATCGTTTATTTCCAGTTGAAGACTTTTTTGGATGAACATGTGTTATGGCCGTGGCTGTTTGTTTGCATTTTTTTCTGTTCTGTTTGGTGTTTTCTGCTGCAGTTAGTCATCTTCTCCATAGAGGATCTTCACCCACGCAGTGTGCCACAGCTGGGCAGAAGTCACTGGAGATTGGCTGAAACTGCCGCTAGCATCAGTTTAAAACCTCTGGCCAGACCGAGTGACAGTTGTCAGCTTGACAGCAGCAACGTCTCATTTTAGCCTCCAAAAAAAAAATGGTGTGCTTTGAGTATTTTGTGATTAATTTGTTGTTATATGGTGCATATTTAAGGCACATATATGGCATGCTTGTATGGTACGCTTTCTCCCCCCACATGCTTCCAGTAGGCATGACGGTGCAGACCCTACAGATCAAACGTCCATAAGAATAATGCCCCAGCAGGGACCTCGGCTAGGAGGTGGGTGCTGGAGGAAGACGGAGGTCAGAGACAATGTCCCAGCAAGAGCCCCGAGGTGGAGAAGAGAACAGAAGCGCCAGCAAGTCTCGGGGACTGTGGGTTCATGTGTTTACCTAACTTCTGTGGGGTGAAGGTGTGAGATACTTGATGTGGGGGTTTTGTATCTCTGGGTTATAAAAGCTGTGGGGAAAGTTGGGTCTGTCTCTTTTTCTGCTGAGAACTTTGATGATAGAAGATGTGACTTCCAATAAAGCTTTCCTGAGATAATACACTCAGTCTCGTTTGTAAGGCATCTTCTACACTGGTGACCTACGACTACTTATGGCCGGTGACGGCGTGATTTCCGCACCGGACCCTTCAGGAGCCAACCGGGTTAACGCGGCTACCGCGCTACAGCTGCCTGACTTCTGGCAACATAACCCGCGCTCCTGGTTTACCACTGTGGAGGTGCAATTCCACCTTCGGGGAATCTCAGCGGATGCAACGAGGTTCTACCATGTCGTCGCGAAGCTGGACAGCCTCACAGTGCAACGGGTGGAGAGCCTGACCAACCACCCGCCCCAAGACAACAAGTATAGCGCATTGAAAGATGCCCTCATCCGAGCCTTCACTCCCTCGCTGGAAGAGCGGGCAGAGAAGCTCCTGGCGCTGACAGAGGGAGAAGCAGACAGGCCAGCGGATCTGATGGCGAAGATGATGAGCCTGAGAGGTGAGGACGACGACAGTTTTATCTTCGCTCACCTCTTCCTCAGAACGCTCCCGCCAGCAGTGAGAGTCACCCTGACCAGCTCGCAGCCGCTCGTCAACCGTAACTACCACGAGCTGGGACAGGTGGCGCAACGGCTCGTCGACTCCCATAGGCGGCGCGCAGCCACGACGGCAGCAGCAGAGATGACCGCCCCTTCGCGAGAAGGAGGGAGACCAGAGGCTGCGGCACCGGATCCACTGACGGCAGCAGCGGCGGAGACCAGGAGAAGCGGAGCTGACAACGCCCTCTGCTTCTACCATCGACGTTTCGCCGAGAAAGCCCACAGATGCGTCCCACCATGCCGGTACCAGCGCCAGGGAAACGCCAAGACCGGGAGCCGGTAGCAGCCGTGACTCTCGGCACGAAGAATAGGCTGCTTTTCGTGATGGACGCGAATTCTGGGAAAGAATTCCTGGTGGACACGGGCTCCCAGCTGAGTTTTGTCAAGCCTACCTACGCGGACACACTGGCGCCGGCCAGCGGCCCCCTGGTGTTAGCGGCGAACGGCTCCACGATCAAAACCTATGGGGAGAAGATACTCCGCCTGTCCCTTCACGGGCGCAACTTCGAGTGGACATTCGTTGTCGCTGCAGTTAACAGCAACATGCTAGGTGCTGACTTTTTGTGCTCAAACAGTTTGTTAGTTGATCTTGCTAATAGACGTATTGTAAATGCACTGTCTTTCTACTCTATCTCCTGCACAGCTCGGGTGGCCCTGCCTTCTGCACATTCCAATGTCACAGCTGCGGGTGGTAAGTTTCATGCATTACTCAACCAGTTTCCAGCACTCACGGTCTCTACATTTTCAGCGTCAGTTGCCAAACACGGGGTCGAACATTTCATAAGTACTTCGGGCCCCCCTGTTTTTGCAAAAGCTCGGCGGTTGGACCCAGCTAAACTGGCCATCGCGCGCGAGGAATTTGCCAACTTGGAAAAGCTGGGCATAGTCCGGCGTTCGAACAGCGCCTGGTCGTCACCCCTGCACATGGTACCCAAAGCTGACGGCTCGTGGCGCCCTTGCGGCGATTTCCGCAGATTAAATAATGCTTCAGCCCACGACCGCTATCCGATTCCGCACATCCAGGATTTTTCGGTGCATTTAGCGGGGGCGCGCATCTTTTCCAAAATAGATTTGGTGCGTGGTTATCACCAAGTTCCAGTCCGTGCGCAGGACATACCCAAAACGGCAGTTATAACCCCTTTCGGGCTTTTCGAGTTTTTGCGCATGCCTTTCGGCCTCAAGGGTGCCGCGCAGACGTTCCAACGCATGATGGATGCAGTGCTGCGCGACCTCCCTTTCGTGTTCGCTTATTTGGATGATATTTTGGTAGCCAGCGCGTCCGAAGCCGAGCACGAACGCCACCTCACAGCCGTTTTTCAGAGGCTCACAGACCACGGGCTAATCATTAACCCAGCGAAGTGCCAATTCGGGGTAGCGAAAATCGATTTTTTGGGACACCGCGTGTCGCCAGAAGGCGCGGTCCCGCTGCCGGATAAAGTGCGCGCGATAACGGATTTCCCCCAACCGCAGACGGTTAAGGCGCTGCAAGAATTTTTGGGGATGGTCAATTTTTACAACCGTTTCCTTCCAAACGCGGCACGGCTCATGCACCCATTGTACGCGGCATTAAAGAAGCAAAAACCTGCATCTAAGGTCGAGTGGTCCCCGGAGCGGGAGCGCGCTTTTTCACAGGTCAAATCAGCCCTCGCAAACGCTGCGTTATTGGCACACCCGGTGCCAGCAGCTCGTATGGCGCTAACCACAGACGCCTCCGACGTGGCAGTGGGAGCGGTTGTCGAGCAACTGGTGGCAGGATGCTGGCAACCACTTGCGTTTTTTAGCAAAACATTGTGCGATAGCGAGCGTAAATACAGCGCGTTTGACAGGGAGCTTTTGGCCCTACATTTGGCCATCCGCCACTTCCAGTTCTGGTTGGAAGGGCGCCGTTTTACTGCGTTCGTGGACCATAAACCCTTAACTTTTGCAATGGCTAAGGTTTCAGAGCCTTGGTCGGGCTGACAACAGAGGCAGCTGGCTGCAATTTCGGAGTTTACCACTGACATTCAACACGTGGCGGGTAAACACAATGTGGTGGCAGATTGCCTCTCGCGTGCAGTTGCAGCGACAGGCCCCCAGGGGGCAGATTCGGCGGCGGCAGACCTAGGCCAGGCTTGCGGCGCGGAAGCGCTCACAGCTCCGTTCTGCGTCGGGTTACATTATGCAGCCATGGCCGCTGAACAGGTTGGCGACGCGGACGTGCGCGCGCTCCAGTCTGGGCCAACAGGGCTAAGGCTGGAGCACAGGGTGCTTCACAGAGGCATCCCCCCCCTAATCTGCGATACCTCCACGGGGCGTCCCCATCCCGTAGTCCCGGCTGCGTGGCGTCGCCGTGTTTTTGACTTAATACATTCACTGGCACACCCGGGCGTCCGCGCGTCTATCAAAATGGTAGGAGAGAAGTTTGTTTGGCCGGGGCTGCGTAAACAAGTCAAAGAGTGGGCTGCAGCCTGTGCTGCATGTCAAAAAGCAAAGGTGCACAGACACACACGAGCCCCTCTGGAACCTTTTCACATCCCAGCCAAACGCTTTGATCATGTGCATATTGACTTAGTAGGACCTCTTCCGCTGTCCCAGGGTTTCACACACCTTTTAACCATGGTAGACCGCACCACGCGCTGGCCAGAGGCGGTTCCTTTGGCGGCAACCACAGCGGCAGACGTCGCTCGTGCCTTTTTAACAGCTTGGGTCGCACGTTTTGGTATCCCGTCGGACATAACGTCTGACAGAGGACCCCAGTTTGTTTCCGAGCTCTGGTCGTCCATGGCACTCAGCCTGGGGGTGAAAATTCATCGCACGACCGCGTATAACCCCCAGGCCAACGGTTTGTGCGAGCGTTTCCATCGGTCATTGAAAGCAGCCCTCAGAGCGGCTCTCACGGACACAAATTGGGTTGATAAACTCCCATGGGTTTTATTAGGGTTGCGTTCAGCACCTAAAGAGGATTTGCAAGCCTCTCCGGCAGAACTCGTTTTCGCCCAACCCCTCCGGTTACCGGGAGATTTCCTCCCTGAGAACCCTGCTCCGGAGCACCTCCCCGCTCGGCTGCTGCAGAGCGAAGCGGGGTCACACACCCTCCCCGGTCCCGTTCATCACAGTTTTCCACATGTTTTTGTGCCCAAAGCCTTAAAGAATGCAGAATTTGTCTTTGTTAGACACGACGCACAGAAGTTAGGTTTAAGGCCACCTTACGATGGACCGTTCAGAGTGTTAGAAACCGGGGAAAAGCATTTTTTGCTCGATTTGGGAGACAGGAGGGACTTAGTCTGCATTAACAGACTCAAACCCGCTTTTGTGTTAGCTGACGACCCAGTCCAGTTGGCCAGAGCCCCCCGCCGTGGCAGGCCACCCGGGAGGCGCTCTGCTAAGCTTTCACGACGATGTATTAATGATTCTACTTCACAGATGCAGCAGACAGCCACAGGCAGAGCGAGACCTGCTCACAGCAGATATGGCAGAGAGTTGAAGCCCAAGCAGTGGGATATGTGATCTGTTGTTCCAAGTTTTTTTCTCTCTCTTGTTCTGTGTGGGGTGTCATGATTCTATGCATTTGAAATGTAACTGGTCCTTATTTGAACGTTTGGGGGGGGGTTATATGGTGCATATTTAAGGCACATATATGGCATGCTTGTATGGTACGCTTTCTCCCCCCACATGCTTCCAGTAGGCATGACGGTGCAGACCCTACAGATCAAACGTCCATAAGAACAATGCCCCAACAGGGACCTCGGCTAGGAGGTGGGTGCTGGAGGAAGACGGAGGTCAGAGACAATGTCCCAGCAAGAGCCCCGAGGTGGAGAAGAGAACAGAAGCGCCAGCAAGTCTCGGGGACTGTGGGTTCATGTGTTTACCTAACTTCTGTGGGGTGAAGGTGTGAGATACTTGATGTGGGGGTTTTGTATCTCTGGGTTATAAAAGCTGTGGGGAAAGTTGGGTCTGTCTCTTTTTCTGCTGAGAACTTTGATGATAGAAGATGTGACTTCCAATAAAGCTTTCCTGAGATAATACACTCAGTCTCGTTTGTAAGGCATCTTCTACAGTTAGTTACTTCTTGGCTTATACGTCAATACTCCCACCCCAAAATTAACCCCAAGTTTGAGTTACTTGCAATGTTGTATCTGTGACTTATCTCTCTTCTTAAGGACTTGTAAATACTCGTGTATATAAATTGATAAAACCACATCCTTGTATATATTCACAGAGCAGAAGGAGTGAGCTGCCTATTTCTTTGTGCCCATTTTTCTCCTGGTTTTGTTAGTGTAGGAAGTCAGGTGTAGGACTGTCTTTTGGTTCCTTTTGTTTCACATAGGGACTAAGTAGCACTAATCTGGATAAAGATAGGTGGGGTTTTGTTTTGTTGTTAGTTTGGCCTTGGTTCACCCCGGAGACACACTCACTGGTTTGTAAATACTTCACGTGTAAATAAAGCACACTGAACATGGTATAAAACTCTGATTTTGGTTTTTGGGGACCAGGATGGGGCTTTTCCCATTCTGTTTATGGTGTGCTCCTCTTCCTCTAGACGGGTGTAACACATGATGTCCTGGAGGTGTTCCAATCTGGTTTTAAATCTCTACATAGTACAGAGTCAGCACTATGAAGGGTTTTTAATGACATCCTTTTGATGGCTGATTCCGGTAATTATGTGGTTCTTGTTCTGCAAGACCTAACCACCGCTTTTGATCCAGTGGATCATGACATTTTAATTTCTCGACTGCAGCATCTTGTGGGTATTTCTGGTACTGCATTGGAATGGTTCAGGTCCATGTGTGCAAGCCTTGCTGGCTCTGAATTTTCTGCTTCCCTGTCATGTGGGGATCCTGCAGGGCTCAATTTTAGGGCCCCTGCACTTTTCACTTTATCTGCTTCCACGGGGTTCAATTCTTAGAATACATGGCATCTCCTTCCACTGTTACATTGATGACTGTCGGGTCTATGTTCCATTAAGGCAGAAGGAGGCTTTGTCACTCAAATCACTTCTTGAATGCTTTAATAACATTAAAGATCAGATGGCAGTAAACTTAAGTTTTAAAAAAGAAGACAGAAGTGATTGTTTGGACCCAGTGGCTCCTGTGAGTCCCCCCGCCCCACTTCCCCCGTTGAACTGGGACCCTTGGCAGGGTTCATCCAACCTACTGTTACTAATCTGAGTTTTAAGATGGACAATAATTTTAAACTAAATCGTCAAACTGCTGCTATAGTGAAGTGCAGCTTTTTTCATTTAAGGCAGTTAGCAAAGGTCAAACCAATCCTTTCAAAGCAGCACTTTGAAACAGTAATTCATGCCTTCATCACATCTTGGTTGGATTACTGTAATGGACTTTATTCTGGAGTCAGTCAGCCTTCCCTCTGACGTCTCCAGTTGGTTCAGAATGCTGCTGCATGTCTTTTAACTGGAACACGTAAGAGGGACCACATTACACCCATTTTAGCTTCCCTTCACTGGCTGCCTGTGCACTTTAGGGTTTATTTTAAAACTATTTTGTTTTTAAATCATTAAATAGCCTTGCCCCACCTCACCTCTCTAAGCTTCTTCACTTTTACACTCCTGCTCAATCTCTCAAGTCAGCTGATCAGCTGCTCCTGGAGATACCGAGATTGAAGAGGAAGCTCAGAGGGCACAGAGCTTTTTCTGTTGCTGCTCCTAAACTATGGAACAGTCTCCCTTTGCCTATTAGACAGTCTCCTTCACTGTCCACTTTTAAATCTTAAAACTCATTTTTACTCCTTGACCTTCAACCCAGCATGAGATATCAATCTCACTTGTTTTATTGTTTTTATTGTCATTTTAACCTGTTTTGTTTTATACTTTTTCAGTTGTATTTTTTTTCTTGTTATTGTGATATATTAAAATGTTATATTTTACATTATTGTGTGATGAGGGTGGTGGCGGAACCGGAAAGGTGGAGCCATGGCATCACTATGTTTGATTGGCCAGCAAACTCTCCTGACCTAAACCCCATAGAGAATCTATGGAGGATTGTCAAGAGGAAGATGAGAGACACCAGACCCAACAATGCAGACGAGCTGAAGGTCACTATCAAAGCAACCTGGACCTTCAAAACACCTCAGCAGTAACACAGGCTGGTCACCTCCATGCCACGCTGCATTGATACAGGAATTAATCCAAAATTTGCCCAGACCAAGTACTGAGTGGTACATGGTCAGACTTTTCAGTCAGCCAACATTTCTATTAAAAAACTATTTTTTAAAATTAATTTTATGTAATATTTAAATTTTTTGAGAAACTGAATTTGGGGTTTTCATGGGCTGTAAGCCATAATCATCAAAATTATAATAAACACTTGAAATATATTCAGTTCAATTCAGCTTTATTTATAATGCGCCACATCACAACAAAAGCCGTCTCGTGGCGCCACAGTGCAGAAAAAAAAAAAACACACACACATTCACAGAAAGACCCAGCAATCAGACGATCCCCTATGAGCAAGCACTCATTACACTCTCTGTGTAATGAATCTATATATGGGTTTCACTTTATGAAATGAGTGACAAAAAATATTGAACTTTTTTTATGATATTCTAATTTTTTGAGATGTACCTGTATTCCCCCTGTTGTGTACACACACACACACACCCCACTGGTCTTATTCTTTTGTATTCTTCCAATTTCCAAGCAAATCCAGTTTCCAACTGAAAATAAATATTAAACATGTCAACATTTTCCTCATTAAACATGTTTCCGATGGAGCCATTGACCTGAGATTTTCAACAGATATCAGTAACAATCCAAATAATCCATACATACAAAGATATCAAGGTGACTGTGTTCCCAAAACAAGTTATATTTAATAAAGTGGAATGACACAGGGAATAAGTACTGAACACATGAAGAAAAAGAGGTGCAAAAAGGCATGGAAAGCCAAGAAACCAGCTGAAATCCATCAAAATTTAGGAAGCCATCCCATCCCCCATCAGTGCAAATTAATTTCAGTTGGATAAGTCCTGGCTGATAGTCTTTAAAAAGGTCTGTGAATATCAGATTGTCACACCACAAAGAACTCATGATGGGTAGAAGCAAAGAGCTCTCTCTAGACCATCGCAACCTTATTGCTGCAAAACATAATGATGGTGTTGGTTCCAGGTGCATTTCTAAACTGCTTAATGTCCCAGGGAGCATTGCTGGAGTCATCATTCAGAAGTGGAAAGAACATCATTTTACATAGATCATTGTACATATCTGTAAAGTGAGGCAGGGTAGTTTTGAGTCCCCCCTCTGGTTGAAATTCCCACAGATACTGTATATGCACATTTTTTGAATCAGGAATGCAGACACATATTTGTAAAAGTATTCCTCCGACTAACAGTTAAAAACTTAAAAAAAAAACTGTTTAAAAACAGTTTAAGAATGACTTACAGTAAAAAAGTTACAAATTTATCATAGTTACAGCCAGTGACCAAACGACTAAGAGACCGAACAGGCCAACAGGACTGCTGTCGCTGAACAGAAGAGACATGCCAGGAAATCACAGGTGAACAGTCTCCCAGATGATGTCCCCCTCGTTGCCTGCCCTCACTGTCAGCATACCTTCCGTGCATAGATTGGACTATACTGCCATCTGCACACCCAAAAACATGCAGGTTAGGTTAATTGGAGACTCTAAAGTGGCCCTAGGTGTGATTGTGTGTGTGAATGGTTAAGGGATAGCACTGTACCGTGGCTGCTTCATCCATCCAGGTGGATGCCCTCAATTTCCCCTCTGGGGATCAATAAAGTATACAAAATCAAAAATAAATAGACGTCATCATCATCATTATGACCTCCCTTCCCCCATTTCCTCTTAGCCGGATGACAAGGATGGTCATCATTGACCCTCGATGGACACTCCACAAGAGACTGAACGACTAAGAGACTTAACAATTAAGAGACCAAACAACTAAGAAACCGAACCACTAAGAGACTAAGAGACCGAATGACTAAGAGACCGAATCAGTAAGAGATCAAGACACCGAACCACTTGGAGACCAAACAACTAAAGGGCCTTTTCCACTAGCACGCTTTAGCGCGACACGGGACGGCTCAGCACGCTTTGTACACTTTTCCACAAGCCCCAACACGGTTTAACAGCCGCGATTCTCAGCCCCGCTCCAGGGCAGGGTACAGCAGTGCTGAGCTGTGCCGTGTTGTAACGTTAACAGACTGGTCGCCGCTGATTGGTCAGGTCGTAACTGGCGCTGATTGGTCAGGTTGTAACCGCCCCTCTCCTCCTCCTCATCTACCAAATCTTCACAACCTTCTCAATAAAGTTTTTGAAAAAAAAAAAAAAAAAAAGAATCTTCACGACCGCCTTTACTCAGCACGCAACCACTGTTGGCGGTTTCTTTTCAGTGTATTGCTGTGCTATTTTCATTTATTCTCTATCAAAAATGGCTTCGCGTAATAAGGGTGTTCCATGAACCAATAAGGAGGTGCAGTGTCTGCTCACTGCATCGTCAGACGAACGCATCCAGCGCGAGTTAGACGGAGCCGCCCGGAATGAAAAAATATACCGGGAGGTCTCGACATCAGAGTCCTTCAACGATGAGTTTTAATTTTTTTTATTGTGCGTTTTTTCGCAAATATATTCGGTAAGACGCTCAGTTTATTTATGCAATAAAAAAGCTGTTCATTTGTGGATGGATTGCTGCTTTATTGCAGCACACTGCGGACTAAAGCTTTTATTTTAATTATTCATGTGAACAATACACTGAAATAAGCTTATGTATTCTTGTTAAAAACTATTGTCTTTTCTGTATATATTGCACTTTCGTGCTGTATTTTATTGTGTGCATTTTCCTTGTAGAATCATCCCACGCGTCCGCCGCGACAGCCCGTCCGGATTAGTCAACCGAGCCTTCCTGACCCACAGCTGGCAGAGACGGCTTCATTTAACCGAGTCTTCGTGACCCAGTTTGGGAAGCTGGCGTAGAGGAACTCAGTGGTCGGATTGTATAAAATGTCGATTAACCTTCATGTTGTGTTGCAAAGTTTTTTTTTTATTTTAATATTTTGTATATAATAAAATGGAATTGTTTTGGAAAGTGTGGTTTGTCTGTTATAACACTGAATTATAAAACAGTATAATTACATAGAAATTCCATTGCCTAGTCTGGTCAAAATGATGCTGATCTTCCCGTCAGGGGTCAACCATTGTAAAGGTAATGTAATTTTTAACTAGGCCAAAAAAGAAATCTTTTTGTAAGCTTTCTGTTCTTTTTATTGAAATATCATAAAAAATTAGCACCAAGTCAAAGTAGGTACAAGTATATGTAAATTGAATGTTCTATCGGCATTCCAAATTCAGAGATTTACAATACTTTAGAAGGAGTGTAGCATCATCTAAACGGAAAATAATAATACTGTTGTTCCAAACGTTGACCTGAAGGTGAAAAACATGAATTTTTTTTAATTCAGTACATCCAAAATGCCCTACGATGTAAAAAATAATACAATTTGGTGTTGGACAGTGTGCCACCGTCTCATTATTTAATACGAATAAAAACATATTTCTAGGTCATTTGGCAGTTAATTCAAAACAAAAGTGACTTGTGTTGTTGCAGCTTAATTATGAGATAAAATTAATTGTGAGATAAAACCACAGAGTGAGCAAGGCAATAATCCTTGGATCCTCCATTTTTTGTCTCGTGTAAATAAGGACTCAGTCGGGTGCCTAACGTCAGGGGAGTGTGGCCCCGCCTCGCTGAGAATCTGCCGTCGCCCCGCTTCTAAAACCTCCTAACAAACCATCACAGCACAAGCACAACACCGTGCTAATGGAGACAGAAGCATTCCGAGCCGTACTGAAGTGAATCGAGCCGTACCGAGGTGTGCTGGGCTAGTGGAAAACAGGCTTAAGAGACTGAACCACTAAGAGACAGAATGACTAACAGACTGAACAACTAAGAGACTGAACCACTAAGAGACCAAACCACTAAGACCGAGACCGAACAGCCCCATGACCAAACAACCAAGGGACCAAGTGACTAAGCAACCAATTGACTGCACAACCGAACGACTACATGACCAAATAGCTAAGCAACCAAATGACTAAGAGACCAAAAAAACCCCAAGCGACTGTCATCTAAAAACAGCATGGAGGTCACTTCATAATGGCACACTTTTCCAGTGTTTGGGCTAACGTAAGTTCCCGTATGTCATCTGGACCCTTCCAGTCTTCATCCTCTTCATAGGTGCCCTCACATCCACCTCCCTAACCCTCTGAACTTCCTGACTTACCATCTTTCCACCACTTGTCCTCCTCTCTCTCATTTTTTCCATCATTCATCTGCTTTAGCATTGTCTAGGTGCTACTGGCGGGTCAGGCCAGCGCTGGTGTTTGGCAGCTCCGCCGCCAGCAGTGTGTGAATGGGTGGATAGCAGGATCTGTAAGGCGCTTTGGCCATCTGGAGATGAGAAAAAGTGCTAGATAAGTGAATGCCATTTATCATATGTAAATATCAAAGTAATTAGCAGGGCACTGCAGGGAATTGAACCCCATCCCAGTAAACCAGGAGCACCATTACCAGTGCCTCTTGTTTTGATTTTTTTATTTACATAAGGTCATCAAATCAAATTAATTTATCTTGAACTGAACTGTTCAAATTAAAAAGGTAAAGCCCCAATGATCTGAAACTCCCCACAATCATCTGATGCCCTGTGAGCAGCATTTGGCCACAGTGGGGGGGAAAAACTCCATTTTAACAGGAAGAAACCTCCAGCAAAATCAGGCTCAGGAGGGGCGGACATCTGCCTCGACCGGTTGGGGGATTGGGGAGTTTTGACATTAGGATCCCTTTGAAAACTGGAACCAGGGCTGTGGGAAGGAAAGAACAAAATGACTTTAATTATCTAACGATTGCAGGAGCCAATTAGGGCTTAAATGTAAAAATAGGAACCAGTCATTGTCTGGGAGGTGTTCCACCCGCAAGAAAAAGGATTTTTTGACCGCTGATGCAAGAAGATGTGGGTTTTGTGCGATGATGAATTTTTATCCTCAGTGGTGACCGAGCAAAAGCAAGTAAGCAGCTGAAGTAGTGCGCCTCCTGGAGACTGGACCCATGTGGCCAGTTTGGGCCCGGCCCGGAACTGCAGGATGATGGCCCTCAATGACTGTCAGCAGCAGCAGAACAGATTCCACCTTCAGCTTCATCCAGGTTGTGCTGGTGCATCTCAGTAAATTAGAAACCATGATGTGTAGATTAACCACAACCATCCTTGTTAAACCCTTCTCATGACACTGTGTGTGAAACAGATGAGAACGCTCCTCTTCCAGACACTGATTTTCAATAAAATGCTTTACTGAAATGCAGTTTTTCTATTAACAGTAATAGTTGCCTAGTTGGTAGAGCATCTGCCCCACAGCTGGGAGGTCGCAGCTTCAAGTCCCAGCCGGGTCATACCAAAGACTAGATAAAAATGGTACTTTCCGCCTTCTAACTTGGTGCTCAGCTTAACAGCATGGGAGAAGGAGAAGTTGTTTGTGGCGGCGCCTTGCATGGCAGCGCCCCCTCTGATTCTAGATGTGATTAACATTCTAGAAAGGTAATGTTGTCCTACTGTACATGATGGACTGAATGACAAAGTTGGCTTCTGGTTCCTTTTAAACATGCAATATTCTTATTTAGCTTGTTTCAATTTGCAGCGTAAACTGCTAAAGAAAGTCACAATAAAACCGCTCATCAAATCATTTTTATTGTGTTATTTCATTAGTTTTGTTTAAAAATCTCCTCCAGGATGTTCAAATCCTAGAAAACTTACAGTAGAAAGCAGGTTTGGGCCTTTTTACCTCTGAGACCTGAGTCCAGACTTGTGTTGTTCTACCCCAGTCTGGTCCATGAACAGGGACCATCCAGGCCTCCAAATACCATTGTTCTCTAGTAAATAAATAAATATCACTTTCTTAGCATAAAAATACAGGGAAATTTGGACAATAAACCAGCTGAAGATAAATGATCTTCTAAAACAGGGATGGGCAACTGGTGGCCAGTGGGCCGCATGCGGCCTGCCCACTCATCCACTGCAGCCTGCCAGTCCATCTCAAAAAATAAATCATTTATTTATATCACATTTGCCGTATTTGAAACCGCTTTCTTAAATGCAATTATAGAGTTCACGAGTAGAGGGAGTGCTAACTGAAACCTAGGTGCTGCTCTGTGTGCAAGTAGTCAAGGAGAGAGCAAGAGTGAGGGAGCCAGAGGGAAGAGTGCACCAGCGGAAAACGTGTTTTTAAACTATGTTGCCTGCTAAGACCACATTAATAGGCTGTAAACAGCAGTAAATGTATAAAGTAGGCTGCTTTTAAACAAGAATAAATACTACTGAGGAGTTGTAGCATTTATTCTTGTTTGGCAGGTGAACCCTCTTTCTAAAGAGTGTGACTGAAGCACTGACAGTTTCAATTCCATGTCAGCAGTAAAAGTTCAGAGACTGTGGTCGTTGTAATCTGCTGATTTTTTTGTTCATTTATACCAGTGGCTCTTAAACTTTTTTTATTCCCCCTTTTGAGGAGCCATTAACAAGCCCACCTGCCCACAGCTATTTCTCTGCCCCTCCACACCCACAATATTTCCTTTTCTTTTTGGCTTTTTTTGTTAATTATTGTCCAGAATTTCTCATTGCTCATCATTTTGATGGAGAGACTTTTAAAAATTAGGTCATGATATAACTGATCCATCCATCCATCTTCTGCTGCTTAATCCTTTTCAGGTGTGTGTGTGTGGGTGTGTGGGTGGGTGGGTGGCTGGGGGGGGCTGGAGCCTATCCCAGCATCTTTGGTGAGAGGCAGGGTACAGGACAGATATAATTTATCAGTAATTTTAATTCTAATATGATAAAACATTGAGTAGCTTTGATTTTCATTTGCATTTTCAGCTTTAATTGTGAAACTTCTGACTTTGCAGGAAACACCCCCCACCACACACACACAGGTTTACGTGTAAATGTGGCCCTCGGGAAGTGAGGGCCTCAGTACCACCAGAGTTGCCCATCCCTGATCTACATCGGCTTCTCCTGTGGTTTAAAACGCTTGTTTCTGTCTTACTGCTGTTAACACATAATTTCTCCTCTTTCACAATAAAAACTAACATTTTCACAATAAAAGCTACGCTCCCACCACACAGTACAGGAACATTTTCACTAGAACTATCAGCACAAGAACTTCTGCAGGATCTCTATTCATGTTCCTGTTTTCTGGTTGTGAATTTGTGACTTTTTCCTTGTCATTTCTTGGTCCCATAAACTCCGGAGGAGATTTATTATTTATTAACGGGGGGGGGGGGGGGGGGAGGAGGGATAACCAATTTAACATGAGCTGCAAATGAATAAATGTAAATTAAGTACAAATTTGCAAGAATTAAGGAGCAAATGTATGATAACACATGCCAATGTAAAAATGTAAAAAGTCACAATTAAACTTTTTTTTATTCCTCATTTTATTCTCGATGAATGCTGCAAATTTGCAAAAAAAAAAAAATACAAAATGGAAATTTAATGGAAAACAGTTGAAATTTTTCATGGAAAATTTTGAAAATTTACAGCTAAAAAAGTAAATTTATCAGAAAAAATGGGCAAATTTTGCGAAAAAAATTGCAAATCTTCAAGAAAAATAGTAAATTTATGAGAAAATAATTGAAAATTTACAGTTAAAGTTGTAAATTTACATGAAAACACTTCAAAACATAAAACAGTTGAAATTTTTCAGGAAAAATTTAGCAAATTTACAGGAAAAAAAAAAGAAAATTTATGAGAAAAAAGTGCTAATTTTAGAAAAAAAATTGCAAATTTTCAAGAAAAAAAGTTGCAAATTTATGAGAAAAAAGTCGCTCATTTACAAGAAAAAAAATTAAAAATTTATAGGAAAAAGCTGCAAATTTATGAGAAAAAAGTTGCTAATGTAGAAGAAAAAAAATTGAAAATTTACAAGAAAAAACAGCTGAAATTTTACAGGAAAAATTTAGCAAATTTACATGAAAAAAAATTGAAAATTTATCAGAATGTGTAAATTTGAGAAAAATGCAAATTTTTGAGAAAAAAGTTCCCAATTCACAAGGAAAAAAAAAAGAAAATTTACAGGGAAAACTGCAAATTTATTAGAAAAAAAACTGATTTATAATAAAAAAGAAACTTGAAAATTTATGAGAAAAAAAACTTGAAAATTTACAAGGAAACAGTTGAAATTTTACAGGAAAAATTAGCAAATTTACACAAAATTATGAGAAAAAAATGTGCAAATTTGAGAAAGAAAAAATTACAAGTCTTTGAGAAAAAAGTTAACAAGTCACAAGAAAAAAATAAAAATTTATGAGAAAAGGATGCAAATTTATGAGGAAAAAATGCAAATTTACAAGAAAAAAAACTTGAAAATTTACAATAAAACAGTTGAAGTTTTACAGGAAATAGTTAGCAAATTTACATGTTTTTTGAGAAAAACTTCTCAAAGTTGCAAATTTCTAGAAAAACAAATTAGGTAAAAAATGTGCAAATATTTGAGAAAAAAGTTGCATATTTATGAGAGAAATGTTGAAAATGTGTGAGATAAAAGCTGAAAATTTATGAGAAAAAAGTTAAAAATTTATAGGGAAAATGTAAATTTACACAGACAAAAAGAATTTTCTTGTAAATTTGGGATTTTTTTAAATCATACCTCCAGGGTCTGACTGGTTTTGGTCAAATGAGACATGTGTGGTTGTGGAGCCGCAGGTTGCACACCCCCAACATCACATGAAGGTCTTGATACTTTTTGAGGGACCCTCATCCGAAGCTAAAAGGTCAGCAGTAATGCGGAACACCAGATGGTGGAAGTGAAAAAGTTCCCGCGGTATGGGACATGGGTGGAGGACCTCAGTACAGGCTGTGGATCGGTACCAGCGACGTGTTTTTGGTTTTCTCCAGCAGCTTCTCTCTCAGCGTCGGCTCCCCAACTTCACACCAGACGTACCGATCGTTCTCCACAGGCGGCGGCAGACCCGTCGCCGTCCGCTCTATCTTGTATCCGTCCTCGTCACGCTGGACGTAGTCGGGCACCAGCACCACCAGCGTGTTGAAGCACACGCCATCCGTCTTGCTGTGCTGCCGGCCGTTGTGCTGCAGGCTGAGAACGCCCAGCGTGTTGACGTCGTGGTCGTAGTACGCCGACGGCATGGCCTCCTGAACCACCATGTTGGCCGCCCACGTCACCGCGTGGGTCTTCACCGCTGCCGCCGTGGGGAGGTGGGGTGCTGGGGCTGAGAGACAGACAAGAACTACAGTCAGCACTGCTGTGGTCATGGACTGTTCTGGAACACAACAGAACAGGAACCAGTAGGTGACTGGTTAGTTCTTATAATTGGGGGGGGGGGGGGGCACCAAGATAGCATGAGGGAGAAACAGAAACACGTAAGTTAGGACAAATATGAAAGAAGGGACAAAGACACGATCAAAGACGCCCATTTAAAAATGAATATCCAGACATTAGACATTCAACACAATCCAGATGATTCTTTATTAGGAAAAGCCCTGATTTTATAAGAAAAAAGTTGCAAATTTATGAGAAAAAATTGAAAATTTACAGGAAAAAAGCTGAAAATATGAGAAAAAAGTAGAAAATTTATGAGAAAAAAAAATCACAATTTACAAAAAAAGATGTAATTTATTTAAAAAAAAAGCCCAGATTTTACAAGAAATTGCAAATTTATGAGAAAAATTTCTCAATTTAAAAAAAGTTTTAAATTTATTAAACAAAAGTTGAAAATTTGCAGGAAAAAAGATGAAGATGAAAATATGAGAAAATAAAACTCAGAAAAAGGCTGCAAATTTAGAAGCAAAAGGAACTTTGCCATTCAGTCCATGCTGCCAATCATGAGGAGCAGAACAAAACGACGTTCCTCTGATCGCCAACGTTAATCCGTCTAGAGTCAGAGGAACCGCTGACAGGCAAGGCGCCGCCACAAAAAACTTCACAACAAATTTACAGCAAAAAATTTGTTTTTTGAGGGAAAAAAAGCAACAACTCTATGAAAACAAAGTTGAAAATTTAAGAGATTTTTATTTTTGTGTTTTTGTTCAGAATCGGTGGTTCAAAGTCATTTTATTCAGCTGTTGGGGGACAGCAGTCTCTGTTTTCTGCCGCTGCTGCCATCGTCACCCTCAGTCTGGTGACTCGATGTGATGCTCTTCATTTAAAGCTCATGCTGAACCATTTTTCTGTGTTGAACATCTCCCCCTCCTGGCTTCAGTACCTCTGATGAGGAGGATCCAGAGCCGCTCCTCGGCGCCGACGAAGACCAACGCCACCCTCTGTAAAACATGGCGGCAGCTCAGGTCCAGCGGCAGGGTGACGGGATGCCAGGAGTCCCGACGGTACCTGAAGGCAACACAGTCGTCACTGCTCAGCTCCGTCAGCACTGATTTATTAATGAATGAATCTTTGGTCATAACGGGCAGCTCGGTGTGGTCGTCACCAAAAAATGACAGAGAAAAACACTGAAGATTTATGAGGAAAATCAGTCAAGGAAGCGTTTACAAAAACGTGGGAAAATAGGAAATCCTCACAAATTAACAAGAAAAAGTCACCAATTAATGAGAAAAAAATACTTGAAAATTTACAAGACAACAGTTGAAATTTTTCAGGAAAAATGTTGCAAATTTACAGGGAAAAAATGAAAATTAATACATAAAAAGTTGCAACTTTATGAAAAAACATTTGCAAATTTTTGAGAAAAGAACTGCAAATCTTTCATAAAAAAGGTTGCAAATTGATGAGAAAAAAATGCTGATTTACAAGGAAAAACTTGAAAATTTACAAGAACACGGCTGAGATTTTACAGGAATTTTTTTTGCAAACTCAAACGAAAAAATATGAAAATGTATGAGGAAGAAATGAACAAATTTGACAAGAAATGGTTATCTTTTTTTTTTTTTTATTTAAGTTTTTGTAAAGGGTATACAGGTCGTTACAGCAGTGCATTGTTTACATTTTCATCACATGTTCCCTTATTTTCTGATATCTGACAACATTGGAAGATTAATTCTTACAACACCCCCTTTTTCTTTTTTTTAAAGTGAAAGAAAAAGTGAAATTAAAGAGAAAAAAAAACAACAAAAAAACAAACAAAAAACAAACAAACAAACAAACCAGCAAAAAACAAACAAAAAGAAAAAGTAAGTAAATAAAGGTAAAAGAGCATCTGAGTAGCGTTGGAACAAAGAGCGGGACCATTATTGAAATGGTATTTGTCAAAGATTAGTTCTAATGGAAGACACATATGCGATCCAGGGTTGCCAAAAGATTATGAACCCATCCATGTCCTGTCTCAGTGCGAATGTCAACTTTTCCATCGAGTAAATGTCTTGGATCACGTTAATCCAACCTTCAGGTGTAGGACAGTCCTTCAACATCCATTTTTTAGTTAGAGCTTTTTTGCTTGCCAATATTAAAACATTGAATAAGTATTTTTCTCCTCGTCTTTCCAGTGAGTCCGGTAGTAAACCCAAATACAAAGTTACAAAAGAAAAGGGGACTGTTATTTTGAATATTTTCCCCAATATTGTCTGTACATTGGTCCAATATTGGTGGATAACTGGGCATGACCAAAACACATGAAAATGATTTGCAGTCTTTTCACCACACAAGCGCCAACAGTTCAACCCCTTATGGGTAAATTTGTTTTGTGCAGGTGTTCTGAAAAATCTTACCAAGTTTTTCCATCCAAATTCTCTCCACTGCAGGGATGAGGTACTTTTCCATTGCTGTTTATTTAGCTTTTCCCATATTTCCAGTTGTAAAGTGAAATTCCCCTCTTTTTCCCATCTCTCTTTTATATAAGATGTGTTGTCTCCTTTTAAGTCTTGAAGACCTTGGTATATTTTAGAAATGTATCTGATCCCTGGGATCCCTTTATATGCCATTAAGAAGACCTTCAGAACACCTGACTGGGCCCTTTCCAAATCCTCCTTTTTAAGTATATTGTTTATGTGGTGTCTAAGCTGGAAGAACCTGTAAAGGTCTTGATTTATTAGGCCTTGTTTTTTCAAATCTTCAAAACTTCTTAAGATTTGCCCTTTAAAAAAATCGTAATATTTTATCAGCCCTTTCTCCTTCCACTTTTTAAATCTGGAGTCTGTTTTATTAGGAGTAAAGTTTTGATCATAGGCAATCCACTGCAGAAGTCGATAGGGCTCTTTAGTTTGATTCTCTCTGACTATCTTAAACCAAACTTTTAGCGGGGTCTCTATCCACGGGTTAGTGTTATTCAAAAGCTTAGGTAAGGCATTGTTCCCTATTATCGCCTGTAGGGGGATGTCACTTGTTATTTGGCATTCGATCTCCTTCCATTGTGCAGTGTAGACTGGGTTACATATCTCTACTAAAGTTTTAATTTGTGCGGCTTTAAAGTAGTCCCTGATATTTGGCAGCGCGAGCCCACCTTTGTCTTTGTTTAGCTGTAGGGTTCTATATCTGATTCTAGGTCTCTTGCCCTGCCATATGAATCTTGAGATCCTTCTGTCCAGTTCCTGCCATGTTTTTTTGGGAGGTTCTACCGGTATTGTTTGGAAAAGGTATAGAAGACGTGGAAGTATATTCATTTTGACTGCTTCAATTCTTTGTGCAGTACCCAAGAATGGTATCATATTCCATCTTGTTAGGTCAGATTTTATTTTTGTCACCAGTGGATCATAGTTTAGTGATATAATTTTGTTGAGTTGTTTCGGGATATTGACCCCCAGATATTTCATAGATTCCGACTCCCAGTTAGTTTTGAGTTTGCTTAGTGAATAATGATTTGGGTCATAGTTGAATGTTAAAATTTGGGTTTTATGCATGTTTAATTTGTACCCCGATAAATCTCCATACTTTGAAAAAATTGAGGTTAGTTCTGGTAAAGAAGTGTCCGGCTGCCCTAGGTATATTAAAATGTCATCAGCAAAGAGTGCTATTTTATGTTCCTTCTGACCAAGTGTAATACCTTGAATTTTTTGATTTTGTCTTATCCATTGGCTCAGAGGTTCTATGAAGATTGCAAAGAGCAGTGGAGACAGGGGGCAGCCCTGACGACATCCTCTTTCCAGTTCAAAAGATGATGATAAATTACCGTTAATCCTTATTTTAGCTGTTGTTTTTTTATATAATGCCTGTATAGTTCTAATGAAGTTGTTATGAAAATTGAAACTGGATAAGATTCTATATAGAAAAGACCAGTCAACCGAATCGAATGCTTTTTCAGCATCTAATCCCAATATGACTGCATTTAAGTTATATTTTTTTATATGATGAATTATGTGTAAAGTGCGTCGAATGTTGTCTTGTGTCTGTCTTTGTCTTATAAAACCTGTTTGGTCTAAATGAATTAGGTCTGTCAGTATATTTTCTAACCTTTTGGCAAGGATAATGGTAAAAAGCTTATAGTCCTGATTTAGTACACTGATTGGTCTGTAGTTGGAGCACTCTAGTTTATCCTTTTCAGGTTTAAGTATAACTGCAATGACCCCTTCTCTCCAGGAGGGGGGGATTTCCCCTGTGTGGAGGACATAATTCAATGTTTTCAGGAGGAGAGGAGATAGTTGCTGTTTAAAGGTTTTGTACCACTCTGCTGTATAGCCATCAGCTCCTGGGGATTTGTTAGCTTTAAGTTTCATAATTGCTTTTTCCAATTCTTTAGGATGTATTTCTGACAGTAGTGTTTTATTTTGTGACTCCGTAAGTTGGGGAAGGTTTAATGTGTTTAGGAATGCCTCGGATGCGTTTTTATGTTTTTTGTGAGAGTATAAGTTCTTATAGTAATTCTCGAAGCTTTTAAGAATATCCTGAATTCTGAATTTTATTTCCTTTGATACTGGGTCTCTGATTTTGTAGATTGCTCTTTCTGTTTGATGTTTCCTCAATTTATAGGCTAGCAATTTTGCCGATTTACTGCCTGCTTCATAGTATTTTTGTTTCAAAAATGTAAGTTTCTTCTGGATTTCTATTGTGTAGATCTCATTTATTTGGTTTTTAATTTCCTTAATCTTGAGCGAGTCAGTAGAATGAGTGTTGCCTTTGTGTTCTTTTTCTAGGTTCCTAAGTTCTGACTCTAATGTGGATAGTTTTCCTTGTCTTAGTTTCTTTTGGGTTGCCAGTTTTGCAATAATCTTTCCTCTTATTACAGCTTTGCATGCATCCCACAGTATTAAAGGGGATACTTCTCCATTATCGTTTTCTTCCAAATATCTGAGAATATCTGATTCCAATTCATCTTTCAATGGTCCTTTCAGGACATTTGAATTTAACCTCCAAGAAAATGTATTATTTGTGTATTTTTGGATATTTAAGTCCATGTAGATCGGACTGTGGTCAGAGAGATCCATCAGTCCTATTTTACATGTTTTTACTCTTCCAATGTCTCTATTAAACATAAAAAAATAGTCAATCCTTGAGTAAGATGAATGTGGAGTTGAGTAAAATGTATAGTCTTTTACACTGGGGTTGAGTTCCCTCCACACGTCACAGATTCCCATTTCTTTTAGTAGCATCCGAGTCTTCCTGTTTTGGGTGTTATTTTGATGTGGAGAATTACCAGAAGCATCCCAGTATGGATTCAGTCTAAGATTGAAGTCCCCACCACATATCACTAAACCTTGAGCTTTAGTTATCATTAGGTCAAATACATTTTTATAAAATTTCCAGTTAGCCCCTGGGGGAGCATACACATTCAGCAGGGTGATATCTTCTCCCTCTAGCCGCCCAGTTACCAAACTGTATCTCCCTTCTTTATCTTTGTGTTCTGATTTTTTTTCAAATGTAATTTTGGTTGATATCAATGTCGCTACTCCCCTCCTCCTCCCTGACTTATATGAAGATGAAGAGATCATTTTAAACCCTTGTCTACTGAGTTTATTGTGTTCCACGTCTGTTAGGTGGGTTTCTTGTAAAAATATTATTCCTGCTTTGTCTTTTTTCATTTTGCCTAGAATCTTGGATCTTTTAACTGGATTCAGGATTCCTTTTACATTATATGAAATTATTTTGGTTACACCCTGTTTCTCCATTGTGTTGTTTTGTTTAGTATAACTGTGTGGTGGCCCTCTTTTGTGCTACTCAGAAACTGAAAGAACATTAAAAACAAGAAAAACATTAAGAACATAGTGTATAAAACTTTAAAACAAAAAGTTGTCAGAAGAACTTCCTGAGCTGAGGTCTTTTTAAAGACCCTGGAAGAGCCTTGATGGAGTGAAGGCCCTGAGGGAAATTCCTCAAACTCGGTTACGTGTTGAGGGCCCTCTCTTACCCCTGTAAGTTGTCCCATGCTTTTAACGTGAGTTTCAGAACCCAATCCAAACTTGTAATGATTTTTTTTTTCCTTTTATGCCTAAACCCTGTGAAATTGTGTGCACCCTCCCACCCCCATCACATCAAACATTCACGCAAAAACAGTATTTGTTAGTATGAGGAGAACATGTGGATTATTGTCACATTTCTATTTTAACAAGTTTTTTTTTTTTTTTTTTTTTTATTAAAAAGACTTATTTGTTTCAAATATTATGACTGTTCCATGAAATGTTTTACCACATGCTGAATACGCATCTCCTTTAATGTTTGTTACCTTGTATGAGGGGGGTTGGATGTGCGGATTGATTCAAGAGAAAAAAAAAAAAAAAGGTCGCTATTCCAACCTGAAAACGGACAGTTTATCCGCGACGCTCCGGCGCTGGGTTTCCCGCTGCTGGTCCGTGGATTTTGAAGGTCTTTGTGTTGTCCATGTTTGCGCTTTGATCTTCTCACTCGGGTCTGCTGCGGGTTTAAATACCGTTACCGGGAGCCCTCTTCTCGCCATGTCAGCTGTTGCTTCTTCCGCCGAATTATAGAGACATGTTTCTTCGCCGTAGAAGACCCTTAACTTCGCAGGAAATGGAGTCTGAAAGCACAGTTTCTTCTCTCTTAACACCTTTTTCGCGTCATTGTATTCCCTGCGCTTTTTAAGGACCTCCGGGGCGTAATCGTGTTCTACGAAGACTTTTCTCTCCTGGTGCATAAATCCTTTTTTCTGCCAGGCCAGTCTTACAACCTCTTGTTTTATTTTGAAATTGGAAAATCTTACCAACACCGAACGTGGGGGTGCTTCCGCCGCCGGCCTAGCGGCTAATGAACGATGTGCCTTTTCTATCTTCAAGTCGGTGGTTTGTGGAATATCCAATTTCTCTCTTAGTAAGGATTCCACGCATTCTGCCATTGAGTTAAAACCGTTTTCAGCTCCTTCTATCAGACCATGAATTCTTATGTTGTCTCTTCTTTGTCTTCCTTCTTGGTTGGCTAGCTTAGCCTCTAGAGATGCTTGTTTTTTGCGTAGGTCCAGCACAGAATCTTCGAGCACTTTTATTCGTTCCTCTGTTTCCAAGATTCGGTTCTCGGCCTGGTCCACTCTGCTGTTTGTCCTTTTCAATTCTTCTCTGAATTCCCGAAATTCGGCCGTAACCTCTCGGCGAAATCGTCGTAGCTCTTCAAATAGTGATTTCAGGCTAACCTTTTTGTTAGCTACCACCAGTTCCTCGTCTTCTGAACGGAGATCTTCCAGTTCAGATTCTCCGGCCGATACGTGTCCTGGCCTGGAGAATTTCAGTTTCTTCTGTTTTCCTTTAGACATGATGATTTTGTCTTTTGATTTTCACTCCTCCAAAAATCCGTTAAGTTTGATTTTCAAGGTGTTATCTTGGATTGGGTCTGAGAGCTTCAGTGTTAAGCTGCAGTCGCCATGGCGTCCAGACCGGAAGTCCAGAAATGGTTATCTTTGAGAGAAAAGTTGTGATTCTGAAGAAAAAAAACTTGAAAATTGACAGGAAAAAATGAGAATTTACAACAAAACTGCTAATTTTTGAGGGAAAAAACCTGCAAATCAATGAGAATTTTTTTTAATTTTATGAGGAAAAAATGCTAATTTACAAGAAAACTGTTGAAATTTTTTGGGAAAAATTTTTCAAATTCATAGAAAAAAGGCAAAATGATGAGGAAAAATGTGCACATTTTTGAGCCAAAAAGCTGCGCATGTATAAGGAAAAAATGTTGAAAATTTATGAGAAAAAGTTAAAGATTTACATTAAGGAGGTGCAGACATTTTCACATATTTTCTCAGAATTAAATGTCAATAAAGCATCAAATGTAGCAGAAGTGCACGGATGGGGAGGATGGCGGCGTCTCACCTGAGGCCCAGGTGGATGAGCGGCAGGATGTCTCTGCCTCTGAGGGGGAGGACGGCGTCTCTGTCCCACCAGGACGCCTGCAGAGACTCCTGGTCTGCTGCCGAGGGAGTCTTCAGGTCTCCTCCTGCAGGAACGTCACACTTCAGCAGAGCACAGATGGAGGAGGACCCAGGAAACCAGTCTGGTCAGGACGGGACGTTAAGCTGGGCTGTCCATGTGGGTTCCACGTTGGCCCCATGTGGACTGTATCTGCTGACTTTTTCCCAACTGATTTTCTCATGAATTTTAAACTTTTTTTTTTACTATAAACTGGCAACTTCCTCCTCATAAATGTGTGACTTTTTTCTCGTGATCCTCTGCTGCTCGTGGCCCTGGAACCTGCTCAGCCACATTAAGGCCCTGTGGGGTCCAGATGGGGTGAACAGGTCACCTCCAGGTAAAGTCCACGTGGGAAAACACAGATGGGGCCAACATGGAAGCCGCGGACGAACCCACGCCCTAAAAACGTGTGAACCTAGAAGCTCCAACCTGGCCTCCAGCACCACCGTCAAGACTTTTTCCTCACAGACGTGTAGCTTTGCTTTAAACTGCAAAGTTGTTTCATTTTTTTCCACACAAGTGCTGCTTTTTCTGCTAAATTTCTGATTTCCTGTAAAACATTCATGTCTTTTTCTTCATTAAACTGTAATTTTTTTACATTTGTTATATTTTTGGCATAAATGTGTTTTGCTTTTTTTTCCCTAAATTTGGTAAATTTTTCTTATACTTTTATCAGGTAAAACTGAAGACTTCTTCCATGTAAATTTGTCATGTCTCTCCTAATAAACTTAAAAGCTTTTTTCATACATTTTTACAGTTTTTTTGAATAATGTTACCCTTTTTTGAAGTTAAAATGCTGCTTTTTTCATATATATTTGCCACCATTTGTCTTTTTCTGGTAAATCTGTGACTCTCTTCTTGCCAATTTGTAGGTTTTTTTCCCCTCATAAAATTGCAGCATTTTCACTAAATTTTGAGTATTATTTGCATAAATTTTCAGCTATTCTCATAAATTTATTATAATTTCTTTGCAAATTTATTCCCTTTCAATGATAAAACTGCAGCATTTCTTACATACATTTATTACATTATTCTCATAAAATTCCAGCTTTTTCCATGAATTTGTGATTTTCTTTCCATAATTTTTAACATTTTTCTTAAAAATTTGTGGGTGATTTCTTCAGAAAATAGCAGCATTTTCTCCTAAATCTGTGACACTTTTTTTGCATAAAATTTCTGGTTCTCATTTCCTGATTTTTAGGATATTTTTCTCATGAATGCAACCTTTTTTCTTGTAAATTCATTGCTTCTTTTCTTGGAAATGTGAGTTTTTTTTCTCCCTCGATGCCTCAGGAAGCCGCTGTCTACGGGTCAAAGAGCCACATGTGGCCCCAGAGCCGCAGGTTGCAGAGCCCTGGCCCAGGAGGAGTTCATTTGGAGTTCACATGCACATTTCTGAAAACATGGTTCAGAAAAGCTCATTGTTCCCAGCAGTGAAGGAAAGTTGTGGAAGTTTTCAGAGACTAGAATGATGACGGGATTTTTAAGTCTCCGCTCAGCCGCTCTGAAGAGATTTTAAAAACCAAACAATCACAGCATCACCTATGGACACAGTGCCTTGATTTTTGGTTAAACGATTTTTAAATCACTGTATTGTGTTATAATTTCTGTCTTACACAACGTCCCAACTTGACCAGAATGGGGGTGTGCAGAGACGGCGCCACTCTCTGGAACCGTGAGCCCATCTGATGAGCCACGATTCTCTGACCTGTGATCTTGGACAGGAAGATGAAGCGGATCCACTGAGGTCCTTGTTCCTGGATCAGCAGCAACGTGATTGGCTCACAGTCAAAGCCCGCCTCCTCCTTCACCTGCAGACACACAGACGACATGCCTGAGGCGGTGGGCCCGCTAGCGTGGAGCTGGGCCACAGTCTTCTACTTCCTCTGGATTTCTGTTCTGACTGGGGAAATACTACTGTGGGAAGAAAGCTGCTAATTCACAAGGAAAGAGTTTCAAATTTATTTATGAGGAAATGGAAATTTTATGAGGAAACAATACCTCCAAAATCAGAAATTTCTGAGGAAAACCTCCAAAAATCCTCAAGAAAGTTGGAAATTTATGAGGGAAAAGGTTGTTAATTTACAAGAAAAATAAATTTAAAATTTACATGAAAAAAGTTGCCAATTTATGAGAAAATAGTTGAAAATTTAAAGCTAAAATTGCAAATTTATGAGGAAAAATGCTAATTTATGAGAAAAAACTTGAAAATTTACAAGAACACAGCTGAGATTTTATAGGAATTTTTTTTTTTTTTGCAAATTTACAGAAAAAAATGAAAATTTATTCAAAGATTTTTATTTGTCAATACTTCTATATGTACAGGACACACAGTAGAAATGAAATGCCGTTTCTTTCTCTCTTAGTGATGTGTGCAATATATACGAAAAGAAAGAATAAGGATAAAAAACAACAAGTCTATGGACAGTAATGCTACCCATAGTGCAAATAACAGTAAAAATACAGCAGTCTTATGGACAGTAAACCGTAATACCAGTAAATTGCAAGTTCAGTGCGGTAGTGTAGGTGCAGACAGTGACAGATTGGACTGCACGTGATCAGTATTGCAATGACAGACAGCAGCAGATACAGCATTTGTGCAAAAGGTTGCAGTAAAGTGCAGAGACATACAGCAGCAGATGTGTTACTGTTGGTGTGCCAGTCTTTCTGTGCCAGCAGCTGAGGTAGTTATTGTGTGGGTGAGTGCGTTATGGTTTGGGGGGGTGGGAAGGGGGCACAGTTCAGGGTCCTGATGGCCTGGTGAACAATGCTGTTTAGCTGTCTTGTGGAGCGGGCCCGGAGGCTCCGGTACCTTTTTCCAGAGGGCAGGGGGCTGAAGAGGGAGTGTGAGGGGTGGGAGGTGTCGCCTGTGATGTTGATGGCTCTGCAGGGTGAGGTAGATGTCTGGGGGGGGGGGCAGAGGGGCACCGATGATCTTGCTGGCTGCTTTCACTGTGCATTATAGTGTCTTCTGGCAGGAGGCGATGCAGCTTCCGTACCACATCGTGATGCAGCTGGTGAGGATGCTCTCAATGGTGCCCCGGTAGAATGAGCACATGATGGGGGCGGGACTCGTGCTCTCTTCAGTTTGCAGAGGCAATAGAGGCAAGTTTGAGCCTTCTTGGCCAGTGATGTGGTGTTGTTGGACCAGGACAGGTCTTCAGAGATGTGCACCCCCAGGAACCTGGTGCTGCTCAATGTGCAATTTTGACAAAAACATGCAAATCTTTGAGAAAAAAAGTTGTAATTCACAAGAAAAAAAAACCTTGAAAACTGACAAAAAAAAGTTGCAAATTTAAGATAAGATAAGCTAAGCCTTTATTAGTCCCGCAATGGGGAAATTCCAGGGAAGAAAATGAGGGAAAAAATGAAAATTTACAAGAAAAAGAAATTTCAAGTGACACACTGGCAAACATCAAGTTTTTTTGTTGTTAACATGTCTGTAACATGTTTCTTGTGCTTTCCAAGACATATCAAGAGCCAAATCATTCCAAACTCCCAAGTATGAGATAGATGTGTGAAAAAGTGTTTGACCCCTTCCTTATTTCTCATTTTTTTTTTGTATGTTTGACTCACAAATGTTTCAGATCAAACAAATTTAAATATTAGACAAAGATAACACAAGTAAACACAAAATGCAATTTTTAAATGAAGGAGTTTATTACTAAGGGGGAAAAAATCCAAACCTACATGGCCCTGTGTGAAAAAGTGATTGCCCCATTAAAACATAAATTAACTGTGGTTTATCACATCTTTGGAAAGCTGAGTTGAATTTCTCTCACCACACCCAGGCCTGATCACTGCCACACCTGTTCTCAATCAAGAAATCACTTAAATAGGACCTGCCTGACAAAGTGAAGTAGACCAAAAGATCCTCAAAAGCTAGACATCATGCTGTGATTCAAAGACATTCAGGAACGCGGACTTCCGGGAAGATGGCGGAGAGACATAACGCTTAAACAGAGAGCTCTCCCTAGTCAGATTAAAAATCATTGGTAAATGGCCAACTCGACATAAATGGACCAATAAACCAAGGGATGAAAACACGAAGAAGCCGGGCACACGGACAAAAGCAGGGTAAAACTGAGGAATCCCCCTTAAACAACGCAGGAGAAATCGCTGTACACGAGGCCCAGGGAAACGAGGCAACTACAGCAGAGAAAATGGAGGACGCCAAACTCGATGCTATGAACACTGGCATCGCCAATTTAGGTAAAGACTTAAAAGACTTTAAGCGACAACTCCAACAGGATTTAACGGCTCTTAAGGAAGAGCTGAAAAAAAGAGATGAAGGAGGAAATTATGGGTCTCCGAAAAGAAATGGAGCGCAAGCTAGCAGAAAACATCGAGGAGCTGCGCACTCAACGGGCGTGTATGACAGAAGCACAGGCTCGAATATCGGAGTTGGAAGACTGGAAGACCGAGGCAAGCGAGCGGCTGCAGACCCTGACGGCACAGACACAGAGGATGCAGGAAAAAATAACCGACCTGGAGAGCAGGTCCAGGAGGAGCAATATACGCATCTTCGGGATTCCGGAGGGCACTGAAGGCAACTCGATGACGAAATTCATGGATCATTTCTTAAAAACAGAGCTTGAGTTGCCCAATGAAGCAGACTTGCAGATCCAACGAGCGCACAGAGCCTCAGCACAGAACCCGAATCCAAACTCTACACCCAGGTCAGTTGTGGTAAACTTTCTGAAATATGATGTAAAGGAAAGAATCCTGACACAAGCGTGGAAAAAAAAGATACGAATCGGCGACAAACAGATATTCTTTGACCATGACTACCCGACAGAAATTGTACAGCAGTGAAAGAAATATGCCAACATTAAAAAAATACTGAAAGAGAAAAAAATTAGATTCCAAACGCCGCTAACGAAGATGAGAATTCATTGGGAGGACGGCGTGAAAACGTACAACACAGCCAGAGAGGCAGCGCGGGACATGACGGAGCGAGGCTTTGTGGTGAGCGTGCCGGAGGAAGCGGCGGCGGCACTGAATGCATCACGACAGCCGGAGTGGAGACGAGTGAGCAGCAGAAGACGGGAGGCGGACGTGGCACACCGGGCCCAGGAAAAACTGCAAGGCTTTCAACGGAAAGCCTAGATTATAACAAAGATTAAGAAGGACACAAAAGAAATGAAGGCCAAGAAGACAAGGTAAAAGAGAAACAAATGGCTAGGAGAGGTTTAAGTGATTTTTGTTGGACATTTCTAGACTAATGACTATTACTTGGATAGTAACTAGAGGTCTAGGGAGGGCCCCTCACTCGGTGAAGACGTTCCCTCCACCCACCAACAGGGACCAGTGGGCAAAAGAAAGGCCCAAAGTACGGAGGTCGAGATTTGGTAATGTGTTTTTGTACAAATATGTGTTAGTTTTGTTGTTAAAGGGGTTAGGAGCACAAGTTAAAAAAATGGAAAAACATGAATATGGTTAAAAATCTTAAGATAATGACATTAAACGTGAATGGTCTGAACTCACCTGTTAAAAGGGAAAGAATAATAAGAAAATTCAAGAAGGAAAAAGCCGAAATTATATTTATGCAAGAGACACATTTGAACAAGACAGAACATGAGAAACTAAAGAGATTTGGCTATAAGAACTCCTACTACAGTTCATTTAAGGAAGGAACTAAAAGGGGGGTTATGATACTAATTTCAAATAAAATACAATTTGAATGTGAACAAGAAATCCAGGATAAAGAAGGCAGATATGTAATAGTAAAGGGAAGAATAGATGGTATGCAGATCACATTAGTGAACATCTATGCCCCACCAGAAAGTGACAAGGGTTTTTTTCAACATCTGTTTGATCTCATAGCAACACACAGTGAAGGAGTCCTAATTTGTGGAGGAGACTTGAATGCTGTCATGGATCATGAAGTTGACACAACAAGTGTTAAGAAGACAAAAAAACATGTAACAAAGTTCATAAGAACCTCACTGGCAGAAGTGGGTATGGTAGACATATGGAGGGACCTGCACCCACCCGAAAAAGACTATACACATTATTCAGCAGTCCATAAAGTGCACTCTAGAATAGATTACTTCCTTATGAATGAAGGTGACAGACACAGGGTGAGAAATTGTCAGATTGAAGGGGCAGAAATATCAGATCATAATCCTATATACATGGAAATATATTTAAACAATAGAAAATGACAAACAACATGGAAACTTAATGTAGGACTATTAAATGATGAGAAAATGAAAGAAAGAATAAAAGTAAACATAAACGAGTATATCGAAGATGTACTGTTATCACCACGTGTTGTATACACTGTGTATGTTAACGCAGATCAACAGCAAGCCAAACTCGTCTTTCTTGAGCCAGGAAACCGAGCGTCTTGCTCCTTTATTACAGTCTTCTTAGACAGCTTACAATTCTTTACAATTGTGGCGTTAAATGCTCAATGAAAGGCCCGAATGCTCAACGAAAGATCCGAGTGAAACTGAAAATACAAACAGAAAAATAAATACATTTAGCTCTTCGCCAAGTAAAAAACAAATGCACCAAAAAAATAGCCAACATCAAAGAACTCACACAGAAATTAACTATAGCTGCTACTAAAGACAAACAACACATTTTCGCTATCTTCATATGCTAATTAGATCGCTAGTAGCAGCGTTACTCATGCTAATACACAGCACTCTCGGTGTAAAGCATGCTACCGGGCTCCTGGAATAAGACTAATTCCTGGTAACAACATATTCACAAACGATCTCAAGTTCACATCTCATAAAACTTATAAAATTAACAAAATACTAATTAAACTCACAGCCATTGCTTTCAAAGGTGTAGAAAAGGATATAACACACAGGAGGAGCGTCTCAGACATTCACAGGCAGGTTATACTTTTCTCCTTTTTTTCCCCTCTCTCTCTTACTAACGTCCACTTCTGCTACCCATAAATCATAGCGGCTACCGGCTGCGCCTTCAAAATGAAATACAGGTAAATTACTACTAACTGTATAAAAGTTACTTTTAACCTAATGACTATTTAAATAGCATGAATTATTACAAATGAATTATGACATTTTATTATGAACTTGTGAACTATTTTTAACCTTCTATAAAACACACTCTACTGTGGGCAGAACAGAAGAGAATGATAATGAAGAAGTGGACCCAACAATGCTATGGGACGCACTAAAAGCCGTGTTAAGAGGTAAATTAATTGCTGAATCAGGAAAAGCAAATAAGTCTAAACTGGAAACATATGAACAAAGATGTGAGAGACTGAGGGAATTAGAACGTAAACATCAAAGCACAAACGACCCAAAAATATATCAAGAAATTAAGGAAGAAAAAATAAAGATAAAAGAAATACAAATAGATGAAATTGAAAGGAAAAATAGATATTTAAAACAAAAATTTTATGAAACGGGGCCAAAGGCCACAAAACTGCTGGCAAAACGGTTAAGAAAACAACAAACAGTGAATAATGTATATAAGATTAAGGACCCCATCACAAATAAAACTACAGTTACCCCAGAAAACATCGAAGAAATATTCCATAAATTCTATCAAGAACTATACTCGCAACCTGAAGAGACAAATATTAAGGATATTAAAAAATTTCTATGCACATTAGACTTGCCATCAATAGGAAACCAACAAAATGAAAAGCTAACAGCAGAAATAACAACACAAGAGATTAAAGATGTGATTAAGTCACTTAAAAACGGTAAATCACCAGGTAGTGATGGATACCCTTCTGAGTTTTATAAACTGTTTATAGAAGAACTCACGCCACAGCTCCTAAAGTCATTTAATTGGACATTAAACAACAACAAAATACCTCCATCATGGAACAAAGCCATTATTTCAGTTATTTTAAAGCCAGGGAAAGATAGAGAACAATGTAGAAACTATAGGCCAATCTCTTTATTAAATGTGGATTATAAAATATATACAACAATTATATGTAAACGAATAAAGACATTCTTGACGGAATTGATAGAGGATGATCAATCTGGTTTCATAGAGGGACGCCAAACACATGACAATATCAGGAGAACTTTACACATAATTAATCAAATACATAAAGAAAAGAAAAGCGCAGTAATAATGAGTTTAGACGCAGAAAAAGCATTTGATAGGGTTAATTGGAAGCTCCTACATAATGTGCTGGAACGCTTTGGATTTAACGAAAAATCAGTACAATGCATAAAGACACTGTATCAAAAACCTGTGTCAAGAATCATGATAAACGGTAGCTTAACAGACAAAGTAAATATACAAAGATCAACTAGGCAGGGATGCTGCCTATCGCCCACCTTGTTTGCTCTGTTCATAGAGCCACTGGCTCAAGTGATGCGACAAAATAAGAAATTAAAAGGTGTAACAATAAAGGGAGCGGAACACAAGATTGGGCTGTTTGCAGACGATATTATAGTTTACCTTGAACAACCAGATGAATCAATAATGGAAATGATGAACTTGATAGAAAATTTTGGAAAATTATCAGGATACAAGATAAACATAACAAAAACACAAATACTGACATTCCACTATAACCCTTTAAACCAGATAACTGATAAGATCAAACTAAACTGGAAACAAAAAGAAATAAAATACCTTGGAGTGAGCATACCTAAAGATCTAAGCAAAATCTATAAAGCAAACTATGATAGGTTGGATCAAGAAATAAAAAAGGATATTGATAGATGGTCAATCTTAAATATGGATCTGAATTCAAAAATTAAGACAGTCAAAATCAGCATACAACCTAGACTGCTTTACCTCTTCCAGGCTCTACCAACAGAGATTCCTGATGCCCAGTTCTCAAAGTGGGACAGGATGATATCGAGATTTGTTTGGGGAGGTAAAAAGCCGAGAGTGAAATATAAAACTCTCCAATTACCAAAAGAGAAAGGAGGCATGGGCCTACCGAGTCTAAAGGAATATTACTACTCAGCACAAATAAGATATATCATATGTTGGTGCGACGAAGGATATGAGGCAAAATGGAAAGAAATAGAAAAGGAAATTGAGGGACTCCCAGTACAAAGCATAATAGGAGATAAGGATGCATATAAGCAAATCAAACAAATAGACACAATCACTAAATTTACTTTGGAACTGTGGTATAAAATAGTACAAAAGTATAACATAAAGGAGGACATAAAACTATTGAAATGGGTAGCATTTGACAGTCAGTTTGAACCGGCAAAGCAAGATAGGGGATACAAAAATCTGGTGAACAAGGGAATCACAGCATGGGGCAATATCGGAAAAAAAAGATTTCGGGAGTTTCGTAAACATCAGAAGAAAATTTAAACTAGAAAAATCGGAATTCTTCAGATATCTGCAGATGAGAGATTATTATATGAGGAAGATTAGACATAACCTCCACACAGATGTGAGCGAGATTATACAATTCATTTTAAGCTCATATACAGGAAATAAAATAAGAATTATTTCAAAGCTATATCAGAAACTTATGGCAAACAAACATTCAAGTAACTATATAAAGGGGAAATGGGAGAAAGAGCTAAATTTAAACATAACAGAAGAAAGCTGGCAAGAAAAATGGAAAACACAACACACATCAACAAGTTCAAGGACATGGAGGGAATTTGGATGGAAAAACCTGATTCGCTATTTCATTACACCACAGATTCAAAGAAAATATACAAATACCCAATCTATATGCTGGAGGGGCTGTGGGGCTCAAAATGCAGACCACTCACATATGTTTTGGAAATGCTGCAAAATCTCATCATTCTGGAAATCTATACATGTGACAATACAGAGGATATTAGGATATAATATACCAATGAACTGTAACTTGATGTGTTTATGTGATCTTAAAAGAGACAATGTAATACAGGCTGAGGACAGATATCTAGTTAAAATCTTGCTGATTGCATGTAAAAAAACAATCACAAGAAAATGGCGATCAGAACTTCTTCCTGACCAAGAGCAATGGACTGACATTGTTGAGGATAAATGTTTGATGGAAAAACTAACATATCGACAAAGAATGCAAGAAGGACAATATGAAAAAAAATGGCGGAAATGGACACACTACAAAGTGCAACAACGAGACAGAAATTGAAAGAATAACCAAAGACACTGGAAAAACCAGAAGAATTAAGAGATGGAAACTTAAAACTTGATGCTCCAACATTTGTTCCCCCCCCCTTTTTTTCTTTTTTTTCCTTTCTTTCTCTAGCTCCTTTTTTTAAATATAGACTGTGATCTGAATGTAATATGTATGATGAAAAATGAATAAAAATCAAAGTTACAAAAGACATTCAGGAACAAATGAGAAACAAAGTAACTGAGATCTATCAGTCTGGAAAAGGTTATAATGTAGCGCCCATAACTGTAACCTTATGGAGCTCACATATTTCACTGCATAGGCTCAGATGTAGAAAGACTTTAAGCTTGCAGTGGGTATTGACATCACGCCTCAGATGGACAATGAGTCTGGACCACCTGCAGACTTGGAAGGAAGACAGAGGATCGGGGGCGAGATCCTGAAAGGGTTGTCTGACCCCCTGGGGGGCAGACGGAAGAGCAAAGAGGACTCTGAAGTAATTAAGTGTAAATAGAAGGATTTGACTTGAGTGTGTGATTATGTGTTTGATATGTGGGTATAAATGTTTGGGGGTTTACCGCAGCTCTGCCTCTTTTTTCCTGACTGAGAGAGAGCTGGGGACGTGAGATGCAATAAACGAATACTGAGAAATTATCCAGTCTCATCATTTCATGATCCCCACATTGGTGACCAAGACGTAAAGATGCCGGGGGAACGTTACCCTGACCCGGATTCACCGGAGACCGCCCGCACGAGTGCAGGCTCGATTAAGCTCCCCGAGTTCTGGCAAGACGACCCGCACTCATGGTTCCAACACGTAGAATCGCGGTTCGTGCTTGGGGGAATATCAGCAGATGACACCAAGTTTCATAATGTCATCGCAAGACTCGACAGCCGCACAGCTCGATGTTTGCGGAGCCTGGTGCAGCAGCCGCCCGCTGCTGGCAAGTACGACGCGCTGAAAGCCGCCCTCATCAAGAGTTTTGTGCCATCAGCCGAGGTGAGGGCCAGGCGGCTTCTGGATCTGCGCGACAGAGGAGGACGCAGGCCGACCGACCTCATGGAGGACATGCTGCAGCTGATCGGGACAGACAACGATGTGTTTCTGTTCAAACACATCTTCTTGAGGACCCTCCCAGCACACATGAGGGGTGCCCTGTCTGGCATGAGGTGTGTGAACCAGCAGGACTTCCGCGCGCTGGCCAAGGAAGCGCAGCGGCTCCTCGACGCCTGCGACGAGCAGGAGACTTCCGTGGCAGCAGCAGACCTCGGCGCGGCGGCCGGGGGCAGTGAGGAGCCGGAGGCAGCAGAAACGACCCCAGCGACGACGGCAGCGGCGCAATCCCGAAGCAGAGGAGGGGACGGCCTCCGTTTTTACCATCGACGCTTCGCTGAGAAGGCGTACAGATGCATCCCGCCGTGCAATTTCAAGAAACAGGGAAACGCCCGGGCCAGGGGTCATTAGCAGCTTCGACTCTTGGTGAACAGAACAAGCTGCTTTATCTGACAGATGCTGGCTCCAGGCGACAATTCCTCATGGACACCGGAGCCCAGAGGAGTTTCATCACCGCAACCTATGCGGATCGTGTGGCTGGGCCCCGCAGAGACGGGGCAATGGCGGCGAACGGTTCGTCCATCAAAACTTTCGGGGAAAGGACTCTGCGCTTGTCCTTGCACGGCCGCACCTATGAATGGACTTTCATAGTAGCGGCGGTGAGTTTCAACATGTTAGGCGCTGACTTTTTGTGCTCACATGGCTTATTAGTGGATCTGGTTAATAGACGCCTAGTAAATGCACTCTCTTTTTGTTCTATCCCTTGTGCAGCTCGAGTGTCCCCGCCGCCAGTACAGACCAACGTCGCCACAGCAGGCGGTAAGTTTCACACTCTTCTAACCCAGTTCCCAGCACTCACAGTTCCCACGTTTTCAGCTAAGGTTGCGAAGCACGGGGTGGAGCACTTTATCACCACAGTTGGCCCACCAGTTTTTGCGAAAGCTCGGCGCTTGGATGCAACTAAGCTCTCCATTGCATGCGAGGAGTTCCCCAACCTGGAAAGGTTGGGCATAATTCGCCGCTCGAAAAGCGCCTGGGCCTCCCCGCTGCATATGGTGCCTAAGGCTGACGGCTCGTGGAGACCTTGTGGTGATTACCGCAGGTTAAACAATGCCACAGCGCAGGACCGCTACCCAATTCCGCATATCCAGGATTTTTCAGTGCACTTAGCGAAGGCGCGCATTTTTTCTAAAATAGACCTGGTCCACGGTTATCATCAGGTCCCGGTCCGACCAGAGGACATTCCCAAAACAGCGGTAATAACCCCGTTCGGACTTTTTGAATTTTTACGCATGCCTTTTGGCCTTAAAGGCGCCGCGCAAACCTTCCAACAAATGATGGATGCCGTGTTGCACGACCTCCCTTTTGTTTTTGTCTACTTGGACGACATTTTAGTCGCCAGTTCCTCCGAGGAGGAACACGAAAAACACCTCACGACGGTTTTTCAGAGGTTGGGAGCGCACGGGTTGATAATCAACCCGGCCAAGTGCCATTTTGGCGTAGCGCAAATCGATTTTTTAGGACACTGCGTCTCCCCAGAGGGAGCAGTCCCTCTGCCGGCCAAAATACGCGCAGTGGCAGAGTTTCCCCAGCTACAAACGGTCAAAGCGTTGCAAGAATTTTTAGGAATGGTAAATTTTTATAACCGTTTCATACCCCACGCAGCGCAGCTTATGCAACCGTTATAAGCCGCGCTCAAAAAGCAGAAGCCCTCCAATGTGATCGAGTGGTCCCCGGAGCGGGAGCGCACATTCACGGAGGTTAAAAAAGCACTTGCAGACGCAGCACTGCTGGCTCACCCAGACCCATCAGCCCGCATAGCGCTAACCACCGACACGTCAGATATGGCCATAGGGGCCGTTGTAGAGCAGCAGGTCGCCGGGGTTTGGCAGCCACTCGCTTTTTTCAGCAGATCCTTGCACGATGCTGAGCGGAAATACAGCGCGTTTGACAGGGAGCTGCTAGCGCTCCACCTGGCCATTCGCCATTTCCAGTTCTGGCTGGAAGGGCGGCGTTTCACCGCGTTTGTCGACCACAAACCGCTCACTTTTGCCATGTCCAAAATTTCAGAACCGTGGTCAGGATGGCAGCAGAGACAGCTGGCCGCAATTTCGGAATTTACCACTGATATTCAGCACGTAGCCGGTAAGCTCAACGTAGTAGCGGACTGTCTCTCACGCGCGGTAACAGCGCCTGTCCGCGCGGATTCGGATGGTGCTACCGCAGCCATGGGGCAGGGTAACAGCGCGGACGCGCACGCGGCCCCCGTTCACGTGGGGATAGATTACGCAGCCATGGCGGCGGAACAGAGCGGAGACGCAGATGTGCGCGCGCTCCTGTCTGGACCAACAGGGTTAAGGCTGGAGAGCAGGAGTTTACAAAACGGTTCGCCTCCCCTAATCTGTGACGTATCCACTGGGCGGCCGCGCCCAGTGGTACCGGCCGCGTGGCGCCGTCGCATTTTTGACGCGGTGCACTCCCTGGCACACCCGGGAGTACGCGCTTCGGTGAAAATGGTAGCGGAGAAGTTTGTTTGGCCGAGCCTGCGCAAGCACGTGAAAGAGTGGGCGAAAGCCTGCGTGGCTTGCCAGCGGGCCAAAGTCCACAGGCACACGAAGACCCCTTTAGAACCGTTCCACATCCCGGCTAAGAGGTTCGATCATGTGCACGTAGATCTAGTGGGCCCCCTACCGCCGTCACAAGGGTTCACACATCTCTTGACAATGGTGGACTGAACCACACGTTGGCCGGAAGTGGTCCCGTTAACATCGACCACAGCGGCAGACATGGCTCGCGCTTTTTTAACAGCCTGGGTAGCGCGGTTCGGGGTTCCGTCGGATATTACGTCCGATAGGGGACCTCAATTTGTGTCGGAGCTGTGGTCAGCAATGGCCAGCAGCTTAGGAGCGGCAGTCCACCGCACTACCGCTTATCACCCCCAGGCCAACGGTTTATGCGAGCATTTTCACAGGTCTTTGAAGGCAGCCCTCAGAGCGTCGCTCACGGATGCAGATTGGGTAAACAAACTACCATGGGTTTTATTGGGGTTGCGTTCGGCGCCCAAAGAGGACTTAGATGCCTCACCCGCAGAATTAGTTTTTGCACAACCTCTCAGGCTGCCCGGCGAGTTCCTACCAGCCCATGCGGCACCAGGGCGCCCCCCGGCGCGGGGACCTCTGATTGGCACGGGAGCAGAAATGCTTCCGGGCCCCGCTCATCACACTTTTCCGCGTGTTTTTGTTCCCAAAGCTTTGCAAAACGCTGAATTTGTTTTTGTCAAGCACGACGCTCAGCGACACAGTCTCCGCCCACCATATGACGGTCCATTTCGAGTGCTGGAAACCGGGGAGAAATATTTTGTGCTAGATTTGGGGGGGCAGGAAAGAAACAATTAGTATTGATAGATTAAAGCCTGCCTTTGTGTTGCATGACAAATCTGTACGACCGGCGAGGGCGCCTCGACGTGGCAGACCACCCAGGGAACGGCCCCTGGAGCCCCCGCAGGGGACAAATAACCTTTCTCCCCCTCATTCCGCAGATTTGCCGCAGGACAGCACAACACAGACTGTGAAACCTGCATACAGCAGGTTTGGGAGGAGGATGAAGCCCAGGCGACGTGCAGAGTGATTTGTGTGTTGATCAAGTTGTGTAGGTTGTGTTGTAGATTCCGCAGGTGGGGGGTGACATATGCTGTATTGCCATCAGGATACTGTGATTGTGCGTGTCCATTCTTTGGCGTTTGGGGGAGGGTGATGTAGCGCCCATAACTGTAACCTTATGGAGCTCACATATTTCACTGCATAGGCTCAGACGTAGAAAGACTTTAAGCTTGCAGTGGGTATTGACATCACGCCTCAGATGGACAATGAGTCTGGACCACCTGCAGACTTGGAAGGAAGACAGAGGATCGGGGTTCGAGATCCTGAAAGGGTTGTCTGACCCCCTGGGAGGCAGACGGAAGAGCAAAGAGGACTCTGAAGTAATTAAGTGTAAATAGAAGGATTTGACTTGAGTGTGTGATTATGTGTTTGACAGGGATGGCAACAGGAAATTCTGATTTCAGCTGAAATCTAATTTGGTCGATTGACTCACGGGGGGGCCGGGGGGGCGCAGTTCCCCTGAAGCTGGGAGGTTTTCAGTAAAATACAAGTAATTTAGACTGAAAAAAATGATTAAAAAATGAAATACTAGACTTAGATAAATCATTAAATTTAATGAAAAGTTAACTTACTTTTTCTTCAATGTTGTCTCACTGTCTTTAGTCCAACATATTTAACAGTTCTATTAGAGTTTTTTACACTATTTACACTGGTCACCAAGTCACTTCTAATGTGAAACTTTCTTCCTTTTGGCAGCAAGCTGTGTCAGTCTCTGAACTTTGAACTTCATCTCCTTTTCTGGTTTCTTCAGAAACTGTCCGAGTGTTTCTGTTACCTCATTGAACTTTGAGCCAATTTTCACCTTTACTGTCACTTCGCTCCCCGAAGCTCCTGGGTTTTTATGATTTTTAAGTACCAGAACTGTGCTTACATGACATAAAACAAACAGCTGAATGCCACTTATTACTGTATAATATTGACTTATGTTCCAAGAAGATAGCATTCCTAAACTAGAAAAGCACTCAGAGCGCATCCCTCCGCCAAGGCTCCTTCCGTTTGTCATGGATCAACTCCAAAATGTAATGGTTTTGTGTGTAGGCCAATAGCCACTTGTGGTGAAAATTGCATCAAAGTCTGTCCATCAGTTTTGGAGTATTGTTGCTAACACAATGTGAGAAGATAAGCGCCTTGGCTGAGGTATGCATTCTCAGATCATCACCAAAATATAATGGGTTCCTCTCTAGCCCAAGAACCACCTCTGGTGAAAATTTTATCCAAATCCATCCAGTAGTTTTTGTGTAATCCTGCTGCACAAATACAAAAAAGCCCTTGATGGAGGTATGCACTCTCAGATCATCACCAAAATCTAATCATCTGTTCCCCGTGCCATTGCACACCTTTCCTGAAAATTTCATGAAAATCCGTCCATCACTTTTCCTTGCTAACAAACAGACAGACAAGCCAACGCCGATGAAAACATAACCTCCTTGGCGGAGGTAAATATTCCAACAAGCATTATCCATCACATGCTTTAACACTTGATCAAATCAAAATCAGTTAATTTTATCTATTCCATAATAGAAATAAAATTCCAACATACCATTACTTTTTATAATTTCAGCATTCATTTCAGATCACCAGTTTCAATCTCCACTGAGTCTTCAGCAGCTCATTTTCCTCCCCCGCGCAGCCCAGCTCATACAGCCGCTGTACGCTGCACTCAAACGGAAACCGGCGGACAGAGTCGACTGGACTCCTGAACGGGAGCAGGCGTTCTGAGGTTAAAACAGCGCTCATTACCCACGTCTCGGACATGGGCATAGCGGCCGTCGTGGAGCAATGCGTTGCCGGTTCTTGGCAGCCGCTCACCTTTTTTTTAAGCAGGTCTTTGCACGACAGTGAGCGTAAATACAGCGTGTTCGACAAAGAGTTAATGGCTCTCTACCTGGTGTACGCCACTTCCGGTTCTGGCTGAAAGGGCACACTTTCACTGCGTCGTGGACCATAAGCCGCTAACGTACTTAACGTACATATAATATATAAATAAAGCGGAATTCGGTGAATTACCGGAAAAATCACATCCCTGAGAACAAGCCGAAATGAATTTTTGACAAAGCATACGAGCCATTTGATTGGTCCAATCGTTTGCAACTATCCAATCGCAGGGCTGTTTACAATACAGCAGTAGCTTGAGTACATCCGGGTTATCGCGAGACTTCGGGGAAGCGCCGAGCGCGTATGTTTTTTTTTCCCAAACTTTATTGAGAACAAGGTAAAGGTACAAAATTATGACATAGATGATGATAAAATCAGCGGAAATCCGCGGATCGGCGGAAAATTGCCATCCCTGGTTTGATGTGTGGGTATAAATGTTTGGGGGTTTACCGCAGCTCTCCCTCTTTTTTCCTGACTGAGAGAGAGCTGGGGACGTGAGATGCAATAAACGAATACTGAGAAATTATCCAGTCTCATCATTTCATGATCCCCACAATAAAGCCATTTCTGAAGCTTTGGGACTCCAGTGAACCACAGTGGTGCCCGTCTGCCCCCCCCCCATCCCTTCTGACGAAGGCTGCAGTAAACAGTCGAAACATGTAAAGAAGGTAAAAAACATCTCCTTTCTCAAAAAAGTAAATACACAGTGAGAGCCATTATCCACAAATGGTGAAAACATGGAACAGTGGTGAACCTTCCCAGGAGCGGCCGGCCAACCAAAATTACCCCAAGAGCACAGCGACGACTCCTCCAAGAGGTCACAAAAGACCCCACAACAACATCCAAACAACTGCAGGCCTCACTTGCCTCAGTTAAGGTCAGTGTTCATGACTCCACCATAAGAAAGAGACTGGGTAAAAATGGCCTGCATGGCAGACTTCCAAGACGAAAACCACTGCTGAGGCAAAAGAACATAAAGGCTCATCTCAGTTTTGCCAGGAAACATCTTGATGATCCCCAGTACTTTTGGGAAAATACTCTGCGGACTGACGAGACAAAACTTGAACTTTTTGGAAGGTGTGTGTCTCATTACATCCGGTGTAAAAGTAACACAGCATTTCAGAAGAGGAACATCATACCAACAGTAAAATATGGTGGTGGTAGTGTGATGGTCTGGGGCTGTTTTGCCGCTTCAGGACCTGGAAGACTTGCTGCAGTAAATGGAACTATGAATTCTGCTGTCTACAAAAAATCCTGAAGGAGAATGTCTGGCCATCTGTTTGTGACCTCAAGCTGAAGCGCACTTGGTTCTGCAGCAGGACAATGATCCAAAACACACCAGCAAGTCCACCTCTGAATGGCTTAAGAAAAACAACATGAAGACATTGGAGTGGCCTAGTCAAAGTCCTGACCTGAATCCAACTGAGATGCTGTGACTGACCTTAAAAAGGCGGTTCATGCTGGAAAACCATCCGATGTGGCTGAATTACAACAATTCTGCAAAGATGAGTGGGCCAAAATTCCTCCACAGCGCTGTAAAAGACTCACTGCTGGTTATCACAAATGTTTGATTGCAGTTGTTGCTGCTAAGGGTGGCCCAACCAGTTATTAGGTTTAGGGGGCAATCACTTTTTCACACAGGGGCATGTAGGTTTGGATTGTTTACCCTTAATAATAAACACCATTTAAAAACTGCATTTTGTGTTTGTGTTATCTTTTTCTAATAGTTAAATTTGTTTGATGATCTGAAACATTTAAGTGTGACAAACATACAAAAAAATGAGAAATCAGGAAGGGGGCAAACATTTTTTCACACCACTGTGTGGAACAAACTGAAGATCACCCATCAGTTAGGTGCACCACTGATGCACCAAATAGTTCAGGTGACTGACTGGGCCATTCTATCAGCTTTATTTTCCTTCTCTGGAGCCAGTTGAGAGTTTCCTCGGCTGTGTGTTTGTGATCATGGTCTTGCTGAAATGTCCACCCTCGTTTCATCTTCAGCATCTTGGCAGATGGAAATAGATTCTTATCAAGGGTGTCTCTGTCCATTTGTCCATTCATATTTCCTTCAACTATATGAAGTCTGCCTGTACCATGTGCTGAAAAACATCCCCACACCATGATGGGATGTGCAGTGCCATTTGTCCTCCAAACAGGCTGTGTTGTGGCATCCAAAAAGTTCAATTTTGGCCTCATCTGACCAGACTATATTCTCTCAGTATTTTACTGGCTTGCCCAAATGTTGTGCAGCAAACTTTAAACAAGCTTCAATGTGCTTTTTCTTCAGCAATGGAGTCTTGTGAGGTGAGCGGGCATAGAGCCCATGTTGGTAAGTGCATTACTTATTGTTTTCTTTGAAACAGCAGTACCTGCTTTTTTTGAGTTTGTCTAGGTAGCAATATCTGGTCCACACACCAACGCTGGATGGCGGTAATGTGCCTTTAAGCTGGTTGCCCACACCAAAAAAAAAAAAAAGAAAGAAGAAGAAGTTTGTGAAGTCTTGCCTCTCTGAGTGTCTTGTACTGAGCTGCTTTTGGATTTAAACTATTTGGAAATGGATGGGGGTAGAAAGCATCCCAGGTCAGCTGTCTGGGATCACTTCGACTTTCTTAAGGAAAAAAGTTAAAGTTAAATGTATGCATTGTATACAACATCTTGCATTTTGTAATAATACAAGAAGTCTGTGGAGACGCCTACGGACAAAACATCCTGACGCCTGCATTCCTAGCACAACACAACCTGAATCAAGCCATAACCAGCATAGTGTTTATAGTATGGATTCATGGTCTTTTAATACACACACAAGTATACATTTATTATTTATAAACCTTTATCATTATTTACAAAACTATAATTCTGCATTTGATCACTAAAAGAAGCCATAGGTAGGCAACCCCCAGACACCCACTATGCTCAGAATGATTGAATGAGGTGGTGATTGTGTTTGATTCTCATTTATTGTTCTGGAACTTGTCTGTCTGTTTATCTATCAATCGAGGTTCAGCGCTGTCTCTCAGCCCCATACTTAACCAGACCAGACGACCCTCAAGATTACTGGAAACAACATGCCGCTATATTCCCTCACCTGTTCCAGCTGGGCAGTGAGGAGTGGTGACCTCTGCCCTGTATTAGCTTTGTAAAGCCACCGAGATGTGGTCGCTCGCCTCATAGGCGACCAAATAATAATAATAATAATAATATTCTTCCAGCGGGCCAAGACAAATCTCTCCGTTCCAGCCACATCAGTGCCTTGCAAGAGAAGATTCTCAAAAGCAGGAGAGATTTTAAACAAGGGGAGAAACCGTCCAAGTCCGAGCTCTGTTAAACAGATTGTTTTTCTGAATAAAAATACTTGAATGTACACAAGCGCCCTCTACAAATACTGATTAATTCATACAAATAAAACTAGAAACCCAAACAAAACATGAAACGTTAAGAGATAAAAACACAGACGAAAACACTCGACTGTTTGAGTGTAGTATTATAACATTTGGCCACCAGATGTCGCTGTGGGGAGATGTTTCAAATGTTCTGAAAGATCGATTCATTTTCTGAATCAGTTGTTCCAAATGATTTGATCTCTCGAACGTTCCATTTCTGCCATCACTACAGACTAGCAGCCCACCCACCAGAAGTCGTGCCAATCACATGCAAGCCCTGCAGGTCGCTATTTAGAATATTCATAGATCTGCACATACTTAAGTAGGTATAAGATTTAAAATCTTTTCCCAAGCAATTCTAAGGCAATGCAGGTATGACTGCAGTGAGGGCATTTATTAACAGAAAAGCCATAACTGCTCCAAAATAACCGAGTAGACAACACAAAAAACTTACACAGATGAGTTTCTCCTGGGCAGAGAAGTCCCGGGAGGATTTCAGGTTCAGGTTCAGGTTACTTTATTTGTACCCGTAGGTAGATTTGTTTTGCAGTTGGTGACATCCATATTTACAAGCCACAATTACATTCAACATAGACACAAACACAGGCACACATCTTACAAAATAGGTAAATATAAAATATGTACAATATAATTTTTATAGCTTGTTCAACTCTTTGACAGCAGCAGGGACAAAGCTGTTTTTGTAGCGCTGGGTTCTACTTTTTGGGACAGCAAACCTCCGTCTGGAGGGAAGAAGCTGAAAGTTGCAGTGCAAAGGGTGGGAGTCATCATTTAAAATCGAGTCGGCCATCCTCTGTACTTGTCTGGTGTACAGGGATGTCAGGCTCAGCTGTGACTCACCAAGCAAACGACTGGACCATCTGACTACCTGATCCAAGGATTTCCTCTGTTTCAGTTTTATCTGACCAAACCATGACATTAAAGAAAAGGATAAAACAGATTCAATAAAAGCCCGATAGAACATAGTCATTATGGTTCGGTCAATTTGGAAGCGTGCAAGTTTCCTCAAACAATGCAAATTTTGCTGACCCTTTTTGCACACCCTTTCACAGTTCACCTCAAAGTTCAATCCACTATCAATAATCGTCCCAAGATATTTGTACGATTGTACACATTCGGTGGTCTGGCCTTTTAGTATGGTGACTTTGTGCCTGGGAGTTTTCCTCCTAAAGTCAATAATCATATCTTTCGTTTTTGTTGTATTCAGCTGCAGGTAGGAATCCTCACACCAGTGAACAAAGTCATCAACTACTGGGCCATGGCTTTATGTTGCTTTATCATGGATTTATTTATTTATTTATTTTTTTTTGGGGGGGGGGGCTGTCCTAGAAGCAGGAGAGCAGTCTAAACATCACTGTGGCTACCGCACTGATGAGAGAGCAGCAGTCTAATATATAGTGGGAAGACAAATGAGCGGCAGGTGCGAGTGGGCAGGTGCCCTAATTACCAACTGATTGCAGCTGAGGGGACCTGAAGCACAGCAATCAGCTGGACGGTGAGCCTGGGAAATGAGAGCAGAGCTCTGCCATGAAACCGGAAAGCAAACCGACACACATGTACAGAAAATACCCCGAAAACAGATTTACAGACAAATAATACTGAAAATAAGAGGAGGATCTGAGCTCAGAACCATGACAGAAAAAAACTTGAAAATTAAAAAGAAAACACAGTGGAGGAAAAAAGGGGCACATTTGAGAAAAAAAGTAGCACGTGTATGAGGAAAAATGTTGGAAAATTTATGAAAAAAAAGCTAAAAAAATTATATGAAGGCAACTGTGTAAATTTCCACATATTTTCTCAGAAATGTTTTTAAATTAAAATTAAAAAAGAAATGGAAAAAAAAAACAAAACAAAAGCAATTTTTTGGAGAAAATGTCCCAAATCAATACGAAAAAATTCCCTGAGAATAACAAATTTGTAGTTTTTTTCATAAATTTGTTCTCTTTTTCAGCTAAAACTGCACCATTTTCCCACATAAATTTGCACCATTTTTCTCCCAAAATTGCAGCGTTTTTCCATCAAATGTGTGATTTATTTTAAACTCCGTCTCACCTCCCTCTTCATGGCCTCCTCCAGGTTCTCCCCCACCTCCACCCTCCCAGCAGGGAGGTACCACTGCTTATAGCACTCAGGCTTGGCCTCCTGCACCATCAGCACCTCCTCCTGCAGGAGCACAAACACTCGCAGTGAGCAACAGGAGGAGAACTCCCGGGCTCTCCTCCTCCCGCCGCCGCCGCCGCTCACCTTCTCGTTGAAGATGACGGCGCAGACGATGTAGGTGACGTTCTTTCTCAGCGTGGCCGGTTTGCTCTGCTCCAGGCCCACGTCGCAGCCCGCCACCTCCGAGCCCTGACCCGACAGGAGCCAGCCCAGCTGCTCCTCCGCCTGCGCACGCTCCTCCGCCGTCACCTCCATCGCTGCGGGAGGAAAAGCACCGAGAGAGACGAGGAGAAGATGTGTGAGGACAGCTGCAAACTGGAGGGGAAGCAGGCAGAAATTTACAAGAAGAACAAAATGATCGGTGGAAAAGTTACAAATTCATGAGGAAAATCCCAGTCAGTCAGAGAAAGTTTAATGCTTATTTGAAAGGGACTTGACCCACTAACCAATGTTAATGCAGATGTGAGGATGCCAGATTTAGCAGTACGGCTAATCTGCATCTGGAGTCGCAAAAACACACAGACTTACAGGAAAAAATTATTTTTGTAAGAAAAAAATAATAAATTCACAATATAAAAACTAAATAAATAAAATGTCACAAATTCGCAAGAAAATTTTTAAATTACAAAGAATTCATGAGAAAAAAATGCCAATTTATAAGACAAAAAATTCAGAAATTTACAAATAAAAATTATTTTTCACAATGGAAATAAAAAATGAAATTTTCTTTTAAATTTCACTAATTTACCAGAAAAACTCCCACATTTCTGGGGAAACTCACATTTGAGAGCAAAAATCTGTCCTGCAATTAATATAATTCTGCTGTATTAGATTCATTTTAAGGCTCAAGTATGCAGTGATGGTCTTCCAGCGCCGGAGCTTTGGAGCGTGCACCGAGTAATCCAGGAAATATTTGGCGAAGCGCGTCTGGAGGCGTGTACTGCTGACGTATGTGGTGACGTCTGGAGCCTCACCGGCCAGTCGTACCTCCTAGCTGAGTCAGGAAGCAGTTAATGATTTTGCACGATGTGAGTCCGAGCGTGAGTGAAGAGTGTGTGCATGAGTGAGCATGGGCAGATGGAGGCATCCCTTCCTTGGGTGTGGGGGCCTGGGAGTTCCAGGGGTGTGTGTCGGGGGCCCTGGGGGCGGGGGGGGGGGCACGGGCCAACTGTGGGGGTGTTGGGGGTGGGCTGGCCTTCCAGTGCCTGCTGCCCAGGGGCTGCCGTTGGTGTGTCCGCTTGGTGGCCTGGCCTCCCTCAGCTGTCCCTCCTGGGGAGGATGCCCGGTTGTCCCGGGGCTTGTTGGCCTTGGGACATTTGTGCTCTGTGGGGGTTGGTGGCACTGTCTTGCTTGCTCAGGGTCTCCGGGGAATGGGGGGATGTTGCTGTGACCTGCCACTCTCTTTGTATGTTTCCTGGCAAACCACTCACATGCACACACTTCACGTCTCTCCTTTAACAGGTGCGGACACCAGACTGGTGATGAGACCTCTTCAGCAGAAGAAACAGTTTGTCTTCTGTTTGTTTTAGTTGTGCTCATCTGTCTTCTCTGTTTGTTCCTTTTTCTTTTCTTTCCCCTCCCCACCCCTCCCTTCCCCCTCATCAGGTCCTTCATGGGTAAAACAATTTAAATAACGTGGCACATATATTGGGTTCATATTTCCCACAAATGTATGGCTGTATGTTTATTGGGTGCTTCACATCTCGCGGGACAAAGAAGGTCTGGGTCTGCAGAGGTCTACAGGAGATGACGAGGAGGTGTGAGTTTTGGCCTTTGTCTCAGAGAGGATGCCCCAGAAAGATTCCCGGAACATCGAGGGATAAGAGACAATAGTGAAACATCAAAGAGTTGCATTGTGACTGGGATTAAGTACCATGTGATTGTATGTTTGCTAAAGCACCATGTGACTTAGGTTTCGTGGCTCCAGCAGTATAAGAGTGTGGTATTTCATTGCTCAGTCTCTTTTCTTGTTTAGAGATTGCTAGAGTATGTGTTCTCATAATAAAGCTGAACCTGAGAAATAAACTCAGCCTCATCCTTGAACGCATTCTCTACACTGGTGACCCTACGACAAATTATGGCCGGGGATGACATTCCCGCACCGGACTCATCAGGAGCCAGCCAGGCTAACGCAGCTACCGCAGTCCAGCTGCCTGATTTTTGGCAGCATAGCCCGTGTTCCTGGTTCAACACTGTCGAGGCGCAGTTCCATCTTCGGGGAATTTCGGCGGATGCAACGAAATTCTACCATGTAGTCGCAAAGCTGGGCAGCCTCACAGCCCAGCGGGTGGAGAGCCTGACTAACCATCCACCAGACAACGACAAATACGGCGCATTGAAAGCCGCTCTCATCCGTGCTTTCACCACCTCGCTGGGAGAGCGAGCAGAGAAGCTCCTGGTGTTGACTGAAGGCGAGGCAGACAGGCCTGCGGACCTGATGGTGAGGATGCTGAGTCTGAGAGGCGATGATGATGACGACTTTATCTTCGCCCATCTTTTCCTCAGGACACTACTGTCAGCGGTGAGAGTTACCCTGGCCGGTTCACGGCTGCTGACCAACCAAGATTACCACGAGCTGGGCCAGGAGGCACAGCGACTCGTCGACGCCCATAGACGCCACACGGCCACGACGGCGGCAGTGGAGCTGAGCGCAACACCCGGAGACGGCAGGGGGCCAGAGGCTGCAGCACCAGATTCACTGACGTCAGCAGCGGCGGAGGCCAGGAGACACGGAGCGGGCGACGTCCTCTGCTTTTATCATCGACGTTTCGCCGAGAGGGCACACAAGTGCATTCCACCGTGCCAGTTCAGGCGCTCGGGAAACGCCAGGACCGGGAGTCGGTAGCAGCTGCGGCTCTCGGCGTGAAGAACAAGCTGCTCTACCTTACGGACGCGAAATCAGGGAGGCAGTTCCTGGTGGACACAGGCTCCCAGCTGAGTTTCATCACACCTTCCCACGCTGACCGGCTGGCGCCTTCCAGCGGACCCCTGGTGTTGGTGGCGAACGGCTCGACGATCAAGACCTTCGGGGAGAAGACCCTCCCCCTGTCTTTTCACGGTCGGACATTCGAGTGGACTTTCGTCATAGCGGCAGTCAGTCATAACATGTTAGGTGCTGATTTTTTGTGCTCGAATAGTTTATTGGTTGATCTTGCT